>OX451739.1:1528221611-1530621611 GCA_948472305.1 Vicia faba
TATATATATATATATATATATATATATATATATATATATATAAGTATATAAGTATGTTAAGTTATATAATAATATAAAGTGGCTTACAGTAGTACATATATATAATAATGAAAAGTAAGGGGGTTACTTAGATATGCTGTTGTTTTAGTTTTAGTTTAGAAAACAGAAATATAACATTAGAAGCAGAGAGAAAACAGAGAAGAGAAAAAGGGTTTGAAGAGAGGAAGAGGAAAAACAGCACAACTAGAGTTTGAGGAACCAAGATAAAAATTAGAAGATCGGTAAAAACGTCTAGAGGTAAGGGGTTTGATAATCATTTGGTATAAATAAGTTTTGATAGATTTTTGTATGTTAGGATTTGTTGTTGCTGTGAGATGTTGTTGTTGTCCTGTATAATAAAATATTTATATATATTAAAATGTATATTATTTTTATAACGATTAAAAATAGTCGATTTAATCGGGAAATCGGGAAATATGAAAATGATGGTTAAGAGTCCGATTTGGACGATTTTAGTGGCGTTTCGGAGAGCCGGTTGTGGCGATTAATAATATGATTAAAAATGATTATATTGAGATGATTTTTATGATGAGCATGATTTTGATGAATTGATGGATTATTGTTGGTTTGTTGCATAATGCAAATATATTGTTGTTGTTGTTGAATTGCATAAAGCAAATATATTGTTGTTGATGATGATGTTTTGCATAAAGCAAATATGATGTTGTTGTTGATCGTTTTATCTTGGTGTTGGGTAAACTAGTCGTTGAGGGCTTATGCCAATATGTTGTTGTTGTTGTTGATGTTGAATATGTGAGTCGTGTTCATAGAGTCACATATGTCAGCATGAGCGAAGGGGGCTGTAGCCTCGACCTTAATGGAAAAAATAGCAAAGGGGGCTGTAGCCTCGGTCTTAATGAAAAATTATGATGGCCTCTAATTACGTGAAATAGCGAAGGGGGTTGTAGCCTCGGGTACCACATGCATAAGCATTGTCGAGTCACATTTGTATTCATTGTGTCGTTGTCATGGTTTATGTGTTGTTTTTGTTGTTGTTGATTGTGTGATGCATTGATTGTACTTGATTCTATGATGATGTTGTGTTGTTGAATAGTTGAATTGCCTTGGTGAATAAAGGTTTGTGAGATTGGAATGAATGTTGGATAATGTTTATTATCGTAATTTTTAATAACTCGAATATGTATATTATTTATCATTCCTTATTTATATGATTGTATTATCTCACCCTTTACTTGTTTCGCCATTGCCTTTATACTGGTAACGTGCAGGTGATCCTCGTGGATGATTCAGATTAGCTCGAGTCTTTTTGTGTCGCCTCTGCTCTGATTAGCGTAACACTCGGAAATGGGGCGCTTGATTATTTTGTTTAGAATAACTATATGTATATCCTAATTATTGTTTATGTGCATTCTGACATGTTTTGTTCATAACATGACACTATTATTTTTGGTGATGTATATGCCTTTATGGTATGACGTTGATGTATTTCGCTGTCGTGTGCATAATTATATGCTTACAGGATATATGATGATGTGATCGGTATATCCGACTTTTTGATTGTTGTACTGTGCATTAAAATGCAAAGTGAAAAAAAACATGAATATGTGATACCTCAATTTGTGTTTGTTTGGTTGAAATTTTATTACTCTGATTTCATCATAAATACCGTTGGGTAGAATTGGGGTGTTAAATGTGCCCCAGATTAAGATCATTCTTTTCAACAGATTCCTGAAGCAATTCGTCCATCACGATAATTAAAATCTTCATCTCATGCCCATTGTGCAAGCTCCCTTGATGTTTAAGCCCTTTTTCATATGCAAAGAATGTTTTATCCCATGAATGATAATTCTAATACAAATCATATACTTGTCTTTGAAGTTAGAAAACTTTTATTGAAAAGATGTTGAAACATCGAAAAAATTTTTGTACAAAGAAAATAAAAGAGGGAGTGATACCAACTCAAAAAGTTTTTAGCAAGTCTCCTAGGAGTCAAGTTACCGTACTCTCGTAATAGTTTTACCTTAAAATTAACCCATGCTTCAATTAGGACTTTTAAGGGTTGTAGCGTGGCCTAGTTCACGGTTTTTAGAAAAAAAAAGGTTTTTTTAAGGCTCAAAATTATTTGGTGCCCACCCATTCTCCATGATGTTCTTCAGTCCTACATTTTGTTAACTCGATACGAGCACTCATCTCTCAAAAGAGTTTATGATGGTTGAGGAACCACCGTGATTTCTTGGACACGACAGTCACTTAAACTTTGGTTTTTGGTTGATCGATCACACGACTTTTCTTTTGATGAATATTTTTATTGGATAATCCTTTTCTGCCTTTCGGGATTTTCATATTCCTTTTCGCTTTCCCTACCTTTTGCCTAGACCAATTCTTTTGAATTTCAATTTGGAAGTCTAGAGGTATGCCCTAACTTTTACTTAAGCGACTTGTTATCATGTTTCAACTTAGTGGGGATTTTTTTGTTTCTTTCTTATTCATACTTTTCCCTTTTGACAAGGCATGTGACCCTAAGTATTTGAACTCTTTGGAATAAAGTGATTGCCTCATTCCTTGGTCGGCGAGGGATAACCATTGTTGTATCGATTCGATCTCGACCTCAAGATTCTTGTGAGGAAATAACCATTATGGTTTTGATCTTTTCCTGGCCTCAAAATGTGAGGGATAAAATGTGGTGATCGTCAGATGGAACACTCCTTCTGAAATTTGAATACTCGATCAGATTAACTGAACATCTACCCTGCCCCGGGTTTAAAATAAGGGTTTTTTCTAAACAGAAAAGAACCTCCTACTTCGAAGGCTCAGAGGGGTTAATGAGGTTCTATATCCCTTATATCTCCGGTGTTTTGGAATTGAAACAAAGCATGTACATCGTCAGCAAGGTTTTACTCGAAAGCATACCATTTGGGATTCCAGGTAAATTTTCGTCATCCTCCCTCCAGAGTTATTGCTTTATTAACAAGAGTTGGGTATCAAAAGCATATTAAAACAAATAAGAGTGATAACAAATGGATTAGTTCAAGACAAACATATTCAATTCATTATGATTTAGTATTAAAAAATATGAGCAAGTTTGCATACAAGAAAGTAGTGACCAAACAATTAAGATTGCAAAAGAAAATGCAAACGGAATTTGAAATATCCATGTTAAGGAGACAAGACTCTGCATAGACTGATTGCTTCAAACGATCTTCAGCAACCTTAAGGCTCACTTGGATAAGATATTACCTGTCTGATGTGGACACAACAGTTTCTGAATTGATCCAAGCTTGGACTTTATCTCTGGATGACAAACCATCTTCAACTGAATAGCCGAGTGGCCCAGAATAATGTTGACTAAAGATTCTCTCAAAAGAGAGGGTGAACGATGTACCAAGCGAAAAGTTCGAAATTGTCCTTTACCTTAGAAATTGGACTTTGAGAGAGACATCAGGCAGGAGCTGGACTTTGGTTAAACCTCTTGAAATCTTCAACATCACGGCCAAATTCCCCAGAATGAGAGACACGCCTAGCATTTGCATCGAGAGAGAGAATAATCAACTGAATAGTCTTTAAAGCATGAAGTTTAATCAAATGAATTCCCAGCGAACGAGGAAGTTCCAGGATGTAAGGCATTGAGATGGTATCAACATACTTCTCAGGCTTCTTCTATCTCTTCTTAAAAGATTTTCCCCATAGATTCACTTGGGGAACAAATACTTACTGTTGAAGAGAAGATCAGGTGGTCCAGAGCTGTGGAGAGTGCCCCTGTTTGAATAATCAAGTACCCCGACGTGGTAACCATATATGACGTTGATAACAAGATTTGGAAGGGGGTTTATAGACGATACTGAAGTATGGAGCCTAACCCACTAAAGCTCAAATAAGTGTGAAACAAATGAGAATAAAGCACTGAGATGGGATCAAAACCATTCTCCAGACCTATTCCTCCCTTGCTGATAAAATATATCCCTTGAATTCAACTAGGAAAAGGGAACCATCTACTAATAATACATTCCAAGCACTCAAGATAGTGGATGAAATCCACAAGGTACTCCATGATTTGAAAGAAATCCCAAAAGATGAGGAAAAGATAATAAATCATGTGGCAACAGTTAATGTAGGATTGTTGACACTATCATCAAGACTTCCATGACTTGACTCATGTGGGTCTTCAACTGATTATCTTCCTTCTCGAAGAGTTCCCGATCACGGGCCAAGGTTTACATGTATACCCCAAACAATCACATCTGAATCTTCATCCCGGCCAATACCCCACAAAGTTATTCCATGAGTAATCTCTGAACACGTGACAACAAGAGTTCATGTCTGTATATCTGAAGAGAGCACCAAACCTGAATATCAATCTCCAACTCTGAGTATCTTTTATGAATGCATGAATATGAATGAAGTGTGTGAGTGGATACAATTCCATGTTCATTCATTTTTAAGGAACTCACATGCTTTTAATTTTGATTTTAAACCAGTAAAAGGTGGAGAAGTGCAACACATAGCTCACAAGCATGGTTCCTTGGATATGGAAATTACATGTGTCTTAAAATGATGTTAACATGTTGTATGTGAAAGAACATAGGATCAAGGATCCATAAACATGGAAAATGGTTGCACTGTCTCTACACGGAATAATGAATATCACTGGATCAAAGGTATGACGCCTCCTTGGAACACAAAAGAATCAAGTACCAAGTGGATCAACAACTGCATGAGACAAAAATCTCCCTGTCATAAAAGATAACTTCCGAACTGCTAAAATAAACGGCCAAGACAAGATGAGAAGTCCAGAATAAAACCGAGAGAACACACAATTGCCAATAGTATCAAAGTCACCAACAGAACCCAAAAGTCATCATCGGTACCTATAAGAATCAATCATCCCTCCCTACTCACGACAGAAACTAGGTCAAGGTAGGTCATGACTAATCATATCATTGGTCACCTGAAAGTATTATCATCATGCACATTCATGATGTAGATAATACCTCACTGAACCTTACTGACCATGGCTTTCATTATCAGATGGTGGAAGGGGATACGCATATCGTACATCATGACTCTCCACTCTATTCCTAGTGTTCCTAATGGCATACACTCTGGCCTGGGTACTGGGCCTTTTACCTGTTGTAACACCCACCCATCAAAGAACACAGTTCCAACACAATAATAGTATTTGGAAAGCGATAAAATGCATGTGCAAACATATGCAAGAAATGTATATAAAGCTGTAAATAACTGAAAATAAATAAACACCCAAAGAAGAAAATAAACAAGAGATATGATCGACTCTGTTGCAACTGGTTTTTTGATAGAGTCGCCATCCTTAATTTTTATCCTAACGGAAGGGAGTATAAAGGAATAACCCTAAAGTTCAAAGATTCTAGATTTGGACTCGGTTCTAGACGAGGGGAAGGTGTTAGGCACCCCTTATCTACCTTGTTCGCAAGGATACTAGGTTTAGAAGTATTATTTTAGGAAATAGGGTTTTAATTATTAATTAAGGAAAAGGGTTTGAATTTTAGTTAGCGGGACTCGCAACGATTTTTGATCGTATGCCTACGTATCCTCCTTAGGAGGAATCAGAGTCTCATTTTTGTAGTTCGCGATTGGTTTGTGTTTTTTATGGATTACGCAGGTATTTTAATTTTTCACGCACTTAGTTCGAATGTGTAGATAGCGGAGATTTTGAACTAAACGTGAAGTTAATTAAAAAACTCTTTGCATTCCTTTTTGAAAATTATTTGTTTGATTTAATTTATTACAAAAATAATTTGACGTTCGTTTGCGTATTTTTATACGTAGAGCATAGGAGTCTGATATAGTCTCCTCGTCACGCGGCCAGATATTGGCCGCGCGTTACTCGTCGTGAAGGATGCAGAGGGAGTCTGATATAGCCTCCTTATCATGTGGCTAGATATTGGCCACGTGTTGCTCGCGGGTGGAATATTTGATTAATTGCGTGGATTTTGATATTTGGTTGTGAATAATAAATTGGTAGACAATGTGTCGACCGATTTAATTACTCGAAGATGGACGTCCTATTATTTGCGAAGAAATGATTAATTTGATTGTGAAAATAGTTTGATTTTACATACATATTTTAGTTTACTCACAAGGGAAGAGATTTTGGTATTTTTATGTTTTATTTAAGAATTAAAACTAAACGACTTACTAAGTAAATTAAATCTAGAGGATCAATTAAATTAGGTAATTAAGAAATCAAAACAAACAAAACTTAGGGGTATAGTACTTAGAACTAAGGGTGAAAGATTAAAAAGAAGAGGGAAAGTAGACAAGGTCCAAACCAATTGCAAACTCAAAATTCTAATCATTCTACATAATCTCTATTTGGAGCATGAAAACAAAAACAAGAAAAAAAGGAAATAGATACTTGATTTCTATAACCATGAATCACACATGTACACACATGATGAATTAATGCTCCAATGGCCATTAAATAACAAATAAAATGTGGTTTCAAAACATTAAAAAAAATATCTCCTATTTACTAGTTACCATAAACTTAACATGATTTGAAAACAAAATAACACATAGCCAATTTTGAATTGGTCAAAATTGTAGAAATTGAGTTCAATGGGTGCAAGACACATGGCATGGAAAGAAGTGAAAATAAAATATATAAAAAACTACATACCTCCATCCTAAGTTTTACAGTCAGAACAATATATCCTTTTCTCTTTCACTTCTCTTCTCTCTCACAAAACTAGTTTCTCTTCTTCCATTTTTCTTTTTTCCTGCATAAATCATTTTTATGATAACAAAGCGGTGTAGTTCTAACGGTGGATGAAAAGAGAAGATTTGTGTTTCATATGATGTTATTGAAAAACTCTTGATGGAAGGTAGTATTAATGTATATGTTAATGATTAGAGATACTAATCATAGTGTATTAGCTTTGACAAGAATCAAATGAGTATTTCCAAAAATATAAAGAATTATTGAAAACAATAACCATCATAAACCAGCTATTTTATCCCTCAAAGTTTTTAAGGCTATGCAGTTTGTATTATGGTTCAGATTAGACAACCTCCATCATTTAAACAATTGAAAAAAATGAATTAATGTATGGAAAGCATAAAAATTCAAAAGGGAATTAGGAACTACGAAGTCTTGTATCTGTGTGGAACTTTGTGCAAGATTGCTGCTTGAAGTAAAATATATGTGAATTTAAAAAATTAGTAAATGAAAAAATATGCGTATGGTGCTTGTGTATAGAAAAATATAATTTAACAAATGACTATTAAGAATCCTAATCATATGGTTAGAGTAACAAATAAATTAAGAAAGTAAAATTGAAAATAAGAGGGAGGGGCCTCATATGAAATCATCGGCCAAAAACTAAAATAAAAGTAACACCAATGATATTAAAAGTAAAATTTTGAAAGAAGAAGAAATTTGCAACAAAAAAAAAAGAAACTGTGTGTGAATGAGTAAAATTGTGAGAGATTGTGGATTATTGTGAATGATCTAGAAGTGTGAAAAAGATGTCCTATTTATAGATGAAAAAAACCATCCAAATTGAAAATAAGACAAATTTGACTAATCAAAAATAAAGTGTGACACAAATTGACATCAAATAGCCGATAAGAAACACCAATTTAAAAGGAAAGAAAATTAGTGACAAAAAAATAGAAAAAATTAGAAAATGTTGAAAGTGCGGCACAAGAGATTCGAACCCGCAACCTTATATTTGTAAGCTTCATACTTTACCAATTGTGCTATGTTACTCATTTGTAAATAAACTCAATTATAAGTATATGAAATGTATGGGAATATTTATTTATTCAAAAATACAAATGATCTGAAATAAATCATTATATTTTTAAACAGGTTTGGAAGTGAATATTTTATAAAAATAAAATGATATTTTAAAATCAATAATTAAAATATTTTTTTACTGTTGAAATAAAGGGTGGGCAAATTTGGGGTATGACAGCTGCCCATATTTAATCATCTTTCGATTGAATAGTGCGAGAATACGCAGGTCTCGTGCGTTTAATCGGAAGTTTATTAAATATTGGAAAACCCCAAGATTTTTCCGAGCTAATATAAGAATACGTTGTACAACATTCTTATGAGTGTGAATAATAGGCATAGATGATGATGTATCATCTTACCAGCGTTTGGACCAAAGTGGGTTAGAATCAAGACTCGACAATGCAGATAACTCGTCGGTATCTGAGAGTTTGTAAGATTTTGCTTATTTACCATAACCTAGGAGGTAAATGGTACGAGTTTAAAAAGATGATTTACTAATGCTGGGAGACTAATATAGTAAATTTGTGACGCAGATTTTGTATATTCATCGCAACCTAGGGGACGAATAAAACAAAGTTTAATAACACATTGCTGCATGGAGACTGATGCAATAGATTACACATATTTCATTATGTTTACTATAACCTAGGGAGTAAACAGTACGAGGATGAACCTGTGCATTTATCACAACCTAAGGGATAAAAGATAACAGGGATCGGCTTACGTTATCCACCACAACCTAGGGGGTGAATAATATAAAGCTTGATAACACATTGCTGCATGGAGACTGATGCAATGGATTTACACAAATTTATCTATGTTTACTACAACCTAGGGAGTAAACAGTACGAGGATGAACCTGTGCATTTATCACAACCTAGGGGATAAAAGACAACATGGATGGGCTTACGTTATCCACCACAACCTAGGGGGTGAATAATATAAAGCTTGATAACACATTGCTGCATGGAGACTGATGCAATGGATTTACACAAATTTAGTTATGTTTACTACAACCTAGGGAGTAAACAGTACGAGGATGAACTTGTGCATTTATCACAACCTAGGGGATAAAAGACAATAGGGATGGGCTTACGTTATCCACCGTAACCTAGGGGTGAATAATATAAAGCTTGATAACACATTGCTGCATGGAGACTGATGCAATGGATTTACACAAATTTAGTTATGTTTATTACAACCTAGGGAGTAAACAGTACGAGGATGAACCTGTGCATTTATCACAACCTAGGGGATAAAAGACAACAGGGATGGGATTACGTTATCCACCACAACCTAGGGGGTGAATAATATAAAGCTTGATAACACATTGCTGCATGGAGACTGATGTAATGGATTTACACAAATTTAGCTATGTTTACTACAACCTAGGGAGTAAACAGTACGAGGATGAACCTGTACATTTATCACAACCTAGGGGATAAAAGACAACATGGATGGGCTTACGTTATCCACCACAACCTAGGGGGTGAATAATATAAAGCTTGATAATACATTGCTGCATGGAGACTGATGCAATGGATTTACACAAATTTAGTTATGTTTACTACAACCTAGAGAGTAAACAGTACGAGGATGAACCTGTGCATTTATCACAACCTAGGGGATAAAAGACAACAGGCATGGGCTTACGTTATCCACCGCAACCTAGGGGATGAATAATATAACCTTGAAGATTCGCATATCCATCACAACCTAGGGGATAGATAATTGAAATAGGCTTGAAACCAGATATGTAGAAATTGGAATGACGATGTTGGTTGCATCGTCTCAACCGAAATTCGATAACCAAACGAGATATACTAGATTTGAAGCAAAATAAACCCCAAATTCATGATGATATTGGTCGTGTCGTCTCAATCATTATCAACATGAAGAAAATGAACCCCAAATTTATGATGATATTGGTCGTGTCGTCTCAACCATTATCAACATGAAGAAAATAAATCCCAAACTCATGATGATATTGGTCGTGTCGTCTCAACCATTATCAACATGAAGAAAGTAAACCCCAAATCCATGATGATATTGGTCGTGTCGTCTCAACCATTATCAACATAAAGAAAATGAACCCCAAATTCATGATGATATTGGTCGTGTCGTCTCAACCGTTATCAACATGAAGAGAATGAACCCCAAATTCATGATGATATTGGTTGTGTCGTCTCATCCATTATCAACATGAAGAAAATAAACCCCAAATTCATGATGATATTGGTCGTGTCATCTCAACCATTATCAACATGAAGAAAATGAACCCCAAAAGAATTTGAGATCTTAACCATATTAGCTTTGCAAGATGCCATGTATGCATAATGTCCTAAACTGGTATGTTATTCGAGTGTGATGTATACCCCAAATTTTTGTATGTGTATGTACAAGAATACTTATGTGCTTATGCCCCAAATGCATGTGTATTCCCCAACTGTATGTGTATTCCCCAAGTATATGTGTATGCTCTTGATAGATATCTTTTTTTTTGGTAAACCAATTGGGTTCTCGTAGTCACCAACTCCTCGACAGTGTTTGCTGCCCATTGTTGTACCTCCAAGTGGATTTGGATTTAGTGAGATATGTTTGCGAGATCTTAATGTTTGTATCATAGACGCATGCGTAGGTATGGACGCGGATGTTGGTGTAGTCGTGGACGTAGGCATGTGCGTAGAAATAGGCGTGGACGTAGGTGTGGACGTGGAAATAGGCTTGGTCATGGACGGGGACAAGGACATTGGCGTAGTCGTAGACGTAGGCATGTGCATAGAAATTGGCGTGGACATGGGTGTAGGCATGGATTTTCCTTCGCTTTTCTTCTAACCAGAATAAACTTTGATGATTTATCAAATGCTCTTTGGTGTTTCTGTATGTTAGATGCACCAAATGTTGCAAATGATCTTGAGATTTTGCGTACATCATGCTTGATGTGAGGCTCTTAGTGGGAAATCTGCTGCCAAGATTTCTAAGGAATCTACTTCCTAGATTCTGTCGAAAGATTACCTCCTGCCGAGGTTTTCTTGAAAATCACCTTCCGTGATCAACCCGGGGAATCTACTTCCGAGATTCTGTTGAAAGATTACCTCCTTTCGAGGTTTTCTGGAAAATCACCTACCGTGATCAACCAGGGGAGTCTACTACCGAGATTCTGTTAAAAGATTAACTCCTGCCTAGGTTTTCCAAAAAATCACCTACCGTGATCAACAAGAGGAATCTACTACCGAGATTCTATGTAGAATTGGTAGCTTGATTGCCGATGATGATTGCCTTCACATAAAACGAGGTTTCATGCTATGCGTGCAAATTTGATTGGTGCATGGAATGTAATGATTGATTGATGCATGTAATGATTGATTGATGTATGTAATGATTGATTGACGCATGAAATATGATGAATGACTTGGATATATGTAAATGGATGTTGGTCTTTGAAATGCGAATGCGTAGTTAGGCTTTTTGAGATACGCTCGACCCATGTTGTTGGAATGCGTAGATGAATAAGATGATAGTATGGCTTGATTTTGGATCTAGGAGCCCTAATGCATGATTTATGCAGCCTTATGCTTTATGATTATGAATTAGATATTTTTTGAATGGTGCCTCTGTGATGGGTTTTGGATGATTAAAGGATGGAGGTTTGTTTATGCAACAAGGTTGTTTGTTACATTATGGTTGAGTGTTGTGCTTTCATGATTCCCTGATACTTGTTTCGAACTCGAAGATTGCTGATGTAGAAGAGAGGTCCACCGGAGGTTTGTGAAAGTATGAAGAGAGCTTGCTTTTGTATGGACTGTTTTTCCTAATTTGTTGGTAGGGTCCTGGAGGAGATTATCTTTAATATGAGCTTGGAAAAAGTTTGATCATAATGTGAATGACCCCAATATTTTGAATTATGCCCCTGATTAAAAGACTCCTGAAAAATGCTTGGCTTTGATAGACCCTTTTGTATCAACTTCTTTTTTGATCGAGCCTCGCAGTGGTTTGCCTCAACATTCGAATTTTGAAAGACATGCCCCTCAATCTCCAAGATCCGGAGGAAGTATCCTTAGAAGGACCTTAGACCTTGCCATGAACTTGTCATAGGTTGCCCCAAGTATTTGAAGCTTTGAAAAGTTTGTACTCGAAGTTGCTTGAAGAATTTGGACCCTACGTGCAGTAGGATGAACTTGATACGCACTGCCCTAACATTTAATTCTTGGAGAACTTCCCCTGATCATCAATTCCTTGAGAAACATGTTAACATGAGGAAACAAAGTCATACTCTATTGTGATATGACTTGACTAAGGAATGTTTCTTTGAAGGGTATGCCCCTAATTGAACAATGCTTTGAAATTTGATCCAAATTGATTGGACCTCGGAATGCTCACCTCTTGTCAACAATATCTTCATGTGATATACCCCTATGATCATTAGTCTATCCCTTGTTTATAGGGATCCCCTTAGATGATTTTGCCCCAGTTAGGAGCTTCTTGGAAAGGACGGCCTTTGATCAGACCTTCTTGAAATCTCTTTGATGCTAAGTATTGATTCGTAGATAAAATTGTACATTTCGAAAAAGTAATTCTGTTTGATGCACATGCACGTTCTTGAAATGGATTATTTGAAAAGAAATGGAATATTAGAAGATGAATATTCGAAGAAGCGAAGTAGTTAGAAATGATTTTAACAAACATAGGAGTCAATTTAACACAAATCTTGTTGAATATGCTTTCATAGTGAACCTAGCCTCAATTAGGACTTTTAAAGGTTGTAATATGGCCATGGTTCGTGGTTTAAGAAACAAAAGATATAAGGCTCAAAATTAATTTAGCCCACCCAATTCTCCTTGATGTTCTCCAATCCTAAGTTCAATTAATCCAACAGATGTGTTTAATCCCCAAGAGAAGTTTTGTAGTCGCGCAGATGATGAGAAGCGTAGGCAAAGATCCAAGCGCTGATGAAAAGCATTGATAAGATATGAGCATTAATAAGATCCAAGTGTTGATAAGATCCAAGCGTTGATGAGAAGCCTTGATGGTTCTTAAGGTGGCAGTCACAAGATTGTTCTTCAATTTATTGTTTTCAATCCCTTATTTTTGCATGGACCAATTTTTTTGAATTATTTTCTTAGATCCATTGGGATGCCTTAATTTTTACCTAAGTCAAGTATTGATTTGCTTTGACTTAGCGGGATTTCTCTATATTTTTTGAATTTCTTTTTTTTTTGCTTTTTCTTTTGAAAATTTATGACTACCATGCTGATTGTTGTAAGCTTCATCTTCATCATTTCTTCGATCTTGATTGAGGAAGAAGGGTGTCTTGGGCTTTATTTTTATTGATTCCTCAATCTTGGTTAAATTACTGAGGAAGAAAGACATCGTGGACCCTGTTTTTTTTTTAATTCCTCAATCTTGGACGATGAACATAGGGAAGATGATGTGCTCAAATATTTGCTTAGATCGTTCTCTCAATGATGTATCGAGGAAAGAGATATTCTTGAACCTTTGCTTAGATCGTTCTCTCGATGATGAATCGAGGAAAGAGATATGCTTGAAACTTTGCTTAGATCGCGTCAATTCTCTTTGGATTTGAATGCATCGTCGAATTAATTGAAATCTACCATGCCCCTGGTTAAGATGAAGGTTTTTTTTATAGAAAATAGAAAGAACTCCGACTTCTGGCTCAAGGGGGTTAACTACAGATTATCTCCTTATATCTCCACTATCTAGGGATTGAAATAATGCCTTACATCGTCAACTAAGCCTTACTATTAAAAATCATACGTCAGCAAAATTCGATTATTTGTATTTCATCATTCTCCATCGAAGTTTGTTAATTTAAAAATGGAAAAGAAAGAGTAAAAATGAAAAGTTTTTGATTTTTTTGTGTGGAAGGAATCAATTTTAAAAACACGCATGCTTATTTATTAGAATTGCTTGACCAAAATGTACAAAGTTTATGACAAATAACACTCAGCAAGAAAGAAATTATAATTTGAAATGATAAAAGCCTAATGATCTAGAGATAAGCCTCATTGTTGATCCATTGACTTTAGGAGATGATTTGTAGTTCTTGGACTTGTCAGATCATGGGGATGACCCTTGACTTTTATTGGGCATACTTATTTTGTTGATAGGACAGTTGCTCTTGATGTAGAGGAATCACCAATGGTAGTGGCATTTGAGGCGCTGTGTAGGCCTGCAGTTGTCATGGTGAAGGGCTTCCTTATCTCTCAAATAAGACTTGTAGGACCAAGCTCCATTAAGTCTCTAGTATATAGTCTCCTTCTTCCACAGTTTCAAACTTTCTTAAGTTCGTTGGCGAGTATCAAGAAATCGACTAGTAAATGGATGATAGTTGGATAAGGGCGAAGGTGAAAATGTATGAATATACTAAAATGCAAGGTATGCAAAAACATTTTTCGCTTTTAGGTATGCAAAAAAGTTTCGTGGATATGCAATGTGACGTAGACCTAGTATGATGATAGACGTAGGGTACCCTATACAATTTGATGATGATATCCTACTCAGACTCAGAAATTGAGACAGGCATGGACTCCTTACAGATGAAGATGATAATTTATGATATCCTACATTGTCTTAGAGATGGAGACAAAAATTCTTTAAGTATTATTACAAATGAAAGAAGACGAGGAGTCACTACAGGATAGGGATGATGATATAGACGGAAGCCTTACAGGATAAAGATAATAGTGGATGAAGGAATAACCCTTGCGAGTTTGCAGATTGTAGTGGGTTTTGCGAAAGGTATCCTTAGAAGGTAGGTTCTTAGTATTAGACTAAGGATATTCTACCCTCCCTATATGTTGATTTCCTTAAGGGTATCATGAATAACACTAGAGGGAAATGCGCAAGGGCCTCCCTTAAGTGAAGTCTCTTTGCAGACCGAAACTTTCGTCTCTAGGTCGTGAAAGGTCTCATCATGAGATTTTAGTTTAGGGTTATACAAAGAGTCATAGGTATCATTCCAAAGTCCTACTTCCCAAGAGGATGTCTCTCGAGAGGTATTCCTTTTGTGGAGTTCCACCGACTCTAGGCGAAGTCATCACATAAACTCATAGGGTTGATGTAACCCCTTGGCTAATAGACGAACCTTCTTTCTAAGGGTTTTTTGAGAATATTTTTTGCGAAAGTTAAATCCCAACACATGTTTAATAATATAATGAAATAATAAAAACAACCAAATAAAGAAATAATTAAATAAGCAGATAAATGAATAAATAAATAAATCAAAATAAAGAAAAACCCCAAAAAAAAATAAGAAACCCTAAAACCTAAAGCAAAGACTTCTAAATCTAGGGTTGAGTCCCCAGCAGAGTCGCCAACTGTTGCAACTGGTTTTTAGATAGAGTCGCCACCCTTAATTTTTATCCTAATGGAAGGGAGTATAAAGGAATAACCCTAAAGTTCAGAGATTCTAGATTTGGACTCGGTTCTAGACGAGGGGAAGGTGTTAGGCACCCCTTATCTACCTTGTTCGCAAGGATACTAGGTTTAGAAGTATTATTTTAGGAAATAGGGTTTTAATTATTAATTAAGGAAAAGGGTTTGAATTTTAGTTAGCGGGACTCGCAACGATTTTTGATCGTATGCCTACGTATCCTCCTTAGGAGGAATCAGAGTCTCATTTTCATAGTTCGCGGTTGGTTTGTGTTTTTTATGGATTACGCAGATATTTTAATTTTCCACGCACTTAGTTCAAATGTGTAGATAGCGGAGATTTTGAACTAAACGTGAAGTTAATTAAAAAACTCTTTGCATTCCTTTTTGAAAATTATTTGTTTGATTTATTTTATTACAAAAATAATTTGATGTTCGTTTGCGTATTTTTATACGTAGAGAAAAGGAGTCTGATATAGTCTCCTCGTCACGCGGCCAAATATTGGCCGCGCGTTACTCGTCGTGAAGGATGCAGAGGGAGTCTGATATAGCCTCCTTATCACGTGGCTAGATATTGGCCACGTGTTGCTCGCGGGTGGAATATTTGATGAATTGCGTGGATTTTGATATTTGGTTGTGAATAATAAATTGGTAGACGATGTGTCGACTGATTTAATTACTCGAAGATGGACGTCCTATTATTTGCGAAGAAATGATTAATTTGATTGTGAAAATAGTTTGATTTTACATACATATTTTAGTTTACTCATAAGGGAAGAGATTTTGGTATTTTTATGTTTTATTTAAGAATTAAAACTAAACGACTTACTAAGTAAATTAAATCTAGAGAATCAATTAAATTAGGTAATTAAGAAATCAAAACAAACAAAACTTAGGGGTATAGTACTTAGAACTAAGGGTGAAAGATTAAAAAGAAGAGGGAAAGTAGACAAGGTCCAAACCAATTGCAAACTCAAAATTCTAATCATTCTACATAATCTCTATTTGGAGCATGAAAACAAAAACAAGAAAAAAAGGAAATAGATACTTGATTTCTATAAGCATGAATCACACATGATGAATTAATGCTCCAATGGCCATTAAATAACAAATAAAATGTGGTTTCAAAACATTAAAAAAAAAATCTCCTATTTACTAGTTACCATAAACTTAACATGATTTGAAAACAAAATAACACATAGCCAATTTTGAATTGGTCAAAATTGTAGAAATTGAGTTCAATGGGTGCAAGACACATGGCATGGAAAGAAGTGAAAATAAAATATATAAAAAACTACATACCTCCATCCTAAGTTTTACGGTCAGAACAATATATCCTTTTCTCTTTCACTTCTCTTCTCTCTCACAAAACTAGTTTCTCTTCTTCCATTTTTCTTTTTTCCTGCATAAATCATTTTTATGATAACAAAGCGGTGTAGTTCTAACGGTGGATGAAAAGAGAAGATTTGTGTTTCATATGATGTTATTGAAAAACTCTTGATGGAAGGTAGTATTAATGTATATGTTAATGATTAGAGATACTAATCATAGTGTATTAGCTTTGACAAGAATCAAATGAGTATTTCCAAAAATATAAAGAATTATTGAAAACAATAACCATCATAAACCAGCTATTTTATCCCTCAAAGTTTTTAAGGCTATGCGGTTTGTATTATGGTTCAGATTAGACAACCTCCATCATTTAAACAACTGAAAAAAAATGAATTAATGTATGGAAAGCATAAAAATTCAAAAGAGAATTAGGAACTACGAAGTCTTGTGTCTGTGTGGAACTTTGTGCAAGATTGCTGCTTGAAGTAAAATATATGTGAATTTAAAAAATTAGTAAATGAAAAAATATGCGTATGGTGCTTGTGTATAGAAAAATATAATTTAACAAATGACTATTAGGAATCCTAATCATATGGTTAGAGTAACAAATAAATTAAGAAAGTAAAATTGAAAATAAGAGGGAGGGGCCTCATATGAAATCATCGGTCAAAAACTAAAATAAAAGTAACACCAATGATATTAAAAGTAAAATTTTGAAAGAAGAAGAAATTTGCAACAAAAAAAAAAAGAAATTGTGTGTGAATGAGTAAAATTGTGAGAGATTGTGGATTATTGTGAATGATCTAGAAGTGTGAAAAAGATGTCCTATTTATAGATGAAAAAAACCATCCAAATTGGAAATAAGACAAATTTGACTAATCAAAAATAAAGTGTGACACAAATTGACATCAAATGGCCAATAAGAAACACCAATTTAAAAGGAAAGAAAATTAGTGACAAAAAAATAGAAAAAAATTGAAAATGTTGAAAGTGCGGCATAAGAGATTCGAACCCGTAACCTTATATTTGTAAGCTTCATCCTTTACCAATTGTGCTATGTTACTCATTTGTAAATAAACTCAATTGAAAGTATATGAAATGTATGGGAATATTTATTTATTCAAAAGTACAAATGATCTGAAATAAATCATTATATTTTTAAACAGGTTTGGAAGTGAATATTTTATAAAAATAAAATGATATTTTAAAATCAATAATTAAAATATTTTTTTACTGTTGAAATAAAGGGTGGGTAAATTTGGGGTATGACAGAATCTAGGATGGACTAGCAATAGATCTATCATCTCCCCAGTGAAGTCGCCAGCTGAAACAACCGGTCGAACCGTCATCTGATATAAAACCAATGAAGTCGCCATCGAATTTTTCTTATCCTGCCGAATGGGAAAGGTAAACATCGAGTAAACCTGAGAAGGGAGAAATCACGGTCAAACGACTGAGAGATCGGGTAAGGGAGTCTGTTACGCGAGGGGAAAGTATTAGCACCCCACACGTCCGTAGTACTCTACGGTATTCACTCTTGTTGTTCTAATCTAATGGGTATGGTCAAAGTTTATGTCTAAGGCTTAAGAATTAAAAGAAAATGCAAAGGGGAATGCATGCAAAAGAAAAGAGAAAAATAATGTAGAGAAAATAAAAGTTGTGCTCGTTCGGGCCCTACCCCAATGCCTACATATCCTTTTAAGGAATCTGAGAAACCGTAGTTCGACTCATATATTTTGGTTGGTTTGTGTTTTTTATTTAAGAAGACAAAAGCAACAGTCGAGATGCCAAAACATCAAATAAAACGACAAAACATCAACGACGATGATAAAACAACAAATAGGAATGACAATACATCACATGGTAACACAAGCTTAGATATGATAAAACGTCAGCATGATAACAAAATATCAGACAAGACGATAAAACATTACACCTAACAATGATATTAAAAATAAAAGTAGGATACAAACATATGCGATGGCGAAACATCGGCTAAAGGATAGAAAGATAACATGGAAAAGATGGCGGGACATCAACAATATAGATGATAAAACATCACACCTAACAATGATATTGAGAATCAAAGTAGGATAACAAACATATGCAATGGCAAAACATCGGTAACAAACATATGCGATGGCAAACCATCAGCAAAAAGATAACAAGATAGCATGGAAAATATGGCGAGACATCAACAATTCAGATGATAAAACATCACACCTAACAATGATATTGAGAATCACAGTAGGATAACAAACATATGCGATGGAGAAACATCATCAACAAACATATGCAATGGTGAAACAACGGTAAAAAGATAGAAAGATAGCATGGCAAAGATGGCAAAACATCAAAAATTAATTGGTAAAGTATCACACCTAACAATGATATTGAGAATCAAAATAGGATAACAAACATATGCGATGATGAAACATCAGAAAAAACATATGCGATGGTGAAACATCGACCAAAATATAGAAAGATAGCATGGCAAAGATGGCGAGACATCAACAATTTAGATGATAAAACATCACACCTAACAATGATATTGAGAATCAAAGTAGGACAATAAACTTGTGCGGCGGTGAAACATTGGAAAAAAGATAATAAAATTTCATGGCAAGGTGGCAAAACATCAATTTGACAAGGTTTAAAACAAAACCAAAAGGCACACAAAAAATTAATATTGGTTTGTATTCTTTACCTTGAAGAATGATTTAAGTTCATTAGAGAGGTTTTATGATTTTCCAAGAAAAAGAAGGTTTTCGTTTTAAGATGCAAGAATGCAAAAGAAAGAAAAAAACTAAGAGAGACTATCCTAATCTCTAGCCCTAATGTTATCATACAATGAATGACCCTAAGGTTAAGGATGAAAAGGGAAATTTCTACCCTGTGTTAGTATACATGGATACATATCCTAATGACTAGCTCGAGAACTACTCCAGTCAATCGATCCTAAGGGAAGCATGTCATATCAAACAAGTGCTTTGGCAAAAACTTACAAACATGAGTAGCAAACAAGGAACATATGCAGAATTGCCTTAAACATGTCTTTAAGTAAACCAGAACGATTCCTGACAAATATCAACAGTGGAGGTCCCTTTCGTGCATCTCTGTTCCTGCTTGACATGGAAAGGAAAGCGGTAAAATCCTACTTGACATGGTCTCTAGAAAGCATTGAAATGCGGAAATAAAGAATGAAACCATGATGATACCTAACGAAGTAGGTCCGTTGCCTCTTCAAAGCACATGAGATAATATAACTCTATGGAACACCTTCTTGAATCTCCTCAGTCAACCTCCGAATAAGCATATTCAAGTCGCATCAACAATCGATCACGAAAATCATAGCACGAGTGTCCACAAGATAAATGGAATGCTTGGTATATGGGATTTGAATCGGGTTATGATTAACTAAGGGGTATAATTGGTTAATCTCGTGAGAGTGGGTGCTCCTACCCTCAACCATGTGACTCTTTGTGCATGGAAATACTTGGTATATGGACCAAAGTGGTTGACCGAGTTAAGATTAATCATGGGGAAAACTTGATTAATCTCATGAGAATGGCCATGCCCAAACTCAACTATGAGACCCTTTAAGAAAATGCTTAGTATATGGACCAAGGGGAGAGAAGAGAGTTGCTTCAATGCATAAGATAAAAATCAAAAGACCGTACAAGGTGGCTATATGCATGCTCCTAGAAAGTGGGACTAGCGTGACACTAGTATTCTAAACGACCAATTGGAACATTTGATTGAGTAGTTGTCGTTGTAGAAAAACTCAGGACCAAACTATGAAATGTGTGCAAGTGTGCATTTGTAAGTGGATACCTTTTCATTGACGATGAGCCCAAGAGGAGGCCAAGTGTTCTAATACGAACAAAATATGCATAATAATAATTTTTAAACATATAAAGAAAATGACAATGAAATAAAATTCTAAACTATTACAAACCATATGGGAATGGGGGTACAAGTTTACAAATTGGGATGAGTCGAATCGACCATACGATTAAAAGTATAAATATACAATCAATACAACCCAATCGAATTAAAAATTAAAAATAAACAATTAATTAAACTAAAAAAATCTATTTAATAAAATTAGTTAACAAAATAATTAATAATATCAAAGTAATATTTTTAGTTTAATTATTTATTTAGGATAAGAAAATATATTTTTGTATTTTTATATTATTTTTATTTAATAAAGAAAAATAGTTAAACAAACAATACATAAAATATAAAGAAAAAGGAGGAAGTAAATGGTCATGAAAACAGAAGTAATAGGGTGGTGTGAATAGAAATTGGTCCAAGTCCCATTGATAGGATTCATAGGATCCGGTGCGAGCTGCTCTAGGGAGTTCACCATGGGTGTTCATATCTGGATCGTTGATGTTGCTGACGATGATATCTAATGCTAATAGGTGAAGATGCACCATAAGTAAGCCTGGAATGCGCGTGTGGAATCCTGAAGTTCTCCTTTCAACCGGTGACAAATTTCCCATGGTGGCGACACTTGTCACCACCGCATCGGTCTGAACTATGCATCAAAAACAAACCACAAGGAAGTTAATCAAATAAAACAAAACAAAAAATAGAAGAAAGTCTATTAACATAACCTAACGAGAGAGCTCCTTCTCTCATTCCTCTCACAATGAAACCTCGCCTGAGAAAGAAGATCAGCCATGCCAGAAATCGGCTCACGACAGAGATGATGGTGGATCACGGAGGTGTTTTCTCCGATCTTTAACATTTTTGCATATTTTGCTTTGCCTCTCTTCTCTCTTCTCTAACCCAAGAATCGTTTTTGCAGAAGATGGACTATTTGGTTGGGATCTTGAAAGGGGAAAATTAAACCCTATGTTGCTTAGATCGTGATTCTGGTGAGATCACTCTAACCTTCTTCTCTCTATTCACACTGTAACTTGCTATTTGCTTTCTTCTTCATATTTTTCATGAAATCAGAAATTGCAATTTCTGAAAACCAATTTTCTGAAGGGTTTGTGCGTGAGAGGAAAGTGATGATGCTTAGGGTTTATGCTTGAAAGCTTGCTTGATTTTTGTGATATGTGTGAACTGTGATTATTTCTGAGATCTAAAGGGTTTGTAAAAATGTGGAAGATGATGAACTTTTTAGGGTTTTTGGCGCAACTTTTGCTTTTTCTAGGAAAATTGTTCCTTCATTTCAGTGCCATTGAATGGTTTTCATCCCTCTAAGATTCTATTAGGGCTTCTATTTATGAACTGTGATGTTAGCATGCCTTGAGTAATTCTCCCTTTGGGCTATGAGAATATGATATGTTTATTTTTTCTGATTTTTCTTGTTTCTTGCTTGAGCTAAAATTGTGATTCAGACTTGTGATTTTTTCTGAACTGTACTTGGGTTGTGATAATTTTGTTTATTATTATTGGTTGGTAAATATGTTTGCTGCAGTAATTTGCTTGCTTGTTGGGATGAGGCTTGTGATTTTGACTTGCTTGTTGAGAACCGTTTGTTGAGTTATGAAATTCTTTTGATATCTCACTGCAATTATTATTTTCTTGGGCTTGAGATGAGATTTTGGCTTTGTTACTGTAGGGGCTTTCTTTTTTCTTCTATTGTTAACCAAAAAATAAAATTTTTGTGATTTGCAATTGGTTGAGTAGGCCTATGATAAAATTCTGATTATGCTATCAGGCCTTGGTTGCTTAAAAATGATAAAATTCCCTAATAACTGATTCCTTGCATGAACCCTCATGATGAGTCTTGAAAACCTCTTTGAAAGTTTTTTATTCTCTTGTTCAAGTGTTGATTATTTGCTAACCATTCTCTTAATCTTGTTTCACGTGCGTTGAAGAGGAAGAGATGGAGACGGCAAGGCAAAGGCAAAGAATGCAAGGACTCTGAGGCTTCCATCAAAGAGTTCTTGGAGGGAAATTTGAAGAAGTGAAGCATTTGAAATCAATAGAATCTTAATAGGAACTTAGAGTAAGTTTAGAACTCTCTTTGACTTTCTTTGAAAAACTTTCCATTGGTCTTCTAATTTTAGGCTCATGAACCTTTGTAGTAATTGTAAAACCAAAGACAACTTTGTAATAAACTCGTAACTTCAACATTTGATATAGAACTTGAATGAAAGATGTTTTATTGAAACTTGGATGAGCCAATAATTTGAATGGAATTTGAATGAATAAGATTGAAACTTTCACCTTTGATATGAACTTGAATAATGGATAATTAATTTGAATGGAATTCAAATCAACACTTGAATTAATATTCTTGATGAATTTTTGAAAACAAGCCTATTTGAATAAACTTGTAACCAAAGTGTATGCCTTTCACTCTCAATAACTAGTATTACAAGTAATTCATATGATGCTTACACCTTAAAAAACTTGTGAGAATGTTTTTTAAAATTAAGTATTCAAACTCTCCATGGATCCTTATCTCAATTCAAATTTCAATCTAAATCAATACTTGTGTGTCAAGCAACCAATACTAGGAGGAATGAAATCTTTAGCACGAAGAATATCTAAACTCAACGTATTATGGCTCATCATTTATATCTCAAATAAATGAAATCCTAAAAAGGTGAAGCAATGCCTCTTGAGGAGAAAAGATCCATGATAGGTGGCCATATCACAACCCTCAAGAGGTATATTGGATGAAGAAGTAACTCAACATCAAAGCCAAAGTCTGTGATCTTCCCAACTGAAAGTAAACCTAGCATCAAATTGAAAACCCTAACAACTTTTCAACCCTTTGATGAAACAAAGAGTCAAAAGAAGTGTCTTGATGTATAAGAAGTCTTGGTAGCCTGGATGATCAAAATAATGAGGATATGAGAGCAGTCTTGAACTGACTTCCAATACAACCACTTTCACAGCTTGAAGAAAACCATGAAGATAAGAATACCTTGACCCCGTCATAATGCATGAATATGTATGATGAAACATAAGGCATAAAAATTCTGAAATCAAGAAGTTAAATTTTAGGGTGCAACACTCATGCTGATGAAAAGTACAATTAACTAGAAGACCGCCTAAATTCTATGAAGATCCAGAGAGTGCCTGGGTTGGATTTTGAAGAGATGGGTTTAGTCTCAGGATTATTCCTCATAAGTTCAAGGTCCCTACTTTTGCAAAGTATGACGGTGTTTCTTTCCCAAAGCTTCATCTGAGGTCATATGTCCGAAAGATTCAACCACACACCGCTGATAGGAAGTTATGGGTGCATTTCTTTCAAGAGAGCCTATTTGGGACACAATTGGAATGGTTCTATCAACTGGAAGGAATCAGTATCCATAATTGGGAAATTTTGGCTGCTGCTTTCTACAAACAATACCAATAAAATATTGATCTTGCACCAACCCTTGTGCAACTACAGAGTATGACCATAAGCTCGAATGGATGCTTCAAAGAGTATGCCCAGAAATGGAGAGATCTAGCGGGAAGGGTTCAACCTCCTTTGTGTGATAGGGAGTTGGTTGACATGTTTATGGGAACTTTGACAGGTCCTTTCTTCAATCATCTAATCAAAAGGTCTTTAGCCGAGTTCACTGAGTTGATATTAACAGGGGAACATGTTGAAGGAGGAATCAGAAGCAGAAAGATTCATGTGGTTGCGTCTTCAAGTATTGTGAAGAAGACATTCAACGGGAAAAAAGAAGATAATTTTGTGTATGGCTAGAAGGGTCATGGTAGAGGTGATCGCAATCAATCGTTGGGGGCGGTAATAATCTCTAATACCGCACTAATGCAACATCAACAAGGCAATCAACGTAGGTCAGACGCGCCCAGGAGACAATTTACCAATATCAACATGTCATTGTCTCAGGAATTGCAACATCTATTGAAAGCAGAGCTGATTACGTTGGGAGATCCTCCTCAGAATTCCAACACCTCCTCTCCTCAGTACAATCCTAATGTAAGATGCGCTTATCATTCCAATAGTCTCAAACATGACACAAATAACTGATGGGCTTTGAAAAATAAGATTTAAGATATGGTTGACTCCAAAGAGATTAAATTTGACCCTTCCGAGACCCCCCAACGTGATTATTGCGCACATGCCTAATCACGACAAAGGCATCAATTCTATATATGATGTTTCTTATGTTTCTACTGTAAGTGACTTGATTACTCCCCTGATCATTATTAAGAAGAATATGTTGCAAGTCGGTTTATTTTCGGGCTGCATTGAAAGATACTACTATTGTGCAGCCTAATCCAATGGATGCAAATTGCTGAGAGAAGGTATTCAGCGTCTAATGTATAACCATATAATTCTAGTTGAGAAGATTCCTTCTATGGAGAATTTGTTTCAAGAATTAGAGCTTAAAGACGTGTTTGTAATTTCCGGAACTTCTGTAAGGATAACTTCCAAGGGTCCTGTGAAGATTATTGTCGAACCTAGAGTTGCTCCTCTAATCATTACCGCACCAGGGCCAATTCCATATTCCTCTAACAAGGCTATCCCATGGAATTTTGGAGATTATGTTTACTACCATGGTGTTAACCAAGAACCATTGGTTGTTAAAAACGAAGACACTGGAGTTACTGATCCCAATGTTGACAATATTGTCAGGACCAATAAGGTTACCAGAAGTGGAAGGGTTTTCTCCCCAGAAATCTCTTTGAAGATTGTCGCTACACCAGATCGTGTTACTGCTACCGGGTCAACTACTAAGACTCGAGGCAAAGAACATATGACTGACCCCGCCTAGACTGAGGCACCAAAAGAGGTTACCGCTAAAGATGCTTCCAGGAAAGAGATGGAGGAAGTACTGAAAATCATCCGGAAAAGTGACTATAAGATTGTTCAACAGCTGGGGAAGAATCCCTCCAATATATCCATGTTATCCCTATTGTTGTACTCTAAATCCCATGCCCAGGCTTTGGTGAAGTTCTTGAAATTGGCGTATGTACCACAAGAAATCTCTGTTGGTCGACTCGAAAACTATGTTGCTAGCCTAACGATTGATAATGGGTTAGGCTTTTCTGACGCAGACCTAACTCCCGTATGAAAGAACCATAACAAAGCCATGCATGTCTCTATTGAGTGTAGGGGAACTACCTTAGCACATGTGTTAGTTGACACTGATTCCTCGTTGAATGTTTTACCGATGGGTGCTCTAGACAGGCTTGATTGTGAAGGGGTTGTGCTGAAACCCAATGAAATTGTGGTTAGAGCCTTTGATGGTTCAAAGAGGATGGTGCATGGAGAGGTGGATATCCCAATCAAAGTAGGTTCGTAGGTCTTCGAATCTACCTTCTATGTGATGGATATTCGTCCGACAAATTCTTGTTTGCTTGGACGCCCTTAGATTCATGGGGCAAGTGCTGTTACTTATGCGTTGCACCAGAAGTTGAAATATCACGTGAAAGGAAAGATTGTTACAGTTTATGGTAAATAAGAATACATGGTGAGTCACTTGAACTCCTTTAAGTATATTGAGATGTACGGCGAGTTCATCGAGACTCCCTGCCAGACCTTTGGAGTTATTCCTCAAATAACTACCATTACTAAAGACGTTTCTTTTATTCCTAAAGTTACCAGGGTTCCACCCATAATGGCTTCTCTGAAAGATGTTAGAGCTGTGGTAGAAGAAGGTGGTTGCACTACTTGGGGTCAACTTCTTGACATTCCTTACAAGTATGACGAATTTGGTTTGGGTTTCACTTAAAAGGCTCAGAGGGCTATTCATCATGCTCGTTCTAGGAGACTACCATTCCGCATCAACAACAAAAGAGTCAACACGGTAGAAGATGCTGATAGCGACTATGACCTAGAAAGTTGGATTTTTCCTACCACCGACAACGGGTTCAGCAATTGGAAGACTGAAGACATTATACTAATCTCCTTTAGTCAGAAGTAAATGTTATTTTATGTTTTCTTTCTTTCAAGTTTTTAGTTATGTAATTTTAAAACAATAACTTTAAGCCTTGTGCATTACCCGGGGCACAACGGTCCACTAGTTAGGGTTGTCATTTTTCATTCACATATTTTCATTCAATAAATCATTGGACGTTTGAATTCAAATTTTACGCTTATTGTCTTTCTTTTACTTTATTACTTTGAAAATCGCTATGTGTTCTTACACACACCCACACGACAAATTGGAGATCCATATCCGCCCTAGATCCCATTGATAACAATTCTGCTATTGCCAATTATGACTTCGAAAAATCAATCTACCAAGCCGAGGATGAAGGTGAAGAAGATTGTGAAGTACTTGGAGAACTTGCTAGGCTGTTTATGCAGGAAGAAAGAGCCATACTGTAGCGGTAGAAATGTTTAAGACCAAGCCATTAGATTTACTAGACTTATACAGATCAAAATAAAAATTGCCACCGTGCTTTATTGTTTCCAAAGGAATGGGAAAAGAGCGAGTAACCCAAAAAGAGGGGGAAAGATTCTAGGTAAGGGGGTTGTTTATGCAAAGGGAAGGTATTAGCACCCTAAACATCTACGGTACTCAATAAGAACCTATTTGTAAAATCTGTATATTTTGGCTATAAAATGTTGTATAAAAAAATAGATGGTGGAGGTGAGAAAAGAAGTATTTTTTTATGATTTTTGCACCCTCCGCGGTTGCGAACCTTTAGTGCCTATGTACCACCTTTCGTGCAATAGGGGATCAGGGTACACGTAGTTCTTCTTTTAAAAATTAAAAAAAAATACGAGTGTGTTGGTTGATTTTAAGAGATAAGACATCATCGTCATTGTTCGTGTGGAAAACATACTTACTACCTACAATAATGAGAAAGGAGAATTTGCATAATCTCAAAGTGGAGGATATGGCTTGAATTTTAAAATCAACAATGGCTCACTCAACACCCAAGTGGAATATATATCTCACTTTGCTACATATTGTAGAAGTATAGTTGTTTGCATCACTATAAGGATTGACAAGACTCCAATCTTTTGAGAAAGGTTTTAAAATAAAAAGCCAAAGTGGCAAAATGGTTTGAAATGAGATTGATTGACTTTTAGTCTTCTCACAAAAAAATGTCAAGGTATTATTAAGTTGATTGAAGTTTATTTATGAAAAGGTTTTTGAAAATTCATGGACATAAGTCCAAGTTTATTATGAAAGTGGTTCAAGTTTAAAAAAACAAGAAGAGTTTTCAAAAGGAGAGAGAAGATTTTTGAAATTAAAGAAGATGGGAGGAGAAGAAGAGACTATCCTAAAGCATAAGGTAAAATATAGGGATAAGAACCATCTAACCAACAAGAATCCAATACTTGACATTATGAGTCAAGATAGAATTCTCATTCTTTGGATTGAAACCAAGCAAACAAAGATACTAGACCTTTTGAGGGAATCAAACTTCAAGTGTATTAAGTCTTCACAAAAATTGGGCAGAGTAACGACTGTATACGGGTGAATTCCAGATTATGAACAAAGCATGTAATCACAATAACCTGCACACAAAACAAACAAACAACCCAATGTCTTGAGGTAAACCCCAAGAACTCCAGAAAAAATAATAATTAAGTTCACAAGGTCTCCAACATAGGCCAAGGTTTCTAATCCTAAATCCAAGAAGTCCAGAACTCCATAATGCCAAGGATAGTAACCAAATTGTCCAAGTATAATTAAAGTTTTTTATGGTTCATGTTGATTATTAAGTATCTTAAAAAAGAAAGGAAAAGCTCAAGTGAGCAGAATAAAAATGAAAAGAATATAAAGGGGCTCAAGTGAGCAAAGACAAAAAATAGCATGAAATGTAATGCTTAAAGTAAATGGTACATAAAGCATAAAAATAAAAGCATAAAGTAAAGTCAATTATTAATAATTAGTGGTTAGTTGGATGACCATCTTGAAACATGCATTTGGAACTCATTAGAGGATTGGTAGAATCAAAGCCTCCACACAGCAAGTTGCATTTGCTTTTTGTCAAGTATGTCATCCATTTTGGAATCCCCAAAAGTAACATTTAATGATCAACAATGTTTAAGTGATCCGCGTTGACCAAAAGTGATGTAGATCCATTAGAGGATTGGTAGAACCAAAGCCTCCACATAATGAATCTCAAGGTTATTGGATCAAAGAGATCAAATTAACATACTTGGGCTTGCAAACATAAGTTTGGGCCACGAATGATCATTTATTCGAATCGGGACAAATTTTAGCGCTATGTTAAGCAATCGTAAGTGGACTTATATAGAAGTCACACCTATTTTGAGGCCGGTCAATAGTAATCTATGCACCATTTGTTTTGAGACATGGTATAGAGATCATGCTCCAATAACGCTTAGTGTAATAAGAAAGGGATGAGATGAAGAGGGGTGGGAAAGAATATACAAACCATATTTGAATTAAAATTTAAGCAAACTATTATTAAAATCATTCATCCATTTTAATGGAGTTAGACTCAACACCATGGATCCAATGATGTTAACAAAGTTCATGATAAAAAATTCAACCCAAGATCAGCCAGAAAATAATCACAAAATAATATTACATTTAATATATGCATTAAAAAGGGTTTTAAAATAAATAAAAATGAAAATACAGGAAAAAATATTAACTATATTCAAATTGATTCATAAAAAAGAAATAAGGCCATAGTAAAATCAGGAATATACTCAAATGTTTTTACAAAATTTTTGGTAATTTTTTAAAGTCAGAAACTATTTTTAAAATTAAAAGAAACAAGTAAAATAAACCAAAAATGATAAAAAAAAATAAAAAAGTCAGGAATAAAAAAATAAATGAGGTCACCAATATTTGTCACAATATCATTGGATCATTCCATATTTTTTTTAGAATTTCAAAATGCATAAAAGTATTTTTAAACATTTAAAACAATTCAAATAAAGTAAAAATTTATAAAAAAATATCAAAACACAAAATTAAATTGTAAAAAAATGAAAATCAGAAAGAGAAAAATCATAAATATTTTTCATAATTTTTTCAGATTTTTTGGACTTAAAATTAATTTTCTATGATTTTTTGAAGTTTAAAACAATTTAAATATAAAAATGAGAAAATAAAATAAAGTCAAAAAAAAAGTGGACCAATGGAGAGAGTCAAAACACGTTATTAAGCTAATCCAATGGATCAGACGCGCTGTGTATATCATGGTCTTTAATAAATATCATATCGGATCAAGCATTTTTAAAATAAAACAACTTAAAATGTGGCGCGTTGGATGGAGTCTGACTCACAAAAGTAATCAGATCTAAGGGCTCCTGAGGCACGCGCATGGTAAGGCAAGCATATTATATCCGTTTCAGAAAAAATAACGTGGCTTCATGTCATTGGTTAGAGACGGACATGTCATCGTCTTCAACCTCCAGCCATCCCCAAATTGAATCCTTCAAACTGTAAAATTAGCAAACCAGACCGATACCATTAGATTCGTCTCTTTAAGACGATTCTAATGGTACCATCACGCCAAATTTATATAAGTTATGCAAGGCTGTGTTTGAAGAAAACCAGAAAAAATAGGGAGCACGAAAATCTGGGATATCTCACTCGATTCTCAATGAAATTGCAAATTATAAAGAGCACGAGGATCAGAAGAATACAAGGAGTGGATTAGTCTTTTATTTGAATCAATTTGGCCAAGAAATCTACCTGAACAAAGTAGTGAGAAGTTGCTCTGAAACTGGACTTCTACAGATAAATATAGGTCACAATTCTTGAAAGTAACCGTATGGTTTGCTTCAGAGAAGTTCAATGAAGCTAACTGAATGTAGCTTTTGGTGTTTGAAGGTGAGAATGTAAGAAATCATAATTTCAAATTCAGATTTCGTGTGGGATCTGAATAGGGGTCAATTGGCTATCAAAAGCTTGCGAAAATGAGTGAGGGATGATCCTTATTTATAGCTGATCATGATGCAAGGCTCAAGCGTGTGAATTGAAGGCAAAATTAGTGAAATCATGTGGACCTACTAAGTGTGAAAAGTGTGACTTCACATGACTCAAAATGTAGAAAAATGAATGGTTTAAGGGACGGTTCTTGTTATGGAAAGTTCCTAAACATGATTAGATGCGAAATTGATCCTTAAACAGGCTTGTAATTGGATTTAAACTAATTTTCACATCTGACTGAACTTGGAATTTCCATTTTATGATGCTACTTTCATAACCATGGTGCCAACAATGTAGGGCACCATATGATGTGATTTTTGAAGCATTTTAAAGATAAAGTCACAAGCTTTACAATGTGCAAGGAGTGAGATCAATTGGATGTTTGAGCAAGAAGTTGTGTTGAGTCAAAATTGGAAGAAAAGGGCTGACTTTTCATACTTAGAAAATTTCTAAGTTTTTCTTCAAAAGTGACCTAACATGGTCTTCCTCTTGGAATTTTCTCTTGACCAAAAAAGATGGCATGTAATAGACCTCTTGAATGACATTTTTAAACTTGAACCATTCAAAATCTCCAAAAGTTGATAGAGTTATGAATTGTTGAAGTTGGCAAAAAATCATGAAATGACCTATAATTTTTGTATCCTTAGGGCATCTTCCATCCATTTTCTCACTTTTCACATAAAAGAAGGAATAAATTTCACATCCTCGATATCATTGTGGAAAATGAGTGTACTCAAGGTGATAAAAATTTACCAAGTTATGATCATTTGAAGTTACACATGAGAAGTTGGGGGTTCATCTGGAGGACTTGTAATCTTTCTTCATCATCAAGTTTCTTCCACATGAAAACTCCTTGAAACTTTTGAAGTGACTTGTTAATAACACTTTGAAGAGAAGTATGTTTTTGGAATCACTCAAAAATACCAAAAGATGAGAAACATATACTTCTTTGAAGTTCAAAACCCTAGCTCCTAGATCAAAAAAAATGCTTTGAGGAACTTTGAGAATTTTAAACAACCTTCTTGTACCAACAATTTTTCTTTGTAGATAGAAGTTGTTGAGAATGATAATGAGAACTCATAGCAACCAAAACCACTTCCATATCTTGAGAATTGAGAGAAATATGCACTTGTGACCAATGGGAACAAGGCCTTGTCCAACCATGACAACTTCTTCAATCAACCCCTTGTACTTTTTAATCAATCTTGATAACTTTGAAATATGGTGAACCAAAATAAACCTTTCCATGCCATTTCTTCCAAAACAACTTCAATGGTGAGGTTTGAATTTCTCAAGCTTTATTGACCATGGCATGGAAATAAACTCATGAACCCATGGATCAACTTGCTAAGCGACATTGCCTTTACCTACATTATTAACAAGTGAAACAAACCAACATTGCATTTTATTAATTAAAAGGAAAGTCAAAACAAAACATGCATGATCACAAAAGAAAAACAAGTCAAGGTGCTTGATGATTACTCAAAGAGCAAAGCTAAAGATAGGGATGAGAACCAAAATCCCTAATATGATCTTGTTGTGATTGAATCAATATGGTATGATGAAGGGATCTTAGGGCAAAAATTGGGGTACAACAGCTGCCCTTATTTAAGTCTCTTCTATCCGGAGATATGAAGGTTAAAAATCTTTGTGTCGATGTGATCGAAGATACTTAAATATAAAACAAACCCTATTTTTTGCCCTAAGATGTCATGCAATGCTTATGAGTATGAATGCATATGAACAACTTTAAAGGGACGCAAAACACCACTGGGGACGTAGCAAAAGAAATAAGGATCAAAAGAGAAACCCGACCAGGAAAATAAATCACTGGTGAATCAAAAATACCCGACTATATTGGTGTAACACCCAAAGAAGAGATAAAGGTAGCATCAACTCAGCTAAAGAGGAGATAGTACAGGATAAAAGTGATTGACAACCACCTGTGAACTACCAAACTCAATAGTTGGAGGTAGAAGATCAAAAAGATAATGACTCATAGATGACAGTAAACTACCAACTCATAGTTGTAGGTAGAATATCAAAAGGATACCGACTCATAGAGGATGGTAAAATATCAAAGGATACACCAACTTTTACTGAAGGCGAAACTACCAATGTTCACTGAAGGTAGAAATAGAAAATAATAACAACATCGACGTTCACTAACGGTGAGCTACCAACGTTCATTAAAGGTAGAGAGATAAACATCGACATTCACTGACGATGAACTACCAACTTTCACTGAAGGTAGCAAAAAGATAACAATCACCAACGTTCACTGATGGTGAACTACCAACTTTCACTGAAGGTAGAGAGAAAATATATCATAGCACCAACGTTCACTGATGGTAAACTACCAACGTTCACTGAAGGTAGAAAAAAGATAACAATCACCAACGTTCACTGATGGTGAACTACCAACTTTCCCTGAAGGTAGAGAGAAAAGAAATATCATAGCACCGACGTTCACTGACCGTGAACTACCAACGCTCACTGAAGGTTGCAAAAAGATAACAATCACAAACGTTCACTAATGGTGACCTACCAACTTTCACTGAAGGTAGAGAGAAAAGAAATATCATAGCACCGACGTTCATTGACGGTGAACTACCAACGTTCATTGAAGGTAGCAAAAAGATAACAATCACCAACGTTCACTGATGGTGACCTACCAACTTTCGCTGAAGGTAGAGAGAAAATAAATATCATAGCACAGACATTCATTGACGGTGAACTACCAACGTTCACTGAAGGCAGCAAAAAGAAATATCAAGTTTCCCCAAAATTCCGGCGTTTCACCTATAACGGGTCTCAATTTATTCTTTAACCAAGGAATTCTGCCTGGAAAGGGTAATATATAAGTTGTGTCAAATAAAGATACATGCTACTTGCAAAGATTTCATAATGAATTGTCTCTGTCATATTGAAAAGACTTGCCATCCACTGGAGTAATTTGACAACGAACTGCAAAATATCTACTCATAGAGAAGATAGAAAAAAGTAACGCCAACTTTTATGGGGAAGTATAAGTTGCTCAAATAAAGAGACGTGTTGCTTGTTGTTATGGGAAGGATTGTAAAAATGACTTTCTGGGGAAAGCAATATGGCTTCCTGGGGAAAGAAATATGACTTCCTGGGGAAAGAATCATGACTTCCTGGAGAATGAATCATGACTTCCTGGGGAAATGCCAATATATTCCTGTTGAGGAGATAAAAGTTTTCTCGCGCCAAAATAAATGCACATTCTCAAACCAAGGATCGAAGCTTGCAGAAATCCAAAGTAATAATATCGCTAGGAAACAAAGATTCAAACCAGAAATAAATTGGAGTGAAACAGTCAACCAAAATACATCCTTTGAGAAATAAACTCAAGAGGGAAACCCAATCTATCCAGACAAAGAGCTGTACAGGAAAGCTAGAGAAAAAAACTTCCACGAGGGATAACTTGTTGGGGAAATTGAAAGAATATACACTTTATGCTTAAGGTTGGAACTTTATTGGAGATAGGACAACACAACTCTGCAAAACAGGGTAATATATCAACAACAAAAATTAATGAATGCAAATGAGCAATGATTTGCTAAATTCAACTATGCATGATGTATGTATGAATATATGAGTGTTATTATGTATATGCTGACAAAACAGACATATAACACTGGGGATAAACAGACAAAACCAACTCGGGCACAATCAACACTCGTCTAAATTTCATCCAAGATAAATATTCCAAGAGAAAGTAAGCACCAACTGAGGAAACAGATTCCATTTCACGGCTTAACTTCACTGGGAAGGAACATAACCCGAAAATAAATAAATCATAGTGACAAAACAATACAGATACAGGAATATAACATCCTTCTCCAGGCTTCACCGGGGAATAGCACTCAGACTTCAATAGGGAAACAAATGTTTTCACGGTCCGCACTTCTAGTGGGGATTGCAATACTGATTTCAAATAAGGCTGATGGAAACCATATTGACAAAACATCAACTAAGGATTTCGAGCTGACTTCATCGGGGGAACATCATACAAACTTCACTAGAGGAGATAACACCTCATCATTGAGACATCAACTAGGGACCTTGTTTTAACTTCAATGGGGAGGATAACTCCACATTATTGAGAAGAAACTAAGATACATTCTTTAATATTGAGAGTAAGTATTGCACCAACTTCTCTGGGGAAAAAGTATGAAACCTCATGGGGATTACAACTTGGGGAGTTAAGAAGTCAAACATAATAGCAAGAAATCAAAATTATGGGGATTTTAAATCAAACCCAGCACTTGTTGGGAGAAAACCCAAAAAGTTGATAACCATTTCAACACTTCTTAAATAAAACATTTCCCTTGCCTAACTATCGGGCAATCCAACAAAATGCAAGTACTGCTGAAAGGAGATGCCTCGCAAATGAGTCCAACTCAGCATGCACGGGGAGAAAATACTTTCATCAAATAGTGAAGCCTTCACTGGGGAATCTTGGATTGAGTCTTCATATCATGAAACTTATTCCAACAAAAGATGCCCTGGGATAGCCTTCCTAGGGAGTAAAGAAGTCAACATTATAGAAAGAGGTAAAACTCATGGGGATTTTAAATCAAACCCAGCACTTGGCAGGTGAAAACCTAAAGGGTTGACAACTGTCTCAACACTTCTTCAAAAATATACTGCCCTGGTCTAGTTGCCTGGGAAATAAATACCAACAATAATGCCAATACTGCAGAAAGAGCGACATTTTGCAAATAGTTCCATCTCAGCACACCAAGGGAACAAGACCCTTCGTCATATGAGGGAAGACTTTGTTGAGTAATCTGGGATAGAGGCCTCAGACCATGCAAAGCCAAAAATCAGAAAATGAACCAACACTTGACTGGGGGACATTGGGATCACAAACCCAATATTACACCTTACGTCAATTGGTATCGTCTTCAACATACAAATATCACGCGCATACCATTGAAAACGACCTGAAGAAACCTTCCTGGGGGAAACAAAACTTCCCAAAATTACCGGAGGTCGTCCATTCCCGGGATCACCACTTTTGTTTTCCTCTTGAATCACAAATTCTAAAGTAAAAGTAATTTGTAAATTCTTTTTGAAAAATAATTTTGTTATTTAATCTTTTTTGCTTTGAAAATTATTATCAATAATAAATGGAGTCTTTGTAAGTTGAATAAAAATAAGAAATACAAAGAATTGGGTAAAAGCTCAAATTTTATTGATAGAATGGTAGTCTGCGAATGGCGAGACTCCACGGATGATTACAAAGTTCGGAAAATGGTAATATATAATGGAAAAGATACATTGAGATAAAATAACCACTATTCCCTCTAACAACTTTGAAATTCTGAGCAGCAGCTTCAGTTGAAGTATGGTGAGGATCCAAGAAGATTGTTGCTTCAATGATCAAGTCTTGTCTGATGTAGTTACTTTCCAAGAAAGTCCCTAACTTTTGCCTAAGCTTCCCTTGCGGGTTTTCAACTTAGTGGGAAATTTTATTCTGTTTATGTCTCTAATTTTTTCCTAGAATTCCCTTTCGGGTCTTCGGCCTACCGAGACGCTCCTTTTTGCCTAAGCCACCCTTTCAGGTTTTCAACTTAGTGAGGTGTTCTTTTATTTCTTGAGGCAAAGTATTTCTTAACAGCATCGGCATTTATGGGACGTGGGAACTCCTCTCCATCCATAGTTTCAAGAATTAATGCATCACCAGAGAAGGCTTTCTTGACAACATATGGACCTTCAAAATTGGGAGTCCACTTGCCCCTAGAATCAGCGTTAAAAGACATGATCTTCCTGAGCACGAGGTCGTCTTCTCTGAATTCACGAGGTTTGACCTTCTTATCAAAAGCTTTCTTCATTCTCTTCTGATATAACTTCCCATGACACAAAGTCGTCATTCTCTTCTCTTCGATCAAATTTAATTGGTCAAACCTATTTTGGACCCATTCAACCTCTGACAACTTGGTTTCCATTATCACACATAAAGAGGGAATATCAACCTCGATTGGAAGCACTGCTTTCATTTCATACACAAGGGAGAACGGGGTTGCTCCTGTTGAAGTGCGGACAAATATCCTATATCCATGTAAAGCAAAAGGGAGCATTTCATGCCAATCTTTATAAGTAACAACCATGTTCTGGATGATCTTCTTGATATTCTTATTAGCAGCTTCAACAGCCCCATTCATCTTCCGCCTGTATAAAGATGAATTATGATGGACAATCTTGAATTCTTCACAAAGTTATGTCATCATCTTGTTGTTCAGGTTCGAGCCATTGTCGGTGATAATTCTGCTCGGCACACCATACCGACATATGAGATTATTCTTAATGAAGTGCACTACCACCTGCTTAGTAACATTAGCATATGAAGCAGCTTCCAACCATTTGGTGAAGTAATCAATTGCTACCAAGATAAAATGGTGTCCATTCGAAGCTTTGGGTTCTATCATTCCAATCATGTCAATACCCCCACATAGAGAAAGGCCACGGGGAATAAGTAACATTTAGAAGTGTCAGAGGCACATGAATCCTGACCGCATAAATCTGGCATTTATGGCACTTCATTTCAAATCTGTAACAGTCGGATTCCATTGTCAACTAATAGTAACCTGCCCTTAGCATCTTTTTAGCCATCAAATGTTCGTTGGCATGAGTTCCAAATGAACCTTCATGAATCTCATGCATCAACATGTCTGCTTCGTGTCTATCCACGCATCTGAGCAAGACCATATAATAATTTCTTTTGTACAACACATTTTCACTGAGTAAGAAGCTGCCAACCAATCTTCTCAATGTCTTTCTATATTTATTCGAAGCACCAATCGGGTATTCCTGAGTCTGAAGAAAATGCTTGATATCATAATACCAAGGTTTCTCATCTACTACCTCTTCTGTTGTAAACACATGAGCGGGCCTATCCAGTCGCTGAATTATAATTCAAGGTATATCTTTCCAAGTATTCACTTGATACATAGAAGCCAGAGTTTCCAGAGCATCTGCCATTTGATTTTCGTCTCTGGGGATGTGATGGAATTCAACTTTATTAAAGAAGGGTAACAATATTCTAGCATAATCTTTGTAAGGGATCAAGCCGGGGTGTCGAGTATCCCACTCACCTTTAATTTGATTTATTACCAAAGCTGAATCTCCATACACATCTAGAATTTTAATTCTGAGATCAATAGCTTCCTCGAGACCCATGATGCAAGCCTCATATTCTGCCATGTTATTAGTACAATCAAATGTCAACCTTGCAGTAAAAGGAATGTGTGATCCATGTGGAGTGACAATCACAACACCAATTCCTTTACCATAAGCATTCACAGCTCCATCAAATATCATACTCCAGCGAGATTCAGGACCATGACCTTCCCCAGGCAATGGTTCATCACAATCTTTCACTTTCAGAAATATCACATCCTCATCAAGGAAATCATACATCACAGACTGATAATCATCAACTGGTTGGTGAGCAAGATAATCTGTGAACACGCTACTTTTAATAGCTTTTTGAGTGTGGTATTCGATGTCATATTCAGATAACAACATCTGTCAGCGGGCAATTCTCCCAGTAAGAGCTGGCTTTTCAAAAATGTACTTGATTGGATCCATTTTGGAGATCAACCAATTAATGTGATTCAACATATACGGCCGCAAATGTTTTTCCGCCCAGGCCAGAGCACAACATGTCTTTTCCAGCATGGAATACCACGACTCATAATCAGTAAACTTTTTACTGAGATAATAAATGGCTTACTCTTTCTTCCCTGTTTCATCTTGTTGTCCCAGAATACAGCCTATGGAATTATCTAACACTGTCAAATACATAATCAATGGTCTTCCTTCAACAGGAGGGAGCAAGATAGAAGGTTCAAGCAGATATTATTTAATACTTTCAAATGCCCTTTGGCAGTCATCTATCCACACACAACCTTGATCTTTCTTTAACAACTTAAAGATCGGTTCACACATTGCAGTCATGTGGGAAATGAATCAGGAAATATAATTCAAACGCCCGAGGAACCCTCTGACTTGATTTTCAGTTCTCGATGCTGGAATTTCTTGAATTGCTTTGACTTTATCAAGGTCAAATTCAATCCCTCTCTGGATAACAATTAAACCCAATAATTTCCCTGACCGAACACTAAAAGTACATTTATTTGGATTCAAGCAGAGACGATGCTTTCTCAAACGCTAAAACAACTTCAACAAATCTTCTACATGCCCTTCTTCGGTCTGGGATTTAGCAATCATATCATTAACAAATACCTCAATTTCCTTGTGCATCAGATCATGGAATAATGTTGTCATAGCCCTCTGGTACGTTGCACCAGCGTTCTTCAACCCGAAGGGCATCACTCTGTAACAGAATTTTCCCCAGGGTGTGATAAACGTTGTTTTTTCCGTGTCCTCAGGAGCCATCCTTATTTTAGTATACCCGGAAAATCCATCCATGAACGAGAAAAATTTGAATTTTGTTGTGCTATCCACTTACATATCATTGTATGGTAATGGAAAATCATCTTTTGGAATAACTTTATTTAGATCTCTATAATCTACGCACATGCGAACTTTTCCGTCTTTCTTCGGTACTGGGACTATATTAGCAATCCACTGAGGGTACACTGATATCACAAGAAAACGGACATTAATCTTCTTTAGAACTTTTTATTTGATCTTCACTTCCATATCTGGGTGAGTTCTTCGCAACTTATATTTAATTGGCGGGCACTCTGGCTTCAGCGCCAAACGGTGCTCTACAATATTTGTATCTAGACGAGGCATATCTTGGTAAGACCAAGCAAAAATATCCACATACTCTTTCAACATCTCAATCAACCTGCTCTTTACATCAGGATGCAGTAATGCTTCAATCTTGACTTCCTTCGGATCTTCTTCTGAACCCAAATTGATTACTTCCAATGGCTCTTTATATGGTTGAATGGAATTCTCCTCACGCTCAAGCAACGTGATACCTCTTCTGGAATCTCATCATAGTCTTCTTCTTTGGCCCCATACACAGGACATTCAAAGTTGGGAGAGGGTGCAGGGTCATTGTATTCAACGGGTTTTTTAATTAATCTGCACATATGATTTATGATTGCCTTTAGAAACTGACACATATAATAAGTGATCATGCAGATTGAATCGCAGTTATTATTTATTTTGAAAGGTTCTTTTTCTGATTACCATTTTCCAAGAAAAAAGAAAAAAGAAAAACACAATTTGGGAAACAAAGACAACTTTTATTATTGATTTTAAAAATCAAAGCAAACTGATAAGCCCATACAACATTAACACTTTCACCTTGGGCAGAGTGAAAGCTTTTCAAAAACAAATTACTTTGAAACATGATTGCAAGAGGCAACATCAATGGTGATCCAGTTTTGAACCCTAACTCCGTGCGTCACATAATTTGGCATTTATGGCACTACTTCATCTTCCACAATGGAATTAATCCCGGAAACAGTTGGATGAAGATAACCTCCTCTATGAAAGATGTTTTGATACTTGCCTGAAGAAAACTTCGGTTTCATGCTCTTACCTTTATCATTCTTCACAGAGAACCCCAAGCCAGCTATATTCTTATTTACAGGTGGATCAACAATCTGTCCCCATACTTCACTATGGCCATTACACACAACGTGCTAAGCATCCTTAAACGAAGCCATAGAATTATCATTTCCTCTTATATTATCAATGGATAAAGCTTGGAACTGGGTTCCAACAGCAGCTTCATCCGCCTCCACAATGCTGAAAGAGGACAAATGAGATATCAATAATGCTTGTGTCTCCATTTATAATTACCATTTTTCCTTCACGCACAAACTATAACTTCTGGTGTAAATTCGAAGTCACAGCCCTTGCCTCATGTATCCATGGTCGTCCCAATAAACAGTTGTAAGTGGGTATAATATACATGACCTGGAAAGTAATCATAAACAAATGTGGGCCTATATGAATAGGCAAGTCCACTTCACCAATAACAGATTTCCTTGATCCATCAAACGCTTTCACAATAATGCCACTTGGGCGCGTGGGCGTTCCTTGATATTTTAACTTCATAAGTGTGCTCCTCGGTATAACTTTCAATGCGGATCCATTATCAATCAACACATTGGATAATGAACCATTCTTGCAGTTCATAGAGATGTGGAGGGCTAGATTGTGATTCCTTCCATCATCAAGCAGTTCATCGTTGCAGAAACTCAGGTTATTACATGATGTAATGTTCCCTACCATATTATCAAATTGGTCTACAAGCATATCACTTTCCACGAAATCTTGGTCCAATACCCTCACCAAAGATTCTCTGTGAGCAGAGGAGTTCATTAATAAAGCCAAGATACATATTTTTGAAGGAGTCTGCAGTAGCTGATCTATAATTCTGTAGTCGCTCATCTTGATTATCTTCAAAATATCATCCACTTCCTTTTCTAGCGTAGCTCCACTAGATTCCCCCACTGCCTTCTTGGGTTCAACATTTTCAACAATTTTCTTTACAGTACTAACATCTCCACGAACAACTGGTGCAAATACACGACCACACCGGGTCACTCTGCTAGTCTTAGAAATATTTCTAACATTAGGCATTGGCTGGATGGGAATTTCCACACCATCCTCTAAAATCGTAGCATTATATTTGTAGGGTACAACCTTGTCTGACTTGTAGGGGACAGGACCCAGAAAACTAATCACCAATGGAGTAATAGATGGCTTGCCATGATATTCAACTTCAAAAGGGGTAGATGCACCAAAAAAGGAACGATAACATTTACTCCCTCTTCAACACACTCAGTCATTATAGAGTCATCTCTTGAAAACATATATTCATCTAAGGAGAAGAACTCATCTGCAGAGGCATACTCACCATCTGACTCTTCTTCAGCTAAACAAACCTCAATCTTATTAACCTCATGGTAATCATCCCTTTGTCCTGTAACCTTGATAGTTCCAATATCCAATAACAACTGAACACCTTTCCTTACAATTGAACATCCTCGGGAGTCCCGACAACAAATTCGGCGAGATCCATACTGATGTTCTACCTGACCATCCATGTGGCAGAAAGTAGCATGCAATTATACAAGATCCTCATTCATATATTCCACATCAAAGATTTTGGACTCTCCAGGACATCCAGAAACCATGTTTACTTCCTCTTCATACTCTGTCTTAGGCCTGATTATATGGATGAGGCCCTCATCCATCATCTCTTGCAAATCATCCTTTATCTTGTCACAACCCTGTATATCCTTACTGCAAATAGCACAACCGGCATGGTCATGCATATAGTAGCTAAATTCATAGAGGTCTGTATGCATTTTTACCAAATCCCCTCTAACCAATTTAATATCGAAAATCCAAAAGTCGCCTGGACAACCAGAAACTGTGTTCATAGCATTTGCTCCTCCATGTTTTGGCAAAGGATTATCTTTCACATTAGGGTCAACATCTTTGAAGGAAAAGATACCAGACTTCGCAAATTTTTATACTTCAGTTTTCAAAGGATAGTAGTTCTCAACATTGTGCCCTGGTGCTCCCTGATGAAAAGCACATGTTTGGTCTTCCTTGTAATACCAAGGAAATGGTGATGGTATAGCGGGAGGTGGTCTGGTCTGAACCATTTTCTTCTTAATTAATGTTGAGATTAATTCTGTATAGCTCATAGGAATAGGGTAATAACTCTCCCTTCTCTGATTATACCCTTGATTCCCCTTATTGGATGGTCTCTGATAAGCAACGGTGGTTGGAGCTACACCAACAACTGGAGTTACTGAGGCGACTTGTTGATGATGCTGATAATTTCTTTTAGGAGGATCAACCCTCCTCTCTTGCATAACAACATTTGTATCTCCTTCCTTCTTTTTGGCAAACCCATATGATGGCTCATCGTATTTCCAGAACTTTCACTTTTTGTTAAACGGCCCTCTCTTACAGCCTCTTCCAAACGGATACCCAGGCCTACCATTTCAGTAAAGTCACTTGGCGCACTTGCTACCATCCTCTCATAGTAGAAAGAACCCAGAGTATTCAGGAAAATCTTAGCCATCTCCTTTTCTTCCATGGGAGGAATCACTTGGGCGGCTACCTCATGCCATCTCTGTGCATATTCTTTGAATGATTCCATGTCCTTCTGTACCATGGCCCTGAGTTAATCACGGTCAGGCGCCATGTCCATGTCGTATTTGTATTTTCTGATAAATGCTTCTCCCAAGTCATTGAAAGTATGTATATTGACGTTGTCCAAACTCATATACCACTTCAATGCAGCACCAGTCAAACTATCCTGAAAAAAGTGAATCAACATACGTTGATCATCAGTATGGGTAGACATTCTTCTTACATACATAACAAGGTGAACACAAGGACAAGTGTTTCCCTTGTATTTCTCGAATTCCGGGACCTTAAACTTCGCAGGTATCTTGAAATTAAGGACCAAGCATAAATCATTCACATTCTGCCCGACCAATTCCTTTCCCCTGAGGGCCTTCATCACCCTCTGCATCTTGTCAAACTGATCTTGAAAATCATCCTTTCTATCATAAAGATCCAAGCCTTCACTTGGTGGAGGAAAAGGATGATACATATCATCATTAGAAAATTGGACCATGTTCACCGAAGGAGGTGCAGCAGGAGTAGCATGCACCACAAGAAGTGCAAGAGTAACAGTAGTATGAACAACTTGAGTAACTTTAGGCATAAAGTTCTCTGGAATTCCCCATGGACAACCTTGAGGCATGCGATTTTGAACAACAACTGGAATAGTAGACACAAGAATAGTCGGAGCTTCAGTAGTAACCTTTGTCTGTTGAGATTGAACACTCGGTGGATGATTCTGAGTAGCCACCAGAGATTCCATCAGAGCAATGAGATTGTCCATGCCGGCCTTCAGAGCAGAAACTTCCTCGCGCAACTCGTGATTCTCTTGTTCTAAGTTGTCCATCTTCCTTCTGAAATTAGCTCGAGTATTATAGTGGTGAGACAGCTTGCTGAACAAAGTAAAGAAGCTTGGTAAGACACCTGGATATGCATAACAAATGAAAGAAATATATGAAATATGATGCATGATATGGAATGCATATGATTTATTTTATTATTAACATTTCAAGGGACTTAAAGATTTATAAACACCTTGCAAATATCCAAGTAATAACACATTTGAAATACTGAAAAAATTTATTATAATAACTTCAAAATGGATTACAAGTTTTAATAATCCCAAGTACAAGATGAAAATAAAGTCTAAAACCCTAAGAAGTAAAGCTGATGGAGATCACTCTATACGCTGGTGCTTCCCTATAAGCCTGACAATCTGAGCCTTCAACCTCCGGTTTTCTTCCTCATATTTGGTGGCAACCTCCTTCCAATCACCTGAATCATGAAGTGAACAACTAGCATCTGACTGAGGCTTAGGAGAAAAGAAATCCCCTTGCCTCTCCATCATCTCTACATCCCAACTCTTAAGAATCTCAATCAAGTCATCTTTCTCCTTCAAGTCTGCTCTATAGGAAATCTGTAAAGTTTGGCACTTATTCTTCCAAGCATCCTTTTCCTGCTGCATCCTGACCAAAGAAAGCTGTAGCTCTTCCACATCATCCAATAAGGGAGGAGTGGTCTTAACGAACAAGTCAGGCATACGTGCTTCCCGGGAATATGGCATCTTCAACTGAACAGCTCTCGCTTGTAGACACTGAAGATAAGGCTCCAAAGAAATAGCCCCCCTGGGTCCCAAGTCTTTGCTACTCTTCCTATGAATGTGACGCCAGGCCTTCACGATCTGCTCCTTAGCTTCCTAATGGTCTTCTCCCTCCTTCAGGAAGAAACTACTCAAATTAGTATTGTTTAGTTTATCCTTCATCGGATAACCAAGTTGTCGTCGTGCAAGAATGGGGTTGTAGTTAATTCCTCCCTTTGTACCGAGAAAAGGTACATTGGGGAAACTACCACAATTGTCAACAATCTCTACATCATGGTAATCCCGATTATACCAATCAATATCTGAGTGAGTAAGTGCCATTATCTTAGGAGCCCAACAGGGTTCCTTCTTGACATCCCAGAAAGCATCAAACTGAGGCATATGAGAAATAAACCACCGGTACAATAGAGGCGTGCAACAGATGATCATCCCCCATGATAAGAATTCTGAAGATGAATAGAGTAATAAGCATCACCCAGCAATGTAGGAACTGGGTTTCTAATCATGAAGATCCTGATAGCATTAACGTCAACAAACTTATCCACATTAGGAAATAAAAACAACCCGTAAGCAAGTAGAGCAAAGATGGCCTCAAAAGTGACTGTATTATTCATCCTGGCAAAGTAACGAGCTTTCTCCAATAAGAACTGAGTTGGTAATCCTCTAATCCCTCCTTTAGTAGTAATATGGGCTTTAACCTCATATTTCCCCAGATGGATCAAAGCAGCAATCTCGTGTGGTTTTGGCTAACCCTCCAAACCACTAAAAGGAACACGATCAGTAATAGGTAAATCCAATATATAAGAATACTCCTCTAGTGTAGGCATCAACTGATAATCAGGGAAAATAAAACAATGATACATCGGATTATAGAACTGGACCAAGGTCTATATAATACCCTCCTTCATCCTAAGCTTCATGAGAGGAATGATGGATCCATACTTCTTTCGAAAATTTGCAGAACACTCAATCTCGGGAATTAGACTGATCAACTCATCTATCTTGGGATCTTTGAAACTGTATTTTCCGGTCTTTCTTTTTCCAGAATCCATGGTCAAAAGGTACCTGAGATATTCACAAATTGTCAAATTTCAAGTCCCTTGAAATAAAATTTCTTCAAAAGATGCTTATGAGTGCATGGATGTATGATGCAACAATCACACACAAGATCACAAACATAGGGTTCATAGGTTCAACGTCACGAGCATGAGATCGAAGGTACTACCCATAAGGTATGGTCTAAAAGTTATCACCTGCCGAACAAGGTTCTAGAGGTTCCTAGAGTCTACATCCTTCCTTTGGATATTACCAACTTCCTAATTAACTCGGTAATTAGTAATATTCTCAAGAAAAACTCGTCCGAGCATAGTATCCCGTGACAACTATTTCCAAATTACTCCATCATAGCTTCCGCACTACACCTAAAAGGCCAAGATGGGTTAGGTATTCTACGGTCCTCAGCTTAAGCAGACTCCCAGGTTGAAAGTAGTACGTCTTCTTGATTAATCGGTAAAAGACACTGCAGTCAAAGGGGCCTCCACTGAGTGGGGGATCTCATGCCTCCTATTTTGGGATTACTCCATCAAAGTTAGCATGACTATACCGTCCGTCCTATCTTAAAGTTTTCTCAAGTCCGGGTATAGGACTTATAAGTAATCACCAAGCACCCTGAAAACCAGGAAAATCCGGATAAACATATATACAACATATAACACATAAACAACAATAGCACATATACAGATATAAACAAAGATAGGTTTAACCCATTTAGGGATGGACCAGCAAGAGGTCAATCTATCCCCAGTGAAGTCGCCATTTTTTTCTGTAGCGGTAGAAATGTTTAAGACTAAGCCATTAGATTGACTAGACTTATACAGATCATAATAAAAATCACCACCGCACTTTATTGTTTCCAAAGGAATGGGAAAAGAGTGAGTAACCCAAAAAGAGGGGGAAATATTCTAGGTAAGGGGGTTGGTTATGAAAAGGGAAGGTATTAGCACCCTAAATATCTACGGTACTCCGCAGGAACCTCTTTGTAAAATCTGTATATTTTGGCTATAAAATGTTGTATAAAAAATAGATGGTGGAGGTGAGAAAAGAAGTATTTTTTATGATTTTTTCACCCGCCGCGGTTGTGAACCTTTAGTGCCTACGTACCACCTTTCGTGCAATAGGGGATCAGGGTACCTGTAGTTCCTCTTTTAAAATTTTTAAAAAAACACGAGTGTGTTTGTTGATTTTAGGAGATAAGACATCATCGTCATTGTCCGTGTGGAAAACATACTTACTACCCACAATCATGAGAAAGGAGAATTTGCATCATCTCAAAGTGGAGGATATGGCTTAGATTTTAAAATCAACAATGCCTCACTCAACACCCAAGTGGAAAATATCTCACTTCGCTACATATTATAGAAGTATAGTTGTTTGCATCACTACAAGGATTGACAAGAGTCCAATCTTTTGAGAAAGGTTTTAAAATAAAAAGCCAAAGTGGAAAAATGGTTTGAAATGAGATTGATTGACTTTTAGTCTTCTCACAAAAAAATGTCAACTTATTATTAAGTTCATTGAAGTTTATTTATGAAAAGGTTTTTGAAAATGCATGGACATAAGTCCAAGTTTATTATGAAAGTGGTTCAAGTTTAAAAAAACAAGAAGAGTTTTCAAAAGGAGAGAGAAGATTTTTGAAATTAAAGAAGATGGGATGAGAAGAATAGACTATCCTAAAGCATAAGGTAAAAGATAGGGATAAGAACCATCTAACCAACAAGAAGCCAATACTTGACATTATGAGTCAAGATAGAATTCCCATTCTTTGGATTGAAACCAAGCAAGCAAATATACTATACCTCTTTAGGTAATCAAACTTCAAGTGTATTAAGTCTTCACAAAAATTGGGCAGAGTAACGACTGTATACGGTTGAATTCCAGATTACAAACAAAGCATGTAATCACAATAACCTGCACAAAAAAACAAACAAACAACTCAATGTATTGAGGTAAACCCCAATAACTCCAAACAAAATATCAATTAAGGTTACAAGGTCTCCAACATAGGCCAAGATCTCTAATCCTAAGTCCAAGAAGTCCAAAACTCCATAATGCCAAGGATAATAACCAAATAGTCTTAGTATCATTAAAGTTTTTTATGGTTAAAGTTGATTATTAAGTATCTTAAAAAATAAAGGAAAATCTCAATTGAGCATAATAAAAATGACAAGAATATAAAGGGGCTCAAGTGATCAAAGATGAAAAATAGCATAAAATGTAATGCTTAAAGTAAATGGTACATAAAGCATAAAAATAAAAGCATAAAGTAAAGTCAATTGTTAATAATTAGTGGTTAGTTGGACGACCATCTTGAAACTTGCATTTGAAACTCATTAGAGGATTGGTAGAACCAAAGCCTCCAAACAACAAGTTGCATTTGCTTTTTGTCAAGTATATCATCCATTTTGGAATCCTCAAAATTAACATTTAATGATCAACGATGTTTAAGTGATCCGCGTTGACCAAAAGTGATGTAGATCCATTAGAGGATTGGTAGAACCAAAGCCTCCACACAATAAATCTCAAGGTTATTGGATCAAAGAGATCAAACTAAGATACTTGGGCTTACAAGCATAGGTTTGTGCCACGAATGATCATTTATTCGAATCGGGACAAAATTTAGCGCTATGTTAAGCAATCATAAGCGGACTTATATAGAAGTCGCACCTATTTGTTAGGCCGGTCAATAGCAATCTATGCACCATTTGTTTTGATACATGATATAGAGATCATTCTCCAATAACACTTAGTGCAATAAGAAAGGAATGAGATGAATAGGAGTGAGAAAGAATATACAAACCATATTTGAATTAAAATTTAATCAAACTATTATTAAAATCATTCATCCATTTTTATGGAGTTAGACTCAACACCATAGATCCAATGATGTTAACAAAGTTCATGAACAAAAATTCAACCCAAGATCAGCCTGAAAATAATCACAAAATAATATTACATTTATTATATGCATTAAAAAGGGTTTTAAAATGAATAAAAATGAAAATAAAGGAAAAAATATCAACTATATTCAACTTGATTCATAAAAAAGAAATAAGGCCATAGGAAAATCAGAAATAGACTTAAATATTTTTATAAAATTTTTGGTAATTTTTTAAAGTCAGAAACTATTTTTAAAATTAAAAGAAATGAGTAAAATAAGCCAAAAATTATAAAAAATAACAAGTCAATAATAAAAAAATAAATGAGGTCACCAATATTTTTGCCACAATATCATTGGATCATTGCATATTTTTTTAGAATTTAAAAATGCATAAAAGTATTTTTAAACATTTAAAACAATTCAAATAAAGTGAAAATTTATAAAAAATATCAAAACACAAAATAAAATTGTAAAAAAATAAAATTCAGAAAGAGAAAAATCAAAAATAGTTTTCATTATTTTTTCAGATTGTTTTGACTTAAAATGAATTTTCTATGATTTTTTGAAGTTTAAAACAATTTAAATATAAAAATCAGAAAATAAAATAAATTCAAAAAAAATATGGACCAATGGATGAGAATCAAAATGCGTTAGTAAGCTAATCCAATGGATCAAACGTGTTGTGCATATCATGGTCTTTAATAAATATCACATCGGATCTAACATTTTTAAAATAAAACAACTTAAAATGTGGCGCGTTGGATGGAGTGTGACTCACAAAAGTAATCAGATCCAAGGGCTCCTAAGGCATGTGCATGATAAGGCAAGCATATTATATCTGTTTCAAAAAAAATAATGTGGCTTCATGTCATTGGTTGAATACGGACATGTCATCTTCTTCAACCTCCAGCCATCCCCAAATTGAATCCTTCAAACTGTAAAATAGTAAACCAGACCGGTACCATTAGATTCGTCTCTTCAAGACGATTTTAATGGTACCATCACACCAAATTTATATAAATTGTGCAAGGCTGTGTTTGAAAAAAACCAGCAAAAATAGTGAGCACAAAAATCTGGGATATCTCAATCAATTCTCAATGAAATTGAAAATTATAAAGAGCACGAGGATCAGAAGAATATAAGGAGTGGGTCAGTCTTTTATTTGAATCAATTTGGCCAAGAAATCTACCTGAACGAAGTTGTGATAAGTTGCTCTAAAACTTCTACAGATCAATATAGGTCACAATTCTTGAATGGAGCTTTTGGTGTTTGAAGGTGAGAATGTAAGAAATCAGAATTTCAAATTCATAGTTCGTGTGGGATCTGAACAGGGGTCAATTGGATATCAAAAGCTTACGAAAATGAGTGAGGGATGATCCTTATTTATTGTTGATCATGATGCAAGGCTCAAGCGTGTGAATTGGAGGCAAAAATAGTGAAATCATGTGGACCTACTAAGTGTGAAAAGTGTGACTTCACATGACTCAAAATGCAGAAAAATGAATAAATTAAGGGTCGCTTCTTGTTATGGCAAGTTCCTAAACATGATTAGACGTGAAATTGATCCTTAAACAGGCTTGTAATTGGATTTAAACTAATTTTCAAATCCGACTGAACTTGGAATTTCCATTTTATGGTGCTACTTTCATAACCATGGTGCCAACAATGTAGGGCACCATATGATGTGATTTTTGAAGCATATGAAAGATAAAGTCACAAACTTTACAATGTGAAAGGAGTGATATCAATTGGATTTTTGAGCAAGAAGTTGTGTTGAGTCAAAGTTGGAAGAAAAGGGCTGACTTTTCATACTTAGAAAATTTCTAAGTTTTTCTTCAAAAGTGACCTATAATGTTTTGCATCCAAACACGGCCTTCCTCTTGGAATTTTCTCTTGACTAGAAAATATGGCATGAAATAGACCTCTTGAATGAAATTTTGAAACTTGAACCATTCAAAATTTCCAAAAATTTAGAGAGTTATGAATTGTTGAAGTTGCCAAAATATCATGAAATGACCTATAATCTTTTGCATCCTTAGGGAATCTTCCATCCATTTTATCATTTTGCATATAAAAGAAGGAATAAAGTTCACATCCTCAAGATCATTATGGAAAAAGAGTGGACTCAAGGTGATAAATATTGTCCAAGTTATGATCATTTGAAGTCACACATGAGAAGTTGGGGGTTCATCTAGAGGACTTGTAATCTTTCTTCATCATCAAGTTTCTTCCACATGAAAACTCCTTGAAACTTTTGAAGTGATTTGTTAATAACCCTTTGAAGATAAGGATGTTTTTGGAATCACTTAAAAAACCAAAATATGAGAAAGATATACTTCTTTGAAGTTCAAAACCCTAGCTCCTAGATCAAGAAAATGCTTTGAGTAACTTTGACAATTTTAAACAACCTTCTTGTACCAACACTTTTGCTTTGTAGATAGAAGTTGTTTAGGATGATAATCATAACTCATAGCCACCAAAACCACTTCCATATCTTGATAATTGAGAGAAATATTCACTTGTGACCAATGGGAACAAGGCCTTGTCCAACCATGACAACTTCTTCAATCAACCCCTTGTACTTTTGAATCAATCTTGATAACTTTGAAATGTGGTGAACCAAAATAAAACTTTCCATGCCATTTCTTCCAAAACAACTTCAATGGTGAGGTTTTAATTTCTCAAGCTTTATTGACTAGGGCATGAAAATAAACTCATGAACCCATGGATCAACTTGCTAAGCCACATTACCCTTACCTACATTATTAACAAGTGAGACAAACCTACATTGCATTTTATTAATTAAAAGGAAAGTCAAAACAAAACATGCATGATCACAAAAGAAAAAACAAGTCAAGGTGCTTGGTGATTCCTCAAAGAGCAAAGCTAAAGATAGGGAGGAGAACCAAAAGCCCTAACATGATCTTGTTGTGATTGAATCAATATGGTATGATGAAGGGATATTAGGGAAAAAATTAGGGTACAACACATACACCCGCATTAAGAGCCAGTCGAGGTTATGAACTTGGGTACTGAAGAGGACAAGAAAGAAGTCAAGATAGGTTCCAACCTAGAAGACAGTGTCAAAAACAAATTAATTCAGATGTTGCATGACTACGTTTAGATTTTTGCTTGGTCATACGAAGACATGCCAAAGCTTGATACTGATATTGTGGTTTAGCGTCTACCAATGAAAGAAGGTTGTTATCCAATAAATCATAAGGTTCATCGTATGCATCCCCAGATGTCTGAAAAGATCAAAGTCGAGGTTATGAAATAGTTCAATGTAGGTTTCTTAGCTGTTACATCCTATCCTCATTGGGTTGCAAATGTGGTGCCAATACCTAAGAAGGATGGAAAGGTCCGTATATGTGTAGACTATAGGGATCTGAATATGGAAAGCCTCGAAGATGACTTTTTGCTTCCATATATTGATGTTCTATTTGACAACACCGCTCAACATAAAGTATTTTCCTTCATGGATGGTTTCTCTGGTTATAATTAAATCATAATAGCACCTGAAGACATGGAGAAGACTACCTTTGTCACACAATGGGGCACTTTCTGCTATAAAGTTATGCCTTTTGGTTTGAAGAACATCGGCGCAACATATCAGTATGCTATGGTAGCTTTATTCCATGACATGATCCATCACGAGATAGAGTTTTACGTTGATGACATGATGGTCAGGTCTTAAACTGAAGAAGAACATATGGACCACCCACACAAGTTGTTTGTATGATTAAAGAAGTACAAGCTGAGGTTGAATCCAAATAAGTGCACCTTTAGGGTAAGGTCCGGAAAACTCCTAGGTTTCATCGTCAATAGTAAAGGTATTGAAGTTGACCCCACCTAGGTTAAAGCCATTTAATAAATGTCGGCTCCGAATACTGAGAAGGAAGTCATACGTTTTCTGGTATGATTGAACTACATTTCCAGATTTATTTCCCATTTGACCGCTACTTGTGAGCCAATCTTCAAGTTACTAAAAAAAGATTAAGTATTGAGGTGGAACGATGATTGTCAGGCGTCTTTTAACAAAATCCAGGAGTACCTCCAAGAACCTCTGATTCTTATACCACCAGTTGAAGGAAGACCCCTGATCATGTACTTAACAGTGTTAGAGAACTCAATGGGGTGTGTACTGGGGAAGCATGACGAGTCTGGTCGAAAAGAGCAGGCAATATACTACCTTAGCAAAAAGTTTACTGACTATGAAACAAGACACTCACTTCTTGAGAAAACTTGTTATGCTTTGGCATGGGCTGGTCGCAGACTAAGACAGTATATGTTGAGCCATACCACTTTGTTGATCTCTAAGATGGATCTGATAAAGTACATATTTTAGAAGCCCGCTCTATCCAGAAAAATAGCAAGATGGAAAATGGTCATGACAGAATATGACATTCAGTACACCACTCAGAAAGAAATCAAAGGAAGTGTACTGGCAGATCATTTGGCTCATCAAGCTGTAGACGACTATCAGACTATGAATTTTGAGTTTTCGAGAATAAAATATTATACTAGTTACTGATTAGAAAGAACCTATACCGCATGAAGGACCTGAATGAGGATCTCAATGGACTATGGTTTCTGGTGGAGCTTCTAACGTGCTTGGTAATGGAATTGATGCTATGATTGTCTCTCCCAAGGGTTTCGATACGCCCTTCACCACCAGATTATGTTTTGACTGTACCAACAACATAGCAAAGTACGAAGCTAGCATCATGGGCATCAAAGCTGCTATCGATATGAGAGTCAAGTTCTTGGATGTATATGGGGACTCATCCCTAGTAATCAGTCAAATTAAGGGAGAATGGGATACGAAACATCCAAATCTCATTCCTTATCGAGAGCATGTATTAACATTAATTTCGTACTTCGAGGAAATCACTTTTGAACACATCCCACGAGAAGAGAATCAATTGGCAGACGCATTCCATGTTCAAAGTCAGATGGGATAATGAAGCTCCTCGAATTACTATTTAGAGACTGGATGAGCCGGTGTATTGCTATGAAGTTGATAATGATGGAGTAGGGGAGAAGTTGTGGTACCATGAAGTGAAAAGATACCTCAAAACCCAAGAGTACCCCGAGGGGCCATTTATCAACGATAAGAAATTCCTACAGAGGTTCTCTGCCAAATTCTTTGTGAGTAACGAGATTTTGTACAAGCGTAATCATGATTTTACTCTACTTCATTGTGTAGATAAGAAGGAAGTTGAGAAGATTATGGAAGATTTTCATAAAGGGGTCTTTGGTACTCATTCCAGCGGGCATACGATGGCTAAGAAAATTATGAGAGCGGGTTATTATTGGTCATCCATGGAAACTGATTGTCATCGCCATTCCGGAACTTGTCACAAATTCCAGATTTATGCTGACAAAGTACATGTGCCTCTGGTTCCTCTGAATGTCTTGACTGCTCCTTGGTTGTTTGTAATGTGGGGCATTGATATGATTGGAGAGATTAAGCCTACTATATCTAATGGGCCTCGTTTCATCCTGGCCGCTATTGATTATTTTACAAAGTGGGTTGAAGAAGCCTCATTTACCTCTGTTACCAAGAATGTCGTGGTCCAATTCATTAAGCATAACCTCATTATCAGTATGCCATACCCGAGAGGATCATCACCGATAATGGTACCAATCTTAACAAAACTATGATCACGGAACTCTGCACGCAGTTTAAGATTAAACACCACAATTCTTCTCTGTATCGACCGAAGATGAATGCCGCAGTGGAAGCCGCCAACAAGAACATTAAGAAGATTTTGCAGAAAATGATACTGACATATAAATATTGGCATGAGATGTTACTGTTTTCTCTTCATTGTTATCACACTTCAACATGTACATCAATTGGGGAAACCCCATTCTCTCTCGTCTACGGTATGGAGGCGGTCTTACCTGTCAAAGTCCAGATTCCCTCTTTGAGAATTATGAAAAATGCAAGTTTAGACGAAGACGAGTGGATTCAGACCAGGATGGACCAGATAAATTTTATTGATGAGAAGAGGCTTACGGCTATTTTTCATGGTCAAATGTATCAGAAGTGTGTGATCAAGGCCTTTAACAAGAAGATCAAACCTCAGGCATATCAAGTTGGCAGTTTGGTAATAAAGAGCGTCATCTTACCATAAGGTGATCCTAGGGGAAAATGGACTCCCACGTACGAAGGGCCATTTGTGATTAAGAAGATATTTTCTGGCGGAGCTATGATACTTACCACCATGGATGGTGAGGGTCTTCCACACCTTGTGAACACAGAAATAGTTAAAAAATACTACGCATGAAAAAGAGACCCGCTAGGTTGACTGGCCTAGGAAAAAATAAGGCCATCCCGGCGAACCAAAAGGGTTTGGGAAAAAACTATGGATATATATAAACAAAATTGTACATCTGGCAAGTCGAAAACCTGAAAAGGCGGCTTGGGCAGAAAAGGGTATCCCGGTGGACTGAAAACCCGAAAGGGCGATCAAGGAAAAAGTTAGGGATTAAAGCGTACGACTATGTCCCATTGGATTATCTACTTACTTCCAGCATAATTACCGATGTTAAGTTCAAATGGTACAAGTCAATCCAGTCAGCTTCTTTCGACAGTAAGGGATGAGATGCTTGAAGACATATGGTCAATAGAAGAGTTGAAAACTCAATGAGAACATTTCCACATAGCTGTTTTTCTCTGTTTTTCTTTGTACACCTTTTTCTTTTCACGATGATTTCTTCTTACCAGGACTTCTTCCTCTTTGTATAAAACTATCTGTTTATAGATAAATCTTCCAAATCAATGCAATCAGTTTCAATTTCAAAAACTATTTTTTATTTGTTTTGTTTTGTTTGCGAAAACGTCCAATGCTTATATTGAATGAACATATGCATTTGAATACGATTACTGTGATACGGTGGGAGAACTGACTTCAGGTTTTTGCGTTTGTGTTTGCAAATGTTGCGGTTTAGCAAGAGTCGCCACCGACTTTTCTTTTATCCAAAAAAAAAAGTGAAAAAGCACAGGAAAGACCTTTAGAGATGTTTCTTGGGTTCGGGGGGTAAATTATGAAAAGGGAAGGTATTAGAACCCTTTTCATCCATGGTTTTCCATGGGCTCTTAGTCACTCGCTAGATCACTTGCTTTTGTTTGAATGTGCTTGTGGTGTGTGGTTTTTTGAAAGTATTTTGAAAATGGAACTTCGTAATGGTTCTCGTTTCTATAAGAACGCCTACAAAGTGTTTGTTTTGAAAATAGTTCAAAAGTGTGTTTGTGAGATGTGTTTTTGAAAGTATTTTGAAAATGGAACTTCGTAATGGTTCTCGTTTCTATAAGAATGCCTACAAAGTGTTTGTTTCGAAAATAGTTCAAGGATGAGAGTGTGGGTAAAAATGTTTTTGTTGTGAGCAACCGAGTAACTAAGAGCAAATCTACCTACTCGAAAGGTCTTAAATGTGCTTTTCCTCCTCCTTTATATGTGGCTACCTTACCATTGATTTGGTAAGAAGCCCCATCGTTGGATGTGAAGGGACGGGCGTGGGACGTTTGTATAGTCATAGAAGGCAACATATGGGACATTTTAGCAATGTCGTTTTAGGGACTATATCGTTTACCGAAGGCAACATCGAGGGCCATCGAGGGACTACGATCTTTTATCGAGGGTCTTTTGCTAAAACGCCCATGTTCGAGGGACATGACTATTTTCTGATAGAAAACAATTGGAATTACCCTAAGGGTGCATGTGTGCAAAGTGTGTTTGGTTGTATGCATTTTGTCTTGATTAGGGGTTATCTACTTTGTTGATTTTATCTTGCCATACACGCCTAATTACTAGCATGTGTATAAAGAAATAAAAATGCGAGAAATAAATATCCTACACTATTACAACCATATCAAAAGGCAAGAAAATGTAAAGGCAAAAACAAAATAAAAGAAAGGAAAATGAGCTCTTCGACCCAGGCAGTAGCACCCTTCGACTCAAATATTCATGGCCCCTTTCGAATCTACCTTTTTTTGTTTCCTTCAACTGTAGGAGTATTACCCAGTAACCTTCGACTCACCCTTCTTGCTATTTCTTTTGACAGGCTTTAGGAGTCAGCATGTTGTGCCTTTCGATTGGGCCTAGAACTAATGCAAGGTGCAATCTGCATTTCTGCCTCCTTCGACTGGAGACTGAAAGCAGTGAGGGAGTTTCTTTTGTCTGGGCCTGCAGGTCAGTGTATTCGAAGCAAGTGTGTGTGTGCTGAACATGTCTTTATCGAAGCATGTGTATGCATCGTAGCAAGTATATCGAAGCATGCATATTTTGTATTCCAACATTGTTAGGGGAATGGGGGTACAAATTTACAATGGGGATGAAGTGGAAACTGAAATATTACAACCCTATCGAATGATAATGAAAACAATATAAAAACAGTGTAAAATAAAAGGAAAACTGCATTTTGAACTACTATGCGTCGACCCATGCTACTATGCATCGACACATAGCTTTTCCTTGCTCCTGTAAAACAAAATCTGCTCAGTATGAGTCGACACATAATGGGATGTGTCGACTCGTGCACCTTCTTGCATTGACGCGAAACGCGTATGTGTCGACTCATAGTCTTTTCCCACTTCTGTTTTGTAACCTGAAATCAGTATGAGTCGATGCATGGGGGTTATGTGTCGATTCATACCCTGTTTTTTCACTAGGATAAGTCGACACATGAGGATATGTGTCGATACATGCTGCATTTTCCTGCCTTAAACATTATTTTAATGAATGTATAGGTTAGCTTATGGCATATGATGGATAAACATGAACAACAAATGATTGAATAAGCCTAAACAAAGTGCAGATGACTAGTTCAAAAAGATATTAAAATACTACATCTTGTCTTCAAAGAACAACAACTTGCTAATGATGTAATGACAAGATATCAAGTCAAGAGGACTTACCTTTGGGATGCACTGGTTGTTTTAGATCTGAATTCTTTTCCAAATGATGTGATAACCTTGTGAGTCTTCAGGAAGCTTCTCTAGACTGCTAGAACTGAGTTGGACTGTACTGTAATATTTTTGGTATTTTTGATGATGAAGGTGAGTAGCACTACAAGGACTATTTTTTTGGTTATATTTGGACAGTCTTTGAGGGAGAATTTGTATGGTGGAGCAATGGGTTGGGTTTCTGTTTTGAACAAGAGCAGTTTTGGTTTTGAAAACGAGTCAAGGTTGCACAGAATATTGTTTTTCTGCTCAACAAAACTCTCTATTTTCTCTCTCTATGCCTCTTCCAAAATCTCCCCTGTCTTATGAGACAGTCCTCTTTTGTAGACCCCTTGACTGTGGTTTAGGGGGGAAACAAATAAGTCATTTTGAATTGTTTTTGCATACTGCTTTGATACTTTCTGCACATAATTTTCTTTTGCCATTTTGGTGTAATTTTGGGGCTGTTGTGGTGCAGGTTTGGGCAGACTGCGTAGAGCAGTTTTGGACTGTATTGGCAGCATGTATACTTGGGAGGAAGCATAGAACAAGCTTTCTTGCAGGGCAACATGGGGTGTTGTAGCAATGTGGCACATCACATTTTGTTCAACTTGGACAGCATGGTTTGTAGCATGTCACAATTTTGGGTCTTGTGGAATATTTCATGCACATTATATCAAGGGCCAAAACATTGTGACAAAGTCTTTTGAGAAAATTCAATCAAGGCATAGTTGTAGAATTTGTAACTTAGTAAGAATTCCACTTTGTAATAACTTGAATTACTTGCATCATCTTGAATTATTTTATAGTGAAATTCCATGAAGCAAATGAAATTAACCAAGTATAGAAAATACTTAGAAAAATTTCAAAGTCTTGCAAAGTTGGATTTTTGATTCTCTTGACTTTTGATGATCAAACTTCATTTTTTTGGATGTCTTGATATAATGTGATTTTTGGGACTCAAATGTGGTCAAAAAGTCCAAGTTTGACTTTTTAACGTTCGGTTGACTTTTTCCAGCTGAAACTCCGATTTTGCTCATTTTGCCCCCCCCCCTTTGATAATTTGAATGATTCTTCTTAGAAAATATGATTTGAGGCTTGAAACTTGACTGAGGTATTTCTAAGAATCCTTGAGACACGAGAGGGAAAATTTTGGGGTACAACAGCTTCCCCTGTTCAATCTTCTTACACCTGAAGAGTTAGATTGACAAGTTTTGCCATTCGTGACTTGAAGGTGGAAGATGATTGGACACTAGAGTGCCTAGAAATTTGCACTCGATGATGTGGTGGTTGATTGTGTTAGGAATGGGCTTAAAAGATGCCATTTGGAGAGATGATGGAAAGTTGTCCGAGATGGGCTTGTAGATGCCATCAAAATGATTGCTGGTAGGAATAAAAGAAGTATCGGAATAAATCTCTGGTTGATTTACACTGGAATAGTGGATGTGTTGGATTGAGTATCGAAATAATATCCATAAATGGATTGTATCTAACTCGTATCTGAGAGTTGAATCTGAACGAGTATCAGGACGACATCCGTATCTGGAGCGTATCTGAACTGTATCAAAAGGTTGAAACCGAATGAATATCAGGATGGCATCTGTATCTGGAGCGTATCTGAACTATATCTGAAAGTTGAATCTAAATGAGTATCAAGATGGCTTCCGGATCTGGAGCGTATCTGAATTGTATCTGAAAGTTGAATCTGAATCAGTATCAGGATGGCTTCCGGATCTGGAGCGTATCTGAACTGTATCTGAAAGCTGAATCTGAATGAGTATCAGGATGGCATCCGTATCTGGAGAGTATCTGAACTGTATCTGAAAGCTGAATCTGAATGAGTATCAGGATGACATCCGTATCTGGAGCGTATCTGAACTGTATCTGAAAGCTGAATCTGAATGAGTATCAGGATGGCATCCGTATCTGGAGCGTATCTGAACTGTATCTGAAAGATGAATCTGAATGAGTATCAGGATGGCATCCGTATCTAGAGCGTATCTGAACTGTATCGAAGCTGAATCTGAATGAGTATCAGGATGGCATCCGTATCTGGAGCGTATCTGAACTGTATCTGAAAGCTGAATCTGAATGAGTATCAGGATGGCATCCGTATCTGGAGCATATCTGAACTGTATCAAATCTGAATCTGAATGAGTATCAGGATGGAATCCGTATCTGGAGCGTATCTGAACTGTATCTGAAAGCTGAATCTGAATGAGTATCAGGATGGCATCCGTATCTGGAGCGTATGTGAAAGATGAATCTGAATGAGTATCAGGATGACATCCGTATCTGGAGCTTATCTAAACTGTATCAAAAGGTGAATCTGAATGAGTATCAGGATGGCATCCGTATCTGGAGCTTATCTAAACTGTATCAAAAGTCTGAAATCTGAATGAGTATCAAGATGGCTTCTGGGTCTAAAGCGTATCTGAACTGTATCAAAAGTTTAAATCTGAATGAGTATCAGGATGGCATCCGGGTCTGGAGCGTATCTGAATTGTATCAAAAGTTGAAATCTAAATGAGCATCAGGATGGCATCCGGGTCTGGAGCGTATCTGAACTGTATCAAAAGTTGAAATCTGAATGAGTATCAGGATGGCATCCGTATCTGGAGCGTATCTGAACTATATCAAAAGGTTGAAATTGAATGAGTTGGTCGATTAGATATTTGTCTTGTCTGGTTTCAGGTATTAATTTTTGACCTGAGAAAGATAAATAGTTTTCCTGGCTTGCTACAGGTATTAATCTGGAACTTGAAAAGGTTGATGGTAACCATTTGTTGATTGAGCTTTTCCTGAAAAGGTAAAACGTTAGTTGTATGCAATGTCATGATGCATGAAATGCATGATGTCATGATGTTCTCAAAATAAATGAGATTGTGTTACATGCACTTATCATGTATGTAAATAGGAGGTATGAAATGTGAAATGTGTATGAATGTATTTTTGTCTGGGAAAATAAATCCTTGACAAATGTCGGGGAATTTGTTAAATCCTGGATTGCTGTTGAAGAGTATGTGTGTCTTCAAACATTGTTTAGGATGTTTCTATCGGGGATTCCTGTTTTGTTGAGGAGAACTCCACTGGGGGATATTGAAAACTCTGTGGGGAGAATGTTTATTCCTGTTTGGGAAAAGAGTTCGGGAGTCTCAGTTGTCCGTTGCTCTACTGGGGAGTCGAAGTTGAACTGATATCTGGTCGGGTCCAGGTTTCACAGTAACTTGCTGGGGATTGTGGAGTAGTCTACTGGGGAAGAGGAGTCATGGTCCTTTGATTTGTAGTAGTCGGAGAGGCAAACTCAAGTTGGGGAATCCTACCGTTTGTTGGGGAAATAAAGCCTGTTGTCGGTCTGCTTGAGAGGTGACGACTTCGTTGGGGAAAGTCTTCGAGGATTCTTGAAGTTTTCCCAGCTGGGGGAAGGTTTTCAGATATTAAACTCTTGTTGGGGAATCATCCAGTGAGAAAGATTTTGGGGAGACTTGTCATTGCCCCTAGTAGTGAATGTTCGTGGCATTGCCAAAAATGTTTGATTGTACGTAACTCTTTGCTGAGATTTGACGTTTAATGCCCCAAGTGACGGAGATGGAGGCTTTCCCCTGGTTACTCTGCACTTCTTGAGAGGTTTCCTAGAATCTTGACTGGACTACCCCAGGTGTGTTGGATAGTGACATGTCATGTCCCCTTGTTGATAGGAGATTTGTCAATGGAAGTGTCGTCCTTCTTTGAAGTGATTTTGTTCACTGAGAGAGATTTCGTTCATCGGATGTTCATTGTGTGAATTTCTCCGTTGTCAAACAAATAGCCACATGCAAACAGTGATATTCAAGTAATGCAAAGTTTATGTTTGTCTTGAAGTTTTGAAAAATGCGTTTTCAGCAAGTAAAGAAGTTTGTAATTCAACTTTGGATTTTGAGTAAATCCTTACAGGAGTCAGGATACCTTTTGTAACAGTATGCTTTCAAACTAACCCAAGCTTCAATTAGAACTTTTGAAGGGTTGTAACGTGGCTTGGTTTACGGTTTAAGAAACAAAGGATAAAGGCTCAAATGTATTTGTACCCACCCGTTCTTCATGATGTTCTTCAGTCCTAAGCTCAATTAATTGTATGTTTGAACTCCAATTGAGTCTGGGATGACGTTTTGGTGATGGTTCGAACAAGTTAAGTTTGTTGGAAGGCAGTCATTTTTGCAACATTTTTTCATGTTGTTGAGGATTTGTAGTGACCTCTTTCTTTTGATTTGTTATCCCTAATTTTTGCCTGACTGTTCCTGTTTTGGGATTACAGTCAATGAGATGTCCCAGTTTTCTTAAGTCTCCTTTGTAGGTTTTGACTTAGTGAGCTTTTCTTTTTGAGAGATAATGACTGCCTATGTGATAGGGAACCATCACCGTCTTTTGATTCCAGAGGAATGTTTCTTAACGTCATTTGCTGTATTACGAGATGAGATTTTGCGGCTAAACGCGCGTTTGAATTAACTGAGAGACTACCCTGCCCCAGGTTTTGTTTAAAGGTTTTAATTTTGTTAAAAAGAAAAACTTCTACTTCTTTGGCCAGAAGGGGTTGACTAGGGATTATCTTCCTTATAACTCCAATGTTTAGGATTTGAAAGAATTTCTGTACATCGTCAGAAAGGTCTGTTCAAAAGCATACTGTATGAGATTATGGCATTGTCTTCGTCATCCTCCCTCTAAAGGCTTGCAACTTTTAGCAAGAGTTGAATGTCATAAAGTGAGTAAAAAGCAAAGTTTAAATGTAATGAAAATGAGTGGATCAAATCAAGACAAACATATGCAACGCATTAATGAAACAAAGTTTGACATTAATAGATAATTGTTTGAATAACAAAAGAGATTACAACTTGAAAATTCAAATAAACAGAAGCTTCTTTGTTCGAACTTGTCATTTTAGGTGGAGAGCCTTTGGCAGAAGAATTCAGTATGGCCATCTTCTGTGAACTCCAGTGTTCCTTCTTCAATCAGATCTTGAATTTTATTTCTCAATGTCCAACAGTTATCGGTGTCATGTCCAGGACTGTTGGAGTGGTACGCACATCTTGCATTTGGATTTGTACCTTGGAGAGGCTGTGTTTGGATTCTGAGGGGGGTCTTTTAACGTAACCAGCTTGGCCTCTAACATGTGTTACAGTGCTTGAGACAATGACATGTTGATTTCGGTAAAGCATCTTTCAGCTGTATTTCGCTTACGCTGATTGCTCTGTTGTTGTTGGACCCGTGAGGTAGTAGCAAATTGGGGAGGTCTTCCGACTTCTTGTCTCATGGGAGGCTGAGCAGTGCCTTGATTTCCAATCCTGATTTTTTGCCCCATACGGTTGCAACCGTCTTGACGAAGTTGGTTGACAAGAACTTTCAGCTCTTCTTGTCCTTGAGCTAGATTTTGGATAAGAGCCATGTGGCCAACCAGCTGTCCCATAATTTGGACCCTCATTATGGCTATTTCAGTTTGTAGCTTTTCCAACTGATCATCCTTGGTGCCCTCCGGACTCCCCATGGTCATGCCCCTGGTGAGGAGCGCCTTGACCTCTTCTTGCCCCTTGGATAGGATCAAGAACATCTCTTGAAGTTGAGCGTTTTGATCCTGGATGTCCTTGATAGATTGTTCAAGATCCATTATTGGAATAAACATCGGAGGAGATAAGAAACCTGTTATGCCTGTTATGCAATGATATGTATGATATATATGCAATGTTTTCAAAGATCTCGTGGGGTAAACACTAGAAAAAGTTAGAAGTTTGAAGTTTGATCAACATCTTTGATTGGAGAACTTTGTATCGATTGATGTCCTTCCACGAGAATCAAGCTCACCATGTCAAGTAGGTCATAGCCCTTGACTCAAGTTTGTTGTACTTGATCTTTAACGGCGTTTGGTCAGAGGACAATAAATCCCCCCGCCCCTTGCTAGACGTTTGGTTCATCGTAATCTGCATCGAAAGACCCTCGAGATGCTTGAAATGGTTATTTGAAAATGCTACGGTATGATGTTATGTACAAATATGCGAGGTAAGCAAGTTTATATACAAATAATCATATTCATACAAAGCAGACAAGTCCTTAGGTTTCAGGCTTGCATGGAGTTTTGTAGGTAAGTACCCTCTTGAAATTTAGTTGGCTCAACCTGTCCTAGTTAATAGTAACCTGGTTCTAAGGGATCTCAATATCACTGACCTTTCCCACAAGCTTCGTTCAATAAGAAATTGACTCGCAACCGAACAAAACTCAGGGGTCAAGTCTCAATGAGTGTAGCATCGAGTATCAACCAATTTTCAGCTCTACACCGAAACCGGTCATCTCACTACGTCCTAATGGCCAAGTTGGTCAAGTAAGGTTCTAAGGTCAGTTGATGCTTTACGACACCATGCGGCGGCCCCGTAATCTCCTTGATTCAACTCAAGGGTTACTGGTACCAACCAAAGTGCCACATCAACGTAGCTATTGCTTCAACCATGTCAGTATACCCCACACAGTTCCCTCGCAGTCTATTGCTACTTACCTAAAAGGTACCCCCAAATCCGGGTGTAGGATTTAAAACAAACCCAAACAAGGAACTAAAATGTAAAGCAAACAAATCAATCAATGTAAGCAAGTAAAGGTGATCTATCCTTAAGGTAACCTTACTTTAAGTAAGTCTCCTCAACAGAGTCGCCAGTTCTGTGATACAGTGGGAGAACTGACTTGAGGTTTTTGCGTTTGTGTTCACAAATGTTGCGGTTTAGAAAGAGTCGCCACCGACTTTTATTTTATCCAAAAAGGAAAGGTGAAAAATCACAGGAAAGACCTTTAGAGATGTTTCTTGGGTTCGGGGGGTAGATTATGAAAAGGGAAGGTATTAGCACCCTTTTCATCCATGGTTTTCCATGGGCTCTTAGTTACTTGCTAGATCACTTGCTTTTGTTTGAATGTTCTTGTGGTGTGTGGTTTTTTTAAAGTATTTTGAAAATGGAACTTCGTAATGATCTGAGAAAATATGAATGATTCTTCTTAGAAAATATGATCTGAGGCTTGAAACTTGACTGAGGTAATTCTAAGAATCCTTGAGACACGAGAGGGCAAATTTTGGGGTACAACAATTACCATTTACAAATATATGCTTGAAAACAGGATTAGCATTTATCAAAGACTCTAGGAGTTGGGATACTGTTTAAGTCATTCATAAATCCCCACAGAGCAATCTCCATGAAACTATCTCTATAGAGCTATCTTCGTAAGATCGTCCCCAACAGAGATATATTCCTCAGCAAGTTTAATATGCCCACAGGCAGAGATTCAGGCATCTTCCCGTAGCTCACCTCCATATCCCTAATAGATAGCTTGACCTGATCATCATCCCCAATAGGTACCCTAGAGGATAAGGAAGTTTGATTATTTCCCCAGCATACAATGGAGACTTCCTCAGCGCAGCCTATCAAATTCCAACCCCCATCAGAGTTTATTTCCTCGACACAGTTTACACGAATTTTATTCCCAGCGGAGTTTATTACTCCAAAACCGTAAATCCCTAACAAAATTATCTTCTCCAACAGGGTTTAATAAAAATTTCTATTCCCAGAAAAGTTGCTACGGTATCTGAAACTTGAACAGATAGCACACCAGAGAAATATCCATCACTTTTATCCCCAGTCAGGGTATGTAAGAACCAAATCCTTCAACAAAAAGAACGGAGAACGATCGACTCTCCTTGAATGCCTATATCCTCAATCAAAATTCGAAGATCCCCAGCAAAGTATCCTCAAATAGAAAGCAAGAATCTCCAACAAAATTATTCCCAGCAGAAATTCAAGAATCACTTTCTACATTCCCATCAATAGTTTGAGATTTATTTTCCCTAACTAGACATTGTTACAAGGAGCTACTGATACGCTTCAATAATATATTGCGTCCATACATCATTTCACAATACATCATAACATATGCATACCGAAACGCATATAACATTCTCATTTATCTTGAGAGCATCATTAATGCATTACATGCATCACGACATTACATAAAGCTAATTTTGTCTTTTTAGGTAAAGTTTGTAAACAGACGAATATCATCAGCAATTTTCAAACATGTCACAGATTAATTCCCAAAATAAGACGGGGCAACTATCTATATGACCAGGCGGTCTAAATTCCCGAAACAGGACGAGTTTACCAATTTTCGAACAGGTCACAAATTAATTCTCGAAACAAGACGGGGAAACTATCTATATGACCAGGTGGTATAAATTCCTGAAACATGACAGATTTACCAACAAAAAATAGGTCGCAGATTAATTCCTAAAACTGGACGGGGCAACTATCTATATGACCATGCGTTATGAATTCCCGAAACATGACGGGTTTACCAATGAAAAACATATTGCAGATCAATTCCCGAAATAGAACTGGACGACTATCTGCATGACCAAATGATTTCCCTCAGAGACTGTATTCTGAAAGGAAATCCCCCTTCAGAGACTGAATTCTGAAAAGCATCTCCTTCAGGGGCTTCGCTCTGAAAAGCATTTTTCTTCATAAATTTTTCGAAAAAACATTCTTCATATACAGTCAGGCGTAGACTAATTCTGATACTCCTATCAACAATTACTTTGGATGGCATCTATAAGCCCATCCCTGTAGACATTCTATCATCTCTATGAATGGCATATTTAAGCCCATTCAAGCAATACTATCAACCAACAGCGTTACTTCATGCACCGGCAAGTGCAAATTTTTGGAAACTTAAGTGTTCAATCCTCTTCCACCTTCAGATCATGAATGGAGGACATATCAATATAACTCTTCAGGTTTAAGAAGATTGAACAGGGACAGTTGTTGTACCCCAAAATTTTCCCTCCCATTTTTTAAGACAATTAATTCAAGTCACCTTCTCATGCTCCTAGGGTTCTCAATTCCTCAAGAATACTCAAGGGTTTGAACATACAAGCATCTCTCCTAAGCAATAGCCTACAATTAGGGTTTTGTGTTTATAAAAAAATTGAATTTATAATGCCTCAAGTGAGTCTCATGGTTCCTCATATGCTTCAAGGTACCCTCATGACAAGTTTCAAGCCTTGTATCACAAGTTTGCTCAGTCAATTGCTCAAGTGATTGAAAATCAACTATATTGGATAAAAAGTCAATTGTAGTCAACATAAAGTCAAACTTCAAGATTTTTTGTTATCATCAAGATTTTAATGTCACATTCATCATTTGATAAAGGGTTGATAATGATTTATCAAGAAAACTCCCAATTTACCAAAAGTCAAAAGTTACCAAATTAGGGTTTTCTTAAGGAGAAGTCAACTGAACTTTGACCAAGCATAACTTTCACATGCTTCATCAGATTTTTCTCAACCAAAGCTTATGTTGAATAAAATTAAATTCTCTACAACTTTGTCTCTCTAAGATCAAGTCCAATAAATGCTTCATTTGAGAGATATGAGCCAATACATTATAGGTTATTTTAAAAGTCCACAAAAAGACACTTTTTGTCAAAACACTTTACATGAAAATAAATGCTTTAAATGAAAAATAACCAACATGAAAGTTGTAGGGGACGTCTTAGGCTTTCCAAAAAGTCCAATATCACTTTCATATGATAAAAATTGAAAGAGTTATGATTGGTACAAGTTGGGAAATTTTGAGAAAAATACATGAAACCCAAATTGATCAAACTTGAATTTTCGGCTAATAGGCTTATGTTTCAAGGTCCACATGTGTTCTAGGCTTCATAGTGAACCTCTGAATCTATTTATACACCCCTTTGATTGTATTCCATTCATTTTTATTTTATTTATTTAAATTCAAAATTAAATTAAATAAAATCAAAGGCTTTCATACAAAGGTCCAAACCCACTTTCTTGACCTATTTTTTCTCTATATATTCTCATTATTCAGACAAGACAAAGGACACAAAATCTGGCAAGAAACCACCCGCTTCCAAACTTCAAATTTTCTTAAAACTAGGGCAAACTACAAACCATGTTTTTAGCGTTTCTCAAAGCAAAACAACCATCCCATTCAGCCTCAGGGATATCATATGGTAAAAATGGATCGATTGTGATGATCCAAGAAGCCTGAAATGCATAACTATGCATAGTCGATTTTCATTCTAGCATAAAATTCATGCTTTTGTTTTTATCATGCTTTAATCGAAACTAACATCACTAATGTTCTTCTGAGATATCAATATGCAAGTTTGAACCATCGCATGCCCCTTAAGATGCTAGAATCATCTGTTGCCATGTTTACATCGTTTTGCATTATCCTCCTCGTATCTCATTATACAGAGAGAATTAGCCCAAACCAATGCTACCATTGAATTCACAAGGTCCAAATTAGGGGGGTATGGTCCCTTTGAACCAGTAACGTTTGTTATTTTGCAGGAACAAAGAAAGAAGTCACTAGAGAAGACGACCGGAGCTAGGACTCCGACGCCTCTCCGGTCCAATCAATTTTCTTTATTTTATATTTATTTATTCATGTCATAATACCAGATATAACAGAGGCGCGCGCATGTTAAGGCATTAGTCTCTGAGGACGTGGGATTGATCCCTGCCTTTTGGTGTTTTTTTCTTCATATTTTCCAATACTTGCAGGTTTTTCATATATTATATGCAGCGTTCGTTCTCATAACACAAACACCATGCAGCTCAGTTGGCAAAACGTATACGCTGGAGAGGCAAGGGGCGTGGGTTCAACACCCACCTCCAACATTCTTATTTTTCCTAATCTTATTTTCTTCTTTTGTAGTTAGTAAACCCTAATTCTTTTAATTAAATTCTAATAACCTTTTAACTAACCCTAATTATTTTTTTAACATAATATTTTTCTAACATTAATTAAATTAAGTTTAAAGTTTTTTATAAGAGTTAAATTTTATTTTTTTATTAATTAAACTTTTTAATACTAAAATTAATTAGAATTTTTTTAATTAATTATCATCAAAACTATTTTTTTCATAAAAATATTTTTCACATTCTTTTTCTATTTTCCTTTTCCTTATTCTTAGATCAAGTTGTATAGGTCGCATGTTTCCTATGTAATAGCTTAGATCTTTATCTCCCGTTTTCTTTTTTTCTTCATTATCATGTAATTGTCTTCGAGATGTAATAATTTAGGGTTTTATTTCTCACACTGTTTATTATTATGTAACTGCTCCAAAGCTCTGTAATAGTTTTAGGTTTACGTTTCCGCCTTTACCTTCTGCTATTATATTTTCTATACTACTCTTAGTAATTAGGGTTTGTATGGTAAGATAAAATCAACAGATAAAAAAACCCTAATTTCAAAGATAAATAACTGAATTAAACATACTTGCACACTTGCACCTCTAGGATAGCCTATCTTCGTTTCATTCGAAATAAACGGTCATGTCCCTCGAAAGTAGGGATGCTTTAGCAAAGACCCTCGAATAAAATATCATAAGTCCCTCGATGACCCTTCGACGTTGCCTTTCGAAAAATAATCTAGTCTCTTACGAAATTGTTAAAGCATCCTTACAAGTTGCATTCGATGACCGTACAATAACCGTTCGTCTTTGTCCCTTCACATCCAATAGATAGGGCTACCTACTAACTAATGGTACGGATAACACTATCTCTAAAAGAGAAGGAAGAGAATAAGAACTACACTTTGAAAATAATTTCAAAAACACTTTGTATACAGTCTTGAGGTCTGATACAAGAATTATTTCAAAGTTCGCCTTACATTGGCAAATTTCAAAATATTTTCAAAACACACACACAAAAAAGCAAATTTTCAAAACTGAATTAAGCGATTAAGAGTCCGTAGATAACTACGGATGAAAATAGTGCTAACACCTTCCCTTTTCATAACCTACCCCCAAACTCAAAATCTATCAAGGTCTTTTATGTTCTTTTCACCCTTTCTTTATTATATAAAAGAAAAGTCAGTGACGCTCTTGCTATCCGCAACATTTGCAATGAAACACAAAAACAAATCAATTTTTCCGTCGTATCATACTAAATTTATGCTAGATCTTATTTGCTAAATTTTTTTTTAATGATTATACTGAAATATATAACTGTAAATTGTTATATTAGTTAATCAAATTATATTCAAATGTCTTGCTTGAATCAAATTTATTTGACAACAATCTTTCGTAAGAAATGTTTCTGTTGGAGTTGGCCCTTGATTCAATGACAATATCTCTCACATGAATAAAGTATGATGTAGTTGAGATTTGCTCGAGGTTCTTTTTCAAAAACCACATTATGGATCAATGTTCCCAGCTGGCCCAATCAACAAAGTGACAATCCTTCATAACTTTGCCAATCAAAATGAGCATTAATACTCCACATGTTAAGTACTTTAAAAAAAACATTGGTGTCCCACTTTTTTTAAGAGCTTTAATGCTGATTTTGTGCTAATTTTGTACTAATGGAAATTGTTGTTTACTATGTACTTTAATTTAATAGCTAACGGTTTGCTTCTCAAAATTCTCTTTTCATTTTTTTAATACAACCAATGACACATTTACCCATAGGCAGCCTAAACATTGAATACTGCTTTTCAACAAAGAAAAGAAAAGGTGAAAAGGAAAACTCTGCCACCGCTCACAAATCTAATCATAATATGGTTATTTTTCTTTATTTTGCATTGTTTATTGTAGACAACACAACATATTTGTTATTCATGGATGGATGGGATCATGCAACTGGCCCTACCTTATGTATTATATGCTTCTTTGTGATTCAACCATGCTGCTTTACTATGCAGTATGCAGACAAAGTTTAAAGTAATTTTCATTATATATAAAAGGATAAAGGAGCTATATAGCATTAGTAATCTATTTTATGCTTCGTTTCACCAAAAGATCTAGTTCATATTTAACAGCTCATTGGAGAATTTGGAACTAAAAAGAGGTATAAGGGGCTGTTAACCCTATACAATCAAAGAAACCAAAGGAAACAAAAATAAAAAATTTAATATAAATTTTAGTCCCTTAACTTAATTTAATTTTTTGTTTTAGTAATTTAATTATGTTATAATGTATTTTAAGTTTTTTATTGATAAAAAGAAATAAAATATATTTCGAAATTGTCAAAAATCAAAAAGTCGAAAAATAATCTTATATGAGCGATTCACGAATATCAAACTCAGTCAGTTTGACTCATTGATCAATTCATTAATGTTATAATATTTTACATTAATTTAAAGATCATAAAAATTAATATAAAAAATATTATATGATATTTATAATATTCTAAAAGATATTTATAAGATATATATATATATATATATATATATATATATATATATATATATATATATATATATATATATATATATATATATATATATATATATATATATATATATATATTAAATAGGAAATAGAACTATTAAATTACAGCCTCATATTTTTAGAAAAAATTTAGAATTTCCAGATAAATTGGAAGACTTAAAACAATTACAGTCTTTTCTAGGATTAGTAAATTATGTTAGGCCATATTTCAAAAATTTGTCTAAATTAACTTCTTCTTTATATAATAAGGCACAACACAAAGGAGTTAGAAAATTCAATGATCAAGATATCAAAATAGTTCAACAATTAAAAGAACAAATTAAAGCATTAGAACCATTGACTTTACCATTACAATAAGATTATTTAATTATAGAAACTGATGGGTGTGAATTAGGATGAGGAGGAATCTTAATCAAAAAACCCAATGAATTTTCTCTGAAGCCATTAGAAAAAAATTTGTAGATATACTTCAGGAACCTTCAAAGAAAAAGGATATTTAACATCCCTTGATTATGAAATTTTAGCTATTATTTATGTGTTGAAAAAATTTGCTTTATTTATCTCATCTAAAAACCAAATTACTATTAGAATTGATTGTGAAGCAATTGTAAAATTTACAGATACAAAAAATGAAAGAAAATTAACCTCTAATAGATGGCTTAAATTTAGAGAATTTGTCTTAAATAGAGGATTTAAAATAAAATGGTAACATATTAAAGGAAAGGATAATAAAATATCAGATTTATTATCCAGAAAATTGCTACATAATTAACAATTGTGCCTGGATTTTTCAGAAAAATACAGGAAATTCAGACATTATAAATGGCAGGCAAAGTCATTGACTTTGATATAACAAAATTAAAGACATTTCCAAAAAAAGAACAATTCAAAACACCTATAAGAAATCAGCTCAAAGAAGAAGAAACATGTCTTTTAGACAACATTTGGAACTTATCCACTACATCTCAAGGTAACAGTAAAAAAATTGCAGTAATAAATGCATTAGCATCTTATTTTGCTACAGAAAGACATTTGAGCAAAAAACCATTTATTTGCTACACATTATTCACTGGTCCAAAAGTCGGAGTTTATTTAGATTGGAAAGAAATGACCCAATTAATTGAAGAAATTAAATTATTTCTAAGGTATGGTCAACCCTTGTATAAAGGATTCTATGATATATATAAGAAGCCATAGACATGGTAATTAAGAGTTGCAGAAATGATATTATCATATCACTACAAGTTCTTAAATACCAAAATTATTTAAAACACTTGGAAACCTTTGGTGACCAAGATTTTTTACATGAAGTTCAAAACATTGCTCCTAAAGACAAAGGAAAAGAAGTTTCCTTAAGACCACAAAATCCTCAGAAAGAACAAAAAACATTCAGTGAAACATTAAATTCTCCAAAAAAACCCAAAAATCATCACAAATTTGGTAAATCTGGGAAAACCATCAATTCAAACACCTCCCAAGACTTCTGTAGAAGAAATGGGAATAAAAACATTTGTTTTGATACAAGAAGTATTTGCCCAAATTTGTAACAACCAAATTATCCACAATGGAATCTCCACTGAAAGGGATTTTGTTTATAATAACTATAAACCTTGTCAAAACATGTTTGAAGACTGCCCTAAAAACCAGGAGAGTGAATGCTATTGTAAATTAGATTCTGCCATTAGGAAGGCAAGGATCTCCTTACCAACTCTTAAACCCTTCAAATTTAGAGATTGTCCTTTAACATTAACCAATTTGCTTAAACATGGAATGGTAAGTATAATTAATGTTCCACCATTATATGACTTCACTCCATATTTACCAGCATTCTTAGCTGATACATTAGAAACCATAATTCCAGAATTTCCACAAAGTGTAAAACTAGAAATAACATCATTATATCCAGATTTTCACAATAATTTTCCAAGCTATCATTTAATTTGGTTATATTTCAAGAATATGTATATTGAATTTGAAGAATTCCAAGTGCGAAATTCGGGTCCAAAGACCTTACACTTAGAATATCTCCCATAACAAGTAGAAATTGCCAGAGCCAAAATGATTTCTAAAGACATTGACTGGTCCAAATACAAAATGGATGAAAAAAAATCTCCTAAGAGAAGACAAAATGGGAAACATTTATTGTAACTCAGATATTACAAAAAATTTCTTTTTCCCTTTTGAAGTCAAAAGTTCAAAGCCAAAATTGGTAGAGGCATACAGGAGAAGAAGTATGACTTGCGGAAAAAAATCAGGATCATCAGAAACTTCACAAGATAATCTATTAATTGTGTAAATTTCAAAAATGATACGTCACTAATGACGTAAAATTAAAGAAATTATTGTCGACAAGAAAAAGGTTGAAAAAGACAAAAATTACAAGCATTAAAGGAATAGTTACTTGACCCTTCTAAGATATGAAAGGGTAATCCTGACACACAAGGCTATGAAAGGGGGTCTGTCCCTTTCAACTTTTTATTATGTATATTATTGTTAGGCAAAAGTTAGGTAAAGTTTGTTATTTTTAGTGCTTTAGATAAGGATGGCAAATAATGCTTTATCCTTTCTTAATGTAAAGGAAATAATGTATTATCTCTAGAGACTTCCCCTTCACCTATAAAAGAAAGTTCTCATCAAGTTTGTACATACGCGATCAAAATACGCAATCAATAAAAATGCTTTTCAATACACCTTACTATTGAAAAGCATTTTTATTGATTACATATTTTGATTGAGTATGTACAAACTTGATGAGAACTTCCTTTTATAGGTGAAAGGGAAGTCTCTAGAGATAATACATTATTTCTTTTACATTGCGAAAGGATAAAGCACTATTTGTTATCCTTATCTAAAGCACTAAAAATAAAAAACTTTACCTAACTTTTGCCTAACAATAATATACATAATAAAAAGTTGAAAGAGACAACCCCATTTCATAGCCTTGTGTGTCAGGATTACCCTTTCATATCTTAGAAGGGTCAAGTAACTATTCCTTTAATGCTTGTAATTCTTGTCTTTTTCAACCTTTTTCTTGTCGGCAATAATATCTTTAATTTTACGTCATTAGTGACATATTCTTTTTGAAATTTACACAATTAATGGATTATCTTGTAAAGATTCGGATGATCCTGATTTTTTCCCAAGACATACTTCTTCTCCTGTATGCCTCTACCAATTTTGGCCTTGAATGTTTGACTTCAAAAGGGAAAAAGATTTTTTTTGTAATATCTGAGTTACAATAAATTTTTCATGTTTTGTCTTCTCTTAGGAGATTTTTTTCATCCATTTTGTATTTGGACCAGTCAAAGTCTTTAGAAATTATTTTGGCTCTGGCAATTTCTACTTGTTGTGGAAGATCTTCTAAGTGTAAGGTCTTTGGACCTGAATTTTGCATTTGGGATTCTTCAAATTCAATATCCATATTCTTGAAATATAACCAAATAAAATGATAACTTGGACAATTATTGTGAAAATCTGGATATAATGATGTTATTTCTAGTTTTACACTTTGTGGAAATTATGGAATTCTGGTTTCTAATGTATCAGTTAAGAATGCTGGTAAATATGGAGTGAAGTAATACAATTGTGGAACAATAATTATACTTACCAGTCCATGTTTAAGCAAATTGGTTAATATTAAAGGGTAATCTCTAAATTTGAAGGGTTTAAGAGTTTGTAAGGAGATCCTTGCCTTGCTAATGGCAGAATCTAATTTACAATAGCATTCACCCTCCTGGTTTTCAGGGCAGTCTTCAAACATGTTTTGACAAGGTTTATAGTTATTATGAACAAAATCCCATTCAGTGGAGATTCCATTATGGATAATTTGGTTGTTACAAATTTGGGCCAATGCTTCTTGTATCAAAACAAATGTTTTTATTCCCATTTCTTCTACAGAAGTCTTGGGAGGTGTCTGAATTGATGGTTTTCCCAGATTTACCAAATTTGTGATGATTTTTGGGTTTTTTTTGGAGAATTTAATGTTTCCCTGAAAGTTTTTTGTTCTTTCTGTGGATTTTGTGGTCTTTAATGATTGTAAATTTTCTAGAAATATGAGGTTGTAATTTAATAGTTCCATTTCCTATTTCTGCCCCTAAAAAAGTGATATAATTTTTTTCCAATTTCGATTTTCTTTTTTGAAATTATTAGACCATCTTTTTCGAAGAAGGAAAAAAATTATATATAAGTGTTCTAGATGTTCTTTTTCGGATTTAGAAAAAATAAGAACATCATCAATGTAAACACAAGTAAAATTGTAACATTCTCTAAAAATGCTATCCATCATTCTTTGGAAGATTTGTGGAGCATTTTTAAGTCCAAATGACATTACTAGCCATTCCAATTATTCCAATGGACAAGAAAAAGTTGTCCACTCAATGTTGTCCATACTTGAAATTAGGTGATTTAATAGTAATGTCTGGGTTGCTAATTTCTAACTTACATAGAGTTTTATTTCTTCCCAAAATTTTGTAGGATTTTCTCCTATTATTTCAATTTTTTCTAATTTTTTAATTATTTGCTCTAGGTCATAATTTTGTAGATTTTTTGTGAAATTTGTAGTGTCTATTAAGTATAACCCACTTTCTATACCATTGTTTAGGTCTAAATCTAAGTCTTATTATTCTATATTATTGCAAGAACATTTATCCTTGCTTCCTTTGTAATTGCACGTTTCATGTTTTTTTATTTGTGGTTTAAAGTTTGTAATAATAGGTATTAATGAACAATTTTTACTTATTGTCACATAATCCTTGTTAATACTAATTTGTTCATAATTATAGAGAGTAAAGTCTAATCCCATAATAATAGGAACTGAAAGACTCATATCTCTAACCCAAATTTTTGGCCATTGATAATAATCTGACCAATAATTACAATTTGTCTGGAATTTTACTTGGATATTTTTAAATTGTGAATCTGCCAATAATCTAGTTCCATCAAACTGTGTAGAATATGATGGTTTTACTTTAACAATTTTATATTTTAAGTCCTCTGGTATTATTTTTTCATCTATAGTAGATGAAATTGCTCCAGTATCCACTAAAATTGGTAAAGTATTTTCATAACCATGAATATTAATTTTTGCTGGTATTATAATTTGTATTAATTTATCTTTATTGCATATTAGTGGCACATGAATTTCACAAGGTTTTTATGTATTATTTATAATATTAACTTCTTCCTGAGTAATTTTTGTTAATTTAAAATTAGTTTCATAGATTGGTAATTTTCCCTTTTCAATAACTTATGTTAGTTTTTTAATCTTTTCTTCTAAACATTCAAGTCTTGCTTCTAATTTGTCAACCTTATTTTCTAAGTTTTTAAACTTGGTTTCTACCTTATTTTCTAAATAATTTTTTACTTTTGGAGGACTTGAATTTTCTGAGATTTTGTGAATTTTGTTTTCTATGCTAAAATGTTTTTTAATGCAATTTGAACATATTTGTTTTAAACAAATTTGACATTTCCATCTTTTATCAAAAGAAGAAAACCAATTACATTTGAAGCATCTAATATTGTTACTTCCAACTTTGTAGTTCCAATTATGGTTACAATCTAAAGGTTTATTTTTTAACTCTATTATTTTATTTAAAAGTGAATTTTTTTTTTCAATTTTTTTAACAAAATATGATTATTATTATTTTCATCTTCGAGAGGAATTTCAATTTCTTCATTTTCTATTCTTTCTAGAGAGCAAATACTCCAAATTTCAAAGTTGTCTGAAATATTTGAAGTTATTTCTAAAATGTCTTCTTTTATAGTAGATATAAGATTTGATTCTCTTGTAAATAAATTTTGTTTGTTTGGGCAAATAGAAGATAAATATCCTGGTTTATTACAAGCAAAACAAGTAATTGTATTTCTATAAGTCTTGTTAGCGTTATATTTCCTGACATGTTTTTCTTTGTTTCAATACGGTTTTCTGGCATTATATTTTCTTAAGTAATTTTTCTTTACATAATTTTTCTTAAATCTAGGTTGGTTCCTTTGATTTTTATCATCAGGATGCTTGCCATATTGTTGAGGAGTATAAATTTGTTTATAGAACCCTACATTCTTTTGTTTTAATTCTTTTTAAATTTGGATATAAGTACATTTCTTTTTTAATTCAGAAATAATGTATTGTATTCTTATTCCAATGTTATCAAATTCATTATTAACTTTTAATTTCTTCCAATTTTCATGAATTTCATGATGTAATGGACCTGGTAATTTGGTAAATAATCTTTCTCCTAATTTTGTAGAAAAATAGTTTTCTGAAGTGCTTGCTAAGGCATAAAAGTCTTGTAGGAATTCTATTATATGGTTTCAATCATATAATTGGATTTGTTCTAAATCTCTCATGACTTCAGCCTATCTTATAGTTAATCCTACATTTGCATCTTTGCCTGTAATAATTTTGTGTATTAAATAGGTAAAATTATGAATATTATTTTCTTGAGTTACTACTTCTGCTAATTTTTCTGGAAAATTAGCTTTAAATGCTTCCCAATCAGCTCTAGCTATATCTCCTAGATAATTTTCAGGAATTTTAATCATTTCTTCACCTGTTGTAACATTATAATGTTTGCTCTCATAATCTCTGATTACCAAAGAAGTCCATTGCTCAATGTATGTATCTAAAAGTTGTGGATGGATATTAGTAATGTTAAACATAACTTGATCATGTCCATACAAATTAATTTCATTATGGTTTATTTTTCCTAATGTCCTTAGGTTATGATTGTTGTTAGTGTAGATAGCCACAGGTAATCTTGAAGAGTGTCCTATAGAATAACCCATTTGAGTTGGTCTACTATTTATAAATCTGGATGTAGAAGAGTTGCTAGATTCTTCATTTACTAAATTCTTTTCTGAATAGCTTATCTTAGAATTTTCTTCTTCTACATTCTCAGTTTCTTCGAATAAATTTTTTAGACTTTGCACGTCTTCAAAATATTTTTACATAAGGAATTTTTTGTTAGTATTCTGATTTGCTAATTTTATTTCTGTATTGTATTTTTCCATTAAAACTTCATCATTTTTAATTTTTTTTAATTCTTCCAGTGTTAAGACTTTTTCAGTCATCTTCACTAGTTTGCTTATGGGTTTCCTCATAATTTTTAAATATTAAGGCTAAAGAATCTTTGGTAGTATAAGTCACTATCTCTGTAGGTGTTAATGTTTCAGCTTCAGTCTGAATATTGTTTTTAATTTTCCATTCCTCTCCAGCTAAAAGAGAAGGGGGAATTGGTTCTGGACCTATAAAGTTAATTCCTCTTGATGTGATTGTTTTAACCATATCATCAATTTTTAGTTTAAATTTTGGTGAGACTTGTATTGATAATTTTCCGAGAAAAATAATGTCTATCATAATATTTGATCCTTTAAAATTTTTAAATCCTTTACTCTGAACTTGAATTTTTATGTATTTTAAATCTTTAATTCCTATGATAAAGTTTGGACATAAATAATGGATTCCACAATTATTATTCATGTCTACTTCAATTACTCCCATAATTTGTCTATTTAGTTCTGGATACCTAGTATCTAATATGGCTTTTAATACTTTGGCATAATTTTGTTTCATTGCTAAACCTCTTACACCAGTTGTGATTAATCCTAAATATACATAATTCATTTGTTTTTTATTTAATTGATTTATATTGTCATTTTTTAGTAATCCAAATTCCTCAATATGATCATCTGGTAATTCTAGCATTTCTGATCTGTGTGTTCTAATTAAGCTTGAATTATTTTCAAGGAGTCCAGACCTATATAGTTGGGTTGGTCTTAAGAGATTAATATGGTCATTTGTCATAACTTCTAAGTCTTTATTTGTACCACAATTTGTTCTAATTGATAAGAATTTTTATCTTCTTTTCTATTTAAAAGTTTATTTAAGTGGGAAGTATTTTTAGTTTGGTTTAAAGTGGTAGTTCTAGATGAACTAGCCTCCTCATCCATTAATGTTCTAGGTCGGCCAATAAAAAGATTCATAATTTCAAATGTTTTTTAATTTCTTTTCTATTATAAGTTAAGAAGTTTTTGGTTTTAGTACTTGTTGTTTTTCTTTCCGTACTTATTTGTGAGGTTTTTCAGTTAAAGAATCTATAGATACTTTTAAATCTTCTGACCCATTAATTGGAATTTTATTTATTACCTGCTCCTTTAAGGTCATTAAAATTTGTTTATTACAACTTAAATTTTCTCTTAATAATTGTTCTAAAATTTCTAATTTCTTTTCTTGTTTATCTAAACAAGTTTTGAGGTAATTTATATTGGATTTCATTTATGGCTCAGTCAGGCTCTGATACCATTAATAAGTTAGAATACAGTGAGAATATAATATGAAAATGTATAAAACAATTTCTTTCCATTATAATAGTGAGAAGAGTGAGAATATAGTGAGAATATAATATGAAAGTGTATAAAATAATTTATTAATAACGAGATTGTCAAAATTCAAAAAGCCGAAAAATAATATGATCTGAGCGATTCACGGATATCGAACTCGGTCAGTTTGATTGATTGATCAATTTATTAATGTTAGAATATTTTATATTAATTTAAAGATCATAAAAATTAATATAAAAATATTATATGATATTTATATATATTCTAAGAGATATTATAAGATATTTATAATATTTAAGAGATATTAATAATATCTTTTATTCTAACCATTAATGAGATACGTTATGAATTTGTTGGATTTTAGTAAATATAAATATATATATTTATTATGTAAATACAGTGTGACAATCTTAGAGTTTACAACAAAAAGGGAGAGTAAGAGTTTAAAGGCATATCATAAGGTTTTGGCTATTATCAAGGAAAACCTTATAAATGAAAGGATTTTGGAAACCTTTGGAGTTATCTAAGGAAATTGGGGAATTAGGAAACACTTGGATACACTTTGGGTTTGACTTATTCATATATTGAAGAGTGAAGGTGTGAAAAACACAAAAAAGAGGGGGTTTGAGTTGGGTTTTAAATTAAAAGCTTTTCTTTTTAAAATCCCCTTTAAACCTTAACAAGTTACTTCACTTAGTGATAGTAGTGATAAGATGCAAGAAGGAAAGAACAAGTTATGTTTATACTAGTTCACTTGAAAATTATAAAGCTAGTCTAGTACACCCACCAAGGTGATTTTTCTTTTCTCAACAAGGACTTAATCCAATAATCAAATAGATTATTATAATGCACAAGCTAACTGCAAGTGACTAACGTTACAACCTCTAAGACACACTATCTTAGACTTCTCAAGAATTCTGACCAACTGGTCCCTTAAGGAAAAATCAAAAAACTGTTCGAATAAAGTTTACGAAAGATATGCTTATACACAAGCTGATATGTAAACATATTTTCAACAAAACTAGACTAGAGAAATGAAAGCGTATGAATAGTCTTTGGAGAATGTGAATTTAGAAGCCTTCTCTCATAGTCTTCAAGCCCTTTTATAGCTAATAAATAATATAACCATTGAAGGGTATTTCTGGAACTTCTAGAAACTTGGCAGTTTGAATAATTACGTGGGAGACAAGATCATACGCAACACCCGCCCTTCATGGTAGTGGAATGGAATGATTTTTTTGTATCATGTATTTTTTGTACCATGCAATCTTATCCTCTTTTTTATCCAACGCAGAGGCTTCTGAGCATGCGTTGGAAGAATGAGAATAACACTTGGGTCCTCAAAACTTCAAGTCTTCAGAGTCTTTAGAACTGCGTCTTCAGAATCTTCAACACTTGGTCTTTAGAACCGTTTGTAGAACCTTGGGTCACCATAACTTCAAGTCTTCAGAATCTTCAAAACTTCGTCTATCAGAATCTTCAAAACTTCGTCTATCAGAATCTTCGGCACTTGTTCTTGAGAACCCTTTGTCTTCAGAAACACAAGTCTTCAGCATCTGGACTTCAGTTAGAACTTCTATTTTCAGATCTTCAGAACTTGGTTTCTTGGACATGTATCAGAGTCACAACTTCAGAGTCTTCTGAAGCTTTTGCTACTGCTCATCAAAACTTGTGTAGCTAGAAGCCGAACTTATTCTCTTCTAATATCTTGGCAGCGCCTTTCATCAGAAGCATAACCTGTTTGTTAAAAAAATAAACATTAGAGTACCAAAATTGTTCATACAAACATACTCTTTGTTATCATCAAAACTCGGAGATAGAATTGCATAACCAAATCTTGTTCTAACAATCTCCCCATTTTTGATGATGACAAAACTATGTACTATGATGACACAATTTTGTACATAATTAAAAGAAGTAAAAATAAGAAGGTTAAGAAACACTTATCCTTGTTATGAAAACTCTCCCTGAGTCAAAGAATTGATGAAGATCAAATATCCTAATTATGAACCATTTGAGTAAAACTCGCCCTGGTTCCAATAGATTAGATATTAAGATCTTGAGAGTCTTGATACCAATCATGCCAATTAAGATTTTAAAGCTTTAACGTCACAAATACAAAATCCAGATTATTACTTTAGAGCCTAATTATGAACAACATGATTAAGATCTTGACTCTAATCAGAGTTCATAATTCCTGAAAAATAAAGCAATTCTAACAGAAACAGAAGTTTAACTGGGTTAGAATGTAAGCAGCTCTTTTCAGAGACATTTTCCAGAATTTGATTATCACAATCAAAATTACTTTAAGTTATTTACTCCTCTTTTTTGTCATAATCAAAAAGGTAATCATGTGTGAAGATCATAAAGACAGAAGAAGTAACAAGAAACAAAAATGAAACTTCATTGAATTCAAGGAAGAGAAAACAACAGAAGTAAGACAAAACAACGAGAAACTAAATAGACTTAAAAAACATCACAACACTCATCAAATAAAACACTCACTCCGGTGAACCGAGCCTTTCGAACAATTTTGATTACTTTAGCTAATTCAAAAAGTTCAGATAGGACACACCCATAAGGAATGAAGCCTTTTTTAGAGTCTCTGGTTTCCAAGATTGATTCCTTAAGATGATTGAAAATTATAGCCGACAAATTGACTAGAATATTATTGAGAAGGCAGATCAAAAGAAACTTATCCCTTGGAAACACATCATCAAGATCTTCTCCTCTAGGATGAAGGTTTGTTAACAAGAACTGAAACCAGATTTTTGCAAGAGGTTTCAGATTATCTGGATTATTGGGTTCATACCCACTGGAAGTGTCATGAATTATTGGGAAAATATCAACATCCATGCAAGCAAAACTACCATGATCAAAAGAGTTAAACTTAGGAGTACACCCAATTACTTCAACAATGGAGGAGTGAGTGACAACAAAAGGAATACCATAGATATTTTATTTAATGTAGCTACCATCATGGCTAACAGATGCATAAAGCCAGAACTGTTTCACAATATTAGGATAAATGGGACCTCTAGCATGGCAGCATACCCAGACCAACCCTGAATTTCTAAAAACCTGTTGAGGAGACTGTCATTAGACACATAATTAGGAAGTTTCTCATAAATCACCTCTAGAAGATTTTTATCTCCATGAAATGTTTGAATAGCCATTGGATACAAAATTTTCTAGAGTTGAAAGAAGGAAAAGCAATGAAAAGAAAAACAATTTTTTAAACTTGAGGATAATCTACATATGATGGTCGATATAAATAGTTAAGAGAAGGTTTAATAAAAGAGATTATTGAGTTACTACAAACTAATCAATATTTGAGACATCCAAGACAATAAATGTCTGAAGAAAAGCAATTAGATGACTTCACAAAATTCAAAGATAAGTAATGAATGAGTGTAATCATGATTAATCAATTCCAATAAAAGCACACACTACTCATTGCATAGCTTAAGTAGAGTATAATGGCTAGGAACCAAAGGTTACATGATTTAGTCACTACATCGAATTAAGTTACACATTTTGAAATCCTCAAAATCTAAAAACGAAAAGGTTTCCATCTGATCAGATACATTTCTGAACAAAACATCTTATGATAACTAAGGTTCTAAAAGAAATGTAATGCTTCTAAATCAGAATCTTATTCATTCACACTAAGACTAAAACACATCTAATTTTGATGAAATCTTACTATGGACAAAAATCCATTTTCAGATGCTTCTGAATAAATAGAAATCTATCTTAAGCTAAGAGTTTTGTGAAAATATCAACCCATTAATGGTCTGTATCTATGAATTTTAAAGATAAGATCCCTTTATGAACATAGTCTCTAATAAAATAATGTTTTATTTCTACGTGTTTATCCCTAGAGTGCAAAGTAAGACTTTTACTTAAAAAAAATAGCAGCAGTATTATCACAAAATATAGGAATGTTACTCTCGTAAATCTAATAATCTTCTAGTTAATTCTTCATCCATAGCATCTGAGTACTGCATAGTGCTGCTGAGATGTACTATGCTTCTGCTGTTGAAACATAAATTGTTGATTGCCTCTTGCTTGCCTTCGATGACCATACGATGACCCTACACCTATCCCTTCACATCCAATAGATAGGGCTACCTAACAACTAATGGTATGGATAACAATATCTCTAAAGGAGAAGGAAAAGAATAATAAAGACTTTAGTGAGTAAGAAACTCCTAATTGCTTGCTCACAACTTTTCTCACAAACAAAACATTTCTCACACTACACTTTCGAACAAATATTTTCAAAAAATACTTTGTATGCATTCTTGAGGACTGATACAAGAATCATTGCAAAGTTATCCTTACATTGGCTTTTCAAAATATTTTCAAACAAATCACACACATAAAGCAAGATTTTTTAAAAGCGATCTAAGCAATTAAGAGTTCGTAGATAACTACAGATGAAAAGGGTGCTAACACCTTCCCTTTTCATAACCTACCCCCTGAACTCAAAATCTATCAAAGGCCCTTCCTGTTCTTTTCACCTTTCCTAAATATTGGATAAAAGAAAAGCCAGTGGCGACTCTTGATATCTGCACATTTAGATAAAACCAAAAATGTCAATTCTCCCACCGTATTACAATAAGGTATCATGCCTGTAGGCTTAATTGGGTTTTTAGCTTACAACCTTAATTGGGCTTTTAGCTTGCATCCCACACAAGTGGTTATATAAGTAGAACCCTTATGCTGAATCATTTTCACTTGATGAAAATTCGCTCTTGAATCCCTAGCCGTATTTTCTCTCACACTTTCACTCAAAATTTTTATCCACAAGCAGCTAACATTATGACCGAAAGCAATCTATTCATGTTGACTGAGTTGAGGATTTGTTCTTCATCAACACTCGTGATCACATCATCAAAGGTTTGAATCTCCATAAGAGGTTTTTGAAAATATTTGTTTGAAAGTGTATTGTTTGTTAGAAAATTTTGTGAGCAAGCAATTAGGAGTTTCTTACCCACTAAAATCTTTCTTATTCTTTTCCTTCTCCTTTAGAGATAGTGTTATCCATACCATTAGTTGGTAGGTAGCCCTATCTATTGGATGTGAAGGAATAAACGTAGGGTCATCATATGGTTATCGAAGGCAACATGTAAGGATACATTAGCAATTGTATCAGAGGGACTATCATTATTTTGCTTGTAGGATCATTGAAGGGACTAGATTATTTTATAGGCAGCTCGAAGGGTCATCGAGGGATTATGATCTTTATTCGAAAGGGACTATGATGATTTGATCGAGGGTCTTTTTGCTAAAGTATCCCTACTTTCGAGGGACGTGACCAATATCGTAAGGCAACAAGAGAGATTACCCAAAAGGTGCAAGTGTGTGAAGTGTGTTAATTCAGTTATTTATCTTGAGAATTAGGGTTTTCTATGTTTATATTTATTCTTTCCATACAAACCGTAGTTACTAGCAGTTAAAATATGTACAGAAAACATAAAGTGTGGAATGTAAAACCTAAGCTATTATATGGATTTGGGAGAGATACATAGTGTTGTACCCCAAAATTTTCCCTCCCATATTCTTCAAGAATTGCAAAGAGCATGCTTCAAAATCTCCCCAAGGGTTGCACAGTTCAAGGGCCTCCTAACAGTCAAAAACTAGGGTTTTGGTTCTGGCAAAGTAATTGAAGTTTTCAAGGGTCCAATCAAGTCCCACATGCTTATAAACATTGTCAAGTATCCTCATGACAAGTTTCAAGACTTACAGCACAAAATTGCACAGTCAAAAACCCTAATTGCACTACAGTCAACTGTAGGGGCAAAATGGTCATTTGACAGTCAAAAGTTCAAAATTTTGGTCAACATCTCATTTTGAAGCCACAAACATCATTTGATCAATGCTTGATCATGATTCTCAAAGCTTGGCTCAAAAAGTCTCAAGATGCAAAAGTTTCCATATTTGGACAGTTGAAAAAGTCAACTGTAACTTGACCAAGGCATAACTTCCACATGGATTATCAGAAAAATTCCATCCAAAGCTCATTTTGAAGATAAAGACATTTCCTATAACTCCTCTTCACACATCAAGTCCAATAAATGCTCTCACAAAAAGTTATCAATTTCAACATTATAGGTCATTTTCAAAAGTCAACAAAAAGGGACTTTAAGTCAAAGGCCATAACTTGAGATTGGTAAATCAAAATGACATGGGACCAAAGACATTGGTTAGAGGACTTCAAGGCCTTTCCAAAATGTCCAAGAACATGAGCAAAGCTTAAAAATTGAGCAAGATATGCCTTGTGGAAGCTGGGAAATTTTTGGATATTTTTAAAAGTCAACATTGCTTCAAATGTCTTAAAAATGCTAAATGGCCTCTTTTTCTTCCAAAATTCATCATCCAAGGCATGTGCACGACCATTTGGCCCAAAGGGAAGTTTTTCATCATTTTTATTTATTTATTTGAATTTTTAATTGCTAATAATTCATTTAATTAATTAAAATATATGAAAAATACCAAACCTAAGTTTTTAAATCTTTTTATGCATGAAATACACTCAATATTTCGTGCATGATCAGATTTGGAAAAAATCCATGTGATTGGACCTGATTGGAACCAAAATAGCATGAAAAAGATTGAAAAATTATGGCATGAAAATCCAATATTCTCTACATCAATTCATTGATTCTTTGGACCAAAAACCTTACCCTAATCACTCACACATATATACTCATGCAAACCCTAGTGTCCAGGACCACAAAGCTGCGCAAGAACACCATAACAAAGTTTGCATTTTTTCAAGAAAACTCAAATACTGAAAATCATCTTCCAGTGCGATTAAAGGCCAAATAACCATTCCATTACCTTCCTGAGACTTCAAGGAAGGTTTTCAGATCAAAACCATCCATCCTAACACAGAGAAACGGTAGAACGATCGTGCCATGTACAAGATTTTTTTCATATGCTTGCATCATGGTTCATGCGTTTTTAGTAATTTTTAATGTTTGATTTATGTTCCTTGATTGATTCTAAAGCTAACTGTATTGTTTAATTAAGTTTTCATCACCCATACGCGAAACTACCATGGACGATTATTAGGGTTCTTCAAATTTCAAATTGGGTACTTTCACCTACTGTAAAATTGAGACACCTCAATGCCATGGTTGAAATCAGGAAGCTTGGACGATTTGAAAACACCCCTCGCGCCTAATTTATATAACCATATGGCCTAATCGCTATTTTGGAAAAGAGTGTATTTTGGGGGGGGGGGGGGTTTAAAACCCCCGCTAAGTCTTTTATGTTTCAGGTAAAACACGAACGAGGAAGAAGAAGATGAGGTGTAAAGCCGTAAGTGGTTCATTTGAATTTTCGCGCTAAAATCCCACTAACCCTTATTTTATCTTATATGAATTGTTAGTTATATAATATACAAAGAAGCGTTGGTAGCTCAGTGGCAGGCATGTGTAGTGGTAATCCCTGGGACCTGGGTTCGATCCCAGGTGACCTCACCAAACTCCAAAGTTGAAACTTGATAGACAACACAACATATTTGTTATTCATGGATGGATGGGATCATGCAACTGGCCCTACCTTATGTATTATATGCTTCCTTGTGATTAAACCATGCTGCTTTACTATGCAGTATGCAGACAAAGTTTAAAGTGATTTTCATTATATATAAAAGGTTAAAGGAGCTATATAGCATTAGTAATCTATTTTATGCTTCATTTCTCCAAAAGATCTAGTTCATATTTAACAGCTCATTGGAGAATTTGGAACTAAAAAGAGGTATAGGGGGGCTGTTAACCCTATTACAGTCAAAGAAACCAAAGGAAACAAAAATAAAAAATTTAATATAAATTTTAGTCCCTTAATTTAATTTAATTTTTTGTTTTAGTAATTTAATTATGTTATAATATATTTTAAGTTTTTTATTGATAAAAAAAATAAAATATATTTCAAAATTGTCAAAAATCAAAAAGTCGAAAAATAATCTGATCTGAGCGATTCACGAATATCAAACTCAGTCAGTTTGACTGATTGATCAATTCATTAATGTTATAATATTGTACATTAATTTAAAGATCATAAAAATTAATATAAAAAATATTATATGATATTTATAATATTCTAAAAGATATATATATATATATATTTATATTTATAATATTTTAAGAGATATTAAATAGGAAATAGAACTATTAAATTACAGCCTCATATTTTTAGAAAAAAATTTAGAATTTCCACATAAATTGGAAGACTTAAAACAATTACAGTCTTTTCTAGGATTAGTAAATTATGTTAGGCCATATTTCAAAAATTTGTCTAAATTAACTTCTTTATATAATAAGGCACAACACAAAGGAGTTAGAAAATTCAATGATCAAGATATCAAAATAGTTCAACAATTAAAAGAACAAATTAAAGCATTAGAATCATTGGCTTTACCATTACAATCAGATTATTTAATTATAGAAACTGATGGGTTTGAATTAGGATGGGGAGGAATCTTAATCAAAAAATCCAATGAATTTTCTCTGAAGCCATTAGAAAAAAATTTGTAGATAAACTTCAGGAACCTTCAAAGAAAAAGGATATTTAACATCTCTTGATTATGAAATTTTAGCTATTATTTATGTGTTGGAAAAATTTGCTTTATTTATCTTATATAAAAAACAAATTACTATTAAAACTGATTGTGAAGCAATTGTAAAATTTACAGATATAAAAAATGAAAGAAAATTAACCTCTAATAGATGGCTTAAATTTAGAGAATTTGTCCTAAATAGAGGATTTAAAATAAAATGGGAACATATTAAAGGAAAGGATAATAAAATATCAGATTTATTATCCAGAAAATTGCTACATAATTAACAATTGTGCATGGATTTTTCAGAAAAATACAGGAAATTCAGAAATTATAAATGGCATGCAAAGTCATTGACTTTGATATAACAAAATTAAAGACATTTCTAGAAAAGGAACAATTCAAAACACCTATGAGAAATCAGCTCAAAGAAGAAGAAACATGTCTTTTAGACAACATTTGAAACTTATCCACTACATCTCAAAGTAACAGTAAGAAAGTTGCAGTAATAAATGCATTAGCATCTTATTTTGCTACAGGAAGACATTTGAGCAAAAAACCATTTATTTGCTACACATTATTCACTGGTCCAAAAGTTGGAGTTTATTTAGATTGGGAAGAAATGGCTCAATTAATTGAAGAAATTAAATTATTTCCAAGGTATGGCCAACCCTTGTATAAAGGATTCTATGATATATAAGAAGCCATAGACATGGTAATTAAGAGTTGCAGAAATGATATTATCATATCACCACGAGTTCTTAAATACCAAAATTATTTAAAACACTTGGAAACCTTTGGTGACCAAGATTTTTTACATGAAATTCAAAACATTGCTCCTAAAGACAAAGGAAAAGAAGTTTCCTTAAGACCACAAAATCCTTAGGAAGAACAAAAAGCTTTCAGTGAAACATTAAATTCTCTAAAAAACCCAAAAATCATCACAAATTTGGTAAATGTGGGAAAACCATCAATTCAAACACCTCCCAAGACTTCTGTAGAAGAAATGAGAATAAAAACATTTGTTTTTTTACAAGAAGCATTGACCCAAATTTGTAACAACCAAATTATCCACAATGGAATCTCCATTAAAAGGGAGTTTGTTCATAATAACTATAAACCTTGTCAAAACATGTTTGAAGATTACCCTGAAAACCAGGAGAGTGAATGCTATTGTAAATTAGATTCTACCATTAGGAAGGCAAGGATCTCCTTACCAACTCTTAAACCCTTCAAATTTAGAGATTATCCTTTAACATTATCCAATTTTCTTAAACATGGACTGGTAAGTATAATTAATGTTCCACCATTGTATGACTTCACTCCATATTTACCAGCATTCTTAGTTGATACATTAGAAACCATAATTCCAGAATTTCCACAAAGTGTAAAACTAGAAATAACATCATTATATCCAGATTTTAACAATAATTATCCAAGTTATCATTTAATTTGGTTATATTTCAAGAATATGGATATTGAATTTGAAGAATTCCAAGTACGAAATTCGGGTCCAAAGACCTTACACTTAGAAGTTCTCCCATAACAAGTAGAAATTTCCAGAGCCAAAATAATTTCTAAAGACTTTGACTGGTTCAAATATAAAATGGATGAAAACAAATATTCTAAGAGAAGACAAAATAGGAAAAAAAATTTGTAACTCAGATATTACAAAAAATTTCTTTTTCCCTTTTGAAGTCAAAAATTCAAGGCCAAAATTGGTAGAGACATACAGGAGAAGAAGTGTGTCTTGGGGAAAAAAATCAGGATCATCAGAATCTTCACAAGATAATCCATTAATTGTGTAAATAGAAAAAATGATACTTCACTAATGACTTAAAATTAAAGAAATTATTGCCGACAAGAAAAAGGTTGAAAAAGACAAGAATTACAAGCATTAAAGGAATAATTACTTGACCCTTCTAAGATATGAAAGGGTAATCCTGACACACAAGGATATGAAAGGGGGTCTGTCCCTTTCAACTTTTTATTATGTATATTATTGTTAGGCAAAAGTTAGGTAAAGTTTGTTATTTTTAGTGCTTTAGATAAGGATAACAAATAATGCTTTATCCTTTCGTAATGTAAAGGCAATAATGTATTATCTCTAGAGACTTCCCCTTCACCTATAAAAGAAAGTTCTCATCAAGTTTGTACATACGCGATCAAAATACGCAATCAATAAAAATGCTTTTCAATACACCTTACTATTGAAAAGCATTTTTATTGATTACATATTTTGATTGCGTATGTACAAACTTGATGAGAACTTGATGGAATGCTTGGAATGGATTAAAAGTTGTTGCACACAAGGTTTTTAGTTTGCCTTAGTTTTGAGAAAATTGAGTTTTTTGAGAGTGTGTTCTTGAAGCAATTTTCGTGTCCTTGTTCTAAATACATTGTATATTTATAGGAGAAAAGATTAGGTCAACAATATTGAATAAAATCTTGTGCAATAATGGTATAATATATAATGATTTTAATTTCATGATCAAATATTGATGAAATTACAAAAGATTTTAATTTCATGATCAAATATTGATGAAATTACAAAAGATTTAAATTTCATGATCAAATATTTGATTGAAGTTTTGCATGAAATATTTCTTTTTTAGGCCAATCTCATACCAATTATGTTTTTGAAAGCTGTCACCATCTTTTTAGACTGATGATTTGATTTAAAAATAGATCTACATCCCTTATATCATTTATTTGATATTTTATTTGATTTATTTTACTTTTAATTGAATAAAATCAAAATAAAAATAAATAAAAATAAATAAAAACTATAAAAATAAATGAATGAATTTATGAGTCTATTATGAGGCCAGGAACACATTTAGACCTTAAAAGACAGGCCCATTAGCCTAAAAATTCAAATTTGGTCAATTTAGACTTTATGCATTTTCTCAAAATTGCCCAACTTGAGCCAATCATAACTCAGTCAATTTTTATCATATGAAGGTGATCTTGGACTCTTTGGAAAGTTTAAGATATACCCTGCAACCTTTATGCTGGTCATTTTTCTATTATAAGTTTTTAACCTGACGTAAATTGCTTTGACAAAAAGTGTCTTTTTGTTGACTTTTAAAATGACCTGTAATGTTTTGGCTCATATCTCTCAAATGAAGCATTTTTGGCCTTGAGCTTAGAGAGACAAAGTTGTAGAGAGTTGAATTTAATTCAAAATGTGCTTTGGTTGAGAATTTTATGATGAAGCATGTGAAAGTTATGCTTGGTCAAAGTTCAGTTGACTTGTCCTTAAGAAAACTCTAATTTAGTAATTTTTGACTTTTGATGAATCTTTAGTTTTCTTGATGAATCATGATCAACCCTTGATAAAATGATGAATGTGACTTAAAAATCTTGATGTTGACCAATAATCTTGAAGTTTGACTGTAAATTGGTCAAAGTTGACTTTTTGTCTAATACAATTGATTTTTAATCATCTGGCTAACTGACTGAGCAAACTTGTGCTGCAAGGCTTGAAACTTGTTATGAGGATTCTTTGATGCATATGAGAAATAATTAAATCCACTTGAGGCATTAGAAGTCAAATTTTCCTTGAGAAAAATAAAACCCTAGTTGTAGGTCAATGCTTAGGAGGAGGTTTGTCTGATCAATCTTTGAGTAGTCTTGAGTGCTTGAGAACCCTAAGAGCATGAGAAGGTATCTTGAATCAATTTTTATTGAATAATGGGAGGGGAATTTTGGGGTACAACAGCTGACCCTATTCAATCTTCTTAAACTTGAGGAATTAGATTGACATGTCTGCCATTCATGATTTGAATGTGGAAGAGGATTGAACACTTAAGTGCCCAGAAATTTGCACTCACATGTGCTCGAAGTAACATTGTTGGTTGATTATATCGAGAATGGGCTTAAAGATTCCATTTAGATAGGTTACGAGATACTGTCAGAGATGGGCTTAAAGATTCCATCCAAAGTAATTGTTGATAGGAGTACCATAATAAGTCTACGCTCGACTTGATCTGATGGAAATGCTTTTCAGAATGAATGTCTGAAGGAAACGCTTTTCAGAATGAAGCTCTGAAGGAAATGCTTTTCAGAATGAAGCTCTGAAGGAAATGCTTTTCAGAATGAAGATCTGAAGGAAATGCTTTTCAGAATGAAGATCTGAAGGAAATGCTTTTCAGAATGAAGATTTGAAGGAAATGCTTTTAAGAATGAATATCTAAAGGAAATGCTTTTCAGAATGAAGATCTAAAGGAAATGCTTTTCAGAATGAAGATCTGTAGGAAATACTTTTCAGAATGAAGATCTGAAGGAAATTCTTTTCAGAATGAAGATGCGAAGGAAATGCTTGTCAGAATGAAGATCTGAAGAAAATGCTTTTCAGAATGAAGATCTGAAGGAAATGATTTTCAGAATGAAGATTTGAAGGAAATCATCTGGTCATGTAGATAGTCTCCCCATCTTATTTCAGGAATTGATCCATAACTTGTCTCTAAATTTTTGATAATATTCGTCTATTTGCGAACTTAACCTGAAAAGACAAAGTTAGTTCTATGCAATGTCATGATGCGTGAAATGTATTTTGTAATGATGCTCTCAAAATAAATGAGAATAGTATATGCATTTTGTATGCATATGTATGATATTTTTTAAATGATGTATGGATGAAATATATCATTGGAGCAAATCAGTAGCTTCGTATAATAATGTCTGGTTGGGAAAATAAATCCATGATTTTTGTTGGGGATGAAGACAGTAATTCTTCAGTTTTTTTTAGAACGCCTCTACTGGGGGTTTCTGCTTTTTGTTTGAGGATATTCTATTGGGGATCTTTGATTGCTTCTTGGGGATAGAAGCATTAAAGGAGAGTCAGTCATTTGTCATTCTTTGAAGGATTTGATTCTTATGTTTTATGACTGGGGATAAAAGAGATGGATAATCCTCTGATGTGTTGTCTGACCAGGTTTCAGATATGAGTATTAGATCTTCTAGGGAGGACAACATTGAACAATATCTAGCCAGAGAATAGAATCTTGTCGGTGAATTTCAATATTGGAGAAATAAACTCCATTGGGGAAATAAACCATGTAGACTGTGTTGAGGAAATAATCTCTGATGGGGATTGTAAATTCATAGACTCCTGAGGTAGTTTCCACTATATGCTGGGGAAAAGATCAAACTTCCTTATCTGCTAGGGGACCTATTGGGGAAGATGAACTATCGGAAGATGCCCTAATTTCTGTCTGAGGGCATATTAGATTTGCTGGGGAATATATCTCTGTTAGGGATGAGCTTGTGAAGATAGCTCCGTAGAGATAGTTCCATGGAGATTGCTCTGTGGGAATTTGTGGATAACTTTGAACATTATTCCAACTCCTAAAGTCTTTAGCAAATTCTGATCAGAGTGATAAATCTTCTACTGATAAACAAGGCATAGTCGTACACTTTAATCCCTAACTTTTTCCTGGACCTCCTTTTCAGATTTTCAGTTTATCGCGATACCCTTTCTTGCCCAAGCTGCCTTTTCAGGTTTTCGACTTGTCGGGTTTACAATTTTATTTATATATCCCTAATTTTTACCTGAAACTTTTTTAGTTCGTTGGGGTGCCCTTGTTTTTTCCTAAGCCAATCAACCTAGCGGGTCTCTTTTTCATGCATAGTATTTTTTGACTATGTCCTTGTTCACAGGGTGTGGAGAATTTTTATTGTTCAAGGTAGTAAGTGTTGTAGAACTTCCAGAAAATATTTTCTTGATCATACGTGGCCTTTCGTATGCGGGAATCCATTTTCCCCTGGGATTAGTCTGATGCACCTGGTGGTTGAAGTTATTGATCAACCATTGATTGCCAATTTTCTAATAATCTTGACCTTCCTCAGTATTTTTCTAAGAACTGTCACGACAGAATGATACCATCTGATACTATTGACATAGACAAGCAATTTGATGATACCGAAGATTCAATTTTCATAGTGGCTTTTGCTTAAACTCATGATCAATGTAACATGCCCCAAGTGATTCAGATAGAGATCTTCCACAGGCTATTCAACACTTTTGAGAGATTATTTGAATCTTGACTTGACTGCCACATATGAGTTGGAAAATAACATGTCATACCCTTTGATTTATAACCAATTGGATCCATGAAAGGCATGTTACTAAAAGTGTCTTTCTCTTTGGCACATCACCTGAAGTACTTATGTCCATTGGGATGATTTTCATTCATTGAATATTCGTCATGCAAATTTCTCTACTGTCAAACACTTAGTCATATGCAAACAGTGGTATTAAAATGGAAAGCTTATGTTTGTATGGAAGTTTTAAAAAAAACATTTTTAGTAAAGCAAAATTTGTAAGAACGTCATATTAACTCAGGATTTATAGTAAGTTTTACAGGAGTCAGGATACCTTTTTGTAACAGTATGCTTTCGAACTAACCCATGCTTCTGTTAAGACTTTTAAGGCTTGTAACATGGTCTGGTTCACGGTTTAAGAAACAAAGGATAAAGACTAAAAGTTTATTTGTACCCAACCCATTCTCCGTGATGTTCTTCAGTCCTATACTCAGTTAATTATGCATTTAGGTTTCAATAGTGTTTGGAATTATGGAACTAATATTTTGGTGATGGTTCCGAAATCGGGAATTTATTTGGGAAGGCATTCATTTTTCTTGTAACATCTTTCTTTTGTTGAGGATTTATAGCGACCTATTTTTCACTTTATTATCCCTAACTTTTGTCTGAACTGTTTCGTTTGAGATTACACTCATCGGGATGCCCTAGTTTTTTCTTAAGTCTCCTTCATAGGTTTTGACTTAGCGGGCTTTTCTTTTGAAAGATAATAACTTCCTGACTCAATGTTTATGGGGAACTATCATAAGTTTTCAATTTAGAAGAGTATCTTCGACACTAGTCGTCGTGTATGAAGGTAAAGCTTCTGAATCCGCAATTGATTTGACTGAGAAACTACCCACAGATTATGTTCAAGGGTTTTAATTTGTGAGAAAAATAAAACTCCTACTTCTTAGGCTAAAAGGGGTTGACTAGGGATTAACTTCCTTATAACTCCAATGTTTAGGAATTGAAGCAATGCCTGCACATCGTCAGCAAGGTCTGTTCAAAACTTTACTGTATGAGATTATGGCATATTTTTTATCATCCTCCATCTAAATGCTTATAGCTTTAACGAGAGTTAAACATCACAAAAAGGAAGTAAGCAACAAAATTTAAACATAGTGAAACGAATGGATTAATTAAAGACAAACATATGCAACTCATTAATGGGAAAAACCAAAGTTTAACATAAAGGCAAGTGCTTGAACAAACAAAAGAATTTGCAAATAAAAATTCAAATGATGTTAAAGCTTCTCCGCCTGAACTTATCACTTCAGATGGTGTGCCTTGCAGTTTCGGTATTTGAGGGATGATAGAAAAACTCAATCTGGCCGTCTTGTGTGAACTTGAAAACTCCTTTGTCAATCAGGTCTTGAATCTTACATTTCAACGTCTAACAACTGTTAGTGTCATGTTCAGGACTGTTGTAGTGATATGCATACCTTGCATTAGGATCATAACTGGGAGAGGAAGTATTGGGATTCCGAGGAGGTTCTTTCAATGTAATCAGCTCCATCTTCAACATGTGTTGTAATGCTTAAGACAATGACATGTTGATTTTGGTAAATTGTCTTTTGGGTCTATCCTGATTACGCTGATTACCCTGTTGTTGTTGGTGAGGGTTTTGTTCAGATTATGATGTATTAATAATCTGGAAAGGCCTTTTTCCATTAACTGAAGGATTAGCAATGTCAACTAAGTCAGTTTCCTATCTCATCAGAGGCTAGTTAGTGATTGGATCTCCAATTCTAGCAGTTCGTCCCATATGGCTGTATCTGACCTGATGAAGCTTGTTGTTGGGGATTCTCAACTCTTCTTACCCCCGAGCTTAATTTTGAATAAGAGCCATCCAACAAATCATCTGAATTCTCATCTCTACCATCTCATCTTGCAGTTGTTCCAACTGGTCATCCTTGTTGTCTTCAGGATTCTTCTCGGTCATGTTCTCGACGAGGAGTGCTTTCAATCCTTCTTTCCCATTGGCTAATCTTAGGAACATCTCTTGGAACTGAGCATTCTGAGCCTGAAGATCTTTGACTGTCTGTTCAAGAGCCATTTTTCTTCTTGAAATAAACAGCAAGAAGAGGAGAAAACTTGTCTTGGAAACCTGTTATGCAATGATATATATGACATGTAGATGCATATGCAATGTTTTCAAGGATATCGTGGTATTTAAATTTGAAATATTAGAAATTGAATCTGGTTGCAGCTTTGTCTGAAGAACTTTGAGTCTTCATCTTTGAACATCCTTCTATAAGAATCAAGCTCACCATATCAAGTGGGTCATAGCCTCTGACTCAAGAGAATGTAGTTTGATCTTGACGACATCTGGCTAGAGGAAACTAAATCCTCTTACCCCTTGCTAGAAATCTGGCTTATGATAATCCTGCACCATAAATCCCTAAGATCCTTGAAATGGTTAGTAAAAATGTTATGTTAAGATGATATCATGTTATGATGTCATGTTCATGTTAGATAAGTAGCAAACACAAACAAGTCACACAGGAGACTTAGGCTTAAATACTTGCATGAAGTCCACAGGTAAATACCCTTCCCCATTGAAGTTAAGTTGCCTCAACCTGTCCTAAGGATCTCATATCACAGATCTTTCTCACAGGCTTTATTTTAGCACCACAACTGGTTTGCCACCAAAACATCCCGAAAGTTGAATCTTAATGAGAGTAGCTTCGAGTATGAACCAACTTTGGACTGCACCAAATCTGGCTATCTCACTACTTTCTAATGGCCAAGATGGGTCAATTAAGGTTCTAAAAGTAAGTTAGTGTTAACGACACCACACAGAAGCCTAATGTTATCCTTGACTGACTCAAGGAACATCAGTACAAACAAAAGTGTCACACTAACTGTAGCCATCATGTCAACCATACCGGTCTACACCGTACAATCTTTATAATCTATTGCTACTTATCTAAGGAATACCTAGATCTGGGTGTATGATCTTACGAGAAATTAAACCCAAGCAAGCCCTTAAAGTTAAAGCAAGCAGTAAAAGTAAAGTGATCTAAACTCTAAGGTAACCTCTCTTTTTTAAGTTTCTCCCAGCAGAGTCGCCAGCTCTGTAACACGGTGGGAGAACTTACTTTTTTGGTTTTATCCAAATGTGCGGATAGGAAGAGTCGCCACCGAATTTTCTTTTATCCAATATTAAGGAAAGGTGTAAAGAACAGGAAAGACCTTCGATATATTTTGAGTTTGAGGGGTAAGTTATGAAAAGGGAAGGTGTTAGCACCCTTTTCATCTGTAGTTATCTACGGGCTCTTAATTGCTTAGCTCACTTTTGAAAACTTGCTTTGTGTATGATTTGAAAATATTTTGAAATGCTAAGGTAAGGCTAACTTTGTAATAATTATTTTATCATTCCTCAAGAATGTGTACAAAGTATTTTCGAAAATATTTGTTTGAAAGTGTATTGTTTGTGAGAAAAGTTTGTGAGCAAGCAATTAGGAGTTTCTTACCCACTAAAGTATTTCTTATTCTTTTCCTTCTCCTTTAGGGATAGTTCTATCCATACCATTAGCGTAAAATCAAGCTTCTAAAATGAACTTTTGTTTTGATGAAGACAAACCATGATTGACAAAGAAGGCAAAGATTTATGATCAAGCTCAAAGCATCTATGGACAAAATCTTCAGTTCAAGGCTCTTAACAACTTTCAAGGTATAATGATATTATTTACTTTGATCTTAAGATATAGATGCTCAATGGTGAATAAGAAATGTTTTATAAATCATTACTCAAGTTTTTCAAAGTTAAAATTCATTTTTTACTCGAGTGCAATCGATTTGCATATTAGTGCAATCGATTGCATGCTTCAATTTTTTCAGATCTTTTACTTTTGTTTCTTAGTGCAATCGATTTACATTTCTTGTGAAATCGATTGAATACTTAAAATTTTCAAAATGTTTGCTTCTGTTTCTCATGCAATCAGTTTATATTGCTTGTGCAATCGATTACACTCACTTATTTTTTGCTACTGACTTTAGATGCAATCGATTGACATTGCTTGTGAAATCGATTGCACACTTAAAACTTTTGAAAATATAGATGTTGAAACATTGTGCAATCGATTTACACAAAGGGTGCAATCGATTGCATGCTGCACGATTTTGAAAAACAACAGTTTTTCACATGCCTGTTCATAATACCTTTTCATTTAAACCTTTCACTCAATCTTGGCATTTGTTCATGATTCATTTTTAGAACTTCATGATGTTTCAAAAGGGTGTTATGAACATATAAATATTCATTTTCAAAATCATTTTCAACACCTCTTCCAAATATATTTCCTAAATTTTCAAAATACAAACTCAAGCATTTCTTCACTTTCATACATAAGTTTTCTGCACATTTTCATACATTGTTAAATAGAAAACTTTGAGCAATTATATCTTGAGTCATTGTATAATAATGTTATTGGAAGATAAGATCATTCATTGTTAAATCACTCTAAGTGATCAATACTACTCAAATCACTCAAAATCAAATATTGATAGTTACTTACTTATTTTTCCAGGATTGTTGGAAATAAGTTTAAGTGTTTTAAAATACAAACTCTAAGTTTAAGTGTAGTCACTTTGAGAGGATTTTTCTCATTGTTGTCATAGTGAAAATCCAAGAGGATTGTTCTTGGGTTTTTTGGTAGTTCTTGCTTAAGTTTGCCACAATAAGGAAATCTCTTTCATGTTGAAAGGGGACTGGAGTACTCTCGGACAGTGAGGGCAACCAGGATATATCGCCCGTGTCTCTTTATTTTTATGCACTTTATTCTTTCCTAAACTCACCATTAACCAGAAAAATAATATCCATCATCACTAAAACCAGAATTTTTAAACCCCCCCCTCTTAGGCGCACTCCGTACTTACAATTGGCATCAGAGTAGGTTATAGGTAACCTATTCCTAAAAGATCCAGAATGGCTTCCACAAATCAAAATCCCATTTTCAGAGATGGTGGTAGTAACAACAAGCCTCCTTTATTTTGTGGTGAATATTTCGACTTCTGGAAAATACGCATGAAGGCACATCTAGAAGCACAAGGAGAAGAAGTATGGGATGTCGTCGAGAATGGTCCATTTATCCCTATAACGGTAATCAATGGTGTTGGCTCATCAAAGCCTAAAAATGCATGGGACGATGATGATAAGAAGAAAGTTCTCTATGATAAAAAGGCAATAAACCTTCTTCAAGGTGCACTTTGCATGGATGAATTATTCTGTGTCTCGGCATGCAAGACAGCAAAAGAAATATGGGATACCTTGGTACAAACGCATGAAGGAACGGTTGAAGTGAAAAGATCAAGACTAAATACCCTGAGTCAAGAATACGAATTATTTCGAATGCATCCCGGAGAAACCATTCTTGACCTTCAAAAGAGATTTGTGCACTTGACAAATCATCTAAGTGCTCTTGGTAAAACTTTGACGAATGCTGAACTAAATCTGAAAGTACTTAGGTCCTTAACTAGGGAATGGAAACCAAAGGTAACAGCAATTTCAGAAAAGAAAATTCTCTCCTCCATGACGTCCGCAACATTGTTTGGAAAACTTCAAGAATATGAAACGGAACTCGGAAGACTTGAAAAGCATGAAAATCAAGAGAAGAAATCCAAGAATATTGCTTTGAAGATAGATTCCAAGGAAGTTGAAAAGGAAGACAATCCGGAAGAAGATGAAAATTTCATGCTTCTTGTTAAAAGGCTTGGTAAGTTCTTTGGTAGAAATGACAAACCCTTTTCTCATTTAAAAGGAAAGAAACAATTTAAGAAAAAGGAAGCTTCCACATCAACACAAGAAATCACATGTTATGAATGTGGTAAGCAAGGTCATATGAAGCCGGATTGTCCAAAACTCTCCAAGAAAGGTGGCTTCAAAAGCAAAAAGGGATTCAAGAACAAAAAAGCTTATGTTGCATGGTAAGATAATGAGATAAGTTCCTCATCCAATTCCGATAGTGATGAAAGTGAAAATCTAGCATTGATGTCCTCACACCATTCCGATGATGAAGATAATGAGGTTAAATGTCTCATGGTGAACAACGATGATTCATGGCTGTGGCACAAAATAATTGCTCATATTCACATGGAACACTTGAATAAACTAATCAAGCATGATCTTGTAATTGGATTTCCTAAGAGAAATTTCGTCAAAGATAGACTCTGTGATGCTTGTCAAAATGGGAAACAAACAAAATCAACTTTCAAATCTAAGAATGTGGTGTCCACTACAAGGCCACTACAATTGATACATATGGACTTATTTGGTCCATCAAGAACAAAGAGTTTCAGAGTTAATGTATATGCTTTGGTTATTGTTGACGATTTCTCTAGATATACTTGGACATTATTTTTAGTACAGAAAATTGATGCATTCAAGGCATTCAAGAAGTATGCTAAACAAATTCAGAATGAGAAGTCTCTAACAATTGCCTCCATAAGAAGTGATCATGGCAGAGAATTTCAAAATGCTCTATTTGAAGAATTTTATGGAGAACATGGAATATATCACAACTTCTCGGCACCAAGGACTCCTCAACAAAATGGAGTGGTAGAAAGAAAGAATAGGTCTCTTGTGGAACTTGCTAGAATAACGCTTAGCGATTCAAATCTTCCAAAATACTTTTGGGCGGATGCGGTGAGCACAACATGTTTTGTTAGCAATAGAGTTAAGATAAGACTAATCTTGAAGAAAACTCCATATGAACTCTTCAAAGGGAGGAAACCAAACATTTATTTCTTTCACATCTTCGGATGCAAATGCTTTGTCTTAAAAAACGAAAAAGATAACCTTGGTAAGTTTGATGAAAAATCCGATGAAGGTATTTTTCTTGTCTACTCTCTTTCTAGTAAGGCATATAGAATCTACAACAAAATAACTTTAATAATTGAAGAATCAATGCATGTATCTTTTGATGAAACTAACCCCTCCAAGGAGGATAATATTGTTTGTGATAATGATGATGATGAAATACTAGAAGGTCCTCAAGAAAATTCTTCCAAAGATCAACCAATTCAACACGAAGAATCACCCCAACAAGAATCAAATCTCAATGATCTACCAAAAGAATGGAGAACTCATAGAGATCATCTTATCGATAAAGTAATTGGCGATCTAAGTCAAGGTGTGAAAACAAGATTAAATCTCAAAGATGCTTGCCTAAACATGGCGTTTGTCTCTCAAATTGAACCTTCCAAAGTTGATGAAGCCTTAGGCGATGACCAATGGATTATCGCTATGCAAGAAGAATTGAATCAATTTGAAAGGAATCAAGTTTGGGAACTTGTACCTAGGCCAAGCAACAAACACATTATTGGAACAAGATGGGTGTTCAAGAACAAACTTGACGAGAATGGAATAATTGTTCGTAACAAAGCAAGGTTGGTAGCACAAGGCTATAATCAAGAAGAAGGAATAGATTTTGAAGAAACTTTCGCTCCGGTTGCAAGGTTAGAAGCTATTCGTCTCTTACTTGCCTATGCTTGTTCATTAAATTTACAACTTTTCCAAATGGATATCAAAAGCGCATTCTTGAATGGATATATCACTGAAGAAGTCTGCGTTAAGCAACCCCCGGGGTTCGAAGATTTCAAGAATCCATCTCATGTATTTAAATTGAGAAAAGCTCTCTATGGATTGAAACAAGCACCAAGGGCATGGTATGATCATTTAAGCAACTTCTTATGCGAAAAATGTTTTGAAAAGGGAAAAGTTGACAAGACTGTTCATCAAGAAAATCAAAGATGATACTTTGCTAGCACAAGTCTATGTTGGAGACATCATTTTCGGTTCTTCAAATCAAGAAATGTGTGAAGAATTTTCAGCAATGATGCAAGGAGAATTTGAAATGTCCATGATGGGTAAAATGAACTATTTTCTTGGACTTCAAATCAAACAACTAAAAGATGGCATCTTCATCAACCAATCTAAATATTGCAAGGAACTCTTGAAAAGATTCGACATGGATAACTGTAAGGCAATGCATACACCAACGGGTTCCGGTTCATATGTTAATCAAGATGAATTAGGTGTTTCCATTGACATTACAAAGTATCGAGGTATGATTGGCTCCTTATTGTATTTGACGGTAAGCCGTCCTGACATAATGTTTAGTGCTTGTCTCTGTGCTCGCTTTCAAGCTAATCCAAAGGAATCTCATTTCACGGCGGTAAAGAGGATCATTAAGTATCTCAAAGGAACAACGAATGTCGGATTATGGTATCCCAAAGGTAGTGTTTGCAACTTAGTTAGTTATTCTGACGCGAATTATGTAGGTTGTAAAATGGATAGAAAAAGTACAAGTGGTACTTGTCACATCCTTGGTAATGCATTAGTATCATGGGCCTGTAAGAAACAAGCATGTGTTGCTCTTAGCATGGCCGAAGCTGAATATATTGCAGCAGGTAGTAGTTGTGCTCAAATTTTGTGGCTCAAACAACAACTTCGTGACTACAGACTCAATCTAGGATGCATTCCTCTATGGTGCGACAATACAAGTGCGATTAACATTACGAAGAATCCCGTCATGCATTCAAGAACTAAACACATAGACATACGACATCATTTCCTCCGTGATCATGTAATTCAAGGAGATGTCGAGGTAACCGTTGTAGATACTCATAATCAGCTTGCTGATATCTTCACCAAACCTTTGGCAAGAGAACCGTTCTACAAGATTCGACGAGAGCTTGGCATACTTGACGAACATGACATATAAGGTGCCTTCTATCCTTGTTATGATTTTGTATATATGTTTGAAATATACTATATGTGAATATATGTTAAGTGGTTTTTAATTTTTAAGAAAAATTTGTTTTTGGTCATTTTTGGTTGATGTAAATCGATTGCACAAAGAGTGTAAATCGATTGCTCACTGAGTATTTTTAATTCTGACCTTTCTGTTTCAAGTGCAAATCGATTACACCATCAATGCAAATCGATTGCACTCTGTGCATTTCAGTTTTATTTTGATTCTATTTTATATGCAAATCGATTGCATGTTTTGTAACTTTCTTTTTTGACAGAAAATTGTGTTGGTCAGAATTCCTCTCTCTTATATTCCCAAGCCAAATAAACTTTAATACAACCCACTCATTTCCTATCTACTCAAATCATATCCAAATTTCAGCTCTCAAACACCTTTCTCTCTAAAAAAACCTAAAACCCTCAAAACCCTAAAATCCTTACCCATGGCTTCAAGATAAAAAAGAAAGGTACCAGCTTCAGAAAAAGGGAAGAAAAAGGTTGATTCATCTTCTAATCCATTACTTTCATCTCTCACCGAAGAACAAGAAGTCAGATTTACAAAGGACTTTCAAAGGAAAATAGTGTCCAATCCTAAATATGGTATGCTATCATCCTTTCCCCGAGAATGCTTCTCTTTTCAAAATGATTTAGCTGCTTATAGTCTAGAACCATTAATTTCATTGTTCGGTCCATATTACCCGGATTTGGTAAGAATGTTTTTAAGTAATCTAACTCCCCAAAAAGGAAAAATGGTGACATATGTGCTGGGTACTCGTATCTCTCTAACTCCTCAGGTTGTTGGTGAGATTCTTCATATTCCTTACACGGGAAGTTCCCTGTATGACCCTGAAAACGAGATATGGGATGACTACTGGAAAAATGATTTCTTTTACAGCATTGGGAGGTTAAGTGAAGCTGATTTCCGCGCCAAACAGATTCGTGGTCTAGGCGGAGTAATTCCATCCAGAGACTCCTGGAGTGAAGGTAACTTCTATATAGACGACCACCTATTTCATTACTTTATGGTCTATATCATGTTTCCAAGAGCTGGAAACCACTCCACTGTGATCGACCTAGAAATGCAGATGATTTATGCAAGAAACAAAGGGATAAGTGTTAACTGGGAAAGACTTATAATGGTGCATATGCTGAGAGCCGATGCAAAATCTAAATTTCTTCCATATGCTTATTTTGTTACTTTAATTATGGAGGAATTTGGAGTGGATTTTGCTGGGTTTGAAAAAGTGAATATGGATCTGTTGTACCCCAAAATTTTCCCTACCATATTTTTCAAATACATTTCAAGTGAGATCCTCAAATTGCTCAAGGAAGTCCAAGGGTTGAGCAGACAAACTCTCTCCTAAGACAGTCTACCTCAAATTAGGGTTTCAGTTGGCATCAAGATGCTTGATTCCAAAGGATCCAAAATGCTCACCATTGTCCTAATATATTCTCAATATCATCCATGTCAAGTTTCAAGCCTTACAGAGGAAATTTGCTCAGTCAATTGCTCAAAGGCCTGAAACTCGATTTTGTTAGGGCAAAAGTCAATTGTGTCCTACATACAGTCAAACTTCAAGATTTTTGGTTAAAATCCTCATTTTTAAGTATTATTAATCATTTGATCAAGGTTTGATCATGATTCCTCAAGGATTGCTCACAATTCATCAAAACCCAAAAGTTGCTAAATTAGGGTTTTGTAGGAAAAGTCAACTCAACTTTGACCAAGCATAACTTTCTCATACTTTATCAAAAATGACCCATCCATAGCTCATTTTGAATAGGATTTAATTCCCTACAATTCATATTCATCTCCCAAGTTCAAAATATGCACTCACAAGAAGATATATATTTTGACATTATAGGTCATTTTGAAAAGTCAACAAAAATACCTTTTTGTCAAAGCTTCATACATGAACATGGAAGACTCAATTGAGATGAGACCAGAAGGTTTGCTTAGAGTACATCTCAAGCTTTCTAAAAAGTCCAAGAACACATCTCTAGGGTCAAAATTGAAGGAGTTATGCATTGGTAAAGTTGACATTTTTTGCAAAATTTCCAAAAGTCAAAAGTGGCCAAAATTGCAATTTTTGTCAAATGGGCCAAACTTTTTGTGCTTGCATTGAGTTTGTAACATGATCCACGACCCATGATCCTTCCCACTTGTATTTATTTTATTTTTATCATTTATTTTGATTTTTATTTCAATTAAATTAAATAAAATCAAAATAAAATCATGAAAATATCAAAACTAATCAAAGCTTGAGATTTTGTGCATGTTTAGGTCTCTTATACAGCTGGAAAGAGAATCAAATCGTGCAAGCTTCATTTGGACACAAAAAGATTGAATTTGGCTTGATTTGGAAAGATTTACATAAGAATCAAATCATGATTCAATCATCTTAATGGAAAAAGATTTGAAGCAAGTTTGTAACCTAATTCATTCTAGGGTACATATAGAGCATGTGCAGATCAAAAACCAGGGGATTAGAGGCCTGAGAAACAGAAAGCAAACTTGCAAAAACTCAACAAAAGTGGTGAATAAAATTCCAAATTTCAGGCCATCTCAAGCCTTCCTAGCTATCTCAATCGCTTGCTGGATATATTTAGGTCATATTGCAATCACTAACAAGCCTCATAACATCCAAAAATGCGCTGTAAGAATCTCACGACACTCATACATTTTTGAAATCGAATCTTATAATTCTGGCATTGTTAGCATATTTTATGGACATATTCTGAATCCTTGAAACATTTGCAAGCTAATGATAATACTTAATTGCATTTTTGTTAACCATACAGAAAGTTGCCATGATTAGGGTTTAGGTTTCATTTTTAGGGGTTTTACGTGCAGGAACAATTGGCCATGGAAAGTGGTACCATGATGCTCGTGAGATTGCAACGAGTTGATTGATACCAATGGAATTTATTTACCATGCTTGCAGAGAATTTTGGAGGATCACAGGGCTGTACCTACGCCCAGATAACCATAGGTAAAAGTTGTTGAACTTTTAGCAACGGAGGGAGGAAGAAGAAGGGTTGCGTGGCAGGAAGTGATTCGCCCATTCAAAAATTCGCGCGTTTGTCATATATTATTTTGATTTTTCCAATATAATGATTGTTTGTCATTAAACATACAAATAAACACGCTAGCTCAGATGGTCATCAGGCGTTTGGAAAAGCCAAAGGGCTTGGGTTTGATCCCCAGGTCCCCATATTATTTCATAATGTTTTTTATTGCATAATCAGGCACATGTACATACAAGGGGACCACCAAGAGTCATCAACTTTCAACCATTGGATCCATAGCAAGCCAAATCCAAGGCTTCTCACATGAGGGTCTATCATGGGCGTGAGTCAAGCCAATGCACAGGATTTGAAAAAGTCAATGAAGGCCATAAATTGTTGGGCCTAGAAATCAAATTAACACCCCCTCCATTGCTACTAAACCAGACCCATCTCTTTTTCTTTTATATTTTTTTCTTTTATTTATTTATTTTGGTTAATTTATTTTCTAATCGCAAATTAAATTCTTTTTTTACAAAAATCATAAAATCAATTTCATCAAATTAGAATTTAGGTTTTTATTTATTTTGTCAAAATTAATTTGATATTATATTAATTTAATTTTAGGGTAATTCTAACCTTTTTGTAAATAATTTAAAATAAATTAGAAAATTAGGGTTTGTTTGATTTAATTTTTATTTCTTTTCTCAAATTAAGTAAAAATACAAAAATAATTAATTTAATTATTTTTCTCAAATAAAATTAATTAGTCATTAGGTTTTCTTTATTTATTCAATTAAACTCTCCTTTTTTCAAAATAATCAAAAACAACAAAAATATGATTTTTCTTTCAACTAGGTTTAGACGGGGTCAAAACCCTAATTTTCTCGTTCTTGGTTCATCGCACGCATTTATTATTTTTTGCGATATTAATGTAACTTCTCATGGTATGTAATAGTTTAATTAGGATTTTGCTTTTATTTATTGTTTTACGGGTGTTTGGCTATGTAATTAATCCCCCTCCCCGAAGCCTTGTAATAGCGTAGTTTTATTTCTCGCATTTTAATTTTCGCAAATATTAACTGTTAGATGTATGATAATAGGATTGCATGACAAGACCGTATGTTAATTTTAAAATGGTTAGCAAACCCTAAATGTGCAAAGATAATAACTGAAATCAAATCACTCGCACATGCGCACTCCTAGGGTATACTCTCACTTCGGATGCCTTCGGTAAACGATCATTAAGTATAAGGTGTCTTAGTGGTTACCCTCCTGTCTAAACAAAGATCAAATGTCCCTTTCGGAAATGTTGTCTGAGAAATATTTCCTCGAATATGATCTTAAGACATTAGGGTTATTACTAAGACGTCCTAACATTACTTTAGTGACCGCACGTCCCTTTCGAATTGACCCTTACAACTCCAACAACGGTTCTACCTACTCATTAATAGTGGTATAGTGCTGTCTAAAGGAAACAAGAACATAAACATTCTTTTCTCGAGTAGGTAGATCCTAGTAGGTACTTGCTCAAAATAAACTTTTTTACACTTACACTCTTTTCAAACAAAATTTTCGAAAACACTTCGTAACACTCTTGAAGACAGAAGCAAGGGTTAAAACGAAGTAAAATAAAAAACTTTTCAAAACGCACAAACACATAAGAAATTTTTAAAATGATGAGCAAGTACCTAAGAGCCCGTAGAAAACTACGGATAAAAAGGGTGCTAACACCTTCCCTTTCTATAATCTACCCCCCGTACTCAAAATCTCGAAAAAAGGAATTTTTCTGTGCTTTTTTTCTTTCCAGTTGGATAAAATAAAAGTCGATGGCGACTCTTGCTTACTGTGACATTTTGCGAATAAAAAACGCAAAACGCAAACCAGCATTTTCCTAAAACAGTTCGGTTCTGCCACCGTATCACAGAACTGGAAACTCTGCTGGGGAATAATAAGTGGGGTATACCTTAGGATTTAGTTCATCATAAATTGCTTCTTTTGTTTGTTTTGGTTGCTTTACTTTTAAGGGTTTTGTTTGGGAGTTACTATAGATCCTAACCCGGATCTGGGGACACCTTTTAGGTAAGTAGAAATAAACTATGAGGGAACTGTACGACGTAGACCGCTACGGTTGAAGTAGTAGCTACGTTGGTGTGGCACATTGGTTGGTACCGGTATCCCTTGTGGATAAACGAGGAGAATACGGCGCTGCTATATATGTCGCTAAGCATCAACTGACCTTAGAACCTATAATTGACCAACTTGGCCATTAAGAAGTAGTGAGATAGTCGGCCTCGGTGTAAAGCTGAGAACTAGTTGATACTCGATACTACACTCATTGAGATCATACTCTCGAGATAGTTCCGGCCGCAAGAAAAGATTGTGTGAGCTGAAACCATGACCGATGGAGGATGGTCAATGATATTGAGAACCTCTAGAACCCGATTACTATTATTAGGATAGGTTGAAACCAACTGAACTTCAAGAGGGTAATACCTAGACCCCATGCAAGCCTGAAACTTAAGGGCTCTTATGTGACTTGTTTGCCTTTACCATGTCTGTTATTTGCTATACCTGTTGTGTGTTTTATCATGACATCATGCATCATAACATAGCATGCATACTTCATTATACTAACCATTTCAAAGACCGAGGAGATTTATCTTTGTTCTATTTTGCAGATTATGGCTTTTGTGCGCAGAAACACCATCCGAGTTAACTTTGTGCAAATACCTGCTCAACTCAAAGAATTAGCCTCAAAAGTTTATGATACTTCTTCATTCATTAGAAGACATGGTCAGCTTCTTAGCTTGGTTACCTCAAAGTTTGATGAGCAGATGATGAGTGTGCTTTTCCAGTTCTTCGATCTGGTGCATCATTGCTTCACTTTCCCAGATTATCAGCTAATTCCCACTATGGAAGAGTTTTCTCACTTATTGGGCATATCCATCCTGGAGAAGATGCCCTTAACAGGTTTGGAAGAGACTCCTAGACCAGAAGACATTGCTTCAGCTCTACATTTGAAACAGGATGATGTAGTATCTAATTGGGAAACACGAAGCAGGGTTGAAGGTTTCTTAGCCAAGTTTCTGATAGATCAAGCTCAACTATTCTGGGATAACTTGGATTTTTAGGATTTTGAATACGTCTTGGCTCTCCTTATCTATGGTTTGGTTCTTTTCCCGAATCCATATTCCTTCATAGATGTGAATGCGGTTAAGATCTTCATGTCTCGCAATCCTGTACCTACTCTTCTAGGTGATATCTTGCATGCCCTCTATACTCGTACTGTGCGAAGAATAGGGACTCTCATGTGTTGCATGCTGCTGCTGGCGAGGTGGTTTATTTTGCACCTCCCCAAGTCCGTGTTGAAGAATGAGGAAGGTGTAGGATGATCTTACAGGATAATGTCCCTTGCCCATACAGACATTCTTTGGAGTTCCAGGGCTATGGAAAACACTACTGTCATTGATCGATGTGGGGGATACCCTAATGTCCCGTTGCTTGGAATCAGAGAGGGAATAACCTACAGTCCTTGTTTAGCTTTGCGACAATTCGGTCATGCCCGGAGAGACGCTGTTGTACACCAATTTTTCCCCCTAAGATTCCTCTATCATATCATACCAACTCAATCATAACAAGATCACATTAGGGTTGGTTCTTCCTCTTTTTCTATCTCCTATCTTTAAGTTTTCTCTTGAGGAATTTCCAAGCACCTTGGTTGTGTATTTTGTATATGTGTTGTTGACTTAATTCTAATTAAAATACAAAAAAAATATTTGTCTTTGTCTTTGTATATTTTTGTTTTGTAGGTACCAAGTCGAAGCATCTGACAAATAAGGATTTCTGGTATTATTTTCCTAAAATCTCTATTTGCAAAGGAAAAATTAACTAAAATTCATTTTTTTTCACTGAGGAAATCGATTGCTCTTAGAGTGCAATCGATTTCACATAGTGTATTTTGCGCCATTTTTGAAAAAATACACTGTGCAAATCGATTTGCACTATAGTGCAATCGATTGGACAACGTGAAAATTTGAAAAAATCAGCAATTTTAAACTTGTCAAATTTTGGCTCCAATTTTTCTTCATTTTTGAAAGATGTATCATTAATTCAAATTTTAGTGCCAATCTTTCATTTTTTAAGAAGAATTATCATTAATTCAAATTTTGGCTCTAATATTTGAAAGAATTATCATTAATTCAAACTTTGGCTCTAAGAATCAATTACCAAATTACCACTAATCCCAATCCTAAAACTCTATAAATAGAGCCCTCATTTCATTCAAATTTCAAGCTTTTGATAGCCAAATCCACCTTGCTAAAAAATCTCTCAATTCTCTCCATCTACCAAATTCATTCAAAGCTCCATTTTCAAAAAGTTAGTAAGCTTTGCATTGAAGTTTACTAATCTTTGAGATAAACCTTCATCCAAACACTCTTTCTCCATCAATTCTCTACATCCAAGCTTGATTAATTGATTCTTGTGGTTGAATTGAAGCAAATTCTTGAAGTTGTTTTGATAATTCTTTAGATCTACCTTTGGTAAGTTGGATAATTCATCTTTCACAATGTGATCTCTTGTTGATCTTTGGGTTTGATTCATTGAGCATTATTTTGTGATTCCAATGGTGTTATTTTCTCATAATTTGATGGAATTTTCGTGCTCAATTGGATCCATGATCATAAGGTATTTGTTGGAAAGTTTGAACAAGAATTTGGCCTTTTAAAATGCTGTTTTGCTGTTTGTAACAGCGTGCAATCGATTGCAGTAACAGTGCAATCGATTGCACAGGAGCAATTTCGCGCAGATTTTTGAAAACTGTACTGTGTAAATCGATTTACACAGTAGTGCAATCGATTTACACAGGGACAGAATGCACTTTTTTTCCTTGTTTTGGGCCAGCTTTGATCCAAAATGCTTTTTCTACTCAATCCTTTTGATTGTTTGTTTGGATTGCAATTTTAAATGTCCAATTTCTCTTTAAACTCAATGGACTTTGTGATGTAGATGAAGTTGGACAAATGTTCATCAATTCAAATCTACCTAAGAGTGAATTATTTAATTCATTTTTGGTGCTTTGGATTAATGATATGTTTAGTGCTTAATCCATCTAGAGGAGTGGTTGAATTTAAAGATGGAAGAATTTTGAGGTGGTAATCCAAATTAACTTATCATTACCCTCCTTCTCCATCTTATCCCTTCCTTTTTTTAATTGTGCTACATGTTAAGGGATGATGATCTCTATATCATTTATCCAAACATGAAGTACATATATTGCTATTGATCGGCCTCAAAATAGGTGCGACTTCTACATAAGTCCACTTACGATTGCTTAACATAGCGCTAAATTTTGTCCCGATTCAAATAAATGATCATTAGTGGCCCAAACTTATGATTGCAAGCCCAAGTATGTTAATTTGATCTCTTTAATCCAATAACCTTGAGATTCATTGTGTGGAGGCTTTGGTTCTACCAATCCTCTAATGGATCTACAACACCTTTGGTCAACGCGGATCACTTAAACACCGTTGATCATTAAATGTTACTTTTGAGGATTCCAAAATGGATGATATACTTGAAAAAAAGCAAATGCAACTTATTGTGTGGAGGCTTTGGTTCTACCAATTCTCTAATGAGTTCCAAATGCAAGTTTCAAGATGGTCATCCCACTAACCACTAATTTCTAACAATTGACTTTACTTTACGCTTTTATTTTTTATGCCTTATGTACCATTTACTTTTAGCATTTTACATTTCATGCTATTTTCATATTTGCTCACTTGAGCATTTACTTTTATGTCATTTTTATTTTGCTCACTTGAGCTTTTCTTTCCCTTTTGAAGACATCTAATAATTAACATGAACCATAAAAAACTTTAATGTACTTGAACTATTTGGTTACTATCCTTGGCATTATGGAGCATGGGACTACTTCTTGGACTTAGGATTAAAAACATTGGCCTATCTTGGAGACCTTGTGACCTTAATTGATATTTTGTTTGGAGTTCTTGAGGTTTACCTCAAGACATTGGGTTGATTGTTTGTTTTGTGTGCAGGTTATTGTGATTACATACTTTGTTTGTAAATTGGAATTCACCCGTATACAACCGTTACTCTGCCCAATTTTTGCGAAGACTTAATACACTTGAAGTTTGGTTCTCTCAAGAGGTCTAGTATCCTTGCTTTCTTGGTTTCAATTCGAAGAATGGGAATTCTATATTGACTCGTAATGTCAAGTATTGGCTTCTTGTTGGTTAGATGGTTCTTATCCCTAGATTTTACCTTATGCTTTAGGATAGCCTCTTCTTCTCCTCCCATCTTCTTTAATTTCAAAAATCTTATCCCTCCTTTTGAGAACTCTTCTTGTTTCTAAACTTGAACCACTTTCATAATAAACTTGGACTTATGTCCATGCATTTTCAAAACATTTTCATAACTAAACTTCAATCAATTTAATAATACCTTGACATTTTTTGTGAGAAGACTAAAAGTCAATCAATCTCATTTCAAACCATTTTGCCACTTTGGCTTTTTATTTTAAAATCTTTCTCAAAAGGTTAGACTCTTGTCAATCCTTGTAGTGATGCAAACAACTATAGTTCTACAATATATAGTGAAGTGAGATATTTTCCACTTGGGTGTTGAGTGAGGCATTGTTGATTTTGAAATCCAAGCCATATCCTCCACTTTGAGATGATGCAAATTCTCCTTTCTCGTGATTGTGGGTAGTAAGTATGTTTTCCACACGGACAATGACGATGATGTATCATCTCATAAAATTAACCAACACACTTGTGTTTCAAATTTTTAAAAGAGGAACTACGTGTACCCTGATCCCCTATTGCACGAAAGGTGGTACGTAAGCACTAAAGGTTCACAATCGCGACGGGTGCAAAAATCATAAAAATATTTCTTTTCTCACCTCCACCATCCATTTTATATACAACACATTTTTATAGCCAAAATATACAGATTTTTCAAAGAGGTTCCTGCGGAGTACCGTAGATGTTTAGGGTGATAATACCTTCCCTTTGCATAACCAACCTCCTTACCTTGAATCTTTCCCCTTTTTTGGGTTATTCGCTCTTTTCCCATTCCTTTGGAAATAATAAAGCGCCGTGGCGATTTTTATTTTTATTTGTATAAAGTCTAGTCAATCCATGGCTTAGTCTTGAACATTTCTACCGCTACAAGACGGTCCTCATGAGCTACTTCTTACATATATTTCAGTTGATTACAAGGAGGACGTTGATGATCACCGCCGGAGGTTTATACGAGCTTGGGGCATGGTGAATAAATCTAACCCTCAAGAGTTAGGACCAAGGACTTCTCTCCCTATGCAGCCTTATCTCCAGTGGGTCCGAGCTGATGCTCAGAAGCTTGGGATGCCTTATGAAGCTGTGTTGCCAGTAATTGTGGAGCCCACCAATGAAGAGGTCAGAAGATCCCTGGTTTGGATTTTGAAGAACTGGGACTGGTATCTGGAGTGGTGATCCCTCATAAGTTTAAAGCTCCGGTTTTCGCCAAGTACGATGGAGTATCCTGTCCAAAACTCCACCTCCGCTCGTACGTCAGAAAAATCCAACCTTACACTGCTGATAGAAATTTGTGGGTGCATTTTGTTGTACCCCAAAATTTTCCCTCCCATATTTCTCAAAACATTTCAAGAAAGATCCTCAAATTGCTCAAGGAAGTCCAAGGGTTGACCAGACAACCTCTCTCCTAAGGCAGTCTACCTCAAATTAGGGTTTCATGTTGCATCAAGATAATTAAGACCAAGGGATCCCAAATTCTCACCATTGTCCTAATATGCTATCAAGATCATCCATGTCAAGTTTCAAGCCTTGCAGAGGAAGTTTGCTAAGTCAATTGCTCAAAGGCCTGAAAATCGACTGTGCTAGGGCAAAAGTCAACTGTGGCCTATATACAGTCAAACTTCAATATTTTTGGTCAAAATTCTCATTTTTAAGTATATTTCATCATTTGATCAAGGGTTGATCATGATTCACCAAGGATTGCTCATAATTCATCAAGAACCAAAAGTTGCTAAATTAGGGTTTTGTAGGAAAAGTCAACTCAACTTTGACCAAGCATAACTTTCTCATACTTTATGAGAAATGACTCATATAAATCTCATTTTGAAGAGGATTTAATTCTATACAATCCATCTTCAGCTCCCAAGTTCAAAATATGCACTCACAAGAAGTTATGAATTTTGACATTATAGGTCATTTTGAAAAGTCAACAAAAACACCTTTTTTGTCAAAACTTAATACATGAACATGGGATACCAAATTGAGATGAGACCAAAAGGGTTGCTTATAGGACATCTCAAGCTTTCTAAAAAGTCCAAGAACACCTTCAAAGAGTCAAAATTGAGGAAGTTATGCATTGGTGAAGTTGACCTTTTTTGTAAAATTGTCAAAAGTCAACTATGCCTCAAATTGCAATTTTTTCTAAATGGGCCTAACTTTTTGCACTTGTTTTGAGTTGGTCTTATATCCAGTTGACAAAATATTGAATTCGTGCAAAGCCTTGGTGTGCACAAAAAGATTGAGTTTGGCTTATTTTTGGAAGTATCTTCAAGTGAATCAAATCCAAATCAAAAGCTATAATGGAGGAAGATTAAGATCATGTTTGCAGCCCTAATTTAATCATTGATATATATTGAACAATTTCAGACCTAGAGAAAGAGGTTAGAGAGGCGTGAGAAGTCAAAACAAACTTGAAAAAAAACACAAAAAGTGCTGAGTCGAATTCATAGTTCTAGGCGATTCCATGGCTTCCTGACCATGCCAATCGCTTCTTGGGATCACAAGCAAGCGAAACCAATCAAGAACAAGGAGTTTCCAGCACTGTAACGCACTATAAGTCAGCCACGACCTTGGTTTATTTTTGAAATCGAATTGTGTGATTCTGGCACTTATAGCATGAAATAATCATATATTCTTGATCCTTGGAACATTTGCAAACTATCTGTAACATTCAATTACATTTTTATGGACTGTATCAAGATGTGCCATTGTTAGGGTTTTATGTTTCGTTTTAGGATCTTTTTACACAGGTAAAAGTGGCCCTCGAGAAGGGCACCATCGTGCTCAGCAGGCCAAGGCGAGTCAATCCATGTCCTTAGATGTTATTTATCTTGCTTGTGTTTGATTTTAAGAATCACAGGGTTTGTAGCTACAAACGTACGCCCGTAGGTAAAAGTCTGTGACTTTTACCAACGGAGAAAGGAAGAAGACGACTGGCGTGGCGTTACCGTATTGGCCCATTTGAATTCTGGCGCCTTTTTTCACGTTATTATATATTATGATTATTTTTTATTCTATGTACAAATTGAACACGCAGCGCAGCTGGCATTGGTGCATGTGGAAAATGCCTTGGGGCCTGGGTTCGAATCCCAGGTCCCCCCATTTGTTTCATATTATTTTCTTTTCAGTAATCAGGCGCGTGCTTGTGTGTGAAGACCATCATACATCCTCATCATCCAACCATTGGATCTCCTGGAAGCCAGATCTGAAGGCTAGCATATGAAGGACCATCATAGGCCTTGGTCAATGCAAATCATGGGAGTATGGAAGTCAACGTGGACAACCTGTTTTGGGCCCAAATTTGATATTCACACCCTCCAAAATTACTTTCAGGCCCAGTTTTCTTCTTTCTTTTATTTTTTATTTTTTGTTTTATTTAATTTATTTATTTGTTTTGCTAATACAAATTAATTTTCTTTTTATCAAAAAAATCACAAAAATATTTTCATCCAATTAGATTTAGGATATTTATTTTTTATATAAAAATTAATTGAATTAGGTTATTTAATTTTAGGTAACTTTAATAATTTTGTAAATAAGTTAAAATTAATTAGAACAATTAGGGTTTTTGTTTCTAACTTAATTCTATTTCTTTTTTCTTAAAATAACCAAAAATACAAAAATAGGCCATTTAATTATTTTCTTTAATTAATTTAATTAACTAATTAATTTTGTATTTAATTTAAAAAACCATATTATTTTTCTTAAAAATAATTAAAAACAATAAAAACAATTCTGAAAACAATTTACATCGGTGGATGGCATTGCCCGATGTAATAGATAGCGAAAAATATTTTTTTCTTATTATTTATATCATTGCAAATAAATACCTGATGTAAAATGTTTTTAATGGTAGTTTTTACATCATATATTTTGATTCCTGATGTAAAAACCTTTTCTCAAATGTCATTTTTTTAGTAGTGCCAATTAGGTTAGAAGGGGGTCAAAACCCTAATTTCTTATCGTTCTTAATTTTCTCGCTCGCGCTTTATTATTATTTTTACCATATTGATGTAATTGCTCACAAGTTGTAATAGATTAATTAGGACCTTTTACTTTCATTTATCGTTTTTTTAAGGGTTTGTTTTTGGCTATGTAAATACCTGAAGCCTTGTAATAGCGTAGCTTATTTTCCGCATTTTAAATTCCGCAAATATTAACTGTTAGATGTATGAATAATAGGGATGCATGACAAGAATGTATGATTAACTTTAAAACGGTTAGCTAACCCTAAATGTGCAAAGATAATAAACTTGAAATTGAATCACTCGCGCATGCGCACTCCTAGGGTACACTCCCACTTCGGCTGCCTTCGGTAAACGATCATTAGGTATAGGATATTTTAGTGGTCGCCCTCTTGTCTAAACAAAGATCAAAGTCCCGTTCGGAAAAGTTGCCTCGGAATTATTGCCTCGAATATTGATCTTAAGACACTAGGGTTATTACTAAGACGTCCTAACATTGCTTTAGTGACCGTACATCCCTTTCGAATTGACCCTCAAAACTCCGACGACGGTGCTACCTACTCACTAATAGTGGGATAGCGCTGTCTAAAGGAAACAAACATAGAATGATTCTTTTTTCGAGTAGGTAGATTAGCTCTTAAGTACTTGCTCAAACAAATAAACTTTTTCACACTTACACTCCTTTTCAAACAAAGTTTTCAAAAACACTTCGTAACACTCTTGAAGACAGAAGCAAGGGTTAAATCGAAGTCAAACAAAAACTTTTCAAATCACACAAACACAAAGAAGCAATTTTGAAAATGATGAGCAAGTACCTAAGAGCCCGTGGAAAACCACAAATAGAAAGGGTGCTAATACCTTCCCTTTCTATAATCTACCCCCCGTACTCAGAAAATCTCGAAAAAGGAATTTTTTTTTGCTTTTTTCCTTTCCTTGTTGGATAAAATAAAAGTCAGTGGTGACTCTTGCTTACCGCGACATTTTGCAAACACAAACGCAAAACGCAAACCAGCATTTCAAAACAGTCCCGGTTCTGGCCACCGTATCACAGGACTGGCGACTCTGCTGGGGAATGCTAAGTGGGGTATACCTTAGGATTAGTTCATCATATTGCTTCTATTGTTTGATTTGATTGCTTTATCTTTGTGGGCTTTGTATCAGAGTTACTATAGATCCTAACCCGAATCTGGGGACACCTGTTAGGTAAGTAGCAATAAACTGTGAGGGAACTGTACGACATAGACCGGTACGGTTGAAGCAGTAGCTACATTGATGTGGCCCATTAGTTGGTACCGGTATCCCTTGTGGAGGAACAAGGAGAATACGGGGATGATATATGTGTCGTTAAGCATCAACTGACCTTAGAACCTATAATTGACCAACTTGGCCATATGAAGTAGTGAGATATCCGACCTCAGTATAGAGCTGAGAACTGGTTGATATTCGATACTACACTCATTGAGACCATACTCTCAAGATAGTTCCAGCCACAAGAAAAGATTGCGTGAACTGAAACCATGACCGATGGAGGATGGTCAGTGATATTGAGAACCTCTAGAACCCGATTACTATAATTAGGACATGTTGAACCAACTGAACTGAAAGAGGGTAGTATCTAGACTCCTTGCAAGCCTAAACTTAAGGGCTATTGTGTGACTTGTTTGCCTTTACCATGTTTGTTACCTATTATACTTGTTGTGTGTTTTATCATGACATCATGCATCATGACATAACATGCATACTTCATTGTACTAACCATTTCAAAGACCGAGGGGATTTATCTTTGTTCTGTTTTGCAGATTATGGCTTCAATACGCAGAAATACCATTCGAGTTAACTTCGTGCAGATACCTATTCAGCTCAGAGAGTTAGTCTTAAAAGTTCCTGATACTTCTTCATTTGTTAAAAGACATGGTCATCTCCTTAGCTTGGTCACTTCAAAGTTGGATGAGAAAATGATGAGTGTGATGTTCCAGTTCTTTGATTCGTTGCATCATTGTTTCACCTTCCCGGATTATAAGATAGTCCCTACTTTGGAGGAGTTTTCTGATTTATTAGACATAGCTATCCTCGAGCATACACCCTTCACAGGTTTGGAGGAGGTTCCTAGACCTGAGGACATTGCTTCAGCCTTACATCTAAAAAGGGCTAATGTAGTATCCAACTAGGAAACACGGAGCGGGGTTAAAGGCTTCTTGGCTAAGTTTCTAATGGATCAAGCTCAACATTTCTGGGATAACTTAGATTTTCAAGCATTTGAAGACATATTGGCTCTCCTCATCTACGACTTGGTTCTTTTCCCGAATCCAGATTCCTTCATAGACGTGAACACAATTAAGATCTTCATGTCTCGTAATCCAGTGCCTACTCTTCTGGGTGATATCCTACATGCCCTCTATACTCGTACTGTGAGAAGAAGGGGGACCCTCATGTGTTGCACGCCGCTGCTGGCGAGGTGGTTTATTTCGCACCTCCCCAAGTCTGTATTGAAGAATGAGGAAGGTGTAGGTTGGGCTTACAGAATCATGTCCCTTGCTCATACGGACATTCTTTGGAGTTCTAAGGACATGGAAAGAGTAGTTTTCATTGATCGATGTGGGGAATACCCTAATGTTCCATTGCTTGGAATTACAGGGGGAATAAACTACAATCCTTGTTTGGCTTTACGACAGTTTGGACACGCTCGGAGAGATGGTCCCCATGAGCTGATTCTTACTGATATTGTCTTTGACTACAAGGGGGACGCGGGTGAGCATCGCCAAAGGTTTATACGGGCCTGGGGCATGGTGAATAGGTCTGACCCTCAAGAGCTAGGACTAAAGACTTCTCTCCCTATGCAACCTTACCTCTAGTGGGTTCGAGCCCGTGCTCAAAAGCTGGGGATGCCTTATGAAGCTGTTTTGCCAGTAATTGTGGAGCACACTAATGAAGAAGGTGTTCCTTATACAATCCTTCATCCCTACATGCCTACTGATCTTGGGGCATTGAAGAGATCTTGGATCCAGTTAAAGGAAGAAAGGGATACCTACCTAGAGAAGTATCATGAGCAGGAGAGGAAGATCTTGAAGCTCACGAGACAACTTAAGAATGAAAGGACAATCAATGATTATGTCAGCACAAAGGGAAAATGACCATGGGATTTCTGATATCTTTTATTGTTTCTAGTTAGATTTTCTTTTCAGTTTATTTCTTTTGTAACGCTTTAAAGGCATTGTTAAACATTGTTACAAGTTTAATCTAATAAAGTGTGTTTTATTTTGTTTTACAAATTTGAATCTCCCAAAGTCTTTGAAATCATTTCATACGCATTCCATTACCATGCACCTCATTACAGGTACCGTTACAGGTTTCTTATCTTCTTCGCTGTTTATTTCAGCAATCATGTCTTCTGAAACGCCTACTGATCAGGCCATCAAAGCTCTTCAAGCACAAAATGCTCAATTCCAAGAGATGTTCTTGAGCTTGGCTAAAGGATAACAGGATTTGAAGACTCTCATCTTGAAGGATAAGAAGAAGAAGAAGAAGGTGGTTCTGCTGAATATGGGTCACAGATTTGGGAATAGGTTGCGACAGGAAACTGAATTGTCTCATTCATCTAGAGGAGGAGAGAATCAAGAGGAAGGAAAGGGTCCTAGTCCTGTGGTCTCTGATAACGACACTGATTTTGATGAAGAACAGTATCCTCCTGCTGAGGATAGGTATAAGCAACTTGAAGACCTGTTGAGTGCAATGGAGATTCAGAAGATACCTGGTCTGGACTTTGGAGATTTAGGATTGGCATCTGGGGTGGTGATCCCGCACAAGTTTAAAGCTCCTGTCTTTGCTAAGTATGATGGAGTATCTTGTCCAAAGTTCCATCTCTGCTCGTACATCAGAAAAATCCAACCCTACACCGCTGATAGGAATCTGTGGGTCCATTTCTTTCAAGATAGTCTGTCAGGGACTCAACTTGAATGGTTTTATCAATTGGAAGGAGCTAATGTCTGCAACTGGGAGGACCTTGCTACTGCTTTCTACAAGCAGTACCAGTATAATACCGACCTTGCCCCCACTCGTACTCAGCTTCAGAGTATGTCTATGGGTGCAAACGAAGGTTTTAAGGACTACGCTCAGAAGTGGAGAGATTTGGCTGGAAGAGTTCAACCCCCTCTGTCTGATAGGGAGTTGGTGGATATGTTTTTTGGGAATTTGTCTGGTCCATATTTCAATCATTTTATCGGTAGTTCATCGTCTGGGTTCATTGAATTGATTATGACTGGGGAGAGAGTAGAGGCTGGTATCAAAAGTGGCAAGATACATAAAGGTGCTTCATCAAGTACGGAAAAGAAGCCTTTCAAGAAAGAAGCCAGTGTAGTTTACAGCTCAAGGAACCAAAACCGACCTGAGCGCCGCCAAGCAGTGAATGTGGTAGTAATATCAAGACCCACTGTTGCCCCACAATGCAACAAACAGCAAAGAACGAATAGGCCGCAGAGACAGTATACTCGGCTCAATATGACTTTATCTCAAATTTTACCGCAGTTGTTGAAAATTAATCTGGTAACACTGAGGGAGGCTCCGAAGAATCCCAGTACTACATCACCGCTGTACAATCCGAACGCCCGCTGCGCCTATCACTCCGGTAGCCTAGGGAATGATACCAACAACTGTTGGGCCTTGAGGAATAAGGTGCAAGATTTGATTGAAGCTAAAGAAATTGAGTTTGACGCACCAGAAAAGCCTAATGTCATGACTGCTCCTATGCCCAAGCATGGAGTGGATGATGACTCATTTGTGACCTCTGTGGAAGACATTTCTACTCTGTTGATGACCGTAAAGAAGAATTTATTGTTGGCCGGTTTATTTCCGGGCTGTGGCGAATGTTGCCATCTATGTTCAATCCTACCTGCTGGTTGCCATTTATTGAGGTCAGGTGTCCAACACCTGATGGATAACAAAGAGATCTTGTTCGAGAAAACTTTGATTCCGTTGATTCCTATTGAAGATGTTTCCATCATAACCATTTCCGCCAATCCTTCCAAGGCTTCCTCAAGAAAGCCTGTTAGGATTACATCCGTTCCAAGATTTGCTCCATTGATCATTACTATTCCTGGTCCTATCCCTTACACTTCAGATAAGGCTGTCCCGTGGCACTATGGGGCCGATGTGTATTATCATGTGATCAACCAAGACTTGAAGGTTGAAGAGGCTGATACTGATGTCAGCAATATTGTCGGTTCTAGCAAGGTCACCTGAAGCAGAAGAATCTTCTCTCCCGAGATTTCCCCTCCAACTGTTCGAAAGCTTGTTGCTATTCCATCTGCCAGTACATATGCTACTGCCCCAGTTCATATTCCAATCATCACCCCTGTCACCGAGTCATCTGACGCTCGGGGCAAAGAGATCACAGGTGAGCCTACCCGGATGGAGGCACCTAAGAAGATAATTGTAGAAACCTCTAAGCAGGAGATAGAGGAAATTATGATGATTATTAAGAAGAGTGACTACAACATAGTCGAACAGCTGGGGAAAACCCCGTCGAAGATATCCATGTTATCTATATTGTTGTGCTCAGAAGCCCATGCAAAGGCTTTAATTTCTTTCCTTAAAACTGCACATGTGCTGCAGGAAACATCTGCTGATCAATTCAAAGACTGTGTGGCTATTTTGACCGTTGACAACGGGTTGGGTTTCTCCGATGCAGATCTGACTGCTAAAGGAAGAAATCACAATGACGCTTTGCATGTTTCAATCGAGTGCAGGGGCACTACTCTGGCCCACGTACTGGTGGAGTTGGGTCCTCATTGAATGTTTTACCCAAGAAAGCATTAGACTGGTTGGACTGTGAAGGGTTGGTTCTGAAGCGGAATAATATTGTGGTTAGGGCCTTTGACGGGTCCAAAAGGATGGTGCACGGGGAGGTGAATGTCCCTGTTAAAGTTGGATCTCATACTTTTGCATCTACGTTCAATGTGATGGACATCCGACCATCTTATTCTTGTTTGATGGGTCGCCCGTGGATTCATAAGGCTGAGGCAGTGACTTCTACGCTCCATCACATGTTGAAATATCCAGTGAAGGGGAAGATTGTTATAGTACGAGGGGAAAAGGAGTACATGGTGAGTCATCTTAACTCCTTCCGGTATGTGGATATGGATGGGGAGTTCATTGAAACCCCGTGCCAGAACTTTGAAGAGGTCCCCCAGACTCTGGCATCGACTGAAGTTGTTGTTGAAGAACCTCCAATGAAGATGGGTTCCTTCAAGAATGCTAGGGCTGTTATTGAAAAATGTGGGTGTGCAAATTGGGGCCAACTCCCTGACTTTGCACGCAAGACTGACAAGTTTGGTTTGGGTTTTACTGCAGAAGCTCAAAGGGTTGTTCGGCATACGCAGATTGGAAGACCTCCCCTGCGTATCTGTAATCCGGGAGTGAATGCAATTGAAGACGATGAAGAAGAGTTAGAGTTCGACAGCTGGATTTATCCGAATACCAACGGTGGCTTAAACAGTTGGACGACGAAGGATTTCATGCCCGTTTCTTTTATTACACAGTAATAGACTTTTGTTTTAAGTTTTGTAAGAGACAGTTTAAAACTTTATGGCCCGATGCCTTGCCCGAGACACGTTGGCTTTGTTTGTGAGGGCTTATTATGTGTCATTTCCATATATCATCAATAAAGCATTGGACATTTTCTTGCATTAAAAATTTTGCGCTCCTTGTTTTTCTTTTCTATCTTGCACTTTATTAAAACAGCTATTGTCTTACACACACTCACATATCATAATACAGGTCCACATCCACTCTGGATCCCACTGATAACGACTCTGCTACTGCCAATTATGACTTCGAAAGTCCGATCAACCAAGCCGAGGACGAAGGTGAGAATGATTATGAAGTGCCTGGGGAACTTGCTAGACTGTTACTACAGTAAGATAGGGCCATACAACCCCATGAAGAGCCAGTGGAAACTGTAAATATGGGTACCGAGGAAGACAAGAAAGAGGTCAAGATCGGTGCAAATTTGGAGTCTAGTGTCAAGAAACGGTTGATACAGATGCTACGTGACTATGTTGAGATCTTCGCTTGGTCTTATGAAGATATGCCCGGATTGGATACCGATATTGTGGTACACCACCTGCCAACTAAGGAAGACTGTCCTCTGGTAAAGTAGAAAGTTCATCGAATGCGCCCCGAGATGTCTGAGAAAATCAAAGCTGAGGTCATGAAACATTTTGATGCCGGTTTTCTAGCAGTTACTTCTTACCTGCAGTGGGTTGCCAACGTGGTCCCGGTACCGAAGAAGGATGGTAAGGTTCGAATGTGTGTGGACTATAGAGATCTGAACAGGGCGAGCCCCAAAGATGATTTCCCCCTGCCTCATATCGATGTTCTGGTCGACAATACCGCTTAGCATAAGATCTTCTCCTTCATGGATGGTTTTTCTGGTTACAATCAGATTAAGATGGCTCCCGAAGACATGGAGAAGACAAATTTTGTTACACAATGGGGTACCTTTTGCTACAAAGTCATGTCGTTCGGATTAAAGAATGCTAGGGCAACGTATCATCGTGCCATGGTCGCTTTGTTCCACGACATGATTCATCATGAGATTGAGGTATAAGTTGAAGACATGATTGCAAGGTCCCAGACTGAGGAGGAACACCTTGACCATCTCCAGAAGCTATTTGATAGGTTGAGGTTGTATAAGCTAAGGTTAAACCCGAACAAGTGCACCTTCGGGGTGAGGTCTGGTAAGCTGTTAGGTTTTGTCGTTAGCGATAAAGGTATTCAGGTGGATCCGGCAAAGGTGAAGGCTATACAGGAAATTCCAACTCCCCGAACTGAAAAAGAAGTCAGAGGCTTTTTGGGACGTCTGAATTACATTGCCCGATTCATTTCACATTTGACCGCTACTTGTGAGCGAATCTTCAAACTACTGAAGAAAGATCAAGTGGTAAGGTGGAACGATGAATGTCAGGCCGCTTTCGAAAGGATCAAAGAATACTTACAAGAGCCCTCTATTCTGATGCCTCAAGTTAAAGGAAGACCTTTGATCTTATACTTGACAGTACTCGACAATTCAATGGGGTACGTGCTGGGGCAGCATGACGAGTCTGGCCAAAAAGAGCATGCTATTTATTACCTTAGCAAAAAGTTTACCGACTGTGAGACCCGATACTCACTGCTTAAGAAAACTTGCTGCGCTTTGGCATGGGCTGCTCGCCGGATGAGACAGTATATGCTGACTCACACTACTCTATTGATATCAAAGATGGACCCAATCAAGTATATCTTCGAAAAGCCCGCTTTGTCCGGAAGAATAGCAAGATGGTAGATGATCTTGACTGAGTATGACATCCAATACACAACCCAAAAGGCAATCAAGGGGAGTGTGTTGGCAGATCATTTGGCGCATCAGGCAGTGGATGATTACCAGTCTATGAATTTCGAGTTTCTGGATGAGAGCATCATGTTGGTGAGTGACTGTGAAACACCTGGACCGGATGAAGGACCTGAGGAAGGATCCCGATGGTCTATGTATTTTGATGGAGCTTAAAACTCTTTAGGTAATGGCATTGGGGCTGTGATCATATCTCTTGAAGGCTGTCATACTCCGTTCACCGCCCGATTATATTTTCACTGCACCAACAACATGGCGGAGTATGAAGCGTGCATCATAGGCCTTCGAGCAGCTATTGACCTAAGGATTAAGTTCTTGAGTGTATTCGGAGATTCCGCCCTCGTGATCAGTCAGATTAAAGGTGAGTGGGATACAAAGCACCCAAATCTTATTCCTTACAAAGAGTATGTATTGACGTTGCTCCCGCACTTCGAGGACATAACCTTTGAACATTTCCCAAGAGAGGAAAACCAGTTAGCGGATGGGCTAGCTACCATGTCTTCTATGTTCAAGGTCAAGTGGGACAATGAAGCTCCCCAGATTACCATTGAGAGGTTGGACGAACCCGCACATTATTGTGATATTGAGACTGGAGAGGTAGAAGATAAACCCTGGTTTCACGAGGTAAAGAGATATCTTGAGGCTCAGGAATACCCCGAGGGTGCATCTGTTAATGATAAAAAGTTCTTAAGGAGGTTCGCGGAAAAGTTCTTCATCGGTAATGGTATCCTTTACAAACGTAACCATGATTCAACCTTACTGCGATGTGTGGATAAGAACGAGGCAGAAAAGATCATGGCAGAGTTACATGAAGGTACTTTCGGAACTCATTCTAGTGGACATACCATGGCAAAGAAAATCCTACGGGCGAGATACTATTGGTCTACTATGGAAGCCAATTGTTATCAGCATTCTCGGACCTGTCATAAGTGCCAAATCTATGCTGATAAGGTGCATGTACCTCCAGTTCCTCTGAACATCTTGACAGCTCCTTGGCCTTTTACAATGTGGGGCATCGATATGATTGGCGAGATCAGACCTACTGCATCTAACGAGAATCGTTTCATTCTGGTGGCTATTGATTACTTTACAAAGTGGGTTGAGGCAGTTTCCTTTGCTACTGTAACCAAGAACGTCGTGGCGCGGTTTATTCGGCACAATCTTATCTGTCGATATGGTGTACCAGAGAGGATCATTACGGACAATTATACGAATCTCAACAATACGATGATCACCGAGCTCTGCAAGCAATTCAAGATACATCATCACAACTCTTCTCCCTACCGGCCGAAGATGAATGAGGCTGTTGAAGCGGCTAATAAGAACATCAAGAAGATTGTGCAGAAGATGACAGTGACATACAAAGACTAGCACGAGATGTTATCATTTGCTCTTCATGGGTGCCGAACTTCAGCGTGGACTTCAACAGGGGCAACACCCTATTCTTTAGTGTACGACATGGAGGCAGTCTTGCCTATTGAAGTCCAGATACCCTCTCTTCGGATTATGAAGGATGCAGGTTTGAGCGAGGATGATTGGATCTAGACCCGGCTTGATCAGCTGAATTTAATCGACGAAAAGAGACTTACTACTATTTGTCATGGTCAGACATATCAAAAACAAATGATCAAGGCATTTAACAAGAAAGTCAGACGACAAGAGTATCAAGTTGGGGATCTGGTGATCAAACACATCATACTGCCGCAAGGTGATCCCAGGGGAAAATGGACCCCTACGTACGAAGGGCCATTTGTAGTTAAGAACATTTTCTCAGGAGGAGCTATGATTCTAACCTCCATGGATGGTGACGACCTTCCTCACCCCATCAATGCAGACATAGTGAAAATATACTACGCCTAATCAAAGACCCGCTAGGTTGACTGGCCTAGGCAAAAATAAGGGCTTCCCGGCGAACCAAAAGGGTTCGGGCAAAAATAAGGGATGAAAATGGAAAAATTTGTACACCCGGCAAGTCGAAAACTTGAAAAGGTGGCTTGGGCAAAAAAGGGTATCCCGGTGGACTGAAAACCCGAAAGGGCGGTCCAGGAAAAAATTAGGGATTAAAGCGTAACACTATGTCTCATTGGATCATCTTACAACCTAACTCCGGTATCAACTATCAAGCTCAGATGACACTAATCGGTCTGATCTACCTTCAACCCTGTAGCAAAGTGATGAGACTCTCGAAGATATAAAGGCAATAGCAGAGTTGGAACCCAGTGGGATTGTTAACATAGTTGTTTTTCTTTGTTTTTCACAAATTGTATAATTCATCTTTCGGCGGTGTTCTCTTACTAGGACGTCAACCTCTTGTACAAAAACGCCTATTTACAGGCCAACTTCAAAATCAATACAAATTCATTTTCACAAAGAAATTTCAAGTTTTTTTTCTTTTTCTGTTTTATTTTGCAAGAACATCCAGTGATTCATTTTTTATATATGCATTTGACAACAATTGCTGCTCATAAATATTTACATACGAAACAAAAGGCGATTACTCGTAATTCTAGAAATAGGGGAAAACAAGAAATGTCCAGACCTTACAGTCGCTCTATTCATCAGATACAAGGATAAACCTAGCTGAAGAGTATAACTAAAAAATGCATACACTCCCCGCAAAGTAGGAAGTACCAGAATACAGTATTATTAACTCTCCCCAGCAGAGTCGCCAGTTCTGTAATACGGTGGCCAGAACCGGGACTGTTTTGAAATGCTGGTTTGCGTTTTGCGTTTGTGTTTGCAAAATGTCGCGGTAAGCAAGAGTCGCCACCGGCTTTTATTTTATCCAAAAAGGAAAGGAAAAAGCGTAGAAAAATTCCTTTTTCGAGATTTTGAGTACAGGGGGGTAGATTATAGAAAGGGAAGGTATTATCACCCTTTCTATTCGTGGTTTTCCACGGGCTCTTAAGTACTTGCTCAAACAAATAAAATTTTTCACACTTACACTCCTTTTCAAACAATGTTTTCAAAAACACTTCGTAACACTCTTGAAGACAGAAGCAAGGGTTAAATCGAAGTCAAATAAAAACTTTTCAAATCACACAAACACAAAGAAGCAATTTTGAAAATGATGAGCAAGTACCTAAGAGCCCGTGGAAAACCTCGGATAGAAAGGGTGCTAATACCTTCCCTTTTTATAATCTACCCCCCGTACTCAAAAAATCTCAAAAAAGGAATTTTTCTGTGCTTTTTTCCTTTCCTTGTTGGATAAAATAAAAGTCGATGGCGACTCTTGCTTACAGTGACATTTTGCGAACACAAACGCAAAACGCAAACCAGCATTTCAAAACAGTCCCGGTTCTGGCCACCGTATCACACATTTCTTCCAAGACAGTCTATCAGGGACTCAGCTTGAATGGTTTTATCAATTGGAAGGAGTTAATGTCCGAAACTGGGAGGACCTTGCTGCTGCTTTCTACAGGCAGTACCAGTATAATGTCGACCTTACTCCCACTCGTACTCAGCTTCAGGGTATGTCTATGGGTGCAAGTGAAGGTTTTAAGGACTATGCTCCGAAGTGGAGAGATTTGGCTGGAAGAGTCCAACCCCCTTTGTCTGACAAGGAGTTGGTTGACATGTTTCTGGGGATGCTATCTGGTCCATTTTTCAATCATCTGATAAGCAGTTCATCATCTGGGTTTACTGAATTGATTTTGATTGGGGAGAGAGTAGAAGCTGGTATCCGAAGTGGTAGGATACAAAAGGATACGTCATCAAATGCAGTTGTGATACGGTGGGAGAACTGACTTGGGATTTGCGTTTGTGTTTGCAAATGTTTCGGTTTAGCAAGAGTCGCCACTGACTTTTTATTTTATCCTAAGGAAAGGTCAAAAAGCACAGGAAAGACCTTTGAGATATTTTCGTGGGTTCGGGGGGTAGATTATGAAAAGGGAAGGTGCTAGCACCCTTTTCATCCATGGTTATCCATGGGCTCTTAGTTACCCGTTTTAGATCACTTGCCTTTGCTTTTCAATTGTTTGAAATGGTGCTTTGTGTGTGTGGCTTTGAAAATGTTTTGAAAAAGATGCCTTGTCTAGGCAACCTTTGTAACAATTCTTGTTTGAATGTTTTACAAAGGTGTTTGTCTTTTTGAAAATATGTTTCAATGTTTTTGAAAGTTTGTTTTGAAATTGTGTTGAGATGTGTGTTTGAAAGTAGCAAGGATGTTTTGCAAGCTTTTGATCAAGTAACTAAGAGTTGTCTACCCTATTTTACTCAAAGATATTTCTTATGTTTTTAACCCTTTTAACAATGTTGCTTCACCATTGTGTTTGGTGAACAACCTTGCGTTAGGATGTTAACGGGACAGGCGCGGGTCATCGTATAGACCATGATAGCAATTGTGTCAAGTATTTTTGGCAATTTTCTTGAGGGACTTGATCATTTTGTTTAGGCAACTCCGATAGCGACATCGAGGGACTATGATCATTTTGATTGTCTTTGTTTTGCCAAAGTACTCAACATGCAACCATGGCCCATTTTTGAAGACAACAAGTGGATGGAACCCTAGGGGTGCAAGTGTGCATTGTGTTTGTTTTTCATGCATTGTTATCTTTGATTTTTGGGTTGTCTAACTGTTGATTTTATCTTGCCATACATATCCTATTTACTAGCAAGCATATAAAAGTAATAAAGCGCAGAAAGATAAAATCCTACACTATTACAACCATATTGAATTGCATGAAAATATAAAGGCAAAAATAAAATAAAAGCAAGAAAAATTAGGGTCTTTCGATTGAGGCAGAAAACCCTTTGATTCAGCACTCTATTGGCTTCCTTCGATTGAGGCTAGAACCAGTGAGGTCATAGCCTTCGATTGGCCAGGAAGTCAGCATGTTGTGCCTTTCGATTGGGACCACTGGGACAACATGTTGTGCCTTTCGATTGGGACCAGTGGGACAGCATGTTGTGCCTTTCGACTGGGCCTGGAACCGGTATAAGATGCAATCTACCTTTCTGCCTCCTTCGATTGGGGATGACAACAACAAAGACACGTCTTTTGATTGGGCCTTGGCAGGGGAGAGGTTCTGTCCTTCGATTGGGCAATGGCAGCAGCAAGTTGTATCCTTCGACTGGGGCCTGGAAGTAAACATGGTTTTCCTCCTGGTTGTCTCTTTCGTTTGACCTGGAGAAAAAGGGTAGAAGCCAGAAGCTTCGTTTCCTATTTCCTGTTTCCTGTTTCTTTCACTTAAAGCATTATATGACAACATGGCCTGAGGCCATGCTAGTATTTTTCTTTCAAACAGTTTAATAGTTAAAGCTAGTTCAGGTAAACAGAAAGCAAAACGAAAGGGTTAACTTTAAAAAACATGTTAAAAGGGTGGAAACGAAAGGAACAATGGTATATACATGCTTGAAACGAACGAAAAGATTATTTACATGTTATTCCATGAAATGAAAGGTTCAAGGGTAAGAGTGACTTACCTTGATGGAGGCTTTGAATGGGTGTGGGACCTTGATTAGAGGCCAAGGGTTCTGGATTTAAAAGAGGGGGCCAACAATTGTGCTTGGAATGCTGGATTCGAAGGAAGGAAAGAAACAAGTCTTATGTTTCTTTCTAAACTAGATTCGAAGGATACTGAAGAGTATTTGTTCTTCAGAATCGAAGGAAGTAAGTATGTGATTCTGGGTTTTTTCTCACAAGTGTTGAAGGGACTTGAGAGATTTGTTGTGTTTAAGAAAATTTAGGAGATTCTTTCCTCTGGTCGAAAGATCCTCCCCTAGCTTTGTAAATGTTCCTCTATTTATAGAGAAAGAATGGACATGTTGTCCAAAGTCAGCCTTGCAAATAAATGATAAAATAATGTAACGTGACAGTACATGTGGGGGGCCTCTTGGCAGTTGGGGTGCAGAAGATGTGACTTATGCTTCTGACATTGCTTGTGCTCAGACCAAATTCAGGTTGAAAGCTGCTTTTGTGATAAAAGTACTCTCTGTGAAAAGAAAGAGTACGTAGCCTTTAACCAAGAATAGTAGTATCCAAAAGGTAAAGTTTAAAACCCTTGTACAAGCTTCTGACTATATAAAGATTTGGACGCAACATAGCCTGGCAAACAAGATTTGGTCTTGAGTCAAATGCAAGAATGAGATCGAAGCACACTTGTTCGAAGGAAGCCTTTGCCTCAGTCGAAGCTTGTGGTCGAAACAAACTTACTCGAAGGAAGCTAATGCCCTGTCGAAGCTTGGATCGAAACAAACATATTGCCCAATCGAAAGACTGTGTTCGAAGGAAGCAATGTTTCCCAATCGAAGCATGTGGATCGAAACACATATAAAGGGAGTCATTTCCTTGTGTCTTTTTAGCATGAGGGAAGTTCATGGCTTCTGAATTGAAGGGTGTTTCTAAACTTTCACTCGAAGGAGGCTCTTGCTCAAAATGAAGGATGTAATCCAAGTTGCATTTGAAGGAGGATCTTGCTCAAAATGAAGGATGTAATCCAAGTTGCATTCGAAGGAGGCTCTTGCTCAAAACGAAGGATGTAATCCTAGTTGCATTCGAAGGAGGCTCTTGCTCAAAACGAAGGATGTAATCCAAGTTGCATTCGAAGGAGGCTCTTGCTCCAAACGAAGGATGTAATCCAAGTTGCATTCGAAGGAGGCCAAGAGTCAGTCGAAGGGTGCTAAATCGAAGGAGACATGTTTTCCTCCAAATTTGTCAAAATGTTATTTTTATCTATTTTCTCCCTTTTTGACAGTCTCCTTTTAATTTTGGTATTGGAAAATCCAAATGCACTTGTTCAAGCTTGAACCTTGAAAATCCTTGTAAGAAAGGCCTTGAGAATTGAGAGGGCAAATTTTGGGGTACAACAACTGCCCCTGTTCAATCTTCTTGAACCTGAAGAGTTAGATTATCAGTTTTTCCGTTCGAGACTCGAAGGTAAAAGAATGATTGGACACTAGAGTGCCCAAAAAATTTGCACTCGTCAAAGCGTAGTTGAGGGAATGGGCTTAAGGATGCCATTTGGAGATGTGACAGAAACTTGTTGGGGATGGGCTTCAAGATGCCATCTGAAATGTTTGTTGAATGTATGTTGTAGGTGAAAGAATGAGTATCAGAAAGGTGTCCATGTTTTGGAACATCTCTGAGCTGGGGGTCTGAATATGAAGTAGATTGACATCCATGTTTGGCGAATCCGTAAACTGTTTTCAGAAGTTAAGTCTGAATAAGCGATAGATTGACATCCATGTTTGGAAGCACCCGTAAACTGTTTTCAGAAGTTGAGTATGAACAAGCGATAGATTGACATCCATCTTTGGAAGCACCCGTAAATTTTTTTCAGAAGTTGAGTCTGAACAAGCGATAGATTGACATCCATGTTTGGAAGCACCCGCAAACTATTTTCAGAAGTTGAGGCTGAACAAGCGATATATTGACATCCATATTTGGAAGCACCCGTAAACTGCTTTCAGAAGTTGAGTCTGAACAAGCGATAGATTGACATCCATATTTGGAAGCACCCGTAAACTGTTTTCAGAAGTTGAGTCTGAACAAGCGATAGATTAACATCCGTATTTGGAGAATCCGTAAACTGTTTTCAGAAGTCTTGAATCTGAACAAGCGATAGATTAACATCCGTATTTGGAGAACCCGTAAACTGTTTTCAGAAGTCTTGAATCTGAACAAGCGATAGATTAACATCCGTATTTGGAGAACCCGTAAAATGTTTTCAGAAGTTGAATCTGAACAAGCGATAGATTAACATCTGTATTTGGAGAATCTGTAAACTGTTTTCAGAAGTCTTGAATCTGAATAGTGATCAGTCAGTGTAGAACTTCATCTGAATTTTAGAAGGAACCGGTGTAGGGTTGCCCGATGATGAGTTCGTGTAAAACTGCATCTGAATTTGAGAAGGAACCGGTGTAGGGTTGCTTCATGATGAGTCCGTGTAAAACTGCATCTGAAATTGAGAAGGAACCGGTGTAGGGTTGCTTCATGATGAGTCCGTGTAAAACTGCATTTGAATTTGAGAAGGAACCAGTGTAGGGTTGCTTCATGATGAGTCTGTGTAAAACTGCATCTGAATTTGAGAAGGAACCGGTGTAGGGTTGCTTTATGATGAGTCCGTGTAAAACTGCATCTGAATTTGAGAAGGAACCGGTGTAGGGTTGCTTCATGATGAGTCATTGTAAAACTGCATCTGAATTTGAGAAGGAACCGGTGTAGGGTTGCTTCATGATGAGTCCGTGTAAAACTGCATCTGAATTTGAGAAGGAACCGGTGTAGGGTTGCTTCATGATGAGTCAGTGTAAAACTACATATGAAATTGAGAAGGAACCGGTGTAGGGTTGCTTCATGATGAGTCCGTGTAAAACTGCATCTGGATTTGAGAAGGAACCGGTGTAGGGTTGCTTCATGATGAGTCTGTGTAAAACTGCATCTTAGAAAGAGAAGGAACCGGTGTAGGGTTGCCTGATGATGAGTCCGTGTAAAACTTCATCTGAAATTGAGAAGGAACCTGTATAGGGTTTCTTGATGATGAGTCCGTGTAAAACTGCATCTTGGAAAGAGAAGGAACCGGTGTAGGGTTGCCTGATGATGAGTCCGTGTAAAACTTCATCTGAAATTAAGAAGGAACCTATATAGGGTTGCCTGATGATGAGTTCGTGTAAAACTGCATCTGAATTTGAGAAGGAACCGGTGTAGGGTTGCCTGATGATGAGTCCATGTAAAACTTCATCTTGGAAAGAGAAGGAACCGGTGTAGGGTTGCTTCATGATGAGTCCGTGTAAAACTGCATCTTGAATGGAAGGAACCGGTGTAGGGTTGCTTCATGATAAGTCCGTGTAAAACTGCATCTGGAAAGAAGGAACCTGTGTAGGGTTGCTTCATGACGAGTCTGTGTAAAACTGCATCTTGGAAAGAGAAGGAACCGGTGTAGGGTTGCCTGATGATGAGTCAGTGTAAAACTTCATCTGAAATTGAGAAGGAACCTGTGTAGGGTTGCCTGATGATGATTCCGTGTAAAACTGCATCTTAGAAAGAGAAGGAACCGGTGTAGGGTTGCCTGATGATGAGTCCGTGTAAAACTTCATCTGAAATTGAGAAGGAACCTGTGTAGGGTTGCCTGATGATGAGTCCGTGTAAAACTTCATCTTGGAAAGAGAAGGAACCGGTGTAGGGTTTCCTGATGATGAGTCCGTGTAAAACTTCATCTTGGAAAGAGAAGGAACCGGTGTAGGGTTGCTTCATGATGAGTCAGTGTAAAACCGCATCTTGACTGGAAGGAACCGGTGTAGGGTTGCTTCATGATGAGTCCGTGTAAAACTGCATCTGGAAAGAAGGAATCTGTGTAGGGTTGCTTCATGACGAGTCCGTGTAAAACTGCATCTTGGAAAGAGAAAGAACCGGTGTAGGGTTGCTTCATGATGGTCAAGTAGATAATTGTCCTGTCTGGTTTCAGGTATTAATCTGGAACTTGAAAAGGTTGATGGTAGCCATCTGTTGATTGACCTTTTTCTGAAAAAGGTAAAACTTTAGTTGTATGCAATGTCATGATGTATGAAATGCACGATGTCGTGATGTTCTCAAAATAAATGAGATTGCATTGTATGCACTTATCGTGTATGTAAATAGGATGTATGAAATGCGAAATGTTAATGAATGTACTTTTGCCTGGGAAAATACATCCTTGAAAAATGCTAGGGAGTCGTTAAACCCTGGACTGTTGTTGAGAAGTTGGTGTGTCTCCAAACTTTGCTTAGAATACTTCTACCAGGTATTCTTGTTTTGTTGTTTGAGGAGAACTCCGCTGGGGGATATTGAAAACTATGTGGGGAGTATGTTTATTTCTGCTTGGGAAAAGAGTTTAGGAGTCTTAGTCGTCCGTTGCTCTACTGGGGAGTAGAAGTTGAACTGAAATCTGGTCGGTTCCAGGTTTCACAGTAACTTGCTAGGGATTGTAGAGTAGTCTACTGGGGAAGAACAGTTGTGGTCCTTTGATTTGTAGTAGTCGGAGAGGCAAACTCAAGCTGGGGAATCCTGGTATTGTTGGGGAAATAAGCCATGTCGTCAGTCCGCTAGAGAGGTGACATCTTCGTTGGGGGAAGTCCTCGAGGATTCTTGAGGTTGATTCAGCTGGGGAAAAGGGGTCAGAGATTATACTCTTGCTGGGGAATCAACCTATGAGAAGGATTTTGGGGAGATTTGTCATTGCCCCTAGTAGCAAGTGTTTGTGACATTGCCAGAAAATGTTTAATTGTATGTAACCCTTCACTGAGATTTGACGTTTAATGCCCCAAGTGACGGAGATGGAGGCTTGCCCCTGGTTACTCTGCACTTCTTCAGAGATTTCTTAAAATCTTGACTGGACTGCCCCAGGTGTGCTGGATAGTGACATGTCATGCCCCCTTGTTTATAGGAGATTCGTCAATGGAAGTGTCATCCTTTTTGAAGTGATTTTGTTTACTGAGAGTGATTTTGTTCACTGGATATTCATTGTGTGAATTTCTCCGCTGTTAAACAAATAGCCATATGCAAACAATGATATTCAAGTAATGCAAAGTTTATGTTTGTCTTGAAGTTTTTTGAAAATGCGTTTTAGCGAGTAAAGAAATTTTGCTAAGAAAATTCAAACTCAGGATTTATAGCAGAGCCTTACAGGAGTCAGGATACCTTTTGTAACAGTATGCTTTTGAACTAACCCATGCTTCAGTTAGGACTTTTGAAGGGTTGTAACGTGGCTTGGTTCACGGTTTAAGAAACAAAGGATAAAGGCTCAAAGTATATTTGTACCCACCCGCTCTTCGTGATGTTCTTCAATCCTAAACTCAGTTAATTGTGCGTCGAACTCTATTCGAATTTGGAACGACGTTTTGGTGATGGTTCACACAAGTTGAATTTGTTGGAAGGCAATCATTTTTGCAACATTTTTCATGTTGTTGAGGATTTGTAGCGACCTCGTTCTTTTGATTTGTTATCCCTAACTTTTGCCTGACTGTTCCTGTTTTCGAGATTACAGTCAGCGGGATGCCCCAGCTTTCTTAAGCCTCCTTTATAGGTTTTGGCTCAGTGGGGTTTTCTCTTTTGAGAGATTGACTGTCTATGAGATAAGGAACCACCACTGTCTTTTAATTCCAGAGGAATGCTTTTGATGTCGTTCGTTGTATTATGAACTGAGAGTTTTGCGACTTCAATGCGCATCTTTTGAATTAACTGAGTGACTACCCTGCCCCAGGTTTTGATTAAAGGTTTTAATTTGTGTTAAAATAGAAAAATTATACTTCTTTGGCTCGAAGGGGTTGACTAGGGATTATCTTCCTTATAACTCCGGTGTTTAGGATTTGAAAGAAATTCCTGTACATCATCAGTAAGGTCTGTTCAAAAGCATACTGTATGAGATTATGGCATTGTTTTCGTCATCCTCCCTCTAAAGGCTTGTAGCTTTTTATCAAGAGTTAAATATCATAAAGAAAGAATAATTATAGTGAAAATGAAAGGATGAATTCAAGACAAACATATGCAATGCATTAATGAAACAAAGTTTGACATTAATAGATAATTATTTTAATAACAAAATAAATTACAATTGAAAATTCAAAATGAACAGAAGCCTCTTTGTCTGAACTTGTCACTTTAGGTGGTGAGCCTTTGAGGGACGACAGAAGAATTCAGTCTGGCCATCTTGTGTGAACTCCAGCGTTCCTTCTTCAATTAGATCTTGAATTTTATTTCTCAACATCCAACAACTATCGGTGTCATGTCCAAGACTGTTGGAGTGGTACGCACATCTTGCATTTGGATTGTACCTAGGAGAGGCTGTGCTGGGATTCTGAGGGGGGTCCCTTAATACAACCAGCTTGGCTTCCAACAGGTGTTGCAGTGCTTGAGATAATGACATGTCAATTTCGGTGAAGCGTCTTTCAGATGTATTCCTCCTACGTCGATTACCCTGTTGTTGTTGGCGAGGTTGATGCTGGGCTTGTGACCCTGAAGCAGGCTGAGGAGCTTTTCCCTTGTCTTCTTGCCCCAAAGGTGGTTGAATGATGACTTGATCTTCAATCCTAGTTGTTTGCCTCACTTGGTCATTTTGAAGTAGTTTGTTGACGAGGACCCTGAGCTCTTCTTGTCTTTGAGCCAAATCCTGGATGAGAGCCATCTGGCCCACCAGTTGTCCCATCATCTGTATCTTCATTGTTGCCAGCTCAATCTGTAGTTCTTCCAACTGATCATTCCTGACACTGCCTGAATTCCCTAGGACCATGCCCCTTGTGAGGAAAGATTTCACTTCTTATTTCCCCTTGGATAGGTTCAAGAACATTTCCTGAAGCTGAGCGTTTTGATCCTGGATATCTTTGACAGTCCTCTCTAGAGCCATCTCTACTAAAATAAACAGTAGGAGAATAAGGAAACCTGAAAAGAAAAACATGTCATGATACAATGCGTGATATGTGGATGCATGTTTTCAAGAATCTCGTGGGGTAAACACAAGAAAATGTTAGAGGTCGAATCTTGATCAACATCTTTGATTGGAGAACTTTGTATCGATGGATGTCTTTCCACGAGAATCAAGCTCACCATGTCAAGTGGGTCATAGCCCCCGATTCAAGTTTTTGCACTTGATCTTTGACGGTGTTTGTTTAGAGGGGAACCCTCTTGCCCTTTGGTAGATGTCTGGTTCAACGTGACCCTGCATCAAAAGACCCTCGAGATCCTTGAAATGGTTATTGAAAATGCTATGGTATGATGTTATGATGTTATGTACATGTATGCAAAAGCAAGTGAGTGTATATACAGGTAATCATATTCACACAAAGCAGACAAGTCCTTAGGTTTATGCTTGCATGGGGTTTGTAGGTAAGTACCCTCTTGAAGTTCGTTGGCTCAACCTGTCCTAAAATAGAAACCGGGTTCTAAGGAGCTCAATATCACTGGATTATTTTCTGTGTTCATTGTTTTGGCTTAGCCACTTAACTAGCGACCAAAATATCCCAAGAAAACAATCCTCAATGAGTGTAGTATCGAGTATCTACCAACTTCGGACTGCACCAAAGTCGTTCATCTCACTACCCCTAAAAAGGCCAAGATGGTCAAGTAAGGTTCTAACAGTTCGTTAGTGCTTCATGACATCACTCAGCGGCCCTGTATTCTCCTTGACTACTCAAGGGCTACCGGTACCCACAAATATGTCACACTAATGTAGCTACTGCTTCAACCATGTCGGTATACCCTGCACAGTTCCCTCACAGTTTATTGCTACTTACCTAAAAGGTGCCCCCAGATCCGGGTGTAGGATTTAAAACAAACCCAAGCAAGGAACCCAAAAAGTAAAGCAATCAAAGCAAACAAGGTAAGCATGTAAAGGTGATCTAAAACCCTAAGGTAACCCCACATTTAGAAATACTCCCCAGCAGAGTCGCCAGTTCTGTGATACGGTGGGAGAACTGACTTGGGATTTGTGCTTGTGTTCGCAAATGTTTCGGTTTAGCAAGAGTCGCCACTGACATTTTATTTTATCCTAAGGAAAGGTCAAAAAGCACAGGAAAGACCTTTGAGATATTTTTGTGGGTTCGGGGGGTAGATTATGAAAAGGGAAGGTGCTAGCACCCTTTTCATCCATGGTTATCCATGGGCTCTTAGTTACCTGTTTTAGATCACTTGCCTTTGCTTTTCAATTGTTTGAAATGGTGCTTTGTGTGTGTGGCTTTGAAAATGTTTTGAAAAAGATGCCTTGTCTAGGCAACCTTTGTAACAATTCTTGTTTGAATGTTTTACAAAGGTGTTTGTCTTTTTGAAAAGATGTTTCAATGTTTTTGAAAGTTTGTTTTGAAATTGTGTTGAGATGTGTGTTTGAAAGTAGCAAGGATGTTTTGCAAGCTTTTGATCAAGTAACTAAGAGTTGTCTACCCTATTTTACTCAAAGATCTTTCTTATGTTTTTAACCCTTTTAACAGTGTTGCTTCACCATTGTGTTTGGTGAACAACCTTGCGTTAGGATGTTAACAGGACACACGCGGGTCATCCTATAGACCATGATAGCAATTGTGTCAAGTATTTTTGGCAATTTTCTTGAGGGACTTGATCATTTTGTTTAGGCAACTCCGATAGCGACATCGAGGGACTATGATCATTTTGATTGTCTTTGTTTTGCCAAAGTACTCAACATGTAACCATGGCCCATTTTTGAAGGCATCAAGTGGATGGAACCCTAGGGGTGCAAGTGTGCATTCTGTTTGTTTTTCATGCATTGTTATCTTTGATTTTTGGGTTGTCTAACTGTTGATTTTATCTTGCCATACATATCCTATTTACTAGCAAGCATATAAAAGTAATAAAGCGCAGAAAGATAAAATCCTACACTATTACAACCATATTGAATTGCATGAAAATATAAAGGCAAAAATAAAATAAAAGCAAGAAAAATGAGGGTCTTTCGATTGAGGCAGAAAACCCTTCGATTCAGCACTCGTTTGGCCTCCTTCGATTGGGGCTAGCACCAGTGAGGTCATGGCCTTCGATTGGCCAGGAAGTCAGCATGTTGTGCCTTTCGATTGGGACCAGTGGGACAACATGTTGTGCCTTTCGATTGGGACCAGTGGGACATCATGTTGTGCCTTTCGACTGGGCCTGGAACCGGTATAAGATGCAATCTACCTTTCTGCCTCCTTCGATTGGGGCTGACAACAACAAAGTCACGTCTTTTGATTGGGCCTTGGCAGGGGCGAGGTCCTGTCCTTCGATTGGGCAATGGAAGCAGCAAGTTGTATCCTTCGACTGGGGCCTGGAAGTAAACATGGTTTTCCTCCTGGTTGTCTCTTTCGTTTGACCTGGAGAAAAAGGGTAGAAGCCAGAAGCTTCGTTTCCTATTTCATGTTTCCTGTTTCTTTTATTTAAAGCATTAAATGGCAACATGGCCTGAGGCCATGCTAGGATTTGTCTTTCAAACAGTTTAATAGTTAAAGCTAGTTCAGGTAAACAGAAAGCAAAATGAAAGGGTTAACTTTAAAAAACATGTTAAAAGGGTGGAAACGAAAGGAACAATGGTATATACATGCTTGAAACGAATGAAAAGATTATTTACATGTTATGCCATGAAATGAAAGGTTCAAGGGTAAGAGTGACTTACCTTGATGGAGGCTTTGAATGGGTGTGGGACCTTGAGAAGAGGCCCAGGGTTCTGGATTTGAAAGAGGGGGCCAACAGTTGTGCTTGGAATGCTGGATTCAAAGGAAGGAAAGAAACAAGTCTTATGTTTCTTTCCAAACTGGATTCGAAGGATACTGAAGAGTATTTGTTCTTCAGAATCGAAGGAAGTAAGTATGTGATTCTGGGTTTTTTCTCACAAGTGTTGAAGGGACTTGAGAGATTTGTTGTGTTTGAGAAAATTTAGGAGATTCGTTCCTCTGGTTCAAAGATCCTCCCCTATCTTTGTAAATGTTCCTCTATTTATAGAGAAAGAATGGACATGTTGTCCAAAGCCAGCCTTGCAAATAAATGATAAAATAATGTAACGTGACAGTACATGTGGGGGGCCTCTTGGCAGTTGGGGTGCAGAAGATGTGACTTATGCTTCTGACATTGCTTGTGCTCAGACCAAATTCAGGTTGAAAGCTGCTTTTGTGATAAAAGTACTCTCTATGAAAAGAAAGAGTACGTAGCCTTTAACCAAGAATAGTAGTATCCAAAAGGTAAAGTTTAAAACCCTTGTACAAGCTTCTGACTATGTAAAGATTTGGACGCAACATAGCCTGGAAAATGAGATTTGGTCTTGAGTCAAATGCAAGAATGAGATCGAAGCACACTTGTTCGAAGGAAGCCTTTGCCTCAGTCGAAGCTTGTGGTCGAAACAAACTTACTCGAAGGAAGCTAATGCCCTGTCGAAGCTTGGATCGAAACAAACATATTGCCCAATCGAAAGACTGTGTTCGAAGGAAGCAATGTTGCCCAATCGAAGCATGTGGATCGAAACACACATAAAGGGAGTCATTTCCTTGTGTCTTTTTAGCATGAGGGAAGTTCCTGGCTTCTGAATTGAAGGGTGTTTCTAAACTTGCACTCGAAGGAGGTTCTTGCTCAAAACGAAGGATGTAATCCAAGTTGCATTCGAAGGAGGCTCTTGCTCAAAAGGAAGGATGTAATCCAAGTTGCATTCGAAGGAGGCTCTTGCTCAAAACGAAGGATGTAATCTAAGTTGCATTCGAAGGAGGCTCTTGCTCAAAACGAAGGATGTAATCCAAGTTGCATTCGAAGGAGGCTCTTGCTCAAAACGAAGGATGTAATCCAAGTTGCATTCGAAGGAGGCCAAGAGTCAGTCGAAGGGTGCTAAATCGAAGGAGACATGTTTTCCTCCAAATTTGTCAAAATGTTATTTTTATCTGTTTTCTCCCTTTTTGACAGTCTCCTTTTAATTTTGGTATTGGAAAATCCAAATGCACTTGTTCAAGCTTGAACCTTGAAAATCCTTGTAAGAAAGGCCTTGAGAATTGAGAGGGCAAATTTTGGGGTACAACAGTAGTAAAGAAGCCTTTCACCGGTAAGAAAGAAGCTAATGCAGTCTATGGCCTGAGGAGCCAAAGCAGACCTGAACACTGTCAAGCAGTGAATGCGGTAGTGATATCAAGACCCACAGTTGCTCCACAATGCAACAATCGGCAAAGGGTGGAGAGACCACAAAGACAGTTCACTCGGCTCAATATGACCTTGTCTCAAATTCTACCACAATTATTAAAGACCAACCTGGTAACTCTGAGGGAAGTCCCGAAGAATCCCAACACCACATCTACGCTATATAACCCAAATGCCCGCTGCGCCTATCACTCTGATGGCCCATGTCTTGATACAAACAATTGTTGGGCCTTGAAGAATAAGGTGCAAGACTTGTTCGAAGCTAAAGAGATTGAGTTTGACGCTCTGAAGAAGCCCAACGTCATAACTGCTCCTATGCCCAAACATGGTCATGGAGTGAATGTTGTGGACAATGATTTATTTGTGACCTTCGTGGAAGAAATTTCTACTCCTTTGATGACAATTAAGAAGAATCTATTGTTGGCCGGTTTATTTTCGGGCTGTGGCGAAGGTTGCCACATATGTTCAATTCTGCCTACTGGTTGCCACTTATTGAAATCAGGTGTTCAACACCTGATGGATAACAAAGAGATCCTGTTCGAGAAGACTATGATTTCGTTTGTTCTAATTCAAGATGTTGCCATCATAACCATTTCCGTCAATCCTTCCAAGGCTTCCTTGAGAAAGCCTGTTAGGATTACACCTGTTCCGAGAATCGCTCTGTTAATCATTACTATCCATGGTCTTATCCCATACACTTCAGACAAGGTTGTCCCTTGGCACTATGGGGCCGATGTGTATTACCATTGAGTTAAGCAAGACTTAAAGATTGAAGAAGCTGATGCTGATATCAATAATATTATCGGGGATAACAAGGTCACCAGAAGTGGAAGGCTCTTCTCTCCTAAGATTTCCCCTCCGACTGTTCATAAACCTGTTGCCATTCCATCTGCTAGTACATCGACTACCGTCCCCGTTCCTATCCCAGTTATCACCCCCGTCGCCGAGCCATATGGAACTCGGGGCAAAGAAATCACATGTGAGCCTGCCTGGACGGAGGCACCTAAGCAGATCATCATAGAAACCTCTAAGCAGGAGATATAGGAGATTATGAAGATTATCAAGAAGAGTGACTACAACATAGTCGAGCAGCTGGGGAAGACCCCGTAAAAAATCTCCATGTTATCCTTGTTATTATGTTCTAAAACCCACGCAAAGGCTTTAATTTCTTTCCTCAAAACTGCGCATGTGCCGCAGGAAACTTCCGTCGATCAATTCAAATACTGTGTAGCTAGTTTGACTGCTGACAACGGGTTGGGTTTCTCAGACGCAGATCTGACTGCTAAAGGAAGAAATCACAATGATGCTCTGCACATCTCGATCGAGTGCAGGGGCACTACTATGGCTCATGTATTGGTGGATACTGGGTCCTCATTGAATGTTTTGCCAAATAAACCATTAGACCGTCTGGACTGTGAAGGTTTGGTTCTGAAGCCGAGCAATATTGTGGTTAGGGATTTCAACGGGTCAAAAAGGGTGGTGCACGGGGAGGTGGACGTCCCTATTTAAGTTGGCTCTCAGACTTTTGAATCTACTTTCTATGTGATGGATATCCGACCATCTTATTCTTGCTTGCTGGGTCGCCCTTGGATTCATAAGGCTGGGGAAGTGACTTACGCACTCCACCATATGTTGAAATATCCAGTGAAGGGGAAGATCGTCACGATACAAGGTGAAGAGCAGTACATGGTGAGTCATCTTAATTCCTTTCTCTATGTGGAGATGGATGGGGAATTCATCGAAACCCCTTATCAGAACTTTGAAGAAGTCCCCCAGACTCTAGTGTTAACTAAAGTTGCTGCTGACAAACCTCCGATGAAGATGGCTTCTGTTGTACCCCAAAATTTTCCCTCCCATAATCTTCAAAGTTTTGCCAAGCATCACCTCCAATGGTTCAAAGACTACTCAAGGGCTACACAGTCAAACCACTCTCCTAAAGCCAGTCAAACTAGGGTTTTGGTTCCTGCAAGGAAGTTGAGGGTTTCAAAGGCTCAATCAAGTCACACATGCTCATACACATTGTCAAGCACCTACATGTGAAGTTTCAAGGCTCACAAGGTCAAGTTGCACAGTCAAAAACCCTAATTGCTCCACAGTCAACTGTAGGGGCAAAATGGTCATTTGGCAGTCAAAAGTCAAACATTTTGGTCAACATCTTATTTTGAAGCCACAATCATCATTTGGTCAAGTCTTGACCATGATTTCACAAGAATGGCTCAAAAATCATCAAGATGCAAAAGTTTCTATTTTTGGACAGTTGAAAAGTCAACTGTAACTTGACCAAGGCATAACTTTTTCATGGTTCATCAGAAAAATCCCATTCAATGCTCATCTTGAAGGGGAAGACATTTCCTACAACTCATCTTCACATTCCAAGTCCAAGAAATGCTCTCACAAAAAGTTATCAATTTCAACATTATAGGTCATTTTCAAAAGTCAACAAAAAGGGACTTTAAGTCAAAGACCATAACTTGAGATTGGTAAATCAAAATGACATGGGACCAAAGACATTGGTTAGAGGACTTCAATAACTTTCCAAAATGTCCAAGAACATGTTCATAGCTTCAAAATTGAGCAAGATATGCATTGGAGAAGTTGGGAAATTTTTGTGAAATGGCCAAAGTCAACTATCCTTGAAACTTCATTTTTGATAAAAGGGGCCCGCTTTTTCCACTTGTTTCAGCTTGGCCATGCCTCCCACGTGTCCCACAATTTATTTCAAGATTAAAAATTAATTTTTCCATTTTTATTTGATTTTATTTGATTTAATTCATTTTAAATCTTTAAAATTCAAATAAAAATCAAGAAAATTAATGGAGGGATATATTTTGTGTTGATTTGCTTTGATATACCATGAAGTACATTCCAAATTCGTGCAAGACCTATTATGGGCATAAAAATTCAAATTTTCACAAATATGGCAAGTGGTTCAATGTTGGTTATGGAGGAAATCAAGAACATTATTGCAAGGCTTCAATGACCATTATTTGGATTGATACACATTACAAAACATATATGCAAGCATTCCATATGCAAGTCACGACCTAGAGAGCCCCATATAGCAGAAGCCATTTCCAAATTTTGAAGAAAAAAATCACAAACTGAAAACCTAGTTGCAGTACGATTCAAGCTTCCATTTTGATCCAAATACACTCCTTGCATCACCAGGAACAATTTGCAATCATTAATAAGCCAAATCACTCAAGCAATCATCCCCACCAACTCATACGGTTTGCATACATTCTCAAATTTTCATATCACATTCCATGCATTTTTAATACATTCTTTTGGTTGATTTGTGTTGCTGACATCCTTCCAAAGCTATTGGTATGGTCTAATTTCATTATCATGTACAGAATCACGATTTTCCATTAAAACACTTTAGGGTTTTCAAGGTTTAAAATTGGGGGTTTCACCATGATGTAAAATTAGGACTCCAAACAGGCATGGACGAAGTCAGCTGGACGAGACGAACAAAACAGACATATCGCGCCTAATTTATATCTAATGAGCGTCTAATCGCTATTATTTACAGGTTTGCGTTTTGTGGGGGTTTAAAACCCCCGCTATGTATTTTTATGTTTTGCAGGAACGATGAAGATGAAGGCCGTGGCAGCGTGTGAGTGGTCAGTTCAAACTGGGCGCGCACTTTTCTTATTTTTAGCATATAACGCGTGTTGTGTATATTATATTTTCTTTCTATTATGTTTACAACTAATGCGCTTGGTTCAGTTGGTTGGCTATGTACTTTGCAATCTTTGGGACCTGGGTTCGATTCCCAAGTCCCCCATAATTCCAATATCATTTTTCCTAACGCTTTCCTGTGCAGTTTCCAAAACATTGAACACCATGCACCTCACCCATACAACAAGCCAAGTGTCATTGGAGGCAGATCTAAAGGCCCAGGAAGTAAGAGTACCATACTCTGGAGTCAGCGCACGCGTAGGCAACCAAAAAAGTCAAGCAGGCCTTGTTCAAATGGGCCACAATTCTCAATTCAACACCTTCAAATTCCAACCACACCCCCCTTGGGTTTTATTCTTCTTTTTATTTTGTTTTGACATTTTCCTTTTTTATTTACTTGCTTTATTTTATTTTTCTCTTTAATTAACCATTAACATAATTAACCAATATTTTTCATAAAAAAATCCAAAAAAAAAGAATTAACATCATTATTATTATTATTATTTTATTTTTGTAAATAAATCTTAAAATAAATTAGTTTTAATTAGACCATTCTAACTTTTTTTAAATAACTAAAATAACTTAGAATTAGGTTAACTTTTAATTTTGTTTTATTTTTATTTTATTTCATAAAAATATCAAAAACAAAAATATTTTCTTTTAATTAATTAATTAATTAGCCATTAGTTAGTTTTAATTTCACTTTAATTATAAAAAAGGACAAAAAAATCAATTTCTTTTTCTTAAAAGGGTCAACACCCTTAGAACATTCCGATTTAATTTTTATTCACGCTTAGTTTATTATTATGTAATTGCTTCCAAGACATGTAATAATAATTAGGATTTTACTGTTTTTATTTACTTTCCGTACTTATTTACCAAAAACGGGTCTTTGTAATTTTTGGCGATGTATAGACCCGCGCCTTGTAATAGCGTAGGATTTATGTTTCCGCAATTTACTTTCCGCACCCCTTAACTGTTAACTTGCATGAAAGAATGTATGTAAATAAAAACAACTCGTAACTCACTAATAACAAAGACAAACATTAACTGAATACAACACACAATACACACACCACTTCTAGGGTACGCCTCACTGGTTGCCTCGAAACGTGGTCATCAAGTATAGGACGTCTTAGAGGTCGCCCTTTGTCTAAAGATCCAGTTGCCTCGAAACGGTTGCCTCGGATTAAAAAGGGTCTAGGACATTAGGGTTACTTATAAGGTGTCCCAACTGTTGCTTCGGTGACCACACTGTCCCTACAATCGAATTGACCGAACACCTCCAACGGTGGTGCTACCTACCTCTCAATGGTGGGATGGCACTACCTAAAGGACACTTACACAGCCTAATTCCTTAGGGTAGGTAGATGACTCATAGATACTTGCTCTTTTCAAAAACAAACAAAATACTTTTCACACCTCACACTTTCAAAAGCTTTCAAAACAAATTTTTCAAACACTCTTGAGGACAGATACAAGAGTTATTCAGAAATCTTTCAAAGAAACTTTTTCAAACCCACTCACATTTTGAAAAGCAAACATTTTGAAAACATAAGAGCAAGTACCTAAGAGCCCATGGATAACCATGGATAGAAAGGGTGCTAACACCTTCCCTTTCTATAAATCTACCTCCTGAACCGAGAAACATTCTCATAAGGAATTTTTCTGTGCTTTTGTCCTTTCCATGTTGGAGAAAATAAAAGATGGTGGCGACTCTTGCTTACCGCGACATTTCGCGAAACCAGCTAAAAAACAATCAGTTCTATTTCCACCGATCACAGAACTGGCGACTCTGCTGGGGATTACTTTAAAGTGAGGTGTACCTTAGGATAGATCATACTTATGTTTTCAATTGCCTGATTTGTGTGCTTTAATATTATTGGGCCTGTCTTGAGAGTTCTATAGATCCTAACCCGGATCTGGGGGATACCTCTTAGAAAGTAGCAACAAGACTGTGAGGGAACTGTGCGGGGTATACCGACACGGTTGAAGCAGTCTGCTACGTTGATGTGGCACTTTGGTGAGTACGGGTAACCCTTGAGTTAAGTCAAGGAGAGTACGGGGCCGCCGCGTGGTGTCGTGAAGCATCAACTGACCTTAGGAACCTTAATTGAACCATCCTGGCCTCTTTAGGGGTAGTGAGATAACTGACTTTGGTGCAGTCCGAAGTTGGTTGATACTCGATACTACACTCATTGAGGGTTGTTTTCTTGGAATATTTTGATCGCCAGTTCAGTGGCTAAATCGAAACAATGAACACAGAAAACAATCCAATGATATTGAGCTCCTCAGAACCCGGTTACTTTTGATAGGACAGGTTTTGAGCCCACCAACTTCAAGAGGGTAGTACCCCAAACTTCATGCTGGCCTAAACTCTAAGGGTTGTCTTGCGTGACTTGTGTGCTTTCAAACTTGAACTACTTGCATACTTGTCATCTAACAACACGGGTTCCTTGTAGGTTTTGTTTACAGTCCTTAATTGGGACTCATTACAGGGCCTACTTACATCACTCCATGCATAGCATAACATCATACCATTGCATGCATCTTGCATAAAAACTAATCCATTTCAAGGATCTCAAGGGCTTGTGATGCAGGTTATGATGAATCAAAGTGTCTAGTAAAGGGAAAAGGGGATTTATTTTCCTCTAGCCGAGGTTGTCAGGGGCTATGACCCACTGGATATGGTGAGCCTTGACTCTTGAAGAAGGACTCTCTATAATATGCAGTTCCTTCAATCAAGCTACCGGATTCCAACTCTAACAAGTTTCTCTGTTTACCCCGCGAGATCTTTGAAAACATCGCATGCATACATACATATCATTGCATTACAGGTACTCTGCTCTACAGGTTGCTTAATCTTCTTCGCTGTTTATTTCAACCATCATCATGAATCCTGAATCATCCAATGGACAAGCTATCAAGGCCCTCCAGGCCCAGAACGCCCAGTTCCAGGAGCTGGTCATGAGCTTAGCACAAGGACAACAGGAATTGAAGACTCTGCTCTTGAAAAAGAAGAAGAAGAGGACTGTTTTGTTCAACCCTAGATGCAGATCTGGGAATACACTGCAGAATGAAGCTGAGAGGACTACTCCATCTGTTGGGGAAGGCAGTCACCAAGGGAGAGAGGTTCCTAGTCCTGTGGTCTCTGACACCGAGACAGACTTCAATGATGAACAGTACCCTCCTGCTGAGGACTGGTACAAACAGCTGGAGGACAGGTTAAATGCTATGGAGATTCAACGTGTGCCTGGGTTGGACTTTGGGGACCTAGGTTTATCTTCTGGGGTGGTGATCCCACACAAGTTCAAGGCGCCTGCCTTTGTGAAGTACGACAGGGCTTCCTGTCCTAAACTGCACCTCCGTTCTTACGCAAGGAAGATCCAGCCCTACACGGCAGACAAGAACCTATGGATCCATTTCTTCCAGGAAAGTCTTTCAGGGACTCAACTCGAATGGTTCTATCAGCTGGATGGAACCAGTATTCGTAACTGGGAGGACTTGGCAACTGCTTTTTATAAGCAGTATCAGTATAATGCCGACCTCGCTCCTACGCGTACCCAACTCCAGGGTATGTCACTGGGGACGGGTGAAGGTTTTAAGGAGTATGCGCAAAGGTGGAGAGATCTGGCTGGAAGGGTGCAGCCACCTTTGACTGACCGTGAGCTCGTTGACATGTTCTTGGGGACCCTGTCTGGTCTTTTCTTCAACCATCTGATTGGGAATTCTTCTGCTGGGTTTACAGATTTGATCTTGACCAGGGAGAGGATTGAAGCTGGCATCAAGGCTGGAAAGATTCAAGAAGTTGCACCTGCTGATGCTCATAAAAAGCCTTACAGTGGGAAGAAGGAGTCCAATGCTGTGCATAGTAAAAAGGGTCGCCATGATCAACATGTAGGGGCAACCTTGATCTTTAATCCTAGGCCTGCTCAACAAGGACAGGGGAAGCAACGTAAGGAGGTCGCACCCAAGAGACAGTTCACTAAGATCAACATGACACTGGATCAAGCGCTACAGAAAATGTTGAAGGCAGGGCTGATTACCTTAAGGGCTCCTCTCCGGAATCCAAACACTTCTGCTCATAACTATCATCCCAAAGATAGGTGCGCATACCACTCTGATAGCCCGGGGCATACTACGGAGAACTGCTGGCCTCTGAAGAACAAGATTCAAGACATGATTGACGCCGAAGAGATTCAGTTTGAAGCACCAAAGACTCCAAACATAATCACTGCTCCTTTGCCCAATCATTGAAGGCTTTTGTTTATTTGAATTTCCGAGTTGTAATTTTTTTTGCTTATACAAACAATTAATGTGATAGCAAACTCTTTTATTTCATTAATGCACTACATATGTCTGTTTTTGAATTAATCCAATTATTTTCACTATATTCAAATTGCTTTCACACTTTTGTGATGATCAACGCTCGGTTAATAATTCTAAGCCTCTTGAGGGAGGATGACGAAAATGATACCACGATCCTTACAGTATGCTTTTGGACAAACCCTGCTGATGAGGTACAGGCATTGTTTCAATTCCTAAACACTGGAGTTATAAGGAAGATAATCCCTCATCAAGCCCTTTGAGCCAAAGAAGTAGGAGTTTTCTTTTCGAAAATTAAAACCCTTAATCATAACCTGGGGCAGGGTAGTCTTCTCAGTTGATCCAGGTGCACAACGAATGGTATCAAAAGAAGTCCTTCTGAAACAAAAGATAGTGATGGTTCCGAATAATCATAAAAGACAGGCAGTCATTATCCCTCAAAATAAACACCCATTAAGTCAAAACCTATGAAGGAGACTTACAAAACTGGGGCATCCCGCTGACTGTAATCACAAAAGAAACAGTTCAGGCAAAAAACAGGGATAACGAAATCAAAAAGAAAAGAGGACCTGCAAACCCTCAACAAGGAAATGACTGCCTATTCAAAATAAAATGTCAACATCCGAACCATCAAGGAAATATTAGGACAAAGACTCGAACAAGGTCTAACGCACGATCAACTGAGTTTAGGTTTGAAGAACATCACGAAGAGCGGGTGGGTACAAATATAATTTGAGCCTTTATCCTTTGTTTCTTAAACCGTGAACCAGGCCACGTTATAACCCTTAAAAAGTCCTAGCTGAAGCATGGGTTAGTTTGAAGGCATACTGTTACGAAAGGTATCCTGACTCCTTAAGGCTTGCTGTAAAATACTGAGTTGACATCACATTTTACAAAATTTGCTTGTTTTACTGAAAATGCATTTTCAAAAATTTCAAGACAGGCATAAGCTTTGCATTTTTAATATAACATTGCTTGCATATGACTATTTGTTTGAACATCATAGAAGTTCGCACGACGAATGTCTAATGAACAAAAGCACCTCCAATCAAGGGGCAGGGCATGATCATTGTCCATCATCTGGGGCAGTCCAGTCAAGATTCAGAGAATCTCTCAAATGCCTAATAGCCTGGGGAAAATCTCCGCCTGAGTCACCTGGGGCATTGGACATGAGTTCCAGCTACGAATCTTGCCTGATCAAACATCTTCTGGTCGCATGGCAACACAACAACAAGGGCATCTCCCTACATTCTGAGAGCGTGGACATAGTCGAGAAAATACTACGCATAATCAAAGACCCGCTAGGTTGACACACCTAGGCAAAAATAAGGGCTTCCCGGCGAACCAAAAGGGTTCGGGCAAAAACAAGGGATGAAATGAAAAAAATCTGTACACCCGGCAAGTTGAAAACCTGAAAAGGCGGCTTGGGCAAAAAAGGGTATCCCGATGGACTGAAAACCCGAAAGAGCGGTCCAGGCAAAAGTTAGGGATCAAAAGCATACGACTATGTCCCGTCATCTCGTCACTTGCCTACCAGAAGAAGATTTGTCAAATCGGCAGTTGTCTAACACCTCACAAGGTATCTTCTTCTCTCACGTCAGAAACAGGGGCAATAATGAGTTGTCCAAGCGATCTAGTTGCTCTGTCAACCAAGGTACCAAGGTAGGTTCGGCTGAAGAACATAACCAAGAGGCCTCCACTCCCCGGGAGTAAAACAGGTTTCAGCAATGCTCTCCCCGAGCAGAGTTGGTTTCTCGTCAGCCCTAAAAGGCACAACATCTCCAGCAAGTCAGCAACACTCTCCCCAAGCAGAGTTAGCCTACAGTCAGCCTTAAGGAAGTTGGGTATCTCCAGAAAATCTCAATATTCCCCAGCGGAGTATACAGATTATTCCTCAGCAAGCATCCCCGGCAGTCTTAATATAATATTGTTCCCCGGCGGAATACAGACATCCAGTGGGGCCATTCCCCAGTACAGTCTCAAAAAGTCTCCCCAGGAGAGTTGAACCATGTCCCCAGTAGGAAGCTTATCCCCAGTAGATTCTGGAAGCTATCCCCTGCAGAGCACGAACGCGTCTTCCTGGACTTTATTCAAAGGTTATGCTCCACCAGAGCTTATAACTGGGTTATCCTCAGCCAATTGCCACGGAAAGATCGTCCTCGGCGAAGTCTTCCTATCCCCAGTGGAGTTCATCAATTCCCTCAACAAAGCTCATCAACGGCATCCCCAGCGGCGTTATCATCAAACCTCAGCGAAGTATCTCTTCTCCCACAGAGTATCCCCCGCAGAGTAATCTCTTCGCCAAGTTTATTCCTCAACAGAGTCATCTTCTCCTAACGGTCTATTCTTGCAACTACCATCCCCGGCGGAAACAAAAAGCTCTACGATTCAACAATCAGCCCAGGATTTGACTTCTCGGCATCCGTCAAGGATTTATTTTCCTAGACAAAGATACATTCATGAACATCACATCTTCATACATTATAGCATGCATATACGCATCATGAACATACAATCTCATTTATTTCGAGAGCATCACGCATCTTGTGATACGGTGGGAGAACTGACTAGTGTTTTGCGTTTGTATTCGCACTTGTGCAGTTGAGCAAGAGTCGCCACCGACTTTTTATTTTATCCTAAAGGAAAGGTTAAAAAAGCACAGCAAAAACCTTTTGAGATGTTTCGTGGGTCCGGGGGGTAGATTATGAAAAGGGAAGGTATTAGCACCCTTTTCATCCATGGTTATCCATGGGCTCTTAGTTACTTGGTTTTTTAGATCACTTGCCTTGATTCTTGATTGCTTGGAAATGGTGTATGTGTGAGTGTTTTTGAAAATATTTTGGAAGAAGATGCCTTGTCTTAGGCTAACCTTGTAACAATTCTTTACTCGAATATTTTACAAAGGCGTGTATCTTTTCGAAAAGATGTTTCAAAGTGTTTTGAGAGTTTGTTTGAAAGTGTTGTGGATTGTGGTTTTTTTTTTTGAAAAGAAGGCAAGTGTTTTTTTTGCAAGTCGATCTCAAGTAACTAAGAGTTTTTTCTACCCTATTGTACTCAAAGGTTTTCTCTATGTTTTCAACCCCTTTTGACAATTTTGTTCCACCATTGAATTTGGTGGACAATCTTGCGTTTAGGAAGTTTATTCGGGACGGGCGCGAGTCATCGTATGGACCACGAATGCAATGGTGCCAAGTGTCTTTGGCAATTTGCTTTGAAGGGACTTGATCATTCCTTTTAGGCAACACTTTGAGGGACTTATGATCATTTTATTTTTGTTTTGCCAAAGATACTCGACGTGCAAGCATGGCCCATTTTGGAAGGCAACATGTGGGATTACCCTAGAGGGTGCAAGTGTGATTGTGTATTGATTTCATGTATTTGTCTTGTATTAGGTTATCTAGCGTTTGATTTTATGTACATGCAAACCCTAGGTCTAATCATGGTATAATTGAAAGCGGTAAATTGCGAAAATGTAAAATCTATGCTATTACAGAATAAGCGTCCGAGAGTGGGGGTACAAATTTATGAATAGGGATGAGACTTAGGATCATAGTGTCCAATAAATTAACCAAATCGAACCAATCAAGTGTAAATGAGTATCAACATAAGCAAATGTATAATGTATCAAAATGCAAGTATATTGTGTAAGTGTACGTGCATATGTGTATTTATATATGTAATTATTTACATGTGCGACAATGTGGAATTAATGTGTATTAAGGTATTGTTTTAACCTAAAGAAAAATGTTTATTTAATCAATTAGTGACTTTGTATTTTTTTTTAATATGTATAAAAGAAAATGTCGTAATTGAAAGTTTTTAGTTCTAATTAAATTATGTATTAAAATGATGTTTTGAGAAAAGAAAATATTTCTAAGTTTTAATTATAAAAGGTATTATGTAAAAAATATTTTAATTGAAAGAATAAAAAAGGGTATTTTCAATTTTAATTACATGGTATAATAAAAAAAGGGTTCTATTTGTATGTACAAAATGATTTAATTAAATTTATTAGAGTTATGTATATATAGAAATGTGTTTTTAAGTATTTTTATATTAAAGTACTATTGCCATACTTTATATTTTTATTTAATTATGTTTGTATAAAAATAATATTATTAGTGTAATAATAGGATGCAATTAGTATTAAGTAAGTAGAAAAAAAAAGGTTAATAAGATGTTAGAAGATGTTTTGAAACGAATGGGCTTGGGCATTCAGAATGGGCAAGGCCCACGTTTGGGCAAAGGTTTTTCGTTAGGGTTTCGTTGATTTGCTTTCAGTAGATCATGCGCTTATGTTTTGGGACAGCGGCGGCGTTCGTTCGTTCGTCTTCTTCTTTGTCTTCCTGAGCGATACCCTCCATCACAGAGCCACCAGCATCATCATGTCTTCTTCCCTCTGACGATAGTGTTAGGACACTCGACCTAAGGTACCATTCGCTTTCTTATTTCGTTAGGGTTTTTTTTAGTTCTTGCATGCTTATGATTTTCTGCTCATTTGATTAAGTTTTCTTTGACTTGGTTCATGTAACGAGGATGAAGAGGGAGAGGTTTTTACCTTGACTGAGAAGAGGGAGAAAATGGAGGTGCTTAGGAGGTTCGACGGTGTAGGAAGATTTGCGCGATGAGGGCTTTATCTGGTATCTTGTATATTTCTTTAAGCTTTATGATGATTTGAACTGAAAGCTTGATACACGTCTTTTCTTCTTCTCCTTTTTGCCACTGTATGCTTGTTTACGATGCCTTTGGATGCTTCCCTGACTTTCTTCTTCTCTTTCGCTTCGACTTTGTCCCTTTGAAAATTGTTGAGCTTGATAGTTTTTTTTTTGCCTTGAGATGAATGTGCTTTTGAACTTTGCCCTATGATGAACTTCTGAGGGTTTTTTGTTGCCCTAAATATGCTATGGTTGAAACAGTTTTGTTGTTTTTATTAGCTTTTCTGAGTTGCCTTGTTGCCTTTGAATGATTTGCCTTTTGATTGTTGGTTTTGAATGGAATGCCTTTGGTGTTTTACGAATGTCCCTGTGATGAACTCTTCGAGTTCTGAGGGCTTGAGGCTTGAATCCTATGTTCGCACCATTTCTGATTCTTGGCAAGATTGGCTTGAGACTTTGTGAAATAGCAGGTTTAAGGGTTTTTGGCTCTTAGAGTTTAAGGGGCTTGACAGGCTTATGAGGTTAGGCTTGTATGTGAATGGTACAGGTTTTTTCTTTTGGTGATGGTCTTTGACAGGTTAGGCCTAAGGTTTGAACTGGTTTATTAGGCCATTGTTTGGCTTCAGGCAGTTTAAGGCTAATGCAGGTTTTAGGTGTTCTTGGATTTTGCTGGCTTTTGACAGGGTTGTCCTTAAGGCTTGGACTTGGTTTTGCTGGTTTAGACAGGGGCAGGCTTGGCCTTGACAGGTTATGAGGTTTTGATGGTTTAAGCAGGTTTGGTTTTTTGACAGTAGGTAATGGTTTATTAGGCCATTGCAGGTTAGGTGTTTGCTTCTTGTGATATTGGTATTATGGCTCAATCAGGTTTTCTGAAGCTTTTTGTTATGGTTATCAGTGGTCTTCTCCTTTTTTGAGAGTTTATGCAGTTAATCTCTATATATCTTTTGTTATCCCTGCTGTTGCAATTTTATATTTGTTTCTTTTGTCTTCCAACCTCTTGGTATCTTGGCGCCTAAGACTTTTTTTGAACATCTCAAACTTTGGCATCTTTTCTTGGACCAAGTTACTGGGCAGACTTGCAAGGTTTTTGGAATTTTTCTGTTTTGGTGATCATTTCTGCTGTGTACTTCTGTCTAAATTGAGTAGCACTGATATAATGCTTCTTTTAGCCTTTTGCCTTACTGTCTTATTGTAGTTTTATTTTCTGTATTTTCCTTATGCCTAAAGCCAAACAGTAAGCCCACACTTCTCCTCTTTTCTTTCTCTCTCTTTGGTGCACTTTAAAGAATATTAAAATGTTTTCCTTGTGTACTTTCTGAAAAGGCTACTTGTTGGGAAATGATGAAAGAAAATTTGGCTTGCATAAAGACTTCCTCTGCATATTTTATCTTTTCTTTGACAGCTTTGTGCAATAACCTGTACCTTTTGGCATCTTGACATCAAGTTTGACACTTTGCATTTTGACATAAAGTTGCAAATTGGATTTTTTCCAGTTGGGTTTGAACTGTGCAGTTTGCTTGAGATTTTTGAATTTATGTAGTTTGGCACTTTGCATTTTTTCTCAACTTTGCATTCATGATCAAATAAAATTCTTCCCTCTTTGTGAACCGGGAGAAATCCCGTGATTTGCAGAGAGGGTTAACTGATCCCAATCAGTGGCCTTTAATGATGACTGCAATTTATCTGTCTTTATTTATTTTATCTGCTTTTTGACTTTCCTCTTTTTCTTTTGCAGGTGAAAAATGGAGCACCGGAGCGAAGTGAAGAATTAGGGACTTAGAAAAATGTTTAGAAAAGATAGGATAGTTTTTATTTTCAATTTAATTATTGTAAACTATTATTATTTTAAATACTTCGTAAATAAATACTTGTATCCAAATAATAATTGTAACAAACATTAAATATGAAATAAAAATTCTATTGATTCATTTAATTCTTTTCAATTCCTTTTCAATTATTTACTTATTATTCATGGTTCCTTAAATTAAAATAAATGAAAATTAAATTCCAGATATTTAATTCTTAGAACCATAAATAATCAACTAAACATTGATTCTTCGTTGATCAAAATAAATGAACTTGACGTCTCCATCATCCAAAGCAACGCACAGTCAAACACAATAACTGATCAGACGCAATCCTTTCTTACTGATTTCTTACCAAGCACTGTAAATCCAAACTGCATATTTCTTTTGACTGGCTCAAACAAAACAACGTGAATTCAAACCAACTGCCTCTTTTACTGATTAAATCAAAACAATGCGAATTCAACCCGAATTTTGGAATAACTTGCAAAGTGCTGTGGAATTTAAATCCTTCTGAGAATATGCCCACAAAAACCTTAATTCCTGATTAAATGCCAAAGAGCATTCGCCTGATCAAAAAATGAGCCAGAATCAACCAAAACCCTAAGCCAACTGTGTGAGAAAATCCAGAGCCCTGAAAAATCAATGAAACCCTAATTTTTGTCTGACTGACGAGAAAAGTCCGTTTGTCCGATTCTTGAGCCAGTTTGAAAAGTCAGGAAATGCTTGAAGCTGAGATTTCTTGAAAAAATGCGAGGGCAAATTTTGGGGTACAACACATCTCATACATCATGACATCGCATACAACTAACGTTTTGTCTTTTCAGGACAAAGGTCAGTACAAAGATGATTACTATCAACTGTCGCAACTAAAGATCTGATTCCTATATCGTGCCAGGGTGTATCTGTTGACGACTAATTCTAGACTCGATTCCTGTATCCTGCCAGGGCACGTTTGAAGAGTTTGAAGATCCGATTCCTATATCTCGCCAGGGTGTATCTGTTGACGACTAATTCCAGACTCGATTCCTGTATCCTGCCAGGGCATGTCTGAAGAGTTTGAAGATCCGATTCCTGTATCTCGCCAGGGTGTATCTGTTGACGACTAATTCCAGACTCGATTCCTGTATCCTGCCAGGGCACGTCTGAAGAGTTTGAAGATCCGATTCCTGTATCTTGCCAGGGTGTATCTGTTGACGACTATATTCCAGACTCGATTCCTGTATCTTGCCAGGGCACGTCTGAAGAGTTTGAAGATCCGATTCCTGTATCTTGCCAGGGTGTATCTAGTGACGACTAATTCCAGACTCAATTCCTGTATCTTGCCAGGGCACGTCTGAAGAGTTTGAAGATCCGATTCCTGTATCTTGCCAGGGTGTATCTGTTGACGACTAATTCCAGACTCGATTCCTGTATCCTGCCAGGGCACGTCTGAAGAGTTTGAAGATCCGATTCCTGTATCTTGCCAGACTGTATCTGTTGACGACTAATTCCAGACTTGATTCCTGTATCTTGCCAGGGCACGTCTGAAGAGTTTAAAGATCTGATTCATGTATCTTGCTAGGGTGTATCTGTTGACGACTAATTCCAGACTCAATTCTTGTATCCTGCCAGGGCACGTCTGAAGAGTTTGAAGATCCGATTCCTGTATCTTGCCAGGGTGTATCTGTTGACGACTATTTTCCGGACTCGATTCCTGTATCCTGCCAGGGCACGTCTAAAGAGTTTGAAGATCAACCCCTGTAACAGGCCAGGTAATTATCTTTCTTTCTCAGGTACGCAAGTTCTCGCTAAGAAATCTCTTACGCGATCGACACCTAGGTGGCATCTATAAGCCCATCCACATACCAACAATCTCCAAATGGCATCTATAAACCCATTCCCGACAAGGTTCTGTCACACTTCCAGATGGCATCTATAAGCCCATCCTCCTATCCACCATCTTTCCAAATGGCATCTGTAAGCCCATTCCCTCCATCACTCTGCTGATACTCTACTATGTGAGTGCAAATTTATGGGCACTCTAGTGTTCAATCATCTTCCACCTTCGGATCACGAAAGGCACACAAGCCAATCTACATCCTCAGGTCTATGAAGATTGAACAGGGGCAACTGTTGTACCCCAAAATTTTCCAACCCATAATCTTCAAATTTTTGCCAAGCATCACCTCCAATGGTTCAAAGACTACTCAAGGGCTACACAGTCAAACCACTCTCCTAAAGCCAGTCAAACTAGGGTTTTGGTTCCTGCAAGGAAGTTGAGGGTTTCAAAGGCTCAATCAAGTCACACATGCTCATACACATTGTCAAGCACCTACATGTCAAGTTTCAAGGCTCACAAGGTCAAGTTGCACAATCAAAAACCCTAATTGCTACACAGTCAACTGCAGGGGCAAAATGGTCATTTGGCAGTCAAAAGTCAAAAATTTTGGTCAACATCTTATTTTGAAGCCACAATCATCATTTGGTCAAGTCTTGACCATGATTTCACAAGAATGGCTCAAAAATCATCAAGATGCAAACGTTTCTATTTTTGGACAGCTGAAAAGTCAACTATAACTTGACCAAGGCATAACTTTTTCATGGTTCATCAGAAAAATCCCATCCAATGCTCATCTTGAAGGGGAAGACATTTCCTACAACTCATATACACATTCCAAGTCCAAGAAATGCTCTCACAAAAAGTTATCAATTTCAACATTATATGTCATTTTCAAAAGTCAACAAAAAGGGACTTTAAGTCAAAGACCATAACTTGAGATTGGTAAATCAAAATGACATGGGACCAAAGACATTGGTTATAGGACTTCAAGACCTTTCCAAAATGTCCAAGAACATGTTCATAACTTCAAAATTGAGCAAGATATGCATTGGAGAAGTTGGAAAATTTTTGTGAAATGGCCAAAGTCAACTATCCTTGAAACTTCATTTTTGACAAAAGGGGCCCACTTTTTCCACTTGTTTCAGCTTGGCCATGCCTCCCACGTGTCCCACAACTTATTTCAAGATTAAAAATTAACTTTTCCATTTTTATTTGATTTTATTTGATTTAATTCATTTTAAATCTTTAAAATTCAAATAAAAATCAAGAAAATTAATGGAGGGATATATTTTGTGTTGATTTGCTATGATATACCATGAAGTACATTCCAAATTCGTGCAAGACCTATTATGGGCATAAAAATTCAAATTTTCACAAATATGGCAAGTGGTTCAATGTTGGTTATGGAGGAAATCAAGAACATTATTGCAAGGCTTCAATGACCATTATTTGGATTGATACACATTACAAAACATATATGCAAGCATTCCATATGCAAGTCACGACCTAGAGAGCCCCATACAGCATAAGCCATTTCCAAATTTTGAAGAAAAAAATCACAAACTGAAAACCTAGTTGCAGTACGATTCAAGCTTCCATTTTGATCCAAATACACTCCTTGCATCACCAGGAACAATTTGCAATCATTAATAAGCCAAATCACTCAAGGAATCATCCCCACCAACTCATACGGTTTGCATACATTCTCAAATTTTCATATCACATTCCATGCATTTTTAATACATTCTTTTGGTTGATTTGTGTTGCTGACATCCTTCCAAAGCTATTGGTATGTGTGATACGGTGGGAGAACTGACTATGGTTTTGCGTTTGTTTTCGCAAATGGTTCAATTGAGCAAGAGTCGCCACCGACTTTTTATTTTATCCTAAGGAAAGGTTAAAAAGCACAGCAAAAACCTTTGAGATGTTTTCTTCGGTTCGGGGAGTAGATTATAGAAAGGGAAGGTATTAGCACCCTTTCTATCCATGGTTATCCAAGGGCTCTTAGTTACTTGCTTAGATCAACTTGCCTTAATTTTCAATTGTTTGAAATGGTGTTTTGTGTGTGGGTTTGAAAATGTTTTGAAAAGAGGCCAATGTGGTGGCAACGTTTGTAATGATCCATGTTGGGATGTATACAAAGATGTATGTCTTTTGAAAAGGTTTTCATTTGTTTTTGAAAGTTTTGTTTTGAAAGTGTAGTGATGTGTGTTTTGAAATAGGCAAGCGTTTTGTTTTGCAAGTTTGATTCAAGTAACTAAGAGGTTGTCTACTCCTAAATTTCTCAAAGATTATTGCTATGTTTTAACCCTTTTAACAAGTTTGTTCCACCATTGCATTTGGTGGACAATCTTGTGTTAGGATGTGAAAGGGACGGGCGCGGGTCATCGTTTAGACCATAATTGCAATGGTGCCAAGTATCTTTGGGCAATTTTTCCTTGAAAGGGACTTGATCTTTTTAGGCAACTTTTGAAAGCGTCATCGAGGGACTATGATCATTTGAATTATTTTGTTTTGCCCAAAGAGACCTAACATACAATATGGCCCATTTATTGAAGGCAACAAGTGGAATACCCTAGGGGTGCAAGTGTGATTTGTGTTGTCCATTTTCATGCTTGTTTATCTTGAAATTAGGTCAAACTATTTTTGTTGTTTTTTGATTCGCATACAAACCCTAATTCTAACATGGTATAATTAGAAAGCAATAAAGTGCGAAAAATAAAGTTACTAAGCTATTACAACACAATATATGGGAAGGGGGGTACAAATGTTCAAATGGGGTTTTTTGACAAGGAATTTAAACCTAAACTATTACATCAAAATTGAATTATTTACAAGATATTTAATTGCACAAATTAAATGGAAATAAAATAAATATGCAAGATGCAAAAGGGTTTTTTATGTGTATAAAAAAAAGGTATTTTTATATGTCAAATAAACAAAAATAAAAGGTATTAATTTTTGGATTTTTTATGTTTAGGGCAAAACCCTAATTTTATTAAGTAAAATGTATTAATTATTCAATATGTACAAATATTTATTTATTATATACAAAAATAAAATAAAAATGAAGTATATTTATAAAAAAGGTATTTTTAATATTAAATATTAATAAAAATAAAAATGTGTATATTTTGTATTTTAACCTAAATATATTAATATATATATATATATATATATATATATATATATATATATATATATATATATATATATATATATATATATATATATATATATATATATATATATATATATATATATATATATATATATATATATATATATATATATATATATATATATATATATATATATATATATATATATATATGTATTTGTATTATTTATTAAATATATTGCATATATACAAAATAAAAATATTTAATATTTATAAAAAAAAAGTATATTTTATATGAAATATTTTCAGAAGATAAAATGAAATAAAAATCAGAAATAAAATATGTTTGCATATTTTTTAGTATTTTTAAATAAAAGTATGTTTATATATTTATTTATGTACAAATATTGATCTAAACAAATAAATACCTAATAAATATGAAAATGGTGTAAAAAATATTTTTTATATTTTTAATATTGTAAGAAAAAATAAATAAGTCAGAATAAAAAAAGAAAAGTAAAAAAATCATGAAAATAAGCAAAATGGGCCTAGGGGTTGTGTGTGTGAAAATGAGGTGTAAACAGAAATGACAAACAAAGCCCAGCCCAGAAGGTTGTTGTCTTCAACCTTCAGACAAACATATTCAAAAACACGCGCCTTTCTTCTCCAATCCCTAACTCCTGATTCTTTGATCTTTTGCTAAATCTTCCAACATGAAACCTGTAGAGCTTGAAGCCACGATTCTAGACATATAAAGAAGTCAATCTAACTCTCAGAAATGAGAGAGAATTTCTTCTCCCCCAATTCCTGACCTAAATTTTATTCAATGTTCAGACTTAAAATTCTCTAAGCATACATAATATAAATGAAATCTAATCACATGGGCATGTTCAGGGCTATGAATGTGACATGTTTTCTTCACAAACCTAAAGCTAACAATGCCTATATTGAGAGATAGAACTTCATGAATATACCTGTTCAGTTGGAATCGTGCCTTGCAATGGAGGAGCTTTCAGGGCAAGATGATGATTTGTACAGCATGCCTGAAGTGTAGTGATGCTATTCCAATGCTTGGTGTGTTTTGAATCGTGCCAAATCAAGCTGCAGAAGTCCACCTGCAAGATAGAAAAATGGAAATGGAAAATGGTGCTATGGCTGTTACAGTCTCAGTTCAAGGTTTGGAATAGTTTATATGGATATTATGGAATGTGTCTGAAGTGTTTTTAGCAAGAATGCATGGAAGGTTTGAGCTATGGAACTCAAACTGCAGGGATGCCCTGCTTTGGGCAGTTCAATGGTGATTCTGTGAATGGGAAGGTGTTGAGGATGGTTCACTCGTGTTCTAGCTCATAATGGATGTTTAGAATATGTTTGACAAGTTTTCTTAAGGTTTTTTTAGCTGAGATGAAAAGTTGGTGGATGATATGCTATGTTTCTTACACTTTAAGCAAGAGATGGCAAGTTGGTGTTTCTAGCCTGTACAGGCCCCCATTCTATGCTGCATAACTCAGTCTTGATCAGTGTAATTAACTCATAAACTTGTGCCAAAGAGATCTTAACTGTACTTGCTTGGATTTGCTTTAGACATAAAGTTCACTTTTGCAAAAATGGATATAATGCTTTTTCCAATTTGGGATTAAACCTTTATGCAATGCTTGAACACATAGAATATGGTCTTGGTACAAAGGATTGGCATTAAATTAAGGAGTGTAATTGAGATAAAAGACCTGTAATCAAGGAAAGCATGCTGAATTCAAAATGGCACAAATGTATGAACATGTAACTTGGCCAAATCAAAAGTGAGTTTTTCCCATATTGCCAAATTCGATTCTCTCTAACCATGAGGTTGTTTGATGAGTTCTTGGACATTTTGGAAAGCTTGGAATGTGTACTACAATCCATATTTGAAATCAAAATTGAAATTCCAAGTGGAAGTATGTGAAAAATTGTCTTGAAGTTAGGTAAAAACCTTGCCTAAAGTAGGTCAAATTTTCTCTAAGTTAAGAATGGTTTGGTACCCTTGTTCCAAAAATTGTAACTTGAGCTACAAGCTTATTTTGGGAAAACTTTGTGAATCAAAGTTGTAGATTTTGCAATAGGCTACAACTTTCATGTTTTGACTTTTGCTTGAATCTAAAGGAATCTTGGTGAGAAAGTGGGACAAAGTTAGGAAAAAATTAGGGTTTTTCATAACTTAGAAAAATTCTAAGTTATGAAAAATCTTCATTTCAAACCCTAATTTGCAATTCTTGATTTCTTGATGAACAAGTTTCATGATTTGGCATGTTTTGATGAAAAATGAATCTTGACACTTGATTTTGACCAAAAAGTCAAAGTTTGACTTTTCAGTATACAGTTAAAATTGATCAATTGACTGGGAAATTCAATTGTCAATCTTGTGTACTTGGGATCTTTTGAACTTGTTGAGTATGTCAAGACAATTCCATGGGGTCCTTGAGTCCATATGTGAGCTTGAATTGCCATTGGCTGGGTCAAACAGTCAAAAATTGCCTTTGTGCAGTCAAAACCCTAAAAATGACCATTTTGCCCTTTTGGTGATCTGATCAAATTTCTTGTGGAATTGTGATTCAAACTTGATAAAATGGTCCATGTGAGTTCATAATGTTGATGTGGGTCAATTTTCACGAGATTTGACTGTCAATTGGCCACAGTTGACTTTTTCCCCAATACAGCTGATTTCTAGGTCAACTGTCCAATTGATTGGGCAAAATTTGGAATCAAGGCTTGAAACTTGGTATGGATAAACTTGGGAGTCCAACATGAAGCATGAAAGTCATCTTAGGCATTTTAGGTCAAAATATCTTTGTGCAAACACAAACCCTAATTTGGGTCAACAGTGCAAGGAGAAGTCTTGAGCAGAGGAAACCCTAATTGGATCTTGAGCTCCAAGGGTTTTGTGATGAGAAAATGTTGAGGAAATGGGAGGGCAAATTTTGGGGTACAACAGTTGCCCCTGTTCAATCTTCTTGAACCTGAAGAGTTAGATTGGCAAGTTTTCCTTTCGTGACTAGAGGGTAAAAGGAGATTGGACACTAGAGTGCCCGGAAATTTGCACTCGCATGTTGGAGTATCAGCAATGTGATGTCGGGAATGGGCTTATAGATGCCATTTGGAGAGATGGTGGATAAGGAGATGGGCTTATAGATGCCATTTGGAGAGGTGACAGAACCTTGTCGGGAATGGGCTTATAGATGCCATTTGGAAGTGTTGATCGCATAAGAGATTCCTTAGCGAGAACTTGTGTATTTGAGAAAGACAGATGTTTTCCTGGCTTGTTACAGGTGTTTGATCTTCAATATCCTCATGCAGATATGCCCTGGCTAGATACAGGTGTCGAATCTACAATCAGTTGCTCACAGATGTGCCCTGGCTGGATACAGGAATCGAATCCGGAAATAGTCGTCAACAGATATGCCCTGGCTGGATACAGGAATCGAATCTTCGAACTCTTCAGACGTGCCCTGGCTAGATACAGGAATCGAGTCTAGAAATGTGGTCAACAAATATGCCCTGGCTGGATGCAGGAATCGAATCTAGAATTGTGATAGTTGCTAGATATGCCCTGGCTGGATACAGGAATCGAATCTTCAAACTCTTCAGACGTGCCCTGGCTAGATACAAGAATCGAGTCTGGAAACTGATCACTCACAGATGTGCCCTGGCTAGATACAGGTATCGAATCTGGAATTGTGACAGCTGAAGGTAGTTGTCTTTGGGGTTGTCTTTTTCCCTGAAAAGGCAAAACATCAGTTGTATGCAATGTCATGATGTATGAAATGCATGATGTCATGATTTTCAACATGAGATAGTGTTGTATGCACTTTATCATGTATGTAAGCAAGATGTATGAAATGTGAAATGTTTATGAATGTATTTTCATCTAGGAAAATAAATCCTTGACGACCGGCCGAGGAATTAAATCCTGGGTTGACGTTGAAGAGTAGAGTTTTTCGCTTCCGCTGGGGATGACGGTTATAAGAATACACCGGTAGAAGAAGATGACTCCGTTGAGGAATACACTTGTTGGAGAGATTACTCTGCGGGGAATTGCTCTGTGGAAGAGATACTTTGCTGAAGTTTTGATGAGAGGCCCGCTGAGGATTTCAATGATGGATTCCGCTGGGGATAATGATGATAAACTCCGCTGGGGATACCAAAGATAAACTCCGCTGGGGATTGTGTTGATAAGTTATGTTGGGGAACTTTGATGAACTCCGCTGGGGATAGGAAGAACTTTGCCGAGGGCGATCTTCCGTGGCAATTAGCTGAGGATAACCCAGTTATAAACCCTTATGAGGAATAACTTTGAACAAAGCTCGGGAGAGACGTCCGTACTCTGCAGGGGATAAGCTTCCAGAATCTACTGGGGATAAGCTTCAAAACCTGCTGGGGATAAGAATTCCTACTTTCCTGGGGAAACTTTTGGAATTGCAACGGGGTATTGATATTCTGTCGGGGAACCATCTTAGGTCAAGACTGCCGGGGATGCTTGCTAATGAATGCCTATACTCCACTGGGGAATGTTGCTATCTTATCTTATTCTGTGGGGAGTTGAGAGAACTTGATCACATCCTTCAGTTAGATCTACCTTGGTACCTTGGCAGACAAAGCAACCAGACTGCATCAGACAACTTTACATTTCCCCTGTTTCTGATGTCACCTGTAATTAGTCTTTTGTTTCATATGCAAATATTTATGAATCAGCAATTTAATGTCAAATGCATATATCAAAAATGAACATTGGACGTTCTTCGCAAGACAAAACAGAAAAAGGAAAAACAATGGGCAATTTGTTTGGAAAAGTGAACTTGTATTGATTTTGAAATTTGCCTGTGAATAGGCGTTTTTGTACAAGAGGCTGACATCCTAGTAAGAGAATGCCGCCGAATAACATAGAGTTTATACAATTTTGAAAAGGAAACAAAACAGCTATGTGCACAATATTCCCACTGGGTTCCAACTCTGCTATCGCCTTTATGTCTTCAAGCATCTCATCACTTTGCTGCTCAGTTGAAGATGAAGCTGATTGGTCGATGCCGAAGTCTGAGCCAGATAGTTGATGCCGAATTCTGGATGCAACGTAATCCAATGAGACATAGTGTTACGCTTTATCCCTAACTTTTTCCTGGACCGCCCTTTCGGGTTTTCGGTCCATCGGGATACCCATTTTTGCCCAAGCCGCCTTTTCAGGTTTTCGACTTGCCGGGTGTACAGATTTTTTTCATTTCATCCCTTATTTTTGCCAGAACCCTTTTGGTTCGCCGGGAAGTCCTTATTTTTGCCTAGGTATGTCAACCTAGCGGGTCTTTTATTCATGCGTAGTATCTTTTTACTATGTCTGCATTGGCGGGGTGAGGAAGGTCGTCACCATCCATGGTGGTTAGAATCATGGCTCCTCCTGAGAACACATGTTTAACCACAAATGGCCCTTCGTATGTAGGGGTCCATTTGCCCCGGGGATCACTTTGAGGAAGGATGATGCGTTTGATTACCAGGTCCCCAACTTGATACTCTTGTGGTCTGACTTTCTTGTTAAATGCCCTGATCATCCATTTTTGGTACGTCTGACCATGACAGATAGCGGTGAGTCTTTTTTCGTCAATCAGGTTTAATTGATCAAGTCAAGTCTGGATCCAGTCATCTTCGTTCAAGTCTGCATCCTTCATTATCCGGAGAGAGGGTATCTGGACTTCAATTGGCAAGACTGCCTCCATGCCATAGACCAAGGAAAAAGGTGCTGCCTCGGTTGACGTCCTTGCTGAGGTACGGTACCCATGAAGAGCAAACGGTAACATCTCGTGCAAATCTTTATAGGTCACTGTCATCTTCTGCACAATATTTTTGATATTCTTATTAGCCGCCTTTACAGCCCCATTCATCTTCGGCCGGTAAGGAGAAGAGTTATGATGTTGTATCTTGAATTGCCCACAGAGCTCAGTGATCATCTTGTTATTGAGATTGGTACCATTGTCCGTAATGATTCTTTCCGGGACGCCGTACCGATAGATCAGATTATGCCGGATAAAACGTGCCACGACGCTCTTGGTTACCGTGGCGTAGGAAGCTGCCTCAACCCACTTCGTGAAGTAATCAATCGCTACCAGGATGAAGCAATGCGCATTGGATGCCGTCGGTCGGATCTCGCCGATCATATCGATGCCCCACATTGCAAACGGCCAAGGTGCTGTCAAGACATTCAGAGGAACCGGAGGGATGTGCACCTTATCAGCATAGATCTGGCATTTATGACAAGTTCGAGAATGTTGGTAACAATCGGCTTCCATTGTGGACCAGAAATATCCTGCCCGAAGGATTTTCTTCGCCATGGTATGTCCACTGGAATGTGTTCCAAATGTACCTTCATGCAGTTCTATCATGATCTTCTCTGCTTCAGCCTTATCCATACAACGCAGTAGAGTTGAATCATGATTCCATTTGTAGAGAATGTCGTTGCTGAGGAAGAATTTTGCCGCAAACCTTCTCATGAACTTCTTGTCATTGACAGATGCACCTTCAGGGTATTCCTGAGCTTCCAGGTATCACTTCACCTCATGATACCAGGGTTTTTCAATCACTTTTTCGGCCTCAAGATCGCAGCAGTATGCCGGTTTGTCCAATTTCCAGATAATGATCCGGGGAGACTCATTGTCCCATTTGACTTTGAACATTGAAGACATCGTAGCTAGTGCGTCCGCTAGCTGATTCTCCTCTCTTGGGAAGTGTTCGAAAGTTATCTCTTCAAAGTGGGGAAGCAAAGTCAGCACATACTCCTTGTAAGGAATAAGATTTGGGTGTTTCATATCCCACTCGCCTTTGATCTGATTGATCACGAGAGCGGAATCTACGAAGACACTCAGAAACTTGATCCTTAAGTCGATTGCAGCTTGAAGACCCATGATACATGCCTCATATTCTGCCATGTTGTTGGTGCAGTTGAAACACAGTCGGGCAGTGAGTGGAGTATGAGTTCCTTTGGGAGATATGATTACAGCGCCGATGCCGTTACCCAAAGCGTTGGAGGCTCCGTCAAAATGCATAGACCATCGGGATCCTTCCTCAGGTCCTTCATCCGGTCCAGGGACTTCACAATCAGTTACCACCATGATATCTTCATCCGGAAATTCAAAGTTCAATGATTGGTAATCGTCCACAGGTTGGTGTGCCAAATGATCTGCCAATACACTTCCCTTGATTGCTTTCTGGGTTGTATACTGGATATCATACTCTGTCAAGATCATTTGCCATCTTGCTATTCTTCCAGACAGAGCAGGCTTTTCAAATATGTACTTTATCGGATCCATCTTTGAAATCAACAAGGTAGTGTGAGTCAGCATATACTGTCTCAGCCGGTGAGCAGCCCATACCAAAGCGCAGCAAGTTTTCTCGAGCAATGAGTATCGGGTCTCACAGTCGGTAAACTTTTTGCTAAGGTAATAAATGGCATGCTCTTTTCGGCCAGACTCGTCATGCTGCCCCAGCACACACCCCATTGAGTTGTCGAGTACTATCAGGTATAGTATCAGAGGTCTCCCTTCAACAGGTGGCATAAGGATGGGTGGTTCTTGGAGATACTCTTTGATTCTGTCAAAAGCGGCCTGACATTCATCATTCCAACGTACTACCTGATCTTTCTTCAGCAGCTTGAAGATTGGCTCACAGGTAGCAGTTAGATGCGAGATGAATCGAGCAATGTAATTCAGACGACCTAGAAAGCCTCTGACTTCTTTCTCTGTCTTGGTAACTGGCATCTCTTGAATGGCTTTAACCTTGACAGGGTCCACTTGAATACCCTTGTCACTTACAATGAAACCTAGCAGTTTCCCGGATCTCACCCCAAAGGTGCATTTGTTGGGATTCAATCTCAGCTTGTATAACTTCAATCGGTCAAACAGCTTCCGCAGATGGTCAAGGTGTTCCTCCTTAGTTTGGGACCTTGCAATCATGTCATCAACATATACCTCAATCTCATGATGGATCATATCATGAAATAAAGCAACCATGGCACGTTGGTAGGTTGCCCCAACATTTTTCAACCCGAATGGCATGACCTTGTAGCAGAAGGTGCCCCACTGAGTCACAAAGGTAGTCTTTTCCATATCTTCCGGAGCCATCTTGATCTGATTATACCCTGAAAAACCATCCATGAAGGAGAACACCTTGTGTTGAGCAGATATTTCAACAAGAACGTCGATGTGAGGCAGAGGGAAATCATCCTTGGGGCTTGCCCTGTTCAAATCCCTGTAGTCGACACACATTCTGACTTTACCGTCCTTCTTCGGCACTGGCACCATGTTGGCAACCCATTGAGGATAAGAAGTTACTGCTAGAAACCCGACATCGAATTGCTTCATAACCTCAGCTTTGATCTTTTCGGACATCTCTGGGCGCATACGACGGACCTTTTACTTTACCGGAGGGCAGTCTTCCTTGGTAGGCAGGTGATGAACTACAATGTCGGCGTCCAAACCAGGCATGTCTTCGTAAGACCAAGAAAATATCTCCATGTAATCATGTAGCATCTGGATCAATCGTTGCTTCACGCTGATCTCTAGATTGGCCCCAATCTTGACTTCTTTCCTATCCGTCTCAGTACCCAGGTTCACTGTTTCCACCGGCTCTTCATGTGGTTTAATTTCCCTCTCTTCTTGGAGTAGCAGTCTTGCGAGTTCACCAGGCACTTCGCAATCATCTTCACCTTCGTCTTCGGCCAAGTTGATCGGATTCTCGAAGTCATAACTGGTGGTAGCAGAGCTGTTACCAGTGAGATCCAGAGTGGATTGAAACCTGTATAAGTGAGTGTGTGTAAATGTAGCTGTTTTGCAATATATAACACAGAAAGAAAATGAGCACAAGATTTGAAATGCAACAAACGTCCAATGTTTTGATTAATGATATATGGAAATGTCATACAAAAAGCCCTCACAAATGGAGCTACGATGCCCCGGGTAGGACACCGAGCCAATAAAGTTTCAACATATTGTTTGTTACAAATTAAAAGAGTTAATTACTGCGTGACAAATGTAATTGGTGTAAAATCCTTTGCCGTCCAGTTGCTTGGTCCATTGCTGGTGGTTGGATAGATCCAACTGTCAAACTCTGCTTCCTCTACGTCCTCCTCGATAGCATTCACCCTTGGATTGGTGATAAACACCGGAGCCTTTCTAATCCTTTCCTTACGCACAGCCCTCTGAGCCTCTGCAGTAAATCCCAGCCCAAACTTGTCAGTCTTTTGAGTGAAGTCAGGAAGCTGACCCCAGTTTGCACAATTGCCTTTCTCGATTACAGCCCGGGCATCCTTCAAGGACGCCATCTTCAACCGAAAGTCTTCTTCAACCACTGTTTCAGCTGATGCCAACGTTGGAGGTACTTCCTCAAAATGCTGAAAGGGGGTTTCAATAAACTCCCCGTCCATCTCGATATACCGGAATGAATTCAAGTGACTAACCATGTATTCCTCCTCACCCTGCACAGTAACAATTTTCCCTTTGACAGGGTATTTGAGCTTTTGGTGTAGAGTGGATGTTACTGCCCCAGCCTTGTGAATCCAGGGTCGACCCAACAAGCAGGAATAAGATGGACGACTATCCATTACATATAACGTTGAGTTGAAGACTTGGGAACCCACACGAATAGGAATGTATACCTCACCGTGCACCATCCTCTTAGAACCGTCGAAGGCTCTAACAATGATGTTACTAGGTTTCAATTCCAGGCCCTCACAATCCAAGCGATCCAATTCTTTCTTGGAAAAAACATTCAGGGAAGAACCGGTATCCACCAACACGTGCGCGAGAGTAGTGCCCCTGCACTCTATAGAGACATGCAGGGCATCATTGTGATTTTTCCCTTTGGCGGTAAGGTCAGCATCCGAGAACCCCAAACCATTGTCAGCTGTCAAATTAGCCACACAGTCAGTGAATTGATCTGCAGAGGTCTCTTGCGGCACATGGGCCGTTTTCAGAAATGAAATCAGGGCCTTTGCATGGGCCTCTGAGCATAGAAACAATGATAGCATAGAGATTTTGGAGGGGGTATGCCCCAATTGTTCAACAACATTGAAGTCACTCTTTTTAATGATTTTAAGGATTTCCTCCATCTCTTGTTGGGAGGCTTCAACATCAGTCTTTTTTGGTGCCTCCGTCCTGGCAGGCAAATCGGTAGCAACTTCTTTGCCCCGAGCATCAGAGGACTCGGCGGCAGTAGTAGACACAGGAACTTGATTTGGAACATGCACACTTGCGGGTGTGATGATAAGAGGCTTTCGGATAACTGGCGGTGCAATGTCAGGCGAGAAGAGCCTGCCACTGCGAGTAATCTTGGCGGGACCAGTGATGTTACTGATACTGGTACCGGTGTTGAACTCTTGCTTCACTCCAAGAACATACACGTCTGCCCCATAATGCCATGGGACAGCTTTATCAGACTCATAGGGGAGAGGCCCCGGAACAGTAATAGTAATGGGTGCAACAGACATAATTTGGACTGGCTTCCTCGGGGGAGCTTTGGTAGGATTGTAAATTGTGACAACAGATACTTCTTCAGCGGAAATAAATGGAACAACCGTTTTCTTGAAAAGAATTTCTTTGCTATCCATCAGGCTTTGGATGCCTGATTTCAGCAGCGGACAACCGGTAGGGATAACAGCACACAGGAGGCAACCCTTGCTACAACCCGGAAATAAACCGGCTAGTAGTAAGTTCCTCTTAACAGGCAAAAGAGGGGTAGTGTTGGCTCCTAAATTCGACACCTTTGTTTTGTTGATGTCAGCCATTAAAGCTGAAAGATGTCTTCGACTGGCTAAGTCTGTCGAAATGCCCGTCGAAAGATGACAAAGTACTTAGAAGATTTCTTCCAAGGAAGAAGGCTGGTTGCCTTCGACGTCGAAGGAGTTTCTCGTCGAAGATGTCTCTCGACGAAAGTGTTCGATGGTCCAGAGTGGAGCAGTTTGAAATTCAAGCTTTTGGAGGGAAAACGGTTTCCAGCAGTTACTACGTGCAAACGTGCAAGGATCTGGAGCGTCGAGCGTGGAGAACGTGCCAAGTGGATTGATCTCGAAGCAGTGTAACTGCCCGACGGTTACTTGGGATGTTTTAGTATAAATAATAGTAGTCATGTAGTTTCTCGCGTGTGTTCACAATTCTATACAAAGTCACTCATATAGATTCGAGTACCCAGCGTGTGAGAAAGAATTGTTGAGAAATGTATGTGTGAAACACCAATTTTATTAATCAAAGTCATTTACTTTTCCAGAAATTTACTTGCTTTCCTCTTTACATTCCTGTCGAAGCCTTTTACTTTAAGCCTTGTTTATTTTACCAAGTCCTTTCTTCATGCAATTTACTTGAAACCTCTTTATGTTATTTAAAGCCTCTTTATTTAAAGCCTTATCCAATTTAATCAAACTTCAAAATCAACCTATGTCCTAGGATCAATCTGATCGATCCTGCGAGTAACCAAATAAGTAACCATTTGGAGGATCAGCGGTTGTTTACCAAAACCCAAGGTAAACAAATTGGCACACCCGGTGGGACTGTGTGTTGATTGTTGAAAAAAATCTCATCTTTTCGAGTTGTATGTTATTGAGAAGTGGTAGAATATACACTAACAATAACAATACTGCCAGAAGAAGGGAAGAGATGGCGAATCCGCCAAACACTAATGAAATCCCACAAACGAGTGTGGGAGCAACGGTTAGTACGATCGTAAGTGAAGCGACAAATGTTGGTTCGACACCAGCAGTATCGGTCACAACCACGGGGCCAATACCTTCGTTAACAGGCCCCAGGATGCCTTTGGGAACCCCCCCACCAAGGGGAAATTTAGGCACAAGGCCTTTGGTTCCCCCAGGATTTATTCCATTCTATGGTATGCCAACTTCTGAAGTGGCAAGCCTGACGAATGCTGCGTCCACTTTTTCAGACCCTTTTGTGAGTGCCTCTTCGCCACTCCAAGGCTCTGGAGTAGGCATGGCGAATAGAAATAGGACCCAACTCTTAGGAGGAACGTCCCAAGTAGCCCATGGTCTTACAAACGCCTCGACAGCAGTCTTGAGGCAACAAATGGACGAAAGCAACCATGATATGGTGCAAATGTTGGCACAAACTTTGAGTACGGTGCTAAACCCTCTAATACAAAACACTACTCAATTGAATCAGCAAGTGACAGCGCAAATGACGCGTTTGGCTGACTTCTTTGGAGTACCCCAACCTATTCGACAGCCCCAAAGGGCGCAAATAAGGGGAAACCAGGGGATCTTTTTAGAGGAAGAAACCACCATTAACCAGGCTCAACAGCCTGTCGAAGAAAACCTCAGGGCACGATTGGAACAGCCTGTCGAGGAACCTAGGGTAATAACCCCAGAGGTAAGGTTAGTTAACAGAAACCAAAATGCTGACGAAGTGGTTCAGCATATCCAATACCAAAACATGGGTTTGGAAAACAATCTGGCAACCATGATTGAAAGGATCATGACTCAGAATGGGATGAACATGGGCTTTCGAAGGCCCAACTTTACATCTCCATTGTCAGAATATGTGTTACAAACGGACTTACCTCCTAGATACAAAGTCCCCAAATTTACTAAGTTCTCAGGGGACACGACAGAATCTACTGTCGAGCATGTGGCGAGGTATTTGATCGAAGCGGGTGACATTTCGAATAATGAAAACCTAAGGATCAAGTACTTCCCAAGTTCTTTAACAAAGAACGCTTTTACTTGGTTTACAACTCTTCCCCCCAATTCGATCCATCATTGGACCCAGTTGGAGAGATTGTTCCATGAACAATTCTACATGGGGCAAACCAAGATAAGCCTGAAAGAACTGGCCAGTGTAAAGAGACGCTTCACTGAACCTATAGACGAATATCTGAATAGGTTTAGGTTGCTCAAGGCGAGATGTTTTACACAAGTGCCAGAACATGAGTTGGTCGAAATAGCCGCAGGCGGTTTAGATTATTCCATTAGGAAGAAGCTAGACACCCAGTACCTAAGAGACATGGCCCAACTGGCCGATAGAGTTCGACAGGTAGAACGCCTCAAAGCTGAAAAAGCTAAGGCAACGAAAACTCACAAGAGAGAGAGGATAGCGTACGTTGAGATGGATGACGAAGATCTAGAATCCTTCGACGATACTTTAACTGTTGAAGAAGGAGAAGTCGACTTAGCAGAATTGAAACAGGGGCCACCATACTCTTGTAAACTGTTAGTCCCCTCAAATGGGAAAAATCCCATTGGTCCAGAAAGGACCAACGATAGGTTCCCAAAAAAGACTTATAGTTTTGACATCACAAAATGTGATGAAATATTCGACTTGCTAGTTAAAGATGGCCAAATGATAGTACCCCCAGGGGTAAAAGTGCCTCCTCTTGATCAAAGAAAGAAGAGAGGTTTTTGCAAATATCATAATTTTTTGGGCCATAAGACTTCTCAATGTTTTCTTTTCAGGAATCTTGTGCAAGACGCTATCGAGGAAGGGAGATTGAAGTTTGCTGACAAATCCCCCATGGCTGTCGACTCAAATCCATTGCAGGCTGAAGCCCACTATGCTGAACCCTCTGAGGTGAACGTGATAGAGGCAACCAGGATCCAGTCGAAGAAGCCAGGAATTACCATGGTCGAAGTCTCAAAGGACCACATCAACATGCCAATCTTTGGCAGTTTTTCTGGAAATTTATCCAGGAAGACAATTGAAGCTGTTCAGAAAGCGGTCGAAAACCCGAAGTCGGAGACCGCTGAAGCACAAAAAACTGGATCAAAAGCCAGTTCCCAATTGGCCACCGTTCAAGGCCAGACGGAGAATCTGGAGGTACAAATGAAGCAGTTAACTCTTGCTAACAAAGATACAATGAATATCAACATGGTCGAACTTTCTAACCCAAAAGCATCAGAAGAGGCCATGAGGCAAGAACAAGCTAATAAGACTGCTTTCCCTCGGGAAAATGAAAACTTGGCAGATTTTCTACAAAGATGCCAGAAAAAGAAATCAGAGGTGATGTTGTGTCCAAGATGCAGTTCGATCTTTGATAAAAAAGCTGCTGAGCACATTCAAGGCGTAAGAGCAGCGAATAAGAGAAGGGAGAATGCTGACCTTCGACATGATCCCAGAAGAGGTTCTAACCAAGAAAAGAGGCCATTGACTTTTAGGCCTCCAACAAATGTGCCAGTAGACACTTGGTACAAAACCTCTGGCCGGAAAAGGCCAAGTGAGGAGAAATGGCATTCTTTCGATGTGCCAAGAGGTTCCTCCCTGACTCAAAAGAAAGAGCCTCAAGTTGCTGCACCTAAGGTTACACAAGTGTCCAGCAACTACAAAGGTAAAAATCCTATGTCTCGATCTCAATGGAGGAGATATCAAAGGAGACGAAAAGCTGAAAGGGAGGCTGCCAACGAACCTAAGGCAGAAACTAGTTCGAATGTTCCTCAAAGGAAACAAAGGAAGCCTCTAGAGAGAGAGCCAGTAACCAACAGGCTAGTTTGGCCTAACCAAAGTGAAGTCGAAGACGAAGACGATGCTGAGTCTGATGATACTTTGGACATAATGGTGAATATCGTTTCAGTGCTGCCCAGAGAATTCAATCGACAGGTAGAAGTCGAAGCAAGTGACTGGGAAGTGGAGCAAGAAATGGCCAAACATAGGCCAGTGTGCTATTTTGTCATGGACAATGGCACTACTGAGGAACAAAATGGCTTCTTCGAGCCACCTAAAGAGGCGATGAAAAATCACCTCAAGCCTTTATTCATAAGGGCTAAACTCGAAGAAACTACTGCGAATAAAATATTGGTGGATTGTGGGGCAACCATCAACATTATTCCTCACTCGATGCTAAGGAAAATTGGCAAAAGGGATGAGGACATTAAGCCTCACAACATGGTCCTGTCGAACTATGAGGGCGGCATAGGGACCACTATGGGAGTGATCCAGCTAGACATCAAAGTAGGGTCGATCCTTCGACCAACGATGTTTATGGTCATATCGGCCAAACCTAACTACAATCTTTTGTTGGGCCGTGAATGGATTCATGGTGTTGGCGCTGTGCCTTCATCGATGCACCAAAGGCTGCTACTATGGCGTCCAGATGGGATGGTCGAAAACATAGAGGCAGATCAAAGCTATTACCTTGGCAAAGTGAATCACCTGGGTTTGGCAGATTTCGACAAAAACTTGGCTCACATAGGGCCATGTCCAACACCTGACTTCGACATGGCGCCAGCGCCAAACACCTTTTGTTCCCTATACCTGCATCCTGAGCATGGTTTCCAATGGGACAGAGAAGACTTGTCCCACATAGACTTCAGTGGGTTAACTGATATCCAACCAACTGGTTGGGGAAGTGAATTCAGTGATAATGACTGAGTCACAATCTTTGAAGCGAATTTCGGCTTATGTAGCCGAAACCAAGATGATAACGGCTCTCGAAGCCGAAGTAAAGTACATGGCCACACAGGCCAATGATCAACAATTATCTGTTGTAGGCCCAGGAAAGGATTTCGATCCAAAACCTCCTGATATCATGCCAGAAGAAATGCAGGAACAGAGGCTCGACGCCATCTATGACGATGAGCCTTTGGGCTTCGAAAAGGACCCCTTGGCGAACAACATTAAAATGTTAGCACAAGACCCTTTAGAAGAAATCAACTTAGGCGAAGGATCAGAGAAAAGGCCAACTTACATCAGCGCCAAAATCGATCCAGAACTTAGGTTGGAAGTAATCCAATTGCTGAAAGAGTTTAAAGACTGTTTTGCATGGGATTATGACGAAATGCCTGGTCTCGACAGAGGATTAGTAGAACTTCAGTTGCCAATCAAACCTGGGAAGAAGCCAATCAAGCAAAATCCAAGGCGCTTCGCTCCAGAAATACTGTCGAAGATCAAAACGGAGGTCGAAAGACTTCTGAAATGAAAATTCATCCGTGTTACAAGGTATGTCGAATGGATTGCAAATATTGTGCCAGTAATTAAGAAAAATGGTACGTTAAGGGTGTGCATAGATTTCAGAGATTTGAACGCTGCCACCCCCAAAGATGAATATCCTATGCCTGTGGCGGAAATGCTAGTCGATTCTGCTGCTGGTTATGAATACCTGAGTATGCTCGATGGTTATTCAGGATATAATCAAATATTCATTGCTGAAGAGGATGTGTCGAAAACAGCTTTTCGATGCCCTGGGGCTTTAGGCACTTACGAATGGGTAGTGATGCCTTTTGGCCTAAAGAACGCTGGGGCAACGTACCAGCGAGCGATGAATACTATCTTCCATGATTTTATTAACACTTTTATGCAAGTATATATTGATGATATTGTTATAAAATCTGTTTCCAGGAAGAATCATATTGACCACCTTCGACAATCATTCGAAAGAATGAGAGAACATGGTCTGAAGATGAACCCTTTGAAGTGTGCGTTCTGCGTGAAAGCTGGAGATTTCTTGGGCTTCGTTGTCCACAAGAAAGGAATCGAAATCAACCAGAACAAGACGAAGGCAATTCTGGAAGCGAAAGCGCCATCGAATAAGAAGGAATTGCAATCTCTCTTAGGCAAGATAAATTTCTTAAGGAGGTTTATATCTAATCTAAGTGGGAAAGCTCCGGCCTTTTCACCCTTACTTCGACTGAATAAAGAGGGGTTCGAATGGGGGCAAGAGCAACAAGACGCCTTCGACAAAATCAAAGGGTACCTCACTAAGCCACCTATTCTGGTGCCTCCTTGTAGCAATAGGAGTATGAGATTGTACATAGCTGCATCCGACAAAACTCTGGGAAGCATGTTAGCCCAAGAGGATGAGAATGGAGTCGAAAGACCCATTTATTATCTCAGTAGAGTTTTGAATGATGCAGAAACTAGATATAGTGAAGTTGAAAAATTGTGTCTATGTCTGTATTTCTCTTGTACAAAACTCAAGCAATATATAAAACCAGTTGATGTTTATGTTTCGTCTCATTTTGATGTTTTCAAATATATGTTGTCGAAACCTATCTTGCATAGTCGAATTGGCAAGTGGGCATTAGCATTAACTGAATACTCCTTGACCTTTATGCCTCTTAAGGCAGTAAAAGGACAAGTGGTGGCAGACTTTATAGTCGACCACTCAATTCAAGTTGAGGATATTAGTTATGTGGAGATAGAGCCTTGGAAATTCTACTTCGATGGTTCCAGCCATAAAGATGGAACAGGGGTAGGAGTCTTGATTATTTCTCCAGATAAAATTCCAACAACATTCAAGTACAAAATAGCAGGTTCTTGTTTGAACAATGAGGCTGAGTATGAAGCTCTAATTACTGGCCTTGAGATATTGTTGGAATTGGGGGCAACTCGAGTCGAAATAATGGGAGACTCAGAGTTAGTCATTAAGCAAGTCACAAAAGAATATAAATGCATAAGAGAGAATCTCATTATGTACTTTGTGATAGCAAATCGTTTATTGAAAAAATTTGAAACGATCAATATTCGACACATACCCAGAGTCGAAAATCAAATAGCCAATGACTTGGCACAAATTGCATCTGGGTATAAGATTTCAAAAACGAGATTACAAAGAGCAATCGAAGTTCGAGAAAAGATAAAAGCAACTTGTCTATCACCAACAGACTTGGAATCGACGAGACTAGGATATGCTGATCAAAGGAACTTCGAAATTTCGTTCATTGATAATTTGTCAGAGCAAGATTGGAGGAAACCCATTGTGGACTATCTTCAAAATCCAGGAGCTTCGACAGAACGAAAAACAAAATTCAGGGCGTTGAGTTATGTACTCATGGGTAATGAGTTATTCAAGAAGACGCCTGAAGGGGTGTTGCTGAAATGTTTAAGTGAAACTGAAGCATACATAGCCCTTTCGACGACGCATGCTGGGGCATGTGGGGCTCACCAAGTAGGCCATAAGATGAAATGGTTGTTGTTTCGACAAGGACTATATCGGCCCACTATGCTGAAAGATTGTGTTGAGTTCGCCAAAGGTTGTCAAGAGTGTCAAGTTCATACAGGCATCCAACATGTACCAGCAAGCGAACTTCACTCGATAGTGAAGCCTTGGCCCTTTAGAGGATGGGCGTTGGATCTCATTGGAGAGATTCGACCAGCATCATCAAAGAGTCAGAAATACATATTGGTAGGCATTGATTATTTTACTAAGTGGATCGAAGCTGTCCCTTTAGTCAATGTAGACCAAGAAAATGTCATTGAATTTATTCAAAAGAACATTATCTTTAGGTATGGAATTCCTGAGACAATAACAACTGATCAAGGGTCAGTTTTCACTGGTCGAAAGATGCAGGAATTTGCCCAGGAAACAGGTTTCAAACTCCTAACATCAACGCCTTATTATGCACAGGCGAATGGTCAAGTCGAAGCAGCTAACAAAGTGGTGATTGGCTTGATAAAGAAACATGTTGGGAAGAAACCAAAGAATTGGCATAAGACGTTAGACCAGATTCTGTGGGCTTGTCGAACGTCCCCAAAAGAAGCCACTGGTACAACACCGTATAGGCTAACTTTTGGCCATGATGCAGTGTTGCCAGCAGAAATTTGTCTTCAATCTGCAAGGGTTCAGAGGCATTATGATATTCCTTCTGAAGTCTATTGGAACATGATGTTAGACGAACTGGTGGATTTAGACGAAGAGAGATTACGCGCTCTCGACCTACTCAGGCTTCAGAAGAAAAGAGTAGAAGACTCTTATAATAGAAAGGTAAAACCTAAGGTATTTTTTCCTGAAGAACTAGTTTGGAAGGTAATTCTTCCCATGGATCGAAGAGATCGAAGCATGGGGAAATGGTCACCCAAGTGGGAAGGACCCTTAAGAGTTATCCAAACTTTTTCTGGTGGAGCCTATGAAGTCGAAGAGTTAGGTGGAGATAAAAGGCTCTTGAGAGTAAATGGTAAATATTTGAAAAAATACAAACCTATACTTCAAGAGATAAAAATAAAATGATAAAAGAACAAGACTAAATTAACCATAAAAATGCCAAAATGGAAATTTTATAAATCTCAGCCAAGATGGAAATTGTTGTCGAATATGGATTACAAAATATGGTTACAAAAGAGAATCAATCAAAAGGGAAGAGAGTTCTTGAGTCGAAGATACTTGGCTTGCTGCAGCTCCAACCTTTTCGAGCACCAGGCGTTCTCCTGCACTAGTTTGGCAATCTGAGCGTCGAGGCCTTGGGCCCTCTCAGCGAATTCCAGGCCTTGTTTGATTTCAGTTTGGCTCTCGGTGTCTGAGATGGTCGAAAGAAGTTCCTCTTTGCGTATAGTGTTGGCATTTATCTTCGCTTCTATCTCTGCGATTTGTGCCCGGAAGGAAGCATTCTCTCGATCAATGGCATCGACTTCTTCCTGCGTAGATGCTTTTTGTTTCGACAACTCCGCAATTCGAGAAGTCGTATCCGAGACAGCAGTCCATGCAGAGGAGCTTTTGCCATACAACACCTCAAGCTGACTGTTAAACCCCCTTTGGCGCCTGTAATCTGCTGAGACTTGATCAATCATAGAGTGTAACTCCATGATCAAGCCTGAGACTTCTGGGGCTACAGCTAACAAGTCGACAGCGTTCAAGACATCCTTCAAACATGATGGAGCAGTGGGGTCCCCCTCTAAAGTCTTCATCAAGTCCCTCTTGAAGAACTGGGCCTTAACCTTCGCCAAAGCGTCATCGAGAGGAGAGGTTTCAGTAGACTTCCCCGACAAGGTAGGAACCTCCTGACTAGCGTCAGACGAACTCTTGCTCTCGATGATTGCGTTGAGATAGCTAACAGGGTCAGTTTGTTTCAAGAGTTCCAAGGCCTCTTTTGACCTGTGCTTCGTTGAGGTAACCCTTGCAACAGCATTATCTTGGGTTTGAGGTTGTTGAATGTTAGGTGCCTCGACTTGTTGCTCTTCGACTCGGACTGGGGCAGTACCAGCGTCGACTTGTGGCTCGTCGCTAGCGTCACCTTGGTGCTCTTCGCTAGCATCACCCTGGTGCCCTTTGCCAGTGCCACCTTGGTTCTCTTCGTCAGCAGCACCTTGATTTTCTTCGCCAGCATTGCCTTGGTCCCTTTCTTCATGATTCTCTTCTGACAGATCCACCACCTGAACCGTTTCTGGCTGTTGTTCCTCCACCAGAGGTTCCTCTGTTGGTTTTTCTACCGTTTCAGCATTGGCCTCATTCTCAGCATGGGCTTCGTCATTTCCCAAGCCTTTTTCCTGAGGCCTGCTAAGTTCAGCAGATTCCAGCGTTTCAGAGGTCCTTGGCGGAGAACTTTCAGTAGTGTCCTGAAAAAGGAAAGAAGACAAATCTTCAGAGATCGAAAGAGACACAATCGAATATGGGTATCTATACCTAAATTATAAAAAGTCTAAGGGATTACCTGTGGGTTAGCTTCAGCCCCAGGGCTGGAATTGTCGCTTTCGACAGGCTTGTTAAGAAGAATGTTTAGTTCCTCCTCAGTTGGCTCCTCGATGATCACTGGAGGTGGCCTAGGCTTTCTCCCAGCAACATTTATTCTGATGGTTCGACCTTCAGGAGCAGGAGCAGGAACAGAAGCATCCTTCGTCAACTTTCGCCTCTTTAGAGGGGCAGGAGGAGAATCACTTTCTTCATCGCTCCCAGATTCGACCACCAGTGTTGGCCGTTTCTTGGGCGAAGGTGCCTAGAAAACCAATGGGAGTTCGATTTAATAATTGCATCGAAAGTCAAAAATCAAAAGCCAGGAAAAAATAATGAAAGTCTGGTTACCGATATAGAAGGCTTCTTCGAAGAGCCTTCCCCCTGTTGGTTGCTTGTGGTCTTCGCCGGCGCTGTAGTCTTCGCCGGCGGTGGAGGTTTTGTTGAAGGGCCTCCTCCCTGTTGGCCTTCTGTAGCCTTCTTGGCTACAGGCTTTCGAATAACTGAAAGCAAATAAAAAGTTAACAGGCTAGCAATCGAAGAGAAAGACAAAAAGTGATGTGAGAGCATGAACTTACATTTCTTTATTTTGTCCAACACAAGGACAAAAGACTTCTGCAGCTCATCCATGAAGTCCTTCTCGTCGAAGAAGTACTCAGCATAATAGCTTTTCCACCACTCCTCGAAGGATGGTGAACAAAGAAAATTGAGCTGGTAGTCAAACAACGAGAGAACTGTTCGACCAGCATATCTTCCGATATGCTTGATGGCAGCTTCTTCTGTGTAATCATTGCAGAAGTACAACATTGACTTTTCTCGTGGAAAAATAGGAGAAGGTAGGGTTTGGATAATACCAAACTGGCGAGATACCAGGTTTGGTTGGTATGCAATCAGACTCAAATGAGTCTTAGAGCTCCTGAATCGAAGAGGCATGATCCTTGGTGTAAGGAACGCCTCCCACAGTATTGTATGTTCGTCGACATTGGGACCACTCGACGCCCTTGGATGTGGCCTTGTGAACCATGCTGGGCCTACCTGCCGTCGAGAAAATGGAGCCATAGTTGAAACAAACTCCTTCCTTCGAGCAAACATTAGAACGAAGTTGGTGAAGGTTTGCTGAAACTCCAGTCCATCTTCCATAGGTGTCAGCAGAGCCAACCTGGTTACTTCGACGCGTCTGTTCGCTATCGCTGGAGCCTGCTCGTTTATCTGAACCTTCTTAGGCAAGAAAGATTCGAAAGTGGCATTGAGCCACAGTTGGAGCAGCCAAAAAGGCCCAGCAAGTAGCAAGCTGGACCTGTTCTCGATAATTTTTAGAAGAGTTGCCCCATTGCTGATCGAATCATAGAGGCTAGCCAAAATCAGTTCTGCCAAACAGATGTTTTGGCGATGATGCAGTTGAGTAGCAAGAGTGACCATCTTTTTGGTCACCTGTAAAGACTTCGAGCAAAATACAAAGCGAGTCAGCCATAAGGCTAGAAACGCTATGTGTTCGACATCCGACACAGCATCTGTCGACCTGTCGTGATAATGGTTGATGAAAGTGGTGTATGTTGGTTTGGTCTCAGAGAAGCCAATTTGGTCCTCCGACATCTCCTCCGGATCGAAGGAATCCCCGGTGGGTCGAAGGCCAGTAATAGCGGCCACATCGAAGAGTGTGGGGGTTAGCATCCCACAGGGAAGATGGAAAGTAAAGTGGGAGTAGTCCCAGAACAGCAGAGAAGCTATCAGCATCTCCGGAGAATAGTTCAAACCTGTCTTCGACAGCATCACTAGGTCGAAGATCCCCATATCCTTCCAGATCGAAGTTTGGTGCTTCTCCATCTTTACTAGCCAAGCAACGTAATCAGGGGTAAGGTTAGGGCAAGACCTGAAGGCCCTAACGCCTCTGTTGAAGAAACGGAGGTCGATTTTTTCATGTGCAGGGTCTTCATTGTCTTATGCGTCTTTCTTGGCACATGCGACCGGTTTGAGTTTCTCAACTACCGGGAAATAGCTCTTAATCTTCATAGCCTCAGAGATACTTGGATACATGGGGCCAGACATTGCAAAGATCTGGTTGGAGTATCCAACCGGGATCATAAGATGGCGTGAGTAGGCATCGCGAACGGCGATGTCCAAGGGTTCAGGAACCCTTCGTTTGCCTGTAGAAGTTACTACCGGAGCAGTGACGAAAACTTTGGGTTTAGCGTTTTCAGTTGGTGCGGTAGCGCCAGGAGTAGTAGAACCAGATGCCATGGTTTAGTGTTGAGTTTGAAATGAGGTTGAAGACAAAGTGAAAGAGGAAGAGTTTCTGCAAAGATAACAAGCTTGTATGAAAACAGAGAAGTTTGAAAGGCTAGATGGCGTAAAAAGTCCCACAATGGGATACTCACTGCTATTTATAGTAGTGGGGAAAAATCCCCAAAAACGAGGACATTAAATGCCATTTAATGCTGCAGAAGATAGTGGGACGCGTGGCAGCCCCCTGTTGTTTTAGCCGTTCTGCAGAAATAGAGGGACGCAGCGTGCGTCCTCGTTTTTGGGAATTGTCATAATGACAAATTCTGAAATGACGTTTGGTACTGCACGCCGTACTGAAAGTGACGTCCTAGGTACGGAACAATGATGGTTTTCTTGGGATTGCCAATAGTTGGTAGAAAACAACAAAAAGTGCACAAGTTAATTTATGACTAAGCGTGAAAAGACAGGTGTCGAATGGCGTTTCAAAGAATGCCTTTTTCTTTCAGAGTCGAAATAAGGCATTCTTGGGGGGCAATTTGTTGGCTCCTAAATTCGACACCTTTGTTTTGTTGATGTCAGCCATTAAAGCTGAAAGATGTCTTCGACTGGCTAAGTCTGTCGAAATGCCCGTCGAAAGATGACAAAGTACTTAGAAGATTTCTTCCAAGGAAGAAGGCTGGTTGCCTTCGATGTCGAAGGAGTTTCTCGTCGAAGATGTCTCTCGACGAAAGTGTTCGATGGTCCAGAGTGGAGCAGTTTGAAATTCAAGCTTTTGGAGGGAAAACGGTTTCCAGCAGTTACTACGTGCAAACGTGCAAGGATCTGGAGCGTCGAGCGTGGAGAACGTGCCAAGTGGATTGATCTCGAAGCAGTGTAACTGCCCGACGGTTACTTAGGATGTTTTAGTATAAATAATAGTAGTCATGTAGTTTCTCGCGTGTGTTCACAATTCTATACAAAGTCACTCATATAGATTCGAGTACCCAGCGTGTGAGAAAGAATTGTTGAGAAATGTATGTGTGAAACACCAATTTTATTAATCAAAGTCATTTACTTTTCCAGAAATTTACTTGCTTTCCTCTTTACATTCCTGTCGAAGCCTTTTACTTTAAGCCTTGTTTATTTTACCAAGTCCTTTCTTCATGCAATTTACTTGAAACCTCTTTATGTTATTTAAAGCCTCTTTATTTAAAGCCTTATCCAATTTAATCAAACTTCAAAATCAACCTATGTCCTAGGATCAATCTGATCGATCCTGCGAGTAACCAAATAAGTAACCATTTGGAGGATCAACGGTTGTTTACCAAAACCCAAGGTAAACAGGTAGCAACATCATTCACCGAAACAACATATAAATCTTCCTCAATGGCATTTACTCTATGCTGGGGCATAGGAGCAGTTACAACATTTGGCCTCTCAGGCGCCTCAAACTGAATTTCCTTTGCGTCGATAAGGTCTTGCACTTTATTTCTCAAGGCCCAGCAATCATCAGTAGTATGCCCGGGGCTATCGGAATGATAAGCACAACGGGCATTTGGGTTATACTTAGGAGATGCAGTATTCACGACCTTTGGAGCCTCTTTGATGGTCACCAAGTTGGTTGATAACAGTTGCGGTAAAATTTGTGACAAGGTCATACTCAGCCTAGTATACTGCCTCTTGGGCCTTTCACCTCTTTGTTGATTGTACTGCTGAGGAGCAGCAACAGGTTTTGAAATGACCAAGGCATTGACGGCTTGGCAACTTTCTGGCTTGACTTGTCTTCTAGGACCATAGACGGCACTTGCTTCTTTCTTGAAAGGCCTCTTCTCAGTACTTGTGGAGGCAGCTTTTTGTATCTTTCCTGACCTGATGCCAGCTTCTATCCTTTCACCCGTCAGAATCAAATCCGTAAACCCAGCGGAGGAGTTACCAACCAAATGATTGAAAAATGGACCAGACAAAGTCCCTAGAAACATATCAACCAGCTCACGATCAGTCAATGGAGGCTGCACCCTGCCAGCCAAATCTCTCTATTTTTGTGCATATTCTTTGAACCCTTCGCACGTTCCCAGAGACATACCCTGAAGTTGGGTACGCGTAGGAGCGAGATCAGAATTGTATTGATATTGTCTATAGAATGCGGTTGCCAAATCTTCCCAATGTCGGATACTAGTTCCATCTAGTTGATAGAACCACTCAAGCTGTGACCCCGAAAGGCTATTTTGGAAGAAGTGGATCCAAATATTTTTATCTGCCGTGTAAGGTTGGATCTTCCTTACGTACGACCTGAGATGCAGCTTTGGACAGGAGGCCCCGTCATATTTGGCAAAGGCAGGCGCCTTAAACTTGTGTTGGATTACTACCCCAGATGATAACCCAAAATCTCCGAAATCCAGCCCCGGCACATTCTGAATCTCCATGGCGCTCAAGCGGTCCTCTAATTGCTTGTATCTGTCAGCAGCAGGTGGGTATTGTTCGTCATTGTAGTCCGTCTCGTTGTCAGAGACTGTAGGACTAGGAGCTCCTCCCCCTTGGGGACTGTCTTTCTCTGCAGAGGAAGTAGTTGGATCAGCTTCATTATGGAGTGTGTTCCCAAACCTGCGTCTAGTATTGAACAACGCAGTCCTCTTTTTCTTTTTCTTCTTCAGGAGTAGAGCCTTCAACTCTTGCTGACCTTGGGCCAGGCTTAGGACCATCTCTTGAAACTGATCACTTTGGGCCTGAAGGGCCTTGATTGCTTGCTCACTGGATGAGTCTGGATTCATGATGACTGTTCAAATAAACAGCGAAGAAGATTAAGCAACCTGTGAAAAAGGGTACATGTTATGCATATGGTGCAATGAGATGCATATGTTTTATGTTTTCAAAGACAAACGAGATTCAACTTTGTAGACAAAAAGGGAAACACACTTCATTAGATTCAAATTTTAAATTGTTCAACAACTTGCCCTTAGGCATTACAGGAATGAAAAATACTGAAAAGGAAATAAAAGCTGTAAAAGGAAATATCCAAAGCCCATCAGTGCTCCCATGGCCTCCTCTTCTCAGTATGGATATAGTCATTCAGAACCCGCTCTTCCTCCAATTGCTTAGTCAGCCTATGGATCTTCCGTTCCTGCTCGTTGAACTTTTCCCGATAAAAATCCCGTTCTTCCTTTAGCTGCGCCCAAGATCTCTTCAGTGTATCAACATCAGTGGGTATCTGAGGAGGGAGGACAGTTGGAGGAACCCCATCTTCATCAGGAGATTCAAGAATGATAGGTCTGACAGCTTCGTACGGCATACCTAACTTCTGAGCACGGATGCGGACCCATTTGCAATAGGGTTCCATTGTTAGAGAGGTCTTTGGTCCCAGCTCATGCGGATCAGCTTTATGAATTCTGTCCCAAGCCTTAATGAATCCATGGCGTAGTTTGTCACTGTCTGCCTGAAATTCAAAATGGAAGTGAGGAACCAACATTTCATGAGGCCCTGCTCTTCTGGCTCTTCCAAACTGGCGGAGAGCTAAACATGGATTATAAGAGATTCCTCCTTGGATACCAATCAACGGAACATTAGGGTATTCTCCGCAACGATCAATAACAGCTACCTCATCCAAACCTCTGAGAGTCCAAGTGATGTCATTATCAGTGAGAGACATTAGCCTATGAGCCAAACCCTTTCCTTCTTCATTCTTCAGCACGAACTTAGGAAGGTGCAAAATAAACCACCTCACTAGCAAAGGAGCACAAAACCACGGAGTTCCCCGTTTTCGGGCAGTACGAGCATAGAGTTGTTGCAGGATATCACCCAAAAGAGTGGGTACAGGATTCCGAGACATGAAGATCCTTATGGCATGGATACTGATAAAGGTGTCAGGATTGGGAAACAATACCAGACCATAGATTAAAAGAGCCAGGATGTCTTTGTACGCCTTGAAGTCTAAGTCATTCCAGAAATCATTAGCTTTGCCAACCAGAAATTTGACCAAAAAGCCCTTAACTCCACTTCTAGTTTCCCAGTTAGCCAATACCTCTTCTTTGGTCAAGGGGAGAACTGCAGCAACCTCTTCAGGCCTAGGAGTCTTTTCCCAACCAGTGAATGGAGTTTGCTCCAAAACAGGGATACCGAGCAAATCAGAGAATTCTTCCAGGGTAGGGACCAGCTAGAAGTCTTGAAAGGTAAAGCAATGATACAGGGGGTCATAAAACTGGGTCAGGACACTTAGCAGTGGTTGGTCCCACTTTGCAGTGATCAAGCCAAGGAGAGAACCATGCCTTTTGATGAAGGAAGTAGTGTTTGGAATCCTACCAACCAAATCTTTGAGCAGAGCTGGTGGTTGAACAAAGTTGAGCCGGATAGTATTCCTACGCACGGGCATCATGATGTCCTACAAAACAGAGCAAAGATGAAACTTTTTTATCTTTGAAGATTAATTCCAGTATCTGTTGACGACTAATTCCAGACCCGATTCCTGTATCGTGCCAGGGTGTATCTGTTGACGACTAATTCCAGACTCGATTCCTGTATCCTGCCAGGGCACGTCTGAAGAGTTTGAAGATCCGATTCCTGTATCTTGCCAGGGTGTATCTGTTGACGACTAATTCCAGACTCGATTCATGTATCCTGCCAGGGCACGTCTGAAGAGTTTGAAGATCTGATTCCTGTATCTTGCCAGGGTGTATCTGTTGACGACTAATTCCAGACTCGATTCTTGTATCCTGCCAGGGCACGTCTGAAGAGTTTGAAGATCCGATTCCTGTATCTTGCCAGGGTGTATCTGTTGACGACTATTTTCCGGACTCGATTCCTATATCCTACCCGGGCACGTCTAAAGAGTTTGAAGATCAACCCCTGTAACAGGCCAGGTAATTATCTTTCTTTCTCAGGTACGCAAGTTCTCGCTAAGGAATCTCTTACGCGATCGACACCTAGGTGGCATCTATAAGCCCATCCACATACCAACAGTCTCCAAATGGCATCTATAAGCCCATTCCCGACAAGGTTCTGTCACACTTCCAGATGGCATCTATAAGCCCATCCTCCTATCCACCATCTTTCCAAATGGCATCTGTAAGCCCATTCCCTCCATCACACTGCTGATGCTCTATTATGTGAGTGCAAATTTCTGGGCACTCTAGTGTTCAATCATCTTCCACCTTCGGATCACGAAAGGCACACAAGCCAATCTATATCCTCAGGTCTAAGAAGATTGAACAGGGGCAACTGTTGTACCCCAAAATTTTCCAACCCATAATCTTCAAATTTTTGCCAAGCATCACCTCCAATGGTTCAAAGACTACTCAAGGGCTACACAGTCAAACCACTCTCCTAAAGCCAGTCAAACTAGGGTTTTGGTTCCTGCAAGGAAGTTGAGGGTTTCAAAGGCTCAATCAAGTCACACATGCTCATACACATTGTCAAGCACCTACATGTCAAGTTTCAAGGCTCACAAGGTCAAGTTGCACAATCAAAAACCCTAATTGCTACACAGTCAACTGCAGGGGCAAAATGGTCATTTGGCAGTCAAAAGTCAAAATTTTTGGTCAACATCTTATTTTGAAGCCACAATCATCATTTGGTCAAGTCTTGACCATGATTTCACAAGAATGGCTCAAAAATCATCAAGATGCAAAAGTTTCTATTTTTGGACAGCTAAAAAGTCAACTGTAACTTGACCAAGGCATAACTTTTTCATGGTTCATCAGAAAAATCCCATCCAATGCTCATCTTGAAGGGGAAGACATTTCCTACAACTCATCTTCACATTCCAAGTCCAAGAAATGCTCTCACAAAAAGTTATCAATTTCAACATTATAGGTCATTTTCAAAAGTCAACAAAAAGGGACTTTAAGTCAAAGACCATAACTTGAGATTGGTAAATCAAAATGACATGGGACCAAAGACATTGGTTAAAGGACTTCAAGACCTTTCCAAAATGTCCAAGAACATGTTCATAGCTTCAAAATTGAGCAAGATATGCATTGGAGAAGTTGGGAAATTTTTGTGAAATGGCCAAAGTCAACTATCCTTGAAACTTCATTTTTGACAAAAGGGGCCCACTTTTTCCACTTGTTTCAGCTTGGCCATGCCTCCCACGTGTCCCACAATTTATTTCAAGATTAAAAATTAATTTTTCCATTTTTATTTGATTTTATTTGATTTAATTCATTTTAAATCTTTAAAATTCAAATAAAAATCAAGAAAATTAATGGAGGGATATATTTTGTGTTGATTTGCTATGATATACCATGAAGTACATTCCAAATTCGTGCAAGACCTATTATGGGCATAAAAATTCAAATTTTCACAAATATGGCAAGTGGTTCAATGTTGGTTATGGAGGAAATCAAGAACATTATTGCAAGGCTTCAATGACCATTATTTGGATTGATACACATTACAAAACATATATGCAAGCATTCCATATGCAAGTCACGACCTAGAGAGCCCCATACAGCATAAGCCATTTCCAAATTTTGAAGAAAAAAATCACAAACTGAAAACCTAGTTGCAGTACGATTCAAGCTTCCATTTTGATCCAAATACACTCCTTGCATCACCAGGAACAATTTGCAATCATTAATAAGCCAAATCACTCAAGGAATCATCCCCACCAACTCATACGGTTTGCATACATTCTCAAATTTTCATATCACATTCCATGCATTTTTAATAAATTCTTTTGGTTGATTTGTGTTGCTGACATCCTTCCAAAGCTATTGGTATGTGTGATACGGTGGGAGAACTGACTATGGTTTTGCGTTTGTTTTCGCAAATGTTTCGGTTGAGAAAGAGTCGCCACCGACTTTTTATTTTATCCTAAGGAAAGGTTAAAAAGAACAGCAAAAACCTTTGAGATGTTTTCTTGGGTTCGGGGAGTAGATTATAGAAAGGGAAGGTATTAGCACCCTTTCTATCCATGGTTATCCATGGGCTCTTAGTTACTTGCTTAGATCAACTTGCCTTAATTTTCAATTGTTTGAAATGGTGTTTTGTGTGTGGGTTTGAAAATGTTTTGAAAAGAGGCCAATGTGGTGGCAACCTTTGTAATGATCCATGTTGGGATGTATACAAAGATGTATGTCTTTTGAAAAGGTTTTCATTTGTTTTTGAAAGTTTTGTTTTGAAAGTGTAGTGATGTGTGTTTTGAAATAGGCAAGCGTTTTGTTTTGCAAGTTTGATTCAAGTAACTAAGAGGTTGTCTACTCCTAAATTTCTCAAAGATTATTGCTATGTTTTAACCCTTTTAACAAGTTTGTTCCACCATTGCATTTGGTGGACAATCTTGTGTTAGGATGTGAAAGGGACGGGCGCGGGTCATCGTTTAGACCATAATTGCAATGGTGCCAAGTATCTTTGGGCAATTTTTCCTTGAAAGGGACTTGATCATTTTAGGCAACTTTTGAAAGCGTCATCGAGGGACTATGATCATTTGAATTGTTTTGTTTTGCCCAAAGAGGCCTAACATACAATATGGCCCATTTATTGAAGGCAACAAGTGGAATACCCTAGGGGTGCAAGTGTGATTTGTGTTGTCCATTTTCATGCTTGTTTATCTTGAAATTAGGTCAAACTATTTTTGTTGTTTTTTGATTCGCATACAAACCCTAATTCTAACATGGTATAATTAGAAAGCAATAAAGTGCGAAAAATAAAGTTACTAAGCTATTACAACACAATATATGGGAAGGGGGGTACAAATGTTCAAATGGGGTTTTTTGACAAGGAATTTAAACCTAAACTATTACATCAAAATTGAATTATTTACAAGATATTTAATTGCACAAATTAAATGGAAATAAAATAAATATGCAAGATGCAAAAGGGTTTTTTATGTGTATAAAAAAAAAGTATTTTTATATGTCAAATAAACAAAAATAAAAGGTATTAATTTTTGGATTTTTTATGTTTAGGGCAAAACCCTAATTTTATTAAGTAAAATGTATTAATTATTCAATATGTACAAATATTTATTTATTATATACAAAAATAAAATAAAAATGAAGTATATTTATAAAAAAGGTATTTTTAATATTAAATATTAATAAAAATAAAAATGTGTATATTTTGTATTTTAACCTAAATATATTAATATATATATGTATTTGTATTATTTATTAAATATATTGCATATATACAAAATAATAATATTTAATATTTATAAAAAAAAAGTATATTTTATATGAAATATTTTCAGAAGATAAAATGAAATAAAAATCAGAAATAAAATATGTTTGCATATTTTTTAGTATTTTTAAATAAAAGTATGTTTATATATTTATTTATGTACAAATATTGATCTAAACAAATAAATACCTAATAAATATGAAAATGGTGTAAAATATATTTTTTATATTTTTAATATTGTAAGAAAAAATAAATAAGTCAGAATAAAAAAAGAAAAGTAAAAAAATCATGAAAATAAGCAAAATGGGCCTAGGGGGTGTGTGTGTGAAAATGAGGTGTAAACAGAAATGACAAACAAAGCCCAGCCCAGAAGGTTGTTGTCTTCAACCTTCAGACAAACATATTCAAAAACACGTGCCTTTCTTCTCAAATCCCTAACTCCTGATTCTTTGATCTTTTGCCAAATCTTCCAACCTGAAACCCGTAGAGCTTGAAGCCACGATTCTAGACATATAAAGAAGTCAATCTAACTCTCAGAAATGAGAGATAATTTCTTCTCCCCCAATTCCTGACCTAAATTTTATTCAATGTTCAGACTTAAAATTCTCTAAGCATACATAATATAAATGAAATCTAATCACATGGGCATGTTCAAGGCTATGAATGTGACATGTTTTCTTCACAAACCTAAAGCTAACAATGCCTATATTGAGAGATAGAACTTCATGAATATACCTGTTCAGTTGGAATCGTGCCTTACAATGGAGGAGCTTTCAGGGCAAGATGATGATTTGTACAGCTTGCCTGAAGTGTAGTGATGCTATTCCAATGCTTGGTGTGTTTTGAATCGTGCCAAATCAAGCTGCAGAAGTCCACCTGCAAGATAGAAAAATGGAAATGGAAAATGGTGCTAAGGCTGTTACAGTCTCAGTTCAAGGTTTGGAATAGTTTATATGGATATTATGGAATGTGTCTGAAGTGTTTTTAGCAAGAATGCATGGAAGGTTTGAGCTATGGAACTCAAACTGCAGGGATGCCCTGTTTTGGGCAGTTCAATGGTGATTCTGTGAATGGGAAGGTGTTGGGGATGGTTCACTAGTGTTCTAGCTCAGAATGGATGTTTAGAATATGTTTGACAAGTTTTCTTAAGGTTTTTTTAGCTGAGATGAAAAGTTGGTGGATGATATGCTATGTTTCTTACACTTTAAGCAAGAGATGGCAAGTTGGTGTTTCTAGCCTGTACAGGCCCCCATTCTATGCTGCATAACTCATTCTTGATCAGTGTAATTAACTCATAAACTTGTGCCAAAGAGATCTTAACTGTACTTGTTGGATTTGCTTTAGACATAAAGTTCACTTTTGCAAAAATGGATATAATGCTTTTTCCCATATTGCAAAATTTGATTCTCCCTAACCATGAGGTTGTTTGATGAGTTCTTGGAAATTTTGGAAAGCTTGGAATGTGTACTACAATCAATCTTTGAAATGAAAATTGAAATTCCAAGTGGAAGTATGTTAAAAATGGTCTTGAAGTTAGGTAAAAACCTTGCCTAAAATAGGTCAAATTTTCTCTAAGTTAAGAATGGTTTGGTACCCTTGTTCCAAAAATTGTAACTTGAGCTACAAGCTTCTTTTGTGAAAACTTTGTGAATCAAAGTTGTAGATTTTGCAATAGGCTACAACTTTCATGTTTTGACTTTTGCTTGAATCCAAAGGAATCTTGGTGAGAAAGTGGGACAAAGTTAGGAAAAAATTAGGGTTTTTCATAACTTAGAAAAATTCTAAGTTATGAAAAATCTTCATTTCAAACCCTAATTTGCAATTCTTGATTTCTTGATGAAAAAGTTTCATGATTTGGCATGTTTTGATGAAAAATGAATCTTGACATTTGATTTTGACCAAAAAGTCAAAGTTTGACTTTTCAGTATACAGTCAAAATTGATCAATTGACTGGGAAATTCAACTGTCAATCTTGTGTACTTGGGATCTTTTGAACTTGTTGAGTATGTCAAGACAATTCCATGGGGTCCTTGAGTCCATATGTGAGCTTGAATTGCCATTGGCTGGGTCAAACAGTCAAAAATTGCCTTTGTGCAGTCAAAACCCTAAAAATGACCATTTTGCCCTTTTGGTGATCTGATCAAATTTCTTGTGGAATTGTGATTCAAACTTGATCAAATAGTCCATGTGAGTTCATAATGTTGATGTGGGTCAATTTTCATGAGATTTGACTGTCAATTGGCCACAGTTGACTTTTTCCCCAATACAACTGATTTCTAGGTCAACTGTTCAATTGACTGGGCAAAATTTGGAATCAAGGCTTGAAACATGGTATGGATAAACATGGGAGTCCAACATGAAGCATGAAAGTCATCTTAGGCATTTTAGGTCAAAATATCTTTGTGCAAACACAAACCCTAATTTGGGTCAACAGTGCAAGGAGAAGTCTTGAGCAGAGGAAACCCTAATTGGATCTTGAGCTCCAAGGGTTTTGTGATGAGAAAATGTTGAGGAAATGGGAGGGCAAATTTTAGGGTACAACAGTATGGTCTAATTTCATTATCATGTACAGAATCACGATTTGCCATTAAAACACTTTAGGGTTTTCAAGGTTTAAAATTGGGGGTTTCACCATACTGTAAAATCAAGACTCCAAACAGGCATGGACGAATTCAGCTGGACGAGACGAACAAAACGAACATATCGCGCCTAATTTATATCTAATGAGCGTCTAATCGCTATTATTTACAGGTTTGTTTTTTGTGGGGGTTTAAAACCCCCGCTATGTATTTTTATGTTTTGCACGAACGATGAAGACGAAGGTCGTGGCAGCGTGTGAGTGGTCAGTTCAAACTGGGCGCGCGTTTTTCTTATTTTTAGCATATAACACGTGTTGTGTATATTATATTTCCTTTCTATTATGTTTACAACTAATGCGCTTGGTTCAGTTGGTTGGCTGTGTACTTTGCAATCTTTGGGACCTGGGTTTGATTCCCAGGTCCCCCATAATTCCAATATCATTTTTCCTAACGCTTTCCTGTGAAGTTTCCAAAACATTGAACACCATGCACCTCACCCATACAACAAGCCAAGTGTCATTGGAGGCAGATCTAAAGGCCCAGGAAGTAAGAGTACCATACTCTGGAGTCAGCACACGCGTAGGCAACCAAAAAAGACAAGCAGGCCTTGTTCAAATGGGCCACAATTCTCAATTCAACACCTTCAAATTCCAGCCACACCCCTCTTGGGTTTTATTCTTCTTTTTATTTTGTTTTGACATTTTCCTTTTTTATTTACTTGCTTTATTTTATTTTTCTCTTTAATTAACCATTAACATAATTAACCAATATTTTTCATAAAAAAATCCAAAAAAAAAGAATTAACATCATTATTATTATTATTATTTTATTTTTGTAAATAAATCTTAAATAAATTAGTTTTAATTAGGCCATTCTAACTTTTTTTAAATAACTAAAATAACTTAGAATTAGGTTAACTTTTAATTTTGTTTTCTTTTTATTTTATTTCATAAAAATATAAAAAACAAAAATATTTTCTTTTAATTAATTAATTAATTAGCCATTAGTTAGTTTTAATTTCACTTTAATTATAAAAAAGGACAAAAAAATCAATTTCTTTTTCTTAAAAGGGTCAACACCCTTAGAACATTCCGATTTAATTTTTATTCGCGCTTAGTTTATTATTATGTAATTGCTTCCAAGACATGTAATAGTAATTAGGATTTTACTGTTTTTATTTACTTTCCGTACTTATTTACCAAAAACGGGTGTTTGTAATTTTTGGCGATGTATAGACCCGCGCCTTGTAATAGCGTAGGATTTATGTTTCCGCAATTTACTTTCCGCACCCCTTAACTGTTAACTTGCACGAAAGAATGTATGTAAATAAAAACAACTCGTAACTCACTAATAACAAAGACAAACATTAACTGAATACAACACACAATACACACACCACTTTTAGGGTACGCCTCACTGGTTGCCTCGAAACGTGATCATCAAGTATAAGACGTCTTAGAGGTCGCCCTTTGTCTAAAGATCCAGTTTCCTCGAAACGGTTGCCTCGGATTAAAAAGGATCTAGGACATTAGGGTTACTTATAAGGTGTCCCAACTGTTGCTTCGGTGACCACACTGTCCCTACAATCGAATTGACCCGAACACCTCCAACGGTGGTGCTACCTACCTCTCAATGGTGGGATGGCACTACCTAAAGGACACTTACACAGCCTAATTCCTTAGGGTAGGTAGATGACTCATAGATACTTGCTCTTTTCAAAAACAAACAAAATACTTTTCACACCTCACACTTTCAAAAGCTTTCAAAACAAATTTTTCAAACACTCTTGAGGACAGATATAAGAGTTATTCAGAAATCTTTCAAAGAAAGTTTTTCAAACCCACTCACATTTTGAAAAGCAAACATTTTGAAAACATAAGAGCAAGTACCTAAGAGCCCATGGATAACCATGGATAGAAAGGGTGCTAACACCTTCCCTTTCTATAAATCTACCTCCCGAACCGAGAAACATTCTCATAAGGAATTTTGCTGTGCTTTTGTCCTTTCCATGTTGGAGAAAATAAAAGACGATGGCGACACTTGCTTACCGCGACATTTCGCGAAACCAGCTAAAAAACAGTCAGTTCTATTTCCACCGATCACAGCTTCCCTCAAGGATGCCAGGGCTATAATTGAAAAAGGTGGGTATGCAAATTGGGGCCAGCTCCCTGATTTCACACAAAAGACTGACAAGTTTGGTTTGGGCTTTACTGCAGAGGCTCAAAGGGTTGTTCGACGCGCGCGGATTGGGAGACCTCCTCTGCATATCAGTAATCGAGGAGTGAATGCAATTGAAGATGGTGAAGAAGATTCAGATATCAACAGCTGGATCTACCCTACAACCAGTGGTGGCTTGAATAACAAGACGGTGAAGTACTTCGTACCCGTTTCTTTTATTACACAATAATTGACTTTTGTTTTGAGATTTGTAACAAACAGTATAAAACTTTACGGCCCGGTGCCTTGCCCAAGGCACCTTGGCTTTGTTTGTGAGGGATTATTATTTGTCATTTTCATGTATCATCAATAAAGCATTGGACGTTTTCTTGCATTACAAATTTTACGCTCCTTGTTTTTTCCTTTCTATCTCGCACTTTATCAAAACAGCTATTGTCTTACACACACTCACGTATCATAATGCAGATCCATATCCACTCTAGATCCCATTGATAACGACTCTACTACTGCCAGTTATGACTTTGAAAGTCCGATCAACCAAGCCGAGGACGAAGGTGAGGATGATTGTGAAGTTCCTGGGGAACTTGCTAGAATGTTACAATAGGAAGAGAGGGCCATACAACCTCATGAAGAGCCAGTGGAATTAGTGAATTTGGGTACAAAGGAAGACAAGAAAGAGGTCAAGATAGGTGCAAATCTGGAACCTAGTGTCAAGCAACGGTTGATACAGATGCTACGTGACTATGTTGAGATCTTCGCTTGGTCTTATGAAGATATTCCTGGTTTGGACACCGATATTGTGGTACACCGCCTGCCAACTAAAGAAGATTGTCCTCCGGTAAAGTAGAAGGTTCGCCGTATGCGCCCTGAGATGTCTGAGAAAATCAAAGCTGAAGTCATGAAACAGTTTGACGCTGGATTTCTAGCTGTCACTTCTTACCCGCAGTGGGTTGCCAATGTTGTTCCGGTGCCTAAGAAAGATGGTAAGGTGCGGATGTGTGTGGACTATAGAGATATGAACAGGGCAAGCCCAAAGGATGATTTCCCGCTTCCTCACATCGATGTTCTGGTCGACAACACCATGCAGCATAAGATCTTCTCCTTTATGGATGGTTTTTCTGGTTACAATCAAATTAAGATGGCTCCCGAGGACATGGAGAAGACGACCTTCGTTACGCAGTGGGGCATCTTCTTTTACAAGGTAATGCCCTTCGGGTTGAAGAATGCTGGGGCAACTTATCATCGCGCCATGGTCGCTTTGTTCCATGACATGATTCACCATGAGATTGAGGTTTACGTTGATGACATGATCGCAAGGTCATAGACTGAGGAAGAGCACCTTGACCATCTCCAGAAACTGTTCGACAAGTTAAAGACGTACAAGCTAAGATTGAACCCGAACAAGTGCACCTTCGGGGTAAGGTCCGGTAAGCTGCTGGGTTTCGTTGTTAGTGATAAAGGTATTCAAGTGGATCCTGTAAAGGTTAAGGATATACAGGAGATGCCAGCTCCTCGAACAGAAAAGGAAGTTAGAGGCTTTTTGGGACGTCTGAATTACATTGCCCGATTCATTTCACATCTGACTACTACTTGTGAGCCAATCTTCAAGCTGCTGAAGAAAGATCAAGTGGTAAAATGGAATGATGAATGTCAGACCGCTTTCAAAAGGATCAAGGAATACCTCCAAGAGCCACCTATTTTGATGCCTCCAGTTGAAGGAAGACCTTTGATTTTATACTTGACAGTGCTGGATAATTCAATGGGGTGCGTGATGGGGCAGCATGACGAGTCTGGTCGAAAAGAGCATGCTATTTACTACCTTAGCAAAAAGTTTACCGACTGTGAGACCCGATACTCACTGCTCGAGAAAACTTGCTGCGTTTTGGCATGGGTTGCTCGCCGGCTGAGACAGTATATGCTGACTCACACTACCCTATTGATATCAAAGATGGACCCAATCAAGTATATCTTCGAAAAGCCTGCCTTGTCTGGAAGAATAGCGAGATGGCATATGATCTTAACTGAGTATGATATCCAATACACAACCAAAAAAGCAATCAAAGGGAGTGTGTTGGCAGATCATTTGGCGCATCAGGCCGTGGACGACTACCAATCTATGAATTTCGAGTTCCCGGATGAGAACATCATGTTGGTGACTGACTGCGAAGAAATTGGACCAGATGAAGGACTCGAGGAGGGATCCCGATGGTCTATGTATTTTGACAGAGCCTCAAACGCATTGGGTAATGGAATTGGTGCTGTGATTATATCTCCTGAGGGCTGTCATACTCTGTTCACCGCTCGATTATGTTTTAACTACACCAACAATATGGCGGAGTATGAGGCATGCATCCTAGGTCTTCGAGCTGCTATTGACCTGAGGATTAAGTTCGTGAGTGTATTCGGAGATTCCGCTCTAATCGAAGTCCAGATACCCTCTCTCTAGATTATGAAGGACGCAGGTTTGAGCGAGGATGATTGGATCCAGGACCGACTTGATCAGCTGAATTTAATCAATGAAAAGAGACTTACTGCTATTTGTCATGGTCAGACGTATCAAAAGCGAATGATCAAGGCATTTAAGAAGAAAGTTAGACAACAAGAATATCAAGTTGGGGATCTAGTGATCAAACGCATCATACTGCCGCAAGGTGATCCTAGGGGAAAATGGACCCCCACTTATGAAGGGCCATTTGTGGTTAACATTTTCTTAGGAGGAGCTATGATTCTAACCACCATGGATGGTGACGACCTTCCTCACCCCGTCAATGCAGACATAGTGAAAAAATACTATGCATAATCAAGGACCCGCTAGGTTGACTGGCCTAGGAAAAAATAAGGGCTTCCCGGCGAACCAAAAGGGTTCGGGCAAAAGTAAGGGATGAAAAAAAAATTGTACACCCGACAAGTCGAAAACCTGAAAAGGCGGCTTGGGCAAAAAAGGGTATCCCGGTGGACTGAAAACCCGAAAGGGCGGTCCAGAAAAAAATTAGGGATTAAAGCGTAACACTATTTCTCATTGGATCATCTTGCAACCAGACTTCAGTATCGACCATCAAGCTCGGACGGCGCCAATCAATATGATCTACCTTCAACCAAGTAGAAAAGTGATGAGACGCTCGAAGATATAAGGGCAATAGTAGAGTTGGAACCCAGTGGGATTGTTCACATGGCTGTTTTTCTTTGTTTTTCACAAATTGTATAATTTCTATCTTTCAGCGGCATTCTCTTACTAGGACTTCAGCCTCTTGTACAAAACGCCTATTACAGGCTAACTTCAAGAATCAATACAATTCATTTTACAATAAATTTCAAAAATTGTTTTTCTTTTACTGTTTTGTTTTGCAAGAACGTCCAATGATTCATTTTTGATATATGCATTTGAAAATAATTGTTGCTCATAAATATTTACATGCGAAACAAAACACAATTACTCGTAATTCCAGGAACAGGGGAAAACAGGAAATGTCCAAACCTTACAGTTGCTCTGCCCACCAGGTACAAGGATAGAGCCAGTTTGAGAAAATGTCTAAAAGCACATACCCTCCCCACAGAGTAGGAAGTGTATGAAGACAGTAATGTTAATTCTCCCCAAGCAGAGTTTATCTATCACTAGCGATAGAATATTATCCCCAGTGGAGTTTATTTCTTCCACAAGAAGAAACTCAATCCCCAACAGGGTTCATTAACGCCAGCAATGGTAATTCACCCCCAGTAGAGGATATTTCTCCAAATCAGCAGATCTTCTGGCAGAGTATCTCTCTTTCCCACATAGTCACTTTCTCGCCAGTTTATTCTCCAGCCGAGTTATTCTCCCGCCAATTTATTCTCAAATCATCTTCGGTCGTTATCCCAAGCGAGAACGAAGAACTCAACTCTTTATATTCTCCAACAGCAGTCCAGGAATTATTCTCCCTAGCTAGAAAACATCACGAGACATTGCATATCCATACATCATGGCATGCGCATACGCATCATACAGCACAATCTCATTTATTTTAAGAGCATCATTACTCGATACATGTCATACATCATGACATTACATACGACTAACTCTTTACCTTTCAGGGAAAGATACAATCAAATTCTCATAAGTTTTCTCTGGTTCAGTCAAATCGGTGCTAAGATTTCTATTCCAGTTCAAGCTATGAAGCCCGGATCCGACCGGATATTATCTTGATTTCTCCAAAACACCATGAAGCCTAGAATCGACCAGATAGTGGTTTATATTAAATTCAAGCTATGAAGCCAGGAAATCGACCGAATAATATCTTGATTTCTCCAAAATACTACGAAGCCTGGAATCGACCAGATAGTGGTATCTCTTAAATGCAAGCTATGAAGCCCGAATTCGACCGGAAAATAGTTTAATCCCCAACAAGTTATTGTGAAGCCTGGAGAACGACCAGATAGCAATGCAAGTTACTGTGAAGCTTGAATTACGACCAGATAGCAGTACAAAGACACCATGAAGCCTGGAATCGACCAGATAGTGGTATATCATAAACACAAGAAGTGAAGCTCGGAAATCGACTGGAAAACAGCTTAACAAGGTATTGTGAAGCCTGGAAATCGACCAGATAGCAGTACAGGACACCATGAAGCCTGGATTTGATCAGATAATGGTATAAGACACCATGAAGCCTGGATTCGACCAGATAATGGTATAAGACACCGTGAAACCTGGATTACGACCAGATAGCGGCAAGAGACACTGAAGCTTGGGACTACGACCAAATAGCAGTAAGGGACACTATGAAGCTTGGATTTTGACCAAATAGCAGTCTACCCGGCCAATTGCTATGAAGCCCGGAAATCGACCGGATATTAGTACGCCTTAAAATCAAATGGAAGTCCAAATGTGACAGGATAACCACTTGATTTCTTATGAAGCCTGGAACACGACCAGATAAGAAGTAAGAAGTTGCGAAGCCTGGATTACGACCAGATAGCGATAAAGGACTGAAGCCTGGAATCGACCAGATAAAAGTATAAGACACTGCGAAGTTTGGATTTTGACCAAATAGCAGTTTACCTGGCCAATTACTAAGAAGCCCGAAATCGACCGGATATCAGTATGCCTTAAATTCAAGTTGAAGCCCGGATGCGACCAGATAACAACTTAATTCCTTCTGAAGCCTGGAGCATGACCAGATAAGACTTGAGAAATTTCAAAACCTGGATTACGACCAGATATCAAGTTTAATCTCATCCCCCCAGTAAGCCATTGTAAAGCCTGGAGCATGACCAAATAACAGTCGGTCTTATTTTCCTCAACCAGTCACTGTAAATCCTAGAACACGACCAAATAGAAGTTTATTTTTACCTCCCCGACTAAGAGATGATTCCGTAGTATAATAACAGACGAATAAAGCTCCTAAAATTCTATTTCTCTCAAGACAGAGACCAACATTCCCCAGCAAAATCCTCCTCAACAACAGGTATACGGGCTCTCGCAAAGGAATCTCTTATGCGATCAACACTTCTTCTGATGGCATCTTTAAGCCTATTTTCCGTCATTAACTTCAAAATGGAATCTATAAGCCCATTCTCGAAATCTCAAGGCCAGTACCACTTCACGCGAGTGCAAATTTCTGGGCACTCTAGTGTTCAATCATCTTCCACCTTTGGATCACGAAAGGCAAACAAGCCAATCTACATCCTCGGGTTTAAGAAGATTGAACAGGGGCAGCTGTTGTACCCCAAAATTTTCCCTCCCATATTTTTCAAATACATTTCAAGTGAAATCCTCAAATTGCTCAAGGAAGTCCAAGTGTTGACCAGACAAACTCTCTCCTAAGGCAGTCTACCTCAAATTAGGGTTTCAGTTGGCATCAAGATGTTTGAGTCAAAAGGATCCCAAACGCTCACCATTGTCCTAATATGTTCTCAAGATCATCCATGTCAAGTTTCAAGCCTTACAGAGGAAATTTGCTCAGTCAATTGCTCAAAGGCCTGAAAATCGACTATGCTAAGGCAAAAGTCAACTGTGTCCTACATACAGTCAAACTTCAAGATTTTTGGTCAACATCCTCATTTTTAAGTATTATTCATCATTTTATCAAGGGTTTATCATGATTCCTCAAGGATTACTCACAATTCATCAAAACCCAAAAGTTGCTAAATTAGGGTTTTGTAGGAAAAGTCAACTCAACTTTGACCAAGCATAACTTTCTCATACTTTATCAAAAATGACCCATCCAAAGCTTATTTTGAAGAGGATGTAATTCCCTACAATTCATCTTCATATCCTAAGTTCAAAATATGCACTCACAAGAAGATATAAATTTTGACATTATAGGTCATTTTGAAAAGTCAACAAAAACACCTTTTTTGTCAAAGCTCCATACATGAACATGGAAGACTCAATTGAGATGAGACCAGAAGGGTTGATTAGAGGACATCTCAAGATTTCTAAAAAGTCCAAGAACACATATCTAGGGTTAAAATTGAAGGAGTTATGCATTGGTAAAGTTGACCTTTTTTGCAAAATTGCCAAAAGTCAAAAGTGGCCAAAATTACAATTTTTGTCAAATGGGCCCAACTTTTTGTTCTTGCATTGAGTTTCTAACATGATCCACGACCCATGATCCTTCCCACTTGTCTTTATTTTATTTTTATCATTTATTTTGATTTTTATTTCAATTAAATTAAATAAAATCAAAACAAAATCATGAAAATATCAAAACTAATCAAAGCATGAGATTTTGTGCATGTTTAGATCTCTTATAAAGATGGAAAGAGAATCAAATCGTGCAAGCTTCATTTGGACACAAAAACATTGAATTTGGCTTGATTTGGAAAGGTTTACATAAGAATCAAATCATGATTCAATCATCTTAATGGAAAAAGATTTGAAGCAAGTTTGTAACCTAATTCATTTTAGGGTCCATATAGAGCATGTGCGGATAAAAAACCAGGGGATTAGAGGCGTGAGAAACAGAAAGCAAACTTGCAAAAACTCAACAAAAGTGGTGAATCAAATTCCAATTTTCAGGCCATCTCAAGCCTTCCCAGCTATCTAAATCGCTTGCTGGATATCTCTGGGTCATATTGCAATCACTAACAAGCCTCATAACATCCAAAAACGCGTTGTCAACATCTCACAACACTCATACTTTTTTAAAATCGAATCTCATAATTCTGGCATTGTTAGCATATTTTATGGACATATTCTGAATCCTTGAAACATTTGCAAGCTAATGATAATACTTAATTGCATTTTTGTTGACCATACAGAAAGTTGCCATGATTAGGGTTTAGGTTTCGTTTTTAGTGGTTTTGCTTGCAGGAACAATTGGCCATGGAAAGTGGTACCATGATGCTCATGAGATCGCAACGAGTTGATTGGTACCACTGGAATTGATTTACCATGCTTTTAGAGAATTTTGGAGGATCACATGGTTGTACCTACGCCCAGATAACCGTAGGTAAAAGTTGTTGAACTTTTAGCAACGGAGGGAGGAAGAAGAAGGGTTGCGTGGCAGGCAGTGATTCGCCCATTCAAAAATTCCCGCGTTTGTCATATATTATTTTGCTTTTTCCAATATAATGATTGTTTGTCATTAACCATACAAATGAACACGCTAGCTCAGATGGTCATCAGGCGTTTGGAAAAGCCAAAGGGCTTGGGTTCGATCCCCAGGTCCCCATATTATTTCATAATGTTTTTTCTTGCATAATCAGGCACATGTACATACAAGGGGACCACCAAGAGTCATCAGCTTTCAACCATTGGATCCATAGCAAGCCAAATCCAAGGCTTCTCACATGAGGGCCTATCATGGGCGTGAGTCAAGCCAATGCACAGGATTTGAAAAAGTCAATGAAGGCCAGATATTGTTGGGCCTAGAAATGATATTAACACCCCCCTCCATTGCTACTAAACCAGATCCATCTCTTTTTCTTTTATATTTTTTTCTTTTATTTATTTATTTTGATTAATTTATTTTCTAATCGCAAATTAAATTCTTTTTTTTACAAAAATCATAAAATCAATTTTATCAAATTAGAATTTAAGTTTTTATTTATTTTGTCAAAATTAATTTAATATTAGCTTAATTTAATTTTAGGGTAATTCTAACCTTTTTGTAAATAATTTAAAATAAATTAGAAAATTAGGTTTTGTTTGATTTAATTTTTATTTCTTTTCTCAAATTAAGTAAAAATACAAAAATAGTTAATTTAATTATTTGTCTCAAATAAAATTAATTAGACATTAGGTTTTCTTTATTTATTCAATTAAACTCTCCATTTTTCAAAATAATCAAAAACAACAAAAATATGATTTTTCTTTCAACTAGGTTTAGACGGGGTCAAAACCCTAATTTTCTCGTTCTCGTTTCATCGCGCGCATTTTTTTTTGCGATATTAATGTAACTGCTCATGGTATGTAATAATTTAATTAGGATTTTTCTTTTATTTATCGTTTTACGGGTTTTAGGCTATGTAATTAATGCCCCTCCCCGAAGCCTAGTAATAGTGTAGTTTTATTTCTCGCATTTTAATTTTCGCAAATATTAACTGTTAGATGTATGATAATAGGATTGCATGACAAGACCGTATGTTAATTTTAAAATGGTTAGCAAACCCTAAATGTGCAAAGATAATAACTGAAATCAAATCACTCGCACATGCACACTCCTAGGGTATACTCTCACTTCGAATGCCTTCGGTAAATGATCATTAAGTATAAGGTGTCTTAGTGGTTACCCTCCTGTCTAAACAAAGATCAAATGTCCCGTTCGGAAATGTTGCCTCATAAATGTTGCCTCGAATATGATCTTAAGACATTAGGGTTATTACTAAGACGTCCTAACATTACTTTAGTAATCGTACGTCCCTTTCAAATTGACCCTTACAACTCTAACAACGGTGCTACCTACTCATTAATAGTGGTATATCGTTGTCTAAAGGAAACAAGAACAGAAACATTCTTTTCTCGAGTAGGTAGATTCTAATAGGTACTTGCTCAAAATAAACTTTTTCACACTTACACTCTTTTCAAACAAAGTTTTCGAAAACACTTCGTAACACTCTTGAAGACAGAAGCAAGGGTTAAAACGAAGTAAAATAAAAAACTTTTCAAAACGCACAAACACATAAGCAATTTTTAAAATGATGAGCAAGTACCTAAGATCCCGTAGAAAACTATGGATAGAAAGGGTGCTAACACCTTCCCTTTCTATAATCTACCCCCGTACTCAAAATCTCAAAAAAAGGAATTTTTTTGTGCTTTTTTTCCTTTCCAGTTGGATAAAATAAAAGTCGGTGGCGATTCTTGCTTACCGCGACATTTTGCGAATAAAAAATGCAAAACGCAAACCAACATTTTCCTAAAACAGTCTGGTTCTGCCACCGTATCACAAGATCCAAATCTGAATAAGATATCCATCAAGAATTGTGACTCCAGAATGGGCGTGCATTACAATCCGGAAACAAAAACTATCACTTACATTGTTGAAGATGTTGTTGGCGATGAAGGGAACGACCAAGAAGTTGAAGGCGGTGAAGTTGTGCCTCCTTCACCTACTGCTCCCTCTAGTCCAAGCAATCAAGAGCTTATGGATTACATGTCTCAACAATTTTCTTCCATGAACACCAACATCAATAACCAGTGGAATGCGATCAATGATTCTACTACAACCCGGATTAATGACTTCCGCACAGATGTGAATCAACAATTTTCATACCTTTATTCTCATCTTCACATTCCACCGTATGATCCAAATAATCCAGCTGCACCTCCTCAACACTACACAGAACCCCCTCTTCAACAACAATTTCCGAATCAAGGCTCTTGGTCCTATAACCACCCGGACATGCATCACCCTTAAAGTTCTGGCCAACTCTATTTTCTGTTATGTCCTTGTCTTGTTATTCAATGTTTTGTTTGTTAAACTTATGTGTAATCGTTAAACAATTTGTGTTGTTTTTTTTATTAAAATGTTTCTCGATATATTGCTTTATTACTGTTTGTTTTGTGCATCTTTCCCTTCTTTTTGATAATGTCAAAGGGGGAGAAAGATGTGGTACTTTATGCTTGTATTTTTCCTTGTCTTAGTCTTAATTTTTTAAAGGTACTCCTCAACCAAGATGATCGAATACAAAGGATTCCGACCTTCTCATACATAGGGGGAGTTTTGCATCTTAGGGGGAGAAGCTCTTTCCGGAAAATACAACGCATAAAGCAAGATTGTTTGTCATCATCAAAAAGGGGGAGAATGTAAAATCAAGCTTCTCAAATGAACTTTTGTTTTGATGAAGACAAACCATGATTGACAAAGAAGGCAAATATTTATGATCAAGCTCAAAGCATCTAAGGACAAAATCTTCAGTTCAAGGCTCTTAACAACTTTCAAGGTATAATGATATTATTTACTTTGATCTTAAGATATAGATGCTCAATGGTGAATAAGAAATGTTTTATAAATCATTACTCAAGTTTTTCAAAGTTAAAATTCATTTTTTACTTGAGTGCAATCGATTTGCATATTAGTGCAATCGATTGCATGTTTCAATTTTTTCAGATCTTTTGCTTTTGTTTCTTAGTGCAATCGATTTACATTGCTTGTGCAATCTATTGCATACTTAAAATTTTCAAAACGTTTTCTTCTGTTTCTCATGCAATCGATTTACATTGCTTGTGCAATCGATTTACATTGCATGTGCAATCGATTGCACTCACTTATTTTTTGCTACTGACTTTACATGCAATCGATTGACATTACTTGTGCAATCAATTGCACACTTAAAACTTTTGAAAATATAGTTGCTGAAACATTGTGCAATCGATTTACACAAAGGGTGCAATTGATTGCATGCTGCACGATTTTGAAAAACAACAACTTTTCACATGCTTGTACATAATACCTTTTCATTGAAACCTTTCACTCAATCTTGGCATTTGTTCATGATTCAATTTTAGAACTTCATGATGTTTCAAAAGGTTGTTATGAACATATACATATTCATTTTCAACACCTCTTCCAAATATATTTCCTGAATTTTCAAAATACAAACTCAAGCATTTCTTCACTTTCATACATAAGTTTTCTGCACATTTTCATACATTGTTAAACAGAAAACTTTGAGCAATTATATCTTGAGTCATTGTATAATAATATTATTGGAAGAGAATATCATTCATTTTTAAATCACTCTAAGTGATCAATACTACTCAACTCACTCAAAATCAAATATTGATAGTTACTTACTTATTTTTCCAGGATTGTTGGAAATAAGTTTAAGTGTTTTAAAATCTTGTCTTTCCAGAATTGTTTGATACAAGTGTAGTCACTTTGAGAGGATTGTTCTCATTGTTGACATAGTGAAAATACAAGAGGATTGTTCTTGGTTCAATAGGATTGTTCTTGGCTTTTTTGGTAGTTCTTGTTTAAGTTTGCCACAATAAGGAAATCTCTTTCATGTTGAAAGGCGACTGGAGTACTCTCGGACTGAGAGGGGAACCAGGATATATCGCTCGTGTCTCTTTATTTTTCTGCACTTTACTCTTTCCTAAACTCACCATTAACCCGAAAAATAATATCCATCATCACTAAAACCAGAATTTTTAAAAGTACCTAATTCACCCCCCTCTTAGGCGCACTTCGTACTTACAATTAGTTGGTAGGTAGGCCTATCTATTGGATGTGAAGGAACAGACGTAGGTTCATCGTATGGTCATCAAAGGCAACATGTAAGGATACTTTAGAAATTGTATCAAAGGAACTATCATCATTTTGCTCGTAGGGTCACCGAAGGGACTAGAGCATTTTGTAGGCAGCTCGAAGGGTTATCGAGGGATTATGATCTTTATTCGAAAGGGACTATGATGATTTGATCGAGGGTCTTTTTGATAAAGTATCCCTACTTTCGAGGGACGTGACCAATATCGTAAGGCAACAAGAGAGGTTACCAGAAAAGTACAAGTGTGTGAAGTGTGTTAATTCAGTTATTTATCTTGAGAATTAGGGTTTTCTATGTTTTTTTAGTCTTTCCATACAAACCCTAGTTACTAGCAGTTAAAATATGTATAGAAAATATAAAGTGCGGAATGTAAAACATAAGCTATTACATGACTTTGGGAGAGATACATAGGTATAGAAATTTACAGAAAAAATAAACCTACGCTATTACATCTTGTGAGCAGTTACATAATTGGAAAAAGTGTCGGAAAATAAATCTACGCTATTACATCGATAGTGCAACCTATACACTTTGTGTAATAAAATTAAATAGCAAGGAAAGAAAATAGAAAAAGAATGTTAAAATGAAAAATGTTTTTGTTTTTGTGTCTTTTGTAGAAAATAATTTAAATGATAATAGTAATTAAAAACCTAATTCTAATTAATTTTAATATTAAGAAAAAAGTTAATTAATTAATAAATTAATTAGTAAAATAAAAAATATATAATAAAAATTTTAATTAATAATTAAAAAGACCTAACCCTAATTTGTTATAGATTTAAAAAAGATTAGGTTAGTTAATGATTAATTAAAAAGAAATTAATTAAGAAAATAGAAAATTAAATAGTAAAGGAATAAGAAAAAGAATGTTAAAATATTAAAATGTTTTTGTGTAGAAAATAATTTAAGTGATAATAATTAATTAAAATCTAACTGTTTCTAATTAATTTTTAATATTAAGAAAAAGGTTAATTAATTAATTAATTAATAAAAATACATCAAGAATTTAATTACTAATTAAAAACCTTAATCCTAATTTGTTAATGTGTTAAAAATATTAGGTTAATTAAATGTTAATTATAAAGGAAATTAAGAAAATATGGTGAAAATAAATTAGAGTTAGTTAAAAAAAGAAAAAAAAAGCAATTTCCCGGGGTGGGTGTTAGTTTGGCCTGAAAACACTTGTATGGTGAGATTCGATGGAAATAACTCAAACTGCCCTAGCAATGGCAGATCCTTATTCCCGCATCAAATCTTGCAAACAATGATTCTAAACAAGTCTAAACATCACTATAAATAGGTATATATGCATACAATTAATCAACAACGCGTGAATTATGAGTTTGAATTTCAAGAATATTACTCAACTGGTGATGTGGAGATGTGATGATCTAGCGTGCTTCAAGCTTCAAAGATGAATAGGGTGAAATCCTTAGAACTTCTGGAACACGATGGAATTCTTGGAATGGATTGAAAGTTGTTGCACACAAGGTTTATAGTTTGCCCTAGTTTTGAGAAAATTGAGATTTTTGAGAGTGTGTTCTTGAGGCAATATTCGTGTCCTTCTTTTTCTGAATACATTGTGTATTTATAGGAGAAAAAATTAGGTCAGCAATATTGAATAAAATATTGTGCAATCATGGTATAATATTTCATGTTTTAAATTTCATGATGAAATATTTCATGATCAAATATTGATGAAATTACAAAAGATTTGAATTTCATGATCAAATATTTGATTGAAGTTTTGCATAAAATCTTTCGTTTTTAGGCCAATCTCATACCAATCACGTTTTTTTGCAAGTTGTCACCATCTTTTTAGACTTATGATTTGATTCAAAAATAGATCTACATGCCTTATATCATTTATTTCATATTTTATTTGATTTATTTTGCTTTTAATTGAATACAATCAAAATAAAAAGAAATAAAAAACACAAAAATAAATGAATGGATATAGGAGTCTATTATGAGGTCAGGAACATGTTTTTACCTTAAAAGATAGGCCGATTAGCCCAAAAATTCAAATTTGCTCAATTTAGAGTTCATGCATTTTCTCAAAATTGTCCAACTTGCACCAATCATAACTTACTCAACTTTTGTCATATGAAGGTGATCTTTGACTTTTTGGAAAGTTCAAGATATCCTCTACAACCTTCATTTTAGTCATTTTTTCTTTTGAAGTTTTTAACCTGACGCAAATTACTTTGACAAAAAGTGTCTATTTGTTGACTTTTAAAATGACCTGTAATGTTTTGGCCCATATCTCTCAAATGTAGCATTTTTGACCTTGAGCTTAGAGAGACAAAGTTTTAGATAATTGAATTTACTTCAAAATGAGCTTTGGTTGAGAATATTTTGATGAAGCATGTGAGAGTTATGCTTGGTCAAAGTTTAGTTGACTTCTCCTTAAGAAAACCCTAATTTAGTAATTTTTGACTTTTGATGAATCTTGAGTTTTCTTGATGAATCATGATCAACCCTTGATCAAATGATGAACGTGGCTTTAAAATCTTGACGTTGACCAAAACTATTGAAGTTTAACTGTAAATTGGTCAAAGTTGACTTTTTGTCCAATACAATTGATTTTTAAACATCATGTAACTGACTGAGCAAACTTGTGCTGCAAGACGTGAAATTTGGCAAGAGGATTCTTTTATGCATATGAGAAACCATGAAATCCACTTGAGGCATTATACGTCCAATTTTCCTTGAGAAAAAAACCCTAGTTGTAGGTCAATGCTTAGGAGGAGGGTTTGTCTGATCAATCTTTGAGTAGTCTTGAGTGCTTGAGAACCCTAGGAGCATGATGAGGTATCTTGAATCAATTTGTCTTGAATAATGGGAGGGAAAATTTTGGATTACAACAGTGCTAATTGTTTTAATTTAATTCGCTTGACTTTCCTGGCTACGATGTGCGCGCATTGACTGATGTTTACCATGCATTTGTGTCTCCGAGCCATTCAGATTGCCACACAAATTAATTAAGAGAGATCCAACGCATCTTATATTTCTGGTTTTTATTCTTTTCCTATTTTTGTTTTTTAATTCATTTATCTTTAAAAATTCTTAACTATTTTATTTTTTATTCAAAAATTATGAAAAAAATATACAAAACACTTTGAATAATTTATGACTTTGAATATTTTTTATATTTTTTGCATTGTTTGCCTTATTTTAATTAGTTTAAAAATATTTTTGATACCTTTTAAATTTTGAAAAAATTATGAAAGGATCCAATGATATTTTGGCAAGTCATGGTGATCTCATTTGATTTTTATTTTTATTTTTTCTATTTTTTGTGATTTTTGGTTTATTCCACTTAATTTTGCAATTTTTAAAAATAGTTTCTAAATTTTAAAGAATATTAAAAAAAATTGTGAATATACTTGGAGTAATTTCTGATTTTTTTTTTCATGCCTTTGCATTCCATTTATTTTAAGTCTTGATTATGGTTTGGTATTTCCCCTTTTATTTTCAATTTAAAATCTTAAAAAAAATAATTTTCTTATTTTATTTTTGTTTAATTGCAGTTTTATTTTTGTATATATTATGGCTAATCTTGGACCATGTGAATTTTAGTCACAAGTTTCATTAACATCATTGGATCTTGAGTGTTGAGTTAAACTCCACAAAAATGGATAAATGATTTTAATGATAGCTTAATTAATTCTTTGGTTCAAATGTGGGATTTAACTTTTGTCTATCTCTACTTCATTCCATTTTCACTCTTCATCTCATCCCTGTCTTATTTCCTTTTTAAGTGATCATTAGTGGCCCAAGTTTTATGCTTGAAATTTTCCAAGTATTATTGATTATTGAACCATGGTTCAAGACCTATGATGCTTGTTGTTAGGAGGCTTTTATTTTATCAATCCTCTAACAAGTCTTCATCAACTTTGACCTAAGTTTAATCTTCAATTATCATTGATCATTTATCTTGGATTCCATCCTCTTTATCTCCCTTCTTCTTTATTTTTGTTTTTACTTGTGCTACATGTTTTAGGAGCTTAGGTTCTACCATGTCTCTGACATGTATGGTACATACATTGCTATTGACCGGCCTCAAAATAGGTTTGACTTCTTGTAGCAACTGGATTTTTAATCAGAGCCGCCACTATTAGTTTTTATCCTAGGGAAGGGAATCTAACAGAAAACCCTAATTCACATACCGAGATTCTAGACTTCGGACTCAATTAAACGAAGGAAGGTGTTATGCACCTTTCATCCACCTTGTTCACAAGGATATTAGACTCTAAGTTTAGGTTTGGGGTAGACTGGATTTTAAGTTTTAATCAGAAATACTCGCCACAATTTTTGATGGTGTGCATACGTATCCTCTTACGAGGAATCAGAGTCCCAATTCGTAGTTCGTATAGGTTTTTGTTTTTTAGTGGTTTGCAAACCTATTTTGAATCACTTCGCACTCGGTCGGGAGTAGTGATTGTGGAGATTTTGACTGAGTGCGTAGTAAGTCCAACCTAGCTTGAAACCCTTTTGCAAAAAAGACAGTTGATTAGTCTAGTTTATTGCGAAAAATAGTTTTAAGATTTGTTGAATAATTTTTAATCGTATTAATTGCAAAAAGTCTTGATTAATGCATAATAAAAATATTTAATGCAATAATATAGAAAATATGTACATGGATTTTTAATAAACATAATTTATTTATGATAATAAGTAATATTTCCATATAGTAAAATATAATACTATAAATAAAAAATAATATTAATGATAATAATAATTATAGCTAATAAAAAAAAGATGATAATATAAGATAATAATAATAAAATAATTATAATTGAAAAAATGTAAAAAATGAATGATTAGGCAGGGGGTGTAATCCTAGTTTTGAAGTAAAACAGGGGGGTGTGGAAAACAGTTGGATCACGCCCATCACAAGTCCAGGCAGGGGGGGTGTGAACCATTTCATGGTTTAGTAATTAGGGCAAGCGGGGGTACTAACAGTAACTGGGCTTGGCCTATTATGCCAATTGAGAGGGGTCCGGTTGATTGTGTATGTGAGGGTGTACAGATATTACAGTGGGACTTGGCTTATCGGCCGTCCACAGATGATCTAACGGACGAAGACGCGAGTGCAACTTATTTATCATGGCCTTCACGTACTGGATAGTTTACATCATACAAAATTTTGTTTTACATTGTGTTTCATTTTTTTCATCTTACAACATGCATCTTCTTCTCTCTCTCTCTCTCTCAATACACAAACCCTTTGTTCTACAAACCCTTTGTTCTACAAACCCTAGCACCGCTACCGGCGGCGACGACTCACCCCCTTTCCCAACGCGTATCAACCTATAACCCCAATAGAAAAACAACAAACACAAACAATGAGCTAAGTGTTTTACCCCCTTAGTGATTCTGACTTTGAGCGTTCGCTTCGATTTGTTCTAATCTCCTTCCTCTCCCTTTTCTTTTTCATATCACAGTGACACTTTGAAGATGATGGTGATGATCGAAGGAGGGTGCAGCGAAGCTTGAGGGTGATGCGGCGGCGACGGTTCAATTACACGATTAGGGTTTCCGATCCAGAAACTATAATCGCTTCCTTCTTTCAACAACAAAAGGGTTTTTCCTCCGTTCTTTCTTATTTCAGAATCTCGTTCTTCTTTCAATCTCTCCTCGTTGCAATTCTATTTTCTTCAGTCTCCTCCCCTCTCGCCTTTGTGCCTTCTTCTATTTATACATTTTATTTCTTTAGGGTTTTATTCATTACAGTTTGTGAGCTTAGATTTAGGAATTAGCTTCAATTAGGGATTGATTTTAGTTGTAATTGATTCGGAATTAATTTTGTATATTTAGAGATTTAGTCGCTTTAGGGTTTTTACTATAAATCTTGTAATATAATTGATTTCTAGATTTCGTTTTAGATTTGATTTTGTAATCTGTACTGAGATTAGTTTTCTATAATATTTGGATTTCCTTTGTAATATTTGCGATTTGGTCTTGTAATAAAGATTTGTTCTGCAAACAATTTTATGTTTTGAGATTTGATTTAGTTTTGCTGTGATTTTGATTGTTTTAGATTTAAAGATTCTGGGATTCGTTTGTAGAGGATTTGATTCAATCTCTACAGTATATGTTAATAAAGAAACATGCATAATTTTGGTTTTAATTGGTACAGTATTTGTTTCCTTGATTCGGGCCATCGCATTACTTTTATACTCAGCCCAGCAACATTATTTCTTTTATTTACAACAAACGTGTTTTTAATACAATTGGGCCCAAATCTCTTTAAAAACTGCAGTCCAAACATAAACTTTTTCTAAACAAGCATCCTTAATAAATGGAATAAATAATATTCAATCTAAATAAAGTAAATGATATTCAATCTAAAAAATTTATCAGCAAAAATATGAAGAAAATATTACATTTTCTTTTAATAAAGAAAAATATAATATTTACTTATTCTTAAAAGTTTTAATACCTAATGTTTCTCTCTTTCTTTTTCTGACAAAGTAAATCAGCAAATGGGTTGTTGAAGAAACACAATGGGCCTGTAGTCCAGAATTACACCTTCCCTTTTGCTATTTACTTACCCAAAACAAAATGAACATATCCTAATGGGCTTTAAATTGCAATTTCGACCTCCCTTTTTTTTTACTAACAACAATAATTTCTAGATGACCTTAATTTAATTTAACTTCAAACAACTTAGACTTAAGTTGTCTTTAAGAATTAAGGACTTAATAATTTAATAACTTAGTAATTATTAATTTTGAAATGAATTTCCATTTTTGAATCTCATGGGCCATAGGCCAACATGCTTCACAAATAAGTTTATGGGTCTTTCTGATTCCAAAAGCCCCACCTTCCTGAATTAAAATACACCCCCTAATCGTCTTGGGTAGAGATGGGCCATCAGATACTGTTGTGCCATTTTTAATTAAATACTTTTTCTTTCTTAATTTCAAAAAATAAAATCATCGAGGTAGGACAAATTTGGGGTACGACAGCTGCCCCTATTCAATTATCTTTCAATCGAATAGCATGAGAAAACCCGAGTCTTGCGCATTCTGATTTGAGGTTTATTGAATACTTGAAGTATCCCAAAATTTGTCCAACAAACATAAGGTTACACTAATATAGCATACCCTTACGAGTCTCAAGGAAGTAGGAAAAGCTGATGATATATCGCTTACCCGGGTTTGATAACGAGGCAGAAGATAGTCTTTAATCTTAAAAACGCAGTTTCGCATCTCTTGGCTTGTTCACCTATTTGGAGAATGAACGACACTTGATGGTGCATGGATGCTTGAAGACTGAGTCCACATGTTATGCTCGTGGATCGCTGCATGAAGTCTGAGGCGATAAATCGAGCGTGAATACATTGCGGCTCAGAGGCTATGTATTTGAGTTTGGGTAACACATTGCGACTTAGAGGCAATGTGTTGAGTTTGGGTAATACATTGCGACTTAGAGGCAATGTGTTGATCTGGATAATACATTGCAGCTTAGAGGCAACATGTTGAGTTTATGAGTACATTGCGGCTTAGAGGAAATGTGTTGATCTGGATAATACATTGTGGCTTAAAGGTAATGTATTGAGTTTGTGAGTACATTGCGGCTTAGAGGCAATGTGTTGAGTTTTGAGGATGCATTACGGCTTAGAGGTAACGTCTTGAGTTTGTGAATACATTGAGGCTTAGAGGAAATATGTTGAGTTTTGCACTCTCATTGCGGCTTAGAGGCAATGTGTTTGAGTTGGATAATATATTGCCGCTTAGAGGCAATATCCTGAGTTTTGCGAATACATTGCGGCTTAGAGGCAATGTGCTGAGTTTTGAGGATACATTGCTGCTCAGAGGAAATGTGTTGAGTTTTGAGGTTACATTGCGGCTTAGAGGCAATGTGTCGAGTTTTGAGGTTACATTGAGGCTTAGAGGCAAAGTGTTGATTTTTGAGGTTACATTGCGGCTTAGAGGCAATGTGTTGAGTTCTGAGGTTACATTGCGGCTTAGAGGCAATGTGTTGAGTTTTGAGGTTACATTGCGGATTAGAGGCAATTTGTTGAGTTTTGAGGTTACATTGTGTCTTAGAGGCAACATCCTGAGTTTGTGAATACATTGCAGCTTAGAGGCAATATACTGAGTTTCATTCATTATTGTATGGAGACTCGGGTGATGGGCTGAGCATGTCACGGCGTAGAGGCTTAGGTGACGGGTTAGATCGTAGGAGAAGTATTTGATTAATAGACCCTTAGATGATTGAATCGAGGGTATTATTGTTTGTTTGCTACATGATACATGCATATGATGTCTAATATCGAGACATTTGGATATATGAGAAATGTATGATGTTTGACATCGATATGGGACCCTGAATATATGCGTGTTGTATGCAAGAATGCATAGTGTATGTTTGCTCGGGGTATGCAAAATGTATGTATGTCTTGGGACGTCATGAAGACTATTTTTGTCATTCTCTCCTTTATACCATTGGCTCAGAGCTACCGTTCCCTAGCGTTGTGTGTTGTCGTAGCATTGTTGATTTTGAACACAGGGGACAATGTTAGAAAAGTTTGAACGTTGATTTTGTATTGTGAGAGCATGGACGTAGACGTAGGTAATGGCCTATGTGTAGATTTGTATGTTGTATGCACGGGCGTTGATGTATGTATTGGCATATGTGTGGTCTATGTAAGCGCGTGTGTAAGCGTAGACCTTGTGTTGTAAGTTAGGCATATGTGTTGTAAAACTTGTGTACGGACGCGTAGATGTAGGAATAGCCATGTGCGTGGACGTAGACGTGGATTTTCTTTTGATATCTTTCTAACCAAAATGTTTTTTTTGATGTTTTGTCAAATGCTTTTATTTTGTTAATTCCCCAAAATGATTTTAAGACAATATTCACAAGTAATAATCGTAGTGTTTTGTAAACAAATCTGATAAAAATAAAAACATAATTTGAAGGATGTAAAGAAACCAAATGTTTTATTGTTATGCCTCTGAGTAGGCGGGAATACAAGATGCAATTCCTAGAAAGAGGTAATTATAGAAAGTTTTAAAACAGTAAATGGAAATGAAAAAATGATAATCGCTACTGATGTTCCCCTATATATTTTGATGATCTTATCTCCTTTGCTTCCAAGTTGTATGATTCCAATATATCCTTCCCTTTGTGGTTCGTAGTTGTAGCTCTTTAGATCACAGTCTTTTTGTTCTTTATTTCTTTGTAGGAAATCCCTAACTTTTGCCTGGATTGCCCTTTCAGGTTTTCAATCCACCGAGATAATTTTCTTGTTATATGCCCCTAATTTTCGCCTGGATCTCCCTTTAGGGTTTTCGATCCACCGGGACGCTCCTTTTTGCCTAAGTCTCCCTTTTGGGGTTCGAACTTAGCGAGCTTTTTATACATAGTATTTTTTGACTGCGCCTGAATTTGCCGGATGCAGTAATTCTTCCTCATCAATTGTAGTAAGGATGAGACCACCTCCGGAGAATGTTGTTTTGACTATATATGGACCTTCGTAGTTGGGTGTCCATTTACCACATGAATCGAGGCGAGGTAATAGAATATTCTTGAGCACTAGATCCCCTTCCTTGAATATTCGAGGGCAGACTTTCTTGTCGAAGGCTCTCTTCATTCTCTTTTGATGTAGCTTACTATAACGCAAAGCCGTCAATCGTTTTTCTTCAATGAGGTTTTGCTGGTCAAGTCGAGTCTGCACCCACTCTTCTTCTTCCAGCTTTGTTTCCCTCGGGACTCTAAGTGATGGTATCTCAACTTCCACCAGGAGTACTGCCTCCATGCCATATACTAGTGAGAAAGAAGTTGCGCCTGTCGATGTGCATACCGAGGTGCGATAGCCATGCAGGTCAAAGGGAATAATTTCGTGCCAATCTTTGTATGTCTTCACCATTTTCTGGATGATCTTCTTTATATTTTTGTTGTCTGCTTCGACAGCCCCGTTCATCCTTGGTCTGTAAGGTGAGGAATTATGATGCTCGATTTTGAAGTCGTCGCACAGTTCCTTCATCATCTTATTTGTTTAAGTTAGACCCATTATCTATGATTATCTGGCTTGGGACACCGTACCTGCATATGATGTTCTGTTTGATGAAGCGTGTAACCATTTGACTTGTTACGTTGGCGTAGGACGGTGCTTCTACCCATTTGGTAAAGTAGTCGATGGCTACCAATATAAAGCGGTGTTCGTTGGATGCTTTCGGCTCGATCATGCCAATCATATCAATTCCCCACATTGAGAATGGCCAAGGGGAGCTCACGATGTTCAGAGGAGTCGGTGGTACATTTATCTTGTCAGGTAGATCTGACATTTATGACACGTCTTCGAGTAGTGATAACAATCAGCTTCCATTGTTAACCAGTAATACCCTGCTCACATAATCTTTCTAGCCATGGCGTGCCCATTTGTATTGGTTCCGAAAGTGCCCACGTGGATTTCTCTCATGAGCGTATCTGCTTCTTGCTTTTCCACACATATGAGTAGTACCATGTCATAGTTTCTTTTGTACACCACTCCATTACTCAGAAAGAATTTTGAAGTTAACTTTCGCAAGGTTTGCTTGTCCATAATAGAGGCATTTTTCGGATATTCCTGCCTTTCCAAGTACTTCTTGATGTCGTAAAACCAAGGCTTATTGTCAGGTCCTTCCTCTATAGCAAGGAAGTGTGCGGGCTCTTCGAAATGTCTGATCGTAATATGTGGTTCATAATTCAGCCAAGTCACTTTGAACATAGCTGATAGGGTTTCCAGGGCGTCTGCCATTTGATTTTCTTCTCGTGGGATATGACTGAAAGTGATCTCTGTAAATTTCGTGGCTAACTTTAAAACATGATCCCGATATGGGATCAGTTTAGGGTGTTTAGTATCTCATTCACCATTAACCTGGTATATGACTAATGCAGAATCCCCAAATACTTCGAGGTGCTTTATTCGCAAATCGACGACAGCTCTCAGTCCTAGTATTAAAGCTTTGTATTCGGCGATGTTGTTGGTGCAGTCAAAACATAACCTTGCAGTGTAGGGTTTGTGATAATTCTTGGAAGATGTTAATACTTCCCCTACACCGTGACCTAGTGCATTTGAAGCCCCTTCGAGCATGAGTGTCCAACGTGCCCCTGGCTCGGGCCCTTCTTCAGGTCCTGGTATTTCATAGTCAGCTATATATATGACATCCTCGTCGGGAAAGTCGAACTTCATGGGCCGATATTCTGATAGCGGTTGGTGAGCTAGATGATCAGCTAGTATACTACCTTTGATGGCCTTTTGTGTGACATATTGGATGTCGTATTCTGATAGTAGAATCTGCCATCATGAGACTCTTCCGATAAGATCCGGTTTTTCTGACACGTACTTTAGATGATCCATTCTTGCTATTAACCATGTAGTATGGGTTAACATATATTTCGTCAACCTCTTGGTAGCCCAAGCCAACGCGCAACAAGTTTTCTCAAGGAGTGAGTACCTGGTTTCGCAGTCAGTGAATTTCTTGCTGAGGTAATAGATCGCATGCTCCTTTCTACCTATTTCATCCTGCTTTCCCAAAACCCAACCCATTGACCCTTCAAGCACTGTCAAGTACATGACGAGTGGTATTTCGAGGACTGGTGGCTTTAATACTGGAAGCTCTTACAGATACTTTTTTATCGTCTCAAAGGCAGTTTGACAATCATCATTCCATACTATCGTCTGATCTTTTTGCAATAACTTGAATATTGGCTCGCACGTAGCTGTTAGATGTGATATGAACCTTGAGATGTAATTCAATCGCCCTAAGAAACCACATACTTCTTTTTTTGTCCTTGGGGCGGGCATCTCTTGTATAGCTTTTACTTTGTCGGGGTCCACCTCGATACCCCACTGGCTTACAATGAAACCTAACAATTTGCCTGATCTGACGCCAAATGTGCATTTGTTCGGATTTAACTTTAGTCTAAACTTACGCAACCTCTCAAATAAATTTTGCAGATGTATGATATGTTCCTCCTTTGTATGGGATTTGGCAGTCATATCATCTACGTATACTTCAACCTCCTTGTGGATCATATCATGGAATAACGTGACCATTTCCCTTTGATAGGTTACCCCTGCGTTCTTGAGACCCAATGGCATTACTTTGTAGCAGAAGGTTCCCCAAGGTGTCATGAAAGTAGTCTTTCCATCTCTTCAGGCGCCATTTTGATTTGATTATAGCCCGAGAAACCGTCCATAAATGAGAATACTGAGGCTTGAGCGGTGTTATCCACTAGGACATCTATGTGGGGTAACGGGAAATCATCTTTGGGGCTTGCCTTGTTTAGATCTTGATAATCTACGCACATGCGTACTTTTCCATCCTTCTTAGGTACTGGTACAATGTTAGCTATCCAGGGTGGATAATCTACCACAGCTAAGAACCTTGCGTCAAATTGTTTGAGAACCTCTTCTCTGGTTTTGCTAAACATATCTGGACGAGTTCTTCTAGGTTTTTGTCTGACTGGAGAACACCCTTCTTTGAGAGGTAGTCCGTGCACCACGATATCCGTATCCAACCCTGGCATGTCCCTGTAGGACCAAGCAAATATATCCATATACTCATGTAATAACTTGATTATCCTGTCTTTGACGCTCTGTGTAGCGATAAAAAATGTAGCGGGGTAAATCGGAGATCGAATTATTGATTAATTCATCTCACAAAGCAAGAGTCGCCATCGCGCTTTATTATTTCCAAGGGAAAAGGGGAAAGAGCGAAATAAAACCCTAAATATGCAATGTAAAATAATACTTTTAAAAGTAATAAAAATACAAGGCGTTTTTGAAAAGAGATTTATGGTTCGGGGGTTGGTTATACTGTGGGAAGGTATTAGCACCCAATGTATCTATAGTACTCTATAGGAACCTTTTGAAATATCTATTTTATTAAAATGTTCGTTTGATTAAAAAAATAAATTGTTTTGGCCGAAAAGGAGTACAGACGGGTTTTTGAAGATACGACGACCTAATGTCGAAGTTTTTGCTTAAAAGGTATGAGTTTTGAAAAGATTGAGTTTTGGGGGAAAATTGTCTTAAGCTTTAATGAAATGCAAAATATTCGCGTGATCGGACTTGAGGACATGAAGTCAACAAATTTAATCGTTTTTCCTTTGGATTTAGACGTAAACGAAATAAACGAATAAAGATGAAATAAATCAAACTGAAAATCAGATAGATAATAATATACAACCATGACAATAACAGACTAAATGATGTGAACATGCATTTTCTAGATTTTTGTTTAATATTAATAACGCAAGAAAATTAATTAAATAAAATGTTTTTTTAAGTTTTTTATTATATGTTTTTTTTTAGTATTAATATAAGATGTTATTTTAATAATCATTAAATAAGTAAACTAAATTAAAACTTAAAGGCTATTAATTTAAACCTAATTAAAAAAAGGGGAATACTAAAATTATTAAATAAACCTAAAGTTTAAACTAATAAAATTGCTCCAATTATTTGAAATTTGTTTTAATTAAATGACAACTCTATTTGATTAATTCTAATTAACTAAATTGATAAAACTCTAAAAGAAAAGGCTAAAGAACAACAAATAGAAAAAGGGGTATTAAGAAATAAAGGGGTAGTAAACAAAAGAATTATGGGCCAAAGGGGTTTAAAAGGGGCCCAATAAAACAGAAAAAAGGGGGTGCACAAATGGATATCGCTGGGCTTAGGCAAGAGACGGGTCAGGTCCAAATATCCTAATTGTTTTTTAGGGTTAAACATAACTTGTTTTAATTTAGGGCAAAGGGATTAGGGGTTTTGGTTACGCAGCGCCGTTCTTCTTGTTCATTCTTCGTCTTCTTCGCGCGTTAAGGTCTCTGCTTCTGAGCTGTGAGCTTCTGAATTCTCCCTTTGTCCATGGCCACCAGTACTCCACCTTCTTCTTCCCTCCAACGAAAATTCCAGAGACGACGGATTCACGGTACGATTTCATCTTTTATCTCGTTAGGTTCATTACTGCATGTTTATGATTTACATCCATTTGATTCTGACTTCTTGTTATTAATGGTTGTTTGAGGTATTTTTGAAAGAAAGAGAAAGAGAAATATTACCTTTGGAGAAGGAGGAGGAACGGTTGGGTGTACTGTGGCGGCCAAGGGCGGGGAAGACAGTGGCTGTGAGCTCGGAGACCCTGGTACTCTGTCTTTTTCCTCTTCTTGCTAGCTTGCTGTATGCTTCTGAGTTGCCTTCGTTGTATGCTTTTTCTCTTCTTCTTCACTGTGATTCTGTTGCCTTTTTTCGTATTAGCCTGTGATGATGTTTCTGAAGGCCTTCGTTGTATGCTTCGAACATTGCTGCTGTTGAAACATTTTTTGTTTTGATTAGCTTCTCTTTTTCTTCTTCTTGCCTTGCTTGTTGCTTTCCTATATTAACCTATGATGAACACTCTGAGGCTGTTTGCCGGGTTTGGATGTTGGTTGGATAAGTCTGTATTGTTCTAGTTTTTGGCTTTTGACAGAGTTCACAGGTTTTATGGTTTAGGCCATGGTTTTGACAGTTTTTATGGTTCTTTAGGCCATAAGGTTTTGATGGCTTTGAGACAGCAGGTTATGGCAACAGGTTTGACTGGTTTTTAGGCCATAAGGTTTTTATGCAGGTTATGTGTATATGGTTTTATGGTTTAGGCCATGGTTATGAAATGGCTATTCTGGTTTTTGGTTTGTGATAGCAGGTTTTGAAATGGTTGTTCTGGTTTATGCTGGACAGTTTAGAGGTTTTTTATGGTTTAGGCCATAAGGTTGATTGGAGATAGCAGGTTCTGTTTGTATGTTTTGGTTTTGAGCATTTTTTGAGTTGGTTTGGTATTTTTTTTCCAGCAGGTTTCGCTTTGAGACTTTTTTGTATTGTATTTGACAATTTTCTTTTGGGTTTTGAAGGCTTGAAGATAGGTTGAACTCTCTGAATTTTTGAAGGGGGTTTGATGTTGTGTTATATCAGTTGGTCTTTCTTGGCCTCTGAGGTTTACGTTACAGGTTGTATATTTTAATATATTCTGCCTTCTCTCTACACATATGCTGCTACATCAGTTTGTTTTCTATCCCTTTTTCATGCTTATCTTTTCTCTATTGTATTGCTGCTGATTTGTTTGCTATCCAATTCCCGCCTAAGCCAAAAACTTGTAAAAACACTCTTCCTCTCTTCTCTCTCTTAAGTACAAATGAAACATTAAAATGTTGTGTACTTTACTTGTTCTGAAAAAGCACAATGCTGGAAAATGATGAGAATAGAAAATATATTATGCTTGCATAAATTGTTTAAACTGCATGCTCTCTTTGTCTACTGCATGGGAGCCTTTGATTTTTGGCCTCTTCCCACATTGGCATGGTTTACGTTGGAATTTGGAAACTTGCATATGTTGTTGATTTTTGTATGCTGTTTGAGATATGCAGTTTTGTGCATATGGTTTTAACTTGTGCAGTGGATTTTGAAAAATTGAGTTTATGCATATTTTTAACTTGTGCAGTTTATTTTGAAATGCAATTTTGACAAGAGTGAATTTGTGCATATTTAAATTTGTGCATTCATATTTGTCAATAAAAATTCATCCCTTTTTGTGAACCGGGAGAAATCCCGTGATTTGCAAAAAGGGTAAAACTGATTCCAGCCGTTTGCTTTTAATGATGAACACTAAAATTAATTTTTCTGCTTTTCATTATTTATTTATTTCTGACTTTTTTCTTTTAATTCTTTGCAGGTAAAAATCAAATGAGCATTGGATAGAAGATGAAGATTTAGAACTTAGGAAAAATAGTTTTTTTATTTTACTTTAAACTTTTATGTAATTGTCATTATAAATACTTTGTACAATAGTATTTAAACAACAATTGTAATAATTAGAATAAAGATGAATAAAAATTCTATTATTTACCAATTAATTCTTTTTCTTTTTTTCAATTGTTTATTTATCGTTTATAATTCTTTAAATTATATAACAACTGAAAACCAGTTTCAATTATTTAAATTTAGAATGATAAATAATTAAATAAACCTCATTGATCAATTAACTTTTCTTCAATTATTTACTTCATTATTTATAACTCTTTAATTTATATAATAACTGAAAATCAATTCCAATTATTTAAATTTAGAATGATAAATAATTAAATAAACATCATTGATCAAATAACAAACTTTTTTTCAAATATTTATTTTATTATTTATAAATCTTTAAATTATATAATAACTGAAAATAAATTCCAATTATTTAAATTTAAGATAATACATAATTAATAAACATTGTTTGATCAATTAATAAACTTCTTTTCAAATATTTACTCTATTATTTATACATCTTTAAATTATATAATAACTGAAAATAAATTCCAATTATTTAAATTTAAGATAATAAATAATTAATAAACATCATTTTAGCATTGATCAATTAATAAATTTAACGTTCAAAATAAACACCTCTTGACTGGAAAAAGTTATGAATTTTAAAACTGCTTTGAAAATTGATAAAAATATGTCAAAACCCTTGCAATGTAATGATGCAGATGGGGGATGGTATCTTAGGTCAAAATTTGGGGTACAACACTCTGCTCCAACATTTCCCCTAGCTTTATTTCTTTTGAATCTTCTTTTATGCCCAGGTTAATGGTCTCAATAGGATCTTGATATGGTTGTATTCTGTTAGCCTTTTTCTCTATTTCCCTTACCATTTCCTTGGAGAGTTCAAGATCTTCGTCATCTTCCTCTTTGGCTTGGTTGATAGGAGCATCAAAATCGTATCGGGTCGTAGCAGTAATGTTATCGGTAATTTTGGGCATGGATATGCACATTTATCATGTTTTGGTGCATATTTTAGTGCTTGGAATTTGAAAATGCGTATGCAGAGAAAGTATTTCCATTTTTGAAATTTAATAGATAAATGCATAAGAAAGACAATGATCTTAATTGAAAACAAAATATAAATTTTATTAATTGTAAATATTGTCTGAAACCAAAGACAGGGAAAACCCTTACAATCGCCCCCCCTATGCCTCGGGTTTGGCATAGGTTCTTTCAAAACAAGAAATATTACTTAGAAAAGAAAAATATCTCAGGAATCTCCACAGTAGTCCATCCTTTGAGCTCTTCTCCCAAGGCGCCCTCTCTGATGATGTCAGTTTCCCTTTTGGTATTGATTTTGCTCGATATCATCTCTATGTGCCCGCCATACTCTGTTCCTTTGCTGACTAAAGTCTCTTGGATCGGAGGGAAACATGCTTTGCCTTTTAGAGTAGCTTTCAACGATTTATATCCCAAACTGAAGAGATTCTTCTTCTCAGAAATTTCTGGGAGCTTTCCCCAATGTTTCGAGGCATCACATCCCATAGTCGCTTGCAGATCTCTCCACGAAGTCACTATAATCTTGTTACCCTTCTCGACTGGTAATGTTACCATTGAAGAAATTTCCAAGGCTTGGAACAGGGTAGCTATACAGTCTTCATCGACACTGATATATCTGTACGATTCAATATGGCTTACGAGAATTTCTTCCTCGCCGTCAATTATGATTAACTTCCCTTCCACTAGGAACTTCAATTTTTGATGCAGGATCGAGGTTACTGCCCCTGCCGCATGGATCCAATGTGTCCCCAGTAAGAAAATGTATGTTGGTTCGATGTCCATGACCTGAAAAGTGATATTGAAGATATACGGGCCAATCTTAACTTGAAGGTCCACCTCTCCTAACACCGTTCTTCAAGAACCGTCAAATGCCTTTACTATTGTAGAACTTGGTCTCATTACCACGTCGTCTATTGTTAACTTTATGAGACTTGACTTTGGAAACACATTAAGAGCGGAACCGGTGTCAGTAAGAACCCTGGATAAATGGGTAGTACCTATTTGCATGGTAATGTGGAGGGCCTTGTTATGAGCTCGGCCGTGTGGCGGTAATTCATTGTTACTGAAACCCAAGTAGGATCCAGACGTTAGATTTGCTACGATATTGTCAAATTGATTTACTGAAAGTTCTTTCGCAACATGAGCTGAACTTAACAACTTCATTAAAGAATCCCTATGTGCTTCAGAGTTGATGAGTAGCGAGAGTATGGAGATTTTTGATGGAGTTTGGTGGAGCTGATCCACCACTCTATGGTCACTCATTTTGATTATTTTCAGAAACTCTTCTGCCTCTTGATCGATAAAGTCTTTGCTTGGAGATTTTGTTTCTTGATTTATATCAACCATTGTTTTTCCTTTGTCCTTTGTTGGAATCACATCCATCTTTTTTGATAGTTCGGCTCCAAAAATTCGACCACTTCGGGTCATACCTCTTGTTTTTGCTATGTTTGAAATTGCAGGTCCCTGACTTGGGGGTAGCCCACTTTCTTGCTTCACTCCATTGATGTACACGGCTGAGTCACAACTCCATGGTACTGCTTTGTTATTTTCATAAGGGATAGGTGACGGTCCCTTAATTACTATCGTGGATTTTGGAGTGGTGGGTATTAAGAGAGTCTGCTTAGGTGCCCTTCTCATAATCTCTGTTGATTCTCCCCACGGGATGACTAGAGTTTTCTTGGTAAGACTTGGGCCCTGGCATGGGATTACAAGTGGCTTTTTCCCTCCAATTGTGGCTACATATTTTTCCTCAAGGTATATTCCGAATTAGACTATCCCCCAATCCACCAGCTTTTGCAGAGTTGTTTCAAAAGCTTTATTATGCTCTAACAAGAATCCACATTCGAACAGATAATATTTCAACAAGTTGATAGGGGTATTTTCCTTTATGGTTTCCCCAAAGTCTGTGACCACCTCAATTGCATTTATTGTTGGCCCATCATGCGGAGGCATACAGTTTGATTTGATGTTAGGCTTCTCAAAGGTGATGTCTTGAGATTCTAACAAATCCCGAACCTTATGCTTGAATGCCCAACATTATTCTATGGTGTGCCCCAGAGAGTTAGCATGGTACTCTCATCTGGCGTCAGCGCTGTATATTTGTGGGAGTGGCCCGACTGGAGGAGCCAAAGGCTTGATTTCTACCAAGGATGCCTTAACCAGGTGTTGTAATAACTGGATTGGTGGCATGGGCAGTGGGTTAAAATTTATGGGTGGCCTTTTAAATATGTATTTCCTTTTTCCTTGTGGGATCACCAGTGGTTGTGATGTCATTGGTTGTGAAGCCACAACATTGACTTTTCCCTCTTTTCTTCTTGGGAAGTTTGAAGCCCGTCTTTTTGAATTGTAAGGGGCATTTGACGACCCCCTGATATCTTCCCACTTTTTAACCCTGTTTCAAATCTTTCGCCAATAGTCACTAGGTCTAAGAATCCTGACGAGACACTTCCCACCATTTTCTCATAATAAAGCCCTTGTAGGGTTCCCATGAACATGTCTACGAGTTCTTTTTCCAGCAGTGGTGGTTGTACACGGGATGCCATCTCCCTCCATCTTTGAGCATATTATTTGAAGGAATTTTCCTTCTTTTGGGATAGATTTTGGAGTTGCAAGTGGGTAGGCGGCATGTCCAAGTTATACTTGTAATTCTTTAAGAAAGCATTAGCAAGATCCGCCCAGGTTCGGATATGCGTTCGTTCCAACTGCATATACCAGTCCAAAGATGCCCCACTTAGACTGTCTTGGAAATAGTGAATCATTAGTTTCTGATCATGGGCGTGGGAATGCATCTTCCTGCAATACATACGAAGATGATTCCTTGGACAAGTGATCCCTCTATACTTTCCAAAGTCGGGTACTTTGAATTTTGGCGGTATCACCACATCAGGGACTAGACCCATTTCCAGAGCATCCACTTTGAAAGCATAGAAACCCTCCACAGCTTTTAGTCTTTCTTCCAGGGCTTTATACTGATTCATTACCAATGGGTTGTCTACAACATGAGTACCAGTTGCCTTTAAGGGTTCCTGGTGAGCATCCTTTGGGTCATGATCTCTGTATTGCAAGTCTAGGTAGTTTTACTGCATTGTTGGATGGAATTTGTAGGGTATGTGATGCCCCTACTTTGGATGGTGGTAGGATGAACCCTTTAGTTTCAACCTCTTGTTGGGCCATGGCAGACTTTTCAGGTTCTGCTTCCGGCTCTTTCCTTGGTTGGTGACCGCTCGATGCACCAATGGTTTGGGATACCTCTTCAAAAGCTACCTTGGGAATTTGATCCTGCCTGTCAATAATGTTCTTCAAAGCTAGAAGAACTTGACTCAAATATCCTTTCATTGAGCTTATGTCACCCTTCACTTGGTCAATATCATCTTTGAACACAACTTGAGTCTCCTCGATTTGTTCCATTATTTTTTGTTGATGGGCACTTGTTTGATATAGGGCCAAGGAGGTGGAGGTCTTCTTTTACCAATGGCTTAACTGGAGAGATGTTTAAAGAAAATGAGTTTTGATATGACATGCAAGTGTTTTATAAATGCATGCGTGCGAATGGATGTGCATGATCATGAAATGATTTCTTGTTTTAAATGTCTTATTCACTTGGGTACATGCTTGGTGACTAACTTTAAAATAGACACGTCGTCGAGATAGGGAAACAAAATGCCTTTATTGAAAGTAACATAATCCATATATTGAAAAATATTACAACTTAAAATCAAAACTTTTTTGCATAAACATAAATAAAGGGAACTAAATCTTCTAGGTGCGCCTACAGATGTGTGCTCTGAAGCCATCAACCATTGCTCGACAAAGTTGGAGAAAGTCTTCAACGTCTTTCGGAAGAGGAACCATTACACTCTCTGCATCTTTTAAACTTCTAGGGATGTCCTCGATGAGATTGTTGGCTAGGAAGACGAGCTTTTCATGTTTGTCTTTGTAGTACTTGTATTCCTGATAAAGATGTGGGATTATCTTATGGTTATCTCTCCCAGCTTGGGCGATCTTGGTATACTGCTCTTCCCAATACATCTTTTCACCCCTCATTTCTGTATAAAGCCTTTGTTGGATGAGGAAATCCCTTTGAAGACCCTGCAGCTCTAAACGTGCATGCTCATATTATCGAGTTCTCTGAGTTAGGAGTTTCTCTACTTCTACCCTTTCAAGGAGTGCTTTGACCTCTGATTCCTGGTTGTCTTGAAGTTCAGTGGCGAGGTACCTTACTTTCTCTTCTTGATCCAAGGAAGCATGTGCTAAACTTTGGATCTGGGCTCTTAGATTTTCCTCTAGCACCTTCTTGTCATGTGTTGCCTTTTCATACCATCTAGTTAACCTTCCGATTTCAGGAGCGGCCTCTTCTAACCTTTGGTTTTGGGAATCTAGGTTAAACATTGCACTCAATAACCCTTCAGTTGTACGCTTTTGTTTGAGACTTTCTTTCTCCAATTCCTTTTGACTTTTATCAATTTGTTCGTCCTTTGACTCAAGTATAAGCTGCATCTGTTTCTATTCTTTGGTCAGATTGAGGAGATTGAGTTCTAATGCTTCTTTCTCCTTTTGACCTTGCTTTAAGGCATTATTCAGATTGTCGACTTCTTCCAAAGATATGGGTGTTATCTCTGGGACATCTGACTTGTACTCTGGATATTTCTTGAATGGCAGCTTGATAATTCACACCCTATCTTGGACCCATTTGGTATAGGGTTCTCTCGACATGGCATTCTTTCTTTCGGCCTTCCTCTTGTTAACCTTGTTCCAGGCTCGAATAACCTTGTTGAGCAACCCTTGGTCTTCTATACCCATATTGTGGATGATAAATGGTCGGAGTTGTTCGTCTGAAGGTTTGTCTTCCAAAGGATACCCTAACTGTCGTGGGGCCAAAGTAGGGTTGTAATTAATACAACCTCAAGATCCAATCAAAGGGAGATTAGGAAAGTCCCCATAGCTAATAGTGATGTCACCAATATCCAGGTTCCTTGCATACCATAATATGGAGTTTGCAGTGAGAGGTCTTATTCTGTGGCCACTCGTATCTGGCCAATTCTGGGATCATATAGTCTTCCTTGTAAAGATGAGTCATGAACCAAGTGTATAGAAGCGGGATGCAACAATTTAGCGTGCCTTTTCTCTTTTCATACATCATATGCAAAATGTAATAAATGTCAGCAAGCAAAGCGGGAGTAGGATCCCCATTAAAGACATTGCACCCCAAAATATGCTCATGCCCGCGGGGTCAATATAGTCCAGGGTCTGAGGAAATAAAATTACACCAAATACCAACAACCCTAAACAATCAACACAAGATTCCAATTCCTTATAATTAGAAAATTCTAGTGCCTTAGCTTCCAAGTATATCCTTTTGATTCCTTGTATTGGACCTTCTCTTTGGTAATTCTGCACAAATTCAGGGTAGGGGATCCCTAAACCTTTTGCCAAAGCTTTGACTTCAACAGTTTGTCCAATACCTACATAGGCCTTTTCTTTGGACAAATTCAGGATTCTGTCAAATTCTTCCAGAGCCGGTGTGTTGTACCCCAATTTTTGCCCCTAAGATCCCTTTATCATACCATGTTGATTCAATCACAACAAGATCACATTAGGGATTTTAGTTCTCCTCCCTATCTTTAGCTTTGATCTTTGAGGAATCACCAAACACCTTGACTAGTTTTCTTTTGTGATCATGAATCTTTTGTCTTGATTCTCTTTTAATTAATAAAATGCAATGTAGGTTTGTCTTACTTGTTAATAATGTAGGTAAAGGTAATGTGGCTTAGCAAGTTGATCCATGGGTTCATGAGTTTATTTCCATGCCCTAGTAAATAAAGTTTGAGAAGTTAAAACCTCATCATTGAAGTTGTTTTGTAAGAAATGGCATGGCAAGGTTTACTTTGGGTTCATCATATTTCAAAATTATCAAATTGATTCAAAAATGCAAAGGGGTTGATTGGAGAAGTTGTCATGCTTGGACAAGGCTTTGTTCCCATTGGTCACAAGTGCATATTTCTATCAATTATCAAGATATGGAAGTGGTTTTGGTGACTATAATTTCTCATTTTTATCCTCAAAAAATTTTATTTACAAAACATTTGTATTAATACAAGAAGTTTATTCAAAATTGTCAAAGTTCCTCAAGGCATTTTCCTTGATCTAGGAGCTAGGGTTTTGAACTTCAAAGAAACATATCTGTCTACCCTTTTGGTATTTTTGAGTGATTCCAAATACATCCTTCTCTTCAAAGGGTTATCAACAAATCACTTCAAAATTTCTAAGGAGTTTTCATGTGGAAGAAGCTTGATGATAAAGAAAGATTACAAGTCCTCCATATGAACCCCCAATTTCTCATGTGTGACTTCAAATGATCATAACTTGGTCAATTTTTATCACCTTGAGCCCACTCTTTTTCCATAATGATCTTGAAGATGTGAACTTTATTCCTTATTTAATGTGAAAAGTGAGAAAATTGATGGAAGATTCCCTAACGATACAAAAGATTATCGGTCATTTCATGATTTTTTGCCAACTTCAACCAATCATAACTCTCTCAATTTTTGGATATTTTTATTGGTTCATGTTTCAAAATGTCATTCTAAGGGTCTATTTCATGCCATCTTTTTTGTTCAAGAGAAAATTCCAAGTGGAAGGCCATGTTTGGATGCAAAACAATATAGGTCACTTTTGAAGAAAAATTTGAAATATTTCTAAGTATGGAAAGTCAACCCTTTTTCTCTAACTTTGACTCAATGCAACTTTCAGCTCAAGCATCCATTTGATTCCATTCTTTTTCCATTACAAAGCTTGTAACCTCATCTTTCTAAAGCATAAAGAATCATTCCTTAAGACCCCTTGAGCTGAGAATGCCATTGGATTGAACTTGCTAACTCGGAACTGAAGTTTCTTCATAAGTCAGAATTTGAAATTCATGTTTTGGCTTCTAAACATCAAACTAGCACGCGTTTGTGATCTAAACATGTTTAACCAAGTTGCCAACGTGTATTAGAGCCTTAAAACACATGGAATGGATGAGTTTTGATGGAAATCAAATCACACTTTGCTCGTGTATCAGGTTCACACGATTTCCCTACACACTTCATCATTTCACACGCTTGAACATTCCATTTGATTCCCTATAAATAGAGGGTTATCCCTCATTCATTTCCTCAAGCTTTGAGAGCCAAAAACACTCTGCCAAAACCTCACACGAGCTTTAAAATTTTGAAATCAGTTTCTGAGATTCCATCCTTTTCCTCCAAAATTCATTCCACATTCATCTTCCTCAAGCATCATACAAAATCTCCAGCACTTAAACCAAACAAAATGAGCCATAATCCAAGCTACATAAGTCCAGTTTCAGAGCTTCTTTCTTGAACTTCGAAAAGGTAGAATTATCCATCATTTGGATCCAAATAAAGCACTAACCTGCTCTACTCCTTCTCCTGATTCAAGTGCTTCTTACAGTTTTTAAATCCATTGAGAATTGAGAGAGGAATCTCAAATTGAAGGTGCTTACTATTTTCTGGGTTTTTGATTCATATCTCTTTGTATACTTTATATAAATTTGGCGCGATGGTGGTGTTAGGATCATCTTGAAGAGACGAATCCAATGATACTGGTCTGGGATCCTAATTTTATCGTTTGAAGGATCTCACAAAATCTCCATTGCAGGGTGGCTGGAGGTTGAAGATGATGATATGTCTTGTCTTAGCCAATGATAGCGTGCCAAGCGTTTTAATTTTATTGGTGGTCTTTTTTATGATTCCCTGCGCATCCCACTAAGGTCCATAACAAGCACAGTGCGTCTGGTCCATTGGATTAGCTTACTAACGCGTTTTGAATATGATCTGATGACCCATATCTTTTTGGTTTTATTTTATTTTCTGATTTTATATTTTAATTGATTTAATTTTCAAAAATTCATAACTCTTTTATTTTTTATCCAAAAATTATGAAACAATTCACAAAAATACTTTGAATTATTTCTGATCTCACGAATTTTTTTCATATTTTTATTTTGACATTTGATATTTTTTATAATTTTTGCATTATTTGATTTCTTTTAATTACTTTAAAAATACTTTCTTCCATTTTTTAATTCTAAAAAAATTCATAAATACCATTTTGCATATTTCGGCCTTTTTGAAAAATTTATGGAATTTTATATTGATGTTTACTATTTTTTAACCAATTTTATTTTTGTTTGAACAATTTTAGTTAGTTTTAAAATAGTTTCTAACTTTTAAAAATTTCCGAAAATTTCATAAAAATATTTGATTTCTTTTCTGATTTTTCTGTGGCCTTACTTAATTTTTCTTGATTAATTTGAATATAGTTGATATTTTTATTTCTTATTTCTATTTTAAAACCTTGTTTAAAAACCTTTTTTAATGTATATATTAAATGCAATATTATTTTGTGATTATTTTCTGGCTGACTTGGGTTGAATTTTGATCATGAACTTTATTAACATCATTGGATCCAATAGTGTTGAGTCTAACTCCACAAAAATGGATGAATGATTTTAATAATAGTTTGATAAAAAATTTAATTCAAATATGGTTTGTATATTCTTCCTCACCCCTCTCCATCTCATCCCTTTCTTATTGCACTAAGTGTTATTGGAGCACGATCTCTATATCATGTCTCAAAATAAATGGTGCATAGATTGCTATTGACCAGCCTCAAAATAGGTGCGACTTCTATATAAGTCCATTTACGATTGCTTAACATAGTGCTAAATTTTGTCCCGATTCGAATAAATGATTATTCGTGGCCCAAACCTATGTTTGCAAGCCCAAGTATGTTAATTTGATCCCTTTGATCCAATAAACTTGAGATTCATTGTGTGGAGGCTTTGGTTCTAACAATCCTCTAATGGATCTACAACACTTTTGGTCAAGGCGGATCACTTAAACATCGTTGATCATTAAATGGTACTTTTAAGGATTCCAAATGGATGATATACTTGACAAAAAGCAAATGCAACTTGTTGTGTGGAGGCTTTGGTTCTATCAATCCTCTAATGAGTTCCAAATGTAAGTTTCAAGATGATCATCCAACTAACCACTAATCACTAATATATGATTTTACCTTTTGTTTTTACTTTATGCCCTTTATTTTTTTTATGCTTTATGCATTATTTACTTTTAAGCATTTACATTTCATGCTATCTTCATCTTTGCTCACTTAAGCCTTTTTTCTATTCTAAGATACCTAATAATGAATATGAACCATAAAAAACTTTAATGATATTTGGACTGTTTGGTTACTATCCTTGGCATTATGGAGTATTGGACTTCTTGGACTTAGGAATAGAAACCTTGGCCTATGTTGGAGAGCTTGTGACCTTAATTGATATTTTGTTTGGAGTTATTGAGGTTTACCTCAAGACATTGAGTTGTTTGTTTGTTTTTATGTGCAGGTTATTGTGATTACATTCTTTGTTTGTAATATGGAATTCATTGGTATACGACCGTTACTCTGCTCAATTTTTGTGAAGACTTAATACACTTGAAATTTGGTTCTCTCAAGTGGTCTAGTATATTTTCTTGCTTGGTTTCAATCCAAAGAAGGGGAATTATATCTTGGCTCATAATGTCAAGTATTGGCTTCTTGTTGGTTAGATGGTTCTTATCCCTAGCTTTTACCTTATACTTTAGGATATCGTCTTCTTTTCCTCCCATCTTCTTTAATTACAAAAATCTTCTCCCTCCTTTTGAAAACTCTTCTTGTTTTTAAACTTGAACCACTTTCATAATAAAATTGGACTTAGGTCCATGCATTTTCAAACATTTTCATGAATAAACTTCAATCAACATTAATAATACCTTAAAATGTTTTGTGAGAATATTAAAAATAAATCAATCTCATTCAAACCATTTTACCATCTTGGCTTTCATCTCAAACTTTTCTCAAAAGATTAGGCTCTTGTCAATCCTTGTAGTGATGCAAACAACTATACTTCTACAATATGTAGTAAAGAGGGATATTTTCCACTTGGGTGTTGAGTGAAGCATTGTTGATTTTAAAAATCCAAGCCATATCCTCCACTTTGAGATGATGCAAATTCTCCTTTCTCATGATTGTGGGTAGTAAGTATGTTTTTCACACGGACAATGACGATGATGTCTTATCTCATAAAATTACCCAACACACTTTTATTTTAAATTTTTTAAGAGGAACTACGTGTACCCTGATCTCCTATTGCACAGAAGGTGGTACGTAGGCACTAAAGGTTCGCAACCGCGGCGGGTGCAAAAATCATAAAAAATATTTCTTTTCTCACCTCCGCCATCTATTTTATACAACATTTTATAGCCAAAATATACAGATTATACAAAGAGGTTCCTGCGGAGTATCGTAGATGTTTAGGGTGCTAATACCTTCCCTTTGCATAACCAACCCCCTTACCTTGAATCTTTCCCCATCTTTTTGGGTTACTCGCTCTTTTCTCATTCCTTTGGAAACAATAAAGCGCGGTGGCGATTTTTATTTTGATCTGTATAAGTCTAGTCAATCCAATGGCTTAGTCTTAAACATTTCTACTGCTGCACAGTGCTAGCTGGAAGTCTTGGAAGGTGAAACATCTCAATGGAGGGTAATAAAACTGAATTATGGCAGAGACTACATCCATTTGAACCTTTACTTTAGTCAAGTCAAGGGTATCCCCATAGCGGCGAGTGTACATCTTCAAAGTTCTCTCAGATAATTTCCCTTTTATAGTTTTAATTTCAGAAAGGTCAGGCTTATAGGCGTTGACGCAGACAAGTTGTTTCCCTCTGGTATCCATTTTTAAGACAGTCACCAGAAATCTTGGTTTTTGTTATATTTTTTTATTTTGTACCCTGTGAATAAGACAAATAAAAGAAGCAAACGATGAATATGAGATATATATGAATGCATGAATGTATAAGTGTTGGGTTGAGTAACAGGATTTTATGATGGGTACCACTATAAGGTAGATTCCTTAATTTTGACCTATGATAAATCTACCCTCCCAGGAGGTGGTTTCCTAAAGGGTATCATGAATAACACCAGAGGCAAAAGGCACAAGGGCCTCCCTTAGGTGGAGCCTCTTTACGGACCTAAACTTTCATCTCAAAGTCGTGAAAGGTCTCGTCATGACATTTTGGGTTAAGGTCGTTACAAAGAGTCATGGGTGACCTTCCAAAGTCCTACTCGTCAAGAGTATATCTCTCGATAAGTATTCCTTTTTGAGAAGTTCACCGACTCTAGGAGAAGTCATCACATAAACTTGCATGGATGATGTACCCCCTAAGCTAATAGACGAACCTTCTTTCTAAGGGTTATATTGGAAATATTTTTGAGGTAGAAAAATCCCGCCACTCAGTAAATATATGATGACAATAGAATTTGACAGTAAATAAATAAATTCGATAAAATAGATAAATGCAATAAGCAAAGAAAAATAAGAAATCCCACAAATACCTAAACCTAGGGTTAAGGAGAGTCCCCAGCAGAGTCGCCAGCTGTAGCGACTGGATTTTTAATCAGTGCCGCCACTATTAGTTTTTATCCTAGGGAAGGGAATCTAACAGAAAACCCTAATTCACAGACATAGATTCTAGATTTCGGACTCAATTAGACGAAAGGAAGGTGTTATGAACCTTTAAGCCACCTTGTTCACAAGGATATTAGACTCTAGGTTTAGGTTAGGGGTAGACTGGATTTTAAGTTTTAATCGGAAAGACTCGCCACGATTTTTGATCGCATGCCTACGTGTCCTCTTACGAGGAATCAGAGTCCCAATTCGTAGTTCGTATGCGTTGGTGTTTTTTAGTGGTTTGCAAACCTATTTTGAATCACTTCGCACTCGGTCGGGAGTAGTGATTGCAGAGATTTTGACTGAGTGCGTAGCAAGTCCAAACTAGCTTGAAACCCTTTTGCAAAAAAGACAGTTTAATAGTCTAGTTTATTGCGAAAATAGTTTTAAGATTTGTTGAATAATTTTTAATCTAATTAATTGCAAAAAGTCTTGATTAATGCATGATAAAAATATTTAATGCAATAATATAGAAAATATGTACATGGATTTTGAATAAACATAATTTATTTATGATAATAAGTAATATTTACATATTGTAAAATATAATACTATAAATAAAAAATAGTATTAATGATAATAATAATCATAGCTAATAATAATAAAAATAATAATAAAAAAAATGATAATATAGTATAATAATAATAATAATAATAATAATAATAATAATAATAATAATAATAATAAAATAATAATAATAATAATAATAATAATAATAATAATAATAATAATAATAATAATAATAGAAAAAATGTAAATAATGAATAATTAGGAAGGGGGTGTAATCCTACTTTTGAAGTAAAGCAGGGGGGTGTGGAAAACAATTGGATCAGGCCCATCACAAGTCTAGGCAGGGGGGTGAACTGTTTCATGGTTTAGTAATTAGGGCAAGCGGGGGTGCTAACAATAACTGGGTTTGGCCCATTATGCCAATTGAGAGGGGTCCGGTTGATTGTGGGTGTGAGGGTGTACAGATATTACAGTGGGACTTGGCCTATTGGCCGTCCACTAATGATCTAACAGATGAAGATGCGAGTGCAACTTATTTATCATTGGCCTGCATGTACTGGATAGTTGACATCATACAAAATTTTGTTTTACATTGCGTTTCATTTTTTTTATCTTAGATCATGCATCTTCTTCTCTCTCTCTCTCTCTCAATACACAAACCCTTTGTACTACAAACCCTAGCGCCGCTACTGGCAGCTGCGACTCACCCCCTTTCCCAACGTGTATCAACCTATAACCCCAATACAAAAACAACAAACAAAAATAATGAGCTAAGTGTTTTACCCCCTTAGTGATTCTGACTTTGAGCGTTCGCTTCGATTTGTTCTGATCTCCTTCCTCTCCCTTTTCTTTTTCAGATCATAGTGACGCTTTGAAGATGATGGTGATGATTGATGGAGGGTGCGGTGAAGCTTGAGGGTGATGCGGAGGAGATAGTTCAATTACGCGATTAGGGTTTCCGATCCAGAAACTCTAATTGCTTCCTTCTTTCAACAACAAAAGGGTTTGTCCTCCATTCTTTCTTGTTTTAGAATCTGGTTCTTCTTTCAATTTCTCCTCGTTGCAACTCTGTTTTCTTCAGTCTCCTCCCCTCTCGCCTCTGTACCTTCTTCTATTTATACATTTTAGTTCTTTAGGATTTTATTCGTTACAATTTGTGAGCTTAGATTTAGGAATTAGCTTCAATTAGGGATTGGATTTTAGTTGTAATTGATTCGGAATTAATTATGTATATTTAGAGATTTAGTCGCTTTAGGGTTTGTACTGTAAATCTTGTAATATAATTGATTTCTAGATTTCGTTTTAGATTCGATTTTGTAATTTGTACTGAGATTAGTTTTCTGTAATATTTGGATTTCCTTTGTAATATTTGCGATTTGGTCCTGTAATAAAGATTTGTTCTGCAGACAATTTTATGTTTTGAGATTTGATTTAGTTTTGCTGTGATTTTGATTGTTTTAGATTTAAAGATTCTGGGATTCGTTTGTAGAGGATTTGATTCAATCTCTACGGTATATGTTAATAAAGAAAGATGCGTAATTTTGGTTTTAATTGGTACAATATTTGTTTCCTTGATTCGGGCAAGCGCGTTACTTTTATATTTAGCCCAGCAACACTATTTCTTCTATTTACATCAAACATGTTTTTAATACAATTGGGCCCAAATCTCTTTAAAAACTGCAGTCTAAACAAAAACTTTTTCTAAACAAGCATCCTTAATAAATGGAATAAATAATATCCAATCTAAATACAGTAAATATTCAATCTAAAAAAATTTTCAGCAAAAATATGAAGAAAATATTACATTTTCTTTTAATAAAGAAAAATATATTATTTACTTATTCTTAAACGTTTTAGTACTTAATGTTTCTCTCTTTTTTTTCTGACAAAGCAAAACAACAAATGGGTTGTTGAAGAAACACAATGGGTCTGTAGTCCAGAATTACACCTTCCCTTTTGCTATTTACTTACCCAAAACGAAATGAACATATCCTAATGGGCTTTAAATTGCAATTTCAACCTCCCTTTTTTTTTACTAACAGCAGTAATTTCTGGATGACCTTAATTTAATTTAACTTCAAACAACTTAGACTTAAGTTGTCTTTAAGAATTAGGGACTTAATATTTTAATAAATTAGTAATTATTAATTTTGAAACGCATTTCCATTTTCGAATCTCATGGGCCATAGGCCAACATGCTTCACGAATAAGTTTATGGGTCTTTCTGATTCCAAAAGCCCCACCTTCCTAAATTAAAATACACCCCCTAATCGTCTTGGATAGAGATGGACCATCAGATATTACTGTACCATTTTTAATTAAATACTTTTTCTTTCTTAATTTCAAAAAATAAAATCATCGAGGTAGGACAAATTTGGGGTATAACACTTATACATAAGCTCACTTACGATTGCTTAACATAGCGTTAAATTTATCCTGATTCGGAAAATGATCATTATGGTCCAAACTTTATGTTTGTAAACCTAAGTATGGTTGATTGGTCATCTTTAGTCCAATACCTATGAAAATTTTTGTTAGGAGGTTTTGATTTTATCAATCCTCTAATGAGTTTTCATTATCCTCGGTCTAAGATCATCAATCAATCATCGTGTCGTACCCCAAATTTGTCCTACCTAGATGATTTTATCTTTTGAAATTAAGAAAGAAAAAGTATTTAATTAAAGATGGTACAACAGTATCTGATGACCCATCTCCATCCAAGATGATTAGTGGGTGTATTTTAATTTAGGATGGTGGGGCTTTTTGAATCAGAAAGACCCATAAACTTATTTGCGAAGCATGTTGGCCTATGACCCATGAGATTCAAAAATGGAAATTCATTTCAAAATTAATAACTAATAAGTTATTAAACTATAAAGTCCTTAATTCTTAAAGACAACTTAAGTCTAAGGTGGTTTGAAGTTAAATTAAAGCTATTTAAAGATGTTTTTAGTAAAGAAGGGGGTGTGAAATATCAATTACAAAGCTTGTTAGAGTTCAATTCGTTTGGACCATTTCCATTTTTTGGTCATTAAAAAGTAAGGTGGGAGGCACGAATACGAACTGCAGGCCCGCTATGTGTTTAAGCCCATTAGATGTTATGTTGTTGTTTGTTTAGAAAATAAAATAAAAATTGCTATTAAAAACTGTTTGTTGTTATTTTAAATAATAAGAAAACATGGTTTATTCTTTTTATTTGCTTGTAATAATGTTTTCACTTATTAAAATACATTTAGCTCTGACATTATTTATTTCATTAAGGATTCTTGTTCAAAAAAGTGTTGTTGGATCGTTTAAAAAAAGAGAGATTTAGGCCCAAGTGATATATCAGCACAAGGCCCATGTTCTATTAACAATTATTGTGCTAATTAAAACAAATTGACGCACGTTTTCTAATTAACAAGTACTGTGTAGATTTAACAGTAAATCAAATCTCATATCCAATCTTCACCAAATCTTTACAAATCCAGAAATAAACTATACAAACTAATATTTTACAAAATTGATGTTACAGAACTAATACTAAATCTCAGAATTGCAATAAATATAAAAAATATACAAATATCAAATACTCATCAAATCTTTACAAATCCTGATAAGAAATTCCCAATGCAAATACAGAATCACAATCATAAACAATACTTTTTACAAAATCACGTATTACAGAAAACAAATATCGTTACAGAATCATAAAATCAAATCTAAAAAACTAAGAAAATCTGGGAAACCCAAACTTACGGAACCAAATCAATTACAATAAAATTTCTAATCCCTAATTGAAGCTAATTGTAACAGCAAAACAGAAAAACCCTAAAATACTAAATGATATAAATAACAGGAAAGACAAAGAAGAGGGGGGGGGGGGATTCTGAGACGAAGAAAAGGGAAAGAAATTCTGAGACGGAGAAACCTTGAAACCAGGAAGAACACAAGACAAGCCCTATTGTCGTTGAAGACAAAAGGAGGAGACGATTTGATTTTCCAGATCGTAAACCCTAATCGTGCCTAAACCACTACTGTCCGCCTCAAGCTCCGCCGCTATTACAACCTGCAAATTGGAAAGAAGATGGTGGATTAGCACCCAAATCGGACCGGAAACTGAAACTCGGAGCACATAAATCGCGAGAAGGGTAAATTCACTTAGCTCACTTTTTGTTTTATTTTGGGTTGTTGGTTTTTGTATTAGGGCTTGAAGTTGATACGCGTTGGGCGAGGAGGGGGTGAGTGATACCGTAAGGTTAGCGACGTTAGGGTTTGTAAGAAAGAGAGAAAGGGTTTGCGCTGAGAGAGAAAGAAGGAAGGATGCTATCAAATGAAAATGAAAAATGAAAAAACAATATTATGTTATGTTATAATCATGTGCTTGTGCGTATACGGTATTATAATGGACCTCATAAATCTCATTTGCATGATCGCCAGTTCGTAAGGCCAAGTCCACCATAAGCCTATACTCCCTCGCCACACACGATCACCTTGGACGCCCTTCAAACGGTAATGAGCCTAAGCCCACTGATATCCACACCCCATATTCCCAGATTACTAAAATTTCAAAACAAGTGCACCCCCTCCCTACCTGAATTATTCTGGGCCTAGCCCAGCCTCCTTTTAGCACCCCCACTTTTTACTTATCAACAAGGAAATACACCCCCCCCAGATTTACTTAAAATTATTATTATTATTTATTGTTTCTTTTATATTACTTTTTTATTCTTATTATCATTATTAATTATCTATTTATTTTTTCATTTATAATTATAATTATTAATATTAATTTTTATTATCATATTTTATCTATTATTACTATTATTTATTATATGTAGATATTATTATATTAACAAATAATTTATTTTCATATTAAAATTACATACTATTTTATATACACATTTGCATTAAATCCTTTTTCAATCATGCATTAATCAAGATCTTCGCAAATAATACGATTAAAAAACATAAAAAAATCTTAAAAATATTTTCGCAATAAACTAAAGGCAAAATACTCATTTTGGTCCCTTAACTATACCCTTGGGTTCATATTGGTCCCTTAACTTTTTTTGTGTCATTTTGGTCCCTTAACTTTTAAAAAGTTTCATTTTAGTCCTTTTTGTCTAAATTCGTAGCTAATTAGACAGAAAAACTTTGATATCAGCCGCTAAATTCGTAGCTAATTAGACAAAAAGGACTAAAATGAAACATTTTGAAAGTTAAGGGACCAAAATGACACGAAAAAAAGTTAAGGGACCAATGTGAACCCAAGGGTATAGTTAAGGGACCAAAATGAGTTTTTTGCCTAAACTAAACTAACCAATTGTCCTTTTGTAAATAGGTTTGAAACTGGTTTTGACTTACTACGCACTCAGTCAAAATCTCTGTAATCCCTACTCCCGACTGAGTGCGAAGTGATTCAAAATATGTTTGCAAACCCCTAAAAAACACCAACCCGTATGAACTACGAATTAGGACTCTGATTCCTCATAAGAGGATACGTAGGCATATGATCGAAAATCATAGTGAGTTCTACTATTAAAAAAAATTTTGATGCTTTTCTTGTTAATTAAAACTTAAAACCCTATTTATCCCAAACCTAAACCTATAGCTTAATATCCTTTGTGAACAAGATGGATGAAAGGTGCCTAACACCTTTCTTTCGTCTAATTGAGTCCGAAACCTAGAATCTCTGTCTGCGAATTAGGGTTTTCTGTTAAATTCCCTTCCCTAGGATAAAAACTAATAATGGCGATTCCTGATTTAAAATCCAGTCGCAACACATCGTTGATCATACCTTGTGACTATTAACAATTAACTTACTAACCATTAACAATTAACTTTACTTTATTCCTTTATCTTTATGCCTTTTACTTCATGCTTTTACTTTTATGCACTTTTATCTTTAGCATTTACATCTCATTCTATTTGCCTTTTGCTCACTTGAGCATTTATTTTTATGTCATTTTATCTTTGCTCATTTGAGCTTTTATTTTCTTTTGAAGACAATTAATAACCAACTTGAATAATAAAAGATCTAAGGCTCTTTATGAACTATTAATTACTATTCTTGGCATATTAGAGTTGTGGTCCTTTTGGACTTAGTATTAGAAGCCTTGATACTTTGAGTCCTTGATACTTTTTAGACCTTGTGTTATTTCATTGTTATTTTGCTTGTATTAGGAAATCTTCTATGCGCAGGTGTTATTCGGTTGTCTTTAAGTGGTCTATATAGCACATGGCTCAATATTTATGACATTTCTTTGGGTTTTAAAACCTTGGGATTTCTTTAATATTTCCTTGCTTGTAATTTATTTTCACATGGATGATTGGTATGCTCTTGGTCTATTTAGTACTTGTGGCTTTTAATCCAAAGGTTGAGAATTCTACATTGACTTCATAATATCAATTGTTGGCTTCTTATTTGGTTAGAAATTTCCTTACCTTAGCTTTTACTTTGTGTATATAGGATAGTCCCTTCATCTTATCCCATATTCTTTAATTTCAAAAATCTCCCCCCTCTTTTTCAAAGGATTTTTATTTTCTATTGAGCCGCTTTCATAATAAACTTGCACTTAGGTCCATACATTTTCAAAAACCTTTTTCTTAATTAAATTATAATCAATTTAATCATACTTTAACATCTTTTTTGAAAGAGTAAAATTCATTAACCTCATTCAAAAAATTTTTTGCCGCTTTTGCTTTTCTCTTCAAAACCATTTTTCTTAAAATTAACCAACACACCAAACTTTTCAATATTTTTTAGAATAACTACAATTTATATGATCCCCTATTGCATGAAAGGTGGTACGTAGGTGTTGTACCCAAAAATTTGGCCTCCCATATTTCTCAAGACATTGCAGAAATAATCTCCAAATGGCTCAAGATTGCTCAAGAGTTGGACAGTCAAATCATCTCCTATGGCAGTTAATCTCAAATTAGGGTTTTGTGTTGCATCAAGGTCCTTGCATCCCAATGACCTCAAGTTCTCCACAATGTCCTAATATGTTATCAAGTTCATCCATGTAAAATTTCAAGCCTTGCAGAGGAAGTTTGGTCAGTCAATTGCTTAAGAGGTCCAAAAATCGACTATGCTAGGGCAAAAGTCAACTGTGACCCTCTGAACAGTCAAACCTCAAGATTTTTTGTCAACATTCTCATTTTGAAGGATATTTCATCATTTGATAAAGGGTTGATCATGATTCATCAAGGATTGCTCAAAATTCATCAAGACTCAAAAGTTGCTAAATTAGGGTTTTCTAGGAAAAGTCAACTCAACTTTGACCAAGCATAACTTTCTCATACTTTATGATAAATGACCCATCCAAATCTCATTTTGAATAGTATGAAATTTCCTATAATCCATCTTCACACCCCAAGATCAAGAAATGCACTCACAAGAAGTTACAAATTTGGACATTATAGGTCATTTTTGAAAGTCAACAAAAACACCTTTTTTTCCAAAGCTTATACCTTGAGCATGGAATATCAAAATGAGATGAGAACAAAAGGGTTGGTTAGAGGACATCTCAAGGTTTCCAAAAAGTCAAAGAACACCTCCAAAAGTTCGAAATTGAAGAAGTAATGCATTGTTAAATTTGGGCCTTTTTCCAAAATTACCAAAAGTCAACTATCCTCAAAACATCATATTTTTTCAAATGGGCCCACTTTTTCCACTTGATTTGATCTTGTCACACTACACACGTGTCCTATCTTCAGTCTTATGTCCTTTTATTAATTTTTCTATTTTATTTTTATTTTTATTGAATTAATTCATTTTAAATCAATTTAAATCCAAATAAAATCTAAACATTGATAACTTGGTATCTTTTTTATTGATATAGGTCTTAAATATCATCATGTACACAATCAAATCCGAATCAAGCCATATCATGCACAAAATATTGGATTTGGAATAAAATTGGAAGCTTTTTAATGGAGGATCATATCATATCTCCAAGCATTGATTGGCAAGGATTCAAAGCCCAATATTTGACCTAATGCATTGCCTTATACTTATACAAGCTAAAGAGGCACGATTTGGAAGCTAGAGGCTGCACAATCAGAAGAATAAAAACTTGAAAAAAGGCACAAAAGCTTGAATTTGAAATCGATCCTAGAGGTGCTTTCAACACAAAAGCTCAACGTAGACCTCTGGCTGGACATTCACTGAGTCTAAAGCAATCAAAATCAGGCCATTACATCGTCCCAATAGCACTGTAAGTCTCTCTGAAACTCACCTTTCAGTTGAAAACGCATCCTCTTATTCTTGCACCTTTTTGCCAAAATCTTTGCATATTCATGCTTTTCGTTTTATTTAGAAGCTTTTTGCATTATTGAATTGCATTTTCATGGCCTGTAACCCCCTAACCGATTCTAGGGTTCTTGGTATGCGTTTTTGGGCATTTTTGCTACAGGTAAAATCAGGGCAAACAATGGACATGGATGAGATCAGGATGTCCAGACGAAGCGAACCATGGTCTTGGATTGCATTTTTACAGCCTAGAATTAATTTTAGGAGCAAGCTATGGATTTAGCTGCGGATAAAAATTCGCAGGTAAATAACCAGGTTTTCCACGAGGAAGACGAAGGTGTATCTCCTTCCTATTGGTTAATTCAAATTGCGCGCCTTATTTTTTTAATTTCTGGCATAACGTTTGTGTTTTCAATATATTAATTGTTGTCCAATATTATAACAAATGAAATACATTGGCTTAGTGGCGAAGGTGGTAATGCATAGTCCAACAGGACCTGGGTTCGAATTCCAGGTCCCCAATATCTTTGTTGCTATTTTCTTTCAGGTTATCCAGTGCCTTGCCCAATGCGTGATGTACCATATGCCCTCATACAAACAGACGCTAGATGGACTCCAGGCCAAATCTGATGGCCCAGAATGAAAGACCACCATGTGCTCTAGTCAACAGGCGCACGTGAGATCATGGAAAGTCAATCAGGCTTGCAGCAAATGGGCCTGGAAAATGCTAATCTCACCTCCAATCTGGGCCCAAACCCCTTGGTTATTTCTTTCTTTTATTTATTTTGTTTATTTATTTATTAATTATTTTTATTATCACTAACCAATTAATCTTTTTTCTTAATAAAATCAAAAACCAAAAAATATATTTTTATTTATTAAAATTAATTTCAGTATTTTATTTTTGTAAATAAATTAATTCAATTAACTTAGTTTTAATTAGGTATAATTTTTAATATCTTTTTGCAATATTTAAAATTAATGTAGAATATTAGGTTTTACTAACTTTAAATCAAATTTATTTTATTTCTTTAAATATCAAAAAAATACAAAAATATCCTTTTTTTAATTAATTAATTAATTTATTTATTTATTAACTTAGTTTAATTCCATTTAATTCAAAAATAAACCAAAAAATGTTTTCTTTCAAAAAAGGGGTCAAAACCCTAAAAAATTTCCGCATCCGATTTAATTTCTTGCACGCGATCCATTTGATTCCAATATTGTAATTGTTTCCCGGTATGTAATAGTTTTAATTAGGACCTTTAATTATTTTATCGCTTTATTTTACTTTCCGCATTTTAAATTAAAGGGTTGTTTTTTGGCGATGTAAATACCCGACGCCTTGTAATAGTTTAGATTTAAATTCCGCAATTTAATTTCCGCGATCTATAAACTGTTAGATGCTTGGTAATAGGGAATGCATGACAAGATCAAACGTATGAACTTAAAATCAACATAGCTCACCCATGACATGTACAAAGATAAAATTAACCGAAATAACACACTCGCACATGCGCACTCTTAGGGTACACCTCACTTGGTTGCCTTCAAACGTGGTCATTGAGTATAGGAAGTTTTAGAGGTCGCCATCTTGTTCAAAGATCATAGTTGCCTCGAAACGGTTGCCTCGGAAAAATGATCTAAGACATTAGGGTTACCGCTAAGGCGTCCTAACATTGCTTTAGTGACCACACGTCCCTTAAAACTCCAACGACGGTGCTACCTACTCATCCATAGTGGGTTAGCATTGTCCAAAGGACATTTGTACAGATTAATTCCTTTTTCGAGCAGGTAGATGGTTCTTAAGTACTTGCTCATTCTAAAACAAAACAAAACTTTTCGCACTTACACCTTTCAAACAAAAACTTCTTTCAAACCCACAAACACAAAGAAAAGCAATTTTGAAAACACTTTGAGCAAGTACCTAAGAGCCCGTGGATAACCACGGATAGAAAGGGTGCTAACACCTTCCCTTTCTATAATCTACCCCCCAGACCCGAGAAACATCTCGAAAAAGGAATTTTTCTGTGCTTTTTTCCTTTCCTTGTTGGATAAAATAAAAGACGGTGGCGACTCTTGCTTACTGCGACATTTTGCGAAAACAAACGCAAAATGCAAACCAGCATTCCAAAAAACAGTCAGTTCTCTCCCATCGTATCACAGAACTGGCGACTCTGCTGGGGATGTATTAATAAGTGGGGTGTACCTTAGGATTAGATCATTGTGTTTTCAATTGTTTGCTTTGTATGCTTTATATATGTGGGCTTGTATCGGAGTTACTACAGATCCTAACCCGAATCTGGGGATACCCTTTAGGTAAGTAGCAATAAACTGTGAGGGAACTGTACGGCGTAGACCGATACAGTTGAAGCAGTAGCTACATTGGTGTGGCACTTTAGTCTGTACCGATATCCCTTGTGTTGGAACAAGGAGAATATGGGTCTTCTAAGGGGTCATTAAGCATCAACTGACCTTAGAACCTTTAAATTGACCAACTTGGCCATAGAACAGTAGCAGTATGCTACACTCATTGAGACTAAACTCTCGCGATGATTCCGGCCGCAAGAAAAGGTTGCTAAACTGGAATTATGACCGATTGAGGGTAGTCAGTGATATTGAGATCCTCTAGAACCCGGTTACTATTTTTAGGACAGGTTCAAACCAACTGAACTGAAAGAGGGTAGTACCTAAGCTCCTTGCCAGCCTGAAATCTAAGGGCTCTCTGTGTGACTTGTGTGCCTTTACCATGTTTGCTATTTGTGGATACTTGTGGTGTGCTTACTATCATGACATCATGACATCATAACATTGCATACATCTTGCATTGGACTAACCTATTTCAAAGACAGGAGGGATTCATCTTTGTTCTGTTTTGTAGGTCATCATGATGCCCATGCGTAAGAATACCATCCGGATCAACTTTGTCCAGGTCCCTACCTTGCTTAAAGATTTGGTTGCAAAGATGCCTGATACTACTTCCTTCCTCAGGAGACATGGTTATCTTCTCAGTTTGGTCACCTCCAAATTGGACGAGCAGATGATGAGTGTCCTAGTCCAGTTTTATGATCCGTTGTACCATTGTTTTACTTTCCAGGACTACCAATTGGTTCCCACCTTAGAAGAGTTCTCTGAGCTGCTCAGTATCTCTATTCTGGAGCAGACCCCATTTACTGGTTGGGAGAAGATCCTGAGACCGAAAGAGATTGTTGCAGCCCTTTATATGACCAAAGATGAGGTAATGGCTAATTGGGATACTAGAAGTGGAGCAAAGGGCTTTCTGACTAAATTCTTGGTTGGTATGGCTAATTATTTCTGGGATAGTCTAGACTTCAAGGCATTCGAGGATATTCTGGCTCTTCTGATATATGGCTTGGTATTATTTCTGAATCCTGACACTTTTGTTGATGTGAATGCGATAAAAATATTCATCTCTCGCAATCCTGTACCCACTCTCTTGGGTGACATCCTTCATCAGCTTTATGCTCGTACTGCCTGAAAGCGGGGAACCTTGATGTGCTATGCTCAATTATTGTCGAGGTGGTTTATTTCGCACCTTCCCAAGTCAGTGCTGAAGAACAAAGAAGGCATGGGTTGGGCCTATAGGGTTATGTCTCTCTCGCATAATGACATCATTTGGACTCTCAAGGGTATGGACGAGGTGACTATCATTTATCGCTGTGGGGAGTACCCCAATGTTCCACTGATAGGAACTTGTGGAGGAATTTCTTACAATCCGTGCTTGGCCTTACGTCAGTTTGGGCGTGCCAGAAGAGAAGGACCTCATGAGCTGCTAATGCCTAGTATCATCTTTAATTTTCAAGGGGATAGCGACGAGCAGCGTCGCAGATTCATAAGGGCTTGGGATAGAGTTCGCCAATCTGATCCACATGAGCTGGGTCCAAAGACTTCTCTCCCGATGGAGCCATATCTCAGATGGGTCCGCATCCGTGCCCAAAAGCTGGGTATGCCTTATGAAGTCGTTCGGCCTATCATTGTTGAAGTTGCTAATGAAGAAGGGGTTCTTCCAACCATCCTCCATCCTCATATGCCCACTGACATTGGGGCACTGAAGAGATCTTGGATGCAGCTGAGGGAGGAACGGGATTCTTATCGGGAAAAGTTCAACGAGCAAGAGAAAAAGATCCAGAAGTTGACGAGGCAACTGGAGAACGAGCGGATTCTTAATGACTATGCCTGCACTAAGAAGAAGAGACCATGGGAGCATTGATTGACCTTTGTTGATTTCCTTTCCAGTTTTTATTTACTTTTCAGTATTTCCTTTCATGTAACGCCTTAATGGAATCAGTTGAACAATTTGAATTCTAAAGTTTATCTAATAAAGTGTGTTTCCTTTCTGGTTTACAAATTTGAATCTCCTGATTGTCTTTGAAATCATGTCATACGCATTTCATCCCATGCACTTCATAAACAGGTACCCATTACAGGTCTTTTATCTTCTTCGCTGTTTATTTCAGCACTCATCATATCTGCTGAACCTTCAACTGAGCAAGCCATCAAGGCCCTACAGGACCAGAATGCCTAATTTCAAGAGTTGTTCATGAATCTAGCTAAGGGTCAGCAAGATCTGAAGACCCTGATTCTGAAAGAGAAGAATAAGAAGAAGAAGAGGACAATCATGTATAACACTGGACACCGGTTTAGAAATAAGATACAGAATGAAGTTGATCTGACCACCTCATTTGGAGGGAAAGATAGTCAAGAGGAAAGGCGGGCTCCTAGCCCTGTGGTCTCCGACAAGGAGACAGACTTCGACGAAGAACAATATCCTTCGGCCGAGGATAGATACAAACAACTGGAAGACCGGTTGAGTGCTATGGAAGTTCAGAAAGTGCCTGGTCTGGACTTTGCTGATCTAGGTCTATCATCTAGGGTAGTGATTCCCCACAAATTCAAAGCACCAGCCTTCGCTAAGTATGACGGAGTTTCTTACCCGAAGCTGCACCTCCGGTCATATGTGAGGAAGATTCAGCCTTACACCGCTGATAAAAACCTATGGATCCACTTCTTCCAAGATAGTCTCTCAGGGACTCAGCTTGAGTGGTTTTATCAGTTGGACGGAGCCAGTATCCGCAGTTGGGAAGATTTGGCTACTGCTTTCTACAGGAAGTACCAGTACAACTCCGACCTCGCTCCTACGCGTACCCAACTCCAAGGTATGTCAATGGGAACGGGTGAAGGATTCAAAGATTATGCTCAGAAGTGGAGGGACCTCTCCGGTAGAGTGCAACCACCCTTGGCTGATCGGGAGCTTGTGGACATGTTTCTGGGGACCCTATTTGGTCCATTTTTCAACCACCTGATTGGAAGCTCTTCATCTGGGTTTATAGAGCTTATTTTGACCGGTGAGAGGATTGAGGCTGATATTAAGGCTGGTAAGATACAAAAGGGTGCTTCATCGAGCACTGAGAAGAAGCCCTTTAAGAAAGAGTCCAGTGCTTTCTACAGTTCGAAAAGACAGAATAGACCTGAACACCGCCAAGTTGTTAATGCGGTTGTAATTTCAAAACCTGCTGGTGCTCCTCAGCACAACAATCAACAAAAGGACGAGAGACCTCGAAGGCAATTCACTCGTCTCAGCATGACCTTATCACAGATTCTACCACAGTTGCTGAAGACTAATCTGGTGATTCCAAAGGAAGCCCCAAAGAATCCAAATACAACGTCACCAAGGTATAACCCTAATGCCTGCTGTGCTTACCACTCTGATAGCCCGGGGCATAATACAGATGATTATTGGACTTTGAAGAATAAGATACAAGACTTAATTGATGCAAATGAGATTGAGTTTGAGGCGCCCGAAAGGCCTAATGTTGTGACTGCTCCTATGCCTAAACATGGAGTGAATGCTATAGATGAAGACTCGTTTGTGGTTTCTGTGAATGATATTGCTACCCCTTTGATGACTGTGAAGAAGAACCTTTTGCTAGCCGGTTTATTTCTGGGCTGTGACTAAGGTTGCCGTATGTGTTCTGTTCTACCTACCGGTTGCCCACTTTTGAAATCAGGTGTCCAATGCCTGATGGATAGTAAGGAAATTCTGTTTGAGAAAATTGTTGTTCTTGTAGTCCATACTGAAGAAGTTTCCATTATTACCATTTTCGACAATTCTTCCAAGGCACCCTCGAGGAAGCCTGTTAGAATTACATTTGTTCCAAGAATCGCACCTGTGATCATCACTGTTCCAGGGCCCATCCCCTATACCTCCGATAAAGTTGTCCCTTGGCACTATGGGGCTGATGTTTATTTTCATGGAGTTAAGCAAGAGTTGGATGCTGATACTGACATCAGCAATATTGTTGGACCTACTAAAGTCACCCGCAGTGGAAGACTTTTCTCACCTGATATCTCTCTGCCAACTGCCCGAAAACCTGTCGTTATTACACCTGCCAGTGTACCTGCTATTCCTGTTCAAGTTCCTATTCTTACCCCTGTCACCAAGTCATATGACGCTCGGGGCAAAGGGGTCACCAGTGATCCTGCCCAGACGGAGGCGCCGAAGACGATTACTGTTGAAGCTTCTAAATAAGAGATGGAAGAAATTATGAAAATCATCAGAAAGAGTGACTACAATGTAGTTGAGCAGCTGGGGCAAACCCCGTCCAAGATTTCTATGTTGTCACTATTGCTTTGCTCAGAGGCCCATGCCAAGGCTCTGATTACGTTCTTGAAGACTGCCCACGTACCACAAGAGACATCAGCTGATCAGTTTACAGATTGCATGGACAATTTGACTGCTGATAATGGGTTGGGTTTCTCTGACGCCGACTTGACTGCTAATAGGAAGAATCACAATGATGCCCTGCATGTCTCCATTGAATGCAGGAGAACTACTCTTGCACATGTATTGGCGGATACTGGTTCCTCGTTGAACGGTTTACCTAAGAAAGCTCTAGACCGGCTAGACTGTGAAGGGTTAGAGCTGAAACCAAGCAACATTGTTGTCAGGGCCTTTGATGGGTCTAAAAGGATGGTGCACGGAGAAGTTGATATCTCGATTAAGGTTGGTTCTCAGGTTTTCAACTCTACATTCTATGTGATGGACATTCGCCCATCTTATTCTTGTTCGCTGGGTTGTCCATGGATCCACAAAGCTGGGGTCGTAACCTCAACGCTCCACCAGAAGCTGAAGTACCCGGTCAAAGGGAAGATTGTGACAGTGCAAGGAGAGGAAGAGTACATGGTTATCCACCTTAACTCTTTCCGATATGTAGAGATGGATGGGGAGTTCATTGAGACCCCATTTCAGCATTTTGAAGAGGTTCCCCCGACGCTGGCATCAGCTAATACTGTTGTTGAAGATTCTCCTATGAAGATGGCTTCCCTCAAGGATGCCCGGGCTGTTATTGAGAAAGGTGGGTGTGCAAATTTGGGATGACTCCCTGATTTTACACAGAAGACTAACAAGTTTGGTTTGGGTTTCACTGCAGAAGCTCAAAGGGTTGTTCGGAATGCACGGATCGGAAGACCTCCCGTGTTCATCAGCAACTCGGGAGTGAATACCATTAAAGACGATATGGAAGAGTCTGAGTTCGACAGCTGGATCTACCCTACGACCGACGATGGACCAAGCAATTGGACAACAAAGGGCTTCATCCCTATTACTTTTGTTACCCAGTAATGAAATTTTTCTTTTGAATTTGTAGCAGACAATGTTTTAAACTTTATGGCCCGATGTATTACCCGAGGCACTGTGGCTTCATTCGTGAGGGCTTTATGTGTGTCATTTTCATATATCATTAATAAAAGCATTGGATGTTTTCTTGCATTTCAAATTCTGCGCTCCTTGTTTTTCTGTTATTATATATATATTGCAAAACGACTATTTTACACACACTCACATATACAGGTCCACATCCACTTTGGATCTCACTCGTAACGACTCTGCTACTGCCGGTTATGACTTCGAAAATCCAATCAACTTATCCGAAGACGAAGGTGAAGATGATTGCGAAGTTCCTGGTGAACTTGCAAGATTGTTACTTCAAGAAGAGAGGGCCATTCAGCCGCACGAAGAGCCGGTGGAGTCAGTGAACCTGGGTATTGAGACAGACAAGAAGGAAGTCAAGATCGGTGCCAACCTGGAGCCTAGTGTGAAGCAACAGTTGATTCAGATGCTGCATGACTACGTTGAGATCTTTTCCTGGTCTTACGAAGATATGCCTGGTTTGGATACTGATATTGTGGTTCATCGTCTGCCTACCAAGGAAGACTGTCCTCTAGTGAAGCAGAAGGTTCGCCGTGTGCGCCCAGAGATGTCTGAGAAAATCAAGGCTGAAGTTAAGAAACAGTTTGACGCCGGTTTTCTAGCAGTTACTTCTTACCCTCAGTGGGTGGACAATGTGGTTCCTGTCCTAAAAAAGAATGGTAAGGTCCGAATGTGTGTTGACTACAGGGATCTGAACAGGGCGAGCCCCAAGGATGATTTCCCTCTACCTCATATCGACGTTCTGGTTGACAACACCGCTCAGCACAAGGTATTCTCCTTTATGGATGGATTCTCCGGTTATAATCAGATTAAAATGGCTCCCGAAGACATGGAGAAGATGACCTTTGTTACTCAGTGGGGTACCTTTTGCTACAAGGTCATGCCTTTTGGATTGAAGAATGCTGGGGAAACGTATCAGCGTGCCATGGTTGCTTTGTTTCATGACATGATCCACCATGAGATTGAAGTATACGTCGACGACATGATTGCGAGATCCCAAACTGAGGAAGAACACCTTGACCACCTTCAGAAGTTGTTTGACAGGTTGAAGTTGTACAAACTAAGGTTGAACCCGAACAAGTGCACCTTCGGGGTGAGATCTGGTAAACTGCTGGGTTTCGTCGTAAGCGACAAAGGTATTCAAGTAGATCTGGCAAAGGTGAAAGCTATACAGGAGATGCCAGCTCCCAGAACAGAGAAAGAAGTCATAGGTTTTCTAGGACGTCTGAACTATATTGCCCGATTCATCTCGCACCTAACTGCTACTTGTGAGCCAATCTTCAAGCTGATGAAGAAAGATCAAGTAGTACGTTGGAACGATGAATGCCATGCCTCTTTCGAAAGGATTAAAGAGTATCTCCAAGAGCCACCCATTCTGATGCCACCAGTTGAGGGGATACCTCTAATCTTATACTTGACAGTACTCGACAACTCAATGGGGTGTGTGTTGGGTCAGCATGACGAGTCTAGCCGAAAAGAGCATACTATTTATTACCTTAGCAAAAAGTTTACCGACTGTGAGACCCGATACTCACTGCTCGAGAAAACTTGTTGCGCTTTGGCATGGGCTGCTCGCCGGCTGAGACTGTATATGTTGACTCACACTACTCTATTGATATCAAAAATGGATCCAATCAAGTATATCTTTGAAAAGCCTGCCTTATCCGGAAGAATAGCAAGATGGCAGATGATCTTGACTGAGTATGACATCCAATATATAACCCAAAAAGCAATCAAGGGAAGTGTATTGGCAGACCATTTGGAACATCAGGCAGTGGATGATTACCAGTCTATGAACTTTGAATTTCTGGATGAGAATATCATGTTGGTAACTGACTGTGAGACACCAGGGCCGGATGAAGGACCTGAGGAAGGATCCTGATGGTCTATGTACTTTGATGGAGCTTCGAACGCTTTGGGTAATGGAATTGGCGCCGTGATCATATCTCCTAAAGGCTCACATACTCCGTTTACCGCCTGATTATGTTTCAACTGCACTAACAACATGGCAGAGTATGAAGCATGCATCGTGGGTCTTCGAGCAGCAATTGACCTAACGATTAAGTTTCTCAGTGTTTTCGGAGATTCCGCTCTCGTGATCAGCCAGATCAAAGGCGAGTGGGATACGAAACACCCTAATCTTATTCCTTACAAGGAGTATGTGTTGACATTGCTTCCCCACTTCGAAGAGATAACTTTTGAACACTTCCCTAGAGAGGAGAATCAGTTGGCGGACGTGCTGGCTACAATGTCTTCTATGTTCAAAGTCAATTGGGACAACGAGGCTCCCCGGATTATCATTGAAAGATTAGACGAACTTGCACATTGCTGTGACATTGAGACTGAAGAGGTAACCTAAAATCCCTGGTTTCATGAAGTAAATAGGTATCTTGAGGCTCAAGAATACCCCGAGGGTGCATCTGTTAATGACGAGAAGTTTCTGAGCAGCTTCGCGGTGAAGTTCTTCATCAGCAATGGTATTTTTACAAGCGTAACCATAATTCAACCTTACTGCGTTGTGTGGATAAGAATGAAGCAGAAAGGATCATGGCGGAGTTATATGAAGGTACTTTCGGGACTCATTCCAGTGGACATACCATGGCAAAGAAAATCCTTCGGGCAGGATATTATTGGTCCACTATGGAAGCCGACTGTTATCAGAATTCTCGGACATGTCACAAGTGTCAAGTCTACGCTGATAAGGTGCACATACCTCCAGTTCCTCTAAACGTCTTGACGACACCTTGGCCTTTCGCAATGTGGGGCATTAATATGATCGGCGAGATCAAACCTACAACATCCAACGGGTATCGTTTTATCCTGGTAGCAATTGATTACTTTACGATGTGGGTTGAAGCAGCTTCCTTTGCTACTGTAACCAAGAACATCGTGGCACGGTTCACTCGGCATAATCTGATCTGTCGATACGGTGTACAAGAGAGGATCATTACGGACAATGGTACCAATCTTAACAACAAAATGATCACTGAACTCTGCGAATAGTTCAAGATACAAGATCACAATTCTTCTCCTTACCGGCCGAAGATGAATGGGGCTGTAGAAGCGAATAATAAGAACATTAAGAAGATCGTGCAGAAGATGACAGTGACCTACAAAGACTGGCACGAGATATTACCATTTACTCTTCATGGGTACCGTACCTCAGCACGGACGTCAACAGGGGCAACACCCTATTCCTTAGTATATGGCATGGAGGCAGTCTTGCCCATTGAAGTTCAGATACCCTCTCTTCGGATCATGAAGGATGCAGGTTTGAGCGAAGATGACTGGATTCAGACCCGGCTTGATCAGCTGAACCTAATCGACAAAAAGAGACTTACTACTATTTGTCATGGTCAGACATACCAAAAACGGATGATCAAGGCATTTAACAAGAAAGTCAGACGACAAGAGTATCAAGTTGGAGATCTGGTAATCAAGTGCATTATCCTACCTCAAGGTGATCCCAGGGGAAAATGGACCCCTACCTACGAAGGGCCATTTGTAGTTAAGAACATTTTCTCGGGAGGAGCTATGATTCTAACCACCATGGATGGTGACGACCTTCCTCACCCCGTCAATGCGGACATAGTGAAAAGATACTACGCATAATCAAAGACCCGCTAGGTTGACTGGCCTAGGCAAAAATAAGGGCTTCCCGGCGAGCCAAAAGGGTTCGGGCAAAAATAAGGGATGAAAATGAAAAATCTGTACACCCGGCAAGTCAAAAACTTGAAAAGGCGGCTTGGGCAAAAAAGGGTATCCCGGTGGACTAAAAACCCGAAAGGGCGGTCCACGCAAAAATTAGGGATTAAAGCGTAAAACTATGTCTCATTGGATCACCTTGCATCCAGACTTCGGTATCGACTATCAAGCTCGGGCGGCACTAATCAATCTGATCTACCTTCAACCAAGTAGCAAAGTGATGAGATGCTCAAGGACATAAGGGCAATAGCAGAGTTGGAACCCAGTGGGATTATTCACATAGCTGTTTTGTTTTCTTTTCATAAATTGTAAACTCTATCTGTTCGGCGGCGTTCTCTTACTAGGACGTCAGCCTCTTGTACAAAAACGCCTATTTACAGGCCAAACTTCAAAAATCAATACAAATTCATTTTCAGACAAATTTCAAACTGTTTTTCCTTTATCTGTTTTGTTTTGCAAAGAACGTCCAATGTTCATTTTTGATATATGCATTTGACATTAATTGTTGCTCATAAATGATACATACGAAACAAAGGACGAATTACTAGTAATATCAGAAACAAGGGCAATAAGAATTGTCCGAACTGTCTAGTTGCTCTGTCCACCAGGTACAAAGGTATATTCAGCTGAAGAATATGGCTAAGATACTCTCACTCCCCGCAGAGTAAGACAGTAATGGTAGCTCTCTCAACTGAAACTTGCAACCGTGAACGAATCAGTAATACTCTCCCCAAGCAGAGTTGGTCTACCATCAGCACTAAAAAGGTCTTAATATTCCCCAACAAAGTATAAGAATATTCCCCGGCAGAATACAAGATACCCCCAGTGGAGTCAATATTTCCCCAGTATGGTCTAAAAAAGCATCCCCAACAGAGTCGAAGCATCATCCCCAGTAGACTCTGGAAGTTTATCCCCAGTAGAGTACAATAAATCTCCCCAGCCAAGTTCAAAGGATCATTCCTAGCAGAACTCAGAGATTTATCCCCACAGGAGTCTAACAAGATTATCCCTAGCAAATTGCAACTGAAAGATCTCCCCCAGCGAAGTTCTTTCCTTTCACAAATAGGAATTCGATCCTCAACAGATTCAATATCACCATCAATGGTAATCAATCCCCAGCGGAGTTTATCAGTGGAATCCCCAGCGGAGTTTATCGATAAAATCCTCAACAGAGCATCTCTCCCCCACAGAGTAATCTCTTCATCAGTTTATTCCCCAATGGAGTTATCTTCTCCTTTAGGTTTATTCTCGCAACCACCTTCGTTCACCATCCCCGACAGAAACGAAGAATTCAACTATTCTCCAGTAGCTACCCAGGATTTATTTTCCCCAGCTAAAGCATTACATTTCCATACATCATAATACATGCATATATGCATCATACCACACAATCTCATTTATGTTGAGAACATCATTGCTTGATCCATATCATGCATTGCATATGACTGACCTTTACCTTTCAGGAAAGATGCAGTTAAACTCTCAACTATGTGAAAAACCCTTTGGTCCAGTTAAATTGATTCCTAAAGATTTTTCTGATGCCAACCCAGTTAAAAGAGACAAGACCAGTTAAATCGATTCCTAAATATTTTTCTGAGGCCAACCCAGTCAAAGGAGACAAAACCAGTTAAATCGATTCCTAAAGGTTTTTCTGAGGCCAACCCAGTCAAAGGAGACAAAACCAGTTAAATCGATTCCTAAAGATTTTTCTGAGGCCAACCCAGTCAAAGGAGACAAAACCAGTTAAATTGATTCCTAAAGATTTTTCTGAGGCCAACCCAGTCAAAGGAGACAAAACCGGTTAAATCGATTCCTAAAGATTTTTCTGAGGCCAACCTAGTCAAAGGAGACAAAACCAGTTAAATTGATTCCTAAATATTTTTCTGAGGCCAACCCAGTCAAAGGAGACAAAACCAGTTAAATCGATTCCTAAAGATTTTTCTGAGGCCAACCCAGTCAAAGGAGACAAGACCAGTTAAATCGATTCCTAAAGATTTTTCTGATGACAACCCAGTCAAAGGAGACAAAACCATTTAAATCGATTCCTAAAGATTTTTCTGATGCCAATCCATTCAATGAAGACAAAACCTCCTCTGGTCCAGTTAAATCGATTCCTAAAGATTTTTCTGATACCAATCCAGTCAAAGAAGACAAAACCTCCTCTGGTCCAGTTAAATCGATTCCTAAAGATTTTTCTGATGCCAATCCAGTCAAAGAAGACAAGACCACCTACTAACAATCTCCAAATGGCATCCGTAAGCCCATTCCCGTCATCACCAGGCTGATACCACTTCATGCGAGTGCAAATTTCTGGGCACTCTAGTGTTCAATCATCTTCCACATTCAGATCACGAATGGCCCGAAATCCAATCTATATCCTCAGGTTTAAGAAGATTGAACAGGGGCAACTGTTGTACCCCAAAATTTTCCCTCCCATATTTCTCAAGACATTGCAGAAATAATCTCCAAATGGCTCAAGATTGCTCAAGAGTTGGACAGCTAAATCATCTCCTAAGGCAGTTAATCTCAAATTAGGGTTTTGTGTTGCATCAAGGTCCTTGCATACCAATGACATCAAGTGATCCCCAATGTCCTAATATGTTCTCAAGTTCATCCATGTAAAATTTCAAGCCTTGCAGAGGAAGTTTGGTCAGTCAATTGCTCAAGAGGTCCAAAAATCGACTGTGCTAGGGCAAAAGTCAACTGTGACCTATGAACAGTCAAACCTCAATATTTTTTGTCAACATTTTCATTTTTAAGGATATTTCATCATTTGATCAAGGGTTGATCATGATTCATCAAGGATTGCTCAAAATTCATCAAGACTCAAAAGTGGCTAAATTAGGGTTTTGTAGGAAAAGTAAACTCAACTTTGACCAAGCATAACTTTCTCATACTTTATAATAAATGACCCATCCAAATCTCATTTTGAAGAGGATGAAATTTCCTACAATCCATATTCATACCCCAAGATCAAGAAATGCACTCACAAGAAGTTACAAATTTGGACATTATAGGTCATTTTTGAAAGTCAACAAAAACACCTTTTTTTCCAAAGCATATACCTTGAGCATGGAATATCAAAATGATATGAGAACAAAAGGGTTGGTTAGAGGACATCTCAAGGTTTCCAAAAAGTCCAATAACACCTCCAAAAGTTCCAAATTGAAGAAGTTATGCATTGTTAAAGTTGGGCATTTTTCCAAAATTGCCAAAAGTCAACTATCCTCAAAACTTCAAATTTTGTCAAATGGGCCCACTTTTTTCCACTTGATTTGATCTTGTAACACTATACACGTGTCCTATCTTCAGTCTTGTGTCCTTTTATTAATTTTTCTATTTTTTTTTTTATTTTTATTGAATTAATTCATTTTAAATCAATTTAAATCCAAATAAAATTTAAACATTGATAACTTGGTATCTTTTTGATTGATATAGGTCTTTAATATCATCATGTACACAATCAAATCCGAATCAAGCCATATCATGCACAAAGTATTGGATTTGGAATCAAATTGGAAGCTTTTTAATGGAGGATCATATCATATCTCCAAGCATTGATTGGCAAGGATTCAAAGCCCAATATTTGACCTAATGCATTGCCTTATACTTATGCAAGCTAAAGAGGCACGATTTGGAAGCTAGAGGCTGCACAATCAGAAGAACAAAAACTTGAAAAAAGGCAAAAAAGCTTGAATCTGAAATCGATCCTAGAGGCGATTTCAACATAAGAGCTCAACGTAGACCTCTTGCTGGACATTCACTGAGTCTAAAGCAATCAATATCAGGCCATTACATCGTCCCAATAGCGCTGTAAGTCTCTCTGAAACTCACCTTTCAGTTGAAAACACATCCTCTTATTCTTGCACCTTTTTGCCAAAATCTTTGCATATTCATGCTTTTCGTTTCATTTAGAATCTTTTTGCATTATTGAATTGCATTTTCATGGCCTGTAACCCCTAGCCGATTCTAGGGTTCTTGGTATGCGTTTTTGGGCATTTTTGCTACAGGTAAAATCAGGGCAAACAATGGACATGGATGAGATCAGGATGTCCAAACGAAGCAAACCATGGTCTTGGATTGCATTTTTACAGCCTAGAATTAATTTTAGGAGCAAGATATGGATTTAGCTACGGATAAAAAATTCGCAGGTAAATAACCAGGTTTTCCACGAGGAAGACGAAGGCGTGTCTCCTTCCTATTGGTTAATTCAAATTGCGCGCCTTATTTTTTTAATTTCTGGCATAATGTTTGTGTTTTCAATATATCAATTGCTGTCCAATATTATAACAAATGAAATACATTGGCTCAGTGGCGAAGGTAGTAATGCATAGTCCAATATGACCTGGGTTCGAATCCCAGGTCCCCAATATCTTTGTTGCTATTTTCTTCCAGGTTATCCAGTGCCTTGCCCAACGCGTGATGTACCATATGCCCTCATACAAACAGACGCCAGATGGCCTCCAGGCCAAATCTGATGGCCCATAATGAAAGACAACCATGTGCTCTAGTCAACATGCGCACGTGAGATCATGGAAAGTCAATCAGGCTTGCAGCAAATGGGCTTTGAAAATGCTAATCTCACCTCCAATCTGGGCCCAAACCCCTTGGTTATTTCTTTCTTTTATTTATTTTGTTTATTTATTAATTAATTATTTTTATTATCACTAACCAATTAATCTTTTTTCTTAATAAAATCAAAAACCAAAAAATATATTTTTATTTATTAAAATTAATTTCAGTATTTTATTTTTGTAAATAAATTAATTCAATTAACTTAGTTTTAATTAGGTATAATTTTTAATATCTTTTTGCAATATTTAAAATTAATGTAAAATATTAGGTTTTATTAACTTTAAATCAAATTTATTTTATTTCTTTAAATATCAAAAATATCCAAAAATATCCTTTTTTAATTAATTAATTATTTTATTTATTTATTTATTAACTTAGTTTAATTCCATTTAATTCAAAAATAAACCAAAAAATGTTTTCTTTCAAAAAAGGGGTCAAAACCCTAAAAAATTTCCGCATCCGATTTAATTTCTTGCACACGATCCATTTGATTCCAATATTGTAATTGTTTCCCGTTATGTAATAGTTTTAATTAGGACCTTTAATTATTTTATCGCTTTATTTTACTTTCCGTATTTTAAATTAAAGGGTTGTTTTTTGGCGATGTAAATACCTGACGCCTTGTAATAGTTTAGATTTAAATTCCGCAATTTAATTTTCGTGATCTATAAACTGTTAGATGCTTGGTAATAGGGAATGCATGACAAGATCAAACGTATGAACTTAAAATCAACATAGCTCACCCATGACATGTACAAAGATAAAATTAACCGAAATAACACACTCGCACATGCACACTCTTAGGGTACACCTCACTTGGTTGCCTTTGAACGTGGTCATTGAGTATAGGAAGTTTTAGAGGTCGCCCTCTTGTCCAAAGATCATAGTTGCCTCGAAACGGTTGCCTCAGAAAAATGATCTAAGACATTAGGGTTACCGCTAAGGCGTCCTAACATTGCTTTAGTGACCACACGTCCCTTAATCGAATTGACCCTTTAAACTCCAACGACGGTGCTACCTACTCATCCATAGTGGGATAGCATTTTCCAAAGGAAATTTGTACAGATTAATTCCTTTTTCGAGCAGGTAGATGGTTCTTAAGTACTTGCTCATTCTAAAACAAAACAAAACTTTTCACACTTACACCTTTCAAACAAAAACTTCTTTCAAACCCACAAACACAAAGAAAAGCAATTTTGAAAACACTTTGAGCAAGTACCTAAGAGCCCGTGGATAACCACAGATAGAAAGGGTTCTCACACCTTCCCTTTCTATAATCTACACCCCGGACCCGAGAAACATCTCGAAAAAGGAATTTTTCTGTGCTTTTTTCCTTTCCTTGTTGGATAAAATAAAAGACGGTGGCGACTCTTGCTTACCGCGACATTTTGCAAAAACAAACGCAAAATGCAAACCAGCATTCCAAAAAACAGTCAATTCTCTCCCACCGTATCATAGTAGGCACAAAAGGTTCACTATCGCGGTGGCTGCAAAAATTGTAAAAACCACTTCTTTTCTCATCTCCACAATCTCATTTTGTAAATATTTCTTTATAGCCAAAATATACAAATTTTCAAAGAGGTTCCTGCGGAGTACCATAGATGTTTAGGGCGATAATACCTTCCATTTGCATAACCAACCCCCTTACCTTGATCTCTATTTTACTTTGGGTTTATTCGCTCTTTTTACATTCCTTTAGATAACATAAAAGTGAGGTGGTGATTTTCACTGATTTACGAGTTAAGTCAATCCAATGGTTTAGTCTCAACATTTCTACTGCTACATATATACAGTTTTGAAAAATTTGGCAGAAGCGTAGTTTTAAGAATGCTAAGCGCGATTAGCTCGCTTAGCAGGATTAAGGCAGTTTGATGTGTAAATATCAACGCAACCCGCTTAGCTCGGTTAGCCCGCTAAACGCAATCTGCATAGAATAGTTTTATAAAAACAAATTTAGTTCATTTTCTAGGTTATGGTTTTTAGGGTATTTGTTCCCAAACTCCATCACCTTTATATTTTTATGTTTAAAGCTTAGAAAACAATACATGTGGCTTGCAATTGGATGATCCAGGGCCGAGATCTTAGTTGATCGTGATTAACACCGCGAAAGATTTATTTTCTTCTCCTCTTCTTCTCTTTGTAACCATTATTTATTAGATTTTGTATGTAACTTTACCTTGATTATATGTATATTTATTGCTCGTGATGTTGTATGGAATTTTCTTTGTAAATCTTTATTGATGTTTATCCTTTTTAGCTTGCTAAGTGTTTGGATTTTAGCTGTTGCAGAAATGGATAGTTTGAATCCGTACTTAGGATAATGATCTATTGGGATTAGATTCTAGAGATATATTTAGGCTTAGTAATCAATTAGGTATGGATTCTTAATGCCTCCATTTTTTTTTGTGTTGCACTGAGAAATCGCCGACATAGATCATTATTGTTGATATCTCACTTTGGGTTATAAATGACTTATGTGTGAGTGATTGTGATACGGTGGGAGAACTGACTTGGTTATTTTGCATTTTATCGCAAATGTTGCAGTTATCAAGAGTCGCCACCGACTTTTCTTTTATCCAAAAGGAAAGGCTGAAAAGAACAGGAAAGACCTTTGAGATTATTTCTTGAGTTCGGGGGGTAGATTATGAAAAGGGAAGGTGTTAGCACCCTTTTCATCCGTAGTTATCTATGGCTCTTAGTTTCTTGCTAGATCACTTGCTTTTGTTTGAAACTGTGTTTTATGTGGTTTTTGAAAGTATTTTGACAATGCGTCATCGTTTAGGCAAACTTTGTAATAGTTCTCGTTCGTAAGAGCGTATACAAAGTGTTGAGCTTTTGAAAATGTTTCCTGTTTGGAAGATGTTTTGAAAATGTTTTTGAAAGTGTTGGTGTTTGTTTTTGAAAATAAGCAAGAGTGTTTGATTTGAAAGTGAGCAAGCAACTAGGAACAATCTACCTACTCAAAAGTCTTAGTTCATTTCTTCCTTTCCTTTGATGTTGCTATCTTACCATTGATTTGGTAAGAAGTCTTATCTTTGGATGTAAAGGGACGGGTGTGGGTCATCGTATAGCCATGATAGCAATGTTGTGAAATATCTTAGCATTTCTCTTTGAGGGACTAAGATCATTTTGAAAGGCAACATTTGATAGCGTCATCGAGGGACTATGATCTTATATTTTTTGATTACTTTTTTCCTAAGATTCTCCACATGCATAACATGGCCATTTTTATAAGGCAACAAAGTGGATTTGCCCTAAGGGTGTAATTATGCAAGTGTGTTGATTTACATGAATTGTTTTATATTGAATTAGGGTTTGCTAACATATTGATTTTAATCTTTCCACACAAACCCTAATTTATTAGTATTTATATATATAGCATTCAATTGTGAAAAATAAAAAAAAATACTAAGCTATTACATTAATAGGGGAGGGGGTATACAAATTTACAAATGGGGGAATTGCAAGAAACTTAAATCTAATTAATTATTACAACCATATTGGATATTGTACAAAATTGAAGATAAAATGCAAGAATGCAAAATGGAAAAAGAAATGATTTTTATTTGATTTTATGAAGGGTTTTAATCTTTACCTAATTAAGAAAATGATTAGTGAAAATCAAATAAAATTAACTTAAAACTAATTAAGAAAAGAAATTAACTAAAAAATATTTTTTTAGGGTTTTTTGTGAAAAAGTTTTAAGAATAATATAAAAAATTATTTAATTAAGATAAACCTAATTTCTAAATTAATTTTAATTTACAAGAAAATAATATAATATAATAATTAAACCTAATTATCTAAATATTAATTTTAAAAAGAAATTAATTTGTTAAGAAAATTGTTTTTGTTCTTTTTAGTTTTTATAAAGAAAAATAAAATATGAGTGTAAAATAATAAATACATATTTTTGGATTTTTCTATTAATAATAAAAAAATAATATTAGTAATAAAAATAATTAAATGAAAATATGAAAGTAAAATAAAATAAAATAAAAATAAAATGAAATAAAGAAATAATGGGCCAGGGGGTGCTGAAGCAAGGCAGGAGGTTAGAAGCTAGCAAAAGACCAAGGCCCACTGTATTGAGGCCCAGGCGTGTGTGTTTGTGAGAAAAAAGGAGCAGAAATGGAAAAATATCACCAAAAGGTAGTGTTGGATGTTGAACCCTTGACCTTATGTATACACGTGCGCTACCTTTGCCACTGAGGTGGATGTACATCCGTTAACATTGGCACAACATTAAATATATAACACAAGTTATGCACTGAATACAACTTCATCTTCATCCTCCAACCATGGATCTTGTAACTTCACCATTTCTCAACAAAAATGATAGACGCAAACATGAAAGTTGCTCCATTTTTCCATACGAATCCAACCATATAAGTATCATAAGCTATAAATCAAAGATGAATGAGAATTTTATAAAAGCACCAAATTCTGAACTAACTTTTTTCAGAGATTCAAATCTAAAATTCTCTAAGCTTAATCAATATAAATGAAATCTAAGGACATGTACAGTTTCATGGCAATGATATCTACATCTTATCTTCACAAATCAGAATCAAATGATGCTTGTACAAAGAGATAGAAGTTAGAAAATTTACCTCTTGTAGCTGGAGTCGTGTATGGAGTTTGAGCAACCTTTGAGATGGCCTGATGATTTTTGTAGCTTGCCTGGACCTCCTTGAATGTGTTCCAACTCCTACTTTGCTTTGAGGATGGCTGAAACTCCCAACTCAAGTCAAGTTGCAAGCTTCATTTTTGGAAATGGTGGATAGTGGTGGAGGAGTTACAATCTTGAAACATGGGCTTGGATCACTTGTGTATGATGTATGTAAGGTGTATGGAGAGTTTTGGCTCAAAACTGTCAAGTTGAGCAGTTCTATACAGCAAGGGTGTTTGGGAGAGTTTTAGGAGGCTTAAAATCGTGTGTTAGCTTGCAATAAACTTGTATAGTTATATGAAATAAATCTTAAAACTTGAGGTGGTTAGAAGTGTGAGATATAGGGTTATGACTATGTTACTTAATTTTGAAGAAAAGTTAAAAACATAGTTTCAAGGCATAGTACAAGCATGGTCTGAGTTGTTAGAGGCTTTAGACAAGTTTCTTATGGATTTTATATTGTGTTTGATCAGAATAAAGCAAGTCCAAAGCTCAAGAATTGACTTTGTTCATAAAAGCCACTTTTCCAAAATGGCAATGTTGTTTTTCTTCTTAAAATGGTGCTAAGCATGGGCAATGCATTGAATGCTTGGATTAAAGCTTCTAACAGCTGTGTAAACATTTAAATATGGAGTTCCAAACAAGTTTGAGGCCTGCAAAGCAAAGATTATGCAACCTAGGCTTGGATTTGAATTCTTGTTCATCATGGAAATGACCTATAATTCAAGAATGAATGTCCAACTTCTTGTCTTCGATTCTCTTTGCTCAAGCATGATATCATGAGTTATTGGAAATTTTGGAAAGCTTGTAACCACCTATACAACCTCTATGTTTATCACTTTTGAAAATTCCCTTTGGAACAAAGTGAAAAATTGCCATGAAGTTAGGTCAAAATCCTGCCTAAAATAGGGCAAAATTTCACTAAGTTTCCAAGTTTCATGAATATGTATTCACAAAATCATAACTTGAAATCCATGAATTTCTAGGAGAAGTTGTGTTCTAAATTTTTTATATCTCATTGAGATCTAGAACTTTCATGTTGAAAGTTTCCTCTGAATCATCTTGCATCATGGTGAAAAATTGGCTCAAAGTTGTGAAAAAATATGAATTTTCAAACACTTAGAAAAATTTCTAAGTTTAGAAATTTTGACTTTTCAAAATGAAATCTTGACTTTTTGATTTCTTGATGAAAAAGTTTCACATTTTGACATGTTTTGATAAATTTTGATCTTTGATACTTGATTTTGACTAAAAAGTCAAAGTTTGACTTTTTAGTGTACAGTTAACTTTTGATCAATTGACTGAAATATCATGTGTCAATCCATTGATATTGGGCCATGTTTTGAGCCATGCCATTAGGTCAAAGTGATGCAATTTCATCCTTGAGATAATTTCTCCAATTAATCAACCATTTGCTAGGTCAAAAATTAGAAATTGCCCTTTTCAGTCAAAACCCTAATTTTGACCATTTTACCCTTTTTGATGATCTGATCAAATTTCTTGAGGTATTGTGGTTCAAACTTGATCAAATGACATATATGAGTTCATAATGTTGATATGGATAAAAAATTATGAAGTTTGACTGTAAAATGGCCACAGTTGACTTTTTCCCCAATATAGCTGATTTTTAGGTCAGCTGGTCAATTGATTGAGCAAAAATGTGATCCAAGACTTGAAACTTGACATGAGAAATCTTGAGAGTACAAAATGATCCATGAAAGTCATATGAGGCATTAAAAGTCCATTTATCCTTGTGCAATCTAAAAACCTAATTTTCAGTCATTAGTGCTTGAGGAGGTGTATTGAGCTGATCAACCCTAGTGCAGTCTTGAATCACAGGAGATCTTGTGAGAGATTACTTGATAAATGAGAGGGAAATTTTTGGGGTACAATAGCTTCCCATGTTCAATCTTCTTAAACCTGAAGAGTTAGATTGGCGGATCCGCCATTCGTGACTTGAAGGTGGAAGATGATTGAACACTAAAGTGCCTAGAAATTTGCAATCAAAGATGAATTGTGAATGGGCTTATAGATTCCATTTGGAGGAATGATGGTAAACACTGGAGGAGGTATCAGCATAAATCTTTGGTCAATTCATACTAAAACTTTATGTTTTACCTGTGGGAGAAAAGAGTTAGTAAAAATGCAGATGTATGCATGATGTTCACAAGATGAATGAGATCATGTTAAATGCATTTTGTATTTATATGTCATGATGTATGAATGTGAGATGCATGTTTTTGTCCGGGAAAACAAATCCCTGACTGCTGCTGAGGATTTTTGGGGAGTTGACTCTCGGATTGCCATTGGGGATGAAGAATATACATATCTTCAAACTTTGTTGAAAGGATGCTTCCGTTGGGGAATATCTCTTGAACGTCAGTTGTTATCTGGTCGGATCCAGGCTTCACAACTTGCTGAGAAAGAGGAAGTCAACTGCTATCCGGTCGGGTTCCAGGCTTCATGGTAACTTACTAGGGAAAAGATAAATTAACTATTATCTGGTCGGATTCCAGGCTTTGCAGAAAATTTCTTGAAATTGAATTGTTATATGGTCAGATCCAGGCTTCACAACAACTTGCTAGGGATAAGGAAGTTAACTGTTATCTGGTCGGATCCATGCTTTGCAGTAACTTTGAAGTGGTAACTACTATCTAGTCGGGTCCAGGTTTCATGGTTTTTGGAAAGTTGCACTATTGTCTGGTCGGGTCCAGAATTCACAATGTCTCTCCGGGGATCGTAGTTAATTGTTATCTGGTCGGGCTCCAGGTTTCACAATAACTTGCTTGAAAACTGACATATGGTCGGGTCCAGGCTTTGCAGATTTCTGAGGTGGATAGGGCTAATTGTTATCTGGTCGGGTCCAGGTTTCACAATAGACTGTTTGGGAATTTAGTTGTTATCTAGTCGGGTTCCAGGTTTCACAACAAGTTTCTGAGGGTAATTGCTATCTGGTCGGATCCAGGCTTCACAATAACTTGTTCGGGTAGAGGAAAACTCTATTGGGGAAAAGAAGTTAAACCTTTGGTCTGGTTGAGTCCATGTTCTTCTATATTTTGAAGAGTTAAACTATTATATGGTCGAGTCCAGGCTTTATAATATCTTAGATTAACTGTTATCTGGTCAGGTCCAGGTTTCAGAAACTCAAACTATTATCTGGTCGGGTCCAGGTTTCAGCAATTGATAAAGTTAAACTAATATCTGGTCGGGTCCAGGTTTCAGCAATTGATAAAGTTAAACTAATATCTGGTCGGGTCCAGGCTTTAGAGTAGTTTGAAAGTTTACACTATTATCTGGTCGGATCCAGGCTCTACAGTGATTTGAGAAGTTGACTATTATCTGGTCGGGTCCAGGATTCATAGTAGTTTGAAAGTTGTATTAATATCTGATCGGGTCCAGGCTTCATAGTATCTTTTCGAGATGGTAAAGGTTTTGTTGACGACTTTACTGGGGATTAAGGGTTGTGGCCCTATGATTTGTAATAATCTGAAAGGCAAACTCAAGCTGGAGAGTGTAGACTCGGTCGGGGAGGACAAACTCAGCTTGGGGAGGTATACTCAGGTGGGGGTAACAGGCTCAGCCGGAGAAGATAGACCAAAGTTGGGGAACTTTGTACTCGGCTGGGGAGTTATGCTACTCGTTGTTTTTTAAGAAATAAACCCTATTGCGGAAATAAACCCTATTGAAGAGGTGAGTCCCTTTTAGGAAGAGATCCACAAGGCTTCTAATTGTAGGACCAACTTAGCTGTGAAGAGAGATTTGTCAAGATATTGAGACTCCGGCTGTAGATAAACCTATGCAAAGAGAATTTATGAGTAACTTTTTTAAGGGGGATGTTGATGAAATGACTCTGTGGGGTGTGATACAGTGGCAAAATCGATTGTTTAATACTGGTTTGCGTTTTTTGTTTGCAAAATGTCGCGGTAAGCAAGAGTCGCCACCGACTTTTATTTTATCCAACTGGAAAGGAAAAAAGCACATAAAAATTCCTTTTTCGAGATTTTCTGAGTACGGGGGGTAGATTATAGAAAGGGAAGGTATTAACACCCTTTCTATCCGTAGTTTTCTACGGGCTCTTAGGTACTTGCTCATCATTTTCAAAATTGCTTGTGTGTGTTGATTTGAAAAATGTTTTTGTTTTACTTCGATTTAACCCTTGCTTCTGTCTTCAAGAGTGTTACGAGGTCGTTTTGAAAACTTTGTTTGAAAAGTGTTTAAGTGTGGAAAATTTTAATTTTGAGCAAGTACCTAACAGTTATCTACCTACTCGAAAAAAGGATCGTTTCTATTCTCGTTTCCTTTAGACAGCGTTATCCCACTATTAGTGAGTAGGTAGCACCATCATTGAAATTTGTAAGGGACTATCGAAAGGGAAGTAATGGTCATTGAAGGCAACATGTAAGGATACCTTAGCATTTCGAAGGGACTGTCATCATATATTCGTAGGCAACATTGAATGACAAGATCATATACCGTAGGCAACTTCGAGGGACACCGAGGGACCGTGATCTTTATGATGATTTTAACCGAGGGTCTTTGTTAAGGGTATCCCTACGTTCGAGGGATATGAGCATTGTTTTCCAAGGCAACCAAGTGAGGAGTACCCTAGGAGTGAATATGTGCATATGATTTGTTTCAGTTATTTAATCTTTGCACATTAGGTGATCTACCGTTTTAATTTTCCATACATTCTTGCCATACAATCCTATTAGCCATACATCTAGACAGTTTATGATTTGCGAAATTTAAAGTGCGGAAAATAAGCTAAGCTATTACAAGGCTTCGGGTATTTACATATCCAAAAACAAACCCTTAAAAAAACGATAAATGAAAGTAAAAAGGTCCTAATTAATCTATTACAACTTGTGAGAAATTACAATAATATGGTAAGATAAAATAAAGCGCGCGCGAATAAAGAACGAGAGAGAATTAGGGTTTTGACCCCGTCTAACCTAATCGAAAGAAAAATTGTTTTTTTGTTTTTTTTAATTATTTCTAAAAAAAGAATTAGGTTTTTTTAAAATTAAATACAAAATTAATTAGTAATTAAATTAGTTAAAAAAATAATTAAATGACCTATTTTTGTGTTTTGTTATTTTAAGAAAAAGGAAAATAGTATTAAGTTAGAAACAAAATCCTAATTGTTCTAATTAATTTTAATTTATTTACAAAACAATTAAAGTTACCTAAAATTAAATTAAAACCTAAAATTAATTATTCGAGTTTATTACGAAAAATAAAAGGTTTGTGAAAAATGTTAAGTTTTATGAAAAAAAAGATTTTAAACAGAAAAAATAAAAATAGATAAAAGGATAAATAGAAAGGAAGAAAATCAAAACCAATAGGGGTGGTTGTTGAACCCACGCCCTTAACCTTCTCAGGATGTCTGCCCCGCTATGTATTGGTGTCATGTGTTGGCTGTTCTGTTTTGGCCATTTGTGTTTTGGCCTCAACGTTCCTTAACCTTCTCAAGATGTCTTCCTCATCATGCATGAGTAGGTTGTTCTGTTTTTGTCATTTGTGTTTTGGCCTCAACGTTCTGTAATGAACCTGCATGAGAACCTGTCTAAATCTGTAGTGTTGAATCTCATGAATACATTAAATAAGTTACTATATATCATAAAATACAAATAAAGCAAATATATGAAAAAAATCAATTTAATGTTAAAACTGATATGGCATGTATGAATGATTATACCCTTTTGATCATGAAGATCAAATCAACCTTACCCTTACTGGAGGAGTAGTGAGATGAATGCTTTTATGCCATTTTGATCATGAAGATCAAGCCAGTCTTACCCTTATTGGAGGAGTAGTGATATGAATGATTTTATGCCCTTTTGATCATGGAGATCAAGCCAGCCTTACCCTTACTGGAGAAGTAGTGAGATGTGGGTTTGTAACAGGGATGACTTGTTTGTAGTGAGATAAAGGTTTGTAATAAGGATTTCAAGGTTTTAGGGTTCTTGAAAGAATTTGATATTCTGACAGCATTGTGGCAAGGTTTTTTTTTTTGTCTTTTCTTGTTTGTGTGAAAAGAATGAGATTATATAATAGAAATTAGAGAGAAAAATGGGCTTTGAATGTGCAATTGGGCCTCCAATGTTCACTTGAGCCCGTCACGTTCTAATCAAAATCGCAGGGGCTTAAGTGCAATTTTTGAAGTTGAAATGTGAAAACAAAATGTATCCGACATCGAGAACTAACTCCTGTCCGAAAATGGGCTCAATCGGATAAACGGTGAATTAGTTATAAACTTTTGAAGTTTCAGCTCAGACAAACTTATTTTGGGCTCCAGTGTCGACTCTGACACGTTCTTCAATAAAAAATTGGTATTGATCAGAGCATGATTCGGTCTCGACTTTTGAAGCAAAGCTGTAGATCTCTGAGTCAATGACCTTGTGTAAAAATATGAGCCCAGTCCGATAAAAATTGACCGAGTTATGAATTTTCGAAGTTTCGACCCAGATAAAATAACATTAAGCATTTAGGATTTACAGTGCGTCACACGCGCTCTGAGCAAAAACTGAAGGCCTTTCAGATACCGTTCGAACTCAATACCTTCTGTCAAAACTTAGCCAACTCAATTTGTGAAATTTTGGCGCCGGAACCAGCTCGATACGATGAAAATCGACCAAGTTATGATTTTCTGAACATGACGCAATTAAACTTCTGTCACAAATTTTCTGTATGATAATACTTGATAAATCCGCATTTTTGAAGACCTTCTGATCGAAATTGGGTTCCAGCCGTGAGAGATGAAAACATAGATGACGTCAATACGGAATTTTGGTCACTGGAACGGGTTCAAAAGAGCCACGATCTTCAAGTTATGCATTTTTTAGCGCGTAAAAACTGCACTTTCAGCACACTTTTTTACCATATTCCTTCGAGAAAACTCACACATTCGGATACCTTCTTTAAAGAATTGACTCTTGAGCAGAACCTGAATTTGAGAATACGTTATCATAGATATATTGGCGAAAGAACCCCTGAATATGACGCGCCGGGTTGGACTTGTGAATCTTTGAACCCCAAATCATTGCAAAACGGCGAACCGATCTTCAGCACGGAAAATACTCTGAGAATCTCCATTAACGAAATAAATGTCACTTATAACCTGAAGAAGCTTGATAAATATACCTTTATTCCATAACCATAAAACCAATAATATGCGTGTATGAAAAGAGGGCAAATTTTGGGGTACAACAGCTGCCCCGATTCAATCTTCTTAAACCTGAAGATTTAGATTGACTCGTCTGCCTTTCGTGATCTGAAGGTGGAAGATGATTGAACACTAGAGTGCCCAGAAATTTGCACTCGTCTATTATGATGCTTGACTATGTAGGTAGTATCGGGAATGGGCTTACAAATTCCATTTGGAGGAGATAACGGGAGGTCACCGGAGATGGGCTTAAAGATGCCATCTAGAGGATGTTGATTTCCAGAGATATTCCTTTGATGAGAATTCCTGTTCCTATCGTTGAGGAGGAATCTGCTGAGGAATGTTGGTCTATGTCTTGGGAGAAATAGAATTTTAGGAGCTTTAGTTTTCCGTTAATCTACTGGGGAATTAACTCCGGCTTGAGGAAGTGGAAGTGAAATGCGTATTTAGTCGTGTATACGATGTACCGCGACCTACTAGGGAAAGGTGAAATTGATCGTGTTTAATAGGTCCAGGTCTTGCAGTGTTTTGGACTGCTGTATGGAGATAAGAGAAAAGAAACCTGGATGGTAAGGTTTTGAGAAGGAACCTGGATAGTAGGGCTTATGGGAAGGTACCTGGGTGAGGTTGCTTTGTGAGGAGTTTGGATAAAACTGCATCTAAACCGAGAAGGAACCTGGGTAAGGTTGCTTTGTGAGGAGTTTGGATAAAATTGCATCTGAACCGAGAAGGAACCTGGGCAAGTTGCTTTGTGAGGAGTTTGGGTAAAACTGCATTTGAACCGAGAAGGAACCTGGGTAAGGTTGCTTTGTGAGGAGTTTGGGTAAACCTGCATCTGAACCGAGAAGGAACCTGGGTAAGGTTATTTTGTGAGGAGTTTGGGTAAAACTGCATCTGAACCGAGAAGGAACCTGGGTAAGGTTGCTTTGCGAGGAGTTTGGGTAAAACTGCATCTGAACCGAGAAGGAACCTGGGTAAGGTTGCTTTGTGAGGAGTTTGGGTAAAACTACATCAAGAAATTGTAAGGAGGAACCTGGGTAAGGTTGCTTCAGGATGAGTCTGGGTGAAACTACATCGGGAAATTGTAAGGAGGAACCTGGGTAAGGTTGCTTTAGGATGAGTCTGGGTGAAACTACATTGAGAAATTGTAAGGAGGAACCTGGGTAAGGTTGCTTCAGGATGAGTCTGGGTGAAACTACATCCGGATCGAGAAGGAACCTGGGTAAGGTTGCTTCGGGATAAGTCTGTGTAAAACTTCAGGAGGAACCTGGGTAAGGTTACTTCGGGATAAGTTTGTGTAAAACTTCAGGAGGAACCTGGGTAAGGTTACTTTGTGATAAGTTCGTGTAAAACTTCAGAATGAACCGGGGTAAGGTTACTTTGAGATAAGTTTGTGTAAAACTTCAGGAGGAACCTGGGTAAGGTTACTTTGTGATAAGTTCGTGTAAAACTTCAGGAGGAACCTGGGTAAGGTCACCTTGGGATGAGTTCGTGTAAAACTTCAGGAGGAACCTGGGTAAGGTTACTTTGGGATGAGTTCCTGTAAAACTTCATTCAGAAATATATGAGAAAGGACTCGTGTAAGATTTTTTAGGATAAACCCATGTGAAGCTGCATTTAGGAGAAACCCGTGTAAAGCTGCATTTGATCGTGCAGATAATTACTCTATTTAGTTTCCAGAGTTAATCTTGAACTTTTTGGAAGTTGTTGATGATAACCATCTTTCCTGAAAAGGTACATGATTAATCGTATATGATGCATGACATGCATTGTATGATGATGTTCTCAAAATAAATGAGATTATGCTGTATGCAATATGTATGCGCATGTCATGATATATGAACATGAAATGCTATTGTGGCACGTCTGAGTTTGGGAAAATAAATCCCTGACTGTTGTTGGAGAATAAAGAGTTTCACTTGCTGGGGATAACAACCGAAAATGATTTGAGAATAACTTGGCCGGAGAGTAATTCCGCTGGAGAATAAATCGGCGAGAAAAAAATGACTCTGTGGGGAAGAGATACTCTGGAAGAAGATCCGCTGATTTGGAGCAATAACCTCGGTTGGGGATAAATTACCATTACTGGCGATGATGAACTCTGTCGGGGATAAAATTTCTGTCTATGGAAGAAATAAACTCCACTGGGGATGGTCTTCCATTGTTGGTGAAAGATAAACTCTGCTTGGGGAAAATTAACACCACTGCTATTGGATATTTCTTACTCTGCATGGAGTGTAGATGTTACTGGGACGCGTGCTGAGGATTTGACAATGACTTTGCATCAAGACTTTTCTGCCCTTGTACCTGCTAGAGAAAGTGCCTGCGGAGGCCTTGTGGATTGAGTGTCATCCCAACTTATGAGGTGCTTGGTAACTATCGATCGGAATGATAAGTCTTCTACTGATAGGCAAGTGACGAGATGACCGGACATAGTCGTACGCTTGAATCCCTAACTTTTTCCTGGACTGTCTTCTCAGATTTTCAGTCCACCGGGATACCCTTTTTTGCCCAAGCCTCCTTCTCAGGTTTTCGACTTGCCGGGTGTACAAATCTTTTTTGTTTTTATCCCTAATTTTTTCCAGAACCTTTTGGTTCATCAGGACGCCCTTGTTTTGACTAGGTGTGTCAACCTAGTGGGTCTTTGTTCATGCGCAGTATTTTTTGAATATGTCCATGCTCTCAGGGTGTAGGGAGTTGTCACTGTCGGTAGTGTTGTGTTGCCATACTACCAGAAGATGTTTGTTTGATCATACAAGATTCGTTGCTGGAATTCATGTCCAATGCCCCAAGTGATTCAGATGGAGATCTGCCCCTGGCTATTTGGCATCTTTGAGAGATTCCTTGAATCTTGACTTGACTGCCCCAGATGATGGACAATGATCATGCCGTTCCCCTTGGTTGGAAGTGTTTTTTTCACTTGAGGTGATCCTTTTTATTGAGGAGGTTTTTGTTCACTAGATATTCGTCATGCAAATTTCTCTGCTGTTGAACAAATAGTCATATGCAAACAATGTTATTTTAAGAATACAAAACTTACGTCTGTCTTGAAGTTTGGAAAATGCGTTTTTCAATAAAACAAGCAAATTTTATAAAATGTGATGTCAACTCAGGATTTATAGCAAGTCCTACAGGAGTCAGGATACCTTTTGTAACAGTATGCTTTCGAACTAACCCATGCTTCAGCTAGGACTTTTAAGGTTTATAACGTGGCCTGGTTCACGGTTTAAGAAACAAAGGATAAAGGCTCAAATTTTATTTGTACCCACCCGCTCTTCGTGATGTTCTTCAGTCCTATGCTCGGTTAATTACGCGTTTAGAATCTGTTTGAGTCTTTGCTCTGATATTCCATTGATGGTTCGGATACTGACAGTTTACTTGAAAAAGGCATTCATTTTGTAATCTTTTTTTTTGCCGAGGATTTGTGATAACCTCTTTTTTTATGTTTTACTATCCCTGTTTTTTGCCTGAACTGTTTCTTTTGTGATTACAGTCAGCGGAATGCCCTAGTTTTTTCTTAAGTCTCCTTCATAGGTTTTGACTTAATGAGCTTTTATTTCGAGAGATAATGACTGCCTGCTTGGATGATTATGCAGAACTATCACCGTCTTTTGTTTTGGAAGGACGTCTTCAATGCCATTCATTATGTACGAAGCGGCAGATCGTGATTGAATGCGCCTCTAGATTAACTGAGAAAACTACCCTGCCCCAGGTTATAATTAAGGGTTTTAATATGTGTGAAAAGAAAAACTCCTACTTCTTTGGCTCAAAGGGGTTGACTAGGGATTATCTTCCTTATAACTTCACTGTTTAGGATTTGAAACAACGCCTGTACATCGTCAGCAGGGTCTACTCAAAAGCATACTGTAGAGATTTTGATATCATTTTCTTCATCCTCCCTTTAAAGACTTAGAGTTTTTAATCGAGAGTTGAACATCACAAAAGGGGAAGCAATTTAAATATAGTGAATACGAATGGATTGATTCAAAATAGATATATGCAATGCATTGATAAAGTAACAGAGTTTGACATGAATAGATGTTCGAACAATCAAAAGAAAATTGCAAATTGAAAATTCTAATGAACAAAAGCCTCTCTTGTCAGAACTTGTCACTTCAAATGGTAAACCTTGGAGGATTGACAGAAACATTCCAGTTGACCATCTTGTGTGAATTCCAATACTCCTTCGTCAATCAGGTCTTGAATTTTGTACTTCAACTTCCAACAGTCATCAGTATCATGCCCCGGGCTGTTGGAATGGTATGCACACCTTACATCAGGATTGTAGTTAGGCGAAGAAGTCTTGGGATTCGGATGAGGTCCTATCAACGTAATCAGATTCATCCTTAATAGGTGTTGCAAAGCTTGAGACAACAACATGTTGAATTTGGTAAACTGCCTTTTGGGCATATCCGGCTTACCCTGATTAACCCGTTGTTTTTGGAGAAGTTGTTGTTGGACCTGTAATGTAGTAGAAAATTGGAAATGTCCACTCTTCACCAAACCAACCTTTTGTATTCTTGGAGGTTGATCAATGCCTTGGTCCCCGGCCTCGACTGTTTGTTTCATATTGTTGTATCTGTATTGATGAAGTTGGTTAATGATGGCTTTTAGCTCTTCTTGTCTTCGGGCTAGGCCTTGGATAAGATCCATCTGCCCCATCATCTGGGTTCTCATTGCACCTACCTCAACTTTCAGTTGTTCCAGCCGTTCGTCCTTATTATCTTCAGGACTTTTCTTGACCAAGTTCCCAACGAGGTGTGTTTTCAACTCTTCCTTCCCCTTGGATAGGTTTAGGAATATGTCCCTGAACTGAGCTTCTTGAGTTTGAAGATCTCTGTTGTCTTGTTTGAGAGCCATTGCTGAAATAAACAGCTAGAACATGAGAGACTTTCTTTCAAACCTGCTTATGCAATGATATGTATGCAATGTTTTCAAGGATCTCGCGGGCAAAACAAGAAACTGTTAGAATTTGATTGCATCTTGATTGAAAATACTTCGTGTCGTTGAGAGTCCTTCTTCCAGAGTCAAGCTCACCATATTGAGTGGGTCATAGCCCCTGATTCAAGATCCTTTGACAACATTGGCTAGAGGAAAATAAATCCCCTTACTAGATGTCTGGTTCGCCATGACCTACATCACAGACCCTTGAGATCCTTGAAATGGTTAGTATGATATGCCATGTTATGTTATGATGCATGGTGTCATGATAAAACAGACAACGGGTATAGCAGGTAACAAACATGGTAAAGGCACACAAGTCACACAATAGCCCTTAAGTTTAGGCTTGCATGGAGTCTAGGTACTACCCTCTTGAAGTTTAGTTTGTTCAACCTGTCCTAATAATAATAATCGGGTTCTAGAGGTTCTCAATATCACTGACCATCCTCCATCTGTCATGGTTTCAGCTCACGCAATCTTTTCTTGCAGCCTGAACTATCTCGACAGTATGGTCTCAATGAGTGTAGCATCTCACTACTTCCTATGGCCAAGTTGGTCAATTATAGGTTCTAAGGTCAGTTGATGCTTAACGACCCATATAGCAGCCCCATACTCTCCTTGTTTCTCCACAAGGGATATCGGTACCAACTAATGAGCCACATCAATGTAGCTACTGCTTCAACCATATCGGTCTATGTCGTACAGTTCCCTCACAGTCTATTGCTACTTACCTAAAAGGTGTTCCCCAGATCCAGGTTAGGATCTATAGTAACTCTGACACAAAGCCCACAAAATAAAGCAATCAAATCAAACAATAGAAGCAAATATGATGAACTAATCCTGAGGTATACCCCACTTATAACTCCCCAGCAGAGTCGCCAGTTCTGTGATACGGTGGCAGAACTGACTGTTTAATACTGGTTTGCGTTTTTTGTTTGCAAAATGTTGCGGTAAGCAAGAGTCACCACCGAATTTTATTTTATCCAACTGGAAAGGAAAAAAGCACAGAAAAATTCATTTTTCGAGATTTTCTGAGTACGGGGGGTAGATTATAGAAAGGGAAGGTATTAGCACCCTTTCGATCCGTAGTTTTCTATGGGCTCTTAGGTACTTGCTCGTCATTTTCAAAATTGCTTGTGTGTGTTGATTTGAAAAAAGTTTTTGTTTTACTTTGATTTAACCCTTGCTTCTGTCTTCAAGAGTGTTACGAAGTTGTTTTGAAAACTTTGTTTGAAAAGTGTGTAAGTGTGGAAAAGTTTTATTTTGAGCAAGTAACTAACAGTTATCTACCTACTCGAAAAAAGGATCGTTTCTATTCTCGTTTCCTTTAGACAGCGCTATCCCACTATTAGTGAGTAGGTAGCACCGTTGTTGGAATTTGTAAGGGACTATCGAAAGGGACGTAATGGTCATTGAAGGCAACATGTAAGGATACCTTAGCATTTCGAAGGGACTGTCATCATATATTCGTAGGCAACTTCGAGGGACAAGATCATATACCGTAGGCAACATCGAGGGACAAGATCATATACCGTAGGCAACTTCGAGGGACATCGAGGGACCATGATCTTTATGATGATTTTAACCGAGGGTCTTTGCTAAGGGTATCCCTACGTTTGAGGGATATGACCATTGTTTTCCAAGGAAACCAAGTGAGGAGTACCCTAGGAGTGAATATGTGCATATGATTTGTTTCAGTTATTTAATCTTTGCACATTAGGTGATCTACCGTTTTAATTTTCCAGACATTCTTGCCATACAATCCTATTAGCCATACATCTAGACAGTTTATAGTTTGCGAAATTTAAAGTGCGGAAAATAAGCTAAGCTATTACAAGGCTTCGTGTATTAACATAGCCAAAAACAAACCCTTAAAAAAACGATAAATGAAAGTAAAAAAGTCCTAATTAATCTACTACAACTTGTGAGCAATTACATTAATATGGGAAAATAAAATAAAGCGCGCGCGAATAAAGAACGAGAGAGAATTAGGGTTTTCACCCCGTCTAACCTAATCGAAAGAAAAATTATTTTTTTGTTGTTTTTAATTATTTCTAAATAAAGAATTAGGTTTTTTTTTAAAATTAAATACAAAATTAATTAGTAACTAAATTAGTTAAAAAAAATAATTAAATGGCTTATTTTTGCGTTTTGTTATTTTAAGAAAAAGGAAAATAGAACTAAGTTAGAAACAAAATCCTAATTATTCTAATTAATTTTAATTTATTTACAAAACAATTAAAGTTACCTAAAATTAAATTAAAACCTAAAATTAATTATTCGAGTTTATTACAAAAAATCAAAGGTTTATGAAAAATGTTAAGTTTTATGAAAAAAAGGTTTTAAACAGAAAGAATAAAAATAGGTAAAAGGATAAATAGAAAGGAATAAAATCAAAACCAATAGGGGTGGTTATTGAACCCACGCCCTTAACCTTCTCAGGATGTTTGCCCCGTCCTGTATTGGTGTCATGTGTTGGTTGTTCTGTTTTGGCCATTTGTGTTTTGGCCTCAACGTTCCTTAACCTTCTCAAGATGTCTGCCTCGTCATGCATTGGTAGGTTATTCTATTTTGGCCATTTGTGTTTTGGCCTCAACGTTCTGTAATGAACCTACATGGGAACCTGTCTAAATCTGCAGTGTTGAATCTCATGAACACATTAAATAAGTTACTATATATCATAAAACACAAATAAAGCAAATATATGAAAAAAATTAATTTAATGTTAAAATCGATATGGCATGTATGAACGATTATACCCTTTTGATCATGGAGATCAAATCAGCCTTACCCTTACTGGAGGAGTAGTGAGATGCATGTTTTTATGCCCTTTTGATCATAGAGATCAAGTCAGCCTTACCCTTACTAGAGGAGTAGTGATATGAATAATTTTATGCCCTTTTGATCATGGAGATCAAGCCAGCCTTACCCTTACTGGAGAAGTAGTGAGATGTGGATTTGTAACAGAGATGACTTGTTTGTAGTGAGATGAAGGTTTGTAATAAAGATTTCAAGATTTTAGAGTTCTTGAAAGAATTTGATATTCTTACAGTATTGTGGCAAGGTTTTTTTTTGTCTTTTCTTGTTTGTGTGAAAAGAATGAGATTATATAATAGAAATTAGAGAGGAAAAAATGGGCTTTGAATGTGCAATTGGGCCTCCAATGTTCACTTGAGTCCGTCACGTTCTAGGAAAAATCGAAGGGGATTAAGTGCAATTTTTGAACTTGAAATGTGAAAATAAAATATATCTGACATCGAGAACTAACTCCTGTCCGAAAATGGGCTCAATCGGATAAACAGTGAATTAGTTATGAATTTTTGAAATTTCAGCTCAGACAAACTTATTTTGGGCTCCAGTGTCGACTCTGATACATTCTTCAATAAAAAACTGGTATTGATCAGAGCATAATTCAGTCTCGACTTTTGAAGAAAAGTTGTAGACCTCTGAGTCAGTGACCTTGTGTAAAAATATGAGCCCAATCCGATAAAAATTGACCGAGTTATGAATTTTCGAAGTTTCAACCCATATAAAATAATATTCAGCATTCCGGATTTTCGGCGCGTCACACGCGCTCTGAGAAAAATACGAAGGCCTTTCGTATACCGTTCGAACTCAATACCTTCTGTAAAAACTTAGCCAACTCAATTTGTGAAACTTTGGCGCCAGAACCAACTCGATACGATGAAAATCGACCAAGTTATGATTTTCTGAACATGACACAAATAAACTTCTGTCACAAATTTTCTGTACGAAAATACTTGATAAATCCGCATTTTTGAAGACCTTCTGATCGAAATTGGCTTCCAGCCGTGAGAGATGAAAACATAGATGAAGTCAATACGAAATTTTGGCCACCGAAACGGGTTCAAAACGAGCCACGATTTTCAAGTTACGAATTTTTTAGCGCGTAAAAACTGCACTTTCAACACACTTTTTCACCATATTTCTTCGAGAAAACTCACACATTCGGATACCTTCTTTAAAGAATTGACTCTTGAGCCGAACCTGAATTTGAGAATACGTTATCAGAGATATCTTGGTGGAAGAACACCTGAATATGACGCGCCGGGTTAGACTTGTGAATCTTTGAACCCCGAATCATTGCAAAACGGCAAACCAATCTTCAGCACGGAAAATACTCTGAGAATCTCCATTGACGAAATAAACGTCACTTGTAACCTGAAGAAGCTTGATAAATATACCTTTATTCCATAACCATAAAACCAATAATTTGCGTGTATGAAAAGAGGGCAAATTTTGGGGTACAACATGGGGGTATTCCATATTCATTAAAGAGGTGCTTGTTATTGCTTAGGTCATATGTGTCAAACAATTTTAATTATGTTCATATGTATATGTTCATTCAACTTTAGTTATTGGACAAGTTTGCACTCAAAACAAAGACAAGAAGTTTGCACTTCAAAGTATATTTGTATTGATATTTTGCCCATGAATAGGCGTTTTTGTACAAAGAGACGGAGATCCTAGTAAGAGGAAATCGTCGAAAGGGAAACAAAATTGAAAACAAAAACAAATAGCCATGTGAAATGATCTCATTGCCTTCCAACTCTACTATTGCCCCAATGTCTTCGAATGCCCCTTGCCGTTGACAGAAGTTGATTGAATTGATCTTGGACCGTTTGAACCCGGACCTTGGTGATAAAGTTGATTGTGGCGATTCCACGGGACATAGTCATATGCTTTTAATCCTTAACTTTTGCCTGAACCTCCCTTTTGGGTTTTCAGTCCACCAGGATACCCATTTTTTCCCAAGTCTCCCTTTCGAGTTTTCAACTTGCCGGGTGTAAAATCTTTTGCATATATCCCTAATTTTTGCCCAAACCGTTTGGTTTACCGGGATGCCCTTATTTTGCCTAGGTGTGTCAACCTAACGGGTCTCTTATGCATAGTATTTTTTAACTATATCCACGTTTATAGGATGTGGGAAGTCTTCACCATCCATGGTAGTCAGCATCATGGCACCGCCAGAGAACACTCTCTTGACAACAAATAGCCCTTCGTAGGTGGGAGTCCATTTGCCTCTGGGGTCACCTTGTGGTTAAATGATACGTTTTATCACTAAGTCACTAACTTGATATGCTTAAGGCTTGATCTTTTTGTTGAAAGCCTTGATCATACATTTTTGATACGTCTGACCATGACAAACAGTACCGAATCGATTTTCGTCGATCAAGTTCAGCTGATCCAATCTCGTTTGAATCCACTCGTCTTTGCTTAAGCCTTCTTCATTCATGATCCTCAGCGAGGGAATCTGAACTTCCACTGGCAAAGCAGCTTCCATGCCATAGACTAGAGAAAAGGGAGTTGCCCAGTTGATGTTCTAGCTGAAGTGCGGTAGCCATGTAGAGAAAACGACAACATCTCATGCCAATCCTTATAGGTTACCACCATTTTCTGCACAATCTTCTTGATATTTTTGTTGGCCGCTTTGACTGCGCCATTCATTTTCGGTCTATATGGAGAAGAATTGTGATGCTTGATCTTAAACTAAGTGCAAAGCTCAGTAATCATAGATGTGGTACAGTGGGGGAACTGACTTGAGGGTTTTGCGTTTTATCGCAAATATTGCGGTTATCAAGAGTCGCCACCGACTTTTCTTTTATCTAAAAGGAAAGGTGAAAAAGCACAGGAAAGACCTTTAGAGATGTTTCTTGGGTTCGGGGGGTAGATTATGAAAAGGGAAGATATTAGCACCCTTTTCATCCATGGTTTTCCATGGGCTCTTAGTTACTCTCTAGATCACTTGCTTTTGTTTGAATGTGCTTGTGTGTGGTTTTTGAAAGTATTTTTGAAAATGGAACTTCGTAATGGTTCTCGTTTCTATAAGAACGCCTACAAAGTGTTTGTTTAGAAAATAATCAAAAGTGTATTTGTGAGATGTGTTTTTGAAAGTATTTTGAAAATGGAACTTCATAATGGTTCTCGTTTCTATAAGAACGCCTACAAAGTGTTTGTTTCGAAAATAGTTCAAAGATGAGAGTGTGGGTGTAAAAATGTTTTTGATGTGAGCAAGCGAGTAACTAGGAGCAAATCTACCTACTCAAAAGGTCTTAGAAGTGCTTTTCCTCCTCCTTTATATGTGGTTGTCTTACCAGTGATTTGGTAAGAGGCCCCATCATTGGATGTGAAGGGACGGGCGTTGGGACATTTGTATAGTCATAGAAAGCAACTTATGAGACGTTTTAGCAATGTCATTTTAGGGACTAGATCGTTTACCGAAAGCAACATCGAGGGTCATCGAGGGACTACGATCTTTTATCGAGGGTCTTTGCTAAAATGCCCATGTTCGAGGGACATGACTATTTTCCGATAGGCAACAAGTGGAATCACCCTAAGGGTGCATGTGTGCAAAGTGTATTTCGTTGCATGCATTTTGTCTTGATTAGGGGTTGTCTACTTGTTTTTTTTATCTTGCCATACACACCTAATTACTAGAATTTGTACAAAAGTAATAAGAAGTGCAAAAAATAAATCCTACACTATTATAACCATATTGAAGTGCATAGAAATGGAAAGGCAAAAATAAGATAAAAAGAAGGAAAATGAGCTCTTCGACCCAGGCAGGAGCACCCTTCGACTTGCATTCTGTTGGCCTCCTTCGATTGGGGCTATCACAGTGAGGTCAAGGCCTTCGATTGGTCTGGAAGTCAGTGTATGGCGAAGCCTTCTAGTTCTGCCTTGTTACCTTCTTCGACTGGAGGTTGAAAGCAGTGAAGTCATGCCCTTCGACTTTCCTTTGTCTCCTTCGACTGGGAGTTAGAGTCAGTAAGGTTCTATAAGGTTCTATCTTGTCTCTTGTTTCCTTTTTCTTTCATTTAAAGCATTAAATGACAGCATGGCCTGAGGCCATGCTAGTATTTGTCTTGTAAACAGTTTAATAGTTAAAGTGAGTTCAGGTAGACAGAAAGCAAAACGAAAGGGGTAGCTCTGAAAAATATGTTAAAAGGGTGGAATCGAAAGGAACAGTGGTATGTACATGTTTCAAACGAACGTAAAGATTATTTACATGTTATGCCATGAAATGAAAGTTCAAGGGTAAGAGTGACTTACCTTGATGGAGAATTTGAATGGGTGTGGGACCTTGAGCGGAGGCCCAGGACTCTGGACTTGAAAGAGGGGGCCAACAGCTGTGCTTGGAATGTTGGATTCGAAGGAAGGAAAGAAACAAGTCTTATGTTTCTTTCCAAACTGGATTCGAAGGATATTGGAGAGTACTTGTTCTTCAAAATCGAAGGAAGTAAGTATGTGATTCTGGGGTTGTTCTCACAAGTGTTGAAGGGACTTGAGAGATTTATTGTGTTCGAGAAAATTTGGGAGATTCGTTCCTCTGGTCCAAAGATCCTCCCTTAGCTTTGTAAAAAAATCCTCTATTTATAGAGAAAGAATGGACATGTTATCCCAAGCCATCCTTGCAAAGAAATGATAAAATAATGTAACGTGAAAGTACATGTGGGGGGGGGGGGGCTCTTGGCAGTTGATTAGACTTGTACCTCTGGCCCTGCTTTTCGTTCAGACGAAATTCAGGGGAAAACCTGCTTTTATGATAAAAGTACTTTCTATAAAAAGAAAGGGTATGTAGCCTTTAACTAAGGATAGTATTATCCAAAAGGTAAAGTTTAAAACCCTTGTACAAACCTCTGATTATGTAAAGATTCTGAAGCAACATAGCCTGGCAAAAGAGATTTGGTCTTGAGTCAAATGCAAGAATGAGATCGAAGTGCACTTGTTCGAAGGAAGCCTTTTCCTCAGTCGAAGCTTGTGGTTGAAACAAGCTTACTCGAAGGAAGCTAATGCCCAGTCGAAGCTTGGATTGAAATAAACATATCGCCCAGTCGAAAGCTCGTGTTCGAAGGAAACATGTTTCCCAATCGAAGCATGTGGATCGAAACAAACATAAAGGGAGTCATTTCGTTTTAGCGTGAGGGGAATTCTTGGCTTCTGAGTCAAAGGGTGTTCCTTCAAGGGAAGCAAGAACTTAGTCAAATCTTGTATGAAGATATCTCTTGGCTCAAACGAAACTTGTGAGAGGCAAAGTCTGCAAGAGGCCCTTGGTGCAAGTGGATTCGAAGGAGGTTTCAAATCCAAACGAAGGATGTACCCAAGTTGCATTCAAAGGAGGTTTCCAATCCAAACGAAGGATGTATCCAAGTTGCATTCGAAGGAGGCCAAGAGTCAGTCGAAGGGTGCTGAATCGAAGGAGAGATGTTTTCCTCCAAATTTGTCAAAATGTTATTTTTATCTGTTTTCTCCCTTTTTGACAGTTTCCTTTTAATTTTGGTATTGGAAAATCCCAATGCACTTGTTCAAGCTTGAACCTTGAAAATCCTTGTAAGAAAAGCCTTGAGAATTGAGAGGGAAAATTTTGGGGTACAACAATAGCATTGTTGAGGTTAGTCCGATTGTCGATGATAATCCTTTCGGGGATACCATAGCGGCAGATGACATTGTGTCTGATGAATCTGGCTACCACATTCTAGGTGACTGAGGCAAAAAAGGCATCTTTGACCCACTTGGTGAAATAATCAATAAAGACCAAAATGAAACGATGTCCATTGGAAGCGGTTGGCTTGATCTCTCCAATCATATCAATGCCCCACATTGCAAATGGCCACGAAGCGGTCATGACGTTCAGAGGGATATGAGGCTCATGGTCCTTGTCAGCATAGATTTGGCATTTGTGACAAGTCCTAGAGTGTTGATGACAATCAGTCTCCATTGTTGACCAATAGTAGCAAGTTCTCAAGATTTTCTTGGCCATCGTATGTCCACTTGAGTGAGTACCAAAGAGACCATCGTGCATTTCTTCCATGATTTCCTCTGCCTCCTTCTTGTCCACACATTGAAGTAGACTAGAGTCATGGTTGCACTTGTACAATATTCCGTTGCTTAGGAAGAATTTGGCTGCAAATCTTCGTAAGAATTTTCTGTCGTTGATGGATGTTCCCTTTGGATACTCATGTGATTCAAGATATCTCATCACCTCATGGTACCATGGCTTTTCCGCGTCAGTGTCAAGCTCACAGCAATGTGCAGGTTCATCGAATCTTTCAATTGTAATCGTAGGGGCTTCATTGTCCCATCTGACCTTGAACATTGAAGACATGGTTGCCAAAGCGTCAGCCAACTGATTTTCTTCCCTAGGGAAGTGCTCAAAAGTAATCTCTTCGAAGTAAGGAATTAGGGATATCACAAGTTCCTTGTAAGGGATAAGATTAGGGTGTTTAGTATCCCAATATCCTTTTACTTGGCTTATCACTAGAGCGGAATCCCCAAACACATTCAAATGGTTGACCCTCAAGTCAATGGCAGCTTTCAGACCCAAGATGCACGCTGTTGTACCCCAAAATTTGCCCTCCCATATTTCTCAAAATATTTCAAGAAAAATTCACAAGTCCAACCCAGCGCGTCATATTCAGGTATTCTTTCGCCAAGATATCTCTGACAACGTATTCTCAAATTCAGGTTCGGCTCAAGAGTCAATTCTTTAAAGAAGGTATCCGAATGTGTGAGTTTTCTCGAAGAAATATGGTGAAAAAGTATGCTGAAAGTGCAGTTTTTACGCGCTAAAAAATTCATAACTTGAAGATCGTGGCTCGTATTGAACCTGTTCCGGTGGCCAAAATTCCGTCTTGACATTATCTACGTTTTCATCTCTCACGGCTGGAAGCCAATTTCGATCAGAAGGTCTTCAAAAATGTGGATTTATCAAGTATTTTCGTGCAGAAAATTTGTGACAGAAATTTATTTGCGTCATGTTCAGAAAATCATAACTTGGTCGATTTTCATCGGATCGAGCTGGTTCCGGTGCCAAAATTTCACAAATTGAGTTGGTTACATTTTCACAGAAGGTATTGAGTTCAAACGGTGTTCAAAAGGCCTTCATTTTTTGCTCAGAGTGTGTGACACGCTGAAAATCCTGAATGCTGAATATTATTTCATCTGGGCCGAAACTTCGAAAATTCATAACTCGGTCAATTTTTATCGGTTTGGGCTCATATTTTTACACAAGGTCCCTGACTCATAGATCTACAACTTTGCTTCAAAAGTCGAGACCAAATTATGCACCGATCAATACCAGTTTTTTATTGAAGAACGTGTCAGAGTCGATACTGGAGCCCAAAATAAGTTTGTCTGAGCTGAAACTTCAAAAATTCATAACTAATTCACCGTTTATCCGATTGAGCCGATTTTCGGACAGGAGTTAGTTATCGATGTCAGCTACATTTTGTTTTCACATTTCAACTTCAAAAATTGCACTTAAGTCCCTGCGATTTAGCCTGGAATGTGACGAACTCAAGTGGACATTGGAGGCCCAATTGCACATTCAAAGCCCATTTTCTTTACCCTAATTTCCATTATATAATCACCTTCTTTTCACACAAACGAGGAAAGAGGAGAAAAGAAGAGAGAGAAAAAAACCTTGCCACAACACTGTTAGAATATCAAACTCTTTCAAGAACCCTAAAACCTTGAAATCCTTATTACAAATCTCTCTCTCACTACAAACAAGTCATCACAGTTACAAACCAACACCTCACTACTTCTTCAGTAAGGGTAAGACTAGCTTGATCTCTATGATCCTAATTTTCCAGTAAGGCATAAAAGCATTCAGGCCACTGATTTTCCAGTAAGGGTAAGATTGATTTGATCTCCATGATCAAAAGGGTATAATCATTCATACATGTCATATTGTGCCTAAACATTAAATTTCTTCATATATTGGCTTTATTTGCATTTTATGATTTTATTTAATATGTTCGTGAGATTCAACACTGCAGATTTAGACAGGATCCCATGCAGGTTCATTAAGGAACGTTGAGGCCAAAAGCCAAATGACCAAAAGCCAAAAGCCAAATGACCAAAGTAGAAAAACTTATGCATGACACTAATACATGGCGAGACAGACATCCTAGAAGATGTTGAGGCCAGAACACAAATGACCAACAACCAGAACACAAATGGTCAAACCACTTCAATTCACCTCCAAAAAGGGCCAGACACCCCCCATGGTTTGCATCATTTTTATTTTTTATTTGATTTTCCTTTTTCATTCTTTTAATTGTTTTAATTGTTTTCTTTAAATTCATGAATTAATTTTTATAATATAAAACCAGAAAAATCAAAAACTAAGAATATGTTATTTAATTTACTTATTAAATATTTTTGTAAATAAATGTTAAATAATTAATTTAGTTAAATTAGGTTTTAAAACTTAAGTCTTTTTCTTAACAAATTAAAATATGTAGAAATTAGGTTTTTTAACTTTTCATCATCTTTTTAATAAATAATTTTTTCTTATTATTATTGTTATTAATTATTAAATATTTTTGTAAATAAACATGTACATTAAATATTTAGTAAATTAGGTTAAACTTTAACATTTTCATTAATAATTAAAAAAACTTAGAATTAGAGTTTCTTTTAATTTTAATTTTCTTTATTTCATAAATACAAAAAAACTAAAAAACATTTCTTTCCTTTTATTAAATAATTAATTAGCTTTTTAATTTCATTTAATTTCTTTAAAGGGTCCAACGCCCTCGAACGTTCTATTTTTATTTCTTTCGCACATTTATTTTCTTTCAAATATTATGTAATTGCTCAAGCCATGTAACTCGGACATTTTATATTTCCCGCATTTTATTTCTTTATTTTATGTCAAATCGGGTCCTGGTTTAATTTGGCGATGTGGACCCGCGCTTTTGTAATAGCTTAGAATCTTTACCTTTTCTCGCACTTTTAACTGTTAACAAATGCATGCAAGAATGAATGGACAAAAATAAAAACAAGCGCATAGATCACCAATAACATGACAAGATAAAATATCTGAAAAGACACACAAATCACACACCACCCCTAGGGTACGCCTCACTGTTGCCTTGCCTTTCGAAAGGTGATCGTCGAGTAGAGGATGTCTTAGTAAGTCCTCATGATCCGGGAACCTGGCATGAGGGTAGCTTCTAAGGTGTCTTCCCATTGCTCTGGTGATCACCATGTCCCGAACCTCGAATTGACCCGAACACCTCCAACGGTGGTGCTACCTACCTCTCAATGGTGGGATGGCACTACTTTAAAGGACATTTACACAGACGAATTCCTTAGGGTAGGTAGACGACTCGTGGATACTTGCTCTAATTCAAAACAAAACAAATCAAAAATACTTTTCACACCAACACATTTTCAAAAAGCTTTCGAAAGCATTTTTCAAACACTCTTGAGGACCGATACAAGAGTCGAACTGAAATTTTCAAAGAAACTTTTTAAAACCCACAGTTGAAAAGCAAACAAACCATTTTTGAAAACACAAGTGAGCAAGTATCTAAGAGCCCATGGATAACTATGGATAGAAAGGGTGCTAACACCTTCCCTTTCTATAATCTACCTCCCGAACCGAGAGCAATCTCTATAAGGAATTTTTCTGTGCTTTTGTCCTTTCCATTTGGAGAAAATAAAAGACGGTGGCGACTCTTGCTTCCGCGACATTTTGCGAACCAGCGTTAAACAGTCAGTTCCAGATCCACCGGTCACACACGCTTCATATTCGGCCATATTGTTCGTACAATCGAACTATAGTCTAGGAGTGAAAGGAGTGTGGCAACCTTCAGGAGAGATGATCACAACACCAATTCTGTTACCTAAGGCATTGGAATCCCCATCGAAGACCATAGTCCATCGGGATCCTTGTTCAGGTCCGTCATATGGTCCAGGTTTCGCATAGTCGGTTACTAGCATGATGTTCTCATCAGGGAAGTCGAAGTTCATAGACTGATAACCATCCATAGCTTGATGGGCCAAATGATCTGTTAGCACACTTCCTTTGATGGCTTTTTGCATTGTGTATTGAATGTCGTACTCAGTCAAGATCATTTTCCATCTGGCTATCCGTCCGGAGAGGGCAGGTGTAACGCGGTCGAAGAACTGACTTGGTTATTTTGCGTTTGATCACAAATGTTGCGGTTAGCAAGAGTCACCACCGATTTTTCTTTTATCCAAAAGGAAAGGTTGAAAAGAACATGAAAGACCTTTGAGATGTTTTCTTGAGTTCGGGGGGTAGATTATGAAAAGGGAAGGTATTAGCACCCTTTTCATCTGTAGTTATCTATGGGCTCTTATCTACTTGCTAGATCACTTGCTTTTGTTTTAAAACGTGCTTTGTGTGGTTTTTGAAAGTATTTTGGAAAGGCGCCATCGTTTAGGAAAAATTTGTAATGATTCTCGTTCGTAAGAATGTATACAAAGTGTTGATCTTTTGAAAACATTTTCAAGTTTGAAAGATGTTTTTGAAAGTGTTGGTGTTTGTTTTGAAAATAGAAAGGATGTTTTTGGTTTTGAAATTGAGCAAACAACTAGGAACAATCTATCTACTCAAAAGTCTTTCATGTTTATTTCCTCTTCCCTTTGACATTGTTATCTTACCATTGATTTGGTAAGTAACCCTATATTTGGATGTAAAAGGGACGGACAAGGGTCATCATATAGCCATGATTAGCAATGCCGCAAGATATCTTAGCATTTTCTTTAAGGGACTAAGATCATTTTTGAAAGGCAAATTTGATAGCGTCATCGAGGGACTATGATCTTGTATTTTTTGATTGTTTTTGCTAAGATACCTCACATGCATAATAAGGCCATTTTGTAAGGCAACAAAAGTGGATTTACCCTAAGGGTGTATGTGTGCAAGTGTATTGGTTTACATGCTTGATTTGTCTTTATTAGGGTTTGCTATTTGTTGGTTTTAATCTTTCCATAGAGACCCTAATTTACTAGCATTTGTATATAAAGCATTAAATTGCGGAAAATAAAAATACTAAGCTATTACATCATTTACGTGAGGGGGTGTACAAATTTAAAAGTGCCGAAATTGCAAGAAAATTAAATCTAAATAATTATTACAACCATATTGAATATTGTACAAAAATGAAGATGAAAATGCAGGAATGCAAATGTAAAAAGAAATGTGATTTTTTTTTAATATTTTATGAAAACGTTTTTTGACCTAGTTAACTAAAATAAAATAATTAACTAAAAATAAGAAAATTAAGATTTAGTTAGTAAAATCAATTAATTTAAAGAGAACAAAAATTTTAGGTTTTTTTGTGAATTTGATTAAATTAGTAAATAAAGTTAATTAAATAAAATTCTTAAGTTCTAAATTGATTTTAATTTACAAGAAAATAATATATAGTAATTAAGATTAATAATCTAAGTATTTAAAAAAAGGGAAATTAATTTATTAAAGAAAATGTTTTTGGTCTTTTGTTTAAAATAAAAATAAAGTAAATATAACAATTTTTAGTCTAAATAAAATATTTGTGGTATTTTTGATTAAAAATAGTAATAATAAAAGAAAATAAGAAAATAAAATAAAATAAAATAAAATAAATAAAAGTTAGAAGTCAGGGGTTTGAAAATTAGAAGAGAGGTTAGAAAGTAGTTCTTTTTGAGAAATTAGGCCCAAGGCCATTTTATTTGTATAATCAAAATAAATTAAAAAAAATTATGTGGGCTGTGTGATATGAGCAAACATGGGGGTATTAGTGAGTAAAATGAATCAGGCCCAAACACTCTGCATACAAAACAAAAAGAAACAAAAAATGACAAAATGGACGCTGGGGCTCGAACCAAGGTCCTAAAGGTGAAAGGCGCACGCTTCTACCACTGGGGTGGCTATACATCTGTTTACTTATATCAAACCATAAATATATATTAGAAACAGCTTCCTGAAGACAACTTCATCTTCAAACTCACGCCTAGCCAGACCACCTGCATCTTATTCATTTCTCATCCATTTGCAAAGGTGTAAACATGAATCTTGTGGCAAATTTCCTCACGATTTCAGAAATATAAAGCATTAAAACTATAGATCAAAGACAAACATGAATTTTATTGGCTCTAATCTGAACCATAAATTTTCTAGAAACTTCAATCTTAAAATTCTCTAAGCTCAAGCAACATAAATGAAAACTATGGACATGGTTAGCTTCAGGGAAATGATATCTATATTTTTCATTCACAAATTAAACATTAATGATGCATATATAAAGATTTCAAAAGACAGAAAACTCACGTTGCAAGAGGGTGTCGTGTTTTGAGTTTGAGAAGCTTTTGATTAGTTCCAGTGATTGGGTTAGCATCCTCAATTTCCCAGGAAGCTAATGTGATGCTTGGATTGAGCATAAAGTGTTTGAGGAGTTCTGGAGAAGTCAACTTGCAGACCCCTGTTTTTAAAAATGAAACTTGATGATGGAGGTGTTACAGTTATGAAACAGGGTCAGGGATGAGTTGTATTTGACGTTTAGAAGCTTTGTGATTGATTAGGAAGGAAAACGCACGAGGGAAATAAGAGATATAAGTTTAAGGTCAAAACTGTGCATCAATGGAGTTTCTTGTGCAAATTCTGGCTTGAGGGAGTTTTGGTGTGTTTCATGGTGCTTCAGCTTGTGTTCTAGCTCACAAATAGTTCCTCTATTTATAAGCAACAATTTTGGAAGCTTGTTGTTGATCAGAATTCAAAATCACAAGTTTAAGCATAACATGTGATTTTTGAGAAATCCAAGTTTCAAAGCCATGTGTACTTGCTAAGATAAAGGGGTTATGCTTTAAATACACTTGCTTCTGACTTTGTGGATGGATTGTACTTAAAGAGAACAAGTTAGGAGCTCAAGAAGCTGACTTTGTGCATAAAGCTTGCTTTACAAGAATGGAAATGGTGAGTTTCTCCCTAAAATGGCAAAATGCTTTGGACAATGCTTTAATCAATTAGATAATTGATCAATCAGTTGTGTAAACATTAAATTAAGGAGTGACAAACAAGTTTGAGGCCTGCAATGTGAAGATTATGTAGCATGGCTATGGATTTGATTCATGTTGCAAAACAACTTGAAACCCTAACTTCTGGCCTTCGATTCTCCTTGCTCACAAATGATCTCAAGGAGTTCTTGGACATCTTGAAAATCATGTAATGTGATCTATAACTCCTATTTGAATCAGTTTTTCAAAATCCAAATGGAATTATGTGAAACATGGGTAAGAAGTTAGGTCAAAATCCTGACCAAAATGCTCAAAATTTCACCGTGTTTTAGTTTCATGACCATGACTTCATGGATTAATGACTTGAGATCCAAGAATTTCTAGGAGAAGTTGTGTAACGCAGTGTTTTAGATATCATGGAGATCTACAACTTTCATGTTGAAAGATTCTTTTGAATCATCTTGCATCATGGTGAAAAATTGGCTCAAAGTTGTGAAAAAATATGAAGTTTTCAACACTTAGAAAAATTTCTAAGTTTGGAAAGTTTGACTTTTCAAAATGAAATCTTAAATTTTGATTTATTGAATAACAAGTTTCATATTTTGACACTTGATTTTATCCAAAAAGTCAAAGTTTAACTTTTCAGTGTACAATTGACTTTTGATCAGTTGATTGAAAATCAACTATCAATCCAAATGACCTTGAGAAATGTTTTAAGTCACGCCATTAGGTAAAAATGATGCAATTGAACTCTTGATATCATGCCTCAAACTAATTAACCATTTTCTAGGTCAAAAATCAGAAATTTCCCTTTCTTAGTCAAAACCCTAATTTTGACCATTTTGCCCTTTTGATGATCTGATCAAATTTTTTAAGGAATTATGGTCCAATCTTGATCAAATGATACATATGAGTTTATAATGTTGATATGGATAAAAAATTATGAATTTTAATTGTAAATTGGCCATAGTTGACTTTTTCCCCAATACAACTGATTTTTAGGTCAACTACTCAATTGACTGAGCAAAAATGTGATCCATGACTTGAAACTTGACATGAGTAATCTTGAGGGTCCATAATGATCCATGAAAGTAATATGAGGAATTAAAAGTTCAATTATCCTTGTGAAATCTCAAACCCTAATTTCAGTCATCAATGCTTAAAGAGGTGTCTTAAGTTGATCAATCCTTGTGCAGTCTTGAACCAAAGGAGATTTTGTGAGAAAATGTTTGATAAATGAGAGGGAAAATTTTGGGGTACAACAGCTTCCCATGTTCAATCTTCTTAAACCTGAAGAGTTAGATTGGCGGATCCGCCATTCGTGACTTGAAGGTGGAATATGATTGGACACTAGAGTGCCCAGAAATTTGCACTCGAATATCAATTGTGAATGGGCTTATAGATGCCATTTGGAGGAATGATGGAGATTTGTCGGAGATGGGCTTGTAGATGCCATCCAAGAGTGACTGTTGACAAAAAATGGACTAAGTCTGAACTTGATTTCAACTGGAAAAGAATCAGAATAAATCTTTAGAGTGACTTATCTGAATCAGAAGAAGTCTTGTATGTTGTTTCACTGGGAAGAATCAGAATAAATCTTGGAGCGATTTATCTGAACCAAATGTGTTCTTTTGGAAAGTATCATGATAAACCGTTGAGGGGTCTAAACTAAACCAAAAGAGATCTTAAATATTCTTTAACTAGAAAGAATCAGGGTAAATCTTTGTGCGTTTTATCTGAACCAGAGAAAGCGTCTGCGGGAAAGAATTAGAATAAATTGTTGAGAGATTTATCTGAACCCGAAGTGTTCCTTTGGAAAGTATTAGGATAAACTGTTGAGGGGTTTAAACTGAACCAAAAGAGACCTTGAATGTGCTTTCACTGGAAAGAATCAAAGTAAATCTTCGAGTGATTTATCTGAACGAGAGAAAGCGTCTGCGGGAAAGAATTATAATAAATCGTTGAGAGATTTATCTGAACCTGGAGTGTTCCTTTGGAAAGTATCAGGATAAACCATTGAGGGCTTTAAACTGAACCAAAAGAGATTTGGATAAGAGTCAGAACAAATTATTGAGAGATTTATCTGAACTAGATAAGGCGTCTGCGGGAAAGAATCAGAATAAACCTTTGAGAGATTTAAACTGAACCAGCAGGGGTCTGAAAGAAACATCTGTTATGTAGATGTTTGACCAGTCCTTTCTTGGGAATTGATCTGTAATTGACTTGTTGAAAATTTGACGATAATTCTCTATTGATTGATCTTTCCTGAAAAAGATGAAAAGTTAGTTACATGCAATGTCATGATGTATGAAATGCATGGTGCAATGATGTTCTCAAAATAAATGAGATTGTGTCGTATGTATTTGTGCTGTCAATGCTTTGACGTATGGATGCAACGTATGGACATGTTAATTGTTATGCCACAGTGTTGCTGGAGCCGGGGAGAATAAATCCCCGAGTGTTGTTGGGTATGAGGAGTATAAGTCTTCATATTTTGAAGTGTTGATGAGATTCCATTTGTCAGAGAAATAAACTCTATTGTGAAGGGGAAACGCCGTGTATTGCTTGTAGACCTTGTGAAATCCTGTTGGGGAATACCGAGAATTTGGGAGACTTTCACTAAGGAATCTTAGGAGCGGTAACCGGAAGTTTGTTCTACCGGGGATGTGAGAGAGCTTGATATCATTAAGCTGTACACTAGAGATATGTTAGTGATCCTGTAGTGGGATGTCCCGTTTTCCGTTCTTGTAGGAAAAGGTACCTACGGGGGATTTTATAGAATAGTCTAAAGATATTATCCTATTTCTTAAAGCCATTGGTGATTGTCTTTCTATTTTTTGTTCATTTGTAAACAGTAGTCACGTTCAAATGCATATGTTTAAAAATAATCATTGGACGTTTTCACAAACAAAACACGGAAAAATAAAAATAGGTAGTTTTGCACTTTCAAAGGGATATCTTTGTATTAACTTGAATAAGTATTTTTTCATAATGATACGAGCATTCTAATAAGAGAATGTCGTCGTAGAAAATGAAAATTTGATACAAAGAAAAGACAGCTATGTGAAATATTCCCATGGGGTTCCCATTATGTTATAGACTTCGTGTCTCTGAGCGTCTTGACCACTTGCTACCTTGTCCGAAGCTAATTGGATTGATCAGAACCGTTGAGTTTATCAGTCGATGCTAAAGGTTGTCTGTAAGGCGATCCAACGGGACATAGTCATACGCTTTAGTTCCCTAACTTTTTCCTGGACCGCCCTTTCTAGTTTTCAGTCCACCGGGATACCCCTTTTTGCCCAAGCCGCCTTTTCAGGTTTTCAGCTTGCCGGGTGTACAATTTTTTTTGTATTTTATCCCTAATTTTTCCCGAACCTTTGTGGTTCGTCGGGATGGCCTTGTTTTTCCTAGGTGTGTCAACCTAGCGGGTCTCTTATGCGTAGTATCTTTTGACTATGTCCGCATTCACAGGGTGTGGAAGGTCGTCACCATCCATAGTGGTTAAGATCATTGCTCCACAAGAGTATATGCTTTTGATCACAAATTGTCCCTCGTATGTAGGAGTCCATTTTCCCATGGGATCACCTTGTGGTAATATGATACGCTTGATTACCAAATCACTAACTTGATATATCTGACGTCTGACCTTTTTGTTAAAAGCTTTGATCATAAGTTTTTGGAACATCTGGCCATGACAGAGAACCGTAAGCCTCTTTTCATCAATTGGGTTCAACTAGTCAAGTCGAGTTTGGATCCAATCATCTTCATTCAACCCTGCATCCTTTATGATTCTCAGAGAAGGTATTTGGACTACAATTGGTAGAACAACTTCCATGCCGTATACCAAGGAAAAGGGAGTTGCCCCTATTGATGTGTGCGCCGTGGTACGGTAACCATGGAGAGCAAATCGTAACATCTCATGCCAGTCTTTGTAGGTTACTGTCATTTTTTGTATGATCTTTTTGATGTTCTTATTTGCGGCTTCGATAACACCATTCATCTTTGGCCGGTAAGGAGAAGAATTATGGTGCTGAATCTTGAATTGGGCGCATAGTGCAGTGATCATAGTATTTTTGAGATTTGTACCATTGTCTATGATGATTCTCTCTAGGATACCATACTGACAGACGAGTTTCTGTTTGATGAACCGAGCCACAACATTCTTGGTAACGGAAGCGAAATAAGCTGCCTCAACCCACTTCGTGAAATATTCAATGGCCACAAAGATGAAGCGGTGCCCATTAGAAGCTGTAGGTTTGATTTCTCTAATCATATCAATGCCCCACATTGCGAATGGCCAGGGAGCGGTCAGGACGTTTAGAGGAACTGGAGGCACATGTACTTTGTCAGCATAGATCTGACACTTTTGGCAGGTTCGAGAATGCTGATGGCAATCTGCTTCCATGGTAGACCATTAGTACCCCGCCCGTAGGATCTTTTTAGCCAACGTATGCCCACTATAATGGGTGCCAAAAGTGCCTTCATGTAGATCAGCCATGCTCTTTTCTGCCTCAACCTTGTCTATGCAACGAAGCAAAACAGAGTTGTGGTTACGCTTGTAGAGAATTCCATTACTGAGGAAGAATTTAGCAGAGAATCTTCTCAAGAACTTCTTATCATTGACTGAAGCTTCCTCCGGATACTCTTGGGCCTCGAGATACCTCTTAACTTCATGGAACCAAGGTTTGTCCACTACTTCTTCGGTATCGATCTCGTGACAGTAAGCTGGTTCATCCATCCGTTCAATGGTGTTCTAGGGAGACTCGTTACCCCCTTGAGTTTAAAAATGGATGATATAGTGGCTAGCGCGTCTGCTAGTTGATTTTCCTCTCGTGGAAAATGCTCAAAGGTAATTTCCTCGAAATGTGGGATTAATGTCAACATATGTTCTTTGTAAGGGATGAGGTTAGGGTGCTTCGTGTCCCGTTCTCCTTTGATCTGACTGATGACTAAGGCTGAATCTCCAAATAAACTTAAGGATTTGATTCCCAAATCTATGGCAGCTTTGAGACAAAAAATACACGCTTTGTATTCTGCCATGTTATTAGTACAGTTGAAACAAAGTCTTGTGGTGAAGGGAGTATGACATCCTTCAGGGGATATGATTACAGCACCTATGCCATTGCCGAGTGCGTTGGAGGCTCCGTCAAAAACCAAGGTCCATTGGGATCCCTGTTCAAGTCCGTCATATGGTATGAATTCTTCGCAGTTGTTTACCATCATGATGTCTTCATCTTGGAATTCGAATTTCATGGACTGATAGTCATCCACATCCTGATGAGCAAGGTGATCGGCTAGAACACTTCCCTTTATTGCTTTTTGGGTAGTGTACTGAATGTCGTATTCAGTCAGGATCATCTTCCATCTTGCTATTCTCCTAGAGAGGGCAGGCTTCTTGAATATGTATTTAATTGGATCCATCTTGGATATCAATAAGGTAGTATGGGTCAGCATATACTGTCTTAGCCGACGAGCAGCCCATGCCAGAGCGCAACATGTTTTCTTGAGCACTGAATATCTTGTTTCACAGTCGGTAAACTTTTTTCCCATGTAATAAATAGCATGCTCTTTTCGTCCAGACTCGTCATGCTGCCCCAACACACACCCCATTGAATTTTCTAAGACAGTTAGATACATGATCAAAGGTCTTCCCTCGACTGGCGGCATCAAAACATGAGGCTCTTGTAGGTACTCTTTGGTCTTGTCGAAGGCAGCTTGGCATTCATCATTCCATTTGACTATTTGGTCTTTCTTCAGTAATTTTAATATTGGTTCACAAGTAGCGGTTAAGTGAGAAATGAATCTGGCAATGTAGTTAAGTCGTCCCAAGAATCCTCTGACTTCTTTCTCGGTGTGAGAAGAAGCAATTTCTTGTAATGCTTTCACCTTTGCAAGGTCCACTTCGATACCTTTATCGCTGACAATGAAGCCTAGGAGTTTACCGAACCCCACCCCAAATGTGCATTTATTCAGATTCAACCTTAGCTTGTATTTCTTTAGCCTTTCAAACAGTTTCTGCAAATGGTCAAGATGTTCCTCTTCAGTTTGTGATCTGGCTATCATGTCATCCATATAGACCTCTATTTCGTGATGGATAATATCTTGAAATAGAGCTACCATGGTGCGCTGATAAGTTTCCCCAACGTTCTTCAATCCGAATGGCATAACCTTGTAACAGAAAGTGCCCCACTATGTGACGAAGGTCATTTTCTCCATGTCCTCAGGTGCCATTTTGATTTGATTGTAGCCTGAGAAACCATCCATAAATGAGAACACTTTATGTTGTGCGGTATTTTCAACCAAAATATCGATATGGGGAAGTGGGAAATCATCCTTAGGGCTTACCCTATTCAAATCTCGGTAATCCACACACATGCGTACTTTGCCTTCTGTTTTAGGCACTGTAACAACATTGGCAACCCATTGTGGATAAGAGGTGACGGCTAAGAATCCAGCGTTGAATTGTTTCATGACTTCAATCTTGATCTTCTCAGACATGTCTGGCCGCATGAGACAGACTTTCTGTTTTACCGGAGGGAAGTCTTCTTTTGTTGGTAGATGATGGACCATGATATCAGCATCAAGTCCTGGTGTTTTACCCCAAAATTTTCCCTCCCATTTCCTCAAAATTTTCTCATCACAAGACCCTTGGAGCTCAAGAACAAGTTAGGGTTTACTCTGCTCAAGACCCCTCCTTGCACTGTTGACCCAAATTAGGGTTTGTGTTTGCACAAAGATGTTTTGACCTAAAATGCCCAAAGTGACTTTCATGCTTCATATTAGACTCACAAGTTTATCCATACCAAGTTTCAAGCCTTGATTCCAATCTTTGCCCAGTCAATTGGACAGTTGACCTAGAAATCAACTGTATTTGGGAAAAAGTCAACTGTGGTCAATTGACAGTCAAACCTCGTGATTTTTGACCCACATCAACATTATGAATTCATATGGACCATTTGATCAAATTTGGATCCTAATTCCACAAGAAATTTGATCAGCTCATCAAAAGGGCAAAATGGTCATTTTTAGGGTTTTGACTGCACAAAGGCAATTTTTGACTGTTTGACCTAGCCAATGGCAAACCAAGCTCACATATGGACTCAAGGACCCAATGGCATTGTCTTGACATGTTAAACAAGTTCAAAAGATCCCAAATGCACAAGATTGACAGATGAATTTTCCAGTCAACTGAGCCAAATTTGACTGTATACTGAAAAGTCAAACTTTAACTTTTTGGTCAAAATCAAGTGTCAAGATTCATTTTTCATCAAGACATGTCAAATTATGAAACTTGTTCATCAAGAAATCAAAAATCACAAATTAGGGTTTGAAATGAAGAATTTTCATAACTTAGAATTTTTCTAAGTTATGAAAATCCCTAATTTTTTCCTAACTTTGTCCCATTTTTTCATCAAGATACATTTGGATTCAAGGAAAACTAAAAACATGAAAGTTATAGTCCATTGAAAAATCTACAACTTTGATTCACAAAGTTTCCTCAAAAGAAGCTTGTAGCTCAAGTTATGATTTTTGGAACAAGGGTGCAAAACATTCTTAACTTAGAAAAATTTTGACCTATTCTAGGCAGGATTTTTGCCTAACTTCATGGCCACTTTTCACATGCTTCCACTTGGAATTTCAATTTTCATTACAAAGATGTATTGTAGTACACATTCCAAGCTTTCCAAAATGTCCAAGAACTTCTCAAACACCCTTGTGGTTAGGGAGAATCGAATTTGTCAATATGGGCAAAAGTCACTTTGATTCATGGCCAAAGGCATGTTCATAACTTGTGCATTTTCAAACTCAGCATGTGCAAGCTACATTACAGGCCTCTAATCTCATTTACACTCAAAAATTAAATGCTAAACCATTGTGCCAAGATATTATTCTATGCATTTGGTCATTGCATGAAGAATTAAGCCTTAATTAGAAAAAGCAAGTTATCCATTTTTGTAAAGTGGCACTTTATGTCAAGTTTGCAATCCATGAGGTACAAGGCAAATCTCTGAGGCACAAGTTATTGTACATATCCCACTGATCAAGAACAAACTTTGCAGCATACTTGAGGGGCCTAGAGGAGCCTGTAACAGCACTTGGCATTTTTGACTTACATTAGAGGCAACTTTGCAAATACAACAACATCTCACATTGCTGCAAGAACAAGCTTAAGCAAACTTTCTCCACACATTCCATACTCCCTAACAGACCTGAAACACGACCAAGCCATCCCTAAAACTCCCTCATCCATCAAAACACAGTTTTGTGGCAAAACAGGGTATCTTCTGCATATTGACTTCCACAGTTCATTTCCCTCGTGCATTTTCATCCAAACCACCTCAAACACATTCAATAACGTCCATACAAGCTATCCCCAACCTTGGATACAGACTGTAACAGCCATAGCATAGTTTTCCATTTTCATTTTTCTCTCTTGCAGGTTGACTTCCATGGAGTGATTCAGCAAGATTCAAAGCACACCAAGCATTGGAGAAGCATCCCTGAACTTCAAGCAAGCTATACCAGTCCTCACATTGCACTGAAAGTACCTCCATTGTCATACACGAGTCAAGCTGAACAGGTAAGTTTTTGAACTTACATCTCTCTATCCAGGCATAGTTAGGTTTAAGTTTGTGAAGAAAACATGTTCTAGTCATAGCCCTGAAGCCATCCATATATTTACTTTTCATTTATATTGTGTGTGCTAAGAGTATTTTGAACTTGAATATTTGAAAAAACTTAGGTCAGAAATTGGGAGAGAAGAAATTCTCTCTCATTTCTGAGAGTTAGATCATGTTCTTTATATGTATGAACTTGTGACATGATGCTTTACATTTTTTGTGTTGTGAGTTTTTATTAAAAATCAAAGAATCAGGATCTTGTTGTTGAAGCAAAGAGGCGCGCGTTTTCAAACAAAACTGGCTGGAGGTTGAAGAAGATAGATTTGGGCTGGGCCTGAATTTTGCTTTTCTGTTTACACCCTCATTTTCCACATGCACCCCCTTGGCCCATTGTGTTTTATTTTTATTATTTTTGACTTTTGATTTTTGTTTCTGACTTGTTTATTTTTGTCAAAGCATAAAAAATCTTAAAAATATTTTTCTCACATTTTTTGCATTTTATTTGATATTTATTTTGTTTCATTTAGTTTTATATGTAAATAAACATAAATATACTTTTATTTAAAATACCAAAATAAATACAAAATACATTTTATTTTCTGATTTTATTTTTTATTTTATCTTTTGAAAACATTTTCTAAAAAATATACTTTTTTTGTAAATATTAAATATTTTATGTTTGTACATATTTAATATATTTAGTAAATATTATAAATACTTATATACTTATTAGAATATTTAGGATAAAAACATAAAAAAAATAATACATTTTTATTTTTATTAATATTTAACTTAAAAAATCACTTTTTTACAATATACTTCCTTTTTATTTATTTTTTGTACATAATTAATAAATATTGCATATATTAAATAATAAATACTTCTTACTTAGAAAATTAGGGTTTTGCCCTAAAATGTAAAAATATCCAAAATTATTCATTTTTATTTTTGTTTATTTGTCATATGAAAAATACCTTTTACATACATATAAAAATCATTTTTTGCATCTTGCATATTTATTTTATTTTATTTAATTATTGTGCAATTAAATACCTTGTAAAATTTCAATTTGGATGTAATAGTTAGATTTAAATTTCTTGCTAAAATATCCCCATTTGAACATTTGTACCCCCCATCCCATAATTATGTTGTAATAGTTTAGGACTTTAAATTTCGCATTTAAAAGCTTTCTAAATATGCCATGATAGACTTAGGGTTTGTATGCAAAAATCAACCAAAACAAATAGCTTGACCTAATTCCAAGATAAAAGCATGAAAATGAACAAACACCAATCACACTTGCACCCCTAGGGTTACTCCACTTGTTGCCTTCAATAATGGGCCATGTTGCATGTTAAGTATCTTTGGCAAAACAAAACAAATTCAAATGATCATAGTCCCTCGATGACGCTTTCGAAAGTTGCCTAAAAATGATCAAGTCCCTTAAAGGAAAAATTGCCCAAAGATACTTGGCACCATTGCAATAATGGTCTAAACGATGACCCGCGCCTGTCCCGTTAACATCCTAACACAAGATTGTCCACCAAATACAATGGTGGAACAAAATTGTTAAAAGGTTTAAAACATAGCAATGATCTTTGAGAAATTTAGAGTAGACAAACTCTTGGTTACTTTCCAACTTGCAAAACAAAAACACTTGCCTATTTTCAAAACACACATCACAACACACTTTCAAAACAACTTTTAAAAACATTGAAAACTTTTCAAAAGACATACATCTTTGTATACATCCCAACATGGATCATTACAAAGGTTGCCACCACATTGGCCTCTTTTCAAAACATTTTCAAAACCCACACACAAAGCACCATTTCAAACAATTGAAAGCACCATTTCAAACAATTGAAAATCAAGGCAAGTTGATCTAAGCAAGTAACTAAGAGCCCATGGATAACCATGGATAGAAAGGGTGCTAATACCTTCCCTTTCTATAATCTACTCCCCGAACCCAAGAAAACATCTCAAAGGTTTTTGCTGTGCTTTTTAACCTTTCCTTAGGATAAAATAAAAAGTCGGTGGCGACTCTTGCTCAACCGAAACATTTGCGAAAACAAACGCAAAACCCAAGTCAGTTCTCCCACCGTATCACAGAACTGGCGACTCTGCTGGGGATAACTTTAAAGTGGAGTAACCTTAGGGCCTAGATCACCCTGTTGCATGACTAATTGTTTGTTTTGATTGCTTTACATCTTGGCTCTCTTGTTTGGGTTTGAAATCCTACACCCGGATTTGGGGAAACATCCATAGATAGCAATACATTGTGGAAACTGTGCGGGGTATACCGACACGGTTGAAGCAATAGCTATATTAGTGCGACATATTTGTGAGTACCGGTAACCCTTGAGTTCAATCAAGGAGAGTACGGGGCCGCTGAGTGATGTCACTAAGCACTAATGACCTAGAACCTTACTTGACCATCTTGGCCTTTTATTAGGGGTAGTGAGATGACCGGCTTTGGTGCAGTCCGAAGTTGGTAGATACTCGATACTACATTCATTGAGGGTTGTTTTCTTGGAATATTTTGGTCGCTAGTTAAGTGGCTAAACCAAACAATGAACATGGACAACAATCCAATGATATTGAGCTCCTTAAAACCCGGTTACTATTTATAGGACAGGTTTTTAAGCTAACTACACTCAAGAGGGTACTTACCTATGAAACCCCATGCAAGCCTGAAACTAGGGTTTCGTGTGAATTGCTTGTACATATGTTTTGTGCATACATCATGAACATCATAAAGCATCATGTGCATTCACTAACCATTTCATGGGTTTGGATCTTCATCTTTGTTCTTGTTTTGTAGGTCATGGAAATTCTTCGCAGGAAAACCATTCAAGTCAACCTTGTGAGAATCCCTCCTCAACTCAAGGAGCTCACATCAAGAATTCCGGAAAGCTCTCCCTTTAGTGAAAGACATGGTAGACTGCTCAGCCTAGTCAACACCAGCATTGAAGAGGACATGGTAAAGGTTTTGTTCCAGTTCTTTGACCCCCTTCACCACTGTTTCACTTTCCCCGACTACCAGTTGGTGCCCACTTTGGAGGAATTTTCTCAACTCCTGAGAATTCCTATTCTTAATCATCTACCCTACAACGGTACGGAAAAAGAACCAAAGCCTGAAGATGTTGCTCAAGCACTACACTTACAACCATCTGACATCAAGGGGCATTGGGAAACTAGAAGCAGTGTCAAAGGCTTCTTGGCAAAATTCTTGTTTGAGAAGGCACAAGAGTGTTGGAATTCGTTGGACCTACAAGCCTTTGAAGAAATTGTGGCACTCCTCATTTATGGGTTGGTCTTGTTCCCAAATCCTGACCAGCTTATAGATGTCAACGCCGTCAAAATCTTCTTATCCAGAAATCCAATACCAACATTGCTTGGGGACATTCTTCACTCATTTTACACACGAACAATGAGAAAGAGGGGTGTTCTCATGTGCTGTACTCCTCTCCTTGCAAGGTGGTTTATTCCGCACCTTCTACAATCTGTTTTGAAGAATGACCAAGGCTTAAGGTGGTCACAACGGTTGATGACCCTCACTCACTCTGATGTACATTGGTGTTCTCGGTCCAGAGAAAATGTCATCATCATCGATCGTTGTGGAGAGTTCCCTAATGTTCCAGTACTTGGCATTAGAGGAGGCATTACCTACAACCCTTGTCTAGCTTTGAGACAATTTGGATATGCACGGAGGGATGGCCCTCACGACATGTTGATTCCTGACCTAGTTTTTGACTTCGACAATGATGCGAAAGGACTTCGCCAAAGATTCATCAGAGCTTGGAGGATGCCCATCAAGGTAGACAGCAAGACACTGGGGCACAAGAACTCCATCCCTCTTGAGCCTTATCTCAAGTGGGTACGAACCCGAGCCCAGAGTCTAATGATGCCTTACCCTCATGTTCTCCCTGTGATTAAAGAGCCCGTTAAGGAAGGAGAGGTTCCCTACACCATCCTATATCCTGACATGCCTACATCGTGGGAGGAGATGCAGAAGAGTTGGATCCAACTCAAGGAGGAACGAAACACTTTTGAAGCCAGCTTCTACGCCAGTGAGAAGAAGGTTTTGGAGCTTACCCGCCGACTCCACGAGGAAGAGACCCTCAACACCTACATCACACCAAAGAGGATGTGCAACGTATTTTTATCTTGAGAAGTTTTTTTTTGTAATATTTGGCCCATGGGGCATTTATGTACTGACAAATTTCTTCTTATTAATATGACGTGTGTTCTTTTTGTTTGCAACAATTTTGAATCTTCTAAATCCTTGAATGCATTGCATACATAAGCATATCATTCATCATGCGCATAAGCAGGTATCCGCACCAGGTTTCCTTATCTTTCTGCTGTTTATTTCAGTAAGATGGATCTCGAACAGACGGTCAAAGACTTGCAGTCTCAGAACTTACAGTTTCAACATCTCCTGATGACCTTGGCAAAGGGTCAGGACGATCTAAAGGCCCTGCTTGGGAACAAAGAGCAAGTGAAAAAGAAGAAGAAGATAATTGGGGTGGCTACCCTAGGAAGAAGGTTTGAGGGTGAAGCCAGAAGAGTGCTTGAATTTCCCCCTACATCTGAAGAGGGAACTAGTAAAGGAAATGCGGCTGCGGTACCTTCTGAATCCGAAGCTGAAGAAGGAGAGGCTGAAGAAGACGAAGACTACTCTGAGCAACAATACCCGCCCGCCGACAATAAGTACAAAGGCTTGGAAGACAGGTTGGCAGCTATGGAGCTGCAGAGAGTTCCCGGCTTAGATTTCGAAGATTTGGGATTAGTTGCTGGAATTGTGATCCCCCCGAAGTTCAAAGTGCCAGTTTTTGCAAGATATGACGGGCTATCCTGCCCGAAGATGCATCTCAGATCATATGTAAGGAAGATCCAACCTTACACTGCAGACAAGAACCTATGGATCCATTTCTTTCAGGATAGCCTTTCAGGGGCTCAACTCGAGTGGTTCTATCAGCTGGATAGAGCCAGTATCCGAAACTGGGAAGACTTGGCTACTGGCTTTTATAAACAGTATCAGTACAATTCTGACCTCGCTCCCACGCGTACCCAACTTCAGGGTATGTCACTGGGGACGGGCGAAGGATTCAAGGAGTATGCGCAAAAGTGGAGAGACCTGGTTGGCAGAGTGCAGCCACCGCTGACTGACCGTGAACTTGTTGACATGTTCCTAGGGACCCTGTCTGGTCCGTTCTTCAATCATCTGATTGGGAATTCTTCTGTTGGGTTTACAGATTTGATCTTGACGGGTGAGAGGATAGAAGCTGGTTTCAAGTCGGGGAAGATACAGAAAGGTGCCTCCGCGAGTACAGAAAGGTGCCACCGCCAAGCTGTCAATGCATTGGTAATTTCAAAGCCTGTTGCTGCTCCTCAGCAGTATAATCAACAAAGGGGTGAGAGACCCAAAAAGCAGTACACTCGGCTCAGCATGACCTTGTCTCAGATTTTGCCGCAACTACTGTCAACTAATCTGGTAACTGTCAAAAAAGCTCCGAAGGTAGTGAACACAGCTTCTCCAAGGTACAACCCCAACGCCTGTTGCGCTTATCACTCTGATAGCCCGGGGCATACTACAGACGATTGCTAGGCTCTGAGGAATAAGGTTCAGGACCTTATTGATGCTAAAGAAATACAGTTTGAGGCGCCCGAAAGGCCCAATGTTGTGACTGCTCCCATGCCCCAGCATGGAGTGAATGTTGTGGAAGAAGACCGGTATGTAGCCTTTGTGGAAGAGATTGTTACCCCGTTATCGACTGTTAAAAGGAACCTGTTGCTAGCCGGTTTATTTCCGAGATGTGGTAAAGATTGCCTTCTATGTGCTGTTTCGCCTGTTGATTGCCCTTTGCTGAAATCAGGTATCCAAAGCCTGATGGATAGCAAAGAAATCTTGTTCGAGAAGATTGTCGTCCCTGCTACCCCTACTGAAGAAGTCTCTATTGTCACTATTTTCAACAAACCTCCTAAGACTCCTTCAAAGAAGCCTGTCAAAATCATGTCCACTCAGAAGATTGCTCCTATCATCATCACTGTTCCGGGGCCCCTCCCCTATACATCCGACAAGGCTGTCCCATGGCATTATGGGGCAGATGTTTATGTGCTTGGAGTAAAGCAAGAGTTTGATACTAGTATTGGCGTCAGTAACATCACCGGGCCTGCCAAAATTACTCGTAGTGGTAGGCTGTTCTCGCCAGATATTGCGCCACCAGCTATTCAGAAACCTCTTGTCATCACACCTGCAAGTGTGCCTGTTCCCCTTCCTAATAAAGTTCCTGTTTCTACCCCTGCTGCCGAGCCGTCTGACGCTCGGGGCAAAGGGATTGCTACTGATTTGCCTGCCCTGACGGAGGCACCGAAGACAACCACTGTTGAAGCTTCCCAGCAAGAGATGGAAGAGATCCTTAAGATTATCAAGAAAAGTGATTTCAACGTAGTTGAGCAGCTGGGGCACACCCCATCAAAGATTTTTATGCTATCATTGTTGTTGTGTTCAGAGGCCCATGCCAAGGCCCTGATCTCCTTCCTGAAGACGGCCCATGTGCCACAAGAAACGTCTGCTGATCAATTTACCGATTGTGTGGCCAACTTGACTGCTGATAATGGTTTGGGCTTCTCGGACGCCGATCTGACTGCCAAGGGAAAGAACCATAACGACGCCCTGCATGTCTCCATTGAATGCAGGGGCACTACTCTTGCCCATGTGTTGGTAGACACTGGTTCTTCTTTGAATTTATTACCCAAGAAGGCCCTAGACAGGTTAGATTGTGAGGGTTTGGATCTCAAGCCTAGTAACATTGTTGTCCGAGCCTTTGACGGTTCGAAAAGGATGGTACATGGTGAAGTTGACATACCAATCATGGTTGGCTCTCAAGTTTTTGATTCAACTTTCTATGTGATGGACAACCGTCCATCCTACTGTTGTTTGCTGGGTCGTCCATGGATCCACAAGGCTGGAGCTGTGACCTCCACACTACATCAGAAGCTTAAGTACCCAGTCAGAGGAAAGATTGTGACAGTTCAGGGGGAAGAAGAATATATGGTCAGCCACCTCAATTGGTTCCGGTACATAGAGATGGATGGGGAATTCATTGAAACCCCCTTTCAACACTTTGAAGAGGTGCCTCAGACACTGGCATCATCTGAAACTGTGACTGAAGACCCTCCTTTGAAGATGGCTTCCTTAAAGGATGCCCGGGCTGTGATTGAGAAGGGTGAGTGTGCAAACTGGGGCCGACTTCCTGACTTCACTCCAAAGACTGACAAGTTTGGTTTGGGCTTCACTGTAGAGGCTCAGAGGGCTGTTCGTAAGGCAAGAATTGGAAGACCTCATGTGTTCATCACCAACCCGGAAGTGAATGCTATTGAGGACGACGTGGAGGAATCTGAATTCGACAGCTGGATCTACCCAACAACCGATAGTGGACCAAGCAACTGGACTGCCAAAGATTTCACACCTATTACTTTTGTCACTCAGTAATGAACTCTTTTGTTTTCAATTTGTAACAAACAATATGTTGAAACTTTTATGGCCCGGTGTCCTACCCGGGGCACCGTGGCTCCATTTGTGAGGGCTTTTTGTGTGTCATTTTCATATATCATCAATAAAAACATTGGACGTTTGTTGCATTTCAAAATCTTGCGCTCCTTTTCTTTCTTTATTATATATTGCAAAACATCTATATTTACACACACTCACCTATACAGGTTCCAATCCACTCTGGATCTCACTGGTAACGACTCTGCTACTGCCAGTTATGACTTCGAGAATCCGATCAACTTAGCCGAAGACGAAGGCGAAGATGATTGCGAAGTGCCTGGTGAACTTGCAAGACTGCTACTCCAGGAAGAAAGGGCCATTCATCCACATGAAGAGCCAGTGGAAACGGTAAATCTGGGTACGGAGAAAGACAGAAAGGAAGTCAAGATTGGTGCCAATTTAGAGCTCAGTGTGAAACAACGGTTGATTCAGATGCTGCATGACTATGTGGAAATATTTGCCTGGTCTTACGAAGACATGCCTGGGTTGGATACCGACATTGTGGTTCACCACCTGCCTACCAAGGAAGACTGCCCTCCGGTAAAACAGAAGGTCCGCCGTATGCGTTCGGAAATGTCCGAGAAAATCAAAGCTGAAGTTATGAAACAATTTGATGTCGGGTTTCTAGCAGTGACTTCTTAACCTCAATGGATTGCCAACGTAGTTCCAGTGCCGAAGAAAGATGGTAAGGTCCGAATGTGTGTTGATTACAGGGATTTGAACAGGGCCAGCCCTAAGGATGATTTCCCTCTTCCTCATATCGATGTTCTGGTTGATAATATTGCTCAGCATAAAGTTTTCTCCTTCATGGACGGCTTCTCCGGTTATAATCAGATCAAGATGGCTCCTGAAGACATGGAGAAGACCACTTTTATTACTCAGTGGGGCACCTTTTGCTACAAGGTCATGCCTTTTGGGTTGAAAAATGCTAGGGCAACCTACCAACGTGCCATGGCTGCTTTATTTCATGACATGATCCATCATGAAATTGAAGTATATGTCGATGATATGATTGCAAGGTCCCAAACTGAGGAGGAACACCTTGACCATCTACGGAAGCTGTTTGACCGTCTGAAGTTGTACAAGCTGAGGTTGAACCCAAACAAGTGAACCTTTGGGGTGAGATATGTAAAATTGCTAGGCTTCATCGTAAGCGACAAAGGTATTCAAGTGGACCCTGCCAAAGTGAAAGCCATACAAGAGATGCCAACTCCCAAGACAGAGAAAGAAGTCAGAGGCTTTCTAGGACGGTTGAATTACTTTGCCCGATTCATTTCGCATCTAACTGCTGCCTGTGAACCAATCTTCAAGCTGCTGAAGAAAGATCAAGTAGTACGTTAGAACTATGAATGTCAGGCCACTTTCGAAAAGATCAAAGAGTATCTCCAAGAACCACCCATTCTTATGCCACCGGTTGAAGGGAGACCTCTAATCCTATACTTGACAGTACTTGACAATTCAATGGGGTGTGTGCTGGGGCAGCATGACGAGTCTGGCCGAAAAGAGCACGCTATTTATTACCTTAGCAAAAAGTTTACCGACTGTGAGACCTGGTACTCACTGCTCGAGAAAACTTGCTGCACTTTGGTATGGGCTACTCGCCGGCTGAGACAGTATATGTTGACTTACACTACTCTGTTGATTTCAAAAATGGATCCGATTAAATACATTTTCGAAAAGCCCGCCTTGTTCGGAAGAATAGCAAGTTGGCAAATGATCTTGACGGAATATGACATCCAGTACACGACTCAGAAAGCAATCAAGGGAAGTGTATTGGCAGACCATTTGGCACATCAGGCAGTGGACGACTATCAGTCGATGAACTTTGAATTTCCAGACGAGGATATCATGGTAGTGACTGATTGTGAAGTACCTGGACCAGATGAAGGACCTGAGGAAGGATCCCGATGGTCTATGCACTTTGACGGAGCCTCGAACGCTTTGGGTAATGGTATTGGCGCTGTGATCATATCCCCTAAAGGCACTCATACTCCGCTCACCGCCCGGCTATGTTTCAACTGCACCAACAACATGGCAGAGTATGAGGCATGCATCATGGGTCTTCAAGCTGCAATCGACTTAAGGATCAAGTTTCTGAGTGTCTTTGTCGATTCTGCTCTCGTGATCAATCAGGTCAAAGGCGAGTGGGATACGAAACACCCAAATCTTATACCTTACAAGGAGTATGTGCTAACATTGCTTCCCCACTTCGAAGAGATAACCTTTGAACATTTCCCAAGAGAGGAGAATCAGTTAGCGGACGCACTAGCTACGATGTCTTCTATGTTCAAAGTTAAATGGGATAATGAGGCGCCCTGGATCCTTATCTGGAAGTTAGATGAACCTGCACATTGTTGCGATCTTGAGGCTGAAGAGGTAACAGAAAAACCCTGGTATCATGAAGTGAAGAGGTACTTGGAAGCTCAAGAATACCCTGAAGGCGCATCTGTTAATGACAAGAAGTTCCTGAGAAGGTTTGCGGCAAAGTTCTTCCTCAGCAACGGCATTCTCTACAAGCGAAACCATGATTCAACCTTACTGCGTTGCGTGGATAAGACTGAAGCAGAAAGGATCATGGCAGAGCTACATGAAGGTACCTTCGGAACACATTTCAATGGACACACCATGGCAAAGAAAATCCTTCGGGCAGGGTATTTCTGGTCCACAATGGAAGCCGACTGTTATCAGCATTCTCGAACTTGTCATAAATGCCAGATCTATACTGATAAGGTGCACATTCCTCCGGTTCCTCTGAACGTCTTGACAGCACCTTTGCCTTTTGCAATGTGGGGCATTGATATGATCGGCGAGATCCGACCTACGGCATCCAACGGGCATCGATTCATCTTGGTAGCAATTGATTATTTCACAAAGTGGGTCGAAGCAGCTTCCTACGCTACCGTAACCAAGAGCGTCGTGGCACGGTTCATTCGACACAACCTGATCTATCGATACGGCATACCTGAGAGGATCATTACGGACAATGGTACCAATCTTAACAACAAGATGATCACTAAGCTCTGCGAGCAATTCAAAATACAGCACCACAATTCTTCTCCCTACCGGCCGAAGATGAATGGGGCTGTAGAAGCAGCAAATAATAACATCAAGAAGATTGTGCAGAAGATGACAGTGACCTATAAAGATTGGCACGAAATGTTACCGTTTGCTCTTCATGGGTACCGTACCTCAGCGCGGACGTCAACGGGGGCAACTCCCTTTTCCTTGGTCTATGGCATGGAGGCAGTCTTTCCTATTGAAGTCCAGATACCCTCTCTCCGGATAATGAAGAATGCAGGCTTGAGTGAAGATGACTGGATCCAGACTCGGCTTGATCAATTAAACCTAATTGACGAAAAGAGACTCACTGCTATTTGTCATGGTCAGACGTACCAAAAATGGATGATCAGGGCATTTAACAAGAAAGTTAGATGACAAGAGTATCAAGTCGGAGACCTGGTAATCAAGCGCATCATTCTTCCTCAAGGTGATCCCAGGGGCAAATGGACCCCTACGTACAAAGGGCCATTTGTTGTTAAACATATCTTCTTAGGAGGGGCTATGATTCTAACCACCATGGATGGTGACGACCTTCCTCACCCTACCAATGCAGACATAGTAAAAAGATACTATGCATGAATCAAAGACCCGCTAGGTTGACACACCTAGGAAAAAATAAGGGCTTCCCGGCGAACCAAAAGGGTTCGGGCAAAAATAAGGGATGAAATGAAAAAATCTGTACACCCGGCAAGTCGAAAACCTGAAAAGGAGGCTTGGGCAAAAATGGGTATCCCGGTGGACTGAAAACCCGAAAGGGCGGTCCAGGAAAAAGTTAGGGATGAAAGCGTAATACTATGTCTCGTTGGATCACCTTGCATCCAGAATTCGGCATCAACTATCGGGCTCAGACGAACCAAATCAATCAGCTTCATCTTCAACTAAACAGCAAAGTGATGAAGATGCTTGAAGACATAAAGGCGATAGCAGAGTTGGAACCCAGTGGGATTATTTTTCACATAGCTGTTTTGTTTCCTTTTCACAAAATTGTATAAACTCTATTTTGCTCGGCGGCGTTCTCTTACTAGGACGTCAGCCTCTTGTACAAAAACGCCTATTTACAGGCAAATTTCAAAATCAATACAATTTCAATTTTTCAGACAAATTATCCGTTATTTTTCTTTTTCTGTTTTGTTTTGCAAAGAACGTCCAATATTCATTTTTGATATATACATTTGACATTAACTGCTAATCATGAATAGTTGCATGCGAAACAAAGGAATGATTACAGGTGACATTAGAAACAAGGGCAATTTAGAATTGTCTAAGCGATCTAGTTGCTTAGTCCACCAAGGTACCAAGGTAGGTTCGGCTGAAGAACGTAACCAAGTCACCTCAACTCCCCACAGAGTAAGACAAGATTCAGCAATACTCTCCACAAGCAGAGCTGGTCTCCCGTTAGCGCCAAAAAGGCACATTGTTCCCCTAGCAAGTCAGCGATACTCTCCCCAAGCAGAGTTAGTCTACTGTCAGCCTTAAGGAAGTCGGGTATCCCCAGAAGATCTCAACATTCCCCAGCGGAGTATAGGCATTCCTCAACAAGCATCCCCGGCAGTCTTAATTCAAGATTGTTCCCCGGCGGAATACAAGACACCCCAGTGGAGCCATTCCCCGGTACAAATCTAAAGTTTCCCCATGAGAGTGGAATCCATATCCCCAGCAGGTCTGAAAGCTTATCCCCAGTAAGATTCGGGAAGCTTATCCCCTGCAGAGTACGAACGCATCTCCCCGGTTTCATTCAAAGGTTATTTCCCATCAGGGCTTATAACTGGGTTATCCTCAGCTAATAACCACGGAAAGATCGTCCCCCAGCGGAGTTCATCAAATTCCCCAACATAACTTATCAACGGTATCCCCAGCAGAATTATCATCAAATTCTCGGCGAAGTATCTCTCCCCACAGAGTAATTCCCTGCAGAGTAATCTCTCCAACAAGTTTATTCCCCAACAGAGTCATCTTCTCCTACCGGTTTATTATTGCAACCATCATCCCCAGCGGAAGCAAAAAACTCCACTCTTCAACATCAGCCAAGGATTCCACAAACTCCCGGCACTCGTCAAGGATTTATTTTCCTAGACGAAAATACATTTATAGATGTTTCACATTTCATACATACATGATAAAGTGCATACAACACTATCTCATTTTAAAACATCATAACATCATGCATCTCATACATCATGACATTGCATACAACTAATGTTTTGCCTTTTCAGGAAAAGTTCAATCCAAAGATGATTACTATCAACTATCGCAATTCCAGATTCGATTCCTGTATCTAGCCAGGGCATATATGTGAGCGATTGATTGTGGATTCGACTCCTGTATCTAGCCAGGGCATATCTACATGAAGAGTTTGAAGATCAACCCCTGTAACAGGCCAGGAAATTATCTTTCATTCTCAGGTCAGAGGTCGACACCTGTATCCAGCCAGGAAAGCCATCTCTACCAACCTTTTGCAAATTCCAGATTCGATTCCTGTATCTAGCCAGGGCACATCTGTGAGTAACAAATTCCAGATTCGATTCCTGTATCCAACCAGGGCATATATGTAGACGACAACTTCCAGATTCGATACCTGCATCCAGCCAGGGCATATCTGTAGACGACCAATTCCGGATTCGATTCCTGTATCCAGTCAGGGCACATCTGTGAGTATTTAATTGTGGATTCGACACTTGTATCTAGCCAGGGCATATCTGCATAAACAGTTTAGAGATTCGATACTTGTATCCAGCCAGGGCACGTCTGTAAACAACCTTTTGAAGTTCCAGATTCGATTCTTGTATCTAGCCAGGGAATATCTATGAGCAATTGATCATGGAGTCGACTCCTGTACCTATCCAGGGCATATCTGCATGAAGAGTTTGAAGATCAACACCTGTAACAGGCAAGGAAACCATCTTCCTTTCTCAAAGTAAGCAAGTTCTCGCTAAGGAATCTCTTACGCGATCAACACTTCCAAATGGCATATATAAGCCCATTCCCGACAAGGTTCTGTCACGTCTCCAGATGGCATCTATAAGCCCACCCTCCTATCCACCATCTCTCCAAATGGCATCTGTAAGCCCATTCCCTCCATCACATTGCAGATACTCCGCTATGCGAGTGCAAATTTCCGGGCACTCTAGTATCCAATCTCCTTTTACCCTCGAGTCGCGAAAGGCAAACTTGCCAATCTAACTCTTCAGGTTCAAGAAGATTGAACAGGGGCAACTGTTGTACCCCAAAATTTTCCCTCCCATTTCCTCAAAATTTTCTCATCACATGACCCTTGGAGCTCAAGAACAAGTTAGGGTTTACTCTGCTCAAGACCCCTCCTTGCATTGTTGACCCAAATTAGGGTTTGTGTTTGCACAAAGATGTTTTGACCTAAAATTCCCAAAGTGACTTTCATGCTTCATATTAGACTCACAAGTTTATCCATACCAAGTTTCAAGCCTTGATTCCAATCTTTGCCCAGTCAATTGGACAGTTGACCTAGAAATCAACTGTATTGGGGAAAAAGTCAATTGTGGTCAATTGACAGTCAAACCTCATGATTTTTGACCCACATCAACATTATGAACTCATATGGACCATTTGATCAAATTTGGATCACAATTCCACAAGAAATTTGATCAGCTCATCAAAAGGGCAAAATGGTCATTTTTAGGGTTTTGACTGCACAAAGGCAATTTTTGACTGTTTGACCTAGCCAATGGCAAACCAAGCTCACATATGGACTCAAGGACCCAATGGCATTGTCTTGACATGTTAAACAAGTTCAAAAGATCCCAAATGCACAAGATTGACAGATGAATTTTCCAGTCAACTGAGCCAAATTTGACTGTATACTGAAAAGTCAAACTTTGACTTTTTGGTCAAAATCAAGTGTCAAGATTCATTTTTCATCAAGACATGTCAAATTATGAAACTTGTTCATCAAGAAATCAAAAATCACAAATTAGGGTTTGAAATGAAGAATTTTCATAACTTAGAATTTTTCTAAGTTATGAAAATCCCTAATTTTTTCCTAACTTTGTCCCATTTTTTCATCAAGATACATTTGAATTCAAGGAAAACTAAAAACATGAAAGTTATAGTCCATTGCAAAATCTACAACTTTGATTCACAAAGTTTCCTCAAAAGAAGCTTGTAGCTCAAGTTATGATTTTTGGAACAAGGGTGCAAAACATTCTTAACTTAGAAAAATTTTGACCTATTCTAGGCAGGATTTTTGCCTAACTTCATGGCCACTTTTCACATGCTTCCACTTGGAATTTCAATTTTCATTACAAAGATGTATTGTAGTACACATTCCAAGCTTTCCAAAATGTCCAAGAACTTCTCAAACACCCTTGTGGTTAGGGAGAATCGAATTTGTCAATATGGGCAAAAGTCACTTTGATTCATGGCCAAAGGCATGTTCATAACTTGTGCATTTTCAAACTCAGCATGTGCAAGCTACATTACAGGCCTCTAATCTCATTTACACTCAAAAATTAAATGCTAAACCATTGTGCCAAGATATTATTCTATGCATTTGGTCATTGCATGAAGAATTAAGCCTTAATTAGAAAAAGCAAGTTATCCATTTTTGTAAAGTGGCACTTTATGTCAAGTTTGCAATCCATGAGGTAAAAGGCAAATCTCTGAGGCACAAGTTATTGGACATATCCCACTGATCAATAACAAACTTTGCAGCATACTTGAGGGGCCTAGAGGAGCCTGTAACAGCACTTGGCATTTTTGACTTACATTAGAGGCAACTTTGCAAATACAACAACATCTCACATTGCTGCAAGAACAAGCTTAAGCAAACTTTCTCCACACATTCCATACTCCCTAACAGACCTGAAACACAACCAAGCCATCCCTAAAACTCCCTCATCCATCAAAACACAATTTGATGGCAAAACAGGGTATCTTCTGCATATTGACTTCCACAGTTCATTTCCCTCGTGCGTTTTCATCCAAACCACCTCAAACACATTCAATAACATCCATACAAGCTATCCCCAACCTTGGATACAGACTGTAACAGCCATAGCATAGTTTTCCATTTTCATTTTTCTCTCTTGCAGGTTGACTTCCATGGAGTGATTCAGCAAGATTCAAAGCACACCAAGCATTGGAGAAGCATCCCTGAACTTCAAGCAAGCGATACCAGTCCTCACATTGCACTGAAAGTACCTCCATTGTCATACACGAGTCAAGCTGAACAGGTAAGTTTTTGAACTTACATCTCTCTATCCAGGCATAGTTAGGTTTAAGTTTGTGAAGAAAACATGTTCTAGTCATAGCCCTGAAGCCATCCATATATTTACTTTTCATTTATATTGTGTGTGCTAAGAGTATTTTGAACTTGAATATTTGAAAAAACTTAGGTCAGAAATTGGGAGAGAAGAAATTCTCTCTCATTTCTGAGAGTTAGATCATGTTCTTTATATGTATGAACTCGTGACATGATGCTTTACATTTTTTGTGTTGTGAGTTTTTATTAAAAATCAAAGAATCAGGATCTTGTTGTTGAAGCAAAGAGGCACGCGTTTTCAAACAAAACTGGCTGGAGGTTGAAGAAGATAGATTTGGGCTGGGCCTGAATTTTGCTTTTCTGTTTACACCCTCATTTTCCACATGCACCCCCTTGGCCCATTGTGTTTTATTTTTATTATTTTTGACTTTTGATTTTTGTTTCTGACTTGTTTATTTTTGTCAAAGCATAAAAAATCTTAAAAATATTTTTCTCACATTTTTTGCATTTTATTTGATATTTATTTTGTTTCATTTAGTTTTATATGTAAATAAACATAAATATACTTTTATTTAAAATACCAAAATAAATACTAAATACATTTTATTTTCTTATTTTATTTTTTATTTTATCTTTTGAAAACATTTTCTAAAAAATATACTTTTTTTGTAAATATTAAATATTTTATGTTTGTACATATTTAATATATTTAGTAAATATTATAAATACTTATATACTTATTAGAATATTTAGGATAAAAACATAAAAAAAATAATACATTTTTATTTTTATTAATATTTAACTTAAAAAATCACTTTTTTACAATATACTTCCTTTTTATTTATTTTTTGTACATAATTAATAAATATTGCATATATTAAATAATAAATACTTCTTACTTAGAAAATTAGGGTTTTGCCCTAAAATGTAAAAATATCCAAAATTATTCATTTTTATTTTTGTTTATTTGTCACATGAAAAATTCCTTTTACATACATATAAAAATCATTTTTTGCATCTTGCATATTTATTTTATTTTATTTAATTATTGTGCAATTAAATACCTTGTAAAATTTCAATTTGGATGTAATAGTTAGATTTAAATTTCTTGCTAAAATATCCCCATTTGAACATTTGTACCCCCCATCCCATAATTATGTTGTAATAGTTTAGGACTTTAAATTTCGCATTTAAAAGCTTTCTAAATATGCCATGATAGACTTATGGTTTGTATGCAAAAATCAACCAAAACAAATAGCTTGACCTAATTCCAAGATAAAAGCATGAAAATGAACAAACACCAATCACACTTGCACCCCTAGGGTTACTCCACTTGTTGCCTTCAATAATGGGTCATGTTGCATGTTAAGTATCTTTGGCAAAACAAAACAAATTCAAATGATCATAGTCCCTCGATGACGCTTTCGAAAGTTGCCTAAAAATGATCAAGTCCCTTAAAGGAAAAATTGCCCAAAGATACTTGGCACCATTGCAATAATGGTCTAAACGATGACCCGCGCCTGTCCCGTTAACATCCTAACACAAGATTGTCCACCAAATACAATGGTGGAACAAAATTGTTAAAAGGTTTAAAACATAGCAAAGATATTTGAGAAATTTAGAGTAGACAAACTTTTGGTTACTTGCCAACTTGCAAAACAAAAACACTTGCCTATTTTCAAAACACACATCACAACACACTTTCAAAATAACTTTCAAAAACATTGAAAACTTTTCAAAAGACATACATCTTTGTATACATCCCAACATGGATCATTACAAAGGTTACCACCACATTGGCCTCTTTTCAAAACATTTTCAAAACCCACACACAAAGCACCATTTCAAACAATTGAAAGCACCATTTCAAACAATTGAAAATCAAGGCAAGTTGATCTAAGCAAGTAACTAAGAGCCCATGGATAACCATGGATAGAAAGGGTGCTAATACCTTCCCTTTCTATAATCTACTCCCCGAACCCAAGAAAACATCTCAAAGGTTTTTACTGTGCTTTTTAACCTTTCCTTAGGATAAAATAAAAAGTCGGTGGCGACTCTTGCTCAACCGAAACATTTGCGAAAACAAACGCAAAACCCAAGTCAGTTCTCCCACCGTATCACACTTGGCATATCTTCTTATGACCAAGAAAAGACCTCAACATGGTCATGTAGTAACTTATTTAAACGCTTATTGACACTAGATTCCATATTGGCTCCTACCTTGACTTCTTTCTTATCCTCTTCGGTACCTACGTTAATTGTGTCCACTGGTTCTTCGTGGGGTTGTATGGTCCTTTCTTCCTATTATAGTAACCTGGCTAGTTCCCCTGACGCTTCGCAATCTTCCTCACCTTCGTCTTCGGCTTGGTAGATTGGATTTTCAAAGTCACAATAGGCCATAGCAGAATCGTTACCCATGGGATCCTGAGTGGATGTAGATATGCATTTTGATATGTGAGTGTGTGTAAGAGCATATCTATCTTTGAAAGAAATAAAAATGTAGAAAAGAAAGACAAAGAGCATAAAGTTTGCATTCAAAAATGTCCATGATTCATTGATGACATATGAAAATGAAGTAACAACCCTTACAAATGGATCGTTGTGCCTCGGGCAAGACACAAGGTTTTAAAAGTATGAATTGTTTAATTATTACGAGTCCGACAAAAATTTAAAGACAATTACTGTTGGATAAAAGTAATTGGGACAAAATTTTTGGCTTCCCAGTTGCTGAGTCCTCCGTTGATAGGTTGAAAAACCAATCTTCTAGGTCATAACTGTCATCACTATCCTCTACTGTGTTGACTCCATGGTTGCTGATCCGCAAAGGTGGTCCCCCGACACGAGCACGACGAACAACTTTCTAGCCTCCTGAAGTGAAACCCAAACCGAATTTGTCAGATTTGTAAGGGATATTTGGGAGTTGTCCCAAAATAGTACACCCACCTTCTTCGACTACTGCCTTGGCATCTTTCAGTGAAGACATCTTTAGCGGAGGTCTTGTAATCTTCGGCACTTGGGAAACAGTCTTGGTTGCTGCCACTGTTTGTGGGACTTCCTTGAAATGCTGACACAGAGTTTCGATGAATTCACCATCCATTTCCACATATCTGAAGGAGTTCAAGTGACTGACCATATATTCCTCCTCTCCATGGATAGTAATGATTTTTCTCTTGGTTGGGTATTTCAGCATCTGATGTAATGTAGAGGTGACGACACCAGCATCATGAATCCAAGATGGGCCCAATAAACAGGAATAGGAAGGTAAAATGTCCATCACGTAGAAAGTTGAATCAAAGGTTTGAGTTCCAAATTTAATGGGGATGTCCACCTCCCCATGCACCATTCTCTTCGAACCATCGAAGGCCCTTACCACTATGTTGTTGGGTTTTAAGGTCAGACCTTCACAGTCTAGTCTATCCAAAGCTTTCTTAGGCAGCACATTTAAAGACGAACCAGTATCAACCAGGACATGGGCCAAAGTTGTTCCCCTGCATTCGACAGAGACATGCAACGCCTCACTCTGTTTCCTCCCTCTAGGTGTCAGGTCAGCATAAAAAAATCCTAAACCATTGTTAGCGGTCAAACTGGCCACACAGTCTTGAAATTGGCCAACAGAGGTTTCCTGTGGCACATGGGAAGTTTTAAGAAATTTCACAAAGGCTTTCGCATGAGCCTCGGAGCACAACAGTAAAGTTAGCATAGAAATCTTTGACAAAATATGCCCTAGCTGTTCAACTATGTTGTAGTCACTTCTCTTTATAATCTTCAGAATTTCTTCCATCTCCTTTTTGGAGGCTTCTAGGATAGATACTAATTGTGCCTTCATCCGGACAGGATCAAACAAAATTCCTTTGCCCCGAGTCTCGGTCGACTCGGCAGTAGGGGTGTCAGTAGGGGTAACCATAGGAACTGTAGTAGTAGTGTCAACAGGAACAAAAGCAGGGATGATCACAGGATCGGTAATAGTTTTCGGAGGAGAAATATCAGGGGAGAATACTCTTCCACTTCGGGTTATTTTGCTGGTTCCTGCAATGTTTCCGATGTCAGGGTCAGCCTTCTCAAAAATCGAGTTTTCATCAGCCAGCCAATCCTACTTGACGCTGTGATAGTAGATGTTGCCCCCATAGTTCCAGGGGATAGTTTTATCTGATGAGTATGGGATCGGTCCTAGAATGGTAATTATTAGTGGAGTTACCTTAGGAACAGATGTAATCCTAACAGGTCTTTTGATGAAGACCCTGGAAGGATTGGCGAAAATGGTTACTATTGAAACATCTTTGTAAGAAATGGTTGGAACGGGAGTCTTTTCAAAAAAATCTCTTTGTCATCCATTAGGCGTTGGACACCTGCTTTCAATAAATGACAACCAGTTGGTAGGGATAAACAGAGGTGGCCGCCTTCGCCACAGCCCAGAAATAAACCGACCTTCAACAGGTTCCTCTTGACAGTTAGGAGAGGAGTAACAAGTTCATCAACAACATTAACAAACATATCATCTTCAACAGCGTTAACATCACGACCATGCTTGGGAATAGGAGCGATGATAACATTTTGGATCTTAGGAGTATCAAATTCAATTTATTTTTCCTCGAGAAGGTCTTGCACCTTGTTTTTCAAAGCCCAACAGTTATTAGTTTCATGGACTAGACTTTCTGAATGGTAAGCACAACGAGCATTAGGGTTGTAATGAGGAGAGGAGGTGTTGGGATTCTTCGGGGCTTCCTTCAAAGTTACCAGATTAGATCTCAATAAATGTGCTAGGACTTGAGACAGCGTCATATTTATTCCGGTAAACTGTCTTACAGGTCTTTCTGTTCTAGGATGGTTGCTCCTTTGTTGAGTAGGTGCAGGCTTAAGGATCATGACAACCTCTACTGTTGGACGAAGTTCAGTTCTGTCCTGATTCCTTTGAGGGTACACAACACCAACCTCTTTCTTCCTAATAAATGGTTTTCTCACGACACTGGAGGATGCATCCTTTTGGATGTTCCCACTCTTAATTCCAGCTTCCACTCTTTCCCCAGTCAAGATTAATTCAGTGAAGCCTGCTGAGGAGCTTCCAATTAGATGATTAAAAAAAGGACCGGACAGGGTACCCAGAAACATGTCTACTAGCTCCCTGTCAGATAGGGGAGGCTGGACTCTTCCTGCTAAGTCCCTTCGTTTCTGAGCGTAGTCTTTGAAACCTTTGCTTGAACCTATAGCCATACTCTTGAGTTGAGTACGGGTGGGAGAAAGGTTTGCGTTGTACTGATATTATTTATAAAAAGAAGCGGTCAGGTCTTCCCAATTATGGACATTGGCCCTTTCTAGTTGATAGAACCAATCTAGCTGAGTCTCGGATAGAGTATCCTGAAATAAGTGGACCCAAAAATCTATGGAAGCAGTGTGAGGTTGTATCTTCCTCATATAAGATCGGAGGTTCATCTTGGGGCACGAAACCTCGTCGTACTTAGCAAACACTGGTGCCTTGATCTTTGGCGGAATAACAATCAATCCCAGACACCAAACCCAGCTCTTCAAAGTCCAGCCCGAGCATTTTCTGAATCTCCATTGCATTTAGACGCTCTTCCAGGTGTTTGTATTTGTCATCAGCCGGAGGATACTGCTATTTAGAGTAATCATCGTCTTCTTCCTCTTCAGATTCTGGATGGGCAATCAGTTCCTTGTTTTTCCATTCTTGATTATCCTTTTCACCTGATGATGTTGCAAAGTCCAGCGTTTTTCTGGCTGGCCCTGGGAACCTTCTCCCTAGATTCAAAACAGCGGTTGATTTCTTTGCTTTCTTCTTCTTTTCTTTGATCAGCAAAGTTTTCAAATCCTCTTGTCATTTTGCCAAAGTCAAAAACATTTTTTGAAACTGAGCATTCTGCGCCTGAAGATCTTTTACCGTCTGTTCCATGTCCATATTACTGAAATATATAGTAGAAAGATGAGGAGACCCGTTGTAAGAAACATGCTTATGTTATGATGAATGAAGATGCATATGTAATGATTTCAAGGACATTAGAGATTTATTTTCTTTAGACAAAAAAGGAACACACGTTATATTAATAAATCAAAGTTTGAGTACATCATACCTCTTTGGGCTTACAAAGAAAATACAAAAACTCTAATATAAAAAAGTTGAACGCATCCTCTTTGGTGTGATGTAGGTGTTCAGACTCCGCTCTTCATGAAGCTGCTTGGTGAGTTCCAGAACTTTCTTCTCGCTGGCGTAGAACTGTGCCTCTAAAGTTTCTCGCTCCTCCTTAAGCTGTATCCAATCCCTTTGCAACTCTTCAAGAGAGGGGTATTGTCAGGATGCAGGATAGTGTATGGGACATCTCCTTCTACAACAGGTTCTTTGATGACCGGGAGAATAGAAGGGTAAGGCATCACAAGACTTTGAGCACGAACTTATACCCATTTGAGATAAGGCTCAAGAGGGATGGAATTATTATGCCCTAACGTCTTGCTATCTACCTTGTTCAACATCCTCCAAGCTCGGATAAACCTCTGGAAGTGACCTTGATTGTCATTCTCATAGTCAAATACTAACCCTTGAATAAGCATCTCATGTGGACCATCCTTTCAGGCGTAACCAAATTATCTTAAGGCTAAGCAGTGGTTGTAGGTGATACCTCCTCTAATTCCAAGTAAGGGGACATTAGGGAATTCTCCATAACCGTCGACGATATTAACATTCTCCAAAGATCGGGAACACCAATGAATATATGAATGCCCGAGCGTCATCAACCTATGTGACCACCTTGAACCTTGATCGTTCTTCAATACAGATTGGGGAAGATGTGAAATAAACCATCTTGCTAAGAGAGGATTACAACACATGAGAATACCCATTTTCCTCATAGTGCGAGTGTGAAAAGAATGTAGGATGTCTCCTAACAAAGTAGGCACCGAGTTACGATACATGATGATTTTGACGGTGTTTACATCTATGAGTTGGTTAGGATTTGGAAACAAAACCATCCCATAGATGAGGAGAGCCATAATTTCCTCAAAAGCTTGCAAGTCCAAGGAGTTCCAACAGTTTTGAGACTTCTCAAACAAGAACTTGGCTAAGAAACCTTTGACACCACTCCTTGTTTCCCAATTAGTTTTGACATCAGATTATTGCAAGTGTAGGGCTTGAGAAATCTCTTCTGGTTTTGGATCTCTTTCTGTACCGTTGAAGGGTAGTTGATTGAGAATGGGAATCCTCATGAGTTAGGAGAATTCTTCCAAAGTTGGCACAAGTTGATAATTAGGAAATGTGAAGCAATGGTGTAGAGGATCAAAGAATTGGAAGAGCACCTTCATCATATCTTCATCCGTGTTGGAGGTAACCAAGTTTAGGAGGCGACCGTGTCTTTCGGTAAATGGAGAAATATCAGGAACCCTTGATGCTAACTCTTTAAGTTGAGGGGGGATCCTTACAAGATTGACTTAAATGGTTTTCCTGCGAATAGAATCCATGTCCTACAAAACAGAGCAAAGATAAATTCTGAAATACTTGAAATGGTTAGTGAGTATGAGTATGATGTTATCATGTTTATGTTGTTATGTACAAGTAAATATATACAAACAAGTCCTTAGGTTTAGGCTTGCATGGAGTCTCATAGGTAAGTACCATCTTGAAGTTTAGTTGGCTCAAACCTGTCCTAGCAATAGTAACCGGATTCTAAGGGAGCTCAATATCACTGGTTTGTTTCCTCAGGCATTGTTTCAGTGCAAGCCTCTTTAATGGCGTCCGAAATATCCCAAAAAACCAAACCTCAATGAGTGTAGTATCGAGTATCTACCAACTTCGGACTGCACCAAAGTCGGTCATCTCACTACGTCCTAATGGCCAAGTTGGTCAAGTAAAGGTTCTAGAAGTTAGTTAGTGCTTCATAACATCACTCAGCGGCACTGTATTCTCCTTGACCACTCAAGGGCTACCGGTACCCACAAATATGTCACATTAACGTAGCTAATTCTTAGACAATGTCGGTATACCCCACACAGTTTCCACAACGTATTGCTACTTACCTATAAGGTATCCCAAATCCGGGTAGAGGATTTAAACCCAAACAAAGAACCAAAATGTAAAGCAAACAAATCAAACAATGAAAGCAAGTAAATGTTATCTAGCCCTAAGGTAACTCCACTTTTTATAAAAATCCCTAGCAGAGTCGCCATTTCTGTAACACGGTGGGAGAAATGACTTGGTTGTTTTGCGTTTTATCGCAAATGTTGCGGTTAGCAAGAGTCACCACCGACTTTTCTTTTATCCATTCGGAAAGACTGAAAAGAACAGGAAAGACCTTTGAGATGTTTACTTGAGTTCGGGGGTAGATTATGAAAAGGGAAGGTATTAGCATCGTTTTCATCCATAGTTATCTACGGTATCTTAGTTACTTGCTAGATCACTTGCTTTTGTTTGAAAACGTGATTTGTGTGATTTTTGAAAGTATTTTGGAAAGGTACCATCGTTTAGGAAAACTTTGTATTGATTCTCATTCGTAAGAATGTATACAAAGTGTTAATCTTTTGAAAATGTTTTCAAGTTTGAAAGATGTTTTTGAAAGTGTTGGTGTTTGTTTTGAAAATAACAAGGATGTTTTTGGTTTTGAAATTGAGCAAGCAACTAAGAACAACCTATCTACTCAAAAGTCTTTCATGTTTATTTCCTTTTTACTTTGACATTGTTATCTTATCATTGATTTGGTAAGTAACCCTATCTTTAGATGTAAAAGGGATTGGCAAGGGTCATCGTATAGCCATGATTAGCAATGTTGTAATATATCTTAATATTTTCTTTAAGAGACTAAGATCATTTTTGAAAGACAACTTTGATAGCGTCATCAAGGGACTATGATCTTGTATTTTTTGATTGTTTTTGCTAAGATACATCACATGCATAATATGGTCATTTTGTAAGGCAACAAAAGTGGATTTACCCTAAGGGTGTATGTGTGCAAGTGTATTGATTTACATGCTTGATTAGGGTTTGCTATTCGTTGGTTTTAATCTTTCCATACAAACCCTAATTTACTAGCATTTGTATATAAAGCATTAAATTGAGGAAAATAAAAATACTAAGCTATTACATCATTTAGGGGAGGGGGTGTACAAATTTACAAATGGAGAAATTGCAAGAAAATTAAATCTAAATAATTATTATAACCATATTGAATATTGTACAAAAATGAAGATGAAAATGCAAGAATGCAAATGTAAAAAGAAATGTGATTTTTGTTTGTTTTTTATGAAAAGGTTTTTTGACCTAGTTAACTAAAATAAAATAATTAACTAAAAATAAGAAAATTAAGAGTAAGTTAGTAAAATAAATTAATTTAAAGAGAACAAAAATTTTAGGTTTTTTTTTGTGAATTTGATTAAATTAGTAAATAAAATTAATTAAATAAAAATCCTAAGTTCTAAACTGATTTTACTTTATAAGAAAATAATATTTAATAATTAAGACTAATTATCAAAGTATTTTAAAAAAGGGAAATTAATTTATTAAAGAAAATGTTTTTGGTCTTTTGTTTAAAAGAAAAATAAAGTAAATATAACAATTTTTAGTCTAAATAAAATATTTGTGGTATTTTTGATTAAAAATAATAATAATAAAAGAAAATAAGAAAATAAAATAAAATAAAATAAATAAAAGTTAGAAGTCAGAGGTTTGAAAATTAGAGCAAACAGGGGGGTATTAGTGAGTAAAATGAATCAGGCCCAAGGGAGAGGGCCCAAATGCGTTGGCTGTAAATTAAAAAGAAACAAAAAATGAAAGAAAAAATGACAAAACGGACGCTGGGGCTCGAACCCAGGTCCTAATGGTGAAAGCGCACGCTTCTACCACTGGGGTGGCTATACATCTGTTTACTTATATCAAACCATAAATATATATTAGAAACTGCTTCCTGAAGACAACTTCATCTTCAACCTCGCGCCTATCCAGACCTCCCGCATCTTGTTCATTTCTCATCCATTTGCAAAAGTGTAAACATGAATCTTGTGGAAAATTTCCTCATGATTTCAAAAATGTAAAGCATTAAAACTACAGATCAAAGACAAACATAAATTTTATTGGCCCTAATCAGAACCCTTAATTTTCCAGAAACTTCAATCTTAAAATTCTCTAATCTCAAGCAACATAAATGAAAACTATGGACATGGTTAGCTTCAGGGCAATGATATCTACATTTTTCATTCACAAATTAAACATTAATGATGCCTATATGAAGATTTCAAAACTCAGAAAACTCACGTTGCAAGAGGGTATCGTGTTTTGAGTTTGAGCAACTTTTGATGAGTTCCAGTGATTGGGTTAGCTTCCTCAAGTTTCCAGGAAGCTAATGTGATGCTTGGCTTGTGCTGAAACTGGCTGGGGAGTTCTGGAGAAGTCAAGTTGCAGACCCCTGTTTTTGAAAATGGAACTTGATGATGGAGGTGTTATAGTTATGAAACAGGGTCAGGGATGAGTTGTATTTGATGTTTTGAAGCTTTGTGATTGATTAGGAAGGAAAACGCACGAGGGAAATGAGAGATATAAGTTTAAGGTCAGAATTATGCATCAATGGATTTTCTTGTGAAAATTCTTGGTTGAGGGAGTTTTGGTGTGTTTCAAGGTGCTTCAGCTCGTGTTCTAGCTCACAAATAGTGCCTCTATTCATAAGCAATAAGTTTGGGAGCTTGTTGTTGATCATAATTCAAAATCACAAGTTTAAGCATAACATGTAATTTTTGAGAAATCTAAGTTTCAAAGCCTTGTGTACTTGCTAAGATAGAGTGGTTATACTTTAAACACGCTTGCTTCTGACTTTGTGGATAGAGTGTACTTAAAGAGAACAAGTTAGGAGCTCAAGAAGTTGACTTTGTGCATAAAGCTTGCTTTACAAGAATGGAAATGGTGAGTTTCTCCCTAAAATGGCAAAATGCTTTGGACAATGCTTGAATCAATTAGACAATTGATCAATCGGTTGTGTAAACATTAAATTAAGGAGTGAAAAACAAGTTTGAGGCCTGCAAGGTTAAGATTATGCAGCATGGCTATGGATTTGGTTCATGTTGCATCACAAATTTTGCCTTGCAAAATAACTTGAAACCCTAACTTTTGGCCTTCGATTCTACTTGCTCACAAATGATCTCAAGGAGTTATTTGACATTTTGAAAATATTGTAATGTGATATACAACCCCTCTTTGAATCACTTTTTCAAAATCCAAATGGAACTATGTGAAACTTGGGTCCGAAGTTAGGTCAAAATCGTGACCAAAATGCTCAAAATTTCACTAAGTGTTTTAGTTTCATGACCATGACTTCATGGATTAATGAATTGAGATCCAAGAATTTCTAAGAGAAGTTGTGTAAAGAAATGTTTTAGATCTCATGGAGATCTACAACTTTCATGTTGAAAGTTTCTTTTGAATCATCTTGCATCATGGTGAAAAATTGGCTCAAAGTTGTGAAAAAATATGAAGTTTTCAACACTTAGAAAAATTTCTAAGTTTGGAAACTTTGACTTTTCAAAATGAAATTTTGACTTTTTGATTTCTTGATGAACAAGTTTCATATTTTGACATGTTTTGATGAATTGTAATCTTTGACACTTGATTTTGATCAAAAAGTCAAAGTTTGACTTTTCAGTATATAGTTGACTTTTGTTCAGTTGACTGAAAATCAACTATCAATCCAAATGACCTTGAGCAATGTTTTGAGTCATGCCATTAGGTCAAAATTATGAAATTGAACTCTTGATATCATGCCTCAAACCAATTAACCATTTGCTAGTTCAAAAATCAGAAATTGCCCTTTCTGAGTTAAAACCCTAATTTTGACCATTTTGCCCTTTTGATGATCTAATCAAATTTATTGAGGAATTGTGGTACAAACTTTATCAAATGATAAATATGAGTTTATAATGTTGATATGGATAAAAAATTATGAATTTTAATTGTAAATTGTCCATAGTTAGCTTTTTCCCCAATAAAGCTGATTTTTAGGTCAACTGCTCAATTGACTAAGCAAAAATGTGACCCATGACTTGAAACATGACATGAGTAATCTTGAGGGTCCATAATGATCCATGAAAGTCATATGAGGCATTAAAAGTTCAATTATCCATGTGCAATCTCAAACCCTAATTTCAGTCATCAGTGCTTAAGGAGGTGTCTTGAGCTGATCAATCCTTGTGTAGTCTTGAACCAAAGGAGATTTTGTGAGAAAATGCTTGATAAATGAGAGGGAAAATTTTGGGGTACAACAGTAGGTTTCTAGAAGATGTATTTGATTGGATCCATCTTAGAAATCAACAGAGTGGTATGATTTAACATATATTATCTTAGCCGGCGAGCAGCCCATGCTAGAGCGCAGCAAGTTTTTTTAAGCAGTGGATATCTGGTTTCAGTGTCGGTAAACTTTTTGCTCAGGTAATAAATAGCATGCTCTTTTCGTTCAGACTCGTCATGTTGTCCCAAAACACACACCATAGAGTTCTCTAGTACTGTCAATTACATGATCAAGGGTCTTCCTTCAACTGGAGGCATGAGAATATGAGGTTCTTGTAAGTATTCTTTGATTTTGTCGAAGGCAGCTTGGCACTCATCATTCCCTCTGACTAACCGATCTTTCTTCAAGAGTTTGAAGATTGAATCACAAGTAGCAGTTAAGTGTGATATGAAGCGGGCAATGTAATTGAGACGACCCAATAATCCCCTGACTTATTTTTCAGAATGAGGGAGTAGCTTTTCTTGGATGGGCTTTACCTTGGCAGGATCAATTCAATGCCTTTATTGCTGACAACAAAACCTAGAAGCTTTCCAGATCGTACTCCAAACGTGCACTTGTTAGGGTTCAACCTCAACTTGTACTTCTTCAGCCTCTCAAATAATTTGTACAGGTGATCGAGTTGTTCCTCTTCAGTTTCTGATCTAGAAATCATATCATCCACATAGACCTTTATTTCATGATGTATCATGTCATGAAACAAAGCTACCATAGCCCTTTGATATGTTTCCCCTGCATTCTTCAATCCAAACAGCATGACATTGTAACAAAAGGTGCCCCATTGCGTAATGAAAGTAGACTTCTCCATATCTTCAGGAGCCATCCTTATTTTGTTATAGCCTGAGAAGCCACCCATGAAAGAGAAGACTTTATGCTAAGAAGTATTATCGACCAAGATGTCAATGTGTGGTAGAGGGAAGTCATCCTTGGGGCTTGCCCTATTCAGATCCCTATAGTCTACGCACATGCGAACTTTTCCGTCCTTTTTCGGCACTGGTACCACATTGGAAACCCATTGGGGATAAGATGTCACAGCTAGGAACCCTATATCAAATTGTTTCATTACTTCAACTTTGATCTTCTCAGACATATCAGGCCTCATGCAACGAACCTTTTGTTTGACAGGAGGACAATCTTCTTTTGTCGACAGAAGATGGACTATAATGTCGGTATCCAACCCAGGCATATCTTCATAAGACCAAGAAAATACTTCCACATAATCATGCAACATCTGAACCAACCTGCTCTTGACATTGCCTTCCAAGTTAGTGCCGATCTTGATTTCCTTCTCATATGCCTCAGTACCCAGATTGATGACTTCAGCTGACTCTTTGTGCGGTTGAATAGATTTTTCTTCTTGTAATAGATGTCTGGCTAATTCTCCCGGTATGTCACAATCTTCCTCGTCTTCGTCTTCAGCTTGGTTAATTGGGAATTCAAAGTCATAGTCGGGAATAGTAGATTAATTGGCAATAGGATCCAGAGTGGATGAGGACCTGCAAGAATGTGTGTGTGTGTGTGTGTGTGTGTGTGTGTGTGTGTGTGTGTGTGTGTGTGTGTGTGTGTGTGTGTGTGTGTGTGTGCATGTAAGATACATGGCTATTTTTGAAAATGTATTTGAAAGAAAAGAAAGATAATGAACACAAATATTTGAATGCAAAAGAGTCCAATGTACTGAATGATCATATGATTATATGAACATAAATAAAACCCTTGACAAATGGACCAAAGTGCCCCGGGCCAGGCACATAGCTTAAAATTCATTGTTTAAATATTACAGACAAAATGTTCTTGAATTGAAAGAAAAGCAATAATAAGTAGATTACTCCTCAATGAAGGATATGGGCACAAAGTCCTTTGCATGCCAATTCTTCAGCTCCGTTGTAGTTGGATACACCCAATCTTCAAATGCAGCTTCTTCATCAGAATCACCTACGGTGTTGACTTCATGGCTTTCAATGTGGAGAGGTAGCTTTCCAACACGTGCACGCCTTACTTCCTTCTGAGCTTTGACGGTGAAGCCCAAATCAAACTTGTCCGCTTTAAATGGGATATCGAGGAGTTCCCCCCAAGTATCACAACTTCCTTCTTCAATTTCCGCACGAGCATCTTTGACTGAAACCATCTTTGGTATGACTTTAACAGCTTCAGATTCATCAGAAGAACATTTGGTAGAAGCAACCATTGGCGGTACAACCTCAAAGGCTTGACACGAGGTCTCAATGAATTCTCCATCCATCTCTACGTACTTGAAAGAGTTAAGGTGGCTCACCATAAACTCTTCTTCTCTGCAGACGGTGACTATTCTTCCCTTGACTGGATATTTGAGTATCTAATGGAGAGTCGAAGTTACTTCCCCAGCTTTATGGATCCACGGGCGACCCAACAGACAAGAATATGAAGGATTAATATCCATAATGTAGAAGGTGGAGTTGAATACTTTGGAGCCCACTTTGATTGGAAGATCTACTTCCCCATGAACAGACCTCTTTGATCCATCGAACGCCCTTACGAAGATATCACTTGGATTCAAGACTAGACCTTCACAATCTAGACGGTCTAACGCTCTCTTGGGTTCATTTGAAATCCTAATAGGACCTTTGGAGGTGATCCTAACAGGCTTGTTTGAGATGGTAATAATGGAGAGATCTCCACATTTGTTAATCAAACTTTTGGCAAGTGGGGTCTTCTCAAATAGAATTTCATGGCTATCTATCAGGCGTTGATTGCCTTTCTTCAGCCCTTCACATCCATTGAGTTATCTTGTACAGCACACACAGTCTCTTACACAGCCAGGGAAAATCCCAACTTTCAACAAGTTCCTTTTAATTATATTAAGTTGAGTAGTCAATTCTTCAACAGAGGCAACAAAAATTGTATCTTCAACAGCATTAACACCCTTGTCATGCTTCAGAATTGGAGCGGTGATTACATTCGGAGTTGGAGGAGGATCAAACTCAATAATCTTGTTATCAATCAAATCCTAGATTTTGTTCTTCAAGGCCCAGCACTGGTCAGTCTCGTTCCCAGGGATTCTTGAGCGGTAAGCACATTTAGCATTCAGATCATACTTTGGTGATGAGGTATCAGGGTTGGCAGGCGAGTTGCATAATGTCACTAAGTTAGACTTGAGCAAATGTTGTAAGGCTTGAGACAATGACATGCCTAATATAATAAGTTGTCTTCTTGGAGTTTCAAAACATTGATGATTTGCAGATGGTCTTGGAGTAGGAGTTGGATTGGAGATTCGGATGGCATTGACAGATGGATTATCATTCTTCTCGGTACGGGCCCTTGCCCCGTACACAACATTGAATTCCTTTTTTGCAGCAAAAGGTTTCTTGATAGGATTGGAAGTGGAGGTAGACACCACAGAGATCTTCCCACTTTTTATGCCACTTTAAACTCTTTCACCGGTTAAAATCAATTCAGTGAAACCAAAAGAAGAGCAGCCAACCAATAGATTAAAGAAGGGACCAGATAAAGTACCCATGAACATATCGATGTGCTCCCTATTAGTCAAGGGAGGTTGGACCCTTCTAGGAAGGTCTCTCCGCTTTTGTGCATATTCCTTAAATCCTTCATTCTTTCCCATGGTCATATCTTGTAATTGAACCCTCATTGGCGCCAAGTCGGTGTTATACTGATACTGATGGTAGAAGGCGGTAGCCAAATCGTCCCAAGTATTGATATGGGATCCATACAACTAATAAAACCATTCAAGTTGTGTTCCAGCCAAGCTCTCTTGGAAAAAGTGAACCCAAAGCTTCTTATCAGCAGTGTGCGACTGTATCTTGCGCACATAAGATTTCAGGTGGAGTTTTGGACAAGAAACCCCATCATACTTTGCAAAAATTGGTATTTTGAATTTGTTGGGAATGACTACCCCAGAGATCAAACCAAAATCATCAAAATCTAAATCGGGGATGTCTTGGATTTCAACATCTTTCAATCTGTCTTCTAACTGCTTATATTTGATACATGATCATTAACAAAGTCAGCCTGAGTACTCTTGATCTCACCAATCTAGTTCTCGTCCTCTTCAGATGAATCTCCTCCTACTGGGATTTGATGGACTGTCTCCTTGAACCTTCTACCCATGTTGAGTAGAGCTTTCTTCTTGGGCTTCTTCTTAACGACCAACAAAGCCATCATATTTTGCTGCCCATTGGTTAGGGCCAGTAGAGATTCCTGGAACTGAGAATTTTGCGCTTGGAGATCCTTCACAGTTTTCTCTAGATCCATCTTGCTGAAATAAACAGTAGAAAGATAAGGAAACCTGTTATGCGAAAACCTGGCTTGTTATGATGCATGGAATATGTATACGCAAATGATTTCAAGGATTAATGAGATTTAAATTTGTATAGACAAAAGAATGAACAAACGTCAATTTTCATTAAACAAAACAAGAAAGATTACATCATGCCTCTTGGGCTTACAAAATAACTTTCTAAGATAAAAAGACTAAACGCATCCTCTTCGTTGTGAGATAGGCGTTCACACTTTGCTCTTCTTGTAGCTGCTTCGTAAGTTCTAAGACCCTCTTCTCACTAGCACATAATTGAGCATCGAAAGTATCATGCTGTTCCTTTAGCTGAATCCAACCATTTTGCAAGTCTTCGAGAGAGGTAGGCATGTCGGGATGGAGGATGGTGTACAGGACATCTCCTTCAACCACAGACTCCATGATGATTGGTAAGATGGAAGTCTAAGGCATCACAAGTTTCTGAGCACGAGCTCGCACACACTTAAGGTAGGGCTCAAGGGGAATGTAATTATTGTGTCCCAGCGTCTTGCTATCCACTTTGTTCAACACCCTCCAAGCTCGGATAAACCTCTGACGGTAACCTTGATCTTCATTCTCGTAACCGAATACCACTCCTTGGATAAGCCTCTCATGGTGACCATCTCTTCAGGCGTAACCAATTTGTCGTAAGGCTAAGCAGGGATTGTAAGTGATACCTCCTCTAATTCCAAGCAAGAGGAAATTAGGTAATTCTCCATAACGGTCGATGATAGTAACATTCTCCAAGGATCGGGAACACCAATGAATATCTGAATGTCTGAGCATCATCAACCTATGGGACCACCTTGAACCTTGCTCATTTTTCAACACAGATTGAGGAAGATGCGAAATAAACCATCTTTCTAATAGAGGAGTACAACACATGAGGATACCTCTCTTCCTCATAGTGCGAGAGTGAAAAGAATGTAGGATGTCTCTTAACAAAGTAGGCATTGGGTTACGAGACATGAAGATTTTGACGGTGTTTACATCTATGAGTTAGTCAGGATTTGGAAACAAAACCATCCCATAGATGAGAAGGGCCACAATTTCCTTAAAAGCTTGTAAGTCCAAGGAGTTCCAATAATCTTGAGCTTTCTCAACCAAGAACTTGGCCAAGAAACCTTTGACGCCACTCCTTGTTTCCAAATTAGTTGTGATATCAAATTGTTGCAAGTGTGGTGCTTGGGCAATCTATTAAGGTTTTGGATCTCTTTCTGTACCGTTGAAGGGTAGTTGATTGAGAATGGGGATCCTCAAGAGTTATGATAATTCTTCTAGAGTATGCACAAGTTGATAATCGGTAAAAGTGAAGCAATGGTGTAGAGGATCAAAGAATTGGAAGAGCACTTTCATCATATCTTCATCAGTATTGGAGGTAACCAAATTTAAGAGACGACCATGTCTTTTGGTGAATGAAGAGTTCTCAGGGACCCTTGATGCTAACTCTTTGAGTTGAGAAGGAATCTTTACGAGGTTGACTTTAATGGTTTTCCTGCGAATAGAAGCAATGTTCTGCAAAATAGAACAAAGGTAAATCCCAATAATCCTTGAAATGATTAGTGGGTATGAGTATGATGTTATGATGTTTATGATGTTATATACAAGTAAATATATACAAACAAGTCCTTAGGTTTAAGCTTACATGGAGTCTTATAGGTAAGTACCCTCTTGAAGTTTAGTTGGCTCAAACCTGTCCTAGAAATAGTAATCGGGTCCTAAGGGAGCTCAATATCACTGGTTTGTCTTCTTAGGCATTATTTCAGTGCAAGCCTCTTTAATGGCGACCAAAATATACCAAAAAGCCAAACCTCAATGAGTGTAGTATCGAGTATCTACCAACTTCGTACTGCACCAAAGCTGGTCATCTCACTACGTCCTAATGGCCAAGTAGGTCAAGTAAAGGTTCTAAAGTTAGTTAGTGCTTCATGACATCACTCAGCGGCCCCGTATTCTCCTTGACTACTCAAGGGCTACCGGTACAAACAAATATGTCACATTAATGTAGCTATTGCTTAGACCATGTCGGTATACCCCGCACAGTTTCCACAATGTATTGCTACTTACCTATAAGGTATCCCAAATCCGGGTAGAGGATTTAAGCCCAAACAAAGAACCAAAATGTAAAGCATACAAGTCAAACAATGAAAGCAAGTAAATGTGATCTAGCCCTAAGGTAAACCCAATTTTAAGTTTTTCCACAGCAGACTCGCCAGTTTTGTGATACGGTGGGAGAACTGACTTGGTTGTTTTGCGTTTTATCGCAAATTTTGCGGTTAGCAAGAGTCGCCACCAATTTTTCTTTTATCCAAAAGAAAGGCTGAAAAGAACAAGAAAGATCTTTGAGATTATTTCTTGAGTTCGGGGAATAGATTATGAAAAGGGAAGGTGTTAGCACCCTTTTCATCCGTAGTTATCTATGGGCTCTTAGTTGCTTGCTAGATCACTTGTTTTTGTTTGAAATTGTGCTTTGTGTGGTTTTTGAAAGTATTTTGAAAAGGCGCCATCGTTTAGGCAAAATTTGTAATAATTCTCGTTCTTAAGAGCGTATACAAAGTGTTGAGCTTTTGAAAATGTTTCAAGTTTGGAAGATGTTTCGAAAATGTTTTTGAAAGTGTTGGTGTTTGTTTTTGAAAATAAGCAAGAGTGTTTGATTTGAAAGTGAGCAAGCAACTAGGAACAATCTACCTACTCAAAAGTCTTAGTTCATTTCTTCCTTTCCTTTGATGTTGCTATCTTACCATTGATTTGGTAAGAAGTCTTATCTTTGGATGTAAAGGGACGGACATGGGTCATCGTATAGCCATGATAGCAATGTTGTGAAATATCTTAGCAATTCTCTTTGAGGGACTAAGATCATTTTGAAAGACAACATTTGATAGTGTTATCGAGGGACTATGGTCTTGTATTTTTTGATTACTTTTTGCTAAGATTCTCCACATGCATAACATGACCATTTTTATAAGGCAACAAAGTGGATTTTCCCTAAGGGTGTAAGTGTGCAAGTGTGTTGATTTACATGCATTGTCTTGTATTGAATTAGGGTTTGCTAACTTGTTGATTTTAATCTTTCCATACAAACCCTAATTTACTAGCATTTATATATAAAGCATTAAATTACGGAAAATAAAAAAATTCTAAGCTATTACATCAATAGGGGAGGGGGTATACAAATTTGCAAATGGGGGTATTGCAAGAAAATTAAATCTAATTAATTACTACAACCATATTGAATATTGTACAAAATTGAAGATAAAATGCAAGAATGCAAAATGGAAAAAGAAATGATTTTTATTTGATTTTATGAAGGGTTTTAATCTTGATCTAATTAATAAAATGATTAGTGAAAATCAAATAAAATTAACTTAAACTAATTAAGAAAAGAAATTAACTAAAAAAGATTTTTTTTAGGGTTTTTTTATGAAAAAGTTTTAAGAATAATATAAAAAATTATTTAAGATAAACCTAAATTCTAAATTAATTTTAATTTACAAGAAAATAATATAATATAATAATTAAACCTAATTATCTAAATACTAATTTAAAAAAGAAATTAATTTGTTAAGAAATTTGTTTTTGTTCTTTTTAGTTTTTATAAAGAAAAATAAAATATGAGTGTAAAATAATAAAATAAATATTTTTTGATTTTTCTATTAATAATAAAAAAATAATATTAGTAATAAAAATAATTAAATGAAAATATGATAGTAAAATAAACTAAAATAAAAATAAAATGAAATAAAGAAATAATGGGCCAAGGGGTGCTGAAGCAAGGAAGGGGGTTAGAAAGTAGCAAAAGACCAAGGCCCACTATTTTGAGGCCCAGGTGAGTCTGTGTGTGTTTGTGACAAAAAAGAAGCAAGGTAGCGCTCGGTGTTGAACCCTTGACCTTATGCATACACGCGCGCTACCTTTGCCACTAGGGTGGTTGTACATCCGTTAACATTGGCACAACAATAAATATATAACACAAGTTATGCCCTGAATATAACTTCATCTTCAACCTCCAGCCATGGATCCTGTAACTTCACCATTTCTCAACAAAAATGAAAGATGCAAACATGAAAGTTTCTTCATTTTTCCATACGAATCCAACCATATAAATATCATAAGCTATAAATCAAAAATGAATGAGAACTTCTAAAAGTACCAAATTCTAACCTAACTTTTTCCAGAGATTCAAACCTAAAATTCTCTAAGCTTAATCAATATAAATGAAATCTAAGGACATGTACAGTTTCAGGGCAATGATATCTACATCTTATCTTCACAAATCAGAATCAAATGATGCTTGTATGAAGAGATAAAATTTACCTCTTGCAGTTGGAGTCGTGTATGGAGTTTGAGCAACCTTTGAGATGGCCTGATGATTTTTGTAGCTTTCCTGGACCTCCTTGAGAGTGTTCCAACTCCTACTTTGCTTTGAGGATGGCTGAAACTCCCAACTCAAGTAAAGTTGCAAGCTTCAGTTTTGGAAATGGTGGATAGTGATGGAGGAGTTACAGTCTTGAAACAGGGGCTTGGATCACTTGTGTATGATGTATGTAAGGTGTCTGGATGATTAAGAATCAAAATGCACGAGTGGAAATGGAGATGGAGAGTTTTGGCTCAAAATTGTCAAGTTGAGCAGTTCTGTGCAGCAAGGGTATTTGGGAGAGTTTTAGGAGGCTTGAAATCATGTGTTAGCTTGAAATAAACTTGTATAGTTATATGAAAAAGATCTTAACACTTGAGGTGGTCAGAAGTGTGAGATATAGGGTTATGGCTATGTTACTTAATTTTGAAGAAAAGTGAAAAACATAGTTTTAATGCATAGTACAAGCATGGTCTGAGTTGTTAGAGGCTTTAGACAAGTTTCTTATCGCTTTTAGATTGTGTGTGACCAGAATAAAACAAGTACAAAGCTCAAGAATTGACTTTGTGCATAAAAGCCACTTTTCTAAAATGGCAATGTTGCCTTTCTTCCTAAAATGGTATTAAGCATGGGCAATGCATTGAATGCTTGGATTAAAGCTTCTAACAGCTGTGTAAACATTTAATTATGGAGTTCCAAACAAGTGTGAGGCCTTAAAATCAAAGATTATGCAGTCTAGGCTTGGATTTGAATTCTTGTTCATCATGGAAATGACCTATAATTCAAGAATGAATGTCCAACTCCTTGTCTTCGATTCTCTTTGCTCAAGCATGATATCAATGAGTTCTTGGACATTTTGGAAATATTGTAAAATCCTCTACAACCTCTATTTTGATCACTTTTGAAAATTCCCCTTGAAACTATGTGAAAAATTGCCATGAAGTTAGGTTAAAAGCCTGCCTAAACTAGGGCAAAATTTCACTAAGTTTCCAAGTTTCATGAACATGTATTCACAAAATCATAACTTGAAATCCATGCATTTCTAGGAGAAGTTGTATTCTACAATGTTTTATATCTCATTGAGATCTACAACTTTCATGTTGAAAGTTTCCTTTGAATCATCTTACATCATGGTGAAAAATTGGCTCAAAGTTGAGAAAAAAATATGAATTTCTAAGTTTCTAAGTTTAGAAATTTTGACTTTTCAAAATGAAATCTTGACTTTTTGATTTCTTGATGAACAAGTTTCACATTTTGACATGTTTTGATGAATTGTGATCTTTGATACTTGATTTTGACTAAAAAGTCAAAGTTTGACTTTTCAGCATACAGTTGACTTTTGATCAATTGACTGAAAATTATCAGTCAATCCATTGATCTTGGGCCATATTTTGAGCCATGTCATTAGGTAAAAATGATGCAATTTCATCCTTGATCTCATGTCTCCAATTAATTAACCATTTGCTAGGTCAAAAATCAGAAATTGCAGTTTCTCAGTCAAAACCCTAATTTTGACCATTTTACTGTTTTTGATGATCTGATCAAATTTCTTGAGAAATTATGGTTTAAACATGATCAAATGAAATATATGAGTTCATAATGTTGATATGGATAAACAATTATGTAGTTTGACTATAAATTGGCCACAATTGACTTTTTCCCCAATACAGATGATTTTTAGGTCAAATGGTCAATTTACTGAGCAAAAATGTGATCCAAGACTTGAAACTTGACATGAGTAATCTTGAGAGTCCAAAATGATCCATGAAAGTCATATGAGGAATTAAAAGTCCGTTTATCCTTGTGCAATCTCAAACCCTAATTTTCAGTCATTAGTGCTTGAGGAAGTGTATTGAGCTGATCAACCCTAGTGCAGTCTTGAATCACAGGAGATCTTATGAGAGATTACTTGATAAATGAGAGGGAAAACTTTGGGGTATAACAGTGATACATGATGACATTGAAGAGTAGTTTAAGTTACGTGTAATTGGGTAGTAAGTTTAAGTGTTTGATATGGTATACGAAATATAAATTTGAGAGTTCTTTACTATTCGAAGAATGAGATTCTTTTTATGTGGATAACTTTTAATTCTCACACCTTACAAACAAACACATTCTATTCCCAAACTCATAAATGCGAAACTTGTCGAATGGCAATTCAATATCACCTATTATTGTACCCCAAAATTTTCCCTCTCATTTATCCAGACTTCTCTCACAAGATCTCTTTACCTCAAGACAAGATTAGGGTTTGGTCAGCTCAAGACATCTCATCTTGCACTGATAACCCCAAATTAGGGTTTGATATTTCACAAGGATTTTTAGACTATCAATGCTTCATGTGACTTTCAAACATCATTTTGGATCCCTAAGATTGCTCATGACAAGTTTCAAGTCTTAAACCACATTTTTGATCAGTCAATTGGACCGTTGACCTAAAAATCAGCTGTATTGGGGAAAAAGTCAACCATGGCCAATTTACAGTCAAACTTCATAATTTTTGATCCACATCAACATTTCAGACTCATATGTACCATTTGATCAAGTTTGGATTACAACTCCTCAAGAAATTTGATCAAATCATCAAAAGGGCAAAATGGTCAAAATTAGGGTTTTGGATGAGGAAGGGTAATTTCTGATTTTTAACCTAGCAAATGACCAATTGAGTTCAAGCATGATTTCAAGGATTCAATGGCATCATCTTGACTTAATTACATGGCTCAAAACATCTCAAATTCATTGGATTGACAGATGAAATTTGCAGTCAACTGATCAAAAGTCAATTGTATATTGAAAAGTCAAACTTTGACTTTTTGGTCAAAATCAAGTACCAAGGGTCATAATTCATCAAAACATGTAAAAATGTGAAATTTGTTCACCAAGAAAACCAAATTTGAAAATTAGGGTTTGAATTTGAAAATTTTCCTAACTTTGAAATTTTCTAAGTATAGAAAATTTTCTTATTTTTTCTCAACTTTGGGCCACTTTTTCACCATGATGCATAATGATTCAAGGAAAGTTACCAACATGAAAGTTGTAGGCCTCCATGAAATCTACAACTTTTCTTCACAAACTTTTCCATAAAGATGCTTGGATCTCAAGATATAAATTTGTGAATACATGGTCATGAACTTGTTAACTTAGTGAAATTTTGCCCTAATTTAGGCAGGTTTTGGACCCAACTTCATGGCAATTTTTCACCTAGTTCCAAGAGGTATCTCAAAATTCATTTCAAAGACGAATTATATAGCACATTGCAAGCTTTCCAAAATATCCAAGAACTCCCCAAGATCGTTTTTTAGTAGGGAGAATCGAAGAGATGAAGTTGGCAATTTCTCACTTTTTGTCCAAGCCATTTCATGAAGAACAAAGTTGCAAATCAATCCTATGCTGGCTAATCCATCTTGTGCAAGTCCTAAACCTGTTACACACTCCTTAGTTAAATTCTTACTCAGTTGACAAAGCTTTGATCCATGCTTTTGAACCCTTATCCAACTTGTAATTCCATTTATGGCAAAAAGCTTCCATTTCCATTTTGAAAAAGAGCAACTTTTGCAAACTTTACAATTTTGAGCTTTGGACCTGTCCCCTTGGTGCATACAAGTCTCACAGGTCTCAAGTAAGTTGTACAAACTAATACCAACCCTAAGGAGCAAGTACAAGCATGGCAAGTATAGTCACTTCACTTTACTTCAAATGCAAGGAAAGTTGCAAAAAGGCTAGGGCTTGCACAACTGATGGAGGGTTGGCACAAAACCATTTCAATACTAATATACAAAGAATATACAACATAAGACACGATTGGCAAGGACCGGAAACACTCCCAACCAGCAAAACAACAAAAATCTGTCCAAAACTGCAAATTTATCATAAGCACATCCAACTTCCTTTTGGCTCGTGCGTTTTGAGTTTGGATCATTCAAACATCTTATATACTTGATACCTAGTCAACCCAGGCATTCATCCCTTTTCTGTAATCACTCCTCCACCATCTGCCATTGTTGACTTCACAGCTTACAGTTTGACTTGGCCAAGGAGTTCTAGCTACTTTCAGAGCAAGGCAAGGGTTGGGATACATCCAGGGAAGTTCAAGGAAGCTCAAGCAAGCATCAGGCCTCCCTCAAACTCACCCCAGTTCCATTCACGATTCCAACTGAAGGAGGTAAATTTTCAAACTCTATCTCCTTATACAGGCAACCTTAGGCCACAATTTGTGAATAAAAAATGTAGTCCTCATCATAATGAAGTTGTACCTACCATTATCTTGCATTGATTTTACTTATGCTGAGAGAATTAAGAACTTGAAATTTCTGGAAATATTAGGTCAATATTTAGGGTTGTTAAAATTCTCTTTGTTCTTTGATTAATAGTTCACATAATTTATATGGTTGGAATTGTGAGTTCAAGCACTATAATTTTCATGTTATGAATTTTTATTTTTATGGAAGTATGAGGAAGTTACAGGGTGTCTGGCCAAGCTTGAGGAAGAAGATGAAACAGGGCAAGGACTTGTTTTAGAATATGTTATTTTCGTTTCACTAAAGACAATGGAAGTATAGCCACCCCAGTGGCAAAGTAGCACGCTGGTGAGACCCTTGTCCTGGGTTCGAACCTGGGCGCGCTACTTTTGTTTTGCATTTTTACCATTTTTCAGTTTTGACATTTTTTTGTAGGTTTGGGCTTCATACTTTGGGCCATAGTTTTTGCTAACATTACCACCAGCTTTGCTACATCCTCCCCCTGCTAAACCTTTTATATTTTTATTTTTATTAGTTTTATTTTCATATTTAATATTTTAAATATTTTCTTTATTACATAAAAATCCCAAAAAAATATAAATTAATAATATTGCACTTTATTTTATTTTTATTTTATTTCTCACATAAAAATATATTTTATTTTAATAGGATATCCTTTATTTTCTTAATAAACTTGTAAATATAATTAAATATATTTAGTTTAATTTATTTTTTCATTTCATACTCATAAATACTTATTTTTGCATATATATATATATATATATATATATATATATATATATATATATATATATATATATATATATATATATATATATATATATATATATATATATATATATATATATATATATATATATATATATATATATATATATATATATATATATATATATATATATATATATATATATATATATATATATATATATTATACTTTTTTATACAATATTATTTATTATTTTACACAAGAAAATACACAAAATAATACTTATACAAACTTTATTTTCTCTTAAATAATAATTAGGGTTAAATCCCTTTTAAAAAATTAATTCCTTTTCTTTATATTTTTAGGTTTAGATTAAATTTTCTTTTACATAAAAATAAGACACAAGAAAATCTTTTCTCACATGTACATTACATTGCATTTTAAATATTGTATTATATTCTTTCTAATTCATACAAATTCGATTTGGTTGTAATAATTTATTTAGGTTTATATTTGTGCAAATCCCCATTCAAATTTGTATCCCCCCTCCCATAAATTGTTGTAATAGCTTAGAAATATTTACATTACGCAATTTATCGCTTTATATGCCATGATTAGTAATTAGGGTTTCTATGACAAGAACAAAACAAAGCAAAATAGAAAACCCTAAATACAAGACAATATCAAAGCATGAAAGTGATACACTTGCACACAAGCATCCTTAGGGTTTCACCACTTGGTTGCCTCAAACAAAAATAGCCATATTACGCATGCGAAGTATCTTGGCAAAACAAAATAAATATAAGATCATAGTCCCTCGATGACGCTATTCAAAAGTTTCCTTACAAAATAATCTTGGTCCCTCAAAAATGCTAAGATATTTGGAAAACATTGCTATTCATGGTTATACGATGACCCACGCCCGTCCCATTTACATCCAAAGATAGGGTTGCTTACCAAATCAATAGTAAGACAACAATGTCAAAGGAATAGAAAATGAAAAAGAAAGACATTTGAGTAGGTAGATAGCTTCTAGTTACTTGCTCTATTTCAAAACAACAATCCTTGCTATTTTTAAAACAAACACACACATTTCAAAACATCTTACAAACATTGAAAACATTTTCAAAAGACAAACATCTTTGTATAAATTCTTACGAATAAGAATCATTACAAAGATTGCCTAAACAAATGGCCTCTTTTACACAATACTTTCAAAACCACACCAAACATAATTTCGAACAAACCAAAGCAAGTGATCTAAGCAAGTAACTAAGAGCCCATGGAAAACCATGGATGAAAAGGGTGTTAATACCTTCCCTTTTCATAATCTACCCCCCAAACTCAAGAAAACTTCTCAAAGGTCTTTCCTGTGCTTTTTCACCTTTCCTTTTGGATAAAAGAAAAGTCGGTGGTGACTCTTGCTAACCGTAACATTTGCGATAAAACGCAAAACCTCAAGTCAGTTCTCCCACCGTATCACAGAACTGTCGACTATGCTGGGGATTTAAATAAAAGTGGGGTTACCTTAGGGTTTAGATCACATTTATTTGCTTACATTGTTTGACTTGTTTGCTTTACATTATGGTTCTTTGTTTGGATTTGAATCCTCCACTCGGATTTGGGAAACATTATAGGTAAATAGCAATATGTTATGGAAACTGTGCGGGGTATACCGATATGGTCTAAGCAATAGCTATGTTAGTATGGCATATTTGTGGGTACCGGTAGCCTTTGAGTTAATCAAAGAGAATACGGGGCCGCTGAGTGATGTCATGAAGCACTAATGAACTTCTAGAACCCTTTACTTGACCAACTTGGCCTTTAGGATGTAGTGAGATGGTCAGCTTTGGTGCAGTCCGAAGTTGGTAGATACTCAATACTATACTCATTGAGGGTTGGTTTCTTGGGATATTTCGGTCGCCATTAAAGAAGCTAGAGTTGAAACAATGACCAAGGAAACAATCCAATAATATTGAGCTCCTTAGAACCCAGTTACTATTATTAGGACAAGTTGAGCCAACTAAACTTCAAGAGGGTACTTACCTATAAAACCCCACGCAAGCCTAAACTAAGAACTTGTTTGATTTGCTTGTATATGCATACTTATACATAACATCATGGACATCATGAACATCATATGCATCCACTAACCATTTCAAGGATTTTGGAAATTCGTGTTTGTTCTTGTTTTGTAGGATATGGATTCACTTCGCAGGAAAACTATCCAGATCAACCTTGAAAGAATTCCTCCGCAACTCAAGGAGCTAGCTTCAAGAATCCGTAAGAAATCTCCATTCACCGAGAGGCATGGTCGTCTACTCAACTTGGTCACCTCCAACATAGAGGAGGATATGATGAAGGTTCTCTTCCAATTCTTTGACCCTTTGCATCATTGCTTCACATTTCCTGACTATCAGCTTGTGCCTACTTTGGAAGAATTCTCTCAACTATTGAGGATTCCTATTCTCAATCAACTACCTTTCAACGGTACGGAAAGAGATCCAAAGCCAGAAGAGATTGCTCAAGCCCTACACTTGCACTCATCTGATGTCACAACCCATTGGGAAACTAGAAGTGGTGTCAAAGGCTTCTTAGCAAAGTTCTTGTTTGAGAAGGCCCAAAGCTGTTGGAATTCCTTGGACTTGCAAGCATTTGAGGAAATTGTGGCTCTTATTATCTATGGGATGGTCTTGTTCCCTAATCCTGACCAACTCATAGATGTGAGCGCTGTCAAAATCTTCATGTCACGCAACCCAGTGCCTACATTACTAGGGGATATCCTACACTCTTTTCACACTCGTACAATGAGGAAAAGAGGTGTTCTTATGTGTTTCACTCCTCTCCTGGCAAGATGGTTTATTTCTCATCTTCCCCAATCAGTCTTAAAGAATGAGCAGGGTTTGAGGTGGTCACAAAGGTTAATGACGCTCAAACATTCAGATATTCATTGGTGCTCTCGATCCAAAGAGAATGTTATCATTGTTGACCGTTGTAGGGAATTCCCTAACGTCCCTCTACTTGGAATTAGAGGAGGCATCACCTATAACCCATGCTTAGCTCTAAGACAGTTTGGTTATGCTTGAAGGGATGGCCCACATGATATGCTGATTCAAGGCTTGGTTTTCGACTATGACAATGACGATCAAGGACTTTGCCAGAGATTCATCCGAGCTTGGAGGATGCTAAACAAGGTGGATAGCAAGACTTTGGGACACAAGAATTCCATCCCTCTTGAGCCTTACCTCAAGTGGGTACGAACCCGCGCTCAAAGTCTTATGATGCCTTATCTTTCCATTCTCCCAGTGATCATTGAGCCTGTTAAGGAAGGAGAAGTTCCATACACTATCCTACATCCTGACATGCCCACATCACTCGAAGATCTAAAAGGGATTGGATACAACTCAAAGGAGATCGAGATACTTTCGAAGCCCAATTTTACGCAAGCGAGAAGAAGGTTTTGGAACTCACTAGGCTACTTCATGAGGAGCAGACTCTAAATACCTACATAGTACCAAAGAGGATGCGCAACACTTTTTTATCTTAGAATTTTGTATTATTTTGCCCAAGGGGCATTGATGTACTCAAATTCTATCTTATTAAAATAACGTGTGTTTCTTTTTGTTTAAAACAAATTTGAATTTTTAAAATCCTTGAAAGCATTGCATGGATACATGTCATTCATCATAACATAAACAGGTCTTTGCAACAAGTTTCCTTATCTCTATACGGTTTATTTCAGTAAGATGGATCTCGAACAGACTGTCAAAGATCTTCAGACTCAAAACATGCAGTTTCAACGGTTACTCACAACTTTGGCCAAAGGGAAAGAGGAGCTGAAGACTCTGTTGGAAAAAGAGAAGAAAAAGAAAGAGAAGAAACCAACTGGTGTGGTAATCATGGGAAGAAGGTTTCAAGGACAGGCTAGAAGAACCTTGGATTTTCCAGCAACATCTGATGAAGGAGAGAGAAAAGGAAAAGAAACACCAGTTCCATCAGAGTCTGAAGAAGAGGAGGAAGAGGAAGATTACTCCGAGGAACAGTATCCTCCAACGGATGATAAATACTGACATCTTGAAGAGCGTCTAAATGCTATGGAAATACAAAAAGTACCAGGTCTAGACTTTGAGGAATTGGGGCTAGTCTCAGGAATTGTGATCCCACCAAAGTTCAAAGTGCCATTATTTGTAAAATATGATGGGGTGTCATGTCCTAAAATGCACCTCCGATCATATGTCAGGAAGATTCAGCCGCACTCCGTCGACAAAGACTTGTGGGTCCATTTTTTCCAAGACAGCTTATCCGGAACATAACTTGATTGGTTTTACCAATTGGAAAGGGTCGACGTCCACAACTAGGAAGAACTTGTTGCAGCTTTCTATAAGCAATACCAGTATAACACAGATTTGGCGCCTACGCGTACTCAACTTCAGAGTATGGCTATGGCTTCAAATGAGGTTTTCAAAGATTACGCGCAGAAATGGAGAGATCTAGCTGGAAAAGTGCAACCCCCTCTGTCTGAAAGGGAGTTGGTGGATATGTTCTTGGGCACCCTATCGGGCCCTTTCTTCAACCATTTGATTGGAAGCTCATCTGCTGGGCTTACTGAGTTAATATTAACGGGAGAAAGGGTGGAAGCTGGTATAAAAAGTGGAAAGATTCAGAAGGATGTGTCTGCCTCTACAGCTATGAGAAAACCTTTCATTGGAAAGAAGGAGGTATCTGCTGTTTATTAACAAAGGAATCAAGGAAGAACTGAACGCCGACCAGTGGTGGGGGACGTTATGATCCCAAAGCCTGCATCTGATCAACCAAGAAATAACCAGCCGAGGGTGGAAAGGCCAGTTCGGCAATTCACCAGGATTAATATGACTCTAGCCCAGGTTTTACCACATCTTTTGAAATTGAATCTGGAAACTTTAAAGGAGGCCCCAAAGAACCCCAATACTGCGTCCCCTCATTATCACCTAAATTCCAGATGTGCGTACCATTCTGAAAGTCCAGGTCACGATACTAACAATTTTTGGGCCCTGAAAAACAAAATTCAAGACCTTATAGATGCAAAATAAGTTGAGTTTGACGCACCTGAGAAACCAAATGTCATTTCCGCTCCGATGCCTAGGCATGGTCACAACACCAACGCTATCGAGGAAGATTTATTTGTTGCCACAGTGGATGAACTTTTGACTCCGCTCCAAATCATTAAGATGAACTTGTTGAAAGCTGGTATATTCTCAGGTTATAAGGAAGACTGTCATCATTGCTTATCCTCACCAACTGTTTGCCCTCTGTTGAAGACATGCATTCAACGCCTAATAGACAATCAAGAAATTCTGTTTGAAAATGCTCCCATTTTACATATTCTGGTGGAAGACATTTCAATCATAACCATCTCCTCCAATCCTTCCAGGGTCCCTAAAAGACCCGTTAGGATTACATCAGTTCCAAAAACTAATCCTCTTAAGATCACAATGCCCGGGCCGGTCCCGTATGAATCAGATAAAACAGTACCGTGGAATTACGGTGGAGAAATCTACTACCATGGTATCAAACAAGATGAACTGACTGCCGAAGAAGTGAGCTCCGAAGAAGAAAACTCTGACATTATAAATATTGCAGAACTAGCAAGATTACCCGTAGTGGTAGAATCTTCTCTCCAGAGATTGCCCCTCCAAAGGCAGTTTTTGGACCCGTGGCTGTTCTGAAGATTACCTCTGTACCGATGATCATACCTGCAAGTACTCCTATCAATGAAGACGACACAATCCATGCTGTTATCCCTACCAATGCTTCTACTGCTGAAAATCAAGGAAAAAGCATTCAAGAAGAGCATGTCCAGACGAAGGCTCAATCACTAGCTATCCCTGAAACATCCAAGAAGGAAATGGAAGAGATCCCGAGGATAATAAAGAAAAGTGACTATGACGTGGTTGAACAGTTGGGGAAAACTCCCTCCAAGATCTCCATGCTAGCCTTGCTGCTGTGCTCTGAGGCACACGTGAAAGCTCTGGTAAAATTTCTGAAGATAGCCCATGTGCCACAAGAGACATCTGCTGACCAATTTCAAGATTGTGTGGCCAGTTTGACATCTGATAACGGCCTAGGCTTCTCTGATGCTGACATGACACCAAAAGGGAGAAAACATAACGAGGCATTACATGTATCTGTGGAGTGTAGAGGAACAACTCTAGCCCATGTCTTGATAGACACTGGCTCATCTTTGAACGTTTTACGGAAGAAAGCTCTCGATAGATTGGATTGCGAAGGACTGACATTGAAACCCAGTAACAAAGTTGTGAGAGCATTTGATGGCTCGAAGAGGATGGTCCACGGGGAGGTGCACATCCCAATAAAGGTGGGAACTCAGACCTTCAACTCAACCTTCTATGTGATGGACATCCGCCCCCTCTTACTCTTGTCTGTTAGGACGGCCCTGGATCCATAATGCCGGTGTTGTCACTTCCATGCGACACCATATGCTGAAGTACCCGGTCCAAGGAAAGATCATAATTATCCACGGGGAAGAGGAGTACATGATTAGTCATCTAAATTCTTTCCGATATATGGAGTTGGATGGCGAGTTCATTGAAACTCCTTTTCAACATTTCGAGGAAGTCTCTCAAGAAGTAGCAGCAACCAAGGCAGTATCCTCGATTCCCAAGATCACAAGGCCTCCGCTTCGAATGTCATCTCTAAAGGACGCAAAGGCAGTAATAGAGGAGGGTGGATGCACCATCTGGGGGCAGCTTCCAGACATTTCGTATAAATCAGACAAGTTTGGCTTAGGGTTTACTTAACTGCTCAGAAGGCTGTGTGTCGTGCCCGTGCTGGAGGGCCACCTTTGAAGATTAGTAACCGGGAGGTCAACGCAATGGAAGATATTAAAGAGGATGGCAGCTTGGAAGATTGGATATTTCCTACTGTCAATGGAGGACTTCGTAATTGGGAATCCAGAGACTTTGTCCCAATAACTTTCATCTCTCAGTAATTTATCTTTTACATTTCTGTCAGACTTGTAATATTCACGAACAATTCACACTTTAAAAACCTTGTGTCTTACCCGAGGCACAATGATCCATTTGTAAGGGTTTTTATTTCATCTTCATATGAAATTAAATGAATTATGGACGTTTTTCCATATACAAACCTTTTGTGCTCATTGTCTTTCTTTTACATTTTATTTTTTAAAGATGGCTATACCCTTACACACACCCACACTCACAAATGCAGGTACCCCTCCATTCCAGATCCCATGGGTAATGTTACTGCTATGGCCTTTAGTGACTTTGAAGATCCAATCTATCAAGCCGAATACGAAGGTGAGGAAGATTGTGAAGTGCCAGTGGAATTGGCCAGACTACTACAATAAGAGGAAAGAGCTATTCAGCCTCATGAGGAACTGTTGGATACAATCAACTTGGGTACCGAGGAAGATAAAAAGGAAATCAAAATGGGTGCCAATCTAGAGCCGAGTGTCAAGGAACACCTAATTTAGTTATTGCATGATTATGTTGAGATCTTTGCCTGGTCATACGAAGACATGCCAGGACTTGATACAGACATCGTGGTACATCGTCTACCCACAAGAGAAGTCTGTCCACCAGTGAAGAAAAGAGTCCGCCGCATGAGACCTGACATGTCAGAGAAGATCAAAGCGGAAGTCATGAAACATTTCAACGCTGGATTTTTGGTTGTCACTTCCTATCCTCAATGGGTTTCCAACATTGTTCTCGTGCCTAAAAAGGATGGAAAAGTACGAATGTGTGTGGATTATAGAGATTTAAATAGGGCCAACCCTAAAGATGATTTTCCACTTCCCCACATTGATATCCTAGTCGACAATACGGCCCAACACAAAGTATTTTCCTTCATGGATGGATTCTCAGGTTATAACCAAATCAAAATGGCACCTGAGGACATGGATAAAACTACATTTGTCACCCAGTGGGGAACATTCTGCTACAAGGTGATGCCATTCAGACTGAAGAATGTTGGGGCAACCTATCAACGCGCTATGATAGCTTTGTTTCATGATATGATACATCATGAGATAGAGGTCTATGTAGATGGCATGATAGCCCGATCACAAACTGAAGAGGAGCACCTTGATCACTTGCAAAAGGTGTTTGTAAGATTGAATGAGTACAAACTAAGGTTGAATCCAAACAAGTGCACATTCGGAGTCCGGTCCGGTAAACTCTTAGGTTTCGTTGTCAGCAACAAAGGCATCGAGGTTGATCCTGCCAAGGTTAAAGCAATACAAGAAATGCCTTCTCCTCGTACTGAGAAGGAAGTCATAGGATTCTTGGGACGCCTGAACTATATTGCCAGATTCATTTCTCACCTAACATCTACTTGTGAACCAATCTTCAAACTGTTGAAGAAAGATCAAGTAGTCAGATGGAATGATGAATGTCAAATTTCTTTTGACAAAATCAAAGAGTACTTATAAGAGCCTCCTGTCTTGATGCCACCAATCGAGGGAAGACCGCTGATCATGTATCTGACCATTTTAGAGAACTTAATGGGGTGTGTATTGGGGAAACATGACGAGTTTGACCAAAAAGAGCACGCTTGTTGCACCCCAAAATTTGCCCTCCCATATTCTTCAAGAAATTGTCAAACCAAGCTGCAAAACTCCCCCAAGGGTTGCTCAGTACAAAGGTCTCTTATACAGTCAAAACTAGGGTTTGGGTTCTGATCAAGACAAGGAAGTTTTCAAAGGCCCAATCAAGTCTCATATGCCTACAAAGATGGTCAAGCATCTTCATATCAAGTTTCAAGGCATTCAGCTCAAAATTGCACAGTCAAAACCCTAAATTGCACTACAGTCAAATGTAGGGGCAAAATGGTCATTTGGCAGTCAAAAGTTCAAATTTTTGGTCAACATATCATTTTGAAGCCACAAACATCATTTGATCAATGCTTGATCATGATTCTCAAAATTTGGCTCAGAAATCATCAAAGATGCAAAAGTTACTATATTTGGACAGCTGAAAAAGTCAACTGAAATTGACCAGGGCATAACTTTCACATGGATTATCAGAAAAATTCCATCCAAAGCTCATTTTGAAGAGAAAGACATTTCCTACAATTCATCTTCATATTTCAAGTCCAAGAAATGCTCTCACAAAAAGTTATCAATTTCAACATTATAGGTCATTTTCAAAAGTCAACAAAAAGGGACTTTAAGTCAAAGGCCATAACTTGAGATTGGTAAATCAAAATGACATGGGACAAAAGACATTGGTTAGAGGACTCAAAGACCTTTCCAAAATGTCCAAGAACATGTGAAAAGCTTAAAAATTGAGCAAGTTATGCCTTGTGGAAGTTGGGAAATTTTTGGGAATTTTGAAAAGTCAACATTGATGCAAATGATTCAAAATTGCTAATGGGCCTATTTTTCTTCCATGATTCATCATTCCAAGCCTATGCACGACCACTTGGCCCAAAGGGAAGCATTTTCTCATTTTTTATTTATTTATTTGGATTTTTATTTATATTAATTCAATTAAATCAATTAAATATGTGAAAAATATCTAAATGAACCAAACAAATCTTTTTGTACACATTTCAAGTTCAATATTTCGTGCACATGCTGATTAGGAAGAATTGGATTGATTTGAGCATAATTGATACAAAAACCATGTGAAAAAGATTGAAAATATAATGGAAAAAAATCAAATCTTCAATCCATGATTACAAGAGATTTTGTTGAATTTTGTTAACCTAAAATGTTCACTACATATGCTTGAATCAAAACCTAATGCAAGAACACCCTATGCTGCGCAGAGAACCCCATTACAAACTTGGAAAATTGTTGAAAAAACTCAATTCTGAAATCAGTGATAGAGGGCGATTCAAGGCACAAAAGCTTTTCCAATAGCTTCCTCCAGTCTTCCTGATCATATTGCAATCATAAACTTCCACTCAAACGCCAAGAATCGGTACCAGGAACCTCAACTGTATCAAACAAATTGCATAATCATACATTCTATTATATGCGTTATTTGTGAATTTTATTTATTGATTCTTGTTCACATTGAAGTTTCAAAGCTAACCAGCACCTTTAATTGTATTTTTAATGGCCATACACGATGATGCCATGAGTGAAATTTAGGGTTTTCAGGTTGTGATTTTAGGGCTTTTGCAAAGAGGAAAAATCAAAGCTCCAGACCATGACCATTGGATTCAGCGCATTGAGACGAGCATGGACCAAGCCTCGCGATTAATTTATGAACCACATAGCGCTAGTCGCTATTTTCTAGAAACACCCCTAAAACCACGCGTTAAAACTGTTGCCTTTGAGTTTGTGTTACAGGGGACGTGAAGAAGACGACATCGTGTCAATCAGTGGTTCGTTGGTTTGAATTGCGCGCGTTTCTCTCCACTACGCGTTGGTTTTTCTTTTTGTTATTTATTTACTATAATATGTTAATTGAAACGTTGTAGCTCAGCTGGCCAAGTGTGATGTTGGTGACTCCCATGACCTGGGTTCGAGTCCCAGGTCTGAACAACTTCCATATTATTTTGCTATAATAATTCCCATGCAGTTTCAGTGCTATGGTTCACCATACGCCACCATCATCCAGACGTCCACGTGCCCCCTGAGGATTAAACCAATGGCATGGATCTGAAGAACACGTACTCTCCAGTCAACGCACAGCATGCTAGTAAAAAGTCAAAGGAGGCTTCAGAATAATGGGCCAGGCTTCTCAAGTCCATACCTCACAATTTGGGACTACACCCCCACCCTGGTTTGCAAGTGTTTTTATTTTTCTCATATCTTTTTTAATTATTATTTTTATTTGTTTTATTGTTTTAATTTAATTCATTATTTTTACAATACATAAAAAAATACAGAAAAATCAGAAAAAGATAAAAATATAATAAATTGTTTTACTTTAATTATTTTCATAAATAAGTTAACATATAAATATTTAGTTTTAATTAGGTTACAATTTTAATTCTTTTTAATAACTAAAAATACAAAAATATAGAATTTAGGTTTAATTGTTAATTTTATTCCTTTTAATTTCCTTTTTACAATAATAATATTTATTTTATTTATTTTCATAAATTAAAAAATGCATAAAAATAATTAGGTTTAAATTAGGTCAAATTTCAATATTTTCTTAATAACTAAAAAATAATTAGAATTAGGGTTTGACATTTTATTTTAGTTTTAACTAATTCTTTTTCTATTAAATCTCAAAAAACACAAAAATACCAAAAACATTTTTAATATTAATTAAATTCATTAACTTTAATTTTTGCAAAAAGGGTCCAACGCCCATGTTTTTAACTTATTTAATGTCGCATATTTATTTTTATTGCTTAATTCATTATGTATCTCTCCCAAAGCCATGTAACTAAATTTCTCGCATTTTTATTTCTTTTGCTTTATTTATTTTCCGTCAAATCGGGTCCGGTTTAACTTTGGCGATGTGGACCCGCGCCATTTGTAATAGTTGTAGATTTATTTTCCCGCAACTTTTAAACTGTTAAATAAGCATGCAAGAATGAATGGCCATAATTAAAATCAAGCGTAGATCACAATGAACATGACAAGACAAATATCAATGAAACTGACACACAAATTCGCACACACCACCCCTAGGGTACGCCTCACTGTTGCCTTTCGAAAGGTGATCGTCGAGTAGAGGATGTCTTAGTAAGTCCTCATGATCCAGGAACCTGGCATGAGGGTAGCTTCTAAGGTATCTTCCCATTGCTCTGGTGATCACCATGTCCCTAAAACTCGAATTGACCCGAACACCTCCAACGGTGGTGCTACCTACCTCTCAATGGTGGGATGGCACTACTTTAAAGGACATTTACACAGACGAATTCCTTAGGGTAGGTAGGTTCTCAAGGATACTTGCTCTAATTTCAAACAAAAATACTTTTCACACCAACACACTTTCAAAAGCTTTCAAAGCAAACTTTTCAAACACTCTGGCGTACGAGTCGAACTGAAATTTTTCAAAGAAACTTTTTTAAACCCACAGTTGAAAAGCAAACAAACCAATTTTGAAAACACAATGAGCAAGTATCTAAGAGCCCATGGATAACCATGGATAGAAAGGGTGCTAACACCTTCCCTTTCTATAACCTACCTCCCGAACCGAGAGCAATCTCTATAAGGAATTTTTCTGTGCTTTTGTCCTTTCCATTTGGAGAAAATAAAAGACGGTGGCGACTCTTGCTTCCGCGACATTTCGCGAACCAGCGTTAAACAGTCAGTTCCAGATCCACCGATCACAGAACTGGCGACTCTGCTGGGGACTCTTATAAAGTGAGGTGTACCTTAGGGTAGTTCATAACTGTGTTTTCAATTGTATTGACTTGCTTGCTTTATTATTGTGGGACTGTCTTGGGAGTTCTATAGATCCTAACCCGGATCTGGGGGATACCTTCTTAGAAAGTAGCAACAAGGCTGTGAGGGAACTGTGCGGGGTATACCGACATGGTTGAAACAGTCTGCTACGTTGATGTGGCACTTTGGTGTGTACCGGTAACCCTTGAGTTCAGTCAAGGAGAGTACAGGGCCTCCGCGTGGTGTCGTGAAGCATCAACAGACCTTAGGAACCTTAATTGAACTATCTTGGCCTCTTTAGGGTAGTGAGATAACTGACTTTGGTGCAGTCCGAGGTTGGTTGATACTCGATACTACGCTCAATTGAGGGTTGCTTTCCTGGAATATTTCGGTCGCCAGTTCAGTGGATAAATCGAAACGATGAACAATGAAAGCAATCCCGTGATATTGGGAACCTTAGAACTCGGTTACTTCGATAGGACAGGTTGAGCCCACCAACTTCAAGAGGGTACTACCCAGACCCCATGTTGGCCTAAACTCTAAGGGCTTTCTCTTGTGTGACTTGTGTGCCTTCAAACTTGGATTATCTGCATGCTTGTTACCTGACACTTGTTTCTTGCAGGCCTTAGTTTGTAGTCCTTAATTAGGACTCATAACAGGGTTTGCTGAGTTTCTTACAGGTTTCGTTTATAGTCCTTAATTAGGACTCATAACAGGGTACTAAGTTTCTTGCAGGTGTTGTTTATAGTCCTTAATTGGGACTCATAACAGGGTACTAAATTTCTTGCAGGGTTGTTTATAGTCCTTAACTAGGACTCATGACAAGGTTCACCAAATTTCTTGCAGGTTTTGTTTATAGTCCTTAATTGGGACTCATAACAAAGTATACTGAATTTCTTGCAGGGTCTGTTTATAGTCCTTAATTGGGACTCATAACAGGGTTTACCTACATCACCCCATGCATAGCATGACATCATACCATTGCATACATCCTAATCCATTTCAAGGATCTCAAGGGCTTGTGATGCAGGTCATGATGAACCAACTGTCCAGCAAGGGGCAAAGAGGATTTATTTTCCTCTAACCAAGGTTGTCAGGGGCTATGACCCACTGGATATGGTGAGCCTTTGACCCTTGAAGAAGGGCTCTCTACAACAGGAGGTTCCTTCAATCAAGTTGCCAGTTTCTAACTCTAACAAGTTTCTCTGTTTACCCCGCGAGGTCCTTGAAAACATTTCATGCATATCATACATCTCATTGCATTGCAGGTATCCCTTTGACAGGTTGCTCACCCTTCTGCGCTGTTTATTTCAGCCGATCGTCATGAATCCTGAATCATTAGCCGAGCAGTCTATCAAGGCCCTCCAGGCTCAGAACGCCCAGTTCCAAAAGTTGATCATGAATCTGACCCAGGGGCAGCAAGATCTGAAGGCTCTGCTCTTGAAGAAGGACAAGAAAAAGAAGAGGACTGTTTTGTTCAGCCCTAGACGCAGATCTGGGAATACACCGCAAATTGAAACTGAGAGGACAACTCCATCTGTGGGAAAAAGTAGTCATCAAGAGGAAAGGGTGCCCAGTCCAGAGGTCTCTGACAATGAAACAGATTTCGACGACGAACAGTACCCTCCGGCTGAGGACAAGTACAAACAGTTGGAGGATAGGCTGAATGCTATGGAGATCCAACAGGTACCTGGGCTGGATCTTGGAGATCTGGGTTTATCAACTGGTGTGATTATTCCTCGGAAGTTCAAAGCACCATCCTTTACCAAGTATGACGGGGCGTCTTGTCCCAAGTTACACCTCAGGTCCTATGTTCGGAAGATTCAGCCATATACGGTGGACAAGAATTTATGGATCCACTTCTTCCAGGAGAGTCTTTCAGGGACTCATCTCGAATGGTTCTATCAGCTAGATGGGACCAAAGTTCGTAACTGGGAGGAGTTGGCTACTGCTTTCTATAAGCAGTATCAATATAATGCCGACCTTGCCCCTACGCGTACCCAACTCCAGGGTATGTCGTTAGGATCAAGTGAAGGTTTTAAAGAATATGCGCAGAAATGGAGGGATCTTGCTGGAAGGGTACAACCACCTCTGACTGATCGGGAACTTGTGGACATGTTCTTGGGGACCTTGTCTGGTCCATTTTATAACCACCTGATTGGGAATTCGTCTGCTGGATTCACAGATCTTATCTTGACTGGAGAGCGAATAGAAGCTGGCATCCGGTCTGGGAAAATTCAAGAGGCTGCACCTTCTGATAAAAAGCCTCATCACGGAAAGAAAGAATCCAATGCTGTGCACGGTAAAAAGAGCCGTCATGAGGCAGGGGCAATCCAAATCTCCAATCCCGGACCTGCTCAACAAGGACAGGGGCAGCAGCGCAAGGAGAAACGGCAGTACACCAAACTCAACATGTCGTTGGATCAAGCACTGCAACAAATGTTGAAGGCGGGGCTGATCACCTTAAGGGCTCCTCTCCGGAATCCAAACACTTCTGCTCCTAACTATCATCCCAACGATAGGTGCGCATACCATTCTGATAGCCCGGGGCATACTACGGACAACTGCTGGTCTCTCAAAAACAAGATTCAAGACATGATCGACGCCGGAGAGATTCAGTTTGAAGTACCTGAGACTCCGAACATAATCACTGCTCCCTTTCCAAATCATGGCTAGGATTGAGAAATTTTTGTTCATTCGAATGTTCAAGTTGCAATTTTCTTTTGTTCAAACATTTACTCATGTTAAACATTGTTATTTCATTAATGCATCGCATATGTCTGTTCTGAAACAATATATTCGTATTCACTAAATGCAAATTATTTCCATATTTTTTCTGATGTCAACTCTTGATCTAAAATTCTAAGCCTCTTGAGGGAGGATGACGAAAACGATACCACGATCATTACAGTATGCTTTTGAACAGACCCCGCTGATGAGGTACAGGCATTGTTTCAATCCCCAAACACTGGAGTTATAAGGATGATAATCCCTCGTCAACCCCTCTGAGCCAAAGAAGTAGGAGTTTTTCTTTTCGAAATTTAAAACCCTTAATCATAACCTGGGGCAGGGTAGTTCCCTCAGTTGATCCAAGTGCATAACGAATGGCACCAAAGAGGTCCTTACAAAACGAAAGACAGTGATAGTTCCGAACAATCAATAAAGAAAGGCAGTCATTAGCTCAAAAATAAAAAACCCAATAAGTCAAAACCTATAAAGGGGACTTACGAAACTGGGGCATCCCGCTGACTGTAATTCCGAAAAAGGAAACAGTTCAGGCAAAAAAAGAAAGGGATAACAAAAATCAAAAAGAAAGAGGTCTTACAAACCCTCAACAAAAAAGGAATGACTGCCCATTCAAAATAAATCATCAATATCCGAACCATCATTGGAACATCAGGACAAAGACTCAAACAAGGTCTAACGCATGATCAGCTGAGTTTAGGTTTGGAGAATATCACGAAGAGCGGGTGGGTACAAATAAAATTTGAGCCTTTATCCTTTGTTTCTTAAACCGTGAACCAGGCCACGTTATAACCCTTAAAAGTCCTAGCTGAAGCATGGGTTAGTTCGAAAACATACTGTTACGAAAGGTATCCTGACTCCTTAAGGCTACGGTAAATGCAGAGTTGACATCATGTTTTACAAACATTCACATGTTTTATGAAAAAGAATACATTTTCAAAAATCTTCAAGACAGACATAGGCTTTGCATTTTTAACATAACTTTGTTTGCATATGACTTTTTGTTTGAACAGCATAGAAATTCGCATGATGAAAGTCTAATGAACAAGAGTATCCCCAATCAAGGGGTACAGCATGATCATGGTCTACCATCTGGGGCAGTTAAGTCAAGATCCAGAGAATCTCTCAAAAGGCCAAAAAGCCTGGGGCAAATCTCTGCCTGAGTCACTTGGGGCACTCCAGCAACGAATCTTGCACGATCAGACATCTTCTGGTAACATGGCAACATAAACAGCCAGGGGCACCTCCCTGCATTCTAAGAACATGGACATAGTCGAAAAGATACTACGCGGAATCAAAGACCCGCTAGGTTGACATACCTAGGCAAAAATAAGGGCTTCCCGGCGAGCCAAAAGGGTTCGGGCAAAATGAAGGGACGAAATGAAAAAATCTGTACACCCGGCAAGTCGAAAACCTGAAAAGGCGGCTTGGGCAACAATGGGTATCCCGATGGACTGAAAACCCGAAAGGGCGGTCCAGGCAAAAGTTAGGGATTTAAGCGTACGACTATGTCCCGTCACCTAATCACCTGACTACCAGAAGAAGGTTTGTCCATCAACAACTATCAGCACCCCACAAGTGCCTCCCCCATAGAAATAGGGGCAATAATGGGTGGTCTAAGCAAGCTGATTGTTCGGTCCTCCAAGGTATCAAGTTAGGTTCCGTTGAAGAACATAACCAATACAGCTCAATACTTCCCCAGGAGAGTCCAATCCAGCTTCCCCCAGGAAAGTTGGAATTTATCTCCCCAGGCAATAAGTTTACCCCCAGTAGATTCTGGAAGCTTATCCTCGCAGCGCACGAACGCGTCGTCCGGCTTGATTTAAAGAGTTGTTTCCTTAACAGGATATAACTGGGTTATCCTCAGCCAAAAGGCCACGGAAAGAGCGTCCTCGACGTAGTTCTTTCCTATCCCCAGCGAAGTCTATTCACACTTCCAACAACAAGACATCCTCAGCAAGTTATCAACCACTCAGCAAAGCATCTCTATCCCCACAGAGTATTGCTTCCCAGCATGGTCGCTAGAGTATCTTTTCTCCCTGCAGAATCTTCCATTTTCCAAGTTTATTCCGCAACGGAGTCATCTTCTCCTACCGGTATTCTTACAACTATCATCCCCAGCGGAAGCAAAATCTATTCTTCAACATCAGCCCAGGATACGACTTCCCGGCACCCGTCAAGGATTTACTTTCCTAGACGAAAAACACATTCATAAAACGTCACATACATCATTATAGCATGCATAGATGCATCATATCGCCCCAATCTCATTTATTTTTGAGAACATCTTAAAATCAGGCAATTCATGCATTATGACATTGCATACAACTAATTCGTTACTTTTTCAGGAAAAAAACGATCAACAGATAAAAGTCTTTACCCGTTGAGGTAGTAATCGTCCCAGATTCCTTCATCATTTTGCTGAGGTAGTAATCGTCCCAGATTCCTTCATCATTCTGCTGAGGTAGTAATCGTCCCAGATTCCTTCATCATCCTGCTGAGGTAGTAATCGTCCCAGATTCCTTCATCGTCCTGCTGAGGTAGTAATCGTCCCAGATTCCTTCATCGTCCTGCTGAGGTAGTAATCGTCCCAGATTCCTTCATCATATATTTGGAGTAGCAATCGTCTCAGATTCCTTCATCGTCCTGCTGAGGTAGTAATCGTCCCAGATTCCTTCATCATATATTTGGAGTAGCAATCGTCTCAGATTCCTTCATCATCCTGCTGAGGTAGTAATCGTCCCAGATTCCTTCATCATATATTCGGAGTAGCAATCGTCCCAGATTCCTTCATCGTCCTGCTGAGGTAGTAATCGTCCCAGATTCCTTCATCATATATTTGGAGTAGCAATCGTCTCAGATTCCTTCATCGTCCTGCTGAGGTAGTAATCGTCCCAGATTCCTTCATCATATATTCGGAGTAGCAATCGTCCCAGATTCCTTCATCGTCCTGCTGAGGTAGTAATCGTCCCAGACTCCTTCATCATATATTTGGAGTAGCAATCGTCTCAGATTCCTTCATCACATCCTTATCAAAAAAAAAAAACCTCCTCTGGTTCAGTCAGATCGATCCTAAGATCTCCCTGATGCTTATCCCAGTTAAAGTCACCCAAGATTTTTTCTCAACGAGCGTTGTTGAAGTTAAAATCACCTAAGGTTTTTCTCAACGAGCGTTGTTGAAGTTAAAATCACCCAAGGTTTTTCTCAGCGAGCGTTGTTGAAGTTAAAGTCGCCCAAAGTTCTCTTACCATTCATGCTAAGACAGTAACCATCCCTGGTTCATTCATCAGCGTTTGAAGCTCCAGACTCAGCTCCTATAACCAGTCAGGACACATCTATACTAAGCATCTGAAAATCAGCTCCTGCAACGTGTCAGGTAATCATTTTCTGTTCTGCAGGTATGCAGGTTCTCGCTAAGGAATCTCCTACGCGGTCAACATTCAGATGGCATCTATAAGCCCATCATCCTATTCATCAACCCCCAAATGGCATCTATAAGCCCATTCCCATCGCACTGCTACTATGTGAGCGCAAATTTCTGGGCACTCTAGTGTCCAATCATCTTCTACCCTCGGATTACGAAAGGCACATCAGCCAATCTGCATCCTCAGGTCTAAGAAGATTGAACAGGGGCAACTGTTGCACCCCAAAATTTGCCCTCCCATATTCTTCAAGAAATTGTCAAACCAAGCTGCAAAACTCCCCCAAGGGTTGCTCAGTACAAATGTCTCTTATACAGTCAAAACTAGGGTTTGGGTTCTGATCAAGACAAGGAAGTTTTCAAAGGCCCAATCAAGTCTCATATGCCTACAAAGATGGTCAAGCATCTTCATATCAAGTTTCAAGGCATTCAGCTCAAAATTGCACAGTCAAAACCCTAAATTGCACTACAGTCAACTGTAGGGGCAAAATGGTCATTTGGCAGTCAAAAGTTCAAATTTTTGGTCATCATATCATTTTGAAGCCACAAACATCATTTTATCAATGCTTGATCATGATTCTCAAAATTTGGCTCAGAAATCATCAAAGATGCAAAAGTTACTATATTTGGACAGCTGAAAAAGTCAACTGAAATTGACCAGGGCATAACTTTCACATGGATTATCAGAAAAATTCCATCCAAAGCTCATTTTGAAGAGAAAGACATTTCCTACAATTCATCTTCATATTTCAAGTCCAAGAAATGCTCTCACAAAAAGTTATCAATTTCAACATTATAGGTCATTTTCAAAAGTCAACAAAAAGGGACTTTAAGTCAAAGGCCATAACTTGAGATTGGTAAATCAAAATGACATGGGACCAAAGACATTGGTTAGAGGACTCAAAGACCTTTCCAAAATGTCCAAGAACATGTGAAAAGCTTAAAAATTGAGCAAGTTATGCCTTGTGGAAGTTGGGAAAATTTTGGGAATTTTGAAAAGTCAACATTGATGCAAATGATTCAAAATTGCTAATGGGCCTATTTTTCTTCCATGATTCATCATTCCAAGCCTATGCACGACCACTTGGCCCAAAGGGAAGCATTTTCTCATTTTTTATTTATTTATTTGGATTTTTATTTATATTAATTCAATTAAATCAATTAAATATGTGAAAAATATCTAAATGAACCAAACAAATCTTTTTGTACACATTTCAAGTTCAATATTTCGTGCACATGCTGATTAGGAAGAATTGGATTGATTTGAGCATAATTGATACAAAAACCATGTGAAAAAGATTGAAAATATAACGGAAAAAAATCAAATCTTCAATCCGTGATTACAAGAGATTTTGTTGAATTTTGTTAACCTAAAATGTTCACTACATATGCTTGAATCAAAACCTAATGCAAGAACACCCTATGCTGCGCAGAGAACCCCATTACAAACTTGGAAAATTGTTGAAAAAACTCAATTCTGAAATCAGTGATAGAGGGCGATTCAAGGCACAAAAGCTTTTCCAATAGCTTCCTCCAGTCTTCCTGATCATATTGCAATCATAAACTTCCACTCAAACGCCAAGAATCGGTACCAGGAACCTCAACTGTATCAAACAAATTGCATAATCATACATTCTATTATATGCGTTATTTGTGAATTTTATTTATTGATTCTTGTTCACATTGAAGTTTCAAAGCTAACCAGCACCTTTAATTGTATTTTTAATGGCCATACACGATGATGCCATGAGTGAAATTTAGGGTTTTCAGGTTGTGATTTTAGGGCTTTTGCAAAGAGGAAAAATCAAAGCTCCAGACCATGACCATTGGATTCAGCGCATTGAGACGAGCATGGACCAAGCCTCGCGATTAATTTATGAACCACATAGCGCTAGTCGCTATTTTCTAGAAACACCCCTAAAACCACGCGTTAAAACTGTTGCCTTTGAGTTTGTGTTACAGGGGACGTGAAGAAGACGACATCGTGTCAATCAGTGGTTCGTTGGTTTGAATTGCGCGCGTTTCTCTCCACTACGCGTTGGTTTTTCTTTTTGTTATTTATTTACTATAATATGTTAATTGAAACGTTGTAGCTCAGCTGGCCAAGTGTGATGTTGGTGACTCCCATGACCTGGGTTCGAGTCCCAGGTCTGAACAACTTCCATATTATTTTGCTATAATAATTCCCATGCAGTTTCAGTGCTATGGTTCACCATACGCCACCATCATCCAGACGTCCACGTGCCCCCTGAGGATTAAACCAATGGCATGGGTCTGAAGAACACGTACTCTCCAGTCAACGCACAGCATGCTAGTAAAAAGTCAAAGGAGGCTTCAGAATAATGGGCCAGGCTTCTCAAGTCCATACCTCACAATTTGGGACTACACCCCCACCCTGGTTTGCAAGTGTTTTTATTTTTCTCATATCTTTTTTAATTATTATTTTTATTTGTTTTATTGTTTTAATTTAATTCATTATTTTTACAATACATAAAAAAATACAGAAAAATCAGAAAAAGATAAAAATATAATAAATTGTTTTACTTTAATTATTTTCATAAATAAGTTAACATATAAATATTTAGTTTTAATTAGGTTACAATTTTAATTCTTTTTAATAACTAAAAATACAAAAATATAGAATTTAGGTTTAATTGTTAATTTTATTCCTTTTAATTTCCTTTTTACAATAATAATATTTATTTTATTTATTTTCATAAATTAAAAAATGCATAAAAATAATTAGGTTTAAATTAGGTCAAATTTCAATATTTTCTTAATAACTAAAAAATAATTAGAATTAGGGTTTGACATTTTATTTTAGTTTTAACTAATTCTTTTTCTATTAAATCTCAAAAAACACAAAAATACCAAAAACATTTTTAATATTAATTAAATTCATTAACTTTAATTTTTGCAAAAAGGGTCCAACGCCCATGTTTTTAACTTATTTAATGTCGCATATTTATTTTTATTGCTTAATTCATTATGTATCTCTCCCAAAGCCATGTAACTAAATTTCTCGCATTTTTATTTCTTTTGCTTTATTTATTTTCCGTCAAATCGGGTCCGGTTTAACTTTGGCGATGTGGACCCGCGCCATTTGTAATAGTTGTAGATTTATTTTCCCGCAACTTTTAAACTGTTAAATAAGCATGCAAGAATGAATGGCCATAATTAAAATCAAGCGTAGATCACAATGAACATGACAAGACAAATATCAATGAAACTGACACACAAATTCGCACACACCACCCCTAGGGTACGCCTCACTGTTGCCTTTCGAAAGGTGATCGTCGAGTAGAGGATGTCTTAGTAAGTCCTCATGATCCAGGAACCTGGCATGAGGGTAGCTTCTAAGGTATCTTCCCATTGCTCTGGTGATCACCATGTCCCTAAAACTCGAATTGACCCGAACACCTCCAACGGTGGTGCTACCTACCTCTCAATGGTGGGATGGCACTACTTTAAAGGACATTTACACAGACGAATTCCTTAGGGTAGGTAGGTTCTCAAGGATACTTGCTCTAATTTCAAACAAAAATACTTTTCACACCAACACACTTTCAAAAGCTTTCAAAGCAAACTTTTCAAACACTCTGGCGTACGAGTCGAACTGAAATTTTTCAAAGAAACTTTTTTAAACCCACAGTTGAAAAGCAAACAAACCAATTTTGAAAACACAATGAGCAAGTATCTAAGAGCCCATGGATAACCATGGATAGAAAGGGTGCTAACACCTTCCCTTTCTATAACCTACCTCCCGAACCGAGAGCAATCTCTATAAGGAATTTTTCTGTGCTTTTGTCCTTTCCATTTGGAGAAAATAAAAGACGGTGGCGACTCTTGCTTCCGCGACATTTCGCGAACCAGCGTTAAACAGTCAGTTCCAGATCCACCGATCACAACGCTATTTACTACCTGAGCAAAAATTTTACCGACTGTGAAACCAAATATTCACTGCTCGAGAAAACTTGTTGCGCTCTGGTATGGGCTGCTCACCGGTTAAGACAGTATATGTTGACTCATACCACTTTGCTGATATCTAAGATGGATCTGATAAAGTACATCTTTGAGAAGCCTGCTCTGTCTGGAAGGATAGCTAGATGGAAGATGATCCTAACAGAAAATGACATACAGTACACTACCCAGAAAGCTATAAAGGGTTGTGTGCTAGCTGACCATCTTGCTCATCAAGATGTAGAAGATTATCAATCCATGAAGTTTGAATTACCGGATGAAGACATCATGACATTAGACAACTGTGAAGAAATTAGACCATATGACGGACCTGAACAAGGATCCTGATGGACCCTGTTCTTTGATGGGGCATCCAATGCACTTGGTAATGGTATCGGCGTTGTACTCATATCTCTGGAAGGGTGCCATACTCCTTTTACTTCCATACTTTGCTTCAACTGTACGAACAACATGGCAAAATACGAAGCATGCATCTTTGGTCTCAAGGCTGCCATAGACTTGGGAATCAAATCCTTAGATGTATTCGGAGATTCAGCTTTGGTCATCAGTCAGATCAAAGGAGAATGGGATACTAAGCACCCAAACCTTATCCCTTACAAAGAACATGTTTTTACATTGCTACCTTATTTTGAGAAGATTACCTTCGAGCATTTCCCGTGAGAAGAAAATCAGCTAGCAGATGCTCTAGCAACAATGTCATCTATGTTTAAACTTAATTGGGATAACGAGGCTCCCCGGATCACCATTGAACTAATGGACGAACCAGCACACTGTCATGAGATTAATACTGAAGAAGTAGTGGACCAACCTTTGTTTCATGAAGTCAAGAAGTATCTCGAGGCTCAAGAATATCCGGAAGGAGCTTCAATCAATGATAAGAAGTTCTTAAGGAGATTCTCTGCTAAGTTCTTCCTGAGTAATGGCATCCTGTACAAACGCAATCATGACTCTATTCTGCTCCGTTATATGGATAAGATTGAGGCTGAAAAGATCATGGTTGAATTACATGAAGGTAAGTTTGGCACTCACTCCAGTGGGCATACGATGGCGAAGAAAATCCTACGGGCAGGCTATTATTGGTCTGCCATGGAAGTAGAATGCTATCAACACTCTCGGACCTGTCATAAATGTCAAATTTATGCTGACAAGGTGCACGTACCTCCGGTTCCTCTGAATGTATTGACAACTCCTTGGCCCTTTGTTATGTGGGGAATCGATATGATTGGGAAGATCAAGCCTACAGCCTCCAATGGACACCGTTTCATTCTAGTGGTCATTGATTACTTCAAAAAGTGGGTCGAAGCAGCTTCCTTCACATTTGTTACTAAGAATGTTGTTGCCCGCTTCATCAAGCAGAATCTTATTTTCCGGTACGGTATCCCAGAAAGGATCATCACTAATAATGGTACAAACCTTAAAAATACTATGATCACCACCTTGTGCAAGCAGTTCAAGATTCAACATCATAATTCATCCCCCTATTGGCCAAAGATGAATGGTGCAGTCGAAGCTGCTAATAAAAACATTAAAAAGATCATACATAAAATGACAGTCACCTACAAGGACTGGCATGAGATGCTACCGTTTTCTCTCCACGGGTACCGTACCACGACTCGCACATCAACTGGGGAAACACCCTATTCTTTGGTTTATGGCATGGAGGTTGTCTTGCCTATTGAGGTTCATATCCCCTCTTTGAGAATTATGAAGGATGCAGGTTTGAATGAGGACGATTGGATCCAGACTCGACTTGATCAACTAAACTTAATTAATGAAAAGAGACTTACTGCTGTTTGCCATGGTCAGATGTATCAAAAACGGATGATCAAGCCTTTCAACAAGAAATTCAGACGCCAAGTACATCAAGTTGGAGATCTAGTGATCAAGCGCATTATATTGCCACAAAGTGATCCCAGGGGCAAATAGACTCCTACCTATGAGGGACCATTTGTAATCAAGAACATCTTCTCTGGTGGGGCAATGATCTTAACCACCATGGACGACGACGACCTTCCACACCCTGCAAACGCGGACATAGTCAAAAGATACTATGCATAAGAGACCCGCTAGGTTGACACACCTAGGCAAAAAAGGGCATCCCGGCAAACCAAAAGGTTCGGGCAAAAATTAGGGATAAAATGAAAAAAATCTGTACACTCGGCAAGTTGAAAACCCGAAAGGGCGACTTGGGCAAAAAAGGGTTTCCCGGTGGACTGAAAACCCGATAGGGCGGTCCAGGAAAAAGTTAGGGAATTAAAGCATATGACTATGTCCCGTCAGATCACTTTGAGGACAATCTCTTCACTGACAAACTCAGAGTTTCTGATCAATTCAATCATCTTCGAACGAAGCAACATATAGACAAGATATTCGGAGATACGGAGGCTATAGCAGAAGGGGAACCCCATGGGATTATCACACATAGCTGTTTTTCTTTGTATAAATTTTTTCTTATTTTTATGACACAATCCTCTTACTAGGATGTCTGTCTCCTTTGTAAAAAATACTTATTCAAAGTAAATACAAAGATATCTCTTTAAAGTATAGAAAACTATTTGTCCTTTTCCTTTACACTTGTGTTTTATTTGCAAAAGCGTCCAATGATTCATTAATGAACATATGCATTTGAACATAATTACTGTTTACAAATAAACAAAAAGAAAAAGACAATTACTGACAAGTTGAAAGAATAGGAAAACGTCTTTAGGCTATTCCATGAGCAATCCCCACGGTACGTCATTTAGATTCCCGGCGGAGCTAAAACTTCAAACTATTAATCCCCGGTGGAAACCATCCAATTTCTACAAATTCCCCAGCAAGTTGTTTTGAAGCCTGAAATCCAACCGGGTGACAGTTGACTTCTGATACTCCCCAACGGAACAAAGACTCCCGTTATTAATCCCCAGTAGAAATCATCAAAATTCTCTGGATTCCCCAAGCAGATTCCTCAAGCAGTATATGGCATTTCTCTCACAACAGATTTTTTGTCAAATACTCCACCTTCAAGACATGAAGAATCCACATATCCTCAGCAGCAGTCAAGGATTTATTTTCCTCAGCAATACAGCAAATCAGCTTACATGCGCATACATTACATCCACTTATCATAAACATTGATAAAACACATATATTGCATTATACATTTCATGCAACATAGTTTTGTGTTCCAGCTAACATTTTACCCTTTTCAGGATAAGATTAACAGCTACTGTTAAACAATGTGCAATCATGATACAGTTTAGATACGCTCTAGACACGGATGCCATTCTGACACTCATTCAGACTTCAACCATCAGATAGAGTTCAGATACGCTCCAGATACGGATGCCAGTCTAACACTTATTCAGATTTCAAATTCAGATACGCTCCAGACACGGCTGCCATTCTGATGCTCATTCAAAATTCAGATTTCAAATTCAGATACGCTCTAGACACGGAAGCCATTCTGATACCCCTTCAGATACAGTACAGATATGCTCCAAACCCGGATGCCATTCTGATACTCATTCAGATATTCAAGTCCAGATACAGTTCAGATATGTTCCAAACGCAGACACTATTCTGATACTCTTTCTTTCAGCTTACAATTAACAATCCAACAAACATTCTTGGATGGAATCTACAAGCCCATCTCCTAACAAGACTCTATCACTTCTCCAAATGGCATCTTTAAGCCCATTCCCTCAAGTACACATCGCCGAGTGCAAATTTATGGGCACTTTAGTGTCCAATCATCTTTCACCTTCGAGTCACGAATGGCAAAGCTCGCCAATCTAACTCTTCAGGTTTAAGAAGATTGAATAGGGGCAGCTGTTGTACCCCAAAATTTGCCCTCTCATTTATCTAGACTTCTCTCACAAAATCTCTTTGACTCAAGACAAGATTAGGGTTTGGTCAGCTCAAGACATCTCATCTTACACTGATAACCCCAAATTAGGGTTTGATATTGCACAAGGATTTTTGGACTATCAATGCTTCATGTAACTTTCAAACATCATTTTGGATCCCTAAGATTGCTCATGACAAGTTTCAAGTCTTGAACCACATTTTTGATCAGTCAATTGGACAGTTGACCTAAAAATCAATTGTATTGGGGGAAAAGTCAACCATGGCCAATTTACAGTAAAACTTCATAATTTTTGATCCACATCAACATTTCAGACTCATATGTACCATTTGATCAAGTTTGGATTACAACTCCTCAAGAAATTTGATCAAATCATCAAAAGGGCAAAATGGTCAAAATTAGGGTTTTGGCTGAGGAAGGGAAATTTCTGATTTTTAAGCTAGAAAATGACCAATTGAGTTCAAGCATGATTTCAAGGATTCAATGACATCATCTTGACTTAATTACATGGCTCAAAACATCTCAAATTCATTGGATTGGAAGATGAAATTTGCAGTCAAATGATCAAAAGTCAACTGTATACTGAAAAGTCAAACTTTGACTTTTTGGTCAAAATCAAGTACCAAGGGTCATAACTCATCAAAACATGTCAAAATGTGAAACTTGTTCACCAAGAAAACCAAATTTGAAAATTAGGGTTTGAATTTGAAAATTTTCCTAACTTAGAAATTTTCTAAGTATAGAAAATTTTCTTATTTTTTCTCAACTTTGGGCCACTTTTTCACCATGATCCATAATGATTAAAGGAAAGTTCCCAACATGAAAGTTGTAGGCCTCCATTAAATCTACAACTTTTCTTCACAAACTTTTCCCTAAAGATGCTTGGATCTCAATATATAAATTTGTGATACATGGTCATGAACTTGTTAACTTAGTGAAATTTTGCCCTAATTTAGGCAGGTTTTGGACCCAACTTCATGGAAATTTTTCACCTAGTTCCAAGAGGTATCTCAAAATGAATTTCAAAGACGAATTATATAGCACATTGCAAGCTTTCCAAAATATCCAAGAACCCCCCAAGATCATTTTTTAGTAGGGAGAATCGAAGAGATGAAGTTGGCAATTTCTCACTTTTTGTCCAAGCCATTTCATGAAGAACAAAGTTGCAAATCAATCCTATGCTGGATAATCCATGTTGTGCAAGTCCTAAACTTGTTCCACACTCCTTAATTAAATTCTTACTCAGTTGACAAAGCTTTGATCCATGCTTTTGAATCTTTATCCAACTTGTAATTCCATTTATGGAAAAAAGGTTCCATTACCATTTTCAAAAAGAGCAACTTTTGCAAACTTTACAATTTTGAGCTTTGGACCTGTCCCCTTGGTGCATACAAGTCTCACAGGTCTCAAGTAAGTTGTACAAACTAATACCAACCCTAAGGGAGCAAGTACAAGCATGGAAAGTATAGTCACTTCATTTTACTTCAAATGCAAGGAATGTTGCAAAAAGGCTAGGGCTTGCACAGCTGATGGAGGGTTGACACAAAACCATTTCAATACCAATATACAAAGGATATAAAACACAAGACATGATTGGCAAGGACCTGAAACACTCCCAACCAGCAAAAGCACATCCAACTTCCTTTTGGCTCGTGCGTTTTAAGTTTGGATCATTCAAACATCTTATATACTTGATACCTAGTCAACCCAGGCCTTCATCCTTGTTCTGTAATCACTCCTCCACCATCTTCCATTGTTAACTTCAGAGCTTACAGTTTGACTTGGCCAAGGAGTTCTAGCTACTTTCAGAGCAAGGCAAGGGTTGGGATACATCCAGGGAAGTTCAAGGAAGCTCAAGCAAGCATCAAGCCTCCCTCAAACTCACCCTAGTTCCATTCACGATTCCAACTAAAGGAGGTAAATTTTCAAACTCTATATCCTTATACAGGCAACCTTAGGCCACGATTTGTGAATAAAAAATATAGTCATCATCATAACGAAGTTGTACATACCATTATCTTTCTTGATTTTACTTATGCTGAGAGAATTTGGAACTTGAAATTTTTGGAAATATTAGGTCAAGATTTAGGGCTGTTAAATTCTCTTTGTTCTTTGATTAATAGTTCACATAATTTATATGGTTAAAATCGTGAGTTCAAGCACTACAATTTTCATGTTATGAATTTTTATTTTTATGGAAGTATGAGGAAGTTACAGGGTGTCTGGCCAAGCTTGAGGAAGAAGATGAAACAGGGCAAGGACTTGTTTTATAATATGTTATTTTCGTTTCACTAAAGACAATGGAAGTATAGCCACTCCAGCGGCAAAGTAGCGCGCTGGTGAGACCCTTGTCCTGGGTTCGAACCTGGGCGCGCTACTTTTGTTTTGCATTTTTACCATTTTTCAGTTTTGACATTTTTTTACAGGTTTGGGCTTCATACTTTGGGCCATAGTTTTTGCTAACATTACCACCAGCTTCGCTACATCCCCCCCCCCTGCTAAACCTTTTATATTTTTATTTTTATTAGTTTTATTTTCATATTTAATATTTTAAATATTTTCTTTAATACATAAAAAACCCAAAAAAATGTAAATTAATAATATTGCACTTTATTTTATTTTTATTTTATTTCTCACATAAAAATATATTTTATTTTAATAGGATAACCCTTATTTTCTTAATAAACTTGTAAATATAATTAAATATATTTAGTTTAATTTATTTTTTCATTTCATACTCATAAATACCTATTTTTGCATATATATATTTTTATACTTTTTTATACAATATTATTTATTATTTTACACAAGAAAATACACAAAATAATACTTATACAAACTTTATTTTCTCTTAAATAATAATTAGGGTTAAATCCCTTTTAAAAAATTAATTCATTTTCTTTATATTTTTAGGTTTAGATTAAATTTTTTTTTACATAAAAATAAGACACAAGAAAATCTTTTCTCACATGTACATTACATTGCTTTTTAAATATTGTATTATATTCTTTCTAATTCGTACAAATTCGATTTGGTTGTAATAATTTATTTAGGTTTATATTTGTGCAAATCCCCATTCAAATTTGTATTTCCCCCTCCCATAAATTGTTGTAATGGCTTAGAAATATTTACATTATGCAATTTATCTCTTTATATGCCATGATTAGTAATTAGGGTTTGTATGACAAGAACAAAACAAAGCAATATAGAAAACCCTAAATTGAAAGTGATACACTTGCACCCAAGCATCCTTAGGGTTTCACCACTTGGTTGCCTCAAACAAAAATAACCATATTACGCATGCGAAGTATCTTGGCAAAACAAAACAAATATAAGATCATAGTCCCTCAATGACGTTATTCAAAAGTTGCCTTACAAAATGATCTTGGTCCCTCAAAAATGCTAAGATACTTGGCAAACATTGCTAATCATGGTTATACGATGACCCACGCCCGTCCCATTTACATCCAAAGATAGGGTTGCTTACCAAATCAATGGTAAGACAACAATGTCAAAGGAATAGAAAATGAACAAGAAAGACATTTGAGTAGGTAGATAGCTTCTAGTTACTTGCTCTATTTCAAAACAACAATCATTGCTATTTTCAAAACAAACACACACATTTAAAAACATCTTACTAACATTGAAAACATTTTCAAAAGACAAACATCTTTGTATACATTCTTAAGAATAAGAATCATTACAAAGATTGCCTAAACAAATGGCCTCTTTTACAAAATACTTTCAAAACCACACCAAACACAATTTCAAACAAACCAAAGCAAGTGATCTAAGCAAGTAACTAAGAGCCCATGGAAAACCATGGATGAAAAGGGTGCTAATACCTTCCCTTTTCATAATCTACCCCCTGAACTCAAGAAAAATTCTTAAAGGTCTTTCCTGTGCTTTTTCACCTTTCCTTTTGGATAAAAGAAAAGTCGGTGGCGACTCTTGCTAACCGCAACATTTGCGATTAAACGCAAAACCTTAAGTCATTTCTCCCACCGTATCACACATATCCATGGGGAGACAATATGAAATAACCTATAAAAATACTTATTTTTGCTTACCGCTTTACCGCTTAAACAAAATGGCGTCATTGTCGGGGATTGATGTTTTTATTGGATTCCATTGTGATAGTTTCTTTATTTTTTAGTTTTGTAGATATCGTATATATTGTCTATTTTCAATTGTTTATATGTATACTTGTATATGTTCACCTTATTTGTGAATTTTATATGTTTTGCATACTTGTGCATATATGTGTTTTTATTTGTCTTCAAGTTTGTGTATATGTGTGTTGTGTTCCAATGTTGTTGTAAATTTCCTTGTTTTTGTAACGTTTGTTGAGTGCTTGTTAGGACAATTGTTTTCGATTGCGCGTTGAAGAAATGCATTGGGTGACGATAGGAAGTTACTAGCTAGCTCAACAATCATCGAGCTTGGACGGAAAACAAGCATGTTTTCCTCTTTTTGTTTGTTTTATTGTTTTTCATTGTGTTTGTTTAGTAGTATGGTGATTTTTGTTTAAATAAGTTCAAATTGGACCAGTTTTAAATTTCTCAAATCTTCACTTTTCAACTTGTTTAATTCACTTTCACCCAGTTGTTTAGTATATTTGTCGTAGTTTCTATTAATGTATTAATGTTGTGTTTTCTAAATGCTTGTCGTGTTTAGCTTGAGGAGTTTTATTTGTTGTAAATAGAGTAAATTTTGTAAATTAAGATTGTGTTGGTGATAAGTGGAGGCTTGCACTAGAACTGTTATTGATGTCTTGTTTTTCTGGTTCTGGTATAGCGCGCTTAGTGTGGTGGAGCTCGCTTAGTGCGCTCTGCTGTATTGCACAAGTGATTTATTTTTGTTTCACTTGACTCTCCTTTTTCCCACTTTCACCTAAGATTTTTAGATTAATACATAATAGAATTATTTTTCTAATTCTTTTGTTGTTGTTTAGACTCCAATTTTGGTCTAATGTTTTGAGGAATTTTGAGGTGATATTCCAAGTTTGATCGTGTCAACTTGCGGGTGTATGGTAATGATAGTTTTTTAAGTTGGTACATGACATGTACTCATTTATCGCTTTCTAGAACATAGCATGTTTAGGAGAATTTTCTTTTGTACAATTTTTTTGTCATTTATTCTTTTGTAATTTGTGTTCATTCTTGAATCACTTTAGGACTAAATCCCTTGTGAGGTTGCTTTCTATTGTTTACTATATGCACGGGAGACTGATAATTTTGTATTAACTCAATTTTATTATGTTTAATCATGCATTTATGTTGATTTGTATGAAAGCATGAAATGATCAAGGCATTTTGTTTGATATTAAGAAAAACCACCTTACCAAAAGTATTTCACCTTGTGAGTGAGAAATCATTTATGAACCCCTTTGAGCCTTTTAGTTAGAATTCACCATGGATTCTAATGTTGTTTGTTGGTACTTAACCCTCAACCATGTATTGTGATTGAATTTTTCCATGCCTTAGAAAGTGGGAGCAATTTGTCACTATGTGTAGTTGTGTTTAAGTTGGGGAGAGTAATGTTGCTTGTTTATAATATGGTTGTTTGAGGTTGAAAATAAATAAAGTGGTGGAAAAATAAAAAGAAAAAGAAAAAAATGTGTCTGAAAAAATAAAGAAAAAGAAAAAAACAAAAAAGAGAAAAGGTTTTGAAAAAGGAAGAAAAAATGTATCAAATAAAAAGTTTTGTGTTGGTGTAACATTTGGGAAAGTAGAAAAGGTTGATTGAGCGGTGCTTGAAACTGTGAATTGATCACTCTCATAGGATTAGACATTGTTGTTTGTTTCAATTTCCTCTAGATATTGACCCTTTCTTGTTACCCAAACCACACTACAACCCTTTTAAGCTCTTGTGCTTTTGCTTTTGTGCTTTTCAATATGAGTTTGCTCTGATGAATGCATAATTTAGTTGTTGTTAGCAAGATTGTTGGGTGAGAGTTAAGCCCCTCATGTTTGTGTTTTTCATCTACCTATAAAGTGTGTGTTAGGTGTGATTCACTTGTGAACATTGTATTGTTTTAAAATCTTTGACATGTGTTTTGTATTTAGGAGTTGTTTCATTTTCATTCTATCATTGTAGTTTAGTGGTATGTTTTTCCTTGCGTGTACATTTTTATTTTGAACCATACATTGTTTTTCCGTTTTCAAAACCTGTTGTTCGTGATTCTTTGATTATTGTTTCTTTGTTCTTTGAGTTTTTTGGCCTTGTTTGAGGACAAACAAGTTCATGTTGGGGAGAGTTTGATAAGTGTGAATTGTAGATATTTTTGTATATAATTTTTGTTGCACTTATCAATAATTTTGTAAATATTCTTTGAATAATTCACCGCTTTGTTTGTAAATACGTTTACTTTGTGAATAATTGTGTTTTTATGTAATAGTGTACCATTTGATAGTTTTGGTCTATTTTGAAGGTATTTGTCGCATATTTGGAGCATCGAGGAATAAGGTGTCGAAGGCACAACTCCAAGTGCGAGTTCTCGGAATAAAAGTGTAGTTTTGAGAAGTTTTGACCAGGAAGCTCGCTTAGCGCGGTATGCCGCTGAGCGCGAGTCTGCTAAGCATATTTTGCAGCGCCTTATGAAGTTTTGACAAATTTGACAGAAGCGTAGTTTTTGGGCCCTCTAAGCGTGATTATCCCGCTTAGCGGGATTAAGGCGGTTTGATGTGTAAATATTAGTGCAACCCGCTTAGTTCGGTGAGCCCGCTAAGTGCGGTCTGCTGAGAATAGTTTTATAAAAATAGATTTAGTTCATTTTCTAGGTTATGGTTTTTGGGGTATTTGTTCCAAAACTCTATCACCTTAATTCTTTGATGTTTAGAGCTTAGAAAACAACATTGTGACTTGCAATTGGATGATACGGGCCCGGGAGCTTGGTTGATCGCAATTGACACCATGAAAAATTTGGTTTCTTCTCCTCTTCTTCTTTTTGTAACCATTTTTTTTGGATTTTGTATGTAACTTTACCTTGATTATATGTATATTTATTGCTCATTGTGTTGTATGAAACTTTCTTTACAAATCTTTATTGATGTTTATTCTTTTTAGCTTGCTAAGTGTTTGGATTTGAGTTATTGCAAAAATAGACGGTTTGAATCCAGACTTAGGATGAATATCTATTTATCTTAGATTCTAGAGATATATGTAGGCTTAGTAATCACTTAGGTATCGATTTTTAGTGCCTCCGTGTTATTTTGTGTTACGCTGAGAGATCACTGACATAGAGTGATATGGTGGACATCTCGCTCTGGGTTAGAGATGACCTTTGTGTGAGCGATACGTGATGATATTGAAGAGTAGTTTAGGTTAAGTGCAACTAGGTAGTAAGTTTAAGTATTTGATATGGTAGACGAAATACAAACTCGAGAGTTCTTTATTATTCGAAGAATGAGATTCTTTTTATGTTGATAACTTTTAATTACCTCACCTTACAAACAAACCAATTCTATTCCCAAACTCATAAATGCGAAACTTTTCGAACGATAATTCAGTAGCATTAATCCTTGTGGATACGATATGATATAACCTATAAAAATACTTACTTTTGCTTGCCGCTTTACCGCTTCAACAATGTTATATATTAGTAAGGTGGGTGTGATGGGATAAATGTAATATCCAATTTCTAAAACAATGTCTCAAACTTAACTAAACAAATTATAATAAGATTATATGCGTTTAGAAGCAGGAGTTGGGAATGATCCATATGATGGATTAGAAAAAGGAGTTATTCTCCCAAATAAAATATTCAAGAATTATATTAGATACAATTGGATGGAGCTCCTACCTAAATAATCGAGTTTTATGTAACCAGCATAACGATGACTTAAAAAAAAGTGAAATATGGGTCTCAACCCACTAGAAAATCTTCCAATAGGATTTTCTGAATCAAATGGTGAGGGACATTTGATTTGAGTAAAATAGTGGAGCTTATTTAATTAAAGGCCTAATTAAATATATTGTTTTAATGGTACTTATATTTTTCATATTTTCCATGTAGATTACCTTGACTTTAAACACATCTAACAACATTTTATGATCAATCCTTGATAAGGAAAAATTTTATGGGACAAATTTTCTGGATTGGCACCAAAATTTGAGGATTGTCCTCAAACATGACAAAAAGTTATATGTCTTAGAGACACGTGTAGCGGTAGAAATGTTTAAGACTAAGCCATTGTATTGACTAGACTTAAACAGATCAAAATAAAAATCTCCACCGCACTTTATTGTTTCCAAAGGAATGGGAAAAGAGTGAGTAACCCAAAAAGAGGGGGAAATATTCTAGGTAAGGGGGTTGGTTATGCAAAGGGAATGTATTAGCACCCTAAACATGTACGGTACTCCACAGGAACCTCTTTGTAAAATCTGTATATTTTGGCTATAAAATATGTTGTATAGAAATATATGGTGGAGGTGAGAAAAGAAACATATTTTTTATGACTTTTGCACCCGCTGCGGTTGCGAACCATTAGTGCCTACGTACCACCTTTCGTGCAATAGGGGATCAGGGTACACGTAGTTCCTCTTTAAAAAATTTTAAAACACAAGTGTGTTGGTTAATTTTATGAGATAACACATCATCGTCATTGTCCGTGTGGAAAACATACTTACTACCCACAATCAATAGAAAGGAGAATTTGCATCATCTCGAAATGGAGGATATGACATGGATTTTAAAATCAACAATGCCTCACTCAACACCCAAGTGGAAAATATCTCACTTCACTACATATTGTATAAGTATAGTTGTTTGCATCACTACAAGGATTGACAAGAGTCCAATCTTTTGAGAAAAGTTTTAAAGTAAAAAGCCAAAGTGGCAAAATGATTTGAAATTTGATTGATTGACTTTTAGTCTTCTAACAAAAATGTCAAGGTATTATTAAATTGATTGAAGTTTATTTATGAAAATGTTTTGAAAATGCATGGACATAAGTCCAACTTTATTATGAAGGTGGTTCAAGTTTAAAAACAAGAAGAGTTTTCAAAAGGAGAGAGAAGATTTTTGAAATTAAAGAAGATAGGAGGAGAAGAAAAGACTATCCTAAAGCATGAGGTAAAATCTAGGGAGAAGAACTATATTATCTGATAAATGCTTCTCCCAAGTCGTTGAAAGTATGGATATTGACGTTGTCCAAACTCATATACCACTTCAACGCAGCACCAATCAAACTATCCTGAAAAAAGTGAATCAACAGACGTTGATCATCATTGTGGGTAGACATTCTTCTTGTATACATCACAAGATGAGCACGAGGATAAGTATTGCCCTTGTACTTCTAGAATTCCGGGACTTTAAACTTCGCAGGTATCTTGACATTCGGGACCAAGCATAAATCATTCACATTATGCCCGAACAATTCTTTTCCCATGAGGGCCTTCATCTCCCTCTGCATCTTGTCAAACTGATCTTGAAAATCATCCATTCGATCATAGAGGCCCAAGCCTTCACTTGGTGGAGGAAAAGGACGATACATATCATCATTAGCAAATGGGACCATATTCACCAAAGGAGGTGCAGCAGGAGTAGCATGCACCACAGGAGGTGCAGGAGTAACAATAGTCTAAAAAACTGGAGTAACTTGAGGACCAAGATTGAAACCTTCAGGTATAAATTTCTCTGGCATTCCCCATGGATAACCTTGAGGCATGTGATTCTGAACAGTAATTGGAGTAGCAGACACAGGAACAGTCGGAGCTTCAGTAGTAACCATTGTCTCTTGAGGTTGAACACTCGGTGGCTGATTCTGAGCAGCCACCTGAGATTCCATCAGAGTAGAAACATCCTCGCACAGCTCGTGATTCTCTTGTTCTAAGTTGTCCATCTTCCTTCTGAAATTAGCTCGAGTATTGTAGTGGTGAGACTGCTTGTTGAATGAAGTAAAGAAGCTTGGTAAGACACCTGGATATGCATAATAAATTCAAGAAATATGTGCAATATGATGCATGATATGCAATGCACATGATCTATTTTATTAATATTTCAAGGGTCTTAAAGATTTATAGACACATTGCAAATATCAAAGTAATAATACATTTGAGATACTGAAATTTTTTATTATAATAACTTCAAAATGGTCTACAAGTTTCAATAATCCCAATTACAAGATGAAAATAAAGTCTAAAACCTTAAGAAGTAAAGCCGATGGAGATCACTCTATACGCTGACGTTTCCCTGTAAGCCTGACAATCTGAGCCTTCAACCTCTGGTTTTCTTCCGCATATCTGGTGGCAACCTCCTTCCAATCACCTGAATTAGGAAGTGGGCAACTAGCATCTGACTGAAGCTTAGAGGAAAATAAATCCCCTTGCCTCTTCATTGTCTCTACAGCCTGACTCTTAAGAATCTCAATCAAGTCATCTCTCTCCTTCAAGTCTGCTCTATAGGAAATCTCTAAATTTTGGCACTTAATCTATCAAGCTTCCTTTTCCCGTTGCATCCTGACTAAAGCAAGTTGTAGCTCTTCCACATCATCCAATAAGGGAGGAGTGGTCTTCACAAACAAGTCAGGCATAGGTGCTTCCCGGGAATACGGCATCTTCAACTGAATAGCTCTCACTTGTACCCATTGAAGATGAGACTCCAAAGAAATAGCCCCTCTAGGTCCCAAGTCTTTCCTACTCTTCCTATGAATGTGATGCCAGGCCTTCACAATCTTCTCCCTAGATTCCTTATGGTCTTCTCCCTCCTTCAGGAAGAAACTACTCAAATGAATACTATTTGGTTTATCCCTCATCGGATAACCAAGCTGTCATCGTGCAAGAACGGGGTTATAGTTAATTCCTCCTTTTGTACCAAGAAGAGGTGCATTGGGGAAACTACCACAACTGTCGATAATATCTACATCATGGTAAGCCCGATGATACCAACCAATATCTGAGTGAGTAAGTTCCATGATCTTAGGATCCTAACGGGGTTCCTTTCTGACATCCCAGAAAGCATTAGACTGAGGCATATGAGAAATAAACCATTGGTACAACAAAGGCATGCAACAGATAATCATCCCCCATGATAAGAATTTCGAAAATGAATAGAGTAATAAGCATCACCTAACAATGTAGGAACTGTGTTTCCAATCATGAAGATCCTGATAGCATTAACGTCAATAAACTTGTCCACATTAGGAAATAAAAACAACCTGTAAGCAAGTAGAGCAAAGATGACCTCAAAAGCGAATGTACTCTTCATCCTAGCAAAGTAACGAGCTTTCTCCAATAAGAACTGAGCTGGTAATCCTCTAATCCCTCCTTTAATAGTCATATGGTCTTCAACCTCAAACTTCCCCAGATGGATCAAAGCAGCAATCTCGTGTGGTTTTGGCTCACCCTCCAAACCAATAAAAGGTACACGATCAATAATAGGTAAATCCAACAGATATGAATACTCCTCTAGTGTAGGCATCAACTGATAATCAGGGAAAGTAAATCAATGATACATCGGATCATAGAACTGGACCAAGTTCGAGAGAATACCCTCCTTCATCCTAAGCTTCATGAGAGGAATGATGGATCCATATTTCTTCCGAAAATCTGCATAACACTCAATATCGGGAATTAAACTTATCAACTCATCTATCTTGGGATCTTTGAAATTGTATTTTCCGATCTTTCTTTTTCCATAATCCATGGTCAAAAGGTACCTGAGATATTCACAAATGGTCAAAAGTCCCTTGAAATAAAATTTCTTCAAGAGATGCTTATGAGTGCATGGATGCATGATGTAACAATCACACACAAGATCATAAACATAGGGTTCATAGGTGCAACGTCACGAGCATGATGTCAAAGGTACTACCCATAAGGTATGGTCTAAAAGTTATCACCTTCCAAACAAGGTTCTAGAGGTTCCTAGAGTCTACATCCTTCCTTCGGATATTACCAACTTCCTGATTAATTCGGTAATTAGTAATGTTCTCAAGAAAAACTCGTCCAAGCATAGTATCGAGTGACAACTATTTCCAGATTACTCCGTCATAGATTCCGCACTACACCTAAAAGGCCAAGATGGGTTAGGTATTCTATGGTCCTCAACTTCAGTAGGCTAGGTCGAAAGCAGTACATCTTCCCGATTACTCGGTAAATGACACTACAATCAAAGGGGCCTCCACTGAGTGGGGGGTTTCATGCCTCCTTTTTTGGGATTACTCCCTCAAAGTTAACATGACTATATTGCCCGTCCTATCTTAAATTTTTCCCAAGTCCGGGTATAGGACTCATAATTAATCACCAAGCATCCTAAAAAATAGAAAAATTTAGGCAAGCATATACACAACATATATATAAACAACAATAGCACATATACAGATATAAACAAAGATAGGTTTAACCAACTTAGGGATGGACAATCAAGAGGTCAATTTGTCCCTAGTGAAGTCGCCATTTTTTTCTATAGTGGTAGAAATGTTTAAGACTAAGCCATTGGATTGACTACACTTATACAGATCAAAATAAAAATTGCCACCGCGCTATATTGTTTCCAAAGGAATGGGAAAAGAGCGAGTAACCCAAAAAGAGGGGGAAAGATTCTAGGTAAGGGGGTTGGTTATGAAAAGGGAATTTATTAGCACCCTAAACATCTACGGTACTCCGCCAGAACCTCTTTGTAAAGTTCACCTCCTCAAGATCATTGTGAAAAAATAGTGGGCTCAAGGTGATAAAAATTGATCAATTTATGATCATTTGAAGTCACACATGGGAAGTTGGGGGGTTTATCTGGAGGACTTGTAATCTTTCTTCATCATCAAGTTTCTTCCACATGAAAACTCCTTGAAACTTTTGAAGTTATTTGTTAATAACACTTTTAAGAGAAGGCTGTTTTTGGAATCACTCAAAAATACCAAAAGATGAGCAAGATATACTTCTTTGAAGTTCAAAACCCTAGCTTCTAGATCAAAAAAATGCTTTGAGGAACTTTGACATTTTTAAACAACCTTCTTGTACCAACACTTTTACTTTTTATATAGAAGTTGTTGAGGATGATAATCAGGACTCATAGCAACCAAAACCACCTCCATATCTTTAGAATTGAGAGAAATATGCACTTGTGTCCAATGGGAACAAGTCCTTGTCTAACCATGATAACTTCTTCAATCAACCCCTTGTACTTTTGAGTCAATCTTGATAACTTTGAAATGTGGTGAACCAAAATAAAACTTGCCATGCCATTTCTTCCAAAACAAACTCAATGGTGAGGTTTGAATTTCTCAAGCTTTATTGACTAGGGCATGAAATAAACTCATGAACCCATGGATTAACTTGCTAAGCCACATTGCCTTTACCTACATTATTAACAAGTAAGACAAACCAACATTGCATTTTATTAATTAAAAGGAAAGTCAAAACAAAACATGCATGATCACAAAAGAAAAACAAGCCAAGGTGCTTGGTGATTCCCCAAAGAGCAAAGCTAAAGATAGAGAGGAGAACAAAAAGCCCTAATGTGATCTTGTTGAGATTGAATCAATATGGTATGATTAAGGGATCTTAGGGGCAAAAATTGGGGTACAACAACACCCGTCCCTGAAGAGGATCCTCGCAGTTCTGCTTCTAAGGCGGGAAGTGATGCTCATAAGAAGCATGTCGATGATGCCAATGAAACTACTTGCCTCATGTTGGCTACCATGAACTCGGAATTGCAAAAGCAACACGAGAACATGGAAGCGTTTGATATGATCGGACATCAGAAGATTCTCTATCAAGATCAAGAAAAAAAATGAGACATTTCAGGTTTCAAAGGCCCTTTTTAATTAGTTGAGTGAACCCATGTAGGTCCCATGTAGTCAAGATGATTGGGTATGTGGAGAACCTTGAAAGGTTAGGGTTTCCCCTTGGAAAGGAACTTGCGATTGATTTGATCTTGCAATCATTGACATAGAGATTTAGTCAATTTGTCCTAAATTTAAACATGAATGATATGGACAAAAGTCTTCCATAACTGCTAAGCATGTTAAGAACTGTTGAGAAAAATGTGAAGTCAAAAGGGAAGTCCATTTTGATGGTCAGTAATGGAAAGAAGCTGAACAAAAGGCCCACCAAGCAGGTTGGTAAAAATGAAGGAAAGGAAGTTGCCAAGTTCAAACCTATTATTCCTACTTTGAATCCTAGTGGAGGCATAGCAAAAGAGGGCACTTGCTTCCATTGCAGTAAGACCGGACACTGTAAGAGAAACTGCCCAAAGTACCCGGAAGATAAGAAGAATGGAGTAGAGACTTCAAATTCAGTTATTTTTGTTATAGAAATTAATTTATCTACTTATGCATCATGGGTATTAGATATTGGATGCAGTTCTCACATTTGTACCAATGTGTAGGGGCTTGAAAGGAGTAGAGAATTGGCAAAAGGTAAAGTTGATCTACGAGTTGGCAATTGAGTAAAAGTTGTTGCTTTAGCCGTAGGAACATATGTGTTAACTTTACCTAGTGGTTTAATAATTTAGTTAGATAATTGTTATTATGTACTTGCAATTAGCGGAATATTATTTATATTTCTTGTTTGGACAAGTTTGGTTTTTCATTCATGAAAAATAATAATTGTTTCTCTATTTATTTGAATGATATATCCTATGCTTCTGCACAAATGAACAATGGAATGTATGTCCTTGATCTTGAAATGCCAATTTATAATATTAATACTAAAAATATTAAACCTAATGAGTTAAATCCAAGTTACCCTTGACTTTGTCGCTTAGGCCACATAAATGAGAAGCGCATTTCCAAACTCCATAAAGATGGACTTTTGGACTCTTTTGATTATGAATCATATGAGACATGCAAGTCTTGTTTAATTGGAAAGATGACAAAGTCCCCATTCAGAGGAAAAGGTGAAAGAGTTGATGATCTTTTGACCCTCAAACTTATTGATGTATGTGGACCACTGAACTACTAGCCAGAGGAAGTTTTTAATACTTCATCACATTTACTGATGATTTTAGTATATATGGTTATGTGTATTTAATGAAGCACAAATATGAAAACTTTGAAAAGGTCAAGGAATTCAGGAATGTAGTAAAAAAACCAACTAGGTAAGAATATTAAAGTTCTTCGATTAGATCAAGGCGGTGAGTATTTAAGCCTAGAGTTTGATGACCATCTACAGGAATGTGGGGTTATATCCCAACATACTCCTTCAGGAACACCATAATAGAATAGTGTATCTGAGAGAAGAAATCGAACCTTGTTAGACATGGTCCGGTCCATGATGAGTTATGCCGATCTTGCAAAATCATTTTTGGGACATGCTCTGTTGACAGCAACTTACACACTTAACCGTGCTCCATCTAAAGAGGTTGAGAAGACACCATATGAGATATAGAATGGTAAGAAACCACATATGTCTTACATGAAGATTTTGGGTTGTGAAGTTTATGTGAAATGACAAATATCAACTAAGATTGAGCCCAAATCTGACAAATGCTTATTTGTGGGGTATCCTAAAGAAACAAGAGGAAATTACTTCTGCAATCCTTCTGAGGGCATAGTGTTTGTCGCTCGAACTGGATTTTTATTGGAAAAAGATTTTATTTCCAAAGGAATCAGTGGGAGGAAAGTAGAGCTTGAAGAATTTCAAGAATCACAGAGTATTGATACACATATGGAGGAATTAGAGCAAGAAACATAAGAAGTTGTGGAAGAGCAACATGCTCAAGTAGAACAAGACAACATAGGTCAAACAGGATATGTCACCAACCTAAGAGATATGGATGTCTCATAAATGATCAAGGTAATGTATTTCTCATGGATCAAGATGATCCTGTGACCTACCAAGAGGCCATTATTGGTCTTGAGTCTGAGAAGTGGCTAGAAGCTATGAAATCTGAAATGGATTCCATGTACACAAACCAGGTTTGGACCTTGGTAGAGCCACCTATAGGAATTAATCCTATAGGATGCAAGTGGGTCTTAAAAAGAAGACTGACAAGGATGGTAAGGTACATACCTATGAGGCAAGATTGGTTGCAAAAGGCCATAAACAAATTCATGGGGTCGACTATGATGAAACCTTTTCACAAGTTGCAATGCTTAAATCTGTTTGGATTTTACTTGTTATCGTTGCATATCATGATTATGAAATATGGAAGATGGATGCCAAGACTGATTTCCTTAATGGGAACCTTTTAGAGGATGTGTAAATGACACAACCTGAAGGATTTGACATACCAGAAGAAGCCCAAAAGATATGCAAGTTACAACGATCAATCTATGGATTGAAGAAAGCTTTGAGAAGTTGGAATCTTTGTTTTGATGAAGCAGTAAAACAATATAGATTCATCAAGAATGAAGATGAGCCTTGTGTCCATAAGAAGGTTAGTGGGATCATGGTCGTCTTTGTGGTATTATATGTAGATGACATATTACTCAATGGAAACAATGTCCCTACCTTGCAACAAGTGAAAACTTGGCTAGGGAAATGCTTTTCTATAAAAGACCTGGGTGAAGCAGCCTTTATATTAGGAATCAGGATCTATAGAAATAGATCACAAAAATTGCTTGTCCTAAGTCAGAATACATACATAGACAAAGTGCTAAAACGCTTTAATATGTATGATTTTAGGAAAAGATTCATACTTATGCAACATAGCTTGTGTCTATCAAAAACACAATCCCCTTCAACTAAGGAAGAAAGGGATCACATGAATAAAATTCCATATGCATCTGCAATAGGATCTATCATGTATGCCATGATATGTACTCGACCATATGTCTCGTATACTTTAAGTACAACGAGTAGGTACGAATCTGATCCCCGTGATGCTCATCGGGTGGCTGTCAAGAATATCCTTAAGTACTTCAGAAGGATTATGGACTCATTCTTAATATATGGAGGTCAGGAAGAGCTTGTTGTAATTGGATACACCGATGCTAGCTTCAAGACCGATAAGGATGACTTTAGATCGCAATCTGGTTACGTGTTCTGCTTAAATGGTTGCGTTGTGAGCTGGAAAAGTTTAAAGCTAGATACAGTTGTTGATTTTACAACCGAGGACGAGTATATTGCTACCTAAAATGCAGCAAAGGAAGTTATTTAGATCAAGAAGTTCATTAGTGAAATTAGCATAGTCCCTAGCATTGTGGATCCCATTGATCTCTATTGTGATAATAATGGTGCTATCGCACAAGATAAGGATACTAGATCTCACCAACGATCCAAACACATACTTAGGCTTTATTGATGATCAAACATTATCTATAAATGGATGATCATAAAGACAGTTGGTGGATACTTCACAAAGCATGCTGAGGGACATGAGTGACCTAGATGGAATTCGCCCATCCTTTGTAACATGATAAATGTCTAAGGGTCCAATATTGAATTGGACAAGAATGACACAGTCTATGCCTTGTGTTCAATATAGACATAAGGGAAAAGGGTAATTGTACACACAAATATTATCACAGAATGGTTTTGTCAGATCACATGACATTTTTTTGACTTGGGTAACAGTGATGTGTTGCTAGATACCACTCACTATTTATTATGTTTAATGTGTGATTTAATATAATTGTCAACATCGTAAAAAACCTATAGGGTCACACACATAAGGATAGGTTGATGAGATATATAGTAAATAAGGAACACCATAAGGTATGATGCACTTAAGAGAACTGTAGAACACCGTAAGGTACAATACGCTTAAGTTGAATACGAAATATGGTAAGGTACCATGCTCTAGTCATATACGGTACATCATAATGTATGATGCTTGTATGCTTAATTAGCCTTTTAGCTTGCATCCCACACAAGTGGTTCTATAAATATAACCCTTATGCTAAAGCATTTTCACTTGATGAAAATTTAGTCTTGAAACCCTAGTTATATTTTCTCTCACTCACTCACTCAAAGCTTTTGTTCATAAGAGCTAGCACTGTAACCGGAAGCGATCTGCTCGTATGGACTGAGTAGAGGCGTTGTTCTTCATCAACGCTCATGATCACAATATTAAAGGTCTGAATTGCTACAAGTGGTAATAGTTGCTATCACTTACCATGCCCATTTGTAAGGATCACTAAAGGAAAATTTTAATTTCTGTTGCATTTTGAATTGCGATTTTCCTTCACCTGAAGGCAAAGACTATTTTCTTGTAACTCATATGTAATCTCTTGTAACAACTTTCCTAGTATAGTGAATTAGAGAGTTGCTTTCTCCCCCATAGTAGATTGTTTGATCGAAATAGGTAAATAAACCTTCATCATTTTCTCTACTTATTCTGTTATATTATCTATGTAAAAATTATTATTATTATACACCATTTATATTGGTTGCTACTATTCTTTGCCTCATAAATAGATATTGAATTTTGTCGTAATTCACAACAAGATAAAAAAAATTAAAAAATGTTACAAGTTAGTCCCTTAACTTCACCTTAGTTATTTTATTTTGTCTCTTCTGTCAATTTTTGATAAAACATATGTTAAGTTATGGTGTCGTGCATGTACAACAAGGCTCAAGGTCATAATGTAATTCAGTAATTGTACAATAAAGTAGGATTTCCACTTAATGTAGCTTTATTGTGACCATCTTTATGGCACCTATTTAAGTGGAAACCCTACTTTATAGTACAAATATCTAGTCATATTTAGACTTTGAACCTTGTTACATCCACATCATTAGAACGTAACATTTTTTTGTCAGAAATTGACGGAAGGGGCCAAATAAGATTTCCGAAGTAAAGTTAAGAGACTAATTTGTAATGTTTTTTAGTTAAGGAACTAAAGCGGAACATTAAATAAAATTAAAAGACTTGAGAATTAAATATAGCAAGACAAAACAACCAACCACCAACACCAATCCAACAAAAGTGCAACCTACACCCAACAATCGATACACTAATTCGACCAAGAGATGTTCCTCCCTTTTCTAAAAAAAGCATTAAACCACTCTCAAGCGAGTAATTTAATCAAACTCAAAACATCCAAGTTTCTAAGAATGCTACCTTTAAAAAGGATATCATTTCTACTAAACCAAATGGACCAACAAAAAGCAAGACCAAAACACTAAGAAGAAATGGAATAATTTAAACCTTCAAATTTTCCTATAGAAACTTTCAAATTCTTTGAACAAACATTGTTGTAAGATGATGTTGCATTCAATGTCTTTAATTAGCTTTATGATTAACTTCTTTCATGGGCTTTATGAATGAAAATATTTGATTATTTGGTCTTTGAAAATCTTCCTAAAATTTTGCTAGGTTGCGTCTCTTCCTTGGGAACCAACAACAAATTGTAAAGATTAAAGTTTGCTTTGCTCCTAACTGGTTAGTAGCATCATCACGATGTTATGGACCCATTCAATTCAAGAAAAATAAAAATCAATTAAACAAGTAAAGAGAATGAACAATATGAATCCATACCTGAGTTGTTAAAGGGAAATCGCGCATAATATGAATTATGTTTTGGTTTAGGCCAAGCTCCAATTGTCCAAACTCCAATAACACCTAACGTCTGGAAGTAGCTCGTCTATAGGTCCTTTAGATCTATCTAATGGTTCTATGAGACAATTGATGAAATCCATACTAAAGGACAACTTAAGAGGTTTCGGTCCACAAAATTGTCATGCCTTAGCATTTAAATAGATAGAGGTCATTCAAGCATCTAAAGACCACCAAATTAGATAGACAGTTAAATCCATTAATTCCAACCCCTTGACCAAAGCTTATATGATCTTAGAAATGGTAAAATTGTACTCTAAGGATCTATATACATATTTTATCTTAGAAAAATATAATGAACATGAGGCTCTATATAACACGGGAACTTGAATCATTCTAAGGTACTCACAATTCTAACCTGAAACCTCTAACTTATTACATTCACTAACTCGAGCATCAGGTTGTTTATATGTATACACAGGTTGTTTATATGTATACACACACCCCAACCGTCGGACAAATCTAAAACAAGGTTTATAGAATTCGTCATCAGATTCATTATCGCCAACAATATTTAAAGAAAAAAGTCTACTCCAAATCATTTGAAGTCTTGTGTAAAAATAACTCTCCAACATTTCTACATTTTTATCTTACCTAAATTTGATGGTCAATAATAATAATAAATCAGTGACGACCATAACGAATGCCAGAAAGAACCTCATATCTCGTCCTTTTATCACCGTGAGATCGTAAGGGTTAATTAACCAAGTGCCTCAAGACAAGCTAACCCCACAATCTTAGTCACATTGAGAGACACAACCCCCATAACAACATAAGGATCCTCCACAAGACAAGGAGATCCATGAAGTTTTGATGATGATCCAAGAGATAAACAATTTAGTGATATGCGTGTTTCTCTCCATCCAAATGCAGTATAACGCCATCAAGAAGAAGAATGAGAGGCCGACCAAGGTCTAGGACACCAACATGGATATAACTTGACTAGAGGAGGAAAACAGGTTTCACTTATAATTACTTATGAACACCACTCACAGACTCCAAATCCAAAAGTAATAGATACACTTTAGGAAAAACCAAGCCCTTATCACTTGAGACACCCGCCTTCAAAGCCACATTTATAAGTTCGACACTGTAACACATATCATATAAGATCAACTCTATCATCAACGTCAGAAAGATATTTTAGAGAATAAGATACCTTGAGAAGGAATGATTTCACTCCTTTGGTCAATACATATTTCATCTATTGAGATCTCTAGAAACCCTTAGGATGTGATCCTAGGAATAAAACCAAATCTCGACTACCATATTGAAATTTTGGAAACTGTTAGATCCATGGTTTTAGGATTGACAACAATTTTGAAAAAACATGCTTCACGACAAGATGTTGTGTGAGATGTATTAACATGTTGGTTAGTTTACATTGGAGACGGATGTTGTGACATGTTGTACCAGAACATCAGTACATGTTGTTATTATTTTTGACATATTTGATTTGATTCTTTGAGATTCCTTTTGGTTATATCTCATTTATTTATTTAGGTCAAGAATATTTAATCTGGAACAATTGATTTGATCTCCAACTGTACATAAGTTTCTAAAATTGTATGTTGAGAAAATTTAGGAAACTTGATGTTTTTTTCCAAGATTTAAGAAGATTTTTCTGCATAATTGATGCAGCCCTCAGCTTGGGGACCCAGAAATATCTGGGTGAAGATTTTGAAGCCCATGGACTGCTGAGGAGTATATAAAGACAAACCTAAACCTAATGTAATTTGGATTTCACAATTTTGTAAAAATAAGGGGAAGTTTAGAATCTTAGGCTTTGAGAGTGTCTTGTGTGTTTTATGTATTACCCTTATATATTTTAATAAATATAGGTAGACTCATTGATCATTGTTACTTTTCAATCACTCATGAGATTTTAAGAAAGGAGTTGATTATTTGTCAAGTTATTGTTCATAGTTAAAATCTTTTAAGAAAAACTAAGTATTGTTTATTGAAAGAGTAATCTTCTATTTTGATTCTTGTCACTGGTTTTTAACACCGAGGTGATTGTGGGAAGTGAGTGGGGGTTCTCATATATAGGAGGTTCCTAGGTATAAATTTCATAGGGTAGTGATTAGATGATAAGTTGTTAATTTGGATTGTTTAGGCTTTGAACTAATACTATTATAGTGGATTTTTTCCTGGCTTGGTAGCCCCTAGAGTATGTGATGTTGCACTGAACTGGGTTAACAATTGGTTATTTTCTTTATCATTCTGCAATTTATTTCTTCATAATTTACAGTTTGATATATTTGTTTCGTCAGTCAACATATGTCGTAACATCTGTTTTGTCATTGTGTTCTGATGGTGGACATCAGTATTAACATGTTTTTAAAGTGCCAGAATTTCAATTGGCATCAGAGCTGACACTCTGGTCTATTTATTGGGTGAGCTTCAGTGATATTTTTTCTGGTACTATATGTCTTTTGAAGGATAGAATGATTGAATTCTTCAAATTAATGGACAACAAAACTTGGAAAATTGTCAGGTTGGGAGAATACTGGTGCTAAGGATATAAAAAGAAAGAGTATGAGTTGGATCTTGTTAACTCTAAAGCTTTGAATGCCATATTCAATGGATTTGATAAAAACATGTACATACAGTTAAACACATGTGCTATGACCAAAAGATGCTTGGGAATTTATCAAGACCACTCATGAAGGAACATCTTGTCAGGCAGATATTGAGGTCTCTACCCAATATATTTAACATGAAAGTGATAGCCATTGAAGAAGATCAAGACATCAACAGAATAGATGAACATTTTGGGTCACTTCAAATTTGTGAGCTGATTTTTAAAATGACTGATCTGATTTGAAGAACAAGAGCATGGTTTTGTCTCCAACTCTGGAGAATCTAGTGATATGTTTCAAATGAAGATTTATTAAATGATATTGTGTTCCTTGGGTGGAAATTCAACCATGTTATGAGGAAAGTGTTAGAATGTTAAGGCCTAATGTCAAGAACATCAGTCATGACATCAGCAAGAACTATGTTGCTCAGAGAAAAGTTGGAACAAATGAAAAGGTCAGTCCAATTAAAGACATTTAGTGTCATGATTTCGAAGAATTTAGAAATATACCCTACCTTCTCAAGAAACAACTTAAGGAGCTTTCTATTCCTTGGTCTAATGAGAGAAGTGTCTCTGATGATGAATATGCCAAAAGTGTAACTGCCTTAAAGGTAGGCTTCTGATGAAGAATCATGTGATGAAGAAATAAATAATGATGAGTTGGTTGCTAGTTATAAAGAATTGTGCATCACAAGCGACAAAGTCTATCAACAAGGAGAAGAACAAAAGGTAACTATCTCTTGACTACATGTTGAAAAGGAAGAATTTATGTCTCTATCCATAACCTGCAGAATGAGGTGACTTTGTTGACCTTTAAACTTGAAATCATGATCAAGTCTGTGAAGATATTGAACAAATGGCTCTACTGTGTAGGGGAGATTCTTTAAGATGGAATTTGATTGGAAACCTAAAAGGAACATGGTTTTATTATCAAGGCTCTAACAAGAAAAGAAAAACTCAAGTGACAAATTTTTTCCCATCAAAAGGTGGGCTGAGTTAATGATGTCAAACACAATGTCTCAACATCGCACCATACATCAAAATACTCAAGCTAAAGGTAGGTTATTGCACTGAGTGGTCACTTATGTGGTAAAATTGGTTATATTAGGTCCCTATGTTTCAAGTGGAATGGCCATCTTAAATTCCAACTTAACCTAAGGTTGACTAAGTAGTGGTAAAAACTAGGAAGGTATGGAAACTCAAGATAATTTCCTTATTGCTCTTCCACTCTTAGAGATTCAACAAAAGAAGATTGGTACTCTGATAGTGGTTGTTCTAGACACTTGATTGGAGTAAAGTTTTTGGTAAACATTTAGTCTTATTCTACCAGGTTTGTTACTTTTGGTGATGGTGCCAAAAGGTGAAATTATGGGTGTTATTGAAATGGATTGTACATGATTACCTAGTCTTGATGATGTTCTCCTTGTTAAAAGTCAAACATCTAATATGTTAATCATAAGCAATTATGTGATCAAGGTATGAAGGTAAATTTCACTAAGGGAGAATGTTTAGTCACTAATGAGAAGAATGAAGTTCTGATGAGGAGTGTTAAGTCCAAAGATAATTGTTATTTGTGGGTACCACTTGAATCTGCTTACTCATCCACATGCTTAATGTCCAATAAAGATAAAGTCAAGTTGTCACACCAGAAGTTGCAAGATCTAACTGCTGACACAATTCTAGAACTTCCTTTTATGAATCTAACGAGGCCAATGCAAGATATGAGTCTTGGTGAACAGAGGCATGTATATGTGGCTGTTAATGATTGTTTCTTTTTATCTAGGTAATCTATAGCAAGGAAAAGTCATATATCTTTGATGACTTCAAAGGCCTTTATCAACTACTTTAGGGAAAGATGAATTCCAAATGTGATGAAGAAATATTTATGGGTTTCTCTACTGATAGCAAATCATATAGAGATGTTCACTCCAAAATTAAAGTCAATGATTCAATCATTAAGAAAGGTACATATGTTGAAGCAAATGTTGAAACATCATTGTAGCAGTATGAGATTTCAGAAAATAAGGCAAACTCTGAAAAGCTAGCAGGCACTGATTTAGAGAGATCTCAAGCCAACAAAGTTACCTCTTTTGTTCAGAAAATTTATCCAAAGGAATTCTATTTTTTAGATCACCACTAGACTTAGAGATGTAATATCTAATTCTGGTTTTATCTCAAATTTTTCATTCAAATTAAAGGAGACCTTGACTGATGAATTTTGTGTGTAAAGTTATTGGCTCAAAATGGATTTTCAAGAACAAGTTTGATGGAAATAGTGCCGATGATGTATGGTTCTTCTTGAGAAACAATTTTGTCTCTTGGATCAACAAGAAGATAATTTATGTATCTTAGTCTTTCTTTATGGCTAGGTATACTTCTGAAGGAAGATGTTGATCTAAATACAATGTCAAACAAGATGTCATGATATTGTACAATGGCAAGTTGGTTTTAGTCAATATAGTCAAGGATGTCAGTTTGCTCAGAAGAACAAAGCTCTTTCATACTAGTCACCATATTGTCAGGGGTCTTGCTACATGAAAAAATAGTTACTCCTAGTCCTGGGGATACTGAGAAGCTACTGGGAGATATATTTTCTAAGACTTTATATGCAAATCAGATTGAGAATTGAGGGGTGTTTTAAGAATTTGTACTGCTAAATTATTATAGCAATTACAGTCTAGGAGGTTTGCAAATAATATTTTCTCTCCACTTTGTCTAACTGGTGTATGCAAATTCAAGACAAAAAATTTCCAATGGCAACTAGTTGTGGTTATCTTTGGGCAAGTAAATATCGGTTCAATTATTGTGAGAATTCCCAACAGTCAAAGCTTGGGAAGAAAGGAAGAGGGACAAGAGAGTGTCTCTCTCCTATGGTGAGTGGTCCATTATTAATAAGGATAATTACACTTCCTTCAAACACTCTCTTCTTGACTGGTCAGGTGTTACAAGCAAGGTCCTTCTTCTTTGCTAAAATCAAAACCTTACTGCCTCTCCCTCCTCTCAAGTTGTGTTTCAACAAGAGTCACTCGTCCAAAAATGTTGATGCTAAAAGAGTTCATTTGCTGGAAGCTAAGTCAGGAAAGAAAGCTAAGAGTACTAATCCAAAGAAGGTTGAATCCAAGGTGGAAACATTTGTTGGATCATCTACTGGAGCCTCTGTGACAGGGAAAAAGTTTTTGACAAGAAAAGTCATGTTCAATTATATGAATCTGACTTAGATGTTGATAAAGATTAGGGTTACTTACATTAACTCAGCGGTTCGTTTGAATAGCATATTTTAAAGATGACAATTTCTATTTGCTGTTTGGATCTGTAATAATTTCCTAACATTGGTTTCCTTCCTTTAGCTTTTGTTTTCATATGTTTGTTTCCATTACTAGTGTGTTTCCGTTTGTGTTTATTTCTTGTGTGCAATATAATTGTTTTTACACTTACTCTATTTTTGTCAATTTTAAGATAAAATTGGGGAGTAAAGTGTTAGTGTTTCAGGTTATCCTGATGTCATGTCAAATGTCTTGACATATTGAAAGGATTGTACTACTGCTAAGTGGAGAGTAGTCATTGTTATTTCTTGCTGTATGCAACTATTTAGGGGAGCATGATTGCCTGCCATGCTTGTTGGTGCTTCTGCTGCTGTAGGTTGTCTGTGTGCAATAATGTCAAATCACATGTTCTGACATTCAACATGATGTTTTTATTGATAACCGTGGTTACTCATTAGTAATCTATTACACGGGTGCTCTAAGTTATTTGTGATACTTATGTTGTATGTGCTTCTAATGTTTGAACTTGGATAGTTCAAATTTTTTTTCTTGTGATATAGGTTTTCCCCTTGAGGGGGAGGATTCATTATGTGTGACAAGGGAAGTACTGGTCATGTCTGAACTTGGAGTTGTGTTAGTGTGATTTCAAACCATATGTCTTGACATCTGTCTCCTGGAGTTTCTGAAGATATTCTTGTAAATGTAATGTATTTCTGATATATGTTTATGTTTGCAGTTTTATACAAAATTTATATGTTTTCACGTAGCTTGTGTTGTGAGATTGTGGTTTTATTTATGTCTCCATTTTGATTGTGCTAAGGTTGTTTTAGCCAAAATTTGCCAAAGGGGGGATTGTTAGATCCATGGTTTTAGGATTGGCAAGAATTTTGCTAAAACTTTGTTCATAGTAAAATATTGTGTGAGATGTCTTAACATATTTGTTAGTCTATACGGAAGACAGATGTTGTGACATGTTGTACCAGAACATCAGTACATGCTTTTATTATTCTTGACAAATTTGATTTTATTCTATGAGATTCCTTTTTGATATTTCTCATTTATTTGCGCAAGTCAAGAAGATTTAATCTGGAACAATTAATTTGATCTCCAATTGTATATAAGTTTCTAATATTGGATGTTGAGACAATTTAGGAAACTTGATATTTTGTTCGAAGATTTAAGGAGATTTTTCTGCATAATTGGTGCAACCCTCAGCTTGTGAATAAAAAAATATCCGAGTGAAGATTTTGAAGCCCATGGACTGCTGATGAGTATATAAAGAGAAACTTAAACCTAATGTAATTTGGATTTCACAATTTTTTAAAAATAAGGGGAATTTTAAAGTCTTAGGTTTTGAGAGTCTATTGTGTGTTTTTTGTGTCATCCTTATATCTTTTGATATATTGTGGTAGACTTATTGTTCATTGTTACTTGTCAATCACTCATGAGCTTTCAAGCAATGCGTTGATTATGTGTTAATTTATTGTTATTAGTTAAAAGATTTTAAGTAAAACTATGTATTCTTTATTGGAAGTGTAATCTTCTGTTTTGGTTCTTATCACTAGTTTGTGACTGGTTTTCATCACTGAGGTGATTGTGGGAAGTGAGAGGGGGCTCTCATATATAGGGGTTCCTAGGTAGAAATTGCATAGGTTAGTGATTAGATTATAAGATGTAAACTAGAATTATTTAGGCTTTGAACTAATACTATTATAGTGTATTTCCTTCCTGGCTTGTGTAGCGGTAGAAATGTTTAAGACAAAGCCATTGGATTGACTTGGCTTGTACAGATCAAAATAAAAATCGCCACTGCGCTTTATTGTTTCTAAAGGAATGGGAAAAGAAAGAATAACCCAAAAGAGGGGGAAAGATTCAAGGTAAGGGGGTTGGTTATGCAAAGGGAAGGTATTAGCACCCTAAACATCTACGGTATTCCGCATGAACCTCTTTGTAAAATCTGTATATTTTGGCTATAAAATGTTGTATAAAATAGACGATTGAGGTGAGGAAAGAAGTATATTTTTATAATTTTTGCACCCGTCGCGGTTGCGAACCTTTAGTTCCTATGTACAACCTTTCGTGCAATATGGGATCAGGGTACACGTAGTTCCTCTTTGAAAATTTTGAAACACAAGTGTGTTGGTTAATTTTATGAGATAAGACATCGTCATCATTGTCCGTGTGGAAAACATAGTTACTACCCACAATCATGAGAAAGGATAATTTGCATCATCTAAAAGTGGAGGATATGGATTAGATTTTAAAATCAACAAAACCTCACTCAACACCTAAGTGGAAAATATCTCTCTTCACTACATATTGTAGAAGTATAGTTGTTTGCATCACTACAAGGATTAACAAGAGTCTGATCTTTTGAGAAAAGTTTTAAAGTAAAAACCAAAGTGACAAAGATTGTTTGAATGAGATTGATTGACTTTTAGTATTCTCACAAAATGTCCAAGTATAGTTAGATTGATTAATGTTTGATTAAGAAAATATTTTTAAAATGAATGGACCTAAGTCCAAGTTTATTATGAAAGTGGTTCAAGTTTAGAAACAAGAAGATTTTTCAAAAGGAGTGAGAGGATTTTTGAAATTAAAGAAGATGGGAGGAGAAGAAGGGACTATCCTAAAGCATAAGGTAAAAGCTAAAGAAAAGAACCGTCTAACCAAATAAGAATCCAATACATGACATTATGAGTCAAGATAGAATTCCCATTCTTTGGATGGAAACCAAGCAAGGATACCAAACCTCTAGAGAAGACCAAACTTCAAATGTATTAAGTCTTCACAAAAGTTGGGCAGAGTAATGACTGTATACAGATGAGATCCAGATTACAGACAAAGTATGTAATCAAAATAACCTGCACACAAAAACAAATAAACAACCCAATGTCTTGAGGTAAACCCAAAGAAATCCATACAAAATATCAATTAAGGTCACAAGGTCTCCCACATAGGTCAAGGTTTCAATTCCTAAGTTCAAGAAGTTTATCACTCCATAATGCCAAGGATAGTAACCAAGTAGTCCAAGTACCATTAAAGTTTTTTATGATTCAAGTTGATTATTAATTATCTTCAAAAAGAAATGAAAAGCTCAAGTGAGCAAAAAAAAAACAAGACATAAAGATAAAGGCTCAAGTGAGCAAAGATGAAAATAGCATAAAATGTAAATGCCAAAGTAAATGGCACATAACGTAAAAGCATAAAATAAAAGCATAAAATAAAGTCAATTGTTAGAAGTTAATGGTTAGTTGGATGGCCATCTTGAAACTTGCATTTGGAACTCATTAGAGGATTGATAGAACCAAAGCCTCTCAACAACAAGTTGCATTTGCTTTTTGTCAAGTATATCATCCATTTTAAGATTCTCAAAGTAACTTAATGATCAATGATGTTTAAGTGATCCACTTTGACCAAAATTGATTAAGTTCCATTAGAGGATTGATAGAACTAAAGCCTCCTAACAACGGATCTCAAGGTTATTGGATTATAGGGTTCAAATTGACATACTTGGGCTTTCAAACATAAGTTTGGGCCACGAATGATCATTTTCTCAAATCGGGAGAAAATCTAGCGCTATGTTAAGCAATCGTAATTGGACTTATGTAGAAGTCACACTTATTTTGAGGTCGGTCAATAGCGATCTATGCACAATTTGTTTTGAGACATGATATAGAAATCATGCTCCAATAACACTTAGTACAATAAGAAGGGGATGAGATGCAGAGGAAAGGGGAAAATGAATAAACCACATTTGAATCAAAAGTTAATCAAACTATTATTAAAATCACTCATCCATATTTATGGATTTAAACAATTCAAATAAAGTGAAAAATTATAAAAATATATCAAAACATAAAATAAAAATGTGAAAAAATAAAAATCAGGAAGAGGAAAATCAAAAGTATTTTCCATAACTTTTTTCAGATTTTTTGGAGTTAAAATGAATTTTCTATGAATTTTTGAAGTTTAAAATAATTTAAATATAAAAATCAAAAGTAAAAATAAAGTCAAAACGCGTTAGTAAGCTAATCCAATGAATCAAACGCGTTGTGCATATCATGGTCTTTAATAAATATCACACCAGATGAAATATTTTAAAATTAAAACAACTTAAAATGTGGCGCGTTAGATGGAGTCTGACTCACAAAAGTAATCATATCCAAGGGCTCCTGAGGCACCCACATGGTAAGGCAAGCATATTATATCCGTTTCAAAAAAATAACGTGGCTTCATGTCATTGGTTGAAGACGGACATGTCATCGTCTTCAACCTGCAGCCATCCCCAAATTGAATCCTTCAAACTGTAAAATTAGCAATCCATACTGGTACCATTAGATTCGTCTCTTCAAGATGATTCTAATGGTACTATTGCGCCAAATTTATATAAATTGTGCAAGGCTGTGTTTGATGAAAACCATAAAATATAGCGAGGACGAAAATCTGGGATATCGAACTCAATTCTCAATGAAATTATAAATTATAAAAGAGCACGAGGATCAGAAGAATACAAGGAGAGTATTAGTCTTTTATTTGAATCAATTTGGCCAAGAAATCTACCTCAACGAAGTAGTGAGAAGTTGCTCTGAAACTGGACTTCTGTAGATCAATATAGGTCAAGATTCTTGAAAGTAATCGTATGGTTAGATTCAGAGAAGTTCAATGAAGCTAACTAAATGGAGCTTTTGGTGTTTGAAGGTGAGAATGTAAGAAATCAGAAATTCAAATTCAGAGTTCGTGTGGGATCTGAACAGGGGCCAACTGGCTATCAAAATCTTGAGAAAATGAGTGAGGAATGATCCTTATTTATAGTTGATCATGATGCAGGGCTCAAGCGTGTGAATTGGTGGAAAAATCAATGAAATCGTGTGGACCTGCTAAGTGTGAAAAGTGTGACTTCACATGGCTCAAAATGCAGCAAAATGAATGGTTTAAGGGTCGTTTCTTGTTATGGCAAGTTTCTAAACATGATTAGACACGAAATTGATCCTTAAACATGCTTGTAAATGGATTTAAACTAATTTTCAAATCTGACTGAACTTGAAATTTCCATTTCATGATGCCACCTTTATAACCATAGTGCCAATAATGTAGGGCACCATATGATGTGATTTTTGAAGCAATTGAAAGATAAAGTCACAAGCTTTACAATGTGCAAGGACTGAGATCAATTGGATGTTTGAGCAAGAAGTTGTGTTGAGTCAAAGTTGGAAAAAAATTGTTGACTTTTCATACTTAGAAAATTTCTAAGTTTTTCTTCAAAAATGACTTATATTGTCTTGCATCCAAACATGGCCTTCCACTTGAAATTTTATCTTGACCCAAAAATATGGAATGAATTAGTTCTCTTGAATGACATTTTGAAAATTGAACCATTCAAAATATCCAAAAATTGAGAGAGTTATGACTTGTTGAAGTTGGCAAAAATTAATGAAATGACCTATAATCTTTTGCATCCTTAGGGCATCTTCTTTCCATTTTCACACTTTGCTCATAAAAGAAATGTTGAAGCTCACATCTTCAAGATCATAATGGAAAAAGAATGGGCTCTAGGTGATAAAATTGATCAAGTTATGATCATTTGAAGTCACATAAAGGGATTTGAGGGTTCATCTAGAGGACTTGTAATCTTTCTTCATCATCAAGTTTGCAATGTTTTGTTCTTTAAATTCGTATACAGGTTGACAGAAGATGAAATTTAGTTTTTTATATACTATGTATATTGTTTGTTTCACTAACCTTTTAATTAAAATGCAAACATTTAAATTGACATATGTGATCGGTGGATCTGGAACTGACTGTTTTACGCTGGTTCGCGAAATGTCATGGAAGCAAGAGTCGCCACCGTCTTTTATTTTCTCCAACATGGAAAGGACAAAAGCATAGAAAAATTCCTTATTGAGAGTAGTTCTCGGTTCGGGAGGTAGATTTATGGAAAGGGAAGGTGTTAGCACCCTTTCTATCCATGGTTATCCATGGGCTCTTAGATACTTGCTCATTTGTGTTTTCAAAATGTTTGTTTGCTTTTCAAGGTGAGTAGGTTTGAAAAAGTTTCGTTTAAAATTTCAGTTCGACTCTTGTATCAGTCCTCAAGAGTGTTTTAAAAGTTGTTTTTGAAAGCTTTTTGCAAAGTGTCGGTGTGAAAAGAAGTTTTTTGATTTGTTTTGAATTAGAGCAAGTATCTATGAGTCGTCTACCTACCCTAAGGAATTGGTCTGTGTAAATGTCCTTGAGGTAGTTCCATCCCACCATTGAGAGGTAGGTAGCACCACCGTTGGAGGTGTTCGGGTCAATTCGAGTTTGTAGGGACAGTGTGGTCACCAGAGCAATAGTAGGACACCTTAGAAGCTACCCTCATGCCATGTTCATGGACATGAGGACTTACTAAAACGTCCTCTACTCGACGACCACGTTTCGAGGGGCAAGGCAACAGTGAGGCATACCCTAGGAGTGGTGTGTGAATTGTGTGTCATTTTCAGTCATATTTTATTCTTGTCATGCATTTGGCGGTCTACGCTTTGATTTTATTAGAGCATACATTCTTTCATGTGTTTATTAACAGTTAAAAGGTGCGGGAATTAAAATGCGGAAAATAAAGGTCCTACGCTATTACAAGGCGCAGGTCCACATCGCCAAATTAAACCAAGACCCGATTTGAATAAATAAAATGCGGAAAGTAAATGTCCTAATTATCTATTACAAGGCTTTGGGGCAAATACATTATATCCACAAAAGAAATAAAAATAAATGCGAAAAGAAATTAGAATCGAGTGCGAGGGCGTTGGACCCTTGAATTGAAATTATTAAATTTAATTAAATTAAATAAAGAAAAGAAATTATTTTTTTGATGTTTTTGTATTTATAAAATGCAATGAGAATAAAGAAAATTAATATTGAAAGAAACCCTAATTCTAAATTGCTTTTAATTATTAAAGAAAATTGTTAAGTTTAATCTAATTTAACCCTAATTAATTAATTACAAGTATTTACAAAAATAATTAATGGTTAATAATAATTATAATAAGAAAAGAATATTTATTAAAAAAAGAGGATCAAAATGTACTAAAAACCTATTTTTATATTTTTTAGTTATTAAGAAGTAAATAAAAATTAAAACCCTGAATTAAAATTAAAATGATCATTAAAATTATTTACAAAATAATTAGTGAATTAAATATTAAATGAGGCATATTTTTATTTTTATGATTTTCTGATTTTTTTTATATTTTTGTATTATTAAAATTAGCTTGTGGAATTAATTAAAACAAAAAATAAATAATTAAAATAAATAATAGAGAAAGAATGAAAGGAAGAAAATACAAACAAGATGGGGTTTCTGGCCCAATTGAGGAGGTGCATTTGCAGCAATTAGGCCCATTTGAATGAGGCCTTTTTGACTTTTCAGACTTGCGTGTGGAGGTGTTGACTGGTGTCCATGGTGGACTGTCCATCCTGGCCTTTGGATTGGAGTTGTTGGGCGCGTGGCAAGCAAAGATGTGAAGCTGCATGGTAGGCCCTGGGGCATGTACTGCATGGAAGCATGTTAAAACAAAATATATTGAATAAGTGGGGGACCTGGGAATCGAACCCAGGTCCCATTGCCTGCGTGACAACACAACAACCACCAAGCCAAACGCGTTTCTTTGTTTACTTAGTAGGCACTGATCAACATATGCAAAGCGTGCAATTATTCTGAAACCAACAAAAAACGCGCCAATGATTTGAACGCACCACTCACAAGCCAACAGCTAATCTTCTTCTCCACTTCTTCGCTTTTGCCTGAAAAAATATAGAATGGATAGCGGGGGTTTTAAACCCCCACTAAGTGCAGAACATAAAAATAGCGATTAGGCCATATGTAAATATAAAAAAGGCGCGATGGGGGGAATTGCTTCGTTTGGACATTCTAAATCCAGTGGTATAGGTCTCGTTGCCTAATTTTTCCATATACTCAAAGCCCCAAATGGAAGCTTCTGAAACCCTAACCTGCATCCATGGTAACTTTGCATACAAGTGTCTATAATTTAATTAGACGATACCATTAGCTTTAGAATGACCAGGTTAGTATAAATCAAGCATTACAATGTATGGAAAATGCGTGCAAATCAAAATACGAATATGAAGAATATCATGAACAGGGCGACTGTGTTTTACCAGTTCTTGAGGTTAGGGGATGTGATTTTGATTGGGAAAGCTTCCTGGAGGTGTCAGGAATGTAATGGAATGGTTCTTTGGCTTGGAAAAGTGCTTTTGATGTGAAAACAGTTTCAAGCTTTTTGGCAAAAATTTCCAATGTTGTTCTTGATCTGGGGCGCAGCCTCTGTGTTCTTCTGATTAGGTTATTGTTTGTGCATATATGAGGAATGAATTAGGTTAGAAAACAAAGCCCAAAATCCATTCAATCAATGTTTTTGAATTTGTGATTTTCATGAATCTTTTTCAATCTTTTTGTCATGAAGAACATGCCTATTTGCATAGAATCTTTCCTTTTTTGATGTGCACGAAATCTTGAGTGAATAAGGAGTGGAAATGCTGCATAAAAAGATTTGAAAGGTGGCATTTAGTATTTTTTCATATTTAATTTTAATTAAGTGAATTAATAATAATAAAAATTCAAATAATTAATAAAAAATGATGAAATAACTCCCTTGGATGTCAATGGGTCGTTCATAGCTTTTGGGTGATGATTCTTGGAAGAAATTGAGGCCCATTAGCAATTTTGAGGCATTTGAAGCAAAGTTGACTTTTCAAAATTCCCAAAAATTTTCCAACTTCCACAAGGCATATCTTTCTCAATTTTTACGCTTTGATCATGTTCTTGGACATTTTGGAAAGGTCTTGAAGTCCTTTAACCAATGCCTTTGGTCCCATGTAATTTTGATTTACCAATCTCAAGTTATGGTCTTTGACTTAAAGTGCCTTTTTGTTGATATTTGAAAATGACCTATAATGTTGAGATTGATAACTTTTTGTGAGAGCATTTCTTGGACTTGAAGTGTGAAGATGAGCTGTAGGAAATGTCATTATCTTCAAAATGAGCTTTGGATGGAATTTTTCTGATAAACCATGTGGAAGTTATGCCTTGGTCAATTTGCAGTTGACTTTTTCAACTGTCCAGAAATAGAAACTTTTGCATCTTGAGACTTTTTGAGCCATGCCTTGAGAATCATGATCAAGAATTGATCAAATGATGTTTGTGGCTTTAAAATAAGATGTTGACCAAAAATTTTGACCTTTGACTGTCAAATGACCATTTTGCCCCTGCAGTTGACTGTTGAGCAATTAGGGTTTTTGACTGTGCAATTTTGTGCTGTAAGTCTTGAAACTTGGTATAAGGATGCTTGACAATGTTTGTAGGCATGTGGGACTTGTTTGGACCCTTGGAAACTTCAATTTCTTTGCCAGAACCAAAACCCTAATTTTTGACTGTTAGGAGGCCCTTGGACTGTGCAACCCTTGGGGGGTTTTGAAGTATGCTCTTTGCAAATCTTGAAGAATATGGGAGGGAAAATTTTGGGGTACAACAATTGCCCTTGTTCAATATTCTTATACCTGAGGATGTAGATTGGCTGGCGTGCCTTTCGTAATCCGAGGGTGGAAGATGATTGAACACTAGAGTGCCCAGAAATTTGCGCTCACATAGTAGTGTGATGATGGGAATGGGCTTACAGATGCCATTTGGAGATTGATGGATAGGAAGATGGGCTTACAGATGCCATGTTGAGAGGTGATGGATAGGTGGATGGGCTTATAGATGCCATCTGGGTGTCGATCGCGTAAGGGATTCCTTAGCGAGAACTTGCGTACCTGAAAAAGAAAGATGATTACCTGACCTGTTACAGGAGTTTGACTTCAAACTTTCTATGTAGACGCGCCCTGGCTGGATACAGGTATCGAATCTTTGAACTCTTCAGACGTGCCCTGGCGAGATACAGTAATCGAGTCGGGAGCTTTAAAAGGTTATGAATGAATCAGGGATGGTTACTACCTCAACGGGACGGTGAGAGAACCTCGGATGATTACTACCTCAACAGTAACGATGAGAGAACCTGAGGCGATTACTACCTCAACAGTAACAATGAGAGAATCTGGGGCGATTACTACCTCAACAGTAACGATGAGAGAATCTGGGGCGATTACTACCTCAACAGTAACGATGAGAGAATCTGGGGCGATTACTACCTCAACAGTAACGATGAGAGAATCTGGGGCGATTACTACCTCAACAGTAATGATGAGAGAATCTTGGATGTCTTCTACTGAGTCTTCATCAGGAAAATCTTTAGGAATCGATTTAACTGGACTAGAGAAGGCCTTTGACTGGATAAGAATCAGAAAAATCTTTAGGAGTCGATTTAACTGAACCAGGCAAGGTCTTGGAATCTTCAACTGGATAAGAATCAGGGAGATCTTAGGGTCGATCTGACTGAACCAGAGAAGGCCTTTGACTGGATAAGAATCAGAAAAATCTTTAGGAGTCGATTTAACTGAACCAGGCAAGGTCTTGGAATCTTCAACTGGAATAAGAATCAGGGAGATCTTAGGGTCGATCTGAATGAACCAGAGAAGGCCTTTGACTAGATAAGAATTTGAAAAATCTTTAGGAGTCGATTTAACTGAACCAGGAAAGGTCTTGGAATCTTCAACTGGAATAAGAATCAGGGAGATCTTAGGGTCGATCTGACTGAACTAGAGAAGGCCTTTGACTGGATAAGAATCAGAAAAATCTTTAGGAGTCGATTTAACTGAACCAGGCAAGGTCTTGGAATATTCAACTGGAATAAGAATCAAGGAGATCTTAGCGTCGATCTGACTGAACCAGAGAAGGCCTTTGACTGGATAAGAATCAGAAAAATCTTTAGGATTCGATTTAACTGAACCAGGCAAGGTCTTGAAATAACTTCAACTGGATAAGAATCAGAAGAATCTTAGGGTCGATTTATCTGAACCAGAGAAGGTCTTGGACATAGCTGAGAACTTGACTGGATCTTTCCTGAAAGGTAAAGGTTAGTCATATGCAATGCATGATATGGATCAAGCAATGATATTCTCAACATAAATGAGATTGTGTGTTCATGATGCGTATATGCATACTATAATGTATGAAAATGCGATGTTTATGAATGTATGTTTTCGTCTAGGAAAGTAAATCCTTGACGGGTGCCGGGAAGTTGAATCCTGGGCTGATGTTGGAGAATAGTGCTTTGTTGTTTCCGCTGGGGATGATAGTTGCAAGAATACCGGTAGGAGAAGATAACTCCGTTGGGGAATAAACTTGGCGAATGGATTACGCTGCGGGGAGAAAATTTATTCTAGCGATCTTGTTGGGGAACAATACTCTGTGGGGAGGGGTACTCTGTTGAGATATTGATGGTAACTTCGCTGGGGATACCGTTGATATGTTGGAAGTGTTAATAGACTCCACTGGGGATAGGAAGACTTCGCCGAGGACGATCTTTCTGTGGCTTTTGGCCGAGGATAACCCATTTATATCCTGGTAGGGAAATAACCTTTGAATAAAGCCAGGGGACGTGTTCGTGCTCTGCAGGGGGGAAGCTTCCAGAATCTACTGGGGATGAGCTTCCTGCTGGGGAGATGATTCAAACTTTCTTGGGGAAATCTTGATTGGACTCTCCTGGGGAAATTTTGAGATGTACTGGGGAAGTGGCTCCACTAAAGGTCTGGTATACCGCCGGGGAACAGTCTTAGACCAAGACTGTCGGGGATGCTTGTTAAGAATATTCGTATATTGTGCTGGGGAATGTTAAGATCTGCGGGGGATACCCAACTTCCTTAAGACTGATTGTATAACTTTGCTTGGGGAGAGTGTATTGACTTGCTGACTCACTCTCTGGGGAATTGAGGTATATTGATTATGTTCTTCGGCTGAACCTACCTTGATACCTTGGTGGACAGAACAATTAGATCGCTTAGACCACTCATTATTGCCCCTGTTTCTAATGTTACCTGTAATTAATCCTTTGTTTCGTATGCAAATATTCATGAGTTAGCAAATTATTGTCAAATGCATATATCACAAATTGAACCTTGGACGTTCTTCGCAAAACAAAACAAAAAAAGGAAAAAACAAAAGGCAATTTGTAGCTGAAAAGTGTATTTATATTGATTTTTGAATTTGCCTGTAAATAGGCGTTTATGTACAAGAGGCTGACGTCCTAGTAAGAGAACACCGCCGAACAAAAGAGTTTATACAAATTATACAAAGGGAAAACAAAACAGCTATGTGAAAAGAAAAATCCCACTGGGTTCTAACTCTGCTATGGCCTTTATATCTTCGAGCGTCTCATCACTTGATGACCTAGTCGAGGATGAAGCTGATTGATTGATGCCGTTTGAACTTGATGTTGATACCGGATTCTGGATGCAAGGTGATCCAATGAGACATAGTATTACGCTTTATCCCTAACTTTTGCCTGGACCGCCCTTTCGGGTTTTCAGTCCACCGGGATACCCATTTTTGCCCAAGCCGCCTTTTCAGGTTTTCGACTTGCCGGGTGTACAGATTTTTTTTATTTCATCCCTTCATTTTGCCCGAACCCTTTTGGTTTGCCGGGAAGCCCTAATTTTTGCCTAGGTATGTCAACCTAGCGGGTCTTTTATCATGCGTAGTATCTTTTTACTATGTCTGCATTGGCGGGGTGAGGAAGGTCGTCACCATCCATGGTGGTTAGAATCATGGCTCCTCCTGAGAACACATGTTTAACCACAAATGGCCCTTCGTACGTAGGGGTCCATTTTCCCCTTGGATCACTCTGAGGAAGGATGATGTGCTTGATTACCAGATCCCCAACTTGATATTCTTGTGGTCTGAGCTTTTTGTTAAATGCCCTGATCATCCGTTTTTGGTACGTTTGACCATGACAAATAGCAGCAAGTCTCTTTTCGTCAATTAGATTTAGTTGATCAAGTCGTGTCTGGATCCAATCGTCTTCACTCAGATCTGCATCCTTCATTATCCGGAGGGAGGGTATTTACACTTCAATCGGTAAGACTGCCTCCATGCCGTAGATCAAGGAGAAAGGAGTTGCCCCGATTGACGTCCTAGCTGAGGTACGATACCCATGTAGAGCAAACGGTAACATCTCGTGCCAATCCTTATAGGTCATTGTCATCTTCTGCACAATTTTCTTGATATTCTTATTCGCCGCTTCTACAGCCCCATTCATCTTCGGCCAGTAAGGAGAAGAGTTGTGGTGCTGTATCTTCAATTGCTCGCAGAGCTCAGTGATCATCTTGTTATTGAGATTGGTACCATTGTCTGTAATGATCCTTTCTGGGATGCCGTATCAACAGATCAGATTGTGCCGAATGAACTGTGCCACAACATTCTTGGTTACTGTGGCGTACGAAGCTGCTTCAACCCACTTCGTAAAGTAATAAATCGCTACCAGGATGAAGCGATGCCCGTTGGACGCTGTAGGTTTAATCTCGCCGATCATATCTATGCCCCACATTGCAAAAGGCCAAGGTGCAGTCAGAACATTTAGAGGAACTGGAGGAACATGCACCTTGTCTGCATAAATCTGGCATTTATCACATGTCCGAGAGTGTTGGTAGCAGTCGGCTTCCATTGTGGACCAGAAATACCCTGCCTGAAGGATCTTCTTTGCCATAGTGTATCCACTGGAATGTGTTCCGAAGGTACCTTCATGTAGCTCTTCCATGATCCTTTCTGCTTCAGTCTTATCCACACAACGCAGTAAGGTCGAATCATGGTTTCGCTTGTACAGGATGCCGTTGCTAAGGAAGAACTTCGCTGCGAACCTTCTCAGAAACTTTTTATCATTGACAGATGCACCTTCAGGGTATTCCTGAGCTTCCAAATATCTCTTCACCTCATGGTACCAAGGCTTCTCAGTCACCAATTCAGTCTCAAGATCACAATAGTATGCCGGTTCGTCCAGTTTCCAGATAATGATCCGGGGAGCCTCATTGTCCCATTTGACTTTGAACATGGAAGACATCGTAGCTAACGCGTCCGCCAACTGATTCTCCTCTCTTGGGAAATGTTCAAAAGTTATCTCTGTAAAGTGGGGAATCAAGGTCAACACACATTCTCTGTAAGGAATAAGATTCGGATGTTTCGTATCCCACTCCCCTTTGATCTGATTGATCACGAGAGCGGAATCTCCGAAGACACTCAGAAACTTGATCCTTAGGTCGATCGCAGCTTGAAGACCCATGATGCATGCCTCATACTCCGCCATGTTGTTAGTGCAGTTGAAACATAGCCGGGCAGTGAGTGGAGTATGAGTTCCTTGAGGGGATATGATCACAGCGCCGATGCCGTTACCCAAAGCGTTGGAGGCTCCGTCAAAGTGCATAGACCATCGGGATCCTTCCTCAGGTCCTTCATCCGGTCCAGGTACTTCACAATCAGTCACAATCATGATGCTCTCATCTGGAAACTCGAAGTTCATTGACTGATAGTCGTCCACTGCTTGATGTGCCAAGTGGTCTGCTAATACACTCCCCTTGATAGCTTTTTGGGTCGTGTACTGGATGTCGTATTCCGTCAAGATCATTTGCCATCTTGTTATTCTCCCGGACAGAGCAGGTTTTTCAAATATGTACTTTATTGGATCCATCTTTGAGATCAACAAGGTAGTGTGAGTCAGCATATACTGTCTCAGCCGGCGAGCAGCCCATACCAAAGCGCAGCAAGTTTTCTCCAGCAGTGAGTATCGGGTCTCACAGTCGGTAAACTTTTTGCCAAGGTAATAAATGGCATGCTCTTTTTGGCCAGACTCATCATGCTGCCCCAGCACACACCCCATTGAGTTGTCAAGTACTGTCAGGTATAGTATCAGAGGTCTCCCTTCAACCGGTGGCATAAGGATGGGTGGTTCTTGGAGATACTCTTTGATTCTGTCAAAAGCGGCCTGACATTCGTCGTTCCAACGTACTACCTGATCTTTCTTCAGCAACTTGAAGATTGGTTCACAAGTAGCGATTAGATGCGAGATGAACCGGGCGATGTAATTCAGACGTCCTAGAAAGCCTCTGACTTCTTTCTCTGTCTTAGGAACTGGCATCTCTTGAATGGATTTAACCTTGGCAGGGTCCACTTGAATACCCTTGTCACTTACGACGAAGCCTAGCAATTTTTCAGATCTAACCCCGAAGGTGCACTTGTTCGGGTTCAACCTCAGCTTGTACAGTTTCATACGGTCAAACAGTTTCTGCAGATGGTCAAGGTGTTCCTCCTCAGTTTGGGACCTTGCAATCATGTCGTCGACATACACTTCTATCTCATGATGGATCATGTCATGAAATAAAGCAACCATGGCACGTTGGTAGGTTGCCCCAGCGTTTTTTAGTCCGAATGGCATGACCTTATAGCAGAAGGTGCCCCACTGAGTAACAAAGGTAGTCTTTTCCATGTCTTTAGGAGCCATCTTGATCTGATTATACCCCGAAAAACCATCCATGAAGGAGAATACCTTGTGCTGAGCAGTATTTTCAACCAAAACGTCAATGTGAGGTAGGGGAAAGTCATCTTTGGGGCTGGCCCTATTCAGATCCCTGTAGTCGACACACATTCTGACTTTACCATCTTTCTTTGGTACCGGCACCACATTAGCAACCCACTGGGGGTAAAAAGTCACTGCAAGAAACCCGGCATCAAACTGTTTCATAACCTCAGCTTTGATCTTCTCAGACATCTCTGAACGCATACGGCGGACCTTCTGCTTAACCGGAGGGCAGTCTTCCTTGGTAGGCAAGTGATGGACCACAATGTCGGTATCTAACCCAAGCATGTCTTCGTAGGACCAGGCAAAGATCTCCACATAATCGTGTAACATCCGAGTCAACCGTTGCTTCACGCTGAGCTCTAGGTTGGCACCAATCTTGACTTCCTTCCTATCTGTCTTGGTACCCAGATTTATCGTTTCCACCGGCTCTTCATGTGGTTGAATTGCCCTCTCTTCCTGGAGTAACAGTCTTGCAAGCTCGCCAGGCACTTCGCAATCATCTTCACCTTCGTCTTCGGCTAAGTTGATTGGACTTTTGAAGTCATAAATGGCAGTAGTAGAGTCGTTACCAGTGAGATCCAGAGTGGATTGAAACCTGTATGAGTGAGTGTGTGTAAATACAGCTGTTTTGCAATATATAAAGAAAGGAAAGAAAGAAAAGGAGCATAAGATTTGAAATGCGAGAAAACGTCCAAGGTCTTTATTCATGATATATGAAATGACAATTAATATGCCCTCACAAATGAAGCCACGGTGCCCCGGGTAAGACACCGGGCCATAGAGTTTCAATTCATTGTTTATTACAAATAACAAAACAAAGGAGTTTATTACTGCGTAACAAAAGTAACAGGAGTATGATCTCTTGCAGTCCAATTGGTCAATCCACTATCAGTCGTCGGGTAGGTCCAGCTATTGAACTCTGATTCTTCCACTTCATCTTCATCCCCAATAGCATTCACTCCTGGATTGGTGATGAGCACAGGAGGTCTTCCGGTCTTAGCTTTGCACACAGCCCTCTGAGCCTCTGCAGTAAAACCCAGTCCAAACTTGTCAGTTTTTGGTGTAAAATCAGGGAGCCTGCCCCAGTTAGCACATTCACCTTTCTCGATCACAGCCCGGGCGTCCTTCAAGGAAGCCATCTTCAAAGGAAAGTCCTCTTCAACCACTATTTCTGTTGCTGCCAATGTTGAGGGTACCTCTTCAAAATGCTGAAAGGGGGTTTCAATAAACTCCCCGTCCATCTCAATATACCGGAAGAAATTCAAATGGCTCACCATATACTCCTCCTCTCCCTGCACAGTGACAATCTTCCCTCTGACGGGGTACTTGAGCTTCTGGTGTAGGGTAGAGGTCACTGCCCCAGGTTTTTGAATCCAAGGTCGACCCAGTAAACAGGAATAAGATGGACGAATATCCATCACATAGAAAGTTGAGTCGAATACTTGAGAACCCACACGAATAGGAATGTCTACCTCTCCATGAACCATCCTCTTCGATCCGTCAAAGGCTCGAACAATAATGTTGCTAGGTTTCAATTCCAGACCCTCACAATCCAAACGGTCTAAGGCCTTTTTGGGTAGCACATTCAGGGAAGAACCGGTGTCCACCAACACGTGCGCAAGAGTAGTGCCCCTGCATTCAATAGAGACATGCAGGGCATCATTGTGGTTCTTTCCCTTAGCAGTAAGGTCAGCATCCGAAAAACCCAAACCATTGTCAGCTGCCAAATTGGCTACGCAATCAGTAAACTGGTCTGCAGAGGTCTCTTGTGGCACATGGGCCGTCTTTAGAAATGAAATTAAGGCCTTAGCATGGGCCTCTGAGCACAGCAACAAGGAGAGCATAGAGATCTTGGAGGGGGTATGCCCCAACTGTTCAACAACATTAAAGTCACTTTTCTTGATTATTTTGAGAATTTCCTCCATCTCTTGTTGGGAGGCTTCAACATTCACAGACTTTGGCGCCTCCATCCGGGCAGGCTCATCATCAATCCCTTTGCCCCGAGCATTAGATGACTCGGCAGCAGGGGAAGCAATTTGATCAGAAGTGGAAACAGGTGCACTTGCAGGCGTTATAATAAGAGGTCTTCGAATAGTTGGCGGCGCAATGTCAGGCGAGAAGAGCCTGCCACTGCGGGTAACTTTGGCTGGACCAGTGATATTGCTGATGCTGGTGCCAGTGTTGAACTCTTGCTTTATACCATGTACATATACATCTGCCCCATAGTGCCATGGGACAACCTTATCAGATTCATTAGGGAGAGGCCCCGGAACAGTAATAACAATGGGTGCGACAGCCATGATTTTAACTGGCTTCCTCGGGGGAGCCTTGATCGGATTGTTGAAAATTGTAACAACGAATATTTCTTCCACAGGAACAAACGGAACAGCGGTTTTCTTGAAGAGAATCTCTTTGCTGTCCATCAGGCTTTGGATGCCTAACTTCAGCAAGGGACAACCAGTAGGGGTAACAGCATACAACATGAAACCCTTGCTGCAACCCGGAAATAAACCGGCCAGAAGTAGGTTCCTCTTAACAGTCATCAGTGGGGTAGCTACATCATTCACAGAAACGGCATATAAGTCTTCATCAACGGCATTCACTCCATGCTGGGGCATAGGAGCAGTCACCACATTTGGCCTCTCAGGCGCCTCAAATTGTATCTCCTTCGCATCAATAAGGTCTTGCACCTTATTCCTCAGGGCCCAACAGTCATCAGTAGAATGCCCCGTGCTATCGGAGTGATAAGCACAGCGGGCATTTAGATTGTACTTCGGAGAGGCAGTATTCACAACCTTCGGGGCCTCCCTGACAGTCACTAAGTTGGTGAATAACAGCTGCGGCAAGATTTGTGATAAGGTCATACCCAGCCGGGTAAACTCTCTTCTGGGTCTTTCAGCCCTTTGTTGATTGGTTTGCCGAGGAGCGGCAGCAGGTTTGGCAATCACTACCGCGTTGACAAATTGGAGGCGCTCTGGTTTGTCTTGCCTCCTAGGCCCATACACAGGACTGGCCTCCTTCTTAAAAGGTTTCTTCTCAGCACTTGAAGACGCACCTTTCTGAATCTTACCGGACTTCATTCCAGCCTCTATCCTTTCCCCAGTCAGAATAAGATCAGTGAACCCTGCAGATGAATTACCGATAAGATGATTGAAGAATGGCCCGGAGAGGGTCCCCAAGAACATATCCACCAGCTCACGGTCAGTTAACGGAGGCTGCACCCTGCCAGCCAGATCCCTCCACTTCTGTGCATACTCCTTAAAACCTTCGCTTGATCCTAGCGACATACCCTGGAGTTGGGTACGTGTAGGAGCAAGGTCGGCATTATATTGATACTGCTTGTAAAAAGTAGTAGCCAACTCCTCCCAGTTACGAACTTTGGTTCCATCCAGCTGATAGAACCATTCGAGATGAGTCCCTGAAAGACTCTCCTGGAAGAAGTGGATCCACAAGTTCTTGTCCACTGTGTACGGTTGAATCTTCCGCACATAAGATCTGAGGTGTAGCTTGGGGAAAGACGCCCCGTCATACTTGGTGAAAGATGGGGCCTTAAACTTGTGAGGAATGATCACACCAGTAGATAAGCCCAAGTCTCCGAAATCCAGCCCAGGCACTTGTTGGATCTCCATGGCATTCAGTCTGTCTTCCAACTGCTTGTACCGGTCTTCAGCAGGAGGATACTGTTCCTCATTAAAGTCAGTCTCGTTGTCAGAGACTACCGGACTTGGAGCCTTTCCCCCCTGGGGACTGTCTTTGCCTACAGAAGAACCAGCTTCCTCATTCTGCACAGTATTACCAAACCTCTGGCCCGAGTTGAAAAGAACAGTTCTCTTCTTCTTCTTCTCCTTCTTCAGGAGCAAAGCCTTCAGCTCTTCTTGGCCTTGAGCCAAACCCATGATTAGCTCCTGAAATTGTGTGTTCTGCGCCTGAAGGGCTTTGATAGACATCTCGGTTGATGATTCAGGGTTCATGATGCTGAAATAAACAGCGAAGAACAGTAAGCAACCTGAAAAGAAGAATACCTGTTATGCACATGATGAATGGAATGCGTATGATTTATGTTTTCAAAGACAATCGGGAATCAACTTTGTAAACAAAAAGGAACACACTTCATTAGATTCAACTTTGAAACTTAAATTGTTCAACAGATTGCCCTTAGGCGTTACATAAAATGGAAATACTGAAAAGGGAAAAAAACTGTAAAAGAACATCCAAAGTTCATCATTGATCCCAGGGTCTCCTCTTCTCAGTACGGATGTAGTCATTCAGAGCTCGCTCATTCTCCAACTGCTTTGTCAGCTTCTGGATCTTCAATTCCTGCTCGTTGAACTTTTCCCGATAAGAATCTCGTTCTTCTCACAGTTGCGACCAAGACCTCTTTAATGTCTCATAATCAGTAGGTATCTGAAGAGGGAGGACAGTTGGAGGAGCCCCATCTTTATCAGGATACTCAAGAATGACGGGTCTGACAGCTTCGTATGGCATACCTAACTTCTGAGCACGGATGCGAACCCATTTGTAGTAGGCTTCCATAGGTAGAGAAGTCTTTGGCCCCAATTCTTGTGGGTCAGCTTTATAAACTCTGTCCCAAGCCTTGATGAACCTACGACGCAGCTCGTCACTATCCACATGAAACTCAAAACTGATGTGGGGGACCAACATCTCATGAGGCCCTGCTCTTCTGGCTCTTCCAAACTGACGGAGCGCTAGACATGGATTGTAAGAGATTCCTCCTTGAGTACCAATCAAAGGAACATTAGGGTATTCTCCGCAACGATCAATATCAGCTATCTCATCCAAACCTCTGAAAGTCCAAATGATGTCCTTGTCAGTGAGAGACATTAACCTATGAGCCCAACCTCTTCCTTCTTGGTTCTTCAGCACGAACTTAGGGAGATGTGAAATAAACCACCTCACCAACAAAGGGATACAACACCACAGAGTTCCTCGTCTTCGGGCAGTACAAGCATAAAGTTGTTGCAGGATATCACCCAAGAGAGTGGGCACCGGATTCTGAGACATGAAGATCCTTATGGCAGTGACATTGATGAAGTTGTCAGGATTAGGAAACAAGACTAGCCCATAGATTAAGAGAGCCAAGATATCTTCATATGCCCTAAAGTCCAAGTCATTCCAGAAACTGTTAGCTTTACCAACCAGAAACTTGGCCAAGAAACCCTTAACTCCGCTTCTAGTCACCCAATTGTCCATTACTTCTTGATGGGTCAAGGGGAGAGCTGCAGCAACCTCCTCAAGCCTGAGGGTCTTTTCCCAACCAGTGTAGGGAGTCTGATCCAAGATAGGGATACCAAGCAAATCAGAGAACTCTTCCAGGGTAGGGACCAGCTGGAAGTCTTGAAAGGTGAAGCACTGGTACAGAGGGTCATAGAACTGGGTCAGGACACTCATCAACTGTTGATCCCGCTTTGTAGTGACTAAACTGAGAAGAGAACCATGCCTCTGGATGAAGGATGTGGTGTTTGGAATTCTGCTAACCAATTCTTCAAGTAACTCAGGTGAGTGAACAAAGTTGAACCGGATAGTATTCCTTCGCATAGGCATCATGATGTCCTACAAAACAGAGCAAAGGTGAAACCCTCTTGTCTTTGAAATGGTCAATTCTTATGCACGATGCATGCAATGCTCATGATGTTATGATGTTATGATAAAGCACACCACAAATATTTACAAGGCAAACATGATAAGGCACACAAGTCACACAAGACAAGCCCTTAAAGTTTAGGCCAGCATGAGGTCTAGGTATTACCCTCTTTCAGTTTGTTGGTTCATACCTGTCCTATCAAAAGTAACCGGGTTCTTAGAGGATCCCAATATCACTGACTACCCTCAATCGGTCATAACTCCAGCATCGCAATCTTTTCTTGCGGCCAGAACCATCACGAGAGTTTAGCCTCAATGGGCGTAGCATACTGCTACTGTTCTATTGGCCAAGTTGTGTCATTTAAGGTTCTAAGGTCTGTTGGTGCTTAATGACTCCTCAGAAGACCCATATTCTCCTCGTTGCAACACAAGGGATATCGGTATAGACCAAGGTGCCACACCAACGTAGCCACTGCTTCACCCATGTCGGTCTACGCCGGACAGGTCCCTCACAGCTTATGCTACCTAAATAGGGTATCCCCAGATCCGGGTTAGGATCTATGTAACTCCGATGCAAGCCCATAATATAAAAGCAATCAAGGCACACAATTGAAAACACAGTTATGAACTATCCTAAGGTACACCTCACTTTAAAAGTTATTCCCCAGCAGAGTCGCCAGTTCTGCGATCGGTGGATCTGGAACTGACTGTTTTACGCTGGTTCGCGAAATGTCGCGGAAGCAAGAGTCGCCACCGTCTTTTATTTTCTCCAACATAGAAAGGAAAAAAGCACAGAAAAATTCCTTATTGAGATTAGTTCTCGGTTCGGGAGGTAGATTTATAGAAAGGGAAGGTGTTAGCACCCTTTCTATCCATGGTTATCCATGGGCTCTTAGATACTTGCTCATTTGTGTTTTCAAAATGTTTGTTTGCTTTTCAAGGTGAGTGGGTTTGAAAAAGTTTCGTTTAAAATTTCAGTTCGACTCTTGTATCAGTCCTCAAGAGTGTTTTAAAAGTTGTTTTTGAAAGCTTTTTGCAAAGTGTCGGTGTGAAAAGAAGTTTTTTGATTTGTTTTGAATTAGAGCAAGTATCTATGAGTCGTCTACCTACCCTAAGGAATTGGTCTGTGTAAATGTCCTTGAGGTAGTGCCATCCCACCATTGAGAGGTAGGTAGCACCACCGTTGGAGGTGTTCGGGTCAATTCGAGTTTGTAGGGACAGTGTGGTCACCAGAGCAATAGTAGGACACCTTAGAAGCTACCCTCATGCCATGTTCATGGACATGAGGACTTACTAAAACGTCCTCTACTCGACGACCACGTTTCGAGGGGCAAGGCAACAGTGAGGCATACCCTAGGAGTGGTGTGTGAATTGTGTGTCATTTTCAGTCATATTTTATTCTTGTCATGCATTTGGCGGTCTACGCTTTGATTTTATTAGAGCATACATTCTTTCATGTGTTTATTAACAGTTAAAAGGTGCGGGAATTAAAATGCGGAAAATAAAGGTCCTACGCTATTACAAGGCGCGGGTCCACATCGCCAAATTAAACCAAGACCCGATTTGAATAAATAAAATGCGGAAAGTAAATGTCCTAATTATCTATTACAAGGCTTTGGGGCAAATACATTATATCCACAAAAGAAATAAAAATAAATGCGAAAAGAAATTAGAATCGAGTGCGAGGGCGTTGGACCCTTGAATTGAAATTATTAAATTTAATTAAATTAAATAAAGAAAAGAACTTATTTTTTTGATGTTTTTGTATTTATGAAATGCAATGAGAATAAAGAAAATTAATATTGAAAGAAACCCTAATTCTAAATTGCTTTTAACTATTAAAGAAAATTGTTAAGTTTAATCTAATTTAACCCTAATTAATTAATTACAAGTATTTACAAAAATAATTAATGGTTAATAATAATTATAATAAGAAAAGAATATTTATTAAAAAAAGAGGATCAAAATGTACTAAAAACCTATTTTTATATTTTTTAGTTATTAAGAAGTAAATAAAAATTAAAACCCTAAATTAAAATTAAAATGATCATTAAAATTATTTATAAAATAATTAGTGAATTAAATATTAAATGAGGCATATTTTTATTTTTATGATTTTCTGATTTTTTTTATATTTTTGTATTATTAAAATTAGCTTGTGGAATTAATTAAAACAAAAAAGAAATAATTAAAATAAATAATAGAGAAAGAATGAAAGGAAGAAAATACAAACAAGATGGGGTTTCTGGCCCAATTGAGGAGGTGCATTTGCAGCAATTAGGCCCATTTGAAAGAGGCCTTTTTGACTTTTCAGACTTGCGTGTGGAGGTGTTGACTGGTGTCCATGGTGGACTGTCCATCCTGGCCTTTGGATTGGAGTTGTTGGGCGCGTGGCAAGCAAAGATGTGAAGCTGCATGGTAGGCCCTGGGGCATGTACTGCATGGAAGCATGTTAAAACAAAATATATTGAATAAGTGGGGGACCTGGGAATCGAACCCAGGTCCCATTGCCTGCGTGACAACACAACAACCACCAAGCCAAACGTGTTTCTTTGTTTACTTAGTGGGCACTGATCAACATATGCAAAGCGTGCAATTATTCTGGAACCAACAAAAAACGCGCCAATGATTTGAACGCACCACTCACAAGCCAACAACTCATCTTCTTATCCACTTCTTCGCTTTTGCCTGAAAAAATATAGAATGGATAGCGGGGGTTTTAAACCCCCACTAAGTGCAGAACATAAAAATAGCGATTAGGCCATATGTAAATATAAAAAAGGCGTGATGGGGGGAATTGCTTCGTTTGGACATTCTGAATCCAGTGGTATAGGTCTCGTTGCCTAATTTTTCCATATACTCAAAGCCCCAAATGGAAGCTTCTGAAACCCTAACCTGCATCCATGGTAACTTTGCATACAAGTGTCTATAATTTAATTGGACGATACCATTAGCTTTAGAATGACCAGGTTATTATAAATCAAGCATTACAATGTATGGAAAATGCGTGCAAATCAAAATACGAATATGAAGAATATCATGAACAGGGCGACTGTGTTCTACCAGTTCTTTAGGTTAGGGGATGTGATTTTGATTGGGAAAGCTTCCTGGAGGTGTCAGGAATGTAATGGAATGGTTCTTTGGCTTGGAAAAGTGCTTTTGATGTGAAAACAGTTTCAAGCTTTTTGGCAAAAATTTCCAATGTTGTTCTTGATCTGGGGCGCAGCCTCTGTGTTCTTCTGATTAGGTTATTGTTTGTGCATATATGAGGAATGAATTAGGTTAGAAAACAAAGCCCAAAATTCATTCAATCAATGTTTTTGAATTTGTGATTTTCATGAATCTTTTTAAATCTTTTTGTCATGAAGAACATGCCTATTTGCATATAATCTTTCCTTTTTTGATGTGCACGAAATCTTGAGTGAATAAGGAGTGGAAATGCTGCATAAAAAGATTTGAAAGGTGGCATTTAGTATTTTTCATATTTAATTTTAATTAAGTGAATTAATAATAATAAAAATTCAAATAATTAATAAAAAGTGATGAAATAACTCCCTTGGATGTCAATGGGTCGTGCATAACTTTTGGGTGATGATTCTTGGAAGAAATTGAGGCTCATTAGCAATTTTGAGGCATTTGAAGCAAAGTTGACTTTTCAAAATTCCCAAAAATTTCCCAACTTCCACAAGGCATATCTTGCTCAATTTTTAAGCTTTGATCATGTTCTTGGACATTTTGGAAAGGTCTTGAAGTCCTCTAACCAATGCCTTTGATCCCATGTCATTTTGATTTACCAATCGCAAGTTATGGTCTTTGACTTAAAGTGCCTTTTTGTTGACTTTTGAAAATGACCTATAATGTTGAGATTGATAACTTTTTGTGAGAGCATTTCTTGGACTTGAAGTGTGAAGATGAGCTGTAGGAAATGTCATTCTCTTCAAAATGAGCTTTGGATGGAATTTTTCTGATAAACCATGTGGAAGTTATGCCTTGGTCAATTTGCAGTTGACTTTTTCAACTGTCCAGAAATAGAAACTTTTGCATCATGCCTTGAGAATCATGATCAAGAATTGATCAAATGATGTTTGTGGCTTTAAAATAAGATGTTGACCAAAAATTTTGACCTTTGACTGTCAAATGACCATTTTGCCCCTGCAGTTGACTGTTGAGCAATTAGGGTTTTTGACTGTGCAATTTTGTGTTGTAAGTCTTGAAACTTGGTATAAGGATGCTTGACAATGTTTGTAGGCATGTGGGACTTGTTTGGACCCTTGGAAACTTCAATTTCTATGCCAGAACCAAAACCCTAATTTTTTACTGTTAGGAGGCCCTTGGACTGTGCAACCCTTGGGGGGTTTTGAAGCATGCTCTTTGCAAATCTTGAAGAATATGGGAGGGCAAATTTTGGGGTACAACAACATAGAAGCTCACAGTATGACAAAGTTATCATATTAATAGTTATATCGAGAGATCATCTAAGGATTAATATGATAAAACTCATAATTTATTTTAGAGATGAAACTTATTGAGAGGGTATATGATTATATTGATTGTTAATAAGTTCACATGTTTTATTAAGAAAATACGTATGAAATAAATTATCAACCCCTAATCTGTACATGCTTTTACCAATCGTTTAAAACCAAAGTTCTCTTTTACCGATACTTGATACTTTTCATGAAATCGAAAATTTCTGTTACTAAAACCAAAACCAAAATCTTTTATGAACCTTATTCTTAAAAAAATTTCAACTATAGAACGGCGGTAATATTTTTAAATCTCTGTGAAAAACGATAGTATAAATACTTGTCATGTAAAGTGTTTCAACAAAATGCCGTTGTTGTCGAGGTTTGGCGTTTGATATTGCAAGCATTCCAATAGTTCTATTGTTTTAAATTAATTTATTACATTATAATATCTCTTGTTTTTTCAGTTGTTTTGTTAGTGTTTTCAGACTTTTGTTTATGTGAGGAAGTGTACCTGCAAATCAACTCTTTTTTATCCCAAAATTGAAAGGACTGCACGTAGACTTAATAGTAAGACACGAAGAAGGAGAAAGGTGGCTAATGAAAGGAAAGAAAGAGATGAAGCATCTACTTATTCACCAATTCAAAATCTAGAAGAAGTTATGGCGGATCCACCACCTCCACCTAGAGGTCCGTGCACAAATAGTCCAAGACAGGACACTCAGTTTGTTCACCATGCTAACACGAGACATTTTGAGATGAAAACTGGCATCCTTCCTCTCTTGTATGCAAATCCGTTCACAGGTCTAAGCCATTAAGATCCTTATACTCACCTTACCCAATTCTATGAGATTGTTCGTTCTATGGGAGCTCCAGAAGCTGAAGAAGAGCAAGTCTTCAAGAGATTATTCCCTCTTTCTTTGGTGGGGAAGACCAAAAATTGATATCTTGACCAATCCACTCAAATTATGACGGAGTGGAATATTTTAGAAGAAAAATTTCTAGAAAGATTATTTCTAGAATATAGGTTTATGGAGATCAAAACCGCAATATATGTGTTTTCTCAAGGTGGGAATGAGTCCCTCAATGATGATTTGGAGAGGTATAAGTTAATATTGAGAAAGTGTATGAGTCATGGTTTTGATGAGACTACGCAATTACACATTTTCCGCAACGGTCTTCAACCTCAACCGAAACTATTGTTGGATGCTACTGCGGATGGTTCATTAATGTCAAAGACTTCAGGGGAGGCAATAGAAATCATTGAGAAGATGACAAGAAATGATCATCAAGTCTAGCATGATCGAGAGACATCACAAAGGAAACCAGGAGTTCTTGAATTTGGGACTAATGATGCCATCTTGGCTCAAAATAAATTACTTTCTCAGCAAGTCGAAACAAAAGAGTTTATGGATTATTTTTCGACTAAACAACCTTCACAGAGTTTGTCGGACATCTCAAGACTTGAGGTACCAGATACCATATCTTGAGTAATCAGTTGATTGAGTGATCGAAAGTTCAAATGTTCAAACTTCAAATGCCACAACCAACTATCGCTATGGTCGACAACACTTTTTAGATATTGTACTTCAGTCGAAATGATCATAGTCTTAAGCGTCCTGCCTGTTCTTTGACACACGAGATTTTAAGACCAAATTGTTTTTGGTGTCGAACAATTTTGAAACTCTATCTTTCATGACAACTGAGAAACCTTTTTCGACTAGCTGTCCAACACTTATCAAGTTGCACTTCATTCCAAGTACATAGAGCACATCTTTGATCATAACTTTCCATCTATTGCTCATTTGAAAGAATATGTTTCCAGTACCTTCTGTTTGCAACAAACTATTATCAGCAAGTTTTACCCTGCTCTTCTTCGACTCGTCAAAATCTGTCAACCACTCTTTTCGATCAATCATGTGATTCGAGCAGCCTGAATCGAAGAACCAGATCTTAGATTCGAGATGGTTATCTACAAATACAATGATGATTTTTTCTATTCCTAAAATTATTTATTATATTTTTATGGCTAGTGCTTTTTGTTGTGTATACACACTAAATGGAAGATAGAGTAATGTCAATTTAGATTTGGTTTGGGATTGTAAATTAGAATGGTAACTACTACATAAAAGTTTTTTTCACATAAAAGTTTAAAAAAAAGTGCGTTAATGATAAAAAGATATTTGAAATATTATATTTTTTTTTTTGAATCAATGATTAAATATATTTTTTGATTCCTATAAATATCTCAAATTTCATTTTTTAGTTTTTATTAAAATAATGACATATTTTAGTTTCTACAAAATTATTATATTTATAGTTTTAATTTTTGTTGTTAAATAATATGTATTTTTAAATAATTATTTTATAGATATATTTCGAACGTTATAAAAAGTTCTTTGGAAAAAAAAGAAATTCAAAATTTATTTTCTAAATTGAAATTTTCATCATTTTTATCAATATCTTTTGAAATTTAAAAAAATCATATTTAATTCTTCTGATTTTAAAAAAATTTAAAATTTAATAAAAATTTTTTTTATAATATTCTAAACACATATGAAAAATATTATTAAAAAAATATAAATTTTAGTCTCTAAAAAGTTTTTAAGATATTTATATATATTTAACCCTTGAATGAATAGGCATGTTGTGAAATAGTTACCCTTTTCCATGTTCAAATAAGACATGTTATTGTCAAAGCTTTATAGAATACATGGCTTTTATGTTTCCAGCCTTCCTTGTTACATCAATGGAAATATTAAATAATAAATAATTAAGAAAGAAACAAATGGGAAAGAATATGAGATAAAAGAATGCACGCTAAAATAGAATACATAGGGTCAGAAATGAGAGAGTGAGTAAAGAAGAAGCATAAAATATTTTCCATGCCTTGGAGCATAAATTCATAGAAAATGAGAGAAATTGATACTATGAAATAGAGAACTTTAGAGAGTGGCTAATTTATCACAACAGTTTAAAAAATTGGCAGCATAATGGTTGTTTTTATGGTGTAATAATGATTAGTTGAGAAAATAAAAAGCAGTTTTTATTTATTTAAATTTTAGATGAAAGAAAGAGTTAGAGGGTAAATTTGGTATAAAATAGGGCTAGCTCAAAGTTGTGTATGCTTTTCTTTAAGGTGTATTTGTTTCAATGATTAAAATTTTAATTTTGAAAATATTATTTTAATATTATTACTGAAGAACATTATTGTCATTTACAAATTTGGTGAGTAATTTTATTTCTTAAGAATATTTATAAAATATATTTCAAATTCAAATTCAAAAATTCAAATCTAAATCTCTAAAGTAGACAAAATAAAAATAAAAAAACAAAGAGTGAAAACAGTAGAAGCAAAGTAGAAATAAAGATGATTGAAGTGAATCTAAATTGAAAAGATCATAGTGATTTTTTCAATTCATCTCAATTTATTTCCTTTTATTTCCATTCATTCATCTATATATCAGTTGAGTTAGAACTTTCTCTCATATCATTCCATTTATCTCCATTTCCTATTTATTAGGTCATTGATTTTTTTTATTTTATTTGAATTTGATTTCAAGACAAAGTATTTTAAAATATATATATAGTTTCTCTTTCAGTTTTTGTATTTTATTTGAAGTGAATTAATTATTTTTTTATTTCCTATTGGTATTATTATTATTATACATGTCATTTCTCTTTTTATTTTTTATTTTTTTATCATATTTAATAATTTTTTAAATTAATTAAATTAAACAAATAAATATAAGAAAAAGAAAATAACATGTAAAATAGAATGCGCTAATTATGCCACCTATTAAAAAAACTACACATAATTTTTTTTTACTAAAACTAAGATATGATATCAAAATTATTTAAAAATTAAATAGGAAAACTAATTTCTAAAAATACAAAAATAGAAAGTTATGCATCATTGAGCTTCAATCATTTTAATTAGAAATTTAGTGAGATCACTACAAAAAATATTCTCATTTGTGACGTGAACAATCACGTGGCTGGGGAGCGGATGACAAATTTTTTGCGACGTGATTTTTATGTCACAAAATTGTGACGTGAAACACGTCGCAACATGCTTTTATAGGAATTCCCAGTTTGCAGGAAAAGCAGACGCAACAAAGTCAAAGTCACTTTATTTACCACGTGATTTTTAGGTCACAAATTAGTGACGTGAAAAATCACGTCACTAAATAATTACATTTAATACCCCCTTTTGTATTCAGTTTTTGTTTTTGTTTTTATATAAAATTGAAGTTGCGACCTGATTTTCACATCACTAACTTGTGATGTGAAAATCATGTCACTATATTATTACAATACGCGTTTAACTAGCTTTTCCTTCTTTAAATAAATTATGTTGCGACGTGATTTACATGTCACAAAGTTGTGACATGTAAATCACATCACTAATGTTTTTTTTATAAATTTAATAATTGAAATTTATTTTTATTTTATAATTAATTAAATTAATAAAATTAATTAATAAATTCAATATATAATAAATTAAATTAAAAAATTCAATATATAATAAACTAAATTAGTAAATTCAATATATAATAAATTCAATATATTAAATTTAATATAATAAAATTAATAAACTAAAATTATAAATTTAAGAATTAATTAGTAGGTCTAATTAATTATTATGGTACACAAATTCAAATTTGAAAGTAAAATAAAAAAATTTAAGTTTACGGGTCATCTTGGTTGATATAATTGTTAATGTCTATTAGTGCGTGAGACACTTTTAATGAGGAGAGAAAGAGAGAATAATAAAGGAAATAAGGATTTGTATTATTCAAGTGTACAAATAATGATACACACTATGACTATTTATATATAATCCTAATTGGGCTTGGGGTAACACAACTTGAATTATATTAAATATTAAATCTAATCAAATCTAATCAAATCTAATTTAATATTTCAACACACCCCCATAATTCAAGTTGTCGAACATCCTCAAAAATAGTCAATCTGAACTATTCCTGATTTCTTTCTCAAATTCAGGAATCTATCGATCTTCAACCCTTTGGTGAAAATGTTGGCCAACTGTGCTTCACTTGAGCAATGCCTAACTTCGAGTTCACATTGATTTACTTTTTCTATCAAGAAGTGAAACCTTGCTTCAATATGTTTACTTCTTCCATGCAGAACTGGATTCTTCGCCAGATTTATGGCTGACTTGTTATCAATTTGCAATACTAGAGGTTTCTTCACTTCGAAAGTCATTTTTTCAAGTACAGATCTGATCCAAATTGCTTGACATGCAGCATACGATCCTGCTATATATTTAGATTCACACGATGACAATGCCACCTCAGGTTGCTTCTTCGAACACCATGAGATTGGGGCACCAAATACTTAAAAGAAATATTCAATTGTGCTTCTTCGATCTTCCTTATCTCCACACCAATCAGCATCTGAAAAACAATTAACTATTGCTTCTTTGCCTTCAGAATGTCGTCGAAATAGTATTCCACAATTTATTGAACCCTTTAAATATCGAAGGATTCTTTTTGCAGCCTTCATATGTGACACTCTTGGTTCACCCATATATCTGCTTACTAATCCGACTGCGAAACCTATATCAGGTCGACTATTGCACACATACCTCAAAGATCCCAAAATTTGCTTGAACAAAGTTGCATCGACTTTGTCTTTCTCTCCATTCTTCTCCAACTTCACATTTGGTTCGACAGGTGAGGATGCAGGATTTGAATCATCCATTCTGAATCTCTTGAGTATCTCTTTGACATACTTTATTTGATGTAGCATCATACCTTGCTTTGACATTTGAAATTCCATGCCTAGAAAATAAGACAATTTTCCTAGATCCGACATTTCAAATTCCTTCGTCATCAGCTCTTTGAACTTCGACAAGTTCTTCAAACTATTTCCAGTTACTAGCAACTCATCAACATACAAGCAAATCATTGTTATATCTTGTGCTACAACCTTAACATAGACACCATACTCTGATTTGCATTTGACAAATCCTAATTCGATTAAGTATGAGTCTATCTTCTTGTTCCATGCCCTAGGTGCCTACTTGAGGCCATAGAGCGCTTTGTGCAACCTATATACTTTACTCGCTTCCTTCTGAATCACAATCCCAGGAGGTTGTGTGACATAAACTTATTCGTCTAAAGGACCATTCAGAAATGCTGATTTCACATCTAGATGACATGTTGATTAACCTTGGTTGCATGCCAATGCTACTCCTATTCAAACAGTCTCTAATCTTGCTACTGGAGCAAATACTTCAGTGTATTAAAGTCTTGCTTTTTGAAGAAAACCTCGAGCTACTAATCTTTCTTTATGTCTTACTATTGACCCATCTGCATTGTGTTTCAACTTGAACACCCACTTTACTTCGATAGCTTTAGTATGTGCTGGCAATTCGACTAACTCCCATGTGTTGTTTCTTTCGATTGTCTGTAACTCTTCGACCATAGCTAACTTCCACTTGTTAATCTTCAAAGCTTTCCTATAGTTGATTGGTTCAGCACCTGCAAGTAAAGCAAAATGAACTAATTCTCCATCTGGTGTGATTTCATCATCACCCACCACTTCATAATCATGAAGTCTTGTTGGAAGAACTCTATTTCTTTAAGGTCTTTGGCTTGTTTCAGCCGCAACCTCTTCGACTTCGACTGTGACAGAAGTGTCAACAACTGCTTCTTCTTCGACTTCGACTGGATTCTCAATAATTCCTTTGATCTTTACTTCATTAGTTTCTTCATCGAAATCAAAGTTCATTAATGATTTGTTAATTGAATTTCTAGAATTCCAATCCCAGGCAGAATTTTCATTAATCAGAATATCTCGACTCAACAAAATCTTCTCATTAACTGAATTGAATAGTCTGTATGCACCAGTTTTATTATATCCTACCAGAATCATAGGTTCACTCTTGTCATCAAGCTTCCTTCTCCTTGCATCCAGAACATTCTTGTAACACATAGAGCCAAACACCTTCAAGTGACTTACTGATGGTCGTTTTCCACTCCACACTTCTTCAGGAACCTTGTTCTTCAATATCTTAGTAGGACACATATTCAAAATATAAACTGCAGTCGAAACAACTTCTCCCCATAAAGATTTTGGCAAATTCTTTTGCTTCAACATGCATCCCGCCATATCTAATATGGTTCTATTTCTTCTTTCAGTAATTCCATTATGTTAAGGTGTGTAAGGAGCAGTTACCTCATGATCAACACCATGTTCTGCACAGAAATCTTCAAACATCTTGGATGTGTATTCGCCACCTCCATTTGTTCTCAGAACTTTGAGCTTGCAACGAACTATTATCAGCAAGTTTTACCTTGCTCTTCTTTGACTCGTCAAAATTTCCCAACCACTCCTTTCGATCAGTCATGTGGTTCGAGCAGCCTGAGTCGAGAAACCAGATATTGGATTCAACATGGTTATCTGCAAGTGCAACCATAACCATCATACCACCTTAGAACCATATGAATCTTGGCGTGCAAGGTTCGCTCCTTCGTCCTTTCCTTTCGATCCCTTGTCTTTTCTGTACCAACAATTCTTGACTAAGTGTCCCCACTTTTCAGAGTTATAACACTGCATACCTTTGTTATCTTCTTTGTCCTTTCGATAGTTTCCTCCTCCCCTTTTCGAGGATTCATAAGATCTATCTTCGACCTTATTCTTATGGAATTCGACCAAGACTTCTTGCCATGAGTCTTGTCGAACTTGCCTTTGAATTTATTGGAACCACCACTTTTTTCCATGATTGAACTTGCAGTTCCTGTATCGAGTCCTGAACTCCCTTCCTTTCGATAATCCTCATCTCATACGCCTCCAACGAACCAACCAAACCTTCCACTTTAGTGGTTTCAAGATTGTTAGATTCTTGAATAGCTACGATAACATTATCAAAGTGAGAGGTCAATGTTCTCATTAACTTCTCAATTATCACCTTATCAGTAATGGTTTCACCATAACCCTTCATGAGATGGATGAGTATCTGAACCTTTGACACATATTCTGTAACTTTTTCATCTTTTCCCATCGATAACAACTCATATTGGCGATGCAAGGTTTGTAATTTGACAACCTTGAATTTCTCACCTCCTTCGAAATACTTTACCGGAATATCCATGCCTCCTTTGTTGTTTCAGCATGAGAGATTCTGTCGAAGTTACCAGCATCGACAATCATTTGAATGCAATAAGCAGCCTTCAAATCTTTCTTCTTGACTTTGTTGTGGGCTTTTTTCTATTTGTCGGTTGCATTTGCAGCCAATGCAGAAACGTCGTCGGTAACCACTTCTAGGATTTCATGGAAGCCAAATAAGGATTGCATTTGTTTTTTCCATCAGATCCAATTTTTGCCGTGAAGAATTGGAAGAGAATTCAGAATGCCCTTATCACTAGCCATCTTCGCAGCGGTTGATTTACTTTCCCTAGAAAAACGATCTCTGACGTGAAATTCTTGAAAACTTGATCAAGAACAATAACTGGAAGCTCTGGACCAATTTGTTAGTGCGTGAGACACTTTTAATGAGGAGAGAAAGAGAGAATAATAAAGGAAACAAGGATTTATATTATTCAAGTGTACAAATAATGATACACACTATGACTATTTATATACAATCCTAATTGGGCTTGGGCTAACACAACTTGGATTATATTAAATATTAAATCTAATCAAATCTAATTTAATATTTCAACAATGTCAAAATTATCTTTGTTTCCGTCATCCTCCGGCTCTTGACCACGAAAATTTTGATTTCCACCAAACCCTTACATAAATTGTCTCATTTATTGCTCCATATTAGTCTGCCTCTTCGCCATGACCTCCATTTGTCGTTGTTGCTCTTGCCTCATTACCTCCATTTGGGCCTCCATTTGGGATTTCATTGCCGCCTCACATTGCACTGACTCGCGTCCCGCCTTATTTAACGCTAATTGTCTTACTATTTCAAGTTGTTATGGTGTCAAATTTGGTTGACGTGATCCCCCCTTCCCAATCTCTAACTCTTTAAAATAGAGTTCTATCCCCACTTCTCAAGGTTGCCCGCCAAATTTCCACCACCAAAAAAATAGTCGTTAGAGCCTTTTCCTCTAATAACTTGATCCCAAATATAAAAATCTAAATCTGGATGAAGCTTCTCTCTCTCTCTCTCTCCTCTCTCTCTCTCTCCTCTCTCTCTCTCTCTCTCTCTCTCTCTCTCTCTCTCTCATCTCTCCTCTCTCTCTCTCTCTCTCTCTCTCTCTCTCTCTCTCTCTCTCTCTCTCTCTCTCTCTCTCTCTCTCTCTCTCTCTCTCTCTCTCTCTCTCTCTCTCTCCCTCTCTCTCCCTCTCTCTTGGAGTATATTGAGGATTATGAATCAGAAAATTTGTGAGCAATGTCTGATAATCCTCCTATACATTCAATAAAAAAATTAAGTTAAATATATAATAAATTATATTAAATTAAATTAAATTATATTAAAAAAGTTGCCACGTGATTTTCACGCCACGACTTCTCAATTGCCACATGATTTTCACGCCACAACTTCTCATTTGCCACGTGAAAATCACGACACCAAAATTGTCATTAAATAAAAAAAAATATAAACAACGTAAATTAAATAACTTACGAAAGCTTTTAGAGTACGTTCGTCGACAAAATTCCAGGTTTTCTTTGTTCGAGTCTTTTTAACCAACTCAATCATCAATGGAGGTCTCCCCAAAGTCTTGGTCTAAATAATAAAATTAACTTTAATTAATAAAATATATTATGAATCAAAATATAACTTTAAAAAGTGGTAATATTTACCATGCGTCGAACATGCTCTGCGATACTTATACTTCCAACTGCATTAACGCAGCCCTTTTTCAGATGCCCTCATCTTAAATTTTTTAGATTTATCTGGAAGGATGAGGACATCTGGGTCTGTGGGAAAAGAAAACCAGGTGGCCTAACAAAAGATGGTACCCCATACGGGCTAATAAAAGAAGAACTCCTAGATGAGAATTGAATATACTGAGAGGAGAGTAATGGCAGAAAAGGCTGAGTGTTGACCATAGACATATGATCGACCTAACTCTATGGGGGAGGGCACATGGCCGACTGAGGTGCCTCACATGTTACTAACCTCGGGCGCTGGGACTTTTTTAACACTATCCTTACTCTTATCAATTCGAGGTGGCATTTTACCTATTTTTATAGAATACACAGTTAATATATATATATATATATATATATATATATATATATATATATATATATATATATATATATATATATATATATATATATATATATATATATATATATATATATATATATATATATATATATATATATATATATATATATTCATCAACAAAAATAATAAATTTGAAAAATACATTATCCTCAATACATATTCATCAACACATTCAATAGATGATTCATTATTCTCATCAATACATATTCATTAACACATTCAATAAATAGTTCATTACTCTAAATCTTCATGCTCGTCATCCATATCATTCTCATCATATGATGTGAACTTGTCCTCAGATCCAAACTCTTCATCATGCTCTTCGTCCACATTATTATCAACCAACAATACAGACACATAAACTTGATGTCCCTCAACCGGGAGTATTCATGGAGTATATGAATTGTATCTTTCATACTTATTTGGATCGGTTCATGGTGGTGTTTATTGATGATATTTTGATTTACTCTAAGTCAGAAGAAGAGCATGCAAAACACTTAAGAGTAGTATTGCAAGTTTTGAAAGAGAAGAAGTTGTATGTAAAGTTTTCCAAGTGTGAGTTCTGGTTAAAGGAGGTTAGTTTTCTTGGTCATGTGATCTAAGGTAGTGGCATTGTTGTAGATCCATCGAAGGTTGATGTTGTGTTGCAATGGGAAACTCTGAGGTCAACTACTAAGATTAGAAGCTTTTTGGGATTAGTTGGCTATTATAGAAGGTTTATCAAAGGTTTTTCTAAGTTGGAACATCTGTTGACTAAGTTGACTTACAAAGGTAGAACTTTTGTATGGGATGTTCAGTGCGAAGAAAGTTTTACAGAATTGAAGAAGAGGTTACCATCGGCTCCGATTTTGACGTTACCTAATCCAGGAGAACCTTTTGTGGTATATTGTGATGCTTCTAAGATGGGTTTGGGAGGTGTACTTATGCAGAATGGTAAGGTAGTTTCTTACGCGTCAAGGCAGTTGAGGACTCGTGAGAAGAACTATCCTACGCATGATTTTAGAGCTTGCTGCAGTTGTTTTTGCATTGAAGATTTGGAGGCATTATCTTTATGGTTCTAGATTTGAAGTGTTTAGTGACCATAAGAGCTTAAAGTATTTGTTTGATCAGAAAGAGTTGAATATGAGGCAACGAAGATGGTTGGAATTGTTAAAGGATTATTATTTTGGTTTGAATTATCATCCCAGAAAAGCAAATGTGGTATCTGATGCATTGAGTCGAAAGACTTTACATATGTCGGCAATGATGGTTAAAGAGTTGGAATTAATTGAACAATTCAGAGGTATGAGCTTAGTTTGCGAGGTGACACCGTGTTGTACCCCAAAATTTGCCCTCGCATTTTACCACAAGAAATCACAGCTTCAGGCGTTTCCTGATTTTTTCGGATTGGCTCAAGAATCGGACAAACGGACTTTTCTCGTCAGTCAAACAAAAATTAGGGTTTTATTGATTTTTCAGGGCTCTGGATTGTTTCACACAGTTGTCTTAGGGTTTTGGTTGATTCTGGCTTAATTTTGATCAGGCGAATATTCGTTGGCATTTAATCAGGAATTAAGGTTGTTTATGGGCATATTCTCGGAAGGATTTAAATTCCACAGCACTTTGCAAGTTATTCAGAGATTTGGGGTGAATTCACATTATTTGACCTAATCAGTAAAAAGACCGCATTTGGGTTAAATTCACATTGGTTTGTTTGAGCCAGTCAAAAGAAATACGCAGTTTGGATTTACAGTGTTTGTTGAAAATCAGTGAAGAGGGAATGCGCCTGTTTGGTTTGTTTCGGTTAACTGTTACTTTGCTTTGGATATTGGAAAGGCCAGGATTAACTGATCAATTACTAAGGCATTGTTTTATTTAAATTATTTATTATTCTAAATTAAGTGATTGAAATTTATTTTTCAATTATTTTAATTCAAAGAGTTTTAAATAATAAATAAACAATAAAGAGAAAAACAGAATTAATTGGATAATGGAAACTTTTATTTATTATTAAATTAACTGTACAATTATTGTTTATAATTTAATTACAAACAATGGTTTTACATCAATTTAAATTTAAATAAAAAGAAAACTATCCTATTTCTTCTAATTCTTCAGTCTTCATTTAGTACCCCTCTCCATTCAATTATTCATCTGCAAAAAGAAAAGAAGAAAAGTCAGTGACTGATAAATAAATAAAGACAGATAAAGGAATTCATCATTAAGAGCCACTGATTGGGATCAGTTAACCCTCTCTGCAAATCACGGGATTTCTCCCGGTTCACAAAGAGGGACGAGTTTTATTTGCTAATCATGAATGCAAAAATGCAAAGTGTCAAAATGCATAAGTTCAAAATCTCAAACTCCAAGTTCAAATCAAACTGAAAAATCCAAATTGCAACTTTCTGTCAAATATGCCAAAGGTACCCAAGCTGTCAAAAGAAGATTTGGCAAAGATATGGAAAGTTCAAAAAATACAAAGTCTACTCAAAGCTGTCAGGAAAAGAAAAGAATGCAGAGGAAATCTATTATGCAAGCAAGCTATATTTTTCATCATTTCCCAATGGCCCTTTCAGAAAAAGGTACAGCACAAGCATATTAAAATATTTAACTGTACTGAGAGAGAGAAGAAAAGGAGGAAAGTAAGCAGGTTTTTAGGCTTTTAGGCAGGAAGAAAGATATACAAAGGGACTGAACACAGTAAAGAGAGGGAGGGGCTATACCATGATACAAAAGACAGCTTAACTTTCACCAAAGTAAAAAGGAAAGATATACAAACCAGGCCTAAGTATCAAACCATAGACCATAAAACAACAAAGACCAGTCGATTACAAGTTCACTGCAAGCATAACCTGCTGAAGTTTTTTTACCTGCATCATTCAAAAAAAACCTATTCAAACTAATCCCAAAAGCCTTAACCTGTAAAAGATCTTACCAGCTGAGGCAAAAACCTGTTGAAGCTCTAAAACCATTCAAAGCGTCACCATGCATGTCAAAAACCTCACAACATACCAACCTGCTGAAACCTCAAAAGGCCTCAACATATAAACCAGCTGAAGCAAGCCTCAGCATCATCGCGCCTGAAGCTTCAAAAACCTGGCCTAACCATCAAAACCTGTCAAGCCCTTAAACTCTAAAGAGTCAAAAACCCTTAAACCTGCTATTTCAGAAACCTTAAACATTCAAATCCTAATCATCAAAAACCAGCATATACCAAAAGAAAACCTTGTGCCTACCATCCAATTCAAAATGATTAGGATACTCAATGTCAAAACACAGGTTCCTAAACCTTTCAAAGCCTAAAGGCTCCCAAGAAGTTTGAACCTGTCTAAGGCAACCAAACCCTCAAGGCTCTCAGAGCATCCATCATAGGGCGTTTTCTAATAAACACAAAGGCATATTCAATAGCATACACAAGCATTCAAGGTATACAAGCCCTCAGAACCCTAGATTCATCATGGGGCAGGAGAGAAACATGTCAAATTAGGCGACAGAAAAGCGTACACAAGGCAAAAGAGAAGAAGAAAGTCAAAGGCAACCCAGGCATCCAACAAAGGCAGCAACACAGGCAAGCCTCAGACAACATCATCATGGGCCATTAAACAAGCTCAACAGTTTCAAAGGCAAGCTCAAGGTAATAAGAGAAGAAGAGAGAAAGTATTCAGGGGCAACATAAACAAAATACGTTCAGAGGCGTCTCAAAGCGTTTCAACAAGCGTTCAAGGCATTAAGCATACAACAAAAATCATAGCAAGAGAGGAAGAGAGAAAGTACTCAGAGGCAACCAAAGAAGCATTCAAGGCAATTCAAAGGCCTCAGAAGAAGGCTTCATCATAGGCAACAAGCTCAACAGTTTCAAAGAAGCTCAAGGCAACGAAAGAAAGAAGAAGAAAAGATAAAAGTTACCAAAGAGCAAGCTAGCATCTTCACGCCCTCTTCGCCATCGAGCCTCCTAGCTTTCCTCATCTCCTTCCTCCGTCTCCAAAGGTACCTCTTTCCTTCTGTCCTTCTTTCAAAACCTCAAACAAACATTAAAGAAAGCTTGAAGTTAAAATCAACAGGACTAGACAATCATAGCATGTACATTTGTAACAAACCCTAACGAGTTAAATTGGTTACCTAATTCTGTCGCCTTGACGCTATCGTTGGAGGGAAGGGGAAATGAAGGATGCTGGTGGCTCTGTGGCGGAGGGTATCGCTCAGGAAGACGAAGAAGAATACGAAAACGAACGAACAAACGGCGCGCTGCTCACCAAACCCTAAAGCTTTCCCCCAACTGAAACGAAACCATCTAACCCTAAGAATGCTTGTTTCACTCGCTGGGCCTTGCCCGTCTCAAGCACACCTAAGCCCACTATATTCCAATTCACACCCCTCTTTCAGCCCATTTCTAACTTAGTTCAACCTTTTATTTATCATCATATCTTTTTCATAAATTAACATAAATCCTTTTCCTTTATACTTAAAAACATTTTTTAAACACAATCTATTTGTTTTCTAACTTAACATATTCTTTACAATATTACATTAATACTAAAAATGCCTAAAGATATATTTTTTCTAATATACATAATTCCATTCTTGATATTTGATTAAAACACACTTTGTATATAAATTCTTTTTTAAAAAACAAATACATTTTCCTTTCTTAAGAAATTATTGTACATACAAATAAAGAACCATTTTTTATTACACCATGTAATTAAAATTGAAAACCTTTTTTCTCTTTCTTTTAATTAAAATATTTTTGTACATAACAAATGAAAAAAATACTTTTTTGTATACATAATTAAAACTTAGAAATATTTTCTTTTCTTAAAACATCATTTTTATACACGATATAATTAAACAGAAAACATGTTCTTTTCCTTAAAACTTTCTTTTCATACATATCAAAATACAAGATTACAAGATTAATTAATAAAATGAGCATTTAATTTTTCTTTAGGTTAAAATAATACCTACCAATACTTTCTTAAATTCATATTGTCGCACCTGTAAATAATTACACACTTACACAATATAAATACATTCACATTGCCCCTATACACATTTGTTTATCTTATGCATTGATATTCGTCATTTACATTTGATCGCAAATTCGATTTGGTTGTAACTTATTGGATACTATAAGTCTCATCCCCATTTGTGAATATTGTACCCCCACTCCCGGATACTTATTTTGTAATAGCGTAGACTTTACATTTCCGTAATTTACCGCTTTCAATTATACCATGGTTAGACCTAGGGTTTGCATGTACATAAAATCAAACGCTAGATAACCTAATACAAGACAAATACATGAAATCAATACACAATCACACTTGCACCCTCTAGGGTAATCCCACATGTTGCCTTCCAAAATGGGCCATGCTTGCACGTCGAGTATCTTTGGCAAAACAAATTCAAATGATCATAAGTCCCTCGATGACGCTTTCGAGTATTGCCTAAATGGAATGATCATAGTCCCTTCAAAGCGAATTGCCAAAGACACTTGGCACCATTGCATTCATGGTCCATACGATGACCCGCGCCCGTCCCGAACAAACTTCCTAAAATGCAAGATTGTCCACCAAATTCAATGGTGGAACAAAATTGTTAAAAGGGGTTAAAACATAACAAAAACCTTTGAGTACAATAGAGTAGACAAAACTCTTAGTTACTTGAGATCAACTTGCAAAAAACACTTGCCTTCTTTTCAAAAACCACAATCCACAACACTTTCAAACAAACTCTCAAAAAACATTTGAAACATCTTTTCGAAAAGATCCACACTTTTGTAAAACACTCAAACACGAGTCAAATACATTGGTTGCCTAAGACAAGGCATCTCTTCAAATTTTTTTTCAAAAACACATACACACACCACAATTTCAAGCAATCGAAAATCAAGGCAAGTGATCTAAAAAACCAAGTAACTAAGAGCCCATGGATAACCATGGATGAAGAGGGTGCTAATACCTTCCCTTTTCATAATCTACCCCCCGGACCCACGAAATATCTCAAAAGGTTTTTGCTGTGCTTTTTTAACCTTTCCTTTAGGATAAAATAAAAAGTCGGTGGCGACTCTTGCTCAACCGCACAAGTGCGAATACGAACGCAAAACCACAGTCAGTTCTCCCACCGTTTCACAGAACTGGCGACTCTACTGGGGAGTTTTTTTAAAGTGGGGTTACCTTAGGGTTTAGATCACCTTTATTTTCAATTGATTGCTTTGCTTGCTTTTACATTTGTGGGCTTTGTATCGGAGTTTTATAGATCCTAACCCGGATCTGGGGGAAACCCTTTTAGGTAGCATAATCTGTGAGGGACCTGTTCGGCGTATACCGACATGGGTGAAGCAGTGGCTACGTTGGTGTGGCGCCTTGGTCTGTACCGATATCCCTCGTGTTGAAACGGGGAGAATATGGGTCTTCCAAGGAGTCATTAAGCACCAACCGACCTTAGAACCTTAAATTGACCCAACTTGGCCATTAGAACAGTAGCAATATGCTACGCTCATTGAGGCTAAACTCTCGCGATGGTTCTGGCCGCGAGAAAAGATTGCGATGCTGGAGTTATGACCGATTGAGGGTAGCCAATGATTTGAGATCCTCTAGAACCCGGTTACTTTTGATAGGACAGGTTTTAACCAACGAACTGAAAGAGGGTAGTACCTGAACCTCATGCAAGCCTAAACCTAAGGACTTGTTTGCTTTGTGTGAATATGTTTGCCTGTATATACACTCACTTGCTTTTTGCATACATGTACATAACATCATGACATCATACCATAGCATTTTCAATAACCATTTCAAGGATCTCGAGGGTTCTTTTGATGCAGGGTTACGTTGAACCGGACATCTACCAAGGGGCAAGAGGTTTCTCCTCTAACCAATGCCAACCAAAGTTCAAGTGCAACAACTTGAATCAGTGGCTATGACCCACTCGACATGGTGAGCTTGATTCTCGTGGAAAGACATCCATCGACACAAAGTTCTCCAATCAAAGATCAAGTGCAACAACTTGAATCAGTGGCTATGACCCACTCGACACGGTGAGCTTGATTCTCGTGGAAAGACATCCACCGATACAAAGCTCTCCAATCAAAGATCAAGTGCAACAACTTGAATCAGTGGCTATGACCCACTTGACATGGTGAGCTTGATTCTCGTGGAAGGACGTCCACCGGTGCAGAGATCTCCAATCCAAGAGCAAAGTTTAACCTCTAACATTTTCTTGTGTTTACCCCAAGAGATCCTTGAAAGCATGCATCCACATATCATGCATTGCATTTTGACAGTCTTTCCTTTTTCAGGTTTCCTTACTCTCCTGCTGTTTATTTCAGCAAGAGATGGTTCTAGAAAGGTCTGTCAAAGACATCCAAGACCAGACTGCTCAGCTGCAGGAGATGTTCCTGAACTTGTCTCTGGGGCAAGATGAGATGAAAGCTCTCCTCACCAAGGGCTTGGAGAATTCCAACAATGCCAGGAGTGACCAGCTTGCGGAGCTGCAGTTTAATCTGACAACCTTGAGGACCCAAATGATGGGACAATTGGTGGGCCAGATGGCTCTCATCCAAGACCTATCTCAAAGACAAGAGGAACTCAGAGTTCTTGTCCGCCAACTGCTTCCAAACAACCAACTAGGGCAAGTATATGAGGTCAAAGAGCAAGTCACCGCTCAACCTCTATCAACTCAAGAAGACAAGGGGAAAGCTCCTTTGCTCGCTTCAGGGTCACAAACCCATTAACAACCTCGCCAGCGTCAATGGGGTAATCGGCGTAAGCAAGAAACGTCAGGAAGACAGTTCACGGAGACTGAAATACCATCATTCTTTATACTGAAGCGCCTGTTGGAGGTCAACTTGCTTACCGTAAAGGACCCTCCTCAGAAGCTCAATACCTCCTCTCCTAACTATCATCCCGACGCATTCTGTGTTTACCACTCCTACAGCCCGGGACACGACACCAACGACTGTTGGGCCTTGAAGAACAAGATTCAAGATCTGATCGACATTGGGGTGCTAGAATTCATGCCAGACGGCGAGATGAAAATCTTCCGTTAAAGGGTTCTCCACTTGAAGTGACGAAGCTCAAGCTGAAAGACTTTCGCTTCTTTTTGAATTTTCAAAGTTGTAATTCTTTTTGCTGTCAAACAATTATCTGTTGATGTTAAACTCTGTTTTCATTAATGCATTGCATATGTTTGTCTTGAATTCATCCATTTGTTTCACTACTCTTATGCGTTTCTTTATGATATTTGACTCTTGATAAAAAGCTGCAAGCCTTTAGAGGGAGGATGACGAAACAATACCATGATCTTATACAGTATGCTTTTGAACAGACCTTGTCGATGATGTACAGGCATTTCTTTCAATTCCCAAACACTGGAGTTATAAGGAAGATAATCCCTCGCCAACCCCTTCGAGCCAAAGAAGTAGGAGTTTTCTGTTCTAAACGATCAAAACCTTTGATATAAACCTGGGGCAGGGTAGTATCTCAGTTAATTCAAAAGAAAATGCGCATTGAAGTCGCAAACTCCCAGTTCGTAATACAATGAACGACGTCAAAATAAAGAAGAGGAAAGCATTCCTTTGGAATCAAAAGACAAGGGTGGTTCCCTATCACATAGACAGTCAATCTCTCAAAAGAGAAAAAGCCCACTGAGCCAAAACCTATAAAGGAGGCTTAAGAAAGCTGGGGCATCCCGCTGACAGTAATCCCAGAAAACGGTAACAGTCAGGCAAAAGTTAGGGATAACAAATCAAAATCAAAATAGTGAGGTCATTACAAAATCCTCAACAACATGAAAAATGTTGAAAAAGAAAAAAAGAGATGATGACTGTCTCCCCAAATTTGAATGATGAACCATCGCCCGAAAGTCGTTCAAAACTCAAAACAAAGTATGACGCACAAATTAACTGAGCTTAGGTTGGAGAACATCACGAAGAGCGGGTGGGTACAAATATACTTTGAGCCTTTATCCTTTGTTTCTTAAACCGTGAACCAGGCCACGTTACAACCCTTCAAAAGTCCTAATTGAAGCATGGGTTAGTTCGAAAGCATACTGTTACAAAAGGTATCCTGACTCCTGTAGGGCTTTGCTCTAAATCTTGTGTTGACTTGTCTTATGAAAAGTTTTCTCCTAAAAACGCATTTTTCAAAAACTTCGAGACAAACATAAACTTTGCATTATTTGAATATCACTGTCTGCATTTGGCTTTTTGTTTGACAGCGAAGAAATTCATACAACGAATGTTCGGAGGAACGAAAACTCTCTCAGTAAGTAAAAATCACTTCAAGAGGATAACACTTCCATCAAATCTCCTATCAACAAGGGGCATGACATGTCACAATTCAATTAACCCGGGGCAGTCCAGTCAAGGTCCAACAGATCTTTCAAAGTTCAGTTAACCTGGGGCAGTCCAGTCAAGATTTCAAGAAATCTCTCAATATGCAGAGTAATCTGATTCAAGACTCCTTCATCACCACTTGGGGCATTCGAATGTCAAAAGTGTTCAACAAATCAGCTATTACATTTCCAGACTCGATTCCTGTATCTAGCCAGGGCACGTCTGAAGAGTTCGAAGATTCGATTCCTGTATTCAGCCAGGGCATATCTGTTAACTATCACAATTCCAGATTCGACTCCTGTATCCAGCCAGGGCATATCTGTTGACAACCATTTCCAGACTCGATTCCTGTATCTAGCCAGGGCACGTCTGAAGAGTTCGAAGATTCGATTCCTGTATCCAGCCAGCGCATATCTGTTAACTATCACAATTCCAGATTCGACTCCTGTATCCAGCCAGGGCATATCTGTTGACCACATTTCCAGACTCGATTCCTGTATCTAGCCAGGGCACGTCTGAAGAGTTCGAAGATTCGATTCCTGTATCCAGCCAGGGCATATCTGTTGACGACTATTTCCAGACTCGACTCTTGTATCCAGCCAGGGCACGTCTGAAGAGTTCTAGATCAACACCTGTAACAAGCCAGGAAAGCATCTGTGAACGACCGATTGTAGACCAACACCTGTAACAAGCCAGGAATTTATCTACATCACCACTTGGGGCATTCGAATGTCAAAAGTGTTCAACAAATCAGCTATTACATTTCCAGACTCGATTCTTGTATCTAGCCAGGGCACGTCTGAAGAGTTCGAAGATTTGATTCCTGTATCCAGCCAGGGCATATCTGTTAACTATCACAATTCCAGATTCGACTCCTGTATCCAGCCAGGGCATATCTGTTGACAACCATTTCCAGACTCGATTCCTGTATCTAGCCAGAGCACGTCTGAAGAGTTCGAAGATTCGATTCCTGTATCCAGCCAGGGCATATCTGTTAACTATCACAATTCCAGATTAGACTCCTGTATCCAGCCAGGGCATATCTGTTGACCACATTTCCAGACTTGATTCCTGTATCTAGCCAGGGCACGTCTGAAGAGTTCGAAGATTCGATTCCTGTATCCAGCCAGGGCATATCTGTTGACGACTATTTCCAGACTCGACTCCTGTATCCAGCTAGGGCACGTCTGAAGAGTTCCAGATCAACACCTGTAATAAGCCAGGAAAGCATCTGTGAACGACCGATTGTAGACCAACACCTGTAACAAGCCAGGAATTTATCTACATCACCACTTGGGGCATTCGAATGTCAAAAGTGTTCAAAAACCCGATGCAGTTTTACACGGACTCATCGTCAGGATATCCTACACAGATCTCCCCAAAACAGGAAGACCCCGGTAGCTTGGCATACAACCCAAGCTTCTGATTCTCCCAACAGTGGTCCCAAGGCCTCTCATTTCAACAATTGAAGACTCCTGCCCTCCACAGCAGCAGCCAAGGATTTATTTTCCCCGCAGCAATCAAGATTCTTTTATCTTCAGCTGTCCAGGATTCATTTATCCTCAGCATTAGCTCATCAGCTTACATGCGCATTCATGTCATAACCATTGATGTCACATGAATTGCATCATGCATCATAACATTGCATACAACTAACCCTTTGCCTTTTCAGGTAAGATCAGTCGACAGACACAGATCATCTTCCGAGATTCATCCAGAAATAGCTCAGATGTGACCCGGACACAGCGACATTCTGATACTTATTCCAGATTCATCCAAATGCAGCTTTTACACAAGCTCATCCTCAGGAAACCCTACACCGGTTCCCCTTCAAGACGTCTGAAAACAGTTTACGGATTCTTCCCAACAACGGATGTTAATCTACCAACTTGTTCAGACTCTTCTCAACTTTTGAAAACAGTTTACGGACGCTTCCCAACAACGGATGTGGCTCTATTGCTTGCTCAATCTCAACTCCTGAAAATAATTTTATGGATTCTCCAGACATGGATGTCAATCTATTGCCTATTCAGACCCCCGATTCAGAGATGTTCCAAAACATGGGTGGCTTTCTGATACTTGTCCACTCACCATTGACATACAGTTCAACATAACCAGATGGCATCTATAAGTCCATCCTCCTATCAGCAGTCGCCAAATGGCATCTTTAAGCCCATTATCAAATGGCATCTCTAAGCCCATTCCCCGACAAGATTCTATCGCATCCGATGGCATCTTTAAGCCCATTCACCTCTACCATCACATCGCCGAGTGCAAATTTTCTGGGCACTTTAGTGTCCAATCTTCTTTTACCTTCAAGTCGCGAAAGGCAAACTTGACAATCTAACTCGTCAGGTCCAAGAAGATTGAACAGGGGCAACTGTTGTACCCCAAAATTTTCCCTCGCATTTTACCACAAGAAATCACAGCTTCAGGCATTTCCTGATTTTTTCGGATTGGCTCAAGAATCGGACAAACGGACTTTTCTCGTCAGTCAAACAAAAATTAGGGTTTTATTGATTTTTCAGGGCTCTGGATTGTTTCACACAGTTGGCTTAGGGTTTTGGTTGATTCTGGCTTAATTTTGATCAGGCGAATATTCGTTGGCATTTAATTAGGAATTAAGGTTTTTTATGGGCATATTCTCGGAAGGATTTAAATTCCACAGCACTTTGCAAGTTATTCCGAGATTTGGGTTGAATTCTCATTATTTGACCTAATCAGTAAAAAGACCGCATTTGGGTTAAATTCACATTGGTTTGTTTGAGCCAGTCAAAAGAAATACGCAGTTTGGATTTACAGTGTTTGTTGAAAATCAGTGAAGAGGGAATGCGCCTGTTTGGTTTGTTTCGGTTAACTGTTACTTTGCTTTGGATATTGGAAAGGCCAGGATTAACTGATCAATTACTAAGGCATTGTTTTATTTAAATTATTTATTATTCTAAATTAAGTGATTGAAATTTATTTTTCAATTATTTTACTTCAAAGAGTTTTAAATAATAAATAAAAAATAAAGAGAAAAACAGAATTAATTGGATAATGGAAACTTTTATATATTCTTAAATTAACTGTACAATTATTGTTTATAATTTAATTACAAACAATGGTTTTACATCAATTTAAATTTAAATAAAAAAGAAAACTATCCTATTTCTTCTAATTCTTCAGTCCTCATTTAGTACCCCTCTCCATTCAATTATTCATCTGCAAAAAGAAAAGAAGAAAAGTCAGTGACTGATAAATAAATAAAGACAGATAAAGGAATTCATCATTAAGAGCCACTGATTGGGATCAGTTAACCCTCTCTGCAAATCACGGGATTTCTCCCGGTTCACAAAGAGGGACGAGTTTTATTTGCTAATCATGAATGCAAAAATGCAAAGTGTCAAAATGCATAAGTTCAAAATCTCAAACTCCAAGTTCAAATCAAACTGAAAAATCCAAATTGCAACTTTCTGTCAAATATGCCAAAGGTACCCAAGCTGTCAAAAGAAGATTTGGCAAAGATATGGAAAGTTCAAAAAATACAAAGTCTACTCAAAGCTGTCAAGAAAAGAAAAGAATGCAGAGGAAATCTATTATGCAAGCAAGCTATATTTTTCATCATTTCCCAATGGCCCTTTCAGAAAAAGGTACAGCACAAGCATATTAAAATATTTAACTGTATTGAGAGAGAGAAGAAAAGGAGGAAAGTAAGCAGGTTTTTAGGCTTTTAGGCAGGAAGAAAGATATACAAAGGGACTGAACACAGTAAAGAGAGGGAGGGGCCATACCATGATACAAAAGACAGCAGAACTTTCACCAAAGTAAAAAGGAAAGATATACAAACCAGGCCTAAGTATCACCATAGACCATAAAACAACAAAGACCAGTCCATTACAAGTTCACTGCAAGCATAACCTGCTGAAGTTTTTTTACCTGCATCATTCAAAAAAAACCTATTCAAACTAATTCCAAAAGCCTTAACCTGTAAAAGATCTTACCAGCTGAGGCAAAAACCTGTTGAAGCTCTAAAACCATTCAAAGCCTCACCCTGCCTGTCAAAAACCTCACAACATACCAACCTGCTGAAACCTCAAAAGGCCTCAACATATAAACCAGCTGAAGCAAGCCTTAGCATCATCCCGCCTGAAGCTTCAAAAACCTGGCCTAACCATCAAAACCTGTCAAGCCCTTAAACTCTAAAGAGTCAAAAACCCTTAAACCTGCTATTTCACAAACCTTAAACATTCAAAGCCTAATCATCAAAAACCAGCATATACCAAAAGAAAACCTTGTGCCTACCATCCAATTCAAAATGATTAGGCTACTCAATGTCAAAACACAGGTTCCTAAACCTTTCAAAGCCTAAAGGCTCCCAAGAAGTTTGAACCTGTCTAAGGCAACCAAACCCTCAAGGCTCTCAGAGCATCCATCATAGGGCGTTTTCTAATAAACACAAAGGCATATTCAATAGCATACACAAGCATTCAAGGTATACAAGCCCTCAGAACCCTAGATTCATCATGGGGCAGGAGAGAAACATGTCAAATTAGGCGACAGAAAAGCGTACACAAGGCAAAAGAGAAAAAGAAAGTCAAAGGCAACCCAGGCATCCAACAAAGGCAGCAACACAGGCAAGCCTCAGACAACATCATCATGGGCCATTAAACAAGCTCAACAGTTTCAAAGGCAAGCTCAAGGTAATAAGAGAAGAAGAGAGAAAGTATTCAGGGGAAACATAAACAAAATACGTTCAGAGGCGTCTCAAAGCGTTTCAACAAGCGTTCAAGGCATTAAGCATACAACAAAAATCATAGCAAGAGAGGAAGAGAGAAAGTACTCAGAGGCAACCAAAGAAGCATTCAAGGCAATTCAAAGGCCTCAGAAGAAGGCTTCATCATAGGCAACAAGCTCAACAGTTTCAAAGAAGCTCAAGGCAACGAAAGAAAGAAGAAGAAAAGATAAAAGTTACCAAAGAGCAAGCTAGCGTCTTCACGCCCTCTTCGCCATCGAGCCTCCTAGCTTTCCTCATCTCCTTCCTCCGTCTCCAAAGGTACCTCTTTCCTTCTGTCCTTCTTTCAAAACCTCAAACAAACATTAAAGAAAGCTTGAAGTTAAAATCAACAGGACTAGACAATCATAGCATGTACATTTGTAACAAACCCTAACGAGTTAAATTGGTTACCTAATTCTGTCGCCTTGATGCTATCGTTGGAGGGAAGGGGAAATGAAGGATGCTGGTGGCTCTGTGGCGGAGGGTATCGCTCAGGAAGACGAAGAAGAATACGAAAACGAACGAACAAACGGCGCGCTGCTCACCAAACCCTAAAGCTTTCCCCCAACTGAAACGAAACCATCTAACCCTAAGAATGCTTGTTTCACTCGCTGGGCCTTGCCCGTCTCAAGCACACCTAAGCCCACTATATTCCAATTCACACCCCTCTTTCAGCCCATTTCTAACTTAGTTCAACCTTTTATTTATCATCATATCTTTTTCATAAATTAACATAAATCCTTTTCCTTTATACTTAAAAACATTTTTTTAAACACAATCTATTTGTTTTCTAACTTAACATATTCTTTACAATATTACATTAATACTAAAAATGCCTAAAGATATATTTTTTCTAATATACATAATTCCATTCTTGATATTTGATTAAAACACACTTTGTATATAAATTCTTTTTTAAAAAACAAATACATTTTCCTTTCTTAAGAAATTTTTGTACATACAAATAAAGAACCATTTTTTATTACACCATGTAATTAAAATTGAAAACCTTTTTTCCCTTTCTTTTAATTAAAATATTTTTGTACATAACAAATGAAAAAATACTTTTTTGTATACATAATTAAAACTTAGAAATATTTTCTTTTCTTAAAACATCATTTTTATACACGATATAATTAAACAGAAAACATGTTCTTTTCCTTAAAACTTTCTTTTCATACATATCAAAATACAAGATTACAAGATTAATTAATAAAATGAGCATTTAATTTTTCTTTAGGTTAAAATAATACCTACCAATACTTTCTTAAATTCATATTGTCGCACCTGTAAATAATTACATACTTACACAATATAAATACATTCACATTGCCCCTATACACATTTGTTTATCTTATGCATTGATATTCGTCATTTACATTTGATCGCAAATTCAATTTGGTTGTAACTTATTGGATACTATAAGTCTCATCCCCATTTGTGAATATTGTACCCCCACTCCCGGATACTTATTTTGTAATAGCGTAGACTTTACATTTCCGTAATTTACCGCTTTCAATTATACCATGGTTAGACCTAGGGTTTGCATGTACATAAAATCAAACGCTAGATAACCTAATACAAGAAAAATACATGAAATCAATACACAATCACACTTGCACCCTCTAGGGTAATCCCACATGTTGCCTTCCAAAATGGGCCATGCTTGCACGTCGAGTAGCTTTGGAAAAACAAATTCAAATGATCATAAGTCCCTCGATGACGCTTTCGAATATTGCCTAAATGGAATGATCATAGTCCCTTCAAAGCGAATTGCCAAAGACACTTGACACCATTGCATTCATGGTCCATACGATGACCCGCGCCCGTCCCGAACAAACTTCCTAAAACGCAGGATTGTCCACCAAATTCAATGGTGGAACAAAATTGTTAAAAGGGGTTAAAACATAACAAAAACCTTTGAGTACAATAGAGTAGACAAAACTCTTAGTTACTTGAGATCAACTTGCAAAAAACACTTGCCTTCTTTTCAAAAACCACAATCCACAACACTTTCAAACAAACTCTCAAAAAACATTTGAAACATCTTTTCGAAAAGATCCACACTTTTGTAAAACACTCAAACACGAGTCAAATACATTGGTTGCCTAAGACAAGGCATCTCTTCAAAAACATTTTCAAAAACACATACACACACCACAATTTCAAGCAATCGAAAATCAAGGCAAGTGATCTAAAAAACCAAGTAACTAAGAGCCCATGGATAACCATGGATGAAGAGGGTGCTAATACCTTCCCTTTTCATAATCTACCCCCCGGACCCACGAAATATCTCAAAAGGTTTTTGCTGTGCTTTTTTAACCTTTCCTTTAGGATAAAATAAAAAGTCGGTGGCGACTCTTACTCAACCGCACAAATGCGAATACGAACGCAAAACCACAGTCAGTTCTCCCACCGTATCACACACCGCATAGTCTTATGTTGGGTATGTTGAGGATTAATAATGAATTTCTAGAAGGTATCAGAGAAGTTCAGAAGTTGGATGTGAAACTGGTAGATTTGATGGTTGGGATCGATCAGTACGAGAATAATGATTTTAAGCTAGATGCGCAAGGTGTGTTGAGATTTTGTAACCGGATTTGTATTCCTGATGATGCTGAGATGAAGAAAGTGATACTTGAAGAGAGTCATAGAAGTAAGTTGAGTATTCATCCAGGAGCTACGAAGATGTATCATGATTTGAAAGGGTTGTTTTGGTGGCCTGGGATAAAGAGTGATGTGGCTCGGTTCGTATATACATGTTTGACTTGTTAGAAGTCGAAAGTTGAACATCAGAAGCCTGTAGGATTGATGCAACCGTTGGAAGTTCCAGAATGGAAATGGGATAACATTTCAATGGACTTTGTAACAGGGTTGCCTAATACTTTAAGAGGACATGATTCAATTTAGGTGATTGTTGATAGGCTTACGAATTCAACTCATTTTATTCCTATTAACATTAGTTTTCCAGTGTTGAAGTTGGCTGATATTTATATTAGTGTGATTGTGAAGCTGTATGGTGTTCCTTTGTGCATTGTGTCAGATAGAGATCCAAGATTTACTTCTGATTTTTGGAAGAGTTTGCAAGAAGAGATGGGTTCTAAGTTGAGTTTGAGTTCAACGTATCATCCTCAGACAGATGGTTAGACTGAACGGACGATTCAATCGTTGGAAGACTTGTTGAGGGCATGTGTTCTTGAGCAGGGAGGTTCGTGGGATACTCATCTTCCGTTGATAGAGTTCACGTATACTAGAATGGTAATTGTTATAACTCTCTTCAGGTATGACTTTCTTCAAGTATGACTTTCTTCATCTCAGCATCATCAGGAATACAAATTCGGTTACGAAATCTCAACACACCTTGCACATCTAGCTTAAAATCACTGTTCTCAGATTGATCAATCCCAACCATCAAATCTACCAGTTTCACATCCAACTTCTGAGCTTCTCTGATACTGTCTAGAAATTCATTATTAATCTTCAACATACCCAACATAACACTCTGCGGAGTAACTTCACAAACTAGGCTCATATCTCTGAACTGCTCAATCAATTCCAACTCTTTAATCATCATTGCTGACATATGTAAAGTCTTACAACTCAACGCATCAGCTACCACATTCGCCTTTCCTGATTGATAATTCAAACCGAAATAGTAATCCTTTAACAATTCCAACCATCTTCGTTGCCTCATATTCAACTCTTTATGATCAAACAAATACTTTAAGCTCTTATGGTCACTAAACACTTCAAATCTAGAACCATAAAGATAATGTCTCCAAATCTTCAATGCAAAACCAACTGCAGCAAGCTCTAAAATCATGCGTAGGATAGTTCTTCTCATGAGTCCTCAACTGCCTTGATGCATAAGTAACTACCTTACCATTCTGCATAAGCACACCTCCTAAACCCATCTTATAAGCATCACAATACACCACAAAAGGCTATCCTGGATTAGGCAACGTCAAAATTGGAGCCGACGTCAACCTCTTCTTCAATTCTGTAAAACTTTCTTGGCACTGAACATCCCAAACAAAAGCTCTACCTTTACAAGTCAACTTAGTCAATGGAAGTGACAACTTAGAAAACCCTTCAATAAACCTTCTATAATAACCAGCTAATACCAAGAAGCTTCTAATCTCAGTAGCTGACTTTGGAGTTTCCCATTGCAACACAACATCAACCTTCGATGGATCTACAGCAATGACATTACCTGAAATCATATGACCAAGAAAACTAACCTCTTTTAACCAGAATTAACACTTGGACAGCTTTGCATACAACTTCTTCTCTTTCAAAATCTGCAATACTACTCTTAAGTGCTCAGCATGCTCTTCTTCTGACTTAGAGTAAATCAAAATATCATCAATGAACACCACTACGAACCGATCCAAATAAGTATGAAAGATACGATTCATATATTCCATGAATACTCCCGGCGCGCTAGTAACACCGAAAGGCATCACCGAATACTCGTAATGTCCATAACGCGTTCTGAAAGCCGTCTTCTGAATATCTTCATCCTTCACTTTAATCTGATGGTAACCCGACCTTAAATCAATCTTACTGAACACACGGGCATCCATCAATTGGTCCATCAAGTCATATATTCTTGGAAGCGGATACTTGTTCTTAACCGTCACCTTATTCAACTGTCTATAATCAACACAAAGCCTTATACTTCCATCTTTCTTCTTTACTAACAACACTGGATCTCCCCACGGCGATACACTCGGTCTTACAAACCTCTTCTCAAGTAACTCTTCCAATTGCTTCTTCAACTCTGACAACTCAGACACAGACATCCTGTATGGTGCCATAGACACAGGTCTGGTACCAGGTACAAGATCAATTGCAAATTCAACTTCCCTCTCTGGCGGTACATCAGGAATCTCATCAGGGAAAACTTCAGGAAATTCACACACCACCTGCAATTCCTCAATTATAGCTTGAGTCTCTACAGATAGCAATTCCATCAACGAGAACATTTGTGTTTCCTATTGCATCAAATTCCTCAACTGTCTAGCAGACAACAAACCATCTTCCTCTTCCTCAGGAGTAGAAAACTTCACATACTTGTCATAACAGTTAATATGAACACAGTTATGCTCTAACCAGTTCATACCCAGAATTACATCCAAACCTCTTAACGGTAAACAAACCAAATCAACAACAAAGTATCTGTCGAAGATCGACAAGGGACACTTAGCGCACACAAAAGAAGTAGTCACCGACCCCTTGGTTGGAGTATCGACGACCATTTATCCATCCAAAGAAGACAACACAAGACCCAATCTTTCAACACAATCAGCAGCAACAAAACAATGTGTATCACCAGTATCAATAATAGTGATTAAAGGAGTACTATTAATGAAACATGTACCTCTAAGACGTCCGTCCTTAGCAGTTGTCTGATCCTCAACCAAAGCAAACATTTTTCCGCTTGACTAAGCCCTCTTCGGTTTCGGACACTGGCTACCAATTTGCCCTTCTTCTTTACAGTTGAAACAAACTACACTCTTGTGCTCACACTCAGATACAACATGTCCGTTCTTGCCATAACAGAAACACCTCTTCACTTCAGTAGTGCACACATTACTTTTGTGTCCAGATTTCCCACCCTTAAAGAAAATCACACCAGCAGGAGCATCTCCCTCACTAGTCCTCTGTCTCAGAGCAACTTTCTGCTTACCTTTACCAGCTGGGGAATCATAAGGCTTACCATGATTATGTGGGTGCTTACCCCTCTTCTCACTGATAATCTTGTAATGAGCATTATTATCTTCCTCATAAATTCTGCAACTATCGACCAAATCAGCAAAGACACGGATTTTATGATATCCAACTGATTTCTTAATCTCCAGGGGTAACCCATTCTAAAATTTAATACACTTCGAAAACTCAGCATTTTCCTCAGCGTAATGCAGATAAAACTTGGCCAACTCAGCAAACTTGGCAGCATACTTAACAACTGACAGATTTCCTTGCTTCAGCTCAAGGAACTCAATTTCCTTCTTACCACAGATATCTTCAGGAAAATACTTTCTCAAAAACTCCCTACGGAACACAACCCAAGTGACATTCTCACCTGCAGCTTCTAACTTCTGACAAGTCTCTAGCCACCAGTCATCAGCCTCTACTGCTAGCATATGAGTCCCATAACGAACCTTCTGCACTGGAGTGCAGTCCATCACGCGAAAGATTCTCTCAATCTCTTTCAACTATTCCAATGCTCCATCAGGATCATACTTTCCCTTGAACGTAGGTGGATTCTCTCTCTGGAAGGTCGATAAGCTACGAGATCCAGCATTCCCGTAAGCATTCAGCTGATTTTACATCGCATGAGCCATGGCTTCTAGAGCAGCAGCAAGTGCATCATCATTCCTTCCAGCCATCTCAACTTCTCACTACAACATAAACAACGATTAGAACTCAAACAATAATGCTCGACTGTTAGACAACTAAGACTCGACGACAAGGTCGGACCAACCTTTTGCTCTGATACCAACTTTGTAACACCTAAATTCTACCCCAAGCAATTATGAAAAATAAATCAGAGTTATAAAATTTCAATCATATAAATGAATCGGGACGTCACAAATTCTTCTAACAAATTCATTGCATTCATTGTGGATATATAACACTTTTTCAAACATCGGATGAACCATCAACATGACATCTTTAATCAAATAGATCAACATCTACGCAGCGGAATTCTTAATATCATCTCTAATAAAACAGCAACTTCGAAACATCTCATATTTAATGATAATCAAATTAAAATTCAACAACTGAAAATAAGCGATCAAAAATCAGCAAACGTTCATCCCCCCGAGTGTTACATATCAGAGCAATGACACCGACTCGAACTATTGAAGGTATACAACCTTCACTCTCGATTACCTGCACGTTACCAACATAAGAACAACATTAAAACATAAGGGGTGAGATATCTAACAATATAATAAGTGCATAATAATTAATATATTAAATTAGATCAATAGCATCACCACTTCTCATCTCATAATCAACGACAATCTCAACAATAATATACATTCATCAATATCAAAATACACTTCTTTATTAAATCATATAATGAGACTCAATACTATGAAAATGCATGTGGTAACATTGGAGCAGAACTCCCATCTCAAAAATTTGCCAATTAATAGAGGCATCAACAAGGCATAGCCTTTATCTCAAAATTTGCCAATCCAGGCCATCTCAACGAGCATAAGCTCCATCTCAAAAATGCAATGTATGCGACACAACCATGAATGTAATGATAACACCCAAGTTAACAACATCTCAAATCATCTCAAAACATCTCAAATTATCATCTCAAAACATCTCAAATTATCATCTCAAAACATCTCAAAATACATCTCAAAATAACATCTCAAAGACATCTCAAATTAACATCTCAAAATAACATCTCAAATAATCAAAATAATTCATCAAACGTCATTTATTTATAAATCATCAAACATCATTTATTTATAAGTAACTTTTCATTTATAACTCAGCAGTATTTTAATTCCACAGTAAATAAACACTCTCATTCTGTAACTCTAAAGTCAAGACCGTCACTTTCCTACTGTTATAGTTCAAACAACAGCTTCTAAGCATCTAACTTCCACATTCTGCACAAAACAGAGTAAGGCCAACACAGCTTCTGACCACGCAACCTCTAACCAACACAGTTTCTAATAACATAGCTTCTAATGGCGCAAATTCTGAGCGACACAATCTTCTGACTACTACAAATTCTGATTATCACAGTTTCTAGCTAACTCAACCTCTGACTAGATACAACCTCTGACCATCACAGTTTCTGACTAACCCCATCTTCTGACTAGTACAAATTCTGCCTAATGTAACTTCTGACTAGTTACATCTTTTGACTAATGCAACTTCTAACTAGCTACATCTTCTGACTAATGCAACTTCTGACTAGCTACATCTTCTGACTAGGTACAAATTCTGTCTAATGCAACTTCTGACTAACATACGTATAACATCAGAACTTCTACCTTGCACTAATCTAACGCAACTTCTATCAGCATCCTTCTAATGTCAGAACTGCTACCTTTCCTTAACGTTATTATTTTAATTCTTTTGCCTGTTATCACCCTAATCAGGAACAATACGACCAATGTTATTCCCTAATTAATTCATCGTTCTAACACAGCAGCACCTGGTATCATTCTAGCATAATTCTGCGTTTTCATTACTGCAATATTCAACGTTTCTTCCCTGCATCTCACCATGGGATTCACGCTTAAATCCCTAAAACTTAATACATTCACGACAATTCATCACCCATAATTACCCTATAATCTTACAGCATTTTAACAACATCAAGGCATCAATATTCATCAAAATTCATCAATCCTCATCATGCATAAATCATATATTCTCAATTCAGGAACAAAACAACAATCACCACTAACCCCACATATAAATTATCATAAACCCAATTATAGAGTCGGAAACCCACCCTTACCTTGGATTGAAGGTCGCTCTACAATTTCCGGTTGGATTCTTGTGCTTGTCGTTTTCCACTTTCTCTAGCAGCTTGCACGTTCTCTTCCAAATCCTTATTCTTCTAATGCCTATTTCTTTCTATTCTCTTCTAACAACAAATAATAAAATAACCCTATTATTCTATTATCTCCTTATTGGGCTTAAAACCAACACACCCCCTTATTACTTCTATCCTCCCAAAATAAGTCCACATTAAATAATATTACACTTTTAATATTATTTCACCACATAATATTATATATGTAATATTATTTCTCCACTTAATAAAATAAATCCAATTAATTATAACACATCTTCATAAATATTCCAAAAATAATTTAATTAAATAATTAATTAAATTACGGGCGTTATTTTTGTCACTTAGAATATTTTCGTCCTCGAAAATTTACCTCAATCAAACAATTCAGGATATGAGTCTCGCATCTTGCTCTCCAACTCCCAAGTCATGCTCTCACCAGCAGCTCCTAGCCAAACCACTTTAACCAAGGCAATCTCTTTTCCCCTCAGAGTCTTCATTTCATGATCCGCAATACGTACAGGCATCTTCTCCACCATAAGATTATCCCGTACTTGCACATTGTCCATATGAATCAAATGAGATGGATCTGAAATATACTTCTGAAGTTGCGACACGTGAAACACATCATGCAAATTCGAAAGATTAGGCGGTAAGGCCACTCTATAAGAAACATTTCCCACTCTCTCTGAAATCTGATATGGTCCAATAAAACGAGAAGTGAGCTTCTTAGACTTCCATGCTCGCCCAACACCAGTCACAGGTGTAACTCTCAAAAACACATGATCACCAGCTTGGAATTCTAAATCTTTCCTTCGCTTGTCATGATAACTCTTCTGTCTACTTTGTGAAGCTTTCATCTTTTCTCAAATCAACTTCACCTTCTCAGTAGTCTCACGAACAAGTTCAGGTCCAAGTACTACACTTTCACCAAATTCATGCCAACATAACGGAGTTCTACATCTTCGACCATACAACACCTCAAAAGGTGCCATCCCAATACTGGAATGATGACTGTTGTTATACGTGAACTCTATCAATGGAAGATAAGTATCCCACGAACCTCCCTGCTCAAAAACATATGCCCTCAAAAAGTCTTCCAACGATTGAATCGTCCATTCAGTATGACCATTTGTCTAAGGATGATACGCTGACCTCAACCTCAACTTAGAACCCAACGCTTCTTGCAAACTCTTCCAAAAATCAGAAGTAAATCTTGGATCTCTATCTGAAACAATGCACAAAGGAACACCATGCAGCTTCACAATCACACTAATATAAATCTCATCCAACTTCAACACTGGAAAACTGATGTTAATAGGAATAAAATGAGCTGACTTCATAAGCCTATCAACAATCACCCAAATCGAATCATGTCCTCTTAAAGTATTAGGTAAACCCTGTCACAAAGTCCATTGAAATGCTATCCCATTTCCATTCTGGAACTTCCAATGGTTGCATCAATCCTGCAGGCTTCTGATATTCAACTTTCGACTTCTGGCAAGTCAAACATGCATATATGAACCGAGCCACATCACTCTTCATCCCAGGAAACCAAAACAAACCATTCAAATCTTGATACATCTTCGTAGCTCCTGGATGAATACTCAACTTACTTCTATGACTCTCTTCAAGTATCACTTTCTTCATCTCAGCATCATCAGGAATACAAATTCGGTTACGAAATCTCAATACACCTTGCGCATCTAGCTTAAAATCACTGTTCTCAGATTGATCAATCCTAACCATCAAATCTACCAGTTTCACATCCAACTTCTGAGCTTCTCTGATACTGTCTAGAAATTCATTATTAATCTTCAACATACCCAACGTAACACTCTGTGGAGTAACCTCGCAAACTAGGCTCATATCTCTGAACTGCTCAATCAATTCCAACTCTTTAATCATCATTGCTGACATATGTAAAGTCTTTCGACTCAACGCATCAACTACCACATTCTCCTTTCCTGGATGATAATTCAAACCGAAATTATAATCCTTTAACAATTCCAACCATCTTCGTTGCCTCATATTCATCTCTTTCTACTCAAACAAATACTTTAAGCTCTTATGGTCACTAAAAACTTCAAATCTAGAACCATAAAGATAATGCCTCCAAATCTCCAATGCAAAAACAACTGCAGCAAGCTCTAAATCATTCGTAGGATAGTTCTTCTCATGACTCCTCAACTGCCTTGACGCATAAGAAACTACCTTACCATTCTGCATAAGCACACCTCCTAAACCCATCTTAGAAGCATCACAATACACCACAAAAGGCTCTCCTGGATTAGGCAACGTCAAAATCAGAGCCGACGTCAACCTCTTCTTCAATTTCGTAAAACTTTCTTGGCACTGAACATCCCAAACAAAAGCTCTACCTTTACAAGTCAACTTAGTCAATGGAAGTGACAACTTAGAAAACCCTTTAATAAACCTTCTATAATAACCAACTAATCCCAAGAAGCTTCTAATCTCAGTAGCTGACTTTGGAGTTTCCCATTGCAACACAACATCAACGTTCGATGGATCTACAACAATGCCACTACCTGAAATCACATGACCAAGAAAACTAACCTCTTTTAACCAGAATTCACACTTGGACAGCTTCGCATACAACTTCTTCCCTTTCAAAATCTGCAATACTACTCTTAAGTGCTCAGCATGCTCTTCTTCTGACTTAGAGTAAATCAAAATATCATCAATGAACACCACTACAAACCGATCCAAATAAGTATGAAAGATACGATTCATATATTCCATGAATACTCCAATCGCGTTAGTAACAACGAAAGGCATCACTGAATACTCGTAATGTCCATAACGCGTTCTGAAAGCTGTCTTCTAAATATCTTCATCCTTCACTTTAATCTGGTGGTAACCCGACCTCAAATCAATCTTACTAAACACACGGGCATCCACCAATTGGTCCATCAAGTCATCTATTCTTGGAAGCGAATACTTGTTCTTAATCGTCACCTTATTCAACTGTCTATAATCAACACAAAGCCTCATACTTCCATCTTTCTTCTTTACTAACAACACTGGAGCTACCCACGGCGATACACTTGGTCTTACAAACCTCTTCTCAAGTAACTCTTCTAATTTCTTCTTCAACTCTGACAACTCAGACGCAGACATCCTGTATGGTGCCATAGACACAGGTCTGGTACCAAGTACAAGATCAATTACAAATTCAACTTCCCTCTCTGGCGGTACATCAGGAATCTCATCAGGGAAAACTTCAGGAAATTCACACACCACCTGCAATTCCTCAATTATAGCTTGAGTCTCTACAGATAGTGATGCCATTAACGAGAATATATGTGCTTCCTCTTGCATCAACTTCCTCAACTGTCTAGCAGACAAGAGACCATCTTCCTCTTCCTCAGGAGTAGAAAACTTCACAGACTTGTCATAACAGTTAATATGAACACAGTTATGCTCTAACCAGTTCATACCCAGAATTACATCCAAACCTATTAACGGTAAACAAACCAAATCAACAACAAAGTCTATATCGAAGATCAACAAGGGACACTTAGCACACACAAAAGAAGTAGTCACTGACCCCTTGGCTGGAGTATCGACGACCATTTCTCCATCCAAAGAAGACAACACAAGACCCAATCTTTCAACACAATCAGCAGTAACAAAACAATGCGTAGCACCAGTATCAAAAAGATTGATTAAAGGAGTACTATTAATGAAACATGTACCTCTAATAAGTCTGTCCTCAGCAGTTGTCTGATCCTCAACCAAAGCAAACACTTTTCCGCTTGACTGAGCCCTCTTCGGTTTTGGACACTGGCTACCAATGTGCCCTTCTTCTTTACAGTTGAAACAAACCACACTCTTGTGCTCAAACTCATATACAACATGTCCATTCTTGCCACAACGGAAATACCTCTTCACTTCAGTAGTGCACACATTACTTTTGTGTCCAAGTTTCCCACCCTTAAAGCAAATCACACCAGCAGGAGCATCTCCCCCACTAGTCCTTTGTCTCAGAGAAACTTTCTGCTTACCTTTACCAGCTGGGGCATCATAAGGCTTACCACGATTCTGTCGGTGCTTACCCCTCTTCTCACTGATAATCTTGTAATGAGCATTATTATCTTCCTCATAAATTCTGCAGCTATTGACCAAATCAACAAAGACACGGATTTTCTGATACCCAACTGATTTCTTAATCTCCAGGCATAACCCATTCTCAAATTTAATACACTTCAAAAACTCATTATTTTCCTCAGCGTAATGCGGATAAAACTTGGCCAACTCAGCAGACTTGGCAGCATACTCAACAATTGACAGATTTCCTTACTTCAGCTCAAGGAACTCAATTTCCTTCTTACCACGGACATCTTCAGGAAAATACTTTCTCAAAAACTCCCTATGGAACACAGCCCAAGTGATATTCTCACCTGCAACTTCTAACTTCTGACAAGTCTCTAGCCACCAGTCATCAGCCTCGACTGCTAGCATATGAGTCCCATAATGAACCTTCTACGCTGGAGTGCAGTCCATCACGCGAAAGATTCTCTCAATCTCTTTCAACCATTCCAATGCTCCGTCGGTATCATACTTTCCCTTGAACGTAAGTGGATTCTCTCTCTGGAAGGTCGCCAAGCTACGAGATCCAGCATTCCCATAAGCATTCGGCTGATTTTCCATCGCATGAGCCATGGCTTCTAGAGCAGCAGCAAATGCAGCATCACTCCTTCCAGCCATCTCAACTTCTCACTACAACATAAACAATGATTAGAGCTCAAATAATGCTCGACTGTTAGACAACTAAGACTCGACGACAAGGTCAGACCAACCTTTTCCTCTCATACCAACTTTGTAACACCCCAATTCTACCCCAAGCAATTATGGAAAATAAATCAAGAGTTATAAAATTTCAATCATACAAATGAATCGGGACGTCACAAATTTTTCTAACAAATTCATTGCATTCATCGTGGATATATAACACTTTTTCAAACATCGGATGAACCGTCAACAGAATATCTTTAATCAAATAGATCAACATCTACGCAGCGGAATTCTTAATAACATCTCTAACAAAATAGCAACTTCGAAACATCTCATATTTAATGATAATCAAAATAAAATTCAACAACTGAAAATAAACGATCAAAAATCAGCAAATGTTTATCCCCCCGAGTGTTACATATCAGAGCAATGACACCGAATCGAACTATTGAAGGTATACAACCTTCACTCTCGATTACCTGCACGTTACCAACATAAGGGAAACATTCAAAGAGAATGGGTGAGATATCTAACAATATAATAAGTGCATGATAATTAATATATTAAATTAGATCAACAACATCACCATTTCTCATCTCATAATCAACGACAATCTCAACAATAATATACATTCATCAATATCAAAATACACTTCTTTATGAAATCATATAACGTGACTCAATACTATGCAAATGCATGTTGTACCATTGGAGAAGAACTCCCATCTCAAAAATTTTCCAATTAATAGAGGCATCAACAAGGCATAGCCTTCATCTCAAAATTTGCCAATCCAGGCCATCTCAACGAGCATAAGCTCCATCTCAAAAATGCAATGTATGCGACACAACCATGAATGTAATGATAACACCCAAGTTAACAACATCTCAAATCATCTCAAAACATCTCAAATTATCATCTCAAAACATCTCAAAATACATCTCAAAATAACATCTCAAAGACATCTCAAATTAACATCTCAAAATAACATCTCAAAATAACATCTCAAATAATTAAAATAATTCATCAAACGTCATTTATTTATAAATCATCAAACATCATTTATTTATAAATAACTCCTCATTTATAACTCAGTAGTATTTTAATTCCACAGTAAATCAACACTGTCATTCTGTAACTCTAAAGTCAAGACCGTCACTTTCCTACTGTTATAGTTCAAACAGCAGCTTCTAAGCATCTAACTTCCATATTCTGCATAAAACAGCGTAAGGCCAACACAACTTCTGACCATGCAACCTCTAACCAACACAGTTTCTAATAACATAGCTTCTAATGGCGCAACTTCTGGGCGACACGATCTTCTGACTACTACAAATTCTGATCATCATAGTTTTTGACTAACTCAACCTCTGACTAGATACAACCTCTGACCATCACAGTTTCTGACTAACCCCATCTTCTGACTAGTACAAATTCTGACTGATGCAACTTCTGACTAGTTACATCTTCTGACTAATGCAACTTCTGACTAGCTACATCTTCTGACTAATGCAACTTCTGACTAGCTACATCTTCTGACTAGATACAAATTCTGACTAATGCAACTTCTAACTAACATACATATAACATCAGAACTTCTACCTTGCACTAATTTGACGCAACATCTAATAACATCCTTCTAACGTCAGAACTGCTACCTTTCCTTAACGTTATTATTTTAATTCTTTTTCCTGTTATCACCCTAATCAGGAACAATACGGCCAATGCTATTCCCTAATTAATTCATCGTTCTAACACAGCAGCACCTGGTATCATTCTAGCATAATTCTACGTTTTCATTACTTATATATTCAACGTTTCTTCCCTGCATCTCACCATGGGATTCACTCTTAAAGCCCTAAAACTTAATACATTCATGACAATTCATCACCCATAATTACCCTATAATCTTACAACATTTTAACAGCATCAAGGCATCAATATTCATCAAAATTCATAAATCCTCATCACACATCAATCATATATTCTCAATTTAGGAACAAAACAACAATCACCACTAACCACACATATCGATTATTATAAACCCAATTATAGATTCAGAACCCCACCCTTACCTTGTATTGAAGGCTGCTCTACAATTTCCGATTGGATTCTTGTGCTTTCCGTTTTCCACTTTCTCTAGCAGCTTGCACGTTCTCTTCCAAATCCTTATTCTTCTAATGCCTCTTTCTATCTATTCTCTTCTAGCAACAAATAATAAAATAACCCTATTATTCTATTATCTCCTTATTGGGATTAAAACCAACACACCCCCTTATTACTTCTATCCTCCCAAAATAAGTCCACATTAATTAATATACTTTTAATATTATTTGACCATATAATATTATATCTCTAATATTATTTCTCCACTGAATAAAATAAATCCAATTAATTATAACACATCTTCATAAATATTCCAAAAATAATTTAATTAAATAATTAATTAAATTACGGGCGTTACAACACCTGTGACAGGTGTTGGGCGAGCATTGAAGTCTAAGAAGTTCACTTCTTGTTTTATTGGACCATATCAGATTTCAGAGAGAGTTGGGAACATTGCTTATAGAGTGGCCTTACCGCCTAATCTTTCGAATTTTCATGATGTGTTTCATGTGTCACAATTCCGGAAGTATATTTCAGATCCATCTCATGTGATTCATATGGATTATATGCAAGTACGAGACAATCTTACAGTGGAGACGATGCCTGTACGGATCGTGGATCGTGAAATAAAGACTCTAAGGGGAAAAGAGATTGCTTTGGTTAAAGTGGTTTGGCTAGGAGCTGACGGAGAAAGCATGACTTAAGAGTTGGAGAGCAACATGCGAGACTCCTATCCTGAGTTGTTTGATTAAAGTAAATTTTCGAGGATGAAAATATTCTAAGTGGAGGAGAGTTATAACACCCGTAATTTAATTAATTATTTAATTAAATTATTTTTGGAATATTTGTGAAGTTGTGTTATGATGATAGTTGATGTGTTATTGTTATTGTTATTGGATTTATTTATTTTATTAAGCTGTGGAATAATATTAGAATGATAATATTATTTGATGTGGGCTCGTTTTAAAGGATAAAAGTAGTAAAATGGGGTGTAGGAGTTTTAAGCCCATTAAGGCATTAAGAGAATTATAGGGTTATTATATTAGCTTTTAGAAATAACAAGGAAAAAGAAGAAGCAGTAAGAAGAGAAGGAAATAAGGTTTGGAAGAAGAGAAAGAGAACGTGAAAGTTGCAGAAAAGAAGGAAGAGAGGCAGGACGAAATTCAATCGAAAAAGTTATAGAGCAACCTTCAATCCAAGGTAAGGGTGGGGTTCTGTCTCTATAATAGGGTTTATGATGATTAGTATGTAGGATTTGATGTGAAAGATTATTTGGTTTATGATTGAATTATATACATTGTTTTTTGATGAAAATCAATGATTTAAGGATGAATAATGATGCCCTAATGTTGTATAATGGATGTAAAAACATAAGATTACTATAATTGATGATTACCTATGATTAGAGGATGTTTTTAGGGCCTAAAGCATGGAAAATGCAGTGAAAACGCAGTGAAATCATAGAAAATATTCATGAAAGAAAAGTATGTGTCGACCCCAAAAGCCATGCGTCGATGCATGAAGGCTTTTAGACTCAGGATGAGTCAATACGAAGAAGCCATGCGTCGATACATGCAGGATTTTAGACTCAGGATGAGTCGATACGTAGGAATATGTATCAATACATGCAGTGTTGTAAACTCAGTATGAGTCAACCCAAGAGGATTACGCATCGACTCATGCACCGTGTTAAGCCTAGTACGCATCGACTTAAGACGTTATGCATCGACTCATGTAGTCTGATTTTTGGCAGATTCATTTCCGAAGGTTATAACTTGAGTTCCCGGACTCCGTTTGAGGTGTCGTTCGAAGCGTTGGATAGCTAACGTGATGAACTTTATTCTTAAGGATTAAAATGAATGATATGGAGAGTAAATCCTAGTACCCAAATTAGGATTAGAGTTAGCTTCCCGCGTTAATCGCTATGATGGTTTTGTGAAGTATGATGAAGATAAGACGATTATAGATTATTGTTTGGTTTATAACAGTAAAATTAATGATGATAATGATGTAGTATTACAGAATTAATAATATGTAGAGGTTTGGTAATTTATAGGTAAGCCTTAGATGATTAAGTAATTATAGGTAATATCATGTTGTACGCCTATGGCCAACGTTGAAGGATTGTCGATATGCCGTTGTATTGTTGTATGGCTGAGTTGCTGTGAAGTATGTTGATAAATGATGTTGATAAATGACGTTGATGAATGATGTGGATAAATGATGTTGATGAATTATGTTGATGAATGACGTTGATAAATGATGTTGATAAATGATGTTGATGATTTATGTTGATAAATGATGTTGATGAATGATGTTGAGATGCCTCTAGTAATTGGCAGCTATTAAGATGCAGGCTTCTGGCCAACGATGATGTTGTGATGAGATGTTGTTAATTATGGTTGTTGTCATTACATTCACGATTGTGTCGCATACATTGCATTTTAAGATGGAGTTGATGCTCGTTAAGATGGCCTGTATTGGAGAATATTAAGATGAAGGCTTATGCCTTGTTGATGCCTCTATTTATTGGAAATTATTTTGAGATAGGAGTTCTGCTCCAATGGTACCACATGCATTTGCACAGTATTGATTCGCATTATATGATTTCATAAAGAAGTTGTGTATCGATGCGGTGAATGTGTATTATTGTTGGTATTCTGTTGCGATTATTGTTCTTTATAAGATGAGAAGTGGTGATGTTATATGATCTAATTTAATATATTATTTATCATAGGTTTTATTATATTGTTAGATACCTCACCCCTTCTGTTTGAATGTTACCCTTACATTGGTAACATGTAGGTAATCTAGAGTGAAGGAACTATACCTTCGGTAGTTCGAGTCAGTGTCATTGCTCTGATACGTAACACTCGGGGGGATGAACGCTTGTTGCTTTTAGTTATTGGTTATTTCAGCTGTTGAACTTTAATTCGTATGTTGCTAAGTATGCTTTATTTTGAAGTTGTTGTAATTGTTGGACTAAGATGTTATTATGATTCCGCTGCATAGATGTTCAAGCTGTTGAATTAAGAGATTAAATTATTATGCTGATAGTTCATCCGAAGTTTTAAAGTGTTATGTATCCATGTTGAATGCAATGTGTTTTTAAAGTTGAATTTGTGACATCCTGATTCAGTTGCATGAATTTTATGACTCTGATTTGCGTATATAATTGCCGAGTAGAATTGGGGTGTTACAGTAAGCAGCAACTTCCACTAGATCGTCAGTTTCAATATGACCCAACAGTTTTGTTTGTATTACAACACACCATCCTCATTTACGTGGTACAAATGAAGTATAACGAACATAATAAACTTTCCTAACAATATGTGACATTTGAAACCGCGCGGCCGAAACCTGTCATCTGGATGTAATGAAACATCAATGAAGTCGCCACCGAATGTCTTTTATCCCACCGAAAGGGAAAGGTAAACATCGAGAAAACCTGAAAAAAGGAGAAATCACGGTCTTTCGACCGAGAGATTGGGTAAGGGAGTCTGTTGCATGAGGGGAAGGTATTAGCACTCCACACGCCCGTAGTACTCTACGGTATCCACTCTTGTTGTCTAATCTAATGGGTGTGGTCAAATCCTATGTCTATGGCTTACAACTGAAAAGGGAATTCATGCGAAAGGAAAAAGAAAATAATGTAGGGAAAATAAAAAGTTATGCTCGGTTGGGCCCTACCCTAATGCCTACGTATCCCTTTAAGGAATCAGAGCAGCCGTAGTTCGGCTTACATGTTTTGGTTGGTTTGTGTTTTTTAGTTAAGACAAACAAAGACAGTCAAGATAGAAAAACATAAAGTAAAACAACAAACAAATGAGATGGTAAAACATCGGTTAAATAATAACAAAGTAAAATGTCAAAGATGGCGAAACATCAAATGATGAAACGAATGACAAAATATCACACCTAACAATGATATTGAGAATCAAAGTAGGATAACAAACATGTGTGATGGAGAAACATCGGCTTCAAACAAATGTGCGATGGCGAAACATCGGCTAGAAGATAACAAGATATCATGGTAAAGATGGCGAAACATCAATAAAAAACGGATGACGAAACATCACACCTAACAATGATATTGAGAATCAAAGTAGGATAACAAACATGTGCGATGGCGAAACATCGGCTTCAAACAAATGTGCGATGGCGAAACATCGGCTAGAAGATAACAAGATATCATGGTAAAGATGGCGAAACATCAATAAAAAAACGGATGACGAAACATCAAACCTAACAATGATATTGAGAATCAAAGCAGGATAACAAACATGTGCGATGGCGAAACATCGGCTTTAAACAAATGTGCGATGGCGAAACATCAATTAATCAGGTTTAAAAGCATAGCCAAGAGGTAGGCAGACAAAGTAAGATTGGTTTGTATCTTTTACTCTGAAGAAAGGTTTAAGTTCGTTAGATATGTTTCTATGATTTGCCAAGAAAACAATTTTCGTTTTAAGATGCAAAATGCACAGAAAGGAAAAAATCAGCTAAGGGAAACTAGCCTAGTACTATCCCTAGTGTTATCATACAGTGGTTTACCCTAAGGTTGAGGATAAAGGAAAACCCTACCTTAATTAACATGTTAAAGGAAGCTTAACAAAACTATCCTATAGGGAACATGCAATGAGAGCGAAGTTGTGATCTCAATTTCTAAATTGAGTGACTCATCGATCAACAATTAAAGATGAAAAACAATAAACATCCTATAGGGAACATGCAATGAGAGCGAAGTCGTGATCTCAATTTCTAAATTGAGTGACTCATTGATCAACAATTAAAGATGGAAAATAATAAACATCCTATAGGGAACATGCAATGAGAGCAAAGTCGTGATCTCAATTTCTAAATTGAGTGACTCATTGATCAACAATTAAAGATGAAAAACAATAAACATCCTATAGGGAACATGCACTGAGAGCGAAGTCGTGATCTCAATTTCTAAATTTAGTGACTCATCGATCAAAAGCAAACACAACACATGTATCAGACAAAAAACTAGAGGGCCTCCTAACATATATCAGCAACAGAGGTCCCATCATGCAATCAAAGAACTATGCAAAATGAAAATGGAAGAAAGGAAATAGTGCAATACCAAACGGATAACTATCTGTAGCAACTGAGCAATAATAAAAAGAAACCCAGAGAACTTCAAGCAAGCTGGCATCAGTAAACAAATTGAGTCAGAAATTACACCATCAGGATGTAAGTAGTTTATCAGATATGAACAAGTCCCATGGGCAATGTATAGCATTCACAATCATATGTATATATATATCCTGTATAAACCATCAAACATGCCAAGCACAGGAATAGTGCCAATGTAATAAGTTGTGTTTCACAAATAAAGTGAAACACAAAAGCCTCAAGCCAAAAGTGGGAATTTTCTCAAAGCACCTCGCACGTTCAACAACCAAGTTAGTATTCCATAAGGTGAAGGATGACTCACATAAGGGATGTATACAACATGATGAAGTGAGAACAACATGATCACATTAGACATGATAGACAAGAGGAAACAGGCACGTGCACAATTAGGTCAAAAGGAATAGAGGAATGTTGCTCCTTTCTATCACCATATTGAGTTGACAATTGAATATCAATCAAGGGTCATGGGATCTTGAAAAGAATACAATCAAAGACCATGGAGGTCATAGGCAAACACAATTCAATCATGTACAAATAATTCAACCACAGCTCCACAAGCATAGTAGAAGATGGAACCCACATAATGCATTAGAAGGTTCAAGAATTCAAACATGAGGCATTAAATGAAATGAATTGAGCTATAATGGATAATCAGAATCAACATATACAACATGATCATTAGGTGCCCAGTCATAGACCTCACTCAAGTTCACTGGCTATTAAACAATATGCAACAAGATAGGCAGCATCAATTGGGTACCTTCACTTCAAAAATGAATCAAAAATAGAAAAAAGGATCCATAATTCAGACCAAAAATATCTTAACATCTTTGAAGTGTTTAGAAGTCATAAAGCCAATCTTATGTTCATGAATGATTGAGGAGGAGATCAAATGAGGCCCAAAGTTCAAGACTAGTTGGCAAAACTACCAAACTAGACAAGTTTTTCAAAATAATTTGTGGAAAAATACCAAACCAAGTTAAATAGTTCAAGAAAAATAGTTTTCAGATCCTCAATACATTCATGAACCCTAATCAAGACTTGAATTCTATTGAAAATCCCGGGCATAGTGGTTTTGAAAATGAAACTTGCACCATAAGCAACAAAACCCTGATTTTTGACTTTTAATCTTAAATATTGATTAAGTAAGATCAAAATTCAAAAAATTTAAATCAAGATCATACAAATCAAGATCATACAAATCACAAAGAGACCCTAAATGTCAGAAAATATATTTTTTCACATTTTTTGAAATTGAAGAAAAGTCACAAATGAAATTAAATTCAAACAATTGGAAAATTAAGGAAATAATCATATCTCAAAATAGAACTTTAATCAAAAAATTCAGAAAAATGTCCAAACAAAATTATATTCAAATATTAGAATTAAAAACGCACATCCCTGATTTTTTGTGGAATTTTTTAATTAAGGGAAATATTAGAATAAAAATTAAACAAAAAATCAACAATTAAACTATTATTTAAAGGCGAAAATGCAAAACCTAACCAAAAATCACCAAAAGGTCAAAAATGAAATTACATTCAGACTCCGTGATTAAAAATAAGATTGCATGATTTTTTTGTGAATTTTTGAATCAAAGGAAGTATTAAAATAAAAAATTATAAAGCAAAAATTTAAAATAAACTTCTCAAATTAAAATTCTAATCAAAAATAGAAAATATGCTAAACTAATTTCAGAATCAATTTCTACATTATTTTATAAGTTCGAAACATTTTTTAATGGAATTTTTAGATCAAAGGAACTATTAAAATAAAAATAATCTTTGAACAATTAAATAATTAAACCTATGAAATTTTAGACCAATCAAAACATTTTTAAAAAAAATTCAAAAAAATATGACAAATACTAGAAAATGTTATTGGCCCATGGTGAATTTTTTGTGATTTTTGAAAATGTTTTGATCACAAAATAAAATCAAACATAATTCCTAATAAAACAAATAATTCAAATAAAACAAATATTCAAATGGAGCAATCAGAATACGCCACCACATCATCTTCAACCTCCGGACCAACTCAAAATACACGCGTAAGACTTGTTCTAGGGCTCATGTTCAGATCTACCATACACACTCGTTTCTACATCATTTTTCATGAAATCAAGCGCAAATTAAAGCCAACATTTCATACTTCATTATGCAATTTGAATCAAATCGAAACATGAATCATATTGTTCACAGTCAAGCCAGGAATATGAGCAAAATCATTCTGAATCGAAAGTTTTAGGGTACTCAAACATGCATTCTTCATCAAATCAAACACTATAAAGCTTCAGAAACATTCCACCAACATCAATGAATACTAATCCATGCTCAAACACCTCAATAAACAAGTACATCTCGAAGATTTAAGTTTAGGATTATTACCTCAAGGCAAAAAGTGTTCTACTGTCTCCTTCACTCCAAATGCAAACAAATGGTGCTAACTTGATCTACTCTCTTTACTGAAGCTGAATCCACAAGAATTTTGAAGAAAACACCAAGGAATTGAGAGAATCGAAACATGTTGTAGAAGAGGGGTGGAAATCTCAGATATGAAATTCATGCAATGGGAGCGTCCTATCTCTCCAACCCGGCTTGCCTTTTCTTATATAGAGTTTATAGAGGAGCATAGAAGTGGAAATGTGATCTCAAAGCCGTTGGAGGGCAGGATTGGAAATTTTGGCCAAAAATAAAGTGTGCACAGGATCAGGTGATTTGTTCGTGCACTATTTAGCCTCTTATTCATTTTGTGGACCAAATTACTTCAGAAGATCATCCTTAAAATCTTGGCCCTTAATTCCACCTGATCAGAAAGTGTTGGAGTTTTTGCAATTTTGGGCAAGTTTATGATTTTTCCAATCCAACAAGTGCAAAACCAAATGTGGCACGAAATGGTGAGAGTGATGGGCCTCAACATGTTAAAAATTGTTCATGGGCTTGATTAGAAGCAAAAGGAATGGCTAAAAATTGAGTTTGCAAGAAATGGCCATTTTGCATGTTTGTCAAGTTTCAATAAAATGCCTCAAAATTCCAAAGTACATAACTTGCTCATATTTTTGAATTTTTGACACAAATGAATACAATTTGGAAATGTATTGAAAATATCAACAATCCATTAGTTTAGAGTTTTTGCAATTGAATCCATTAAGGTCCTCAAAATTTGGCTTGAAATTCATTAATTTTGGAAAATGACCTATAATTTTGTGATTTCAAAAGACCATAATTCTTGATTCCTTGCCAATTTGGACATGATACCAAAAGGAGATGAAAGATCATCCTCCTAGATTTCCAAGAATGCTTCATTTGTATTTTCTTGATCAAAGGTGAATAAAATATGAATTTTTGAAATTAAGTCCTTATTTTCCAAAATTAGAAACTTTTAAGGTTTCTTCATGAACAAGTTTCCACCCAAACCTCAATCTCGTTGATCCAATGATCAAAATGGAATTGAAATATGAAAATTACACCCTTGAATTAATGGTTGACCAAAAGTTCCCTTGGTCAACCTTGACTTTGACTGATTTTGATCAAAATGACCATTTTGACCTTTTGAATCAATTGATCCACTTCCCTTCAAAATTGATGATCAAGACTTCAAACATATGATCTTCCAAATATATAGAGGCCATGTGCAAAGTTTCACTTCAAAATTCTCAAGAAAACCTGATAAAAACCCAAACCCTAATTTTGATTAACACCTTAGGAGACTGATGAATCATCTTCAAAATTTCAAATCCTCAGGGCATCATGACCAATTCCTCGTGCAAAGATTTTTCAAATGCCAATGAGATGTTGTGGCTTCCAAATCAAGACTTGTACATTGATCAATAGCCTTAATCAAGCAAAACCCTAATTTGACTGGTGAATCAAAGGAATGATTCCCTTTTGTAATCAAACACAAACTCCAATCTTCTGGGGGTCCAAAGAGATGAATAAAGCATCTTGAGATATGCAAAAACTTTTGAGCTTGAAAGATTCATAGGTTTAGATGATAAGATTCTACTTGAGCAACTTGTTAATGCAATCAACCTTCAAAGCTTGAGGAAAACTTGATAACCAAAGTATTTTGATCCTATCACAATGTATGAATGCAATGCAATATGATGTTCATGATGAAACATAAGCCTAAATCAAGAGGGTAAATTTTGGGGTGCAACAACATTATGAAAGGGTCATACTCTTTGCACCTCCGATCCATTTGAATCTCAACAGTACCATATAACTTATCTATTTTTGTGCTTCTAGTTGGATCATACCATTCACAATAAAACAAAACAATTTTATTTTCCGAGTCCAAGTAATTGTATACTAACTCGTAGATATGTTTAACAAATCCATAGAAGTCATCTTCACCGCCATCTGTAACTCATTTTACAAATACATCACTGTGTATGGTTTTTTCCCTTCAGTCCATGTCTCAGTGTGAAATTTATATTCGTTCACGAAGTATGTGTGCCATTCATTTGCGCTTTGAACAGGGCCTCTAGACAAGTTTCTCAAATGGAGTATTTTTGGAGTCAATGAAATAATTCTAGACAATCTCTCCTTAAACCATGCTGGAAATTGAGCATGAATGACACCAGATATTAATTGTACACCGACACTATGAAAATAGGCGATGTTAAATTCCCTAAAAAGAAACACACTATAAGTTTCAAGATAATAAGTTTTATATTAACATTGTAACTAAAATTAAACAGTTGGAATATACTTACTCAAGATATGGTTTAACTTCAACGCAACTGATCAATACATGGACATGTGCGAATTGCATTTCTTTTTGGGTCAACCAATGCATAACCTTCTTTCCAGAGGGATGACCTGAACGACCAAAGATTGATAAGGTGAATTGACTTCTCTCATTGACATTTACAGGATTTTGTATGATTTTAAGAGTTAACGTCAAGTGATTGAAATAATGACTGCAAAAATGTGATGTTTCCCGATGCAAGTAATATGCACATATAGATCCTTCAACTCTAGCTTTATTTTTCACTGGTCGCTTTGAATCACCCATGAAACTTTCAAACAGATACGTCCACCTATATTAAATAGGTCCACCAAGATAAGCTTCATATGCAAGATGCACAGATAGATGTTCCATGGAGTCAAAAAACCAGGTGGAAATACTTGTTCCAACTTACAGAGAATGAGTGGATGCACAAATATCTCTAAAAAATTAACTAATTTCAATTAGTGGATTAAGCACATGTTTGGGTAGTGAACCAAACGCAATTGGTAGCAATTGTTCCATAAAAATGTGGTAATCATGACTTTTCATACCATGCAACTTCCCAGTGTTAGCGTCGACACACCTTGCTAAATTTGAAGAATACCCATCTGGCATTCTCAAATCTTTTAACCATCGACAAACCACTTTAGCTTCTTGGGAAGTCAGACTAAAACAAGCCTTGGATTTTAATAATTTTCCATTCAGTTAAGGCTTCAACTCCGACTCTTTCCGGTTACACCAAATTTTCATGTCTTGTCTAGCCTTTTCATTATCTTCTATTTTGTCTTTAACATCCATCAGTGTGTTAAATACATTATCAAAAAATTCTTCTCAATATGCATAACATCAAGATTATGACGTAACAAATTATCTTTCCAATACGGGAGGTCCCAAAATATACTTCCTTTTGTCCAATTGCGTGTGACTCCATATTCTTCAATTCTACATGCTTTGCTAGTATCTGTAAATTTTGGTAGTTCACAAACTTGGCTCCATATATCACCTGTTGACAATCGAGGCGAAGGCAGATCTAATACTCGTTCGTATTTTTTAAAATTTGTCTTATTTCTTCTTTAAGGATGATTTATTGGTAGGAATCCGCGGTGACAGTCAAACCATGAACTTTCCCCCCTTTATCCAACGTAAACACTTTGGTGTATACCATGCAATATGGACAACCCATTTTTCCGTGCGTACCCCAACCAGACAACATGCCATATGCTGGAAACTCATTAATGGTCCACATCAAGGCAGCTCACAAAGTAAAGTTTGGTTTATGGGATATATCATAAGTCCATTCTCCAATTCATAACCTCTTCAAATCATCAATTAAAGGTTGTAAGTACACATCGATTCCAACTTTTGGACTGGACAACCTTAGAATGATGCATGTCAAAAACATGTATGGTTTTGTCATGCACATCTCAGAAGGGAGGTTGTAAGGAGTTACAATAACTGGCCAACAAGAATACACACTTCTCGACGCTTGCACATATGGGGAAAAACCATCAGGGCATAATCCAAGCCTGACATTACTAGGTTTTGCGGAAAAATATGGATGTGTCCGATTAAAGTGCTTCCATGCCTCGCCATTAGATGGATGTCACATAGTGTCTGAACTTGTTTGGTTTGTATGATGCCATGTCATTTGACTTGAACTGTGCATTGAAGCAAACATTCTTTTTAACCTTGGTATTATCGGAAGATAAAACATGGACTTTACTGCTACATTTTTTTGCTTGCTGTTAATGGCTCTACTACGAACTTGATATCTTTGACTCTTAAAAAACTTAAATTCCTCCAATAATCCATCTTGAGTACCAAAATCATTGACGTAAAACAACATGCAACCACTAATGCAACAATCAATCTTTCTTACTTTTAAACCCAACTTCTACACCCACTTCTTTATATCATAAAAACTTATAGGCACGTTGTCTTTCGTTGCGGTGGAGTCCAACATCATTTTTGCGAAATGTTCCAAACACTGATCAGGAACATTCCAATTTGACTTGGAGGTCAATAATCTCACACGTATTGGTAACTTTGAGTCTGATGACCCCTCGAACAATGGTGTATTCATCTCATTCAATAACTGATAAAATCTATGGGCTTCCTCATTTGACAACTCTTCCCCGTCAAAATCTTCATGTTGATCATATGTCACGTTCACACCAAAAGCATCCTCAAACATCTCACCGATCATATTAAAGTTTTTTTTTCATATTCCATAGAAGATCGACTACTTGAAGCATGCGTGTTGCTAGTCTCTGGTACGTTACTCCATAGTTCTTCACCATTATACGTCCAAACCTAATAATTTTCAATGAAACCCCTTCTATACAAATGACGTGCTACTTCCTACGAATTACTAATTATTGGTCTACATTCACATTTAAGACAGAGACACCTAACTCCTCCTTCGCTTCGTTAATATTCCTGAGCAAACGCCCACGTGATAAACTCATTAAACCCTTCTTTAAAATGGGGTTTAAGTGCACGTCTTCCTGAATACAATCTATCGTACATCCAACTACGACCATACCGATAATATTCCATACTGCACATTTATACAATCATTGTCTTATTATTAACTATAAATGAACATTTAACTATAGTAACTATAATTAAATTTTATAACTATTTTGAATATATATATATATATATATATATATATATATATATATATATATATATATATATATATATATATATATATATATATATATATATATATATATATATATATATATATATATATATATATATATATATATATATATATATATATATATATATATATATATATATATTATTTACCATACGTTTAATAAACATATTGAATATATATTAATCATAATTTTTTTAAACAAAGATATTATTCTTTTACGAAATATAAAATATAATTATATTCTATTTTATTTTATTTTAAATACACATATATATAATATATTCTACTTTTAATATATAATTTCTTTAAAAAAATGAATTAGTCTATTTTTAAAAAATATATGTAATATATTTTGTTTTTTATTATATTTTATTTATAATTATATTTTTAAAAATTAGTAATGTTTTTTATACCTAACTATTATATTCATTTTAATGTTTTTTAAAATATATTCTATTTTGAACATAAAAATAAAATATATAAAAAAAACTGTATGATATATATATATATATATATATATATATATATATATATATATATATATATATATATATATATATATATATATATAACAAATTCAAAATATAATTTAATAATATAAATATCTATTCTTCAATCTCCTTCAAATTCTTGTACAACTCTTTTGTTGAATCTTCCTTCTAATCTCTTCAATTTCTTGAAAAAAAACATAAATCAACATCACAAAATAGTATTAACCTATAACGACAATATTAAAAATAAATTGAAGAAATAATAGACAACTTACCTTTGTTACAGAAAAAATTTGGAATTGTGTATGGATGTTATTATGGAGAATAAGAATTGAATTGGAATGGAAGAAGATAAACAAAAAAGAAAAAGAAGAAAAGAATGTAGAAGAAACACAAATGGGTTTCTGGAAAGAGAGAGCATGTATGTCTATTAACCAATCAGCGACGTGAATTTCACGTTGCAACATTTCCACGTGAGATTCACGTCACAACCCCCAACGTTATAATTTAAACATTAACCAATCAAAGACGTTGTTGAAAGTAATTCCTTGTGTCGAAGAAGTTTGCTCGACAGATACAAAGGAGTGTTGAAATAGTGTGTGTATCGAAGGGAGATTGCCCAGTTGAAGAGCTTGTGGATCGAAGCAAGCTACATACAAATTTGGTTTGTTTTAGATTTAGATATATTTGATTTAGATCTAAAATAGATAGATCTGATTTAGAACCAAAATAGGTATTTTGGGCTTTTATAGTTTTAGGCTCTGGCTTAGGAGCAAGCTAACCTAAATCTATAAATAGAAGGAGTAACCCCTAATTTTTGTAATCAATACAATTAAGTCAATTCATTGTAATCACAGAATTTGCAGTTGCAAGTGATTGATAAAGTTTTCCATAGTTTGTGGGCAGAGAGAAACTCTGTAGAAAATAATTGTCTTCTTTCTTTTCTCATAATTCATTGTCATTGTGTGGTGATATCAATCTTGTTCACCAAGATTAGTAGAAATTCATCATAGCTATTTGGTGGATTTCCAACATCTGGTATCAGAGCTCGGTTAATCGATTCAAGGGAAGTATCAATCAAGAATGATTGAAGAATTCACGATGGCGAGTTATGGGAATGCAAATTATCCATCAACTCTACCAATTTTGAAAGTAGACAACTATGAGAATTGGTGCAAATAGATGAAAGTTTTATTCAGGTGTCAAGGTCTTTGGGATCTTGTAAAGGATAGATTGGAAGCGCTTGGATAAAATGCTTCAGAAGAAGAAAAGAAGAAACACACAGAATCAGAGAAGCTGAGTTATAAAGCACTCTCTATAATTCACCAATGTCTAAGTCCAGAAATTTTCAAAAAAGTGAGTGATTCTGAATCTACAAAAGAAGCATGAGAGATTCTTGAGAAGTCTTTTGGTGGTGCAGAAAAGGTGAAAGAAGTGAGGTTCCAAACTCATAAAAGAACGTATGAATTGCTTCAGATGGAAGATAGTGAGAGCATATCTGATTTCTTCACTAGGGTTACAAAACTAGTGAATCAAATCAAGGTATATGGAGAAACATTAACAACAAGAGTTGTTTTTTCGAAGATCTTGAGATCTTTGGCTCCTATGTTTAACCACGTGGTGGTGGCTATAGAAGAGGGGATAGACTTTCCGAAATTGACAAAGGAAGAGATTCAAGGGACGCTTGAATCTCATGAACAAAGAATGAATGAAAGAGCTGCAGGCAAGTCGAAGAGTGATATGGATTTGTAGGCACATTCAACAAAAGAAACCAAAGGAAAAGGAAAGTGGTTCGACAGAGGTAGAGGCTGCTACAACAAATCGACTGGTAGAGGAAACCAGAACGAAGAAAACATGTCGAATCAGAGAAGACCGTACCAAGGCAACCAAATAGATGGTGTTGCAAATAGAGGAAGAGGTGGTGGTCGAAAACCTGACAAGAGTCACATTCAATGTTACAACTGTCAAAAGTATGGTCACTATTTGAGTGATTGTCCATAAAAATGAAAGAATCAAGAAAGTGATGCAAAGTTTGCAAAAGATGAAGAAGAAGAGATGATGCTGATGGTCACAACAAGAGATGAAGATAGATTCAAGGACCAATGGTACTTGGATTCAGGATGCTCATCACATATGTCTGAAAGGAAATATTGGTTTGTCAACATAAAGCCATCAATAAAAAATATGGTAAAATTCACAAATGACAATACCCTAGCAGCTGAAGGTATTGGTGATGTTATGATTATGAGGAAAGATGGCAAGAGGTCAGTAATTTCCAATGTGTTGTACATACCAGGCATGAAGAGCAATTTTCTCAGTATAGGGAAATTGGTCGAAAAGAATTATAAAGTGTCGATCAAAGATAAGATGATGAGAGTCGTCAATGCAAATGGAAGATTAATCTTGAAGGCTCCTATGTCTCAAAATAGAACCTTCAAGATCTAACTAAATGTGATGGAGTACAAGTGCCTTTTGACTAGGCCATCTCAACTTCAGAGACATCAGAGAATAAATATGGTTTCAGTATTGCTAGAAATCGACATTCTAAACGAGGTATGTGAGGAATGTGTGCATGTGAAGCATCACAATAATAGCTTCGGCAAGGATGCAGGAAGCAGGTCGAAGGATATTCTTGAAGTCATATACTTTGATGTATGTGGACCAATCCAGGTGGATTCGATGGGAGGTAACAAATACTTTGTTACATTCATAGATGATTTTAGTCGAAAGCTGTAGACTTACTTGATCAAGAAGAAAAGTGAAGTGATCGAGGTATTTTCCAAATTTAAGTATATGGTCGAAAGACAATATGGTCGAAAACTCAAAGTTTTGAGAACTAATGATGGTGGAGAGTATGTGTTGAAAGACTTCAACAACTTATGTGAAAAGGAATGGATTGTGCATGAGATGGTGCCACCCTATACTCCACAACATAATGGAACTGCAGAAAGGAAGAAGCGAACCATCATGAATATGGTGAGAAGTATGTTGAAAGGCAAGAATTTACCTAAATAATTTTGGGGTGAAGTTGTGTCGACTACAACATACATTTTGAACAGATGTCCTACGAAGAAGCTAGAAGGAATTACTCCAGAAGAATGTTGGTATGGTGTGAAGCCTTGAGTCATCTGAAGGTATTTGGATCTATTGCATATAGACATGTGCCAGATCAGTTGAGAAGAAAACTTGATGACAAGTCGAGTAAAATGATTCTAGTTGGATATCATTTGACAGGAGGTTATAAGTTGTTCGACCCAATGTACAAGCAGATTGTGATCAACAGGTACGTGATCATAGATGAGCTTAAAGAATGGGATTAAACTTAAAATGTCAAGAAAGATTCAATAGGAATCCTACTTGAAGAACCAGAAAAACAAGTCGAAAGAGAAGAGGAACCACAACTATAGATCAACCAAGTACAAGCAGACCTCAAAGAACAAGATGCATGTCTGCAAGATTGTAAGATTATGTGATTACATCAGATGGTGTGATGGATAATGAAGGTGAGTTGGTACATTATGCTTTCTATGCAGATGTCAAACCTATCAATGCAGTTGAAGCATTTAAGGATTCAAAGTGGGTGAAAGCAATGAACAAAGAAGTGAAGTCTATCGAAGACAACAACACTTGGTCACTTGTCTAATTGCCTCAAGGAAAGAAGGCAATTGATGTAAAATGGATATACAAAGTGATGATGAATCCCAAAGGGGAAGTAACTCGACACAAAGCAAGTCTTGTGACGAAAGGATTTCTACAGAAAGAAGGAATAGACTTCGATAAAGTTTTTTCACCTGTTGCTAGGATCGAAACAATCAGGTTGGTTGTTGGTCTAGCAGAAATAAATAGATGGAACATATGTCAGATGGATGTGAAGTGTGCATTCCTGAATGGACCCTTAGATGAAGAAGTTTATGTTAAACAACCAGTTGGGTTTGTGAAACATGACGAAGAGAGAAAGGTGTACAAGCTGCATAAAGCCATGTATGGATTAAAACAAGCTCCAAGAGATTGGAATAAGAAAATTGATAGTTTCCTAAGGGAGAAGGAATTTGTGAAGTGCACAACTAAACATGGAGTATATGTAAGAAGAAGTAATAGTGAATTTCTTATACTATGTCTCTATATCGATGATTTATTGATAACAGGTAGCTGTAAAAGTGAGATCGAAGACTTCAAATGTGATCTCAACAAGGAATTCAAAATGTCTGATATGGGTAAGATTTCATATTTCCTTGATGTCGAATTTTATAAGAGAAGTAGAGGTTTTATGATGCATCAAAGAAGATATACAGGAGAAATTCTCAAGAGATTTGAGATGGAAGAATGCAACTCAACTTCGACACCTACAGAACCAAGACTGCAATTGTCGAAAGATGCAAATGAAGATGACGTCGACCCAACCCAATATAGAAGACTTATTGGGTCATTAAGATAACTTTGTCATACAAGGCCTGACTTAGCATATAGTGTAGGTAAGGTAAGTAGATTCACACAGAAGCCAAAGGTATCACATCTAGCAGCGGTGAAGAGGATACTAAGGTATCTCAAAGGAACTCTCAACTATGGCATTTTGTTTCCTGCAACTGATAAAGGAAAAGAATGCAAGTTAGTGGGATACACTGATTCAAGTTGGTGTAGTGATAGTGAAGATCGAAAATCAACAGGACGATATGTGTTTATGTTAGGTGGTGCACCAATTTCTTGGAGATCAAGAAACGAACTAGTAGTGGCATTATCATCATGCGAAGCAGAATACATAGCTGCTTCTCTTTGTGCATGTCAAGCAATTTGGATGGTGAACTTGGTCGAAGAGATAATAGGGAAAGATCATAGAGCAATTACCATGAAGATCGATAACATGTCAGTTATGAATCTGGCGAAGAACCCGATAGCACATAGTCGAAGAAAGTACATCAAAATGAGGTTCCACTATCTTCGAGAGCAGGTAGCATATGGGGAGATGAATTTGGAACACTGCAGAACTGAGAATCTGATTACAAACATCATGACAAAGGGTGTGCAGGTCAAAGTATTTCGAAGACTAAGAGCTATGATGAATGTAGATAGCTTAAACCCAATGAATTAGGTGGTGTGTTGAAAGTAATTCCTTGTGTCGAAGCAGTTTTCTCGACAAAGACAAGGGACTGTCGAAACAGTGTGTGTGTCGAAGGGAGGTTTCCCAGTCGAAGAGCTTGTGGATCGAAGCAAGCTACTCACATATTTTATTTGTTTTAGATTTAGATAGATTTGATTTAAATCTAAAATAGATAGATTTGATTTATTACCAAAATAGGTGTTTTGGGCTCTTATAGCTTTAGGTTTTGACTTAGGAGCAAACTAACCTAAATCTATAAATAGAGGGAGTAATCCCTAATTTTTGTAATCAAGACAATTAAGTCAATTCATTGTAATTACAGAATTTGCAGTTGCAAGTGATTAGTAAAGTTTTCCACAGTTTTTGGGCAGAGAGAAACTCTACAGAAAATAATTGTCTTCTTTCTTTTCTCATAATTCATTGTCATTGTGTGGTGATATCAATCTTGTTCATCAAGATTGGTAGAAATTCATCATAGATATTTGGTAGATTTCCGATAGACGTGAATTTCACATCGCAATCCTTACAACGGTTATATTTTTTATTCAGTGAACCTGCACATTTCAGAAGCACATCATGTCAAAGGCAGAGTTTTTCCCTCTTAAAAATTTGTGACGTGTTAAACACGTCAGAATAAATATTTTTGAAAAATTCAAAATTATCCCTTCAAAACACCTGACGCTTAATATATTTTTATTCTAGTTTTTTTGTTGTGACGTGTTTCCCACGTTGCAATTTTTTATACAAAAAAAAATTATGACTGGCCAGACCATACCGTACTTTCATTATTTAAATGTTAAAATATTATAGTAATGTGATTATCATGTTGCAACTACTAAATTTTGGTGATATAATCATGTCACTAAAACACGTCACTAGAAATCATATTTCTTGTAGTGGATACACGTACATTCGTATGGATATTGGTGTGACACGCGGATATATAATTAATTAATCATAGACACTTAAAAAAATATAATTAATTATTAAAAAAAAGTTTCTCAAATCAGCATTAAAAATGTAAATGTTATGCTTGATTAGCATATGGTACATTTGGTTAATTGGATAGGTGCTAAAAAATATCAATGTTAGTTGCAATGGAAAGAAAAAGATACATTTGGTTATAATTTTGTTAGGTTAGACACAAAATAATCTTAAAATAGTTTTGTGCCATTCAAAAAGTAAAGGGTGTTATGGTATTATCTAAAGCATCTTATTTTTTAGGATTAAACCCGTGTGTATGCACTCAATAGTAGGTGTTGCATTGAACTAGGTTAACAATTGATTGTGTTATTTTACCTTATGTATAATTTATTATTTGGTAAAATTATTCTGTCAGCAGATAATATCTTAACATCTATCTGAACATTGTGTTTGGTGTTAGGACATCAGTCTTGACATCTATATTGACAGTGCCAGAATTTCAATTGGCATAATATGATGCACCGTATTATGTTTTTTGGGTGAGCTCCAGGGAGAATATTTTATGGTACTATGGACAAGGAAAGAGGATACAACAACAAACCACCTCTGTTAGATGGTGCAAAATATGACTATTGGAAGGTTGAAACAGTAGCCTTTCTGAAATCCATGGACAATAAATCTTGGAAAGTTGTTTTGAAAGAATGGAATCATCCTATTATGAAGGAGAAAGATGGGAATGAGTCTTTGAAGCTAGAAGATGATTGGTCTAAGGAGGAAGATGAGTTAGATCTTGGAAATTCCAAAGCTTTGAATGCTTTTTTAAATGGAGTAGACAAGAATGTTTTCAGGTTAGTAAATTATTGTATTGTAACTAAAGATGCCTTGGAAATCCTCAAGACAACTCAAGAAGGCACATTCAAAGTGAAGATGTCCAGACTTCAACTACTCACTACCAGATTTGAGAACCTAAAGATGAATGGTGATGAAAACATTCAAGACTTCCATATGAATATTCTTGAAATAGCACATGCATCTAGTTCCTTGGAAGAGAAAATGTCAGAAGAAAAGCTTGTTAGAAAGATTCTCAGGTCTTTACCTAAGAAAATTGATATAAAGGTAACAACTATTGAAGAAGCTCATGACATCAATAACATGAGGGTTAATGAACTTGTTGGGTCACTTCAAACTTTTGAACTGACTATAAGTGACAAATCTGAGAGGAAGAACAAAAGTATAGCTTTTATATCCATCTCTGAAGGTAAAGAGGGTCAGGTTGATTTAGATAATAAGGAAGGGTTATCAAATATAATTGTATTACTTGGGAAGCAATTCAATAGAATTCCCAAGAGAATGGACAGAAGAGGAAGACAAAATGTCAAAAACATCTCATCTAACATCAGCAATAATGATGATTTTAAAAAAAAAATCCAGAACTGAAGAGAAGTATAATCAAAGCAAAGGGATTCAATGTTTTGAGTGTGAAGGATTTGGTCACATTAGGCCAGAATGACCAACCTATCTCAAGAAATAGAAAAAGGGGCTTTCTGCATCTTGGTATAATGATGATGATGATGAGTCAAAAGATGATTCTAATTTTGATTCTGTCAAACTTGTGGTTGCTCTCACTAGAGGATGGGAATATAAAGTAGAATCTTGTGATGAAAATGTTCTATATGAAGATCTGGATGTGTCCTACAAGGAAACTTGTGACATACGTGAATAAAGTCTTAAGACAGAAGAAAATCAGAGAAGGATCATTGTTAATTCTCTATTTTTGTGATTGGCATTATGTTTGGTAAAACTAACTTAGCAGAAACATTTTGAAATAAGATGTTCTATCAACTGAAGAAACATGTTGAACAAGATGTCTTATGCAGGGTCATTCGACATCGCGCCTGTGTAAAATTGGACAGTTGGATATTTTAGTTTATTTCAAATGCATAATATTCTGGGAATATTATGTTATCCTATGAGGCCCTCAGCTTAAGGATTAAGAGATTCAAGGAGTATTCTTAGTTTCTAATTATGGAGATAATTTAGGAAACTAATGATTGAAGTCCTATTTTTATGCAAATGTTTTTGCTAATTTGTAGCAGCCGATTTACTGCACTTGTGAAGCCCAACCCAGTCCAGAAGATTGGTTAAAATAGACGGTCACAAACCTAGTTTTTAGTGTGGAACTTACTTTATATTGTGTTAGGGTTTGTGTGTTATTTGTGAGCCTCTCTAATATCATCTTGATAAAATGGTAGGACTGCTATTTTGAATTGTAAGTTCTGTCAGACATTCTAAATCTTTTAAGTAGTGAGTGATTGCATGTCTTTGAAGCGTGTCTTCTAAAATAACTCTGAATTGTTTAGTGTTGATCAATCGCTGACTGTTATTGGTAGGGATTTGAGAAGGGTCTCATACCTAAGTGACTCTTAGGTAGAAGTTAAGAATGGGTAATGATTAAGTGAGTAGATTGTAAATTAGGTGAAAGTTTGTTGTGGGTCTACAAATTGATACTATCTAGTTGACTTCATCCCTGGCTTGGTAGCCCCTAGAGTAGGTGTTGTTGTACACTAAACTAGGTTAACCATTCTGTGTGTTCTTTTAGTTTTCTGCACTATTTAAATTGTTATATGTATTCATTGTGCTGAAGTCAGATTACAATGTCTCGATATCTCTTAGGACATATGTGATCTAAATATCAGAATTTCAATCATAACTGAATTGGAGAATGGGAAGAAGGAACTTCTATGCATTGTCTCTCATCTACAAAATGAGATAACTCTCTTAAATTCTAGGCTTGATTACATGACAAATTCCTTGAGAAGGATGAAAAAGGGAGCTGATATGATGAAATAGGTTGAAGATACAAGAGTCAATTATCCATCTAATAATCAAGAAAAGAAAAGATCTTCAAAAAAGTATTTCATTCTTAGAAGAAGATAATGATCACCATGTCCACTCACATGTTACAATATCTTGGAAGACTTGATGTAACTTCATTTAAATTCCAAATCTCAACTTGGAAATGTCATTACTGAAGGTTGATAAAAACACAAGAAAAGGGGGTTTGAATTGGATTTTCAAAAAAAAATTTTTTTGGGAAATTCTTCTCATACACAATCAAGATACACAAGCTATGAAAGAAAAGTGACATAATTGGTTTATACAAGTTCACTTTAAACAAGGCTACTCTTGTCCACCCGCCAAGGTGATTTTGCCTTCAAAAAGAACTTAATACACTAATCTTGAAAGACTAAAAACAACATCTAAGAGTTTATAAAAACACATTAGCCCTCTCAAGCATACAAACTATCACCTAGTCACTTGAGGAAAACAAAAATCTCAAAAGATTTACAATCAAACAGTGTTTATAATAATGCTTCTAGGAAATCACATTTAACACTACAATGAAGAACAAATGTTTACATACAAATATGAGAAATAACTCTTGTGTATGCAACAATGATAATAACACAAAAAAGAGCAATAACTCTTTGTGTCTTAGATTGAGAATAAAATGATACAATAAACTTGAGCAATAACTCTTTATGTTGATTTTCTCTTTGAAGAATATTTCTCACTTAGATTTCTTTGCACAATAAATTTTCTTTGTTGTTTCAATACTTCTTCTTGTTCAGAAAAATGATTCGTCAACTTCTTCAATGAAACATATCCCTTTATATAGGCTAAGAAAATTGGGCTGTTGGATAGTACCAAAAGGCCACTTTCATTTTCCAGCTACCACAACGGTAGTATCAAATCATGGGAGACAAATTCCTTTAGTCGTACAATGTATTCTTCACCATTGTGTCATAGGTACAATACTATTGTACTATTTTCTTATTGTGAAAGTTTTCTTGATCGTATCTTCTAATTGAATACTTTTGATCAGAAATAATAATGAAGAGTTCAGAAGATATCACGTTCTTGTTCGTCATCTTCTGATGGAATATTTCTAGTGTGAAACGATGATTAATCCAGAAGACGTTTCGCATTAGTGTTTCCAGAAGTATCAGAGTCTTTAGACTAGGAGAAACAACTTATTTGATAAACAAATCTTGATTTCTGAGCAGGAAACAAAAACTTATATGAGAAGCACATATTGATTTCTAATATGCACTTGGAGATTATTTTCTAACGAACATTCAACATTCATCATAGCTGCTAATGTTTCTTTAGAAGTGGATGCAATAGTTCTTTTAGAAGCGTGTCAGCAGAGATTGTAACGATCTTTCCAAATAACTATCCAGAATCAAATAAAATCTTATATCTGCACACTCAAGAAACTATTAGAAAAAATGGTTACATATAAAATATATGTATTGTTATCATTAGAACTAGAGATTATACGCATAACCAAGTCTTGTTCTAACAATTATTATGGTGAGCATGGTCATATAAAACCTTTTTGTTATAAATTTTATGGAGTTCAAAGACCTTTAGCTCACTCTAAGGCTAATCAAGTGAGTAAAAAGAGAAGTTCTAAACATAGGGATGTTAATAATATAGCTCATACTTATTTAAGAGCTTCAACTAGGGAAGACTGGTACTTTGATAATGGATGCTCTAGACATATGACAAGGAATCAGAAGTTTTAGGAGAATATCAGGTCTCAACCCACAAATTCTGTCATATTTGGTGATGGATTCAAAGTTTAAATCAAGGGAGTTATAAAATTGATGTGTGATGGCTCTCCTTGTCTAGAAGATGTTCTTCTGGTGGAAGGACTAAATACTAATCTTATCAGCATTAGTCAGTTATGTTACCAAGGGTTGTTAATCGATTTCTCAAAGTCAGAATGTCTAGTCAAAGATGATAAAGATGATGTTATCATGAAGGGTATAAGGTCTAAAGACAACTGTTATATATGGGAACCTCAAATAACTGCTTACTCTTCCACATGTTTAATAACCAAGGAGGATGATTTGAACCTATGACACCAGAAGCTTGGACACCTTCATCTCAAAAGAATAAAGGGAATTATATCTGAAGGAGCTATTAGAGGAATGCCAGAAGTCAAGATTGAGGAAAATAAAGTATATGGTGAGTGTGAGATTAGGAAGAAAACCAAAATGTCACACCCAATGTTGCAACATCAAACCACTTCTAAAGTGTTGGAACTCCTTCACATGGATTTAATGGGACCAATACAGGTAGAAAGCTTGGGTGGAAAGAGGTATGTCTATGTGGTTATACATGACTTTTCAGGGTTAACTTGAGTGAACTTTCTTAGAGAAAAATCAGACACATTTGAAGTCTTCAAAGTTCTGTGTCAAAGTATTCAAAAGGAGAAAAATAGTGTGATTTTCAAGGTTAGAAGTGACCATGACAAGGAGTTTGAGAATGCTAAATTCTCTGAATTTTGTGCTTCTAAGAATATCAGTCATAAATTTTATTTTTCCATTACTTCTAAGCAAGATGGAATTTGTAAGTTCTCTAGTTTTAAGGATTGACATTAATTTTTGTAAAACAAATAATACATCAATATGTTAGATATGATGTATTAACTTGCTATCAGGAACATGTTGAGCAAGAAGTCTTATCTTATGTTAGGACATGTTGACTAAAAGAGTTTCAACATATGGAAAAACATGTCGGATTAGATGTCCTATGAAGGAGCATACGACAACGTGTCTGAGATGAAGTGGACAGTTAGATTATGTTATGATTTAACTAATGCATAATATTTTGGGAAACATTATGCAACATTATAGGGTTCTAATTTAAAGTTCAACAAGAATCAATCAGAATATTGAAGAATATACAGTTTCTAAATTTTGAGATGATTTAGGAAGATTTGATTGAAGACCTTGTTTGTAGCAAAAGTTATTGTTGTTTGTTACAACTGATATGTTGTACTTTGAAGGCCAAAATCCAGTTGGGTATAGGTTATAAATAAAAGTGTTTGTAACCTAGGAAATGCACGGGTTCAAGATGTAGAAGTATATGGCCTTATCTTTTTACCTTTCTTTAGGAGAGTTGGTGTAAGTGAACCACTCAGGTTGTGAGATGGTCACTGTTGTTCTCAATCATAAGCTATGAAGTTATGAGTTGAGTATTTTTCTTAGAGGAATATTTAAAGCAACTCTAAGTTGTGGTCTTAGTCAAGAGTCTTAGCTAGTGATTGTCATGCAAGTGTATCTCTCTGTTTATTCAGAATTATTGTTGATCGAATCGATGTCTGTGATTGAAGAAGAACTGAGGAGGGCCTCATATCTAGGTGAGTCTTAGATAGAAATCAATAAAGGGTAGTGATTAAGTGATTAGGCCATAAATTGGAGGTTTTCTGTAGGGTCTATGAATTGGTACTATTTGAATGAATTTGTCCCTGGCTTGGTATCCCCCAGAGTAAAAAGGTTGTTCCAAACTGGGTTAAAATTTATGTGTGTTGTTTATGCTTTTTTAGGAACTTCTTATGAATAGGATAAATGTTGTTTACTATAACTTGACATCTCAAGTCAAGTATATGAGAGCATGGAACTCTTGTTCTATTGGAAAAGTCTTGCAAGGGTTGGGTGCATTGAAGTTGCTTCAACCTGCATTAAGAGGCTGCTTGTTATATCCACATTGGAAATGTAATCCAAATCACCTAAGATGGGCATTTCGGGGTTTAATTATATGGTGTCCTCACATAATGGAACTGTAGTACCCCAAAATTTTCCCTCTCATTTTACTCAACAAATGTCAAGTGAGGTCCCCAATTTGCTCAAGATTTCCCAAGAGTTGACCAGACAAACTCTCTCCTAAGGCAGTATACCCCAAATTAGGGTTTCTATTTTCATCAAGATGGGTGGACCATAAAGGTATCATATGCTCTCCATGGTCTTAATATGTTATCACCAAAAGTCAATTATGGCCCACATACAGTCAAACCTCAAGATTTCGGGTCAACACCAAAATTTTGAAGTGACCTCCATCATTTTATCAAGGGTTGATCATGATTCCTCAAGGAATGCTCCAAATTCATCAAAACCCAAAAGTTGCTAAATTAGGGTTTCTTAGTAAAAGTCAACCCAACTTTGACCAAGCATAACTTCTTCATACTTTATCAAAATTTTTCCATCCAAGGCTCATTTTGAAGAGGATGCAATTCCCTACAATTCATCTTCAGCGCTCAAGTTCAAAATATGCACTTATCAAAAGATATGAATTTTGACATTATAGGTCCTTTTGAAAAGTCAACAAAAACACCTTTTGGGTCAAAGCTTCATACATGAAAATGAAATATCCAATTGAGATGAAACCAAAAGGCTTGTTTATAGTACATCCTAAGATTTCTAAAAAGTCCAAGAACACCCTCCTAGGGTCAAAATTGAGAGAGTTGTGCATTGTCAAAGTTGGCAATTTTTGGAAAATTGTCAAAAGTCAACATTGATCAAATTTGCATTTTTCCAAAGGGGCCCATGTTTTCTTGTTTGAAACATGTTTCTAATAGGACCCACGACCCCTGAGCTTTTCCACCTATTATTTTATTATTTTTATCATTTATTTTGATTTTTTATTCATTTAAACCAAAATAAATCAAATTAAATAGTAAAATAATAAAAGCAAATCAAATCTTGGGATTTTTGTGCACATTATGAGTCCATATACAACTAGCATGGCATGTATTTCGTGCAAGGATGATTTAGATTGAAAAAGTCATGATTGGAGCTATTTTGGAAAGAAATCATACAAGGCCAAAATCAAATCAAATCTTCATAATTCCTCAAGATACCATGAGATTTCTTCCATTATTTTTTACCTAAATTCCTCCTCTATATAAACACAACACGATCATACACTAGGGAGCACGAAATAGGCTGCCCAAGAACGCTCTCTAAAAACCTCAAATTCTGTCAAAACTAGTGCAAAGTCAAAACCGAAGATCCAGCCACTTTCAGTCCAAGCCATCAATTACAAATCATTCTTTAGGTATCTAAGGGTAAGAATAGGTCGAAAGTCATGGCCATTGATGCTAGAAACAAGCATACTCATCTTCTCCGATTTTCTTTTCTTTCAAACATTCATATAATCAATTTCATGCATTGCTAATGTTTATTAACTGTCCAAATGAGTTCTTGTTGTTACGTAGAATAGGTTTGAATCACAAACAATAGCTTGGCTTGGTGGATGAGGCGCCTAACTGTGACCCAAGGGGCATGGGTTCATCACCCACCCCATGCATTTTTCACTTTTTGACTATTTTCTTTTCTAACCCTTTTCATTTATTTATTTTTCACTTGATTTGTTTTCTATCATTAATTTAATTAACATATAAAATCACAAAAAAATCATTAAATATTAGTTTTAGGCTTTCAATTAATTAAAATAATTTTTGACATAAAAGTTGTTTTGATTTAATCAATATTGATTTTATTTCATAATTAACTTGTAAATTAACCAGAGTTAGGTTTTTAATTATTAATTCACACTTTTATTATTTTTCTGACAATTTACTACAGATTCAGTACATCACCATTCCATGCGTCCATCATACGCTTACAAATCCTACCCTTTGGATCATCCCTTGGTCCAGATTCGGCGTCTAACCACAGCAGCCCATGGTGCACTCTCTGAAGCTAATTCACATGGGATCACACGCAAGGAACATGGGCCAACCAATTTGAGCCTAACAATTTGGCAATGCACCCCCCAGTCCGCATTCTACCACACATGCCCAATCTTTTCTTTTTTATTTTATTTCAATTCTTTTTATTGTTTTAATTTATTGATTTTATTTATTTTCCAAAAATCATTTTTAATCAAAACATAAAAATCAGAAAATCACAAACAATATTAGGTCTAGTCTTTTTTTTCATAAAATATTTAATTGCATTAATTAGTTTAATTAGGTTAACTTAAATCTTTTTTTCATAATTAAAATCAAATAGAAATTAGGTTTAATTCTTAATTTTAATTCCTTTTCAAAATAAAAACACAAAAATAGGTTAATTGTTTTTTTCATTAATTTAATGATTTTTCATAATTAAAACTTAATTAGTGATTAGGATATTTTGCAATTTATTCTTTATTTCCTTAAATAAAAATGACAAAAAATTATTTTTTTCTTTAATTAAATTCAATTTGGTTTTCAAGGGTCAAAACCCTAATTTCTCGCATTTACGTTTGTCGTACGTACTTTTCATTATATTTTTTTAATTGCTCCGAGGTTGTAATAGTCTTTTAAACTAGGGTTTTATTTACTGTTTAATTCCCCCCCAAGTTTTCGTTATGTAATCCCCATTCCCCAGAGCCTTGTAATAATTAGATTTACTTTTCCGCTTTTAATTTCCGCAATCTTTAACTGTCTAAATGTATGGCTAATAGGATTGTATGGCAAGAATGTCTGGAAAATTAAAACGGTAGATCACCTAATGTGCAAAGATTAAATAACTGAAATAAATCATATGCACATATTCACTCCTAGGTTTTACCTCACTTCGGTTGCCTTCGGTAAACAATCATTAAGCATAGGATATTTTAGTGGTTGCCCTCCAGTCTAAAGAGATCAAAGTGTCCCATTCGAATGTTGCCTCGAAAATGTTGCCTCAGAAAGATCTTAAGACTCTAACTATTTCTTTAGTGATTGTACTTGTCCCTTTTGAATGTCCCTTACAACTCCAACGACGATGCTACCTACTCCTTAATAGTAGGATGGCGATGTCTAAAGGAAATAGAACGAACAATCCCTTTTTCGAGTAGGTAGAATCTTAAGTACTTGATTAATAAATTTTTTTTCACACAAACACCTTTCAAAACAATTTTCAAAACAAATTCATCACACCCTTGAGGACTGATATAAGAGTTATCACGAAGTAAAACATTTTCAAAGCAAGCACACACATAAGCAATTTTAAAAAGATGAGAAAGTGCCTAAGAGCCCATGAAAAACCATGGATAGAAAGGGTGCTAACACCTTCCCTTTCTATAATCTACTCCCCGTACTCAGAATATCTCGAAAAAAGGTTTTTTCTATTCTTTTCCCTTTTCCATGATTGAATAAAATAAAAGTCGGTGGCGACTCTTGCTTACCGCGACATTTTGCAAACAAAAAACGCAAAATGCAAACCAGTATTAAACAGTCAGTTCTGCCACCGTATCACAGGAACAAATATATTTACAAGGACTAAAGAGAATCCTTGTGTATCAGGAGAAGCAGATGATCAATAGTATTTACCTAGTTATTTATCGTTAGTTGCAATTATCTTTTCTTTTATTGCCGAGTGTTTGATTTCATTTTAATGCATTTTATGCTTTGGTTGTGTGTTTTAGTTTTTCAGGGTCAGAGGAAGAAAACAGGACAATTCAGGGCAAAAAAGTGCAAAAACTTGGAGTTTCGGAGAAAGTAAGAAATCCACCTACAGTAGGCCAGACACGGCCACTCCTGTCGCCTGAAACGGGCCGTGTCAGGATGGGCGAATGAAGAAAGATGGAAGTCAGAGGTGAAACACATGAGGTCGTGTTGCCTGACACGGGCCATGTTGTAACCCATGGGACCTTAAAAGAAGATTTGGGAGTTTGGGGGCCAACACAGGCGGTCGTGTTACCTGACACGGGCCGTGTTGGCGTGTGACGCTGATTTCCTGATTTTTTTCATAATTTTCCATTTGTTAAACTGTGAGGGCGTCTTGGGTACTTACAACTGACCTGGATGAATGGTGATTATTTAAATAAGTTTTCATAAGGAATAAAGGAACTTTTTGGCAGCGAAGAATAGTTAACACGATTGAAGATTGGAGAAGTCAAGGTTTTCGGAGACCATAAGATTTTCATGCACAGAAGCAATTGAAGATCAAAGTTCATAAAAATCCTTGTAATGTCTATATTTTGTCTTGTGATTATTTTGAACAATATGAGTAGCTAAACCCCCCAATTCTAGGGAGTGTCCCCAATTTGAATCGATAATGATTATGAATTTCTGAGTTCTTTAATAAAGTCTTCTCTATTCGATTTCATTGTACAATGATTTTATGCCTTCCTGATCGTACAAATTAGGATTGATTTATGATTAACAACCAACTGGACCGTAATTGTTAAGGTTTTTGTATAATTCTGTTATAGTAGATATCACCTAGGACAAGGGATACCATATAGTTACCAGATTTAACCCTTGATAAAATAAAGGCTTGACTCCATTAGATATCTCTAAGGACTTAGGATTTAGGATGAATGGTTAAAGGTTTTCCCACTAAGAACTTAGGGGAAGATGATCTCATGGGCTGGTAATTGAAGAAGATGAATTTGTTGAAGAGATCAGGATTCAAGGTTGTTACAGGGTAAATTATACACCATACCATAGCATACTCCTCATATATGTGAAAAAGCCCTAATTTACATTTTGCTTATTTTTATTTCTGTTAAGTGATAATTCCTAAACCAAAACCCCGATTAAGTTTTTGTTTAATTGAACGCGAATTGAACTCGATAATTGCATGCAGTCCTTGAGATCGACATTCAGGGAATCTCCCTGTTATTACAAGAGGAAAAATAATACACTTGCTAATTTTCCCATCAGCAGACTTAGTCAGAATAGTCTGCTTATGATGTAACATGATCATACATTGCCATGGTTGTTGAAGTCTTCTCTTGATACCTTTTAGAGGGAATCTCCTCTTTAGGTGCAGAAGAATGGCGTCCAACATCTCAAAGCCAGGAAGAAGGTCTGTAGCTTAAAATGTTAGGAAGAAGATTCTTGAGATGTGTGATATGTAGGTTTTTGCATGTATGTATGGTTCAGTGTGGAAAGCTGATCAGCTACTGATGGCCGATCCTCTCGTATTCCTTGCAAGAGTTATGGATTACTATGGTGTCTCCAGACCATAGTTAATGGTGAAATCCAGGTATTTGAGACTGATGTCGGATCCGATGTTGGAACATCATCTCAAAGTTTATGTTATTCCTTCAGCCAAGGAAGTTGTTATTGTCCAGAGTGGAGCTAACATCAAGCCACTGACCTAATATGGAGTATTTTATGACATGAATGGATGTCAGCAGTTGGTTCTAGGAGTATGCAGAAGAAGGTGTTAGACCAAATATCCTACCTTGTGTGAGAAGGTAATATTATCTGACATATAATAAATACTTTGATGAGAGGTGAGTATTTTTTTATCCTCTAAGGAGTTTGTGCATGAGACTAGTGGTAAATACTTTCACGGGAGACTAAGTATTTGTCTGAAAAGTTATGCAATTCTGCATTCTTAACATTATTGTCTAGAGAATATGTGAGAGTTTATTTCTCTCCATGGCATTCAGGTGTTTGGAAAAACCTGAGCAAGCTGCACTGACTGTGTATTTTATTGGAGCTTCTTAAAAGGATTTCTATGCATATTGAGTCCTTTGAATGACCAAGAACTAGGTTTTTATTGGGTTCTATATCATGAAGCTGATATCCCACATGATGTCTTAACATCATGAGTGTTGATGGCTGTTTTGTTTAAATGCTTGGGGTTGTGCATATGAAGTGGATGCTCAAGCATTATTGTCAGAAGTGGAATTTCAGACTATGGGGATTAGGATGTGGAGAGTCTAATCCTATCTATAGTAGTATTCTTGGTGAAGGCATGACTACTTTGTTGAAGACTCCACTAGTATCAGCAACTGTAACAACCCGATTTTTATTAGCTATTTTATTAGTTATTTATTTATTTAATTATTATGTGTTATGATAATTATTTAAGTAATTAATTATTTAATTATTTAATTATGTGACTATGTGCTATTTGGGTTATTTGGGTATTAAGTGTATTAATGAATGAAATAAATAGTTGGGCCTAATAATGAGAAATATAAGTAATAAGGGGGTGTGTGCAAGTAAGCCCATTAATTATATGATACTAGTTAGTAAGGAAACTAGGTTAGAGATTCATTTGTGAAAAATAAGAGAAGCAAAGAGGCAAGGGAGAGAAGAGAAGAGGTAAGGGAGAAAAGAGAATAAAAAGGATAAGAGGCAACCCTAGAGTATTCAACCTAAGAGCTAAGGGTGGGTATTCATATTGTTATGGGTATATGATGTATGCAACGGGTAGTAACATGATATGTGTTATTGATTTCAATTTCTAAAATCTTATATGTTAGGGTTTGTGTAGAAATCTATGAAATTGATAAGATTTGATATGTTGAATGGAATAAAATGAGTACTCTCATGTTAGAGTGATAGTTTGTTGCTAAGATTGATAAGCATGATGATTTGTGGTGATTTATGATGCTTTTAAGAAGGAAATCCGTGTGGGTTTTAAGGTAGAAAATGCAGAAAATCATGTTTACGCAGTATGCGTCGACTCACGCAGAGGGGAGGGTCGACCCGAGCATACCTCGAGGCAGAGTCTCTCTGTCAAACAGCGACGCGTTAACACATATAGGTTATGGGTTGACGAATAGGTGATTAAAAGACTCAGTATGAGTCGACTCACGGGTCGACCTGAATAGTCCCGAGGGGCATCCAATATTTTTGACATATTTTGTAATGGCCATAACCTTTGAACCATAACTTTGTTTTAGGCGTCGTTCAAAGAATTAGGAAGCTAATGCAATAACCATTAAGATAAAGCTAGGTTTGTTGGCATTAGATGATTGAATCATTATGTGATTATGTAAAGTAACATGTATATATGTATATGTATGTCATGAATTGGTGAAATATGATTAACATGTGTTAGTATTATTGCTAAATGTTATTCGTGATATGCGTGATTGGTGAATGCTAAATAATTGTAGTGTTGGTAATGATAACATGATAAATGCATGTTTTATGAAATGGTGGAATAATTAATTTTGATGGATTATTGTGATATGCAGTATGATTTAGGTTTGATGATAATCTTAATTTGCATATATTTGGTTATGTTTGCACATGCATACATGAAGAGATTGAACTTTAGTTGGTTGCTTTGATCCTTGTGTGGAAATAGAAGCGGTGGGCTATATGTTCATAATGATGGGCTTTGATCTTTGTGTGTAAATAGAAGCAATGGACTATATGTTCATAATGATGAGCTTTAATCATGTCTAGATCAGAAGTGTGACTCTGATTCTAGATATGGAATTGAGAGCAAGGTGGGCTTGATGTTCACGATGGTACCACATGCATGAGTCGTATTGAGTTGCATTGGAGTCACATTTGTTGTCATGTGATGTTTTTATTTGATGCATAATATATGTGATAATTGGTTTGATCATGACATTGGTGATGTTTTTAATATATGTGATAATTGGTTTAATTGTTACATTGAGGTTACATTGGCAATAAGTGTCATATGTGTGATAACTGTATGAATTATTATACTTGTAATGCTTGTATTGGATTACTTTGGTACTTGGAAATATCAAGCCATATTGTATAGATGATTACATGAAGTGTGATGAATTCTTTTGGTGAATGTTGAGCTCATGGTTGATCTTACAAATCCCGATCCACTTCTTCCCCTTTTTCATTGTATTAAACCGGACGCCAGCCCATTATATGAGAACCTGTCTATGGTTTAGTTGTAGAGATCCTTCACCTTTTCCATTGGTCTTTGCTCCAAGATTGAACAAGGGCTTTCTCTCTACTTGAGTGGCTTAAAGCTACAACAATCAAGGATGGGCCTTTTATTGCTCTTCTCTTGTCCCCTAGGGTTTATTATATTAAATTAAGGTAAGCGGTGTATACATTCCTTATTGTTATATATTTATAATGATGTGAGTTCTCACCCTTCTGTTGGAATGATGTTTTATACGAGACCGCTCAGGTACAAAAATGGCGGTAGTGCTTGCAAGGACTAGGGGAAGAGTTTAGATTCTTGTTATTCCTTGTTATAGGTATTTGTCATGCTCTGGTCATGTAACATGGCTGATATTTAAACTCATTTGTTGTGAAGAGATCTTGTTACATTCTCTTATTGGTTTTTATTTTGAGATATTATGTTTGGAGGCCTTAGTGCCTAATGTTTTGTATTCATATAACTTGTTATGTGTGAAAATTGTTGCTATGTTGGTATATGATTATAGCATGAGATATAATCATTTGATAAAAATTTTAGTAAATAAATATTCTGCTGTGATATGCATAGTGGTGGAAACATGAAGTTTGAATATGTGTTATGTATTATGACCAGTTGTATATTGATGATTGTTTGTTGGTTTTCTATGTTTTAGAAAACAACATGTGACACCCTTTAAATACTATGCATCCTATCTTACTATATTTTATTCTATATTTGCTTGGGGTTTTGAGGAGGTGTTTTTCTTCTGCTGCAAGTCACTCCAGAAAAGGTTTGGATCTTAGTAAAGCTTTTAAGAAAACTAAGAGTTTTTGGAGTTTGTAAGTGACTTCACACCTAGTATGCATGACTTCTTGCCTATTTAAAAGGCCATGATACAATGTATGGATATACAAGGAGTCATAAAGCTTGGATATATTCTCAAGGAGTGAGAGTATGTGACTCAGGATCAACTCTACTGAGGCAGTTGGTATTCAGCATATGTGTAGAAGCGTTGGTCTTCATCATGAAAGCATGAAGTCTTTCGTGTGTGTTTACCAGGTGCTCAAGTTTTCATCTTCAACTAGAGCATTGTTTATCCATGACAGGGGGGTCATGTATTTGTCTGTGTATTATTGTTGAAATGGTACAAATTTTGTTAGACTATTGTTCAAGCTTGTGGAGATCTTTTGCCTCTTATGAGGATGTGATGTCAGATAACATGTTGTGACATTATGAAGTTTTTGGTGATCTTGACAAGGCATGGTTGGTTTTAGCCTTGTGAAGCTGAGTGATAAATCAGAAGTTCAAATTTCTCTCAAATGGTTAATGGTTAAGTGTAGGAGAATTTATTTTTCTCTGAAGAGTTTTTTTATTGAGAGATGTCACAAATGTGATATTATGAGGTCTTGGTGTATGTCTAAGTGAAGGGAGAACACTTAGAATCCATTAGAAGATAATGTGGTTGAAGATGTGTTGATCAATGTGAAAAGCAGAAGAAGACAATGTCTGACTGGATGTCAGGACATTATTCAGGACATGTTTCATATATGATCAACAAAGGTGTTTCTATGGACAGGATGATAAAACACGGGCCAGTAAGCGTGTTTGACTGAGCATGTGCATGTATTGGGACTTGTTTTACTCAGAAGAAACATTCCAAAGATAATATAGGCATGCAAAGTTGTTTTGAACAAGGCACATTGATTTTAGCAGTAATTTTCTCCTTCTTTAACGGGCTCTTTGACCAAGAAACAATGTTTTTTTCAAAGCTCGTTAATTCCTAAGTAACTGCTTAACTATTTATAGAGATTTCTCCTGCTCTCTTTCACCATATGAGTGTTCATCATCATAATAGGTTTTGTTTGTATTTGGGCGAGTTGTGCTTAGGTCTGGTGTTGTGAAGGCTTCCTTTGCCATGTTTTGGATAAAAAGGGGGAGAAAGGTGATCAAGTTGTTTGGTTGATTAATTTCAGGAGGTTGTTTTCCAGATCAGTCACAAAGAAGTTGGACTAAATATCTTATGCCATATCTGCTTGGGTTATGCTTTGTGACTTATGATCTCAGTTATGAAAACGGTTGTGACCTGTGTTCTGAGTTACCAGGGATTATAGTTTAATTGTCTAGGTTTACTGGTGGCCGTTGATCATCAAATAAGAAGGATTCTCTTATGCCACCATTGGTCTTTCTTATGCCATCATTGGACTTTCAAGATATCCTGGTTTGGGGAGTAGTAATGTGTTATCTTCTACCTCGTGTACACCAACATACTTCAAGACTCTCTACTCCTTTTCTTGAAGGTGTTGTTCTTTGGTGCTGGAGTTGGTACTTCAACGAAGCTCATTCAAAATGCTGCAAAGAAGATGTCAATCAAAGATGTTACAACGTCTTCACTGAAGATTGACTCAATGTTTTTGTGCTGCTGTGATTAGTAGTTTTTGAGGACTACTGTTGGTGGATGTTTTTGTTTATTGCTAAAATTTGGTTGTAATTTTCATTTATTTGTTTTAGCCAAAATTTGCCAAAGGGGGAGATTGTAAGTTCTCTAATTTGAAGGATTGGTATCAAATTTTGTAAAAAAAATAATACAACAAAATGTTGATAGGATGTATTAACTTTATACCAGGAACATATTGAGCAAGAAGTTCTATCTTATGTTAGGATATGTTGAGTTGAAGAGTTTCAACATCTAGAACAACATTTCAGATAAGATGTCCTATGAAGGAGCATACGACATCGCGCCTGAGCTGAAGTAAACAGTTAGATTTTGTTATGATTTAACTGATGTAGAATATCTTGGGAAATATTATGCAACATTATGGGGAGTTGATTTAAAGTTCAAGAAGAATCAGTCAGAATATTGAAGAATATACAGTTTTTAAATTTGGAGATAATTTAGGAAGATTTCATTGAAAACCTTGTTTGTAGCAGAAGTTATTATTGTTTGTTACAGCTGATATGTTGTACTTTGAAGGCTCAAATATAGTTGGGTATAGGTTATAAATATAAGTATTTGTAACCTAGGAAAGGAAGGAGTTCAAGATGTAGAACTCTAGGGCTTTGTCTTTTTGCCGCTCTCTAGGAGAGTTGGTATAAGTGAACCACTCGGGTTGTGAGATGGTCACTGTTATTCTCACTCAAAATCCGTGAAGTAATTAGTTGATTATTGTTCTTGGAGGGAGCTTTTAAGCAACTCTAAGCTGTAGTCTCAGTCAAGAGTCTTGGCTAGTGATTGTCATGGAAGTGTGTCTTCCTTTTTGTTCAGAATTGTTGTTGATCTAATTGCTGTCTGTGATTGAAAAGGGATTGAGGAGGGCCTCATATTTAGGTGAGTCTTAGATAGAAATATATAAAGGGTAGTGATTAAGTGATTCGGCCTTCAATTGGAGGTTTGCTGTAGGGTCTATGAATTGATATTATTTGAGTGGATTTGTCCTTGGCTTGGTATGCCCTCGGAGTAGGAAGGTTGTTCCGAACTAGGTTAACAATTTTGTGTGTTGTTTATGATTTTTTAGTAATGTTTTTATTGTTAGTGCCTTGCCTGTTTTTTTATGTCGGATCAGATGTCCCAACATGTCATAGGACATCTGAGTTCTGTCATACTAGAAATTCAGAATTGTTGAGCAAAAGAGTAGGGCTATACAAGAACCAGCTAGAGTCATACTTCATGTTAAGCAATTTCCTTTTCAGTGTTGAGCTGAAAATATGAATACTACATGCTATATTCATAATAGGGTCACTTTGAGGGCAGGCACTTCAGTCACTCTCTATGAGCTACGAAAAGGAAGGAAGTCTACAGTCAAATAATTGCATACCTTTGAAAGTAAATGCTATGTCTTGACTAATAAAGACCAAAAGGATAAGATGGATCCCATAAGTGATGAAGGGATATTTTTTGGTTACTCTTTAAACAACAAAGCTTATAGAGTTTTTATCTCCACAACTAGAGTTACAATGGAATCCATAAGTGTTGTGATTGATGATCCAATCACTAAAAAAGATATGGATGTCGAAGACAATATTGGAACATCTTATGTGAAAACTGATGAGTCAGGAAGAGAGGTAATTTGTGAGTTCACAAGCATTAAATCAGTTAGTTCTCAAGTCAATAAAGGTCTCTCTGAGAGAATTCAAATAGAACATTCTAAGGAAGTCATTGAAGAAGTGGACACTGTAGCGGAAAAAAGTTGAGACTAAGTCATTGATTGACTTAACTCACAAAGTGAAAGTCACCACCACACTTTATTGTTCCAAAGGAATAGAGAAGGAGCTAATAAAAACCAAAATAAGATATAGATCAAGGTAAGGGATTTGGTTATGCAAAGGGAAGGTGTTAGCACCCTAAACATCTACGGTACTCCACAGGAACCTATTTAAAATTTTGTGTATTTTGGCTAAAAGAAATATTTATAAAAAAAGAGATTGTGGAGATGAGAAAGGAAGTTCTTTTTATAATTTTTGATTTGATAAAGATTCCAATGATCTCTAGGCCTACATACCAACAATGTGCAATGTTGAAATCAAAACCGATGTAGTTCGAGTATAAAAAACTAAAATGGTTTGTTATGATTGATTTTAATGTAAAATACATTTCGTCTTATCTGAGTGGAAAATAAAATAACTATGATAATCAGGGTAAACAGAGAACTTGCTTCAACTAAAATAGGGAGAACTTATAGCCTGGACCACCCCAATAGTGCAAGTCTCATCATACAAGTGGAAAGTTACTTCAATATTACCATGCTTGTTAAAGTGGTGAGGTTTGCAAGCACTCAAAGAAAAACTTGTATATTAAACTTTTTGAAAAGGTTAAAAGAAAAAGAAGTGCACCAAGTCACAAAAAGTTTGAGTGAGGTTAATGACTTTTAGTCTTTTGAAATATGTTAAAGTATGATTATATAGATTAAGGTTTTGATTAAGAAAATTAAAAGAGTTTTAAAAAAAGCATGGACCTAAGTCCAAGTCTATTATGAAAGCGATTCAAGATTGAAAACAAGAATCCTTTGAAAAAGGGAGAAGATTTTGAAAATTAAATAATAATGGGAGGAGATGAAGAGACTATCCTAAAGCATAAAGTAAAAGCTAAGGTAAAGAAAGGTCTAACAAACAAGAAGTCAACACTTGACACAAAGAAGTCAATATAGAATTCTCATCCTTTAGATTAAAGCCACAAGCATAGAATATACCAAGACCATACTAATCATCAATGTGAAAATAAACCACAGGTAAAGAAGTATCAAAGAAACCCAAGATATTAAAACCCCAAAGCAAGGTCTTCAATATTGAGCCATGCGCCATATAGATCACTTAGGGCTGAAACAATCGACTGAACAAATCATCAAGATGAAATCAATAAAGTCGCCATCGAACATTTTTTATCCCATAGGAAGGGAAAGGTAAACATCAAGTAAACCTGAGAAGGGTGAAATCAAGGTCGAGTGACTAAGAGATACGTGTAAGGGAGTCTGTTATGCAAGGGGAAGGTATTAGCACCCCACATGCCCATAATACTCTACGGTATCTACTCCTGCTATTCTAATCTAATGGGTGTGATCACAGTCTATGTCTAAGGTCTAAAGTAGAAAGAAAGAGGGAATATATGCAAAATAATAGAAAAAGAAAGTGTGAGGAAAAGAAAGAGATTTTTATAAAGATATGTTCGATTAGGCCCTACAAAAATCCTCCACCTACGTATCCCTTTTTAAGGAATCACAACAGTCGTAGTTCGGCTCACATGTTTTGGTTGGTTTGTGTTTTTTAGTTGAACAATGTTAAATTCAATCATTTCACCACTGCTCGACCTTTGTGGACTTACGACCTGTAGTGGAAAGGAACTAACACACTCTTAGAAGAGAAAAGCCAATTGGCAAAAGGAAAGGAGTTCGTTAGTGTTTTTTACCTTAAGAAAGGGTTTAAGTTTTTAGAGAGTGTTTTTATTAAATAAGGAAAAAGAAAGTTTTAGTTTTAAATGCAAGGATGCAAAAATAAAGAAAACATCTAAGAGAGACTATCTAGAATATAATCCCTAATGTTATCATACAATGATGGTCCTATGTCAAGGATAAAGGGGAAATATCTATCTATGTTAGCATGTATGGATTACTATCCTAAGGTCTAGCTCGAATCAGGAAAGAAACAAGCACATCCTAAGGGAGGATGGTATATACAAACAAGTGCTTTGGAAAAAGCACACAATCGGGGTATACTAACTTAGGGGATGGGGGGCATGAAGAAAAAATGTTTTAGATAAGGGGAGCAGATCACCTGAAGTAAACAAGCGGGAGACGAAGAAGAAATAAAAAAGAATAAAATTAATTTAGCTAAGGGGAGCGGATCACCCGAAGAAAACAAGTGGGTAGCAAAGTGTCAGCAATGGCCATTGCAAACTCCTGACAAACGGTAGGGGTTAATACCAAACCCTTTTCCACATGACCGACTCGATACACATGATCTGCATAAATCCAGAGCATCGACATACAACGTGAGCTAAGGATAACAAAAGCGAAATGTAGGGGTTGATTGCGAACCCTTTCTATTCACCTCCTTTTGAGGAATTATTAGGGTGGAGGGATATATGAGCACAAATGTAAACACACCTGCAGAATACCTACTTTAAAGGTAGGATTTTAAGCAAGCACAAGTAGCAATGAAAATGCACATAATGCGGAATTTCCCTAAATGGGTATTTAAATAAGCCAGAGGGATTCCTAACATGATCAGCAGCGGAGATCCCGGTCATACATCTCTACTCCTACTTCTTATGGAAAGGAAAGTGATAAAATCCATACTTAACTTGGTCTCAAGAAAGAAATAAGATGGGGGAAATAACATAGAAGGGAAATGTATCAAGCAAATAACAATCATTAGATGCAAAGCAATAACAAAGAAACCCGGAAAACTTAGTGAGCTTCTATCACCAATAAAGAATATACCATCAATATAGGCGTCAAAGCATCAACAAATCAAGATCAAAATGTGTAACAGACACATCCAAATATCAAAATGCACCTGCAGGAAATACAGTCCATACAATATACGAAATAACAATCACACGGCGGAATATGTAGCAAACACATCCGTGTGATACCAGAGTACCTGCACGAAATGCATTCCATATAGTATACAAAATATCGCTCACACAATTGCATGTGTAGCACACACATCCATGTGATACCAAGGTACCTGCACGAAAATATGATTTATGCAAGAATGATATCATTTGCGCATCATACACAAAATTTCACTAACAAGTGATTGCATAAAGCACCTTTCAACCAATAACCATGTGCTAATTAAAGGTTGAAGGTCTAACAGTGTACCTTGCAAAGCATTCACAAAGGAGTTAAAATTAACAAGGCAATATGTGCAAACATGCATAAAAACAAAGCAAAAATTACAATTTCTGTCTGGGTATCCGGTTATCATAACTGGGTAGCCGGTTACTATAACTAAAAAATTTCAGAAAATAGCTACTGACTTGAGGTAATTTGTTACCATAAATGGGTAACCGGTTATCTTAAGCCAAAATGCCTGGAAAACACTACTGTAAGTAGGGTAACTGGTTACCATAACTTGGTAATCGGTTACCTTCAGGCATAAATAAGTTTTTAACAGTTTTTTGAGATTTGGCTCATGGCTTAGGCATTTGATCAAATACAAAATCTCCATACATTCAACACACGATTTTGCATAATTCAAGGTTTAGATTAAAACTACACATGTTTGATTAAGATCAACAATTAAACCTCATGCAACATCACCAATTTGTTTCATCAACTAAGCAATTTCATGAGAATCAACTTAACTCAATAAGCACTTAATTTAACTATCCAATTCCATATTTACACATGATGATCAAATCAAATCACAATTATAATATTAAATATGAATTCTTAATCCAAAATTCAACCTAGATTCAATTCATGCTTGATTAAAAAGTGCTTCTCAAATAATCACTTATTTCAAAAGTATTTAATTCAAGAAAACTCACCGATAGAAGTGAAGAGGAGGCTTAGGTATAGAGATCTCAATAAATAGATAAAAATCGGAGAAGAATTTCTCTTGATCTTAACTTTTGAGTCTTGATGAAATTGTTGTTGTGTTCTTGATAAAAAAGTGTAGAACCTTAATTTTATCTTTTAGAGACTTGAGAGAAAACATTAGAGTGTTTGTAAGAATTTTTGAATTATAAGAGCCTCCTTAACAAAAACCAGATTTGAGATTATATGGTGTGAGCAAATTTGGCCTTGGATGTCCAATTGGATTGGGCCTTGACTTGAAAGCGTAAGCCCGACACGACCATAAAGTGCCACGTTATCATCCATACAAAATCTTTAAAAAGTTCCAACATGAAAAATGAAGATAATCAAATTTATGATGCATTCCCGAAAGAACAGGCTCAATCAGATAAACGACGAGGAAGTTAAATTTTTTTAAAGTTTCACTGATGTTGTGCCAGGAAAAAAATAATTTCTTTGCATAATGTTATAACGTCATGCGCGAAGAAGATAAAAAACGAGAACCTTCAGGTCACCATTTTCTTTTAGCATTTGAAGATAAGTTGTAGCAGGAAAAATTTGTGAACCAACACCACCAGACTCAACTTAATACAATAACAATTGCGTGAGACATGAATTTTACCGTATCAAATATTAACACAAATGAATTCTGGTTCAACACAAACATATCTTCAGAAACTCAAAATTCACGGGTCCTTCCTCTGTAAATCAGCTTTTAGCCTTCAAAGACGACATCAAGATGACATCGAAATGGAATATTGGAAATAAAAATTGCGCGCATACGATATTCCATCCAAGAGTTATAAATTTTGTAGTGCACACGAAATAACGGTTCAACCCACTTTTCCTTTGTATTTTTTAACTGTATAACTTCCAAAAGAATGGCGTATTCGGAGACCTTCCTTCGAGATTTAGCTTTTAGTCCGAGCATAAAAGTTGAAGAGAACATTGAGACGGTCTTAGGACCTCAACAATCAATCCAAAACACTGTTCCAAATGGGAGATATGAATTTCCAAACACAAATCAGCTGAAAAATTGTTTCCTATCTGCACTGCTTAATATTCACCGAAAACATCCAAATCTTCTGCAACTCGACATGTGTTGAAAAAATATGGGAGCTTTGTTGTGTTAACAGAAGTACCTTGATCTCGTGAGCACGGATCCAATGATATGCATGCTAACAAAGTATAAGCCAATTAGACATAGAAAATAAAGAGGGAAAATTTTGGGGTACAACAATCGTCCCTATTCAATCTTCTTTGACAAGAGGGTGAGATTGACATGCGCCTTTCAAACAATGAAGGTAGAAGAGGATTGAATAATTAATAGAACCATAAAATTTGTACTTTGAAGTCGGTCGGGTATCATTGCACTTTTTGTTTTCTTCTGTATTTTCTATTATCAGGAAATGTATGTCAGGCCGAGGGAAGACATACGAAAGTAAAGAGACCAACCGGAGGAGACTCTTAACAAATGACACCAGCCAAAGGTGGATTTAAAAGGGAAAGAATGTCGATCATGGGCGAACTTACAAAGAAAAGAGACCAGTCAAAGGGGACTCCTAACAAATGATACCGGCTAAAGGTGGATTTGAGGATAAAGGAACCATCCGAAGGGGAATCTTTAACAAGGAATACTATACCGAAGGTAGGTTCCTAGGTAAAAAAACATCGATACTAGACAAACTCACAATGAAAAGGGACCAACCGAATGGGACTCTTAATAAAATGTACCATTCGAAAGTGGATTTAAAGGGTGCCATCCGAAGGTGGACTTAAAAATAAAGAGACCAACCGAAGGGGAATCTCCATTAAGGAATACTATGCCGAAGGTAGATTCCTGGGGAAAGAACACCGATCAAAGGTGAACTTAAAAATGAAAAGAGACCAGTCGAAGGGGACTCTTAACAAAGGATACCAGTCGAAAATGGATTTAAGGATAAAGAAACCAGCTGAAGGGGAATCTTTAACAAGGAATGTTATGCGGAAGGTAGATTCATGGGGAAAGAAGACCGATCAAAAGCAAACTTACAAATGAAAAGAGACAAGCCGAAGGGGACTCTTAACAAAAGGTACCAGCCGAAGGTGGATTTAAGGATAAAGAAACCATCCGAAGGGGAATCTTTAACAAGGAATGCTATGTCGAAGGTAGATTCATGTGGAAAGAAGGTCGATCGAAGGCGAATTTATAAATGAAAAAAGACCAGCCGAAGGGGACTCTTAACAAAAGGTACTAGCCGAAGGTGTATTTAAGGGGAGAGGACGTTGATCAAGGGAAAACTTACTGGGGATACAAATATGCATGTCTGGTTAGAGTTAGACACTCCAAAGTTAAATTGGGCATCAAGAAATAAATGTTTGGAGTTGATATCGAACAGAAGAAAGAGACTAACCGAAGAAAGCTCCAACAAGAAAAGGATGCATTCGCCTAACCAAGGATGCCAGACAACTGGAATTTGAAGAGACACTGAAGGACTCTTAATAGAGAAGGTTAGCTAAGCTAACAGGAGAAGAACCTGACTAGTACGGATACCAAAGGGAAGAAACCGACTAAGCAGGACCTTTAGAGTGCATTGATCAAAGGTGAGATGTTTAAGAGAAAGAGACCATCCGAAGGGGACTCTAATAAGGATTGCCAAAACACGTTTGGCTTTTGATAGGTTGAAAATGCGCAATAACTATAATATTCCTCAATTCTTCAAGAGTGGCAATTATCTGAATTACCACACACCAAGTATGAATACTCAAATACTTGAGAAATAAGAAAGGTTATATACCGACTCTCACTCACACTCTGTCGGTAAGGCAAACACGGGTAAAAATAACCAAGAGCTTGCAAGGGCAAGGGAAAACCACAACTTACTAGGGAAATGCAAAGCACCAAATACCCGACTAGTGGTAAATCAAAACAGAATCCGTTGGGGAAACATAATAAGATCACCCTAAGTTTGTCATAGAAATATTTGAAATCTAAGCGCTTAACAATTTGGTAACCACATGTGAGCATAATTGGCTTATACCTTAATGCATGTTTGAATTTTTTATAGCGTAATGCTCCATACAATGGAAATCCTACGCATTTTGGTAGATGCAATATAATGATGCATGTTTAGCAATGCACTGGGGAAAGCACATCAATAATCGGCTGCTGAGAAGACCAGGGACTTCTGAATGATTATCATTACACATATGAACTTATGTAGATAAAAATCCCTCTAAACTTCAATGGGGAAACGAGATTCAGAACTACAGACCTCTGAAGATTGATATCACCGGGGAAGTAACTTCCTGGGGAAAAATACTACAAAAAATAAACTGCAGTTCATAGAAAATCTTGAATTCTGATCAAACTCCCAACTTCCCGGGGAACAAATTCTTTATCTTCTGTTAGAAAGAGTAGAGCTTCGATGAGGATGGAAACTTTCTGGCATTTAATTTCTTGACAAAGATAACTTATACTGGGGAGTATAGAAATTCTTAAATAAAAATAATTCTACTCAAACCACACTGGGGATAACACCGTCAGAGGGGGGGGGGGGTTAAAAATCTTCACTTAGGAAGAAACAAACATCCCGGGACATAAACTCCACTGGGGATATCTCAACAAAATCTTCTATCACCGGGGATGAAAGAGTTATGACTAGAACTCCCATGTACACCACATTGAGGGGACAAGACACTTGCTCCACTAGGGAAAGAAAACTTTCTCCATTGGGAAATAATAGACAAGTTACTCTGGTAGGTCCTTAAAATTCGACTTTGACTGGGGATAAAGACTACCTCTTACACTGGGGATCCAAAAAACCTTAGATGGTAACATCAATAATACCCATTGCACTGGGTGTAGCCATCAAGCTGGTAAGGATTTTTATACTAGGGAACATAAATCACTTCATTGGGAATGATGGTCATCCTCATGTGGATACCAAACCAGAATCTCCCATAGGTAAACATGAATCTCTTCAAGAAACTCTGATATAGGCAGACCATATTAGAGAGATAATGTTTAAACTTCACTGAGGAGGAGAATGCCTACTTCATGGGGAGAACAAGTGCGAACCTCACTAGGGAAGCCGTAGAATATTAACTTCAAGGGGAGTATATCAAGAATCTCCGATTGGTGAATAAAATGACTCTTTTGAGAAAACCTGGAAATAAACGGACTGCATTGAGAAGGAGTAATACTCGGGCGAGAGTACGGCTTCACTAGGGATGAGTGATTCTGTGTTGAGCATAAGTGAGCATTCACTGGGGAAGTTGGATCCCATTCTAGAGAAATCCTCATGTTGGTAGCATACAGACCCTTCTTGATTCATTTGCCGGTATGCTTCTTGTCATAAAAGACCAACAATACTTGCAAAAAGAGAAATTGTAACAATATGCCACGTGTGTGGAATGGCAACCTCTATTGAGGACTAAACAATTTGAACTATCAACCACTGGGGAAAAACTGCGATGCAAGATTGCACCTTCGTCATGTAAACTTCGAGGAGGAATACCATAAAAAAATGGACTTTAGAGAAGATGCTGCAAAAATAAATTGCAGTCCATTGAGAAGAAATCATCTTGACTTTAAACAACTCCTAAATTTATGGGGAGAAGATCCATTCTCCTCCTGTAGAGAAATAAGGATTCTTTGTTGGGGAATAAAGATATCGGAAGAGAAACCCATTGGTAGACATACCTTTGTCAAGTAGCAATAGATCCTTTATTGGGTGTTATACCCCAATTTTCCCCCCATAAGATTCCTCTATCATCTCATACCATCATAATACAAGAAGATCACACATTAGGGTTTCAGTACTTTTTCTATTGTGTCCTATCTTTAAGTTTGCTCTTGAGAGACCACCAAGCACATTGAATCGTGTATCTTGTGTATATATGTTTTATATTCTACTGACCTCTAACCAAAATCCAAAAAAAAGTTTTGTTTATTCTGTTTCTTGTAGGATAGGGTTTGCGATCAAAATATTCAGGTGATGGTCCTCCGATTAGGGTTGTGGTTTGTTCAGGATAAAGATGTTTCCTAAAAGCCTGTGTTTCAGAGTGGTGATCTATAATCTAAGGTCAAGCTATCTCAAAACTTCATCAATTTCACATCTTCACAACAGTAGGAAAAAGGGAGAGAAGAAGAATCGATATATATATATATACACACACACACACACACACACACACACACGCACACATAAGCACTTGGAATCTCAACTCTGGTTTTCTGTTTATTTTCTTTCAAAGCAATAATTCCACGTTTATCCTCTTCCGTTTTTTTCTGCATAGTTCATATGAATGCTTCATGTAGAATCTCAAGGTTGTGTTGATGGATTGTGAAATTCTGGTACAACAGACTCAAATGTCCTATACGGATGTCAAGACATCTGATCTGACATAACATACATGCAAGATAAAATAATATTGAATATATTAAGAACACACCATAATTGTTTACCAGTTCAATGTACAACAACACCTACTTTGGAGGCTACCAAGCCAGGAGCGAAGTCCACTATTAGTAGTATCAATTTGCAGGCCCTACAGCCAACACACCCATTGACGATCTACGCACTTAACCACTACCCAATGACCCTTCTACCTAGGTCTTCCATAGATATGGAATATCTCCATCCCACTTCCAATCATCACAATGATGTCTAGAAGTCAACACCCCAGTCACTGTGTAGACGACCCTTCACCAAGATTCTGATCATACAAATGAACAGTTTAGAAGGCACACTTCCATGACAATACCTAACTAAGTCTCCAAGACGAACTCCACTATTTGTTAGCTTTAATCCTAACACATACTGGAGTTTCTTCAAAGCTTCCTCCAAGAACAATACACCTCTTACCTACAGGCTTCGAGGTGAACATGGTAACCTTCCCACAACCCGGGAGGTTTACCTTGACAAAACCCTAGACTTTTACATCTTGAGCCGTATGTTTTCTAAGTTATAAACCCTTATATTTATAACCTGTTACCCAACTAGTTTTGGACCTTCAATTACAGCAAATCAGCTGTAACAAACTGCAGAAACTTCTGCTCCAAGAAAGGTCTTCAATCTTTACTTTCCTAAATAATCTCCTTATTTAGAAAGTCTTCATTCTCCATGATTTCTGATTGAATTTTTTAGACCTTTAAATATGCGCCACATAGGATGCATAATATTCTCCTGAATATTCTACCAATGTTGAGAACAAACTGAATCTCATTAATCCAGCTCAGCAGGAAGCGGTGTCAAGACATCTACTTCGACATGTTGTTCCAGTTGTTGAAAAAGCTCAACACAACATGTTCTGATATTGTAATAGGACTTCTTGTTGTACCTTTTATTCTTGGAAAGTTTATACATCCTATTCTACATTACATTGTTGTTTCTATTATTTGTTTTACAAAAATTAAGCCAATCCTAAAACAAGAGAACTAACAATCTCCTCCTTTGGAAAATTTTGGCTAAAACAAATAATCTAAAAAAACAATTTGCAGCAATTCAGAAGCTGCTGCACACAACAACAGATCTTCAGTTCAAAATGATGTCTCAACATATTATTATACATCTTCTTTGAAGCAATCTGAAGAACTTAATTGCATCAGCACCAACGAGCATCAATTTCAGGATAAAAGGAAGGAAAGTCCTGAAGCTTGGTTGATGCACACGAGGAAGAAGATAGCAGAAGACAACTTGTACTCCCCCTCAATTCAAGAACATATTCTAAACATCGAAGACCAATGGTGGAATAAGAGAACTCTCAACAACTCCTTAAGACCAAATCAACCATCGCCCCTGATAACTCAGAACATAGGTTACAATTGTGTTCATAACTCAGATCAAAGGTCACAAACATATGTCACGACAATAATAACTACTTGACATCTTATTTTGACACCTGTGATCATTAATAATAACCACTTGTGGAAGCAGTAGCAACATCTGAGCTAATTCACCTTTTATCTCCCCCTTTTTAGCCAAAACTTGGCAAAGGAGACCTTCACGATACCAGACCCAAGCACAGCTTACCCAAACCCGAATAAAAGCCATAATAATTATGGACTTAATAAGTTCACAGGGTTACAAAGATGTGGATAACTCTCTATAAATAACTGGGAATTTTACTTGGAAAATAACGATCCTAGATTGTAGCACCAATCTTGGTCAAAAGGAAATGATATTTGAGGAGAAAACTTCAAGTACCAATGTGCACCGTCCATAATGGCTTTGAATGGTATAGCTACTTCCTACACATGCATAGTCAGACAATTTTTTCTTCCCCTGTTTACAACCACGTGTTTGAACACATAGGCCACTCCACCCTATGTTGACCATGCAGGAACATGTCCTGTATAATGTCCTGACATTAGTCAGACAATGTCTTCTTATTTCAGTGATCAACACAACTTCTCCCACCAATAAGGGATGCTTCACCAGATTATCCACCTGTTCGTACTGGATTCTAAGTGTTCTTCTTTCACTTAGACTTAGTGACATATACTAAGATATCAAAATATCACATTTGTGACACCTCTTCATAATATAGACCCTTAAGGAGTCTTTTTGAAATCTATAGAGAAAAATAAATTCTCTCAGACTTCCCATTAAAGTTATAAGAGAAATGTGAACTTATGATCTTCACTAAGCTTCTCATAGATAGAAATAACCATGTCTTGTTAAGTTTATCCATGACTTCATAATGTCACAACATGTTGTTTCGACATCATTTCCTCATAGAACCTTTACAAAAGTGAACAATACTCTGGCTTGATAATACTTGTGTCATTGCAGCAACAATTTACAGATATCCACATGACTCCCTTTGTCATGAGTAACTAATTCTCCAGCTGAAGATGAAGACTTGTTCACTAGATGCGGAACTTTATCACTTCCCGCATATGCTGGACCTTGACTCCCTCAGTAGAGTCAAGCCAGAGTCAGATATTCTCACTCCTTGAGAATACTTCCAGGGACACATTTAATCACCGTCTTATCATAACCACACTCTGTATCATGACCTTTTGAATAGGAAAGATGTCATGCATACTAGGTGTGAAGTCACTTACAAACTCCAAAAGCTCTTAGTTTCTCCAAATCACCAAACCTTTTCTGGAGTGACTTGCAACAAAAAAAATACCCCTTAAGTATCTGTTAGCAGCCTTCTGCCTTTATATACAATAGTAGTTACTAATACTAGTGGAGTCTTCAACAAAATAGTCATTCATACTCCAAGCATGCTACTGTAGACATGATTAGACTCTCCATATTCTAGTCCACATAGTCAGAGATGCCATTTCTCACAATAGTGCTTAAGCATCCAACTTCACATGAACAATCCCAAGCATTAAACAAAACAGCCATCAACAGTCATAATGTTAAGACATCACGTGGTACATCAAATCCATAGAATATAATCAAACTAGTTCTTGATCAATCATTTAAAGGACTCATTATGCATAGAAATCCTTTAAGAAGCTCCCATTAGAACACACAGCCGGTGCACAGGTTCCTACATGTTTTACATTTTGGTTTGCAGTAATGGCTTTGCACACCTGATTAACAGTCACTTCCAACTCACAGTAATCATCTTCATACTTTCCCAGATAACTATTGATGACAACAAGGGAAAATTCAACACAAATACCTTCCTATATTCCTTACTTCTGTGATCAGCACAAGACAGTAAAAGGAATCAACTCCATAATTTCTTTGCACTCCAGTGCACATGCTCCCAATTCTCTTTCAAGGACAATTCTTCTTTGAAACACATATTTCCACTTTTCAGCATTGCCAATAGAATGGAAGGTGGTGTTGTCAAGAGGAGCATCAGGCACCTTGACTGAAAGCTTCTTGCTTGCAGACTTCTTCAAAGGAGAGATGTCCTAGACATCATCCTCGACATCATCCGAGTAGCTATCAGGTCTAACTTTTCTTTTGTTAGAGGGAGGAACTTCTTTACTCTAGGGCTTTGGGGGACTATACATAGTCTTCTTCTTGATACTCTTGGAAGAGGATGTGACATCTCCTAACAATCAACAGGATAATCTTCTTTATCCTATTCACTACCGTAGAGAAAACTAAATTCTAACAGAACCAACAAATCCTATTGGAGAAGGATGGTATACTCTAGCAACATTTGGCTAGAGTCTTCAAAGACTCATAAGGACATAAACAACTATATCTTGTAGAAACATGTCTCATCATGTTATCCAACATCATCTTCATTATAAGGTAATAACTCTATATGCTTGAACATCACAAGCTCCAAACAAACCAATTAGTCCACTGACTCCTCCTCTGATTCATGGACAGTCAAAAACTTCATTATGGAGAAAACACAACACTAAACACCCACTAGTTGACTGGGAATAACTCCAAGCACCCTGAACTAGTCACATAACAAGGACACCCCTGATTCATGCCCTTGCACCTCCACACTTATTGTCACGACTCTTTGGATGGCTAAGATGTCATGCAACCATGGTCTGAAACTAACTTCCAACCATTTCGTAGTATGCTTAAAAGCTTTACTAAGATTCAGATTCTCCAACAGAAGGAGTACCCGTTAACCAATGTGCTGATAAAATACTCCTTCTGCACATTACTATTATTTGATGACACTAGTAAAGTCTTCAAACCAAGATAGTAGTTATACATTATTTGAGCATACTTCTCCTTTAATCAGAATCTCCTTATTCAACACCGTCAACAAAACTGCCACTAATGAGTGTGGAGTTTGAATATTGAGATTCATAGTTCCCAGTATCTTTAATAGACTATCATCAAAAATTATGTTCTAACATCATTTGAGACACCATGAACATTACCACAGAGTTTATCTATGTTGGTTCTAGAATCATCATCCAAGGGACTTATTTCCATACATTCCCTTTAACAAACTCCCCATTCTCACAAGAGGATCTCACAAGGTCTCATCTTCAGATCAACCACACAACATAAATATTCTCTCACCATATTCTGTAGTAAGCTTCTCACACTAGGTAAAACTGACAAATTTCTTATTCACACCTGTGATACTTGTTGAATCTTCGACAAGACATTCAATCATTACAGCCAAAACATTCCAGGTTAGGTCAGTGACTTGACCTTAAGCTCCACCCTTAGAGAAAACAGAGTATACTAGATTCTCCTGACTAGAAACACATAGACCCAATAAAGGCATAAACAACTACACCTAGTAGCCACAGGTCACAACATGTTTCCTGTAATTTTCACAAGCTTGAATTACACGCAAGCTCCATAACTACTATAACAATAAACATTGATAGGTTCAAAGCTCCCCCTATCATGGACAAACAAGGCTTCTGCTGAGGATGAACACTTGGACACCAGAAGACAAAAAAGAGACTTCACGCACTCACTGAAACATATCCACACTCTTGTGAAAATAACTCATCCTGAATCTGATATACCAAATCCAGGTCTTCAGATTTTTACAAGGTCATGTCTGATACATGGCCCTACATAACCACACAAATATCCATACCTCTTTGGATAGCCAAGATATCATGAACACATACTTGGACAAACACAAGCCCTCAAATAGCTTGTTTTAAGGACACCGGGGTGACATACTTTCAATAGAGGAGAACCACCTTCTTCAAATTCCTTTGCTCTAACCATTACTAGAAATTTATGGTACTAGTGAAGTCTTCAACATAGTAGTTATGCAGTCACCAAGCATACTACTAAAGATAGGATCAGGATCTGGATCTTCTAACCCACAAAGTTGGAACTCCTTCATTTGAAAACTATGTTAATCCTCAATCTTCCATAATCATAATCCAAAACCTTCCTTTATAAAATGATGTTACAACATCATTTAGGACATTAACCTTTCTTCAGTTCTTGATTTATCAACCAAAGAGATTATTATGCTTGATAGTCTTTTTAGGAGAAGATCACAAAATATTACATCTTCTGCGACTCATTCTGGTTGATATAACCACCTGATCACCATAGAGAGAAATAACCTCTCAACAATACCAGAATCACGAGTTTAGATAGTAGATTTTCATCCATACCTCAGATAAGTACTCAGCTCCCGACAAGGTCTTTATCATTAGTAAAATGCACATATTCACAAGATCAGACTTATACTTAGCTCCCGATAAGATATTTGTCATTAGAGGAAAAACTTCCCCATACACAACTGCATATGATACTCCTTTTCATCAGATGTTAGAGCACTTGAACTGACATCCTTCTTCTTCATCGTTTAACATAAGAGGATCCTTTCAACATTCTAGACTTGGTCAGAGACTGGTCTTCAGCTCCATCATGATCAAACATTCCAACTTTTAACTTCACTGGTGAACAACACTACTCACCTCATAATCTACACAACAACTTCCTTTTTAGAGGAAGCACACACCTAGAGACGATGTCCCAAAATCAGATACGATATCATCCATTCTTACTATGGTTCTGAGGGTAACTTCCATAGTAACTTATAATCAACTCTTGTTGGGGTTAACACAAGGAAACAAACCAACAACAACTAATCAATCTTCAGGATCAAACTACCTACATATGCAGGGGATTGCATAAGCCACATCTCAATAAGCTTTTCTTTAGACCTCATATCTGACTTTGAGATGATGGATGCCATTATATGTACCTACAAAGGAAATTCCCTCTATTAGGTCTCTGGAATAGACTCTACTAGGCATGACATTAAAAAATATAGACTTTTCAAAAGCATCTGTTTCCCTTGGTTCTTCAAAAGCCATGCCCTTCAAATTTTAACATCTTCAAAGATATCACGACATTCTGTCTGACATCATATCAACCCTTGACAAGGGGATCTTTTGCAACAACTTCTGAAGGTACATAAAAAGAATAACAAATTCTCTTCCTCAAGGGCAATCAAAACAATACTCAGGAGCATCAAACATTGTGGTTGGATCACAATACTCCTCTTCAAACATAATCTGTTCTATGGCCACAAATAGGATTCCAATAGTCTGGTTCCTTTGATCAGAAGGATCTCCCAGATACGAGCTTATCTCATATACATAAAGGGTCTGGTGGAGATTCCTTTATGAGTTCTTCTCAAGAGCATGGAGCTCAAACTCATACATGGAGTAGATAGACTATTGATCGTGTCCTAATCAACCTCCACAAACTAGATGCCTCCTCTTCCAGATCAATATTAGGTTCCAAACCAAAAAGTATTCATAACATTTTTGTTCAGCACCCAAAGCATTTATTCTTCAACTGGTAGTTGCGTGCCTGCTGAAGTAATGTTCTAACATCCCATAGAACATCAGTTCCTTCTTCTTGGAACACACCATCTTTGACTGTCTTCAAGGTATATATGCAAATGTATATGAGTATCATTGATCAATTGATTCTCATTAACCTTATTGATAAATGTCTTTATGAGTGGACTTGAGGAACAACTCAAGTATCTTTGACACTTTTAATACAGTTGAAAATGTCAGCACATATTATGTTAAGGGTAACAACCCTAGTATCCTTCTCATACTTTCAGGGTTATATGCAGCAGAATATAAAGAACTCCTCAACAATATTCAAACACACCACTATCCAAGTACAAGCATGACAACCTAGGATTTAAAAAATAAACCCTACAAACAGGAGCTTCCCACTAAGCTGCAGGCCTGATGGAAACACCCATGAACACTACCTGTCATATATAACCAATGATCCTTGCCAAGTGATCATCCATACAATAGTATGAATTGTACAAGTTCATACCTCTTTTCAGTAAATACTTTCTTACTTTCCCATGACAAGAAAGTATCTTCCCAGGATCTCACCCAGAACAGAACATGATGCCTGCTCTGATACCAATTGAAATTCTGGTACATCAGACTCAAGTGTCCTATACGAGATGTCAAGACATCTGATCTTACGTAACATACAGGCAAGATAAAATAGTATTTAAAAGATAAATAACAAACCAGAATTGTTTACCCAGTTCAGTGTACAACAATACCTACTCTGGGGCTACATATCCAGGAACGAAGTCCACTATTAGTAGTATCAATTTGCAGACCCTACAACCAACACACCTATTCACGATATATGCACTTAATCACTACACAATAACCCTTATACCAAGGTCCTCCCTAGATATGGAATATCTCTATCCCACTTCCAATCATCACAATGATGTATAACAGTCAACACCTCAGTCACTGCATAGATGGCCTTTCACCAAGATTATGATCACACAGATGAACAATTTGGAAGACACACTTCCATGAAAATACCTAGCTAAGTCTCCAAGACAAACTCCACTATTTGTTAGCTTTGATCCTAACACATACTGAAGTTTCTTCAATGCTTCCTCCAAGAACAATACACCTCTTACCTATAGGCTTCAAGGTGAACATGGTAACCTTCCCACAACCCGGGAGGTTTACCTTGACAAAACCCTAGGCTTTTACATCTTGAGCCGTATTTTTTCTAGGTTACAAACCCTTCTATTTATAACATATTACCCAACTGGTTTTGGGCCTTCAATCACAACAAATCAGCTGTAACAAACTGCAGAAACTTCTGCCCCAAGAAAGGTCTTAAATATTTACTTTCCTAAATAATCTCCTTATTTAGAAAGTCTTCATTCTCCTTGATTTCTGATTGAATTTTCTAGACCTTTAAATATGCGCTACATAGGATGCATAATATTCTTCTGAATATTCTTCCAATGTTGAGAACAAACTGAATCTCATTAATCCAGCTATGCATGCGCGATGTCAAGACATCTTCTTCGACATGTTGTTCCAGTTGTTGAAAAAGCTCAACATAACATGTTCTGACATTGTAATAGGACTTCTTGTTGTACATTTTCTTCTTGGCAAGTTTATACATCCTATTCTACATTATATTATTACTGCTATTATTTGTTTTACAAAAATTAAGCCAGTCCTAAAACAAGAGAACTAACAGATTGAGCTAGAGGTAAGTCTAAGTTTTTAGGTTTTGGTTATTTTCGAATTCTATGATCGATAAAGCATGAGCATGGAACCAAATCGGACAGTACGACTAATTCAAAATCTAAGGTGGAAAGGTTAAAGATGAACATTTAATGGAAGGTGTTTCACGGTGAGAGATTTGAGTGAGCAGAAGATTTGCTTGTTGATTTTCACGTTGAGAAGATGAAGCGTGGACATTTAGAGAATAGTGGAAGTTTAGCGTGAAAACAAAACAATTGAGGAGCTGAGATTTTTCTAGGGTTTTATTTTATGTTTCCATCTCATTGGGCCTCATCTTGCCATGCTAAGCCCATCCGCTACAATTTCCACTAAGTCCATTTGTTTTTGTTTATTCTGCTGAAAACAAAAAGTTGTTTGGGCCTTGCTTGCAATACACAACTTAGAGCCCATCAATTTTATTACTCAATATACCCTTCTGTTTTACTGTTTGCTACACTTTTTTTAATTACTTTATTTTGTCTATTGTTACTAAGATTTTTTGTTTTAGCTTTATTAGTTAATTGATTAGATAATAATGTAGTTTAACTTTAGACTTAGTAATATTTAGAATTAACATAATTATTCTTATAATTTTAATAATTGTGTAATCTTTAGTTAACAATTTCATATATTTTGTTTAATTATTTTTCACAAGTATGCATAATTTTTCTCTGTCTTTTTTTTATTATTTATTTTTTTAGAATTAAATTTTTATTTGTTTATCTAATTTTTACTAATTGTTCGTTTGGATTTATTTTTTTACTTCTAATTTTTCCTTTCATGATTAAATATGTGTTGATTAATATCATTGTTAATTCTATTTCTTGATACTTTATTTAACTTTGACACATGTTCTTAACCCACTTTATCTTGAGTTTTTTTTCACATGAGACCTTTAGATTATTTCTCTATTATTCTGGTTTCGTCTGTCTGTGTGGCCTTTCATCTGATGCAAAGATTCTTATTCGATATTTGAAATTCTTATCCGATGCTTTTAGCTTTACATGACACATTGCGATAATTTGATACCTCTAGTTTATCAGACGTACATTCTACTTGTGATTTATTCTTACCTGTTGTAACATATTCTCACACGATGCTCTGTATATTCTTGGTTTAATATTATGCTTGTTTGGTTTGAATTCAAAGGAGGGGTATTCTATATTGACTTCTCTATGTCAAGTGTTGGCTTCATATTTGTTAGAATTTCCGTTACTTTAGCTTTACATTGTGTACATACGATAACCTTTTCTCCTCTAATTTTCTTTAATTTCAAAAAATCTTCTCCCTCGTTTTCAAAACTCTTCTTGTTTTTAACTCGAACCGCTTTCACAATAAACTTGGACTTAGGTCCATGTCTTTTCAAAACATTTTCTTAATCAAACTTTAATCAACTTAATAATACTTTGACATTTTTATGAGAAGACTAAAAATCAATCAATCTCATTCAAACCATTTTTTCCACTTTCGCTTTTTGCTTTAAAATTTTCTCAAAAGATAGACTCTTGTCAATCCTTGTAGTGATGCGAGCTACTATACTTCTACGATATATAGTGAAGTGAGATATCTTCTACTTGGGTGTTGAGCGAGGCTTTGTTGATTTTAAAATCCAAGCCATATCCTCCACTTTGAGATGATGCAAATTCTCCTTTCTCATAATGGTGGGTGGTAAGTATGTTTTCCACTCGGATATGATAATGATGTCTCATCTCTTAAAATTAACCAACACACTTGTGTTTTAAAATTTTTAAAGGAGAACTACAAGTACCCTGATCCCCTATTGCACGGAAGGTGGTACGTATGCACTAAAGGTTCGCAACCGCGGAAGGTGCAAAAATTGTTAAAAAATACTTCTTTTCTCATCCTCACAATCTATTTTTATACAACTCTTATAGCCAAAATACACAGATTTTCAAAGAGGTTCCCGCGGAGTACCATAGATGTTTAGGGTGATAATACCTTCCCTTTGCATAACCAACCCCCGAAATTATTTTCTCTCCCCCTCTTTTTGGGTTATTCGCTCTTTTCCTATTACTCTTGAAACAATAAAGCACGATGGCGATTTTTAATTTGATCTGTGTGAGTCAAGTCAATCCAATGGCTTTGTCTCAATATTTCTACCGCTACACTGGGGAAAGAAATCATGCTAGGAAACAACATTTCCATCATGAACCTTGTATGGGTAATAACTTCACATGCTCTTTGCATTCCTGCTTGTATCCTGCTGAGGATAACAATCCAAACTTCAGATGGAGATAATAATCTTGACTTCTGATGAATGAACATCAATACATGGATTTACATCCCTGATGAGTCGAGGATAACAATCTTAACTTCTCGACATGCTTTTCAAATTCACAAGTTGTTTATCCCGCTCCTGGACTTAATCTGATCAACTCTGAAGAGGAAAAAATGCCCCTGCATAATTTCTTGCCCTAGTCTATAGGGTCTTTTGAAGAAAATTACCTCGAGAGAATTTTCGGAGATCTGTACCAGCATTGATATGCTGCCTCAGAGTAGCAGAACTTTGAGAGATTGATCCTTAACTTGACTGCCCCAGATTGGCGAAACTTCGATTAGGGAAAAATCTTGCACAATTCTCAAAGGAATCCTTAGGCACAATGCTTTTTGATATTATCACCTCTCATGAAACGATCGACTTTTGATTCACAGAATGATCAAGTCCTTATTCTTTGACAACTTAGGCTCTATACTGTTATTAATTGTTTAAGCTCCTTGATGTCAAGAAATTGTTTTGCATGCAGAAGAATTTTCCTTATGAGAATGACAATTCTAATGCAACAATTATGTAAGCCTTGAAGTTGAAAACTTTGAATAAAAAGATGTCACAACTTTATTGTGTACGAACCACTAGATAGAGTGAAACATTTGAAAATCCTTTTGAAAGAAACATGATGCAGGAATAAGATACCAACATGGATATGTAACACATCTTTGGGAGTCAGGAAATGCTATCCTATTGTAGTATGCCTTCGAGTTAAACCCCTATTTCAGTTAGGAATTTTCAGGGCTGTAACGTGGCCTGGTTCATGGCTTTAGAAAAAACAGATTTTAAGGCTCAAGTTATTTGGTGCCCACCCTCTTCTTGATGTTCTCTTGTCCTAAGTTCAGCAAACTCGACACGAGCATTCATATTTTGGAAGGAAATTTGATATGATTGAGGAAACCAAACAAATTTACTTTGGACATGGCAGTCACCCATTTTCTCATCCTTCTGGTGTATTTGGTCTGACCACACGATCTTGTTCTTACTCATGCGATTTTACTACATTCATTTCCCATTTTCAACACTTCAATACTTCCATTTTCCCGAGCTGCCTTTTCTTCATTTTGTTTTTTTATTATTATTATTATTATTATTATTATTATTATTATTATTATTATTATTATTATTTTTATTATTATTATTATTATTATATTTTTTCTATTTTCTCGACTTAGCGGCTTTCCCTTTCCTTTTCAATCGTTTCTTTAACTTTCGAACAAGTCGTGCGATCCAATTATCTTCGATTTATCAGAAGTGATTGTGTCTGCCTTTTGTCCTTGATTGATGAGGAATAATCAGTATTATATTACCATTTGCTGATTGCCTCATTCTTCAGTTAATGAGAGATAACCATTATTGTATCGTCATCAATCGACCTTTTGGTGCATAGAGGATAACCATTTGCATTTCAGACTTGCTATTTGGCCTTTCCTCAATCTTTTGAAGGATAACCATTATTGTATCCTCTGATGCGCACTCCTGATGAGTTTTGAACGCTTGATCAAATTAGCTGAACACCTACCTTACCCCGGGTTAATAATAAGGTTTTTTTCTGAATATAAAAGAAACTCCTACTTCGAAGGCTCAGAAGGGTTGACGAGGGTTTCACTCCCTTATATCTCCCGTATTTAGGGATTGGAAATAACTCCTGTACATCGTCAATAGGGTTCTACTCAAAAGAACACAATCAGAGATCTTGCATTTAACTGTCATCATCATCTGTCCAATCTTTTCCTAGGTGAAAAAGTTAGTACAGTTGGCATAAAAATGCCAAAAAAGCATTTAAAGAGTGATAACAAATGGATTAAGTAAAACGCAAGGATTACTTCAAGGAAAGCATACTCATTGCATTAAGATTAACGTTAAAAAACAAACAAGTTTTTATACGCATACAATGTTTAAAAAAACAAGCAAGATACATATGAAAATGCAGTAAAGAAACATAAAAAATTCCATATAGAGGAGACTTGACTCCATCTGGACTTGTTGATCTTGAAGATGCACTGTAATCTTGATGCTTATTATGGGACATGACTTCCATTTAGCGTGAACACGATTTCCCCAGAGTCAATTAAGTCTTGAACCTTGTCTTTGAATGCCCAATAATCCTTGATCGGATGGCCAGATGCCCCAAAGTGGTATTCACAAACCTTCTTTTGACATCCCCATGACAGGGTAGGAGGAAGCAACATGACTAGATGAAACTTAAGCAAGCGAGCAAGTAACTGGCTATAAGACACCAGGTCAAACTCTATTGTGGCTCCCTCATCCTTTGTTGACCCAGAGGAGCATATGGATGATACATGTTCTGACCTAGCATCTGCTTCTTGTGGCTTGCCCTAGATTGTGATTTAGGAAACCTTAGACGCGAAGTAGAACCTTGGGAGTGAGTTGCGGTTGGGATATAAGTGACTCAAATCCTCCGACCGTCTAGAGTAAACAAAAATGTCCCTAATTCAAACAAATCCTAGACCGTGTGCTTCAAAGCCTTACAATTTTCAGTATCATGACCAACAAATCCAAAATGGAAATCACAACGAGCATCGACATCTTTGTTATGAGGGAAATTTGTAGATGAATTTGTTGTGCGGAGTTTGTTCAGCCGAAACTTAAGAAATTGTGGCAACAAATAAGCATAAAGCATTGGGATTGGATAAAACAGTTCCTCATGAACCTCCCTCCTCTGCGGATAAATCTCGACCCTTGATTTGATCTGGGGTGAAGAGACTGGATGCTGGTGAAAATTTTTAGGAATCTCATGTGGTGGAGAAGATCCCAGAACCTGATTTAAAGGAGATCCTACAGGAAGAGGAGATAAAATAGCTTCGGTTGTCGCAGGTCCCACAGAATGAGGGGAGGAAATAGCTTCGGTTGCCACAGGTCCCACAAGATGAGGGGAGGAAATAACTGCAGTTTCCACAGGTCCCAAAGGATAAGGGGAGGAAATAGCTTCAATTTTGCAGGTCCCAAAGGAAGAGGGGAGGAAATATCTTCGCTCGCAGCAATAGGCGTAAGATTTCCTTTTGTTGATACAGTTTCCAGCACTTCTATAACCAAACTCAACAGAGTTTTCAACCGAATGTTTTCCTCCTTTAAGATTTCTTAGCGACGAATAAAAACTTACATGTCTACCATAAGCATCCCCATCTGAAACTTCATCTCAGCTAATTCCTCACAAATTTGTTCCATGTTACTTCTAGTTGGATGGTTAAACATCTCCACGAACTGGGCCATTTGAGTGGCCACCTGGGCCCTCACATCAGCGAGTTTTGCATATATCTGTTTCATCTATCGTGGTAACTTGCTTTTGGTGGAGTACCGGTGCGAGTTTGTAGTAGTAATTTCTGAAAAGAAAACCCATATTAAAGATAAGAAACCCTGTGGGAACCACCTGTCATGATATGATATGCATGAATGAATGATCATGCATGAAATGTTTTATCATTTCTAGGGCGCCCAAGAATTTTGTCATATACTGGAAATATCAAACAACATGATAAGAGATAGACAAAAATAAATGAAAAAGCACAAAAACAAAAACGACCGCTTTCATTCATAAAAAATATCAAGCCAACTAAGTTTACACAAGACGAACATTCAAAATTCGACAAATAAAAATAAAACCCCGACCAACAAGCCTGACAGTGGTCTTTTACAGCGAAATGAAATAATAGACGAGTATTAAATTCATAGACTGGAAACATCATATTTGCATCTGGCCCTTGAGCCTGGCGATTTCTTTGGTGGCTTATGACAACTGAGTACCACGCCTTTTAAGACTGGCCTCTGCTGCGATTCTCTGGTTGACTTCTGCTTTGAGCTGGGCATCTTTGTCTCAAAGCTGCTTCTTTAAATCTTTGATTTTGGCTCTAGAACACTTTTCCGCTTCAACCTTGGATGCCCGGAGTATGTCACCATCTCGAAAAATCTGCTTGTACTTCTTCTCAATAGCGGCAGAAACTCTTTTGTGGTCTTCAAAAGCAATAGAATCATCTTCACCTCTGGATCTCTTAGAAGTAACGACTTTCTCAGATTCTTTGAGTTTTCATGCTAAATCTTTCTTATATTCCTTAGAAAATAAATCTCCATCTCTTTGGTTCCCAGGTCAATGCAAAGATGCTGATTCTCTCTTTGCACTTGGTAGAAGCGTTCTTTGGGAACATCATGCTGAAACTTGTCAGGTTGCAGGTACAAGGGATCTTCCTTTAAAAATGGTAACTGAAGTGTTCTCGCCCTCTCTTCGACCCACTCAACATAAGGTCCATAAGCTGCCTGCTCCCTCTGCCCGAAGAAATCTTTACCTTTTCTAAATATTTTTGTCCAAGCGATCAGTACCCTCTTTAGCATCTCAGGACCTTCCCCTTTCTTTCAAAACATTGATTCACTGATTTGGCTGCTTTTAGGAGAACTCCGAATAACATACCCTAGATGGAATAGGGAAAGAAATGGGTTATAGTTAATTACTCCATGTGTCCCCATGAGAGGGACGTTAGAGAAACCTACACAACTGGTAATAACTGTAGTACTATCAAGTCGATGCCTATACCAAGTTATGTCAAAAGATGTGAGTGCCATGAGCTTAATGGCCCATGTACGAGTGCTTAGGGTATCCACGAATGATCCTTTCGTTGGCAGTTGATACATGAACCATTTGTACAACAATGGCACACAACACACCACAACTCCTTTATTACCATATCTGGAATGGATAGCAAAGTAAGTGTTGGCCAGGATAGTCAGTACCAGATTTAGATTCATGAACACGCAAATAGCTGCCAGATCTACCAACTTCTCAACATCAGGAAAAATAACTAGACCATAAATCAAAACAGATAGAAGAGCATTAAACTCACCCCATTGATGCTTAGTTGCCATTTCTCTAGCTTTACATATCAGAAAATCCTCAGAGAGACCACCGGTTGTACGTCTCTTCCTCCAATTGCCTTTCACATTGCTCATGCTCAAATAAAGTGACTTAGCAATGGCATCATAATTGGGTTCATTTGGAACACAGGAAAAGGGAATATGATCAGTGACTTTGATCCCTGAAATGTAAGAATACTCCTCAAGAGTTGGCGCTAGTTGATAATCATGGAATGTGAAACATCACAATTCCGGATCATAGAATTGTAACAAAGTCTGAAGAGCTCTATCCTCCACCTGAACACCCAACAAAGGCAAAAGATTATCGTACTGTTTTATAAAGGCTTATGAATTTAGATAAACCACTTCCCTACTCAACTCTTTCAAACAAGGCCAACATGAAGTACCGAACTTATAACCGAACAAATGTCTACACTAAAACACCCTGGAAATGAAATGCAAATGCAGGTTAACCTTTTTTAGACATATATATTTTTCTTACATTTCTTTTGTAAAAATAAATATGTCATAATGCAAGGTACAATAATTCATGGAGTCAAGGTTCCCAACATCGAAAATGCGCTGTGCTATTTCTAGATGTGCCGAGAATATCAAGATCAATAGTTCAGAACATAAACCACAGAAAACCAAGTCACTAGCGAAATACGGTCACCAACAGAACAAGATCACTATGATAGAGTGGGAGAACTGACTTGGGTGTTTTGTGTTCTATCACAAATGTTGCGGTTAGTAAGAGTCGCCTCCAACTTTTCTTTTATACAAAAGGAAATGCTGAAAAGAATAGGAAAGACCTTTGAGATTATTTCTTGAGTTTGGGGGGTAGATTATGAAAAAGGGAAGTATTAGCATCCTTTCCGTCCGTAGTTATCTATGGGCTCTTAGTTGCTTGCTAGATCATTTGCTTTTGTTTGAAAATGTGCTTTGTGTCGTTTTTGAAAGTATTTTGAAAAGGCACCATTGTTTAGGCAAACTTTGTAATAGTTCTCGTTCGTAAGAACGTATACAAATTGTTGAGCTTTTGAAAATGTTTCAAATTTAGAAGATGTTTTGAAAGTGTTTTTGAAAGTGTTGGTGTTTGTTTTGAAAGTAAGTAAGAGTGTTTGATTTGAAATTGGGCAAGCAACTAGGAACAATCTACCCACTCAAAAGTCTTAGTTCATTTCTTCCTTTCCTTTTCTATTGCTATCTTACCATTGATTTGGTAAGAAGTCCTATCTTTGGATGTAAAGGGACGGGCGTGGGTCATTGTATAACCATGATAGCAATGTTGTGAAATATCTTAGCAATTCCTTTTGAGGGACTAGGATCATTTTGAAAGGCAATATTTGATAGCGTCATCGAGGGACTATGATCTTGTATTTTTTGATTGATTTTTGCTAAGATACTCCACATGCATAACATGGCCATTTTTATAAGGTAACAAAGTGGATTTACCCTAAGGGTGTAAGTGTGTTGATTTACATGCATTGTTTTGTCTTGAATTAAGGTTTGCTAACTTGTTGATTTTAATCTTTCCATACAAACCCTAATTTACTAGCATTTATATATAAAGCATTAAATTGCGTAAAATAAAAATACTAAGCTATTACATCATTAGGGGAGGGGGTATACAAATTTACAAATGGGGATTGCAAGTAAATTAAATCTTAAGTTACTATTACAACCATATTGAACGGATAAAGATGTACAAAAAATGAATAAATATACAAGAAAGTAAATGGAAGAGAAAATGAATTTCGTTTTTTATTTTGTTAAGAACATGGTTTTAAACATAATCATCTAAAGGGGAATAAATTGACTAAAACAAAGAAAATAGTTTAATTTGAAGAAAACAATTTTTAGTTTTTTTTTGTGAAAAGAGTTATGAAAATTAATTTTAAGAAAACCCTAAGTTCTAAATAAATTAAACCTAAATTTATTTGAATTATTTAAGAAAAGAAATTAAGTTTGTACAAGAAAATGTTTTTGGTCTTTTAGTATTGAAAGAAAATAAAATAAGTATATTAAAGTATAAATACTAAATAAAATGTTTTTTAAAATTTTATTCATAAAAATAAATAATAATAATAATAATAATAATAATAATAATATTACTAATAATAAAAATAATATATAAAAAAAAAGATAAAAATAGAAATAAGTCAGGGGGTGTGAAATGATTTGGGGTGATCTAGGAGTAAAAACAGTTTTTGATTGGTTTAAGCCCAACAAGGATTTTTTTGTAAACAAAAAAAAAACAAAACAATGAAATGGGCCTGCGTGGTGCCTAGAAATAAGGGGTGTGTGTGTGTGTGAAATGGGGAGCTGGGCTGTCAATTTAAGCCCAACAACCTGAAAAAAATGACAAAAAAGAATAATAAAACAAGTAAAAGGAGAAAATGGTCCCAAGGGGTTTCGAAACCCTATCTTTGTGTTTGCCAAACCATGCCTTCACCAACGCGCCAAGCTGTTTCATCTGTAAACAATATAATTCAAATAATATATAAAAAATAGAACGTTAGGTTTGAAATATAAAAAAAAATATGGTGGGTTTGGGCCGAACCGGGTCGACCCGAGACCCACCTCCTGAAATAACACAAAAGAACACAAGGGTTTGTGAAACCCTAAATTCAAAAGAGGCAGCGCCTCTACTTCATCTCTCTCGTTGTGACGCAATCCTTGCCTCCTTCTTCATTTTCTTCAATTGGACACCGTAGATGTGTCTTTGATTCTGTATCATTTTCTTTGCTATGTATTGTTTTCTCTTATGTAGTTCTGATTTTCTAAATGAATTTGTGTGATTTACAGTGAAAAACCCATATGGAAAAGAGAGGAAGGAAGAAGGAGATCTTCGGTTTTACCAGCTCTATTTACGGATTTATCTCGGCGAGACCTTTCTGATTTGTTTTTCTTCTTCTCCTTTAAGAATTTCTGAAGGGTGGTTTGGGAAAATGATGCATGACAATTTAGGGTTTTCGTTTTGTTCTTGCTATGCTTTTTTGTATATTTTCTATGGCCTAAAAAAGGAATGAAAAGGGTTTGATGTTGTTGCTATTCTGTTTTGGGTTTTTGCCTCTGTATATTTTTTGTGGTGAAAAAATCCTCTCTGTATATTTTTTGGTTGGACGAAGATCTCTCCCTCTCTCATAATAGTCTTGCTGCCTTTTTATACTGTGATTGAGCTTTGCTCATTTTTCTCTACAAATTTGATTTTGACTTGAGGGAGTTTGCCTTATCACTTTGATTTATGACTTTGCTTGCTTGAGGTTGTACTTTTGCTTGTGATAGATGCTGGCTTTTGTACCAGTTACTTGTTGCTTTGGTGTTGGTTGTTGCTTTTTCTGTACAAGGTGTTGTACTTGTAGCTGACTTTTCTGAATTTCTTCTTTCTTGTTTTGCTGGTCTGTGCTTGCTGGCCTTTTGTACCTTGTGCTGACTTTGATACTTTATTGTTAGCTTTTGTACTTTTTCTGTGATGCTAGTTGTACTGGTTTTTTGTTGGATGGGTTACTTTGATTTTCTGTGAAACAAAGGCTTTGTCTTTTGAGATGTTGCAGTACAATTACTTGGCCTATGATTTTGACATTACCATTCTGAGTTTTTATCTTTGAAAACAACATGAGGCATGTTGGTTTTTTGCGTGAAAACATGATGAACCCCTTTCTTTTTGAAATTCTGACTTGAAACTTATTTTTTTTGTCCTTTGTCTTTTTGTGAACCAACTCATCTTGTGATTTGCAATAGATAAAATTCCTAGGCCAATGATAGAACCAAACTGTATCAGGCTCTTGTTTTTGGTCTTGAAATTATGTTGGTCTTGAAATTTTGGTGGGCTGAATTCTGTTTTGCACCTTTTAGTTTATTGTGAACCAAACTAAACTTTGTGATTTGCAATAAGCAATGGCCCATGATAGAAACTAATTGTTTGAGGCATTAGAACATAAAACCCTTCTTTTCTGATTCAACAAAAACCACCCTAATGATGAATTAAAATAATTTGTATCTTTTGTTCATTTTTTGATGTTTAAGTTGCTAACAAACTTCTCCTTTTGTTTCATGTATTGGATGCATTGGCATAGGATTGGAAAGATGATAAAGGAGGACTTGAAGAATGTGGGAACAAGGCATTTGAAGATGGAGCAAGAGGAATTCTTCCTTTGTATAGAACAAAAATAGGGAAATTGTAATTGAACCTTGAAACTCAAATTTCAAATCTTATTCACAAACATAATCCAAGATGACTTCGTAGTTGAAACGACAAATCCGCCTTGATCACAATATTAATCCAACAATTTCATCACTTGCATCATGCTATTCCTTCATTCCGTTTTCAAACAATAATTCCCTAGCCTTGCAAATAAAACCCTAATTCTTTGAAAAAAGTTTGAATGCGAAAGCTTGTAGCTTCAAGAAATAGAAAATATTTAGTAATCTTGAATTCTAAACATTTGAACCTTTAACCATTGCAAACACAAATATTTAATCTTGAGATGTCCCAAAGCCTTAGAGGTCTCAGTAGCTCTAACTAATAGAACACGAGGTCTTTCTCAGATTGATTGTCAACAATTAAATTCTACTGTTTGAATAAGGCCTTGATCTTGTCTAAACGCATGAACACATATGATGAAACACAAGCCAGGTAAATAAAAAATGTAGAGGGTAAATTTTGGGGTACAACAGCTGCCCCTGTTCAATTTTCTTGAACCTGAAAAGCGAGAATGGCATGTAGCTGTTTGTAGCTTGAAGGTGGAAGATGATTGAACACTAGAGTGCCTAAAAATTTGCACTCGTTGATGTGTTAGTTGATTGTATCGGAAATGGGCTTAAAGATGCCATTTGGAGAGGTGATGAAGAACTTATCGGAAATGGGATTATAGATGCCATCCAAAGGTGACAGAGAATTGTCGGAGATGGGCTTATAGATGCCATCCAGAATGATAGGGAGTCGTTGGAAATAGGCTTATAGATGTCATCCAAAGGTGACTGTAAGTAGAGATTGGAAGGAATATCAGAATAAATCTTGATCGATTTATACTGAAACAAAAAATGTCTTGAAGGAAGTGTTTGTCATGTAGATAGTTGCCCCGTCTTATTTCGGGAATTGATCTCCAATTAATTTGTTGGTAAATCAGTCCTATTTTGGGAGTTTATACCATTGGTGATAAAGATAGTCGCCCCATCCTGTTTTGGGCATTAATCTCTGACCTATTTAGGAAATGTTGATGATATTTTCCTGTCTTTAACTGGAATAAGTAAATATAAACATAAGAGGTCTTTGATTCCCCCGTCTTTAACTGGAAGAAATAAATCTAACCAGAAGAGGTCTTTGATTTTCCCGTCTTTAACTGGAAGAAATAAATCTAAACAAAAGAGGTCTTTGATTGTTGATTGAACTTTTACTCTGCAAGGAGAAAGGATTACTTGCATGCAGGTGTATGTATGATGTCCTCAAAATAAATGAGACTGTATTTTATGCATTTTTCATGCATGTAATGTGATGTATGAATGCGGAATGTTATCGAAGTTTATTTTTGTCTGGAAAATAAATCCTTGACAAGTGTTGGGGAGCCTTGGAAAGTTCAAATCCTAGATGGCTGTTGGGGATGAAGAGTATGTACATCTTCAAGTTTGCTTAGAATGCTTCCGCTAGGAATTCCTATTTTGTTGAGGAGAACTCCGCTGGGGAATATTGACTTTGTTTGGGAATACTCTATTGGAGAATGTTGATTTCTTCTTGGGGAAAGAGTTCAGGATTTCTAGTCGTCCAATTCTCCAGTGGGGAATTATCTCTTAAAAGTTAGCTGTTATCTGGTCGGATTCCTGGTTTCACACCAACTTGTTGGGGATAAGGAAGTTAACTGTTATCTGGTCGGATTCCAGGTTTCACACCAACTTGTTGGGGATAAGGAAGTTAACTGTTATCTGGTCGGATTCCAGGCTTTACAGCAACCCACTGGGGAAAGTGGCAAACTCTAATGGGAAAAAGGAGTTTTGCTAGTGATTTTGTAGGAATTAAACTGTTATCTGGTCGGGTCCAGGCTTAAGCAATTTGGAACTTGAGGTTAACTGGTATCTGGTCGGGTCCAGGTTTCAGAAACTTAAAATGTTATCTGGTCGGGTCCAGGTTTCAGAAACTTAAACTGTTATCTGGCCGGGTCTATGTTTCAGCAATTGAAGAAGTCAAACTATTATCTGGTCGGGTCTAGGCTTTAGTAATTTAATATTGAAATTAACTGTTATCTGGTCGGGTCCAGGTTTCAGAAACTCAAACTGTTATCTAGTCGGGTCCAAGTTTCAGCAATTGGTAAAGTCAAACTATTATCTGGTCGGGTCCAGGCTTTAGTAACTTAAAATTGAGATTAACTGCTATCTAGTCGGGTCCAGGTTTCAGAAACTCAAACTAATATCTGGTCGGGTCCAGGTTTCATCAATTGGTAAAGTCAAACTATTATCTGGTCGGGTCCAGGCTTTAGTAACTTAAAATTGAGATTAACTGTTATCTAGTCGGGTCCAGGTTTCAGAAACTCAAACTGTTATCTGGTCGGGTCCAGGTTTCAGCAATTGATAAAGTCAAACTATTATCTGGTTGGGTCCAGGATTTAGTAACTTAAAATTGAGATTAACGGTTATCTGGCCGGGTCCAGGTATCAGAAACTCAAATTGTTATCTGGTCGGGTCCAGGTTTCAGCAATTGATAAAAGCAAACTATTATCTGGTCGAGTCCATGCTTTAGTAACTTAAAATTGAGATTAACTATTATCTGGTCGGGTCCAGGTTTCAGAAACTCAAACTGTTATCTGGTCGGGTCCAGGTTTCAACAATTGATAAAGTCAAACTATTATCTAGTCGGGTCCAGGCTTTAGTAACTTAAAATTGAGATTAATTGTTATCTGGTCGGGTCTAGGTTTCATAAACTCAAACTGTTATCTGGTCGGGTCCAGGCTTCACAATGACTTGATTGAAGAGATAAAGTTAAACCGATATCTGGTCGAATCCAGACTTCACAATAACTAATATCTGGTTGGGGGCCAAGCTTCATCGTAACTGAAAATTATACTATTATCCGGTCGGGGGCCAAGCTTCATAGTATATGAAAAGCTACACTATTATCTGGTCTGGTCCAGGCTTCTTAGTGACTGAAAGTTGTACTATTATCTGGTCGGGTCCAGGCTTCATAGTAATTTGCTTGAAAAATGAAGTTGAATTGATATCTGGTCAGATCCAGGCTTCACAGTAACTTGGAGATAGCAAAGACTTTGTTGAGGATAGTAATGACTTAACCGGAGTTTAAGGGGTCTTGTCTGTTGGTTTGTAGTAGTCTGGAGGCAAACTCAAACTCGGGAATTTTTAGTTTTGTTGGGGAAGTAAACCCTGTGGAATAGAATATTCAACAATTTGCAAATGAGGTATTCTCTAGAAAGGAACTCCATAAGACTTCTTCTTTTGGACCAACTTAGCTGGGGAGAGATTTCTCTGGAGATTGAAACTCTGATTGAGAATTTCATGAACCTAAATTTGCGGGGATAATACGATTGATATGAATCTTATGGGGACATCCATGAAATTGGCCTTGCGGGGATTTATAAAAAATTTTAACTCTGTCGGAGTGATAAATCTTTTACTGATAGAAAAAATGATGAGATAACGGGACATAGTCGTACGCTTTAATCCCTAACTTTTGCTTGGACCGCACTCTCGGGTTTTCAGCCCATAAGGATACCCATTTTTGCCCAAGCCGCTCTTTCAGGTTTTCGACTTACCGAATGTACACTCTTTTGCATATATCCCTAATTTTTGCCCGAACCTTTTGGTTCGTCAGGATGCCCTTATTTTTTCCTAGGTATGTCAACCTAGCGCGTCTCTTTTCATGCGTAGTATTTTCTGACTATGTCCATGTTCATAGAGTGTGGAGAACTATCACTGTCTGTGGTAGCACGTGTTGTAGAAATGCCTAAAATTAATTGTTCGATCGCATGTGATCTTTCATCTGTGGGAGCCTATTTTCCCTTAAAGTCAGTCTGGTGCACTTGATGTTTGAAGTTTTGATCAAATTTCTGATAGTCTTGAACTTCCTATGTACGTTTTTTAAGAACTGTCATGGAAGAATCCGAAGACATGATACTGACACCATCTGATACTACTGGTATAAGCAAACGAGCTCAGAATTTTCTAATAACTATCATGGGAGGATTCAAAGACATGATACTGGCACCATCTGATACTACTGGCACAGACAAGCAATTTGGTGGTACCGATGATCTTTTGTCAAGTCTCATAATTTTCTAAGAACTGTCATGGAAGAATCTGAAGACATGATACTAACACCATCTGATATTACAAGCAATTTGGTGGTACCCAAGATCTTTGGTCAAGTCTCAGAATTTTCTAAGAACTGTCATGGAAGGATCCGAATACATGATACTTACACCATTAGATATTACAAGCAATTTGGTGGTACCCAAGATCTTTATAGTGGATTTTTTTTCAAGCCCATGATCAACGTAACATTGCCTCTTGAGTGATTCAGATGGAGATTTTCCCCTGGTTATTCAAAATTTATTTGAGAGATTCTTTGGGTCTAACCTTGACTTCCCCAGATGTGTTGGACAATGATCATGTCGTGCCCCTCGATTCTGAGATATTTGTTATTGGAGGCGTCTTTTCATTTGAAGGGATTATGTTTATTGAGAGAGTTATCATTCACTGGATATCCATCGTGCGACTTTCTCTGTTTGTCAAACAGTTAGCCATATGTAAATAGTGGTATTCAAACAATGCAAAGTTTATGTTTGTCTTGAGAAAATATTTGAACAATGCATTTTTAAAGAGCAACAAAAATTTGTAACAATATGAGTTCAACTCATGGTTTATAATAAGCCTTACAGGAGTCAGGATACCTTTTGCCACATTATATTTTTGAACTAACTTATGCTTTAATTAGGACTTTTAAAGGGTTGTAATGTGGCCTGGTTCATGGTTTAAGAAACAAAGGACAAAGCTCAAATTTTATTTGTACCCAACCCGTTCCCCATAATGTTCTCCAATCCTAAACTCATCCGATCGCGCGCTTATCTCTTACTAGAATATGGAATGATATTTTGGTGATGATTCAGATACTGGAAATTTATTTAGGAAGGAAGTAATTTTCATAACATTTTTCATGTTGTCGAGGATTTGTAGTGACCTCTTTTTTGATCTATTATCCCTAACTTTTGCCTGACTGTTTTTATTTTGAGATTACAGTCAGCGGGATGCCCCAGTTTTTTCTTAAGTCTCCTTCATAGGTTTTGACCTAGTGGGCTTTTCTTTTGAGAGATAATGACTGCCTATCCTATGGGGACCCATCACCATCTTTTGACTCAGAAGGATATTTTCGTTGTGAAGTAACAGCTTACGACTAAATGCATACTTGGATCAACTGAGAAACTACCCTGCCCCAGGTTATGATTAAAGGTTGTAGTTTGTGCGGAAAAGAAAACTCATACTTCTTTGGCTCAAAGGGGTTGACTAGGGATTATATTCCTTATAACTCCACTATTTTGGGATTTGAAACAAACGCCTGTACATCGTCAGCAAAGTCTGTCCAAAAGCCTAATGTATAAGATTATGGTATTATTTTCGTCATCCTCCCTCTAAAGGCTTATGGCTTGTTGTCGAGAGTTGAATATCATACAAAAAGAGGTAAAAGCATAATTTCAATATAGTGAAAACGAATGGATTAACTCAAGACAAACATATGCAATGCATTAATGAGAACAAACAAAGTTTAGCATAAGGGTAAATGTTTAAACAAACAAAGAAATTACAAATGGAAATTCGAATGAACAAAAAATTTTCCACCTAAACTTTGTTACTTCGGATGATGTGTCTTTGAGGGGTGATAGAAAAGCTCCAGTTGACCGTCTTGTGTAAATTCTAAGACTCCCTCGTCGATCAGGTCTTGAATTTTGTTCTTCAATGCCCAACAGTGGTCGGTGTCATTCCCACTGCTGTTGGAATGGTAAATGCATCTTTCATCATGTTTGTAGTTGTGAGAAGAAGTATTAGGTTTTTGAGGCTCCCTCAATACAACCAGCTTAGCTTCCAATACATAATGCAATGCTTGAGTCAAGGACATGTTGATCTCGGTAAATTGTCTTTTGTGTGTATTTTTCTTATGCGGGCCACCTTGACGTGGTTGGCGAGGTTGTTGTTGGATTCTGGGTGTAGTAGCCATTTTGAAAGGCGTTCTCTTGACCAAACCAACTTCTTGTTTTATCAGAGGCTGATTAGTGACTCGATCCCCAATCTTGACGGTTTGTTTCATTTCATTTTGATGAATCTTGTTGACGAGGGCTTTTAGCTCTTCTTGTCCCCGAGCTAAATTTTGGATAAGAGCCATCTGCCCCAACATCTAGATTGTCATTGTTTCTATCTCAGCTTGTAACTGCCTCAACTGACCATCCTTTTCGTTTCCAGGATTCTTCTCAGTCATGCTCTCAATGAGGAGTTCTGTCACTTCTTCTTGCCCCTTGGATAGATTCAGGAACAAATCCTGAAGCTGATCATTTTCGATCTGAAGATCTTGGACAATTTGTTCGAGAGCCATTTTTACTGAAATAAACAGCAAGCGGATGAGAAAACTTGTATGGGGAAAACCTGTCATGATATGATGCATGATATGTGGATGCAATGTTTTCAAGGATCTCACGGGGTAAACACAAGAAAATGTTAGAAGTTGGATTTTGATCATAGCTTTGATTAAAGAACTTTGTATCATTGAATGTCCTTCTACGAGAATCAAGCTCACCATGTAGAGTGGGTCATAGACCTTGACTCAAGTTATCGTACTTTGGTATTTGATGGCGTTTGGTTAGAGGGAAATAAATCCTCTTTCCCCTGGATAGACGTCTGGTTCAACATAACCCTACATCACAAACCCTTGAGATCCTTGAAATGTTTATTGAAAATGCTTATGATGCTATGATGTTTATGATTTTATGTGCAAATAAGCATATACACACAAGGAAAACAAGTCCTTAGGTTTAGGCTTGCATGGAGTTTCATAGGTAAGTACCCTCTTGAATTTTAGTTGGCTCAAACCTGTCCTAGAAATAGTAACCGGGTTCTAAAGGAGCTCAATATCACTGGTTTGTCTTCTCGAGCATTGTTTCAGCGTAAGCCTCTTTAATGGAGATCGAGATATCCCAAAAAACCAAACCTCAATGAGTGTAGTATTGATTATCTACCAACTTTGGACTGCACCAAAGCCGGTCATCTCATTACATCCTAATGGCCAAGTTGGTCAAGTAAAGGTTCTAAAAGTCAGTTAGTGCTTCATAACATCACTCAGCTGCCCCGTATTCTCCTTGACTACTCAAGGGCTACCGGTACCCACATATATGTCACACTAACATAGTTATTGCTTAGACCATGTCGGTATACCCCGTACAATTCCACAATGTATTGCTACTTACCTATAAGGTATCCCAAATTCAGGTAGAAGATTTAAGCCCAAACAAAGAACCAAAATGTAAAACATACAAGTCAAACAATGAAAGTAAGTAAAGTTGATCTAGCCCTAAGGTAACCCCACTTTTAAGTTTCTCCCCAGTAGAGTCGCTAGTTCTGTGATACGGTGGGAGAAATGACTTGGGTGTTTTGTGTTTTATCGCAAATATTGCCGTTAGCAAGAGTCGCCATCGACTTTTATTTTATCCAAAAGGAAAGGCTGAAAATAACAAGAAAGACCTTTGAGATTATTTTTTGAGTTCGAGGGGTAGATTATGAAAAGTGAAGGTATTAATACCCTTTCCATCCATAGTTATCTATGGGCTCTTAAATGCTTGCTAGATCATTTGCTTTTGTTTGAAAATGTGCTTTGTGTGGTTTTTGAAAGTATTTTGAAAAGGCTCCATCGTTTAGGAAAACTTTGTAATATATCTCGTTCGTAAGAACGTATAAAAAGTGTTGAGCTTTTGAAAATGTTTCAAATTTGGAAGATGTTTTGAAAGTGTTTTTGAAAGTGTTTTTGAAAGTGTTGGTATTTGTTTTGAAAATAAGCAAGAATGTTTGATTTGAAATTGAGCAAGCAACTAGGAACAATCTACCCACTCAAAAGTCGTAGTTCATTTCTTCCTTTCCTTTGATATTACCATCTTACCATTTATTTGGTAAGAAGCCCTATCTTTGGATGTAAAGAGACGGACATGGGTCATTGTATAACCATGATAGCAATGTTGTGAAATATCTTAGCAATTCCTTTTGAGAGACTAAGATCATTTTGAAAGGCAACATTTGATAGCGTCATCGAGGGACTATGATCTTGTATTTTTTGATTGATTTTTGCTAAGATACTCCACATGCATAACATGACCATTTTTATAAGGAAACAAAGTGGATTTACCCTAAGGGTGTAAGTGTGTTGATTTACATGCATTATTTTTTCTTGAATTAAGGTTTACTAACTTGCTGATTTTAATCTTTCCATACAAACCCTAACTTACTAGCATTTATATATAAAGCATTAAATTGCGGAAAATAAAAATACTAAGCTATTACATTATTAAGGGAGGGGGTATACAAATTTACAAATGGGGATTGCAAGTAAATTAAATCCTAAGTTACTATTACAACTATATTGAACGGATAAGAATGTACAAGAAATGAATAAATGTACAAGAAAGTAAATGGAAGAGAAAATGAATTTTGTTTTTGATTTTGTTAAGAAAATGGTTTTAAACTCAATCATTTAAAGGGGGATAAATTGACTAAAATAAAGAAAATAGTTTAATTTGAAGAAAACAATTTTTAGTTTTTTTGTGAAAAGAGTTATGAAAATTAATTTATAGAAAAGCCTAAGTTCTAAATAAATTAAACCTAAGTTTATTTGAATTATTTAAGAAAAGAAATTAAGTTTGTACAAGAAAATGTTTTTGGTTTTTTGGTATTGAAAGAAAAGAAAATAAGTATATTAAAGTATAAATACTAAATAAAATATTTTTTGGGATTTTATTAATAAAAATAAATAATAATAATAATATTACTAATAATAAAAATAATATATAAAAAAAGATAAAAATAGAAATAAGTCAGGGGGTGTGAAATGATTTGGGGTGATCTAGGAGTAAAAACAGTTTTGATTGGTTTAAGCCCAACAAGGATTTTTTTTGTAAACAGAAAAAAAAAATTAAACGAAAATGGGCTTGCGTGGTGCCTAGAAATAAGGAGTGTGTGTGTGTGTGAAATGGGGTGCTGGGCTGTCAATTTAAGCTCAACAGCCTGAAAATAAATGACAAAAAAGAATAATAAAACAAGTAAAAGGAGAAAATGGTCCCAGGGGGTTTCAAACCCCTGTCTTTGTGTTTGCCAAACCATGCCTTCACCAATGCGCCAAGCCGTTTCATCTGTAAACAATATAATTCAAATAATATATAAAAAATAGAACCTTAGGTTTTGAAATAAAAATAATATGGTGGGCTTGGGCCGAACCGGGTCGACCTGAGACCCACCTCCTGAAATAACACAAAAAAATACAAGGGTTTGTGAAACCCTAAATTCAGAAGAGGTAGCGCCTCTACTTCATCTCTCTTGCTGTGACGCGATCCTTTCCTCCTTCTTCATCTTCTTCGATTGGACACCATGGATGTGTCTTTGATTCTGTATCATTTTCTTTGCTCTGTATTGTTTTCTATTATGTAGTTCTGAGTTTCTAAACGAATTTGTGTGATTTATAGTGAAAAATGCATATGGAAAAGAGAGGAAGGAAGAAGGAGATCTTCGATTTTACCAGCTTGATTTCCGAATTTATCACGGTGAGATCTTTCTGATTTGTTTTTCTTCTTCTCCTTTACGAATTTCTGAAGGGTGGTTTGGGAAAATGATGCATGACAATTTAGGGTTTTCATTTTGTTCTTGTTGTGGTTTTTTGTATATTTTCTATGGCCGGAAAAAGGAATGAAAAGGGTTTGATGTTGTTTCTATTTTTTTTTGGGTTTTTGCCTCAGTATATTTTTTATGGTGAAAAAATCCTCTCTGTATATTTTTTGGTTGGACGAAGATCTCTCCCTCTCTCATAACAGTCTTGCTGCCTTTTTATATTGTGATTGACCTTTGCTCATTTTTCTGTACAAATTTGATTTTGACTTGAGGGAGCTTGCCTTATCACTTTGATTTCTGACTTTGCTTGCTTGAGGCTGTAGTTTTGCTTGTGATAGATGTTGGCTTTTGTACCAGTTGCTTGTTGCTTTTGTGTTGGTTGTTTCTTTTTCTGTACAAGGTGTTGTACTCGTAGCTGACTTTTCTGAATTTCTTCTTTCTTGTTTTGCTGGTCTGTACTTGCTGGCCTTTTGTACCTTGTGATGACTTTGATACTTTATTGTTAGCTTTTGTACTTTTTCTGTGATGCTAGTTGTACTGGTTGCTTGTTGGATGGGTTACTTTGATTTTCTGTGAACCAAAGACTTTGTCTTTTGAGATGTTGCAGTACAATTACTTGGCCTATGATTTTGACATTACCATTATGAGTTTTTATCTTTGAAAACAACATGAGGCATGTTGGTTTTTTGCGTGAAAACATGATGAACCCCTTTCTTTTTGAAATTCTGACTTGAAACTTATTTTGTTTGTCCTTTGTCTTTTTGTGAACCAACTCATCTTGTGATTTGCAATAGATAAAATTCCTAGGCCAATGATAGAACCAAACTGGATGAGGATCTTGTTTTTGGTCTTGAAATTATGTTGGTCTTGAAATTCTGTTGGGATGAATTCTGTTTTGCACCTTTTAGTTTATTGTGAGCCAAACTAAACTTTGTGATTTGCAATAAGCAATGGCCCATGATAGAAACTAATTGTTTGAGGCCTTAGAACATAAAACCCTTCTTTTCTGATTCAACAAAAACCACCCTAATGATGAATTAAATTACTTTGTATCTTTTGTTCATTTTTTGATGTTTAAGTTGCTAACAAACTTCTCCTTTTGTTTCATGTATTGGATGCATTGGCATAGGATTGGAAAGATGATAAATGAGGACTTGAATAATGTTGGAACAAGGCATTTGAAGATGGAGCAAGAGGAATTCTTCCTTTGTATAGAACAAAAATAGGGAAATTGTAATTGAACTTTGAAATTATTTGGAATGTATTTGAACAATAAATTTCCAAAATGTATTGAATAATGTTTGAAATGGAATGAAACTTGTTTGATTCGAATGAAAATTGAAATGGATGATGAAAGAAATAATATGAACTTTGAATCTTTTAAGTTGGAATTGGAACTTTAGACTTTATGACATAAGATCAAATGAAACTCAAATTTCAAATCTTATTCACAAACATAATCCAAGATGACTTCGTAGTTGAAACGAAAAATCCCCCTTGATCACAACATTAATCCAACAATTTCATCGCTTGCATCGTGCTTTTCCTTCATTCGGCTTTCAAACAATAATGCCCTAGCCTTGCAAATAAAACCCTAATTCTTTGAAAAAAGTTTGAATGCGAAAGCTTGTAGCTTCAAGAAATAGAATATCTTTAGTAATCTTGAATTCTAAACATTTGAACCTTTAACCATTGCAAACACAAATATTTAATCTTGAGATGTCCCAAAGCTTTAGGGGTCTTAGTAGCTCTAACTAATAGGACACGAGGTCTATCTCAGATTGATTGTCAACAATTAAATTCTACTGTTTGAATAAGGCCTTGATCTTGTCTAAACGCATGAACACATATGATGAAACATAAGCCAGGTAAATAAAAAATGAAGAGGGTAAATTTTGGGGTACAACAATCACTATCAGAACAAAGTCACCCTGTACCTGTAAAGATTAACCCCCCACTCACGTGTATAGACTAGGTCAAGGTAAGCCAACGGTAACTCAAAATCACGGGTCCGTCTGGAAGCACTATCATCAAACCATAGACATGGATGATGATAACTCCCCATTTGAACCTCATCTGAGCATAGACGACATGATCGCACTGGTAGGACCTTTGTTCCAAACCCGTCATGTTCAACTCTATTCCTAGGTTTCCTAGATAGTGCATTCTAGCCTGGGTACCAGGCCTTTTACCTCAATAGTAACACCCACAAATATGGAGAACCAGAATCCAGCACAACAAATAACCAACACAACAAGCAATAAAATGCAATGCAAACATATACTCAGATAACCATGTAAAAATGAATAAACTGAAAACATAAAAATAAACATCCAAAGAAAATAAAATAAGAGCTAAGAATGACTCCAGGATGGACCAGTGTTTGGTTGACTAGATATCCTCTGTGAAGTCGTCAGCTGAAACAACCGGCTGAACAAATCATCGAGATGAAATCAATAAAGTCGCCATCAAACATTTTTTATCCCAAGGGAAGGGAATGGTAAACATTGAGTAAACCTCAGAAGGGTGAAATCAAGGTCGATCGACCAAGAGATACAAGTAAGCAAGTCTTTTATGCAAGGGGAAGGTATTAGTACCCCACACACCCGTAGTACTCTATGGTATCCACTCTTGTTGTTCTAATATAATGGGTGTGATCAAATTATATATCTAAGGTTTAAAGTAGAAAGAAAGAGGGAATACATGCAAAAGAAAAGGAAAATAAAGTATGGTGAAAAGAAAGATATTTTTACAAAGATATGCTCGATTTGGCCCCACAAAAAGCCTCTGCCTATGTATACCTTTTTAAGGAATCAGAGCAGTCATAGTTCGGCTCACATGTTTTAGTTGGTTTGTGTTTTTTAGTTGAACAATGTTAAATTCAATCATTCCACTGTTGCTCGACCTTTGGAGACTTACAACCTGTAGTGGAAATGAACTAACATGCTCTTAGAAGAGAAAAGCCGATTGGAAAAAGGAAAGGGGTTGGTTAATGTTTTGTACCTTAAGAAGGGGTTTAAGTTGTTTGAGAATGTTTTTATTAGTTAAGGAAAAATAAAGTTTTAGTTTTAAATGCAAGGATGCAAAAAGATTGAAAACATCTAAGAGAGACTATCTAGAATATAATCCCTAATATTATCATACAATGATGACCCTATGTCAAGGATAAAGGGGAAATATCTACCTATGTTTGCATGTATGGATTACTATCCTAAGGTCTAGCTCGAATTAGGAAAGTAACAAGAACATCCTAAGAGAGCATGATATATACAAACAAGTGCTTTGGAAAAAGTACATAATCGAGGTATACTGACTCAAGGGATATGGGGTATGAAGAGAAAATGCTTTAGCTAAAGGGAGCAGATCAATCGAAGAAAACAAGCAAGAGACTGAGATGACATAAAAAAGAATAGCATTACTTTAGCTAAGGGGAGTGGATCACCCGAAGCAAACAAGCGGGTAGCAACATGCTGGCAATGGCCATGGCGAACTCCTAACAAATGGTGGGGGTTGAGATCAAACCCTTTTCCACATGACCGACTAGATACACATGATCTACATAAATCCAAAGCGTCAACGTAAGCTAAGGATGACACAGACGAAATGTGGGGGTTAATTGTGAACCCTTTCTGCTCGCCTCCTTTTGAGGACTTATTGGGGTTGAGGATATGCAAGCACAAATGTAAACAGACCTGAAGAATACTTACTACAAAGGTAGGATTTTAAACAAGCACAAGTAGAACACATAATACACATAATTCGGAATTTGCCTAAACAGGTCTTTAAATAAACCACAGGGATTCCTGACATGATTAGCCGCAGAGATCCCCGTAATACATCTCTACTCCTACTTCTCATGGGAAGAAAAGCGATAAAATCCCTACTTGACATGATCTCTAGAAAGCAATAAGACGTGGAAAGAACATAGAAGGGAAATGTACCAAACGGATAATAATCCGTAGAGGCTAAGCAATAACTAAGAAACCCGGAAAACTTTGTGAGCTGCTATCACCAATAAAGAAAATACCATCAGCATAGGCGTCAAAGAATCAACATCTCAAGATCAAAATGTGTAACGAACACATCAGAATATCAAAATAAACCTGCACGAAACACAATCCATACAGTATACGAAATAATAATCACACAGCAGAATGTGTAGCAGACATATCCATGTGATTCCACGGTACCTGCATAAAATACATTCCATACAGTATATAAAATATCGATCACACGGTTTCATGTGTAGCATACACATCCGTGCGATACCAGGGTACCTGCACGAAAACAGGATTTATGCAAGAATGATATCATTTGCGCATCATACGCAAACTTTAACTAACAAGCGATCACATAAAGCGCCTTTCAACCAATAACCATGTGCTAATTAAAGGTTGAAGGCCTAAAAATGTACCTTGAAAAGCATTCACAAAAGGAGTTAGAATCAAGGCAATATGTGCAAACATGCATTAAAACAAAGCAAAAATTGCAATTTTTGTCTGGGTAACCGGTTACCATAACTCAAAAATTTGAGAAAATAGCTACTTACTTGAGGTAACCGGTAACCATAACTAGGTAACTGTTTACCAAGCCAAAATGCATGGAAAACATCACTATAAGTAGGGTAACCGGTTACCATAACTGGGTAACTAGTTACCTTTGGGCAGAAAGCAGTTTTTAACAGTTTTTTGAGATTTGACTCATGGCTTAGGCATTTGATCAAACATAAAGTCTCCACACATTCAACTCATGATTTTGCATAATTTAAGGTCTAGATTCAAACTACACATGATTGATTAAGATCATCAATTAAACCTCATACAACATCATTAATTTGTTTCATCAACTAAGATCTTTCATAAGAATAAACTTAACTCAATAAGCACTTAATTTAACTATCCAATTCCGGATTTACATATGATGATCAAATCAAATCACAATTCTAATATTAGATCTAAATTCTTTATCCAAAATTCAACTTAGATTCAATTCATGCTTGATTAAAAAGTGCTTCTAAAATAATCACTTAATTCAAGAAAACCCACTGATAGAAGTGAATATGAAGCTTAGGTATAGAGATCACAACAAACAGATCAACATTCATAGAAGAACTGCTCTTGATCTTGACTTTTGAGTCTTGATGAAATGTTGTGTTCTTGATCAAAAAAGTGTAAAACCTTGATTTGATCTTTTAGAGACTTTAGAGAAAAGATTAGAGTGTTTGTAAGAATTTTTGAATTATGAGAGCCTCCTTAACAAAACTCAGATTTGAGATTATATGGTGTGAGCAAATTGGGCCTTGGATGTGCAATTGGATTGGGCCTTAACTTGAAAGTGTAAGCCCTACACGACCATAAAGTGCCACGTCATCATCTATACAGAATCTTCAAAAAGTTCCAACACGATAAATGAAGATAATCAAATTTATGACGCATTGGTGAGAGAACAGGCTCAATCAGATAAATGACAAGGAAGTTACGAATTTTTGAAGTTTCACTGGCGTTGTGTCAGGAAAAAACAATTTCCTGTGCAAAATTTTATTGTGTCACGTGCAAAGAAGATAAAAAATGAGAACCTTCAGATCACCAATTGCTTTTAGAATCTGGAAATAAGTTGTAGTAGACAAAATTTGTGAACCAACGCCAGCGGACTCAGGTCAATATGATAACAATCGAGTGAGATATGAATTTTACCGTATCAAACATTAACACAAATGAATTCCGGTTCGGCACAAACATATCTTCAAAACTCAAAACTCACGGGTACTTCCTTCGTGAATCAAATTTTAGCCTCCAAAGCCGACATCAAGATGACATCGAAACCGGATTTTGGCAACAGAACCACATGCATATGATATTCCATCCAAGAGTTATGAATTTTTTAGTGCACACGAAATAACAGTTCAACCCACTTTTCCTTTGTATTTTTCACTGTATAACTTCCAAAAGAATGGCGTATTTGGAGACCTTCCTTCGAGATTTAGCTTTTGGTCCAAACACGAAATTTGAAGAGAACATCGAGATGGTATTAAAACCTCATGAATCAATCCAAAACACAATTCCAAACGGGAGATATGAATTTCCCAACTCAAATCAGCTGAAAAACTATTTCCTATTCACACTGCTTAATATTTACCGAAAACACCCAAATCTTCCGCAACTCGACATGTGTTGAGTAAATATGGAAGCATTGTTGTGTTGACAGAAGTACCTTGATACCGTGAGCACAAATCCAATGATATGCATGTATGTGCATGCTAATAAAGTATAAGTTAATTAGATATAGAAAATAAAGAGGGAAAACTTTAGGGTACAACAAGGTCTAACATAACAACACCTGCACACATAAGATTTCCCAATACACAAGCATTATAACAATGAAGTAACACAAGGTCCAAAGGTCTAAAGGTCTTAAAACCCCAAAGCAATGTCTTCAATATTGAGCCATGTGGCATATAGCATCAGCCAACAGACAATTCTTCCAGTAAGAGCAGACTTTTCAAAAATATACTTAATTGGATCCATTTTGGATAACAGCCATGTAGTATGATTCAACATATATTTCCACATATGCTTCATAGCCCAGGCCAAAGCACAACATGTCTTTTCCATCATAGAATACTGTGACTCAGAGTCAGTGAACTTCTTGCTCATAATAAATGGCATGCTCCTTTCTTCATGTTTCATCTTGTTGTCCCAAAATACAACCCATGGAACTATCCAACATAGTCAGCTACATAATTAATAGTCTCCCTTCAATAGGAAGGAGAAAGATAGGAGGTTCGAGAAGATACTCTTTGATACTTTAAAAATTCTTCTGACAATCATCTGTCCATACACAAATTTAATCTTTCTTTAGAAGCTTAAAGATTGGTTCACAAGTTGTAGTCATGTGGGAGATAAACCTGGAGATGTAATTCAGACGTCCAAGGAAGCCCCTGACTTGCTTTTTAATTTTTAGTGCAGGCATTTCTTGAATTCTCCTAACTTTTTCAGGATCAACCTTGTGATACGGTGGGAGTACTGACTTGGGTGTTTTGCTTTTGATTGCAAATGTTGCGGTTAGCAAGAGTCGCCACCGACTTTTGTTTTATCCAAAAGGAAAGGTGAAAAAGCACAGGAAATACCTTTGAGATATTTTCTTGAGTTCGGGGGGTAGATTATGAAAAGGAAGGTATTAGCACCCTTTTCATCCATGGTTTTCCATGGGCTCTTAGTTACTTGCTAGATCATTTGCTTTTGTTTGAAAATGTGCTTTGTGTAGTTTTTTTTGAAAATATTTTGTAAAGAGGCCTTTGTTTAGGCAAACTTTGTAATGATTCTCGTTTGTAAGAATGTATACAAAGGTGTTGATCTTTTGAAAATGTTTTCAAGTTTGAAAGGTGTTTTGAAAGTATAGGTATTTATTTTGAAAATAGAAAGGATGTTTTTGTTTTGAAATGGAGTACGTAACTAGGATCATTCTACCTACTCAAAAAGTATTTCATGTTCATTTTCTCTTTCCTTTGACATTGTTATCTTACCATTGATTTGGTAAGTAACCCTATCTTTGGATGTAAAAGGGACGGGCGTGGGTCATCGTATAACCATGATTAGCAATGTTTCACGATATATTAGCATTTTTCTTTAGGGACTAAGATCATTTTGAAAGGCAACATAGATAGCGTCATCAAGGGACTATGATCTTGTATTTTTGCTTGTTTTTGCTAAGATACCCCACATGTATAATATGAAGATTTTTGTAAGGCAACCGAGTGGATTTACCCTAGGGGTGCTTGTATGCAAGTGGATTGATTTTCATGCTTGATTTGTCTTTGATTATGGTTTGCTATTGACGGGTTTTAGTCTTTCCATACAAAATCCTAATTACTAGCATTTGTATATAAAGCGATAAATTGTGGAATTTAAAATTACTACGCTATTACATCATTTAGGGGAGGGGGTGTACAAATTTATAAATGGGGATTTTGCAAGAAAATTAAAACTAATTATCTATTACAACCATATTGAATATGTACAAATAATTGAATAAATAATAATGTATAAATACAAGAATATAAATGGAAAAAGAAATGATTTTTGTTTGGTTTTCATGAAAAGGGTTTAACCTAAACCTAATTAAGAAAAATGATTAGTTAAAATTAAAATAAAATTAACTTAAACTAATTGAGAAAAGAAATTAAATTAAAAAGATTTTTAGGGTTTTTCTATGAAAATGTTTTTAATTAGAATTAGCAAAAAGTGAATTAATTAAAATAAATCTAAGTTCTAAATTAATTTTAATTTACAAGAAAAAAAATATAATAATTAAACCTAAGCCTAAATATTAATTATTAAGAATGAAATTAATTTATTAAGAAAATGTTTTTGTTCTTTTAATTTTATTAAAACAAATAAAATAAATAAATGAGTGTAAAAATAATAGAATAAATATTTTTTAGATTTTTAATATTAATAATAAAAATAATATTAATAATAATAATAATAAAAATAAAATAAGAAAAGAAAATAAATTTAAATAAAAGTTTGGGCCAAGTGTATGGAAGTAACAACAGGGTTTAGTTAAAGCAAAAAAAGCAAGGCCCATTGTTGGAAGCCCAGACGCCTGTTTCAAACAAAAAAATGGAAGAAAAATGTGAAAAAAAGGAAAAGGGTGGGGTTCAACCAGAAGATTATAGAGCGACCTTCAACAATAAATATATAACATAAGTTATGCCCTAAATTCAACTTCATCTTCAACCTCTTGCCATGGATCCTGTAACTTGCTCATTTCTCAACAAAAATGAAAGATGCAAACATGAAAGTTTCTCCATTTTTACACACGAATCCAACTATATAAATATCATAAGCTATAAATCAAAGATGAATGAGAATTTCTAAAAGTACCAAATTCTGACCTAAATATTTCAGAAAGTTCAAACTCAAAATTCTCCTAGCTCAATCAAAATAAATGAAATCTATGGACATGTATAGTTTAAGGGCAATGATGTCTACATTTTATCTTCACAATTGCAATCCTAACAATGCCTAAATATGAAGATAGAAGTTCAAGAAAAATACCTTAAAACTGGAAATCATGAAATGCAAATGGGCTTGATTCAAGGTGCTTCAATGATTAGGTTAGCTTCCTCAAGTTCCCAGGAAGCTAATGCAATGATTAGCTTGAGCAATGGGTGGCTGAAATGGTCTGGAGAAGTCAACTTGTAGAGCTATGTTTTTGGTTATGGAGGTTGATGAAGATGGAGTTACAATTATGAAACAGGGGCATGAATTGTTTGTATTTGATGTAAGGAAGCTTTAGGAATGAATTTGAGGGAAAACACACGAGGGAAATGAGTTTTACAAGTTTAAGGTCAGAACTGTGTATCAATGGAGTTTTTTGTGCAATTTTTGGCTAGAGGGAGTTTGGGAGTGTTTAAGGGTGCTTGCGCTCGTGTCCTAGCTCATAAATAGTGACTCTATTTATAAGCAACAAGTTTGGAGACTTGTTGTTGATCAGAATTCAAAATCACAAGTTTATGCATAACATGTGATTTTTGAGAAATTCAAGTTTAAAAGCCTTGTGTACTTGCTAAGATAGAGTGGTTATGCTTTAAACATACCTGCTTCTGACTTTGTGGATGGAGTGTGATCAGAGGTAACAAGTTAGAGGCTCAAGAATGGACTTTATGCAAAAAGTTTGCTTTACAAGAATGGCAATGTTAACTTTGTGCCATTAATTGAAATGCAACTTAGATAATAGCTCAATTGCTTGGATCAAAGCTCTAACAGCTGTGTAAACATTTAATTATGGAGTGACAAACAAGTTTGAGGCCTTCAAATCAAATATTATGCTGCCTAGTATGGGTTTGGTTCATGTGTTCATAAAAAATGACTTGTAATTCTAGTTTGAAGACCCTAACTTCCTCTCTTCGATTCTCCCTGCTCAAGAATAATCTCAAGGAGTTCTTGGAAATTTTGGAAAGCTTGTAATGTTCTCTACAACCATTATATGAATCACTTTTGAAAATTCCCCTTGGAACTATATGAAAAAGTGCCATGAAGTTAGGTCAAAATCTTGCCTAAACTAGGGCAAAATTTCACTATGTTTAGTTTCAAGACTATGACTTCATGAATTAATAACTTGAGATCCAAGCACTTTTAGAATAAGTTGTTTAAAGCAATGTTGTAGATATCATGGAGATCTACAACTTTCATGATGAAAGTTTCTTCTGAATCATCTTGCATCATGGTGAAAAATTTGCTCAAAGTTGTGAAAAAACATGAAGTTTTCAACACTTAGAAAAATTTCTAACTTTGAAAACTTTGACTTTTCAAAATGAAATCTTGACTTTTTGATTTCTTGATGAATAATTTTCATATTTTGACATGTTTTAATGAATTGTGATTTTTGACATTTGATTTTGACCAAAAAGTCAAAGTTTGACTTTTCATTGTATAGTTGACTTTTGATCAGTTGACTGAAAATTCACTATCAATCCAATTGATCTTGAGCAATGTTTTGGGTCATGCCATTAGGTCAAAATTATTCAATTGAACTATTAAGATCATGCCTCAAACCAATTAACCATTTGCTAGGCAAAAAATCAGAAATTGCCCTTTCTTAATCAAAACCCTAATTTTGATCATTTTGCCCTTTTGATGATTTGATCAAATTTCAAAAGTAATTGTGGTCCAAACTTGATCAAATGATACATATGAGTTTATAATGTTGACTTGGATAAAATTTTTTGAAGTTTTACTATAAATTTGCCACAATTGAATTTTTCCCCAATATAACTGATTTTTAGGTCAACTGCTCGATTAATTGAGCAAAAATGTGATCTAAGGCTTGAAACTTGACATGAGTAATATTGGGGGTCCATAATTATCCATGAAAGTCATATGAGGAATTGAAAGTTCAATTATCCTTGTGCAATCTCAAACCCTAATTTTGTAATCTCAAGCCTCAACTCAACTTTAGTTTTGATGAAAGACAAACAAGCTAGTTTGATGAAAGACAAACAAGCATTATGGAAAGAAGGAAAAGAAGTGGAAATCATCTTAAAACATCATTCACTCAAAGCTTCAAGGAACTTGGCAAGCAATCAAGTATATCAATTCTCAATTAAACTACATTGATTAGAAATGCTCAAAAATGATATACACACTTGCCACATCACTTCAATTATATTTCAAAACAATTTTTAAGTTTTTCTCTGCTGTAAATCGATTAACATCTTGTGTAAATCGATTTACACATGCTTTTTCAAAAAACTGTTTGCTCCTGCCAGCAATCGATTTACAGGTTGTGTAAATCGATTGATCACAGAACAAACTGATTTTTTAACACTTGTAAATCGATTGACACTACATGCTAATCGATTTACACTTCAAACTTTTTGAAATTCTGAACGTTACAAACACGTGCAATCGATTTGCATGTTATGTTAATCGATTTGCACATTGAAAATTTTGAAAAATCTGAACTAGTTTCAAGATATCCTTCATACCTTTTCTCCAATAGTTGCATGATCAAACATTGCATCTTGTCAAGTTTTACAAACAGAAAAGTGTCCTTTTGGAAAGGTATCTTGATTACTATATATTGCAAAATATTTCAAATCATAAATACAACTCTTCTCTTGCAATAAAATCTGAACTTTGTAAAATATTCAAACTTCATATTTCTTAACTTTTAAGAACAAAGATTTTCTGCACTTTCACACATATAAAGAACAGAAATCTTTGAGCATTATCTAACCATTGTGTTACAGTTTGAATTGCTTACAAGAGAAGAAAGAAGAAACTTCAAAGAAGTCACTCTAAGTGATCAACATCTTTCAAGAAATCATACTTCATAAAAACATACAAAGTGTAACTTATTTCCAGGATTGTTGGAATTAAGTATTAGATTATTTTTGTTCCTTGTTGTCCATTATTGGAAACAAGAGGTATCTTTTGAGAGGATTGTTCTCATTAGACTTATTGGAAATCCAAGAGGGTGTTCTTGGTTATTTGTTAGGTTCTTTAGTGGATAAGACTAGGAAGAGTCTTGTAAAAGTTCTAATAATATAGTAAAATCTCTTGCGTGTTTGCAAGGGGACTGGACGTACTTCCGGGTTGTGGAAGGAACCAGGATAATTCTCCGTGTCTCTTTACTTTCTGCACTTTACAGTTTTCAAAGCACTATATCAAAACCAGAAAGTATAAAATAAGTCAAAAATCGACCATCACCTAATTCACCCCCCCTCTTAGGCGCAATCTTAATCTTACAATTGGTATCAAAGCAGGTTATAGGTAACCTGCTCCTAGAGATCCAGAATGGCTTCCGCAAATCATCAACCAGTTTTCAGAGATGGTGGTAGTAACAACAAGCCTCCTCTATTTTGTGGTGAATATTTTGACTTTTGGAAAATACGCATGAAGGCGCATCTAGAAGCACAAGGAGAGGAAGTATGGGATGCTGTTGAAAATGGTCCATTTATCCCAATAACGGTAATCAATGGCGTTGGGTCTGCAAAGCCCAAAACTGTATGGGACGACGATGATAAAAAGAAAGTTCTCTATGACAAAAAGGCAATAAACCTTCTTCAAGGTGCTCTCAGTATGGACGAATTTTTTCGTGTCTCAAACTGCAAAACAGCAAAGGAAATTTGGGATACCTTGGTTCAAACTCATGAAGGAACGGCTGAAGTAAAAAGATCAAGGCTAAATACCTTGAGTCAAGAATATGAACTATTTCGAATGCAGCCCGGAGAATCCATTCTTGACTTACAAAAGAGATTTGTGCATTTGACAAATCACTTAATTGCTCTTGGTAAAACCCTGTCAAATGATGAACTCAACTTGAAAATCCTTAGATCATTGACTAGGGAATGGCAACCAAAGGTAACGGCAATCTCGGAAAAGAAGAGTCTCTCCGCAATGACTTCCGCTACATTATTCGGCAAACTTCAAGAATACGAAACAGAACTCGGTAGACTTGAAAAACATGAGAATCTAGAAAAGAAGTCCAAAAACATTGCCTTAAAAATTGATTCAAAAGAAGTGGTAAAAGAAGACAATCCGGAAGAAGATGAAAATTTCATGCTTCTAGTGAAAAGACTTGGAAAGTTTTTTGGCAGAAATGACAAAGGCGGATCTCATGCATATAAGAGAAAGCACTTCAAGAAAAGAGAAGCCTCCACATCAACTCAAGATGTCTCATGTTATGAATGTGGAAAGCAAGGACACATCAAGCCAAACTGTCCAAATCTCCCAAAGAAAAATGGATTCAAAGGAAAGGACTCAAAACAAAAGAAAGCCTACATAGCATGGGAAGATAATGATATGAGCAGTTCATCGGAATCGGAAAGCGACGAATGTGCAAACTTAGCCTTAATAGCATCGCATCACTCCGACAATGAAGAAGAGGTTAGTAATGAATTTAATCTTTTTGATGATGATGTTCAAGGTGCAATTGATGAACTCTTGAAAGAATGCAAAAGTTTATACAAAAAGGTGTCAAAACAAGAAAAAGAACTTCTAAGTTGTCTAGAAAAAATTGACACCATGACTAAAGATTTTGATCTTCAAAAACAAAATTTAATAAAAGAAAAGGAAAACTTTGCATGCTCCAAGTGTGAATCAAATGTCTTTCAAATTGTTCAATTGAAAAGAGTCATTGAACGATATGAAAAAGGACAAATAGGATTGGAAGGATTACTAAGCCAACAACGTTATCCTAATGATAAAAGAGGTCTTGGTTATGTGAATACTAAGAAACCAAGTAATAATCCCACTGTTTTTGTAAAGGCTAGTAATAGTTCCAATCCCAAGAAAGTAGAAAAGAAGCAAGTTGTTCATAATCATCAAAAGAAAAAGGCTAATGTATCTAAAAGAAAACAAATGCCTAGATACAAGAGTAAATTTGTTCCAAATTGTTTTTACTGTGGTATTATTGGACACACACCAAATGCATGCTATATTAGAAATTTCAGTATGGCTAGTGGACATTATGCATGGGTGAAAAAGGGAACTAACTATGAAGGACCCAAGGCAACTTGGGTACCTAACAAGAAATAATTTGTTTTTGTAGGTATGCTTGAAATCCACTTCAAATGTTTGGTATCTTGACAGTGGATGTTCAAAGCATATGACAGGAGATGTACACCAATTTTCATATCTAGTACATAAAGCCAAAGGGTATGTCACCTATGGAGACAACACCAAAGGAAAGATTCTTGGCGTTGGAATAGTTGGCACACCTCCATCCATTCAAATTGAGGATGTTCTCTATGTTGAAGGATTAAAGAACAACCTTCTTAGCATAAGTCAACTTTGCGATAGAGGGTTCAAGATCAAATTCAACAAAGAAGAATGCCTTATTATGGATGAGGCAACCAATGAGGTAAAACTCAAAGGTATAAGATCTAACAATATTTTTGTGATTACTCTAGATGATTTGTCTATGAAGGTACAATGTCTTATGGTAAACAACAATGACGCTTGGTTATGGCATAAGAGGATTGCTCACATTCACATGGAGCACTTGAACAATTGGTTAAGCATGACTTAGTTATTGGTCTACCAAAGATGAAGTTCATCAAAGACAAATTATGTAGTGCATGCCAAAAGGGCAAACAGACCAAATCAACTTTCAAACCAAAGAATGTGGTTTCAACAACAAGACCACTTCAATTGTTGCACATGGATCTTTTTGGTCCATCTAGAACAAGAAGCTTCGGAGGTAACATTTATGCATTAGTTATTGTAGATGATTTTTCCCGTTTCACTTGGACTTTGTTTTTAGTACACAAGAATGAAGCATTCAAGGCATTCAAGAGATATGCAAAACAAGTTCAAAATGAGAAGTCATCAAAGATAACATCAATCCGAAGTGATCACGGTGGAGAGTTCCAAAACAGTCTATTTGAAGAATTTTGTGAAGAAAATGGGATCTTCCACAATTTTTCAGCACCAAGAACTCCACAACAAAATGGAGTAGTTGAAAGGAAAAATAGGTCTTTGGTGGAACTTGCTAGAACCATGCTAAGTGACTCAAGTTTGCCTAAATATTTTTGGGCGGATGCAGTAAGCACGGCATGTTATGTAAGCAATCGCGTGATCATAAGACCTATACTAAAGAAAACTCCATATGAGATCTACAAAGGAAGAAAACCAAATATCTCTCACTTTCATATTTTCGGGTGCAAATGTTTTGTCCTTAACAACGACAAAGACAATCTCGCTAAGTTCGATGAAAAATCGGATGAAGGTATCTTTCTTGGTTACTCCCTTTCTAGCAAAGCTTTTAGAATTTACAATAAAAGAACTTTAACTATAGAAGAATCAATGCATGTTTCTTTTGATGAATCTAACACCTCCAAGGAGGAAGTTGCTATGTGTGATGATGATGATTCTATAGATTTATCTCATGAGATTTCCTGCGGAGATGGCAAAATTGTCAATCCGGAACAAACACATGAACTTTCACATCAAAATGAAAATGATGATGATCTTCCTCAAGAATGGAGAACTCATCGTGATCATCCAATTGACAATATAATTGGAGATATTAGCAAAGGAGTATCTACTCGACTAAATCTTAAGGATGCATGCTTAAATATGGCGTTTGTATCTCAAGTTGAACCTACTAAAGTGGCTCAAGCACTAGAAGATGATCAATGGATCCTTGCCATGCAAGAAGAGTTAAACCAATTCGAGCGGAATGAAGTTTGGGAACTTGTTCCTAATCCAGGAAATAAACGTATCATTGGAACCAAATGGGTTTTCAAAAACAAGATGGATGAAAATGGAATAATCACTCGAAACAAGGCAAGACTAGTTGCTCAAGGATACAACCAAGAGGAAGGAATTGATTTTGAAGAAACTTTTGCTCCGGTAGCACGTTTGGAAGCAATAAGACTATTACTTGCATATGCATGCTCATTGGACTTTGAACTTTTTCAAATGGATGTAAAAAGCGCATTTCTCAACGGATTCATAAATGAAGAAGTCTATGTAAAGCAACCTCCCGGATTTGAAGACTTCAAACATCCTAATCATGTCTTCAAACTGAAGAAAGCTCTCTATGGGCTGAAGCAAGCACCAAGGGCTTGGTATGATAGACTAAGCGCATTCCTATGTGAAAAAGGGTTTGTAAAGGGTAAAGTTGATACCACTCTCTTCATAAAAAATGTTAATCATCATACCTTACTTGTACAAATCTATGTAGATGATATTGTTTTCGGTTCAACTAACCAAAATATGTGCAAGGAATTTTCGTCTATGATGCAAGGAGAGTTTGAGATGTCTATGATGGGAAGATTGAATTTCTTTCTTGGTCTTCAAATTAAGCAACTCAAACATGGTATTTTCGTGAACCAATCAAAATATTGCAAAGACCTTATAAAGAAGTTTGAGATGGAAAGTAGCAAAGAAAGTGCAATTCCTATGGGATCCGGCACCTATCTTGACCCAGATGAATCAGGAAATTCTATTGACATAACTAAGTATCGTGGAATGATTGGCTCACTCCTTTATTTAACAGCAAGTAGACCTGACATTATGTTCAGCGTTTGCCTATGTGCAAGATATCAAGCCAATCCTAAAGAGTCTCACCTTGCAGCAGTCAAGCGCATAATAAAATATCTCAAAGGAACAACCAACGTCGGATTATGGTATCCAAAAGGTAGTATGTGCAATCTAGTTGGTTATTCTGATGCTGACTATGCAGGTTGCAAAACTGATCGCAAAAGTACAAGTGGAACATGTCACATTCTTGGAAATGCCTTGGTTTCATGGTCATGCAAAAAGCAAGCAAGCGTAGCTCTCAGCACTGCCGAAGCAGAATACATTGCGGCTGGAAGTGGATGCGCTCAAATTCTTTGGCTAAAACAACAATTACTTGACTATGGAGTAAACCTTGGATGCATTCCTCTTCGATGTGATAACACAAGCGCGATCAATATTACGAAAAATCCAGTTATGCATTCCCGGACGAAACACATTGACATCAGACATCATTTCATCCGAGACCATGTACTCAAAGGAGATGTCGAGATCACATTTGTGGACACTCAAAATCAACTCGCGGACATCTTCACAAAACCACTTGCAAAGGATGCATTTTTCAAATTTCGTCGTGAACTTGGAATCCTCGATGAACAAGATATTTAAGGTGCACTCAATCCTTGACTATACCTTAATGTACATATATATGTGGTTAGACATTGTTTCAAATGTTAAAAATAATGATGTTTTAAATTTTCTCTTTAAGTAAATCGATTTACACAATATGTCAATCGATTTACTACTGAAGCAAATCATTTTTTTAATAAAATCTTGTGTGTAAATCGATTTACACAATATGTAAATCGATTTACCACTGAACGAAAATTATTTTTTATGAAAATGTTCTGTGTAAATCGATTTAACCAAGGGGTAAATCGATTTACCACAGAATCTGAAGCATTTTTTATGTATGCAATTTGTGTTTTTCATTCATGTTCCTATACATTTCTTTCTGGTATACTTTCTTGTTACATCTTTCCCTTCTTTTTGATAATGTCAAAGGGGGAGAAGGATGTAATAGCACTTTATGGTTGTTTGTTTTCATTGTCTTTACAGAGCAAACTTTCAAAGCTTTTTTCTCCATAGGGGGAGAAATCTTCTCAGGGGGAGAAAACACCTTTTGCTCAAATTCTGATCAACACATAAAGGAAAATGGTTTGTCATCATCAAAAAGGGGGAGAATGTAATCTCAAGCCTCAACTCAACTTTAGTTTTGATGAAAGACAAACAAGCTAGTTTGATGAAAGACAAACAAGCATTATGGAAAGAAGGAAAAGAAGTGGAAATCATCTTAAAACATCATTCACTCAAAGCTTCAAGGAACTTGGCAAGCAATCAAGTATATCAATTCTCAATTAAACTACATTGATTAGAAATGCTCAAAAATGATATACACACTTGCCACATCACTTCAATTATATTTCAAAACAATTTTTAAGTTTTTCTCTGCTGTAAATCGATTAACATCTTGTGTAAATCGATTTACACATGCTTTTTCAAAAAACTGTTTGCTCCTGCCAGCAATCGATTTACAGGTTGTGTAAATCGATTGATCACAGAACAAACTGATTTTTTAACACTTGTAAATCGATTGACACTACATGCTAATCGATTTACACTTCAAACTTTTTGAAATTCTGAACGTTACAAACACGTGCAATCGATTTGCATGTTATGTTAATCGATTTGCACATTGAAAATTTTGAAAAATCTGAACTAGTTTCAAGATATCCTTCATACCTTTTCTCCAATAGTTGCATGATCAAACATTGCATCTTGTCAAGTTTTACAAACAGAAAAGTGTCCTTTTGGAAAGGTATCTTGATTACTATATATTGCAAAATATTTCAAATCATAAATACAACTCTTCTCTTGCAATAAAATCTGAACTTTGTAAAATATTCAAACTTCATATTTCTTAACTTTTAAGAACAAAGATTTTCTGCACTTTCACACATATAAAGAACAGAAATCTTTGAGCATTATCTAACCATTGTGTTACAGTTTGAATTGCTTACAAGAGAAGAAAGAAGAAACTTCAAAGAAGTCACTCTAAGTGATCAACATCTTTCAAGAAATCATACTTCATAAAAACATACAAAGTGTAACTTATTTCCAGGATTGTTGGAATTAAGTATTAGATTATTTTTGTTCTTTGTTGTCCATTATTGGAAACAAGAGGTATCTTTTGAGAGGATTGTTCTCATTAGACTTATTGGAAATCCAAGAGGGTGTTCTTGGTTATTTGTTAGGTTCTTTAGTGGATAAGACTAGGAAGAGTCTTGTAAAAGTTCTAATAATATAGTAAAATCTCTTGCGTGTTTGCAAGGGGACTGGACGTACTTCCGGGTTGTGGAAGGAACCAGGATAATTCTCCGTGTCTCTTTACTTTCTGCACTTTACAGTTTTCAAAGCACTATATCAAAACCAGAAAGTATAAAATAAGTCAAAAATCGACCATCACCTAATTCACCCCCCCTCTTAGGCGCAATCTTAATCTTACAAATTTTAGTCATCAGTTCTTAAGGAGGTGTCCTGAGTTAATCAACCCTGGTGCAATCTTGAACCAAGAGTGATTTTTGTGAGAAAATATTTGATAAGTGAGTGGGAAAATTTTGGGGTACAACAGCTTCCCCTGTTCAATCTTCTTAAACCTGAAGAGTTAGATTGGCGGATTTTCCATTCGTGACTTCAAGGTGGAAGATGATTGGACACTAGAGTGCTCAGAAATTTGCACTCAAAGATGTGATGGTTGATGGTGTAGGGAATGGGCTTAAAGATGCCATTTGGAGAGGTGATGGAAAGTTGTTGGAGATGGGCTTACATATGCCATCCAAAAATGATTGTTGGTAGGAATAGAAGAAGTGTCAGAATAAATCTCTGGTTGGTTTATACTGGAATAGTGGATGTGTGGGGTTGAGTACTAGAATAATATCCATAAACGAATTGTATTTAACTTGTTTCTGAAAGTTGACTTTGAATGAGTAACAAAATGACACCCGAATCTGGATCATATCTGAACTGTATCTGAAAGTTGAATCTGAATGAGTATCGGAATGGCATCCGTGTCTGAAGCGTATCTGAGCTGTATCTGAAAGCTAAATCTGAATGAGTATCAAAATGGCGTCCGTGTCTGGAGCGTATTTGAACTATATCTGAAAGCTGAAACTGAATGAGTATCAGAATGGCGTCCGTGTCTAGAGCATATCTTAATTGTATATGAAAGGTGAATTTGAATGAGTATCAGAATGGTATCCGTGTCTGGAGCGTATTTGAACTGTATCTGAAAACTGAATCTGAATGAGTATCAAAATGGCGTCCGTGTCTGGAGCGTATCTGAACTGTATCTGAAAGCTGAAACTGAATGAGTATCAGAATGGCATCCATGTCTGAAGCGTATCTGAACTGTATCTGAAAGACGAATCTGAATGAGTATCAGAATGGCATCCGTGTCTAGAGCATATATGAACTGTATTTGAAAGCTGAATTTGAATGAGTATCAGAATGACATCCGTGTCTGGAGCGTATCTGAACTGTATCTGAAAGCTGAATCTGAATGTTCAGCTGGTCATGTAGATAATTGTCCCGGCTTGTTTCAGGTATCAATCTCTGACCTTTTTGTAAATTGTTGATGATAGCCATCGGCTGACTGATCTTTCCTGAAGAGATGAAATATTAGTTGTATGCAATGTCATGATGTATGAAATGCATTGTATAATGAAGTTCTCAATAAAATGAATGAGATTTTGTTGTATGCGTTTGTGTTTTCAATGTCATGACGTATGGATGCGATGTATGGGCATGTAAGCTATGCTGCTGTAATACTGTTGGATTAGGGAAAATAAATCCCTGGATGCTATTGGGGACGTGAAGTGTAAGTCTTCATGTTTTAAAGTGCTGATGAGTTTATGAGCTTCTATTTGTTATAGAAATAAACTCTGTTGTAAGGGAAACACCGTATGTTTCTTGTGAAATCTTGAGAAATTTGGCGACTTCTACCGGGGAGTTATAACTGGAAGTTTTGTTTCGCTGGGGATTAAGCTGCACACTGTGGGGGATTTTATGGAATATTTTAAAGATATTATACTATTTCTTAAATCCATTAGCGATTGTCTTTCTATTTTTTGTTCCTTTTTGTTCATTTGTAAACAGTAGTTACGTTCAAATGCATATGTTCCAAAAATAAATCATTGGACGTTTTTGTAAACAAAACACAGGAATAAAGAAAAAAAAGATAGTTTTGCACTTTCAAAGGGGTATCTTTGTATTAACTTGAACAAGTATTTTTGTACAATGAGGAAAACATTCTAGTAAGTGAATGTCGTCGTAAAAAATGAAAATTTTATACAAAGAAAAGATAATTATGTGCAATAATACCATGGGGTTCCCATTCTGCTATAACCTTCGTGTCTATGAGCGTCTTGTCCACTTACTGCCTTGTCCGAAGTTGATTGGATTGATTAGACCCATTGAGTTTGTCAGTCGAAGCCAAAGTTTGTCTGTAAGGTGATCCAACGGGACATAGTCATACACTTTAAATCCCTAACTTTTGCCTGGACCGCCCTTTCGGGTTTTCAGTCCACCAGGATACCCTTTTTTGCCCAAGTTGCCCTTTTGGGTTTTCAACTTGCTGGGTGCACAGATTTTTTTGTTTTATCCCTAATTTTTTCCCGAACCTTGTTGGTTCGCCGGGATGCCCTTGTTTTGCCTAGGTGTGTCAACCTAGCGGGTCTCTTATGCGTAGTATATTTTGACTATGTCCATGTTCACATGGTGCGACAGGTCGTCGCCATCCATAGTGGTTAAGATCATTGCTCCACCAGAGAATATGATTTTGATCACAGACGGTCCTTCATATGTAGGAGTCCATTTGCCCATGGGATCACCCTGTGACAATATGATGCGTTTGATTACCAGATCCCCGACTTGATACACTTGGCGTATGACCTTTTTTTTGAAAGCCTTGATCATCCGCTTTTAATACATTTGACCATGACAGACAGCAGTAAGCCTTTTCTCATCAATCAAGTTCAGTTGATCAAGTCGAGTTTGGATGCAATCGTTTTCATTCAACCATGCATCCTTCATGATTCTCAGAGAAGGGATCTGGACCTCAATAGGCAAGACAACCTCCATGCCGTATACCAGAGAGTAAGGTGTTACCCCGATTGATGTGCGCGCCATGGTACGATAACCGTGGAGAGATAATGGTAGCATCTCATGCCAATCCTTGTAGGTTACTGTCATTTTCTGTATGATCTTTTTGATGTTCTTATTTGCAGCTTCGACAACGCAATTCATCTTTGGCCGGTAAGGAGAAAAATTATGGTGCTGGATCTTGAATTGTGCGCATAGTGCAGTGATCATAGTATTGTTGAGATTTGTACCATTATTTGTGATGATTCTCTCTGGGATATCGTACCGACAAATGATATTCTGTTTGATGAACCAGGCAACGATATTTTTGGTGACGGAAGCGAAAGAAGCTGCCTCAACCTACTTTGTGAAATAGTCAATGGCCACCAAGATGAAGCGGTGTCCATTAGAGGTTGTGGGCTTGATTTCTCCAATCATATCAATGCCCCACATCGTGAATGGCCAGGGAGCAGTCAGGACATTCAGAGGAACTTGAGGTACATGCACTTTGTCAGCATAGATCTGACACTTATGATAAGTTTGAGAGTGCTGATAGCAATCTGCTTCCATGGTAGACCAGTAATAATTTGCCCGTAGGATCTTTTTTTCCATCCTATGCCCACTGGAATGGGTTCCAAAAGTTACTTCATGTAGATCAACCATGATCTTTTCTACCTCAACCTTGTCTACGCAACAGAGAAAAACAGAGTCATGGTTGCGCTTGTAGAGAATGCAATTTCTAAGGAAGAACTTAGCAGATAATCTCTTTAAGAACTTCTTATCATTGACTGAAGCTCTTTCCGGATACTCTCGAGCCTCGAGATACCTCTTGACTTCGTGGAACCAAGGCCGGTCCATTAGTTCTTCAGTATTGATCTCGTGACAGTGACCTGGTTCATCCATTCGTTCAATGCTGATCTGGGGAGCCTCACTATCCCATTTAAGTTTAAACATGGATGGCATTGTGGCTAGCACATCCGCTAGTTGATTTTCTTCTCGCGGGAAATGCTCGAAGGTAATCTTCTCGAAATGTGGGATTACTGTCAACACATGTTCTTTGTAGGGGATAAGGTTAGGGTGTTTAGTGTCCCATTCTCCTTTGATCTGACTAATGACCAAGGCTGAATCTCCGAATACACTTAAGGACTTGATCCCCAAATTTATGGAAGCTTTGAGGCCAAAAATACACGCTACGTATTCTGCCATGTTATTTGTATAGTTGAAGTAGAGTCTTGAAGTAAAGGGAATGTGACATCCTTCAGGGGATATGAGTACAACACCTATACCATTGCTGAGTACGTTAGACGCCCCATCAAAAACCAGGGTCCATCGGGATCCTTGTTCAGGTCCGTCATATGGTTTGAGTTCTTCACAGTTGTTTACCATCATGATGGCTTCATCTGGGAATTCGAACTTCATGGACTGGTAGTCATCCATAACTTGATGAGCAAGGTGATCGGCTAGCACACTGCCCTTTATTGCTTTATGGGTAGTGTACTGAGTGTAATATTCCATCAGGAACATCTTCCATCTTGCTATTCTCCCAAAGAGGGCAGGCTTCTCGAATATGTATTTTATTGGATCCATCTTATATATCAATAAGGTAGTATGGGTCAACATATACTGTCTTATCCGGTGAGCAGCCCATGCCAGAGCACATCAAGTTTTCTCGAGCAGTGAATATCTTATTTCACAGTCTGTAAACTTTTTGCTCAGGTAATAAATAGCATGCTCTTTTCGGCCAGACTCATCATACTCCCTCAACACACACCCTATTAAATTTTCCAAAATAGTTAGATAAATGATCAAGGGTCTTCCCTCCCCTGGAGGGATTAAAATAGGAGGCTCTTGCAGGTACTCTTTGATCTTGTCGAAGGCTGTTTGGCATTCATCATTCCATTTGACTACTGGATCTTTCATCAATAATTTGAAGATTGGTTCACAAGTAGCTGTCCGGTGAGAAATGAATCTGGCAATGTAGTTTAAACGTCCCAAGAATCCTCTGACTTCCTTCTCGGTACGAGGAGAAGGCATTTCTTGTATCGCTTTCACCTTGGCAGGGTTCACTTTGATACCTTTACCGCTGACGACGAAGCCTAGGAGTTTACCAGACCTCACCCCAAATGTGCATTTATTCGGGTTCAACCTCAGCTTGTATTTCTTCAACCTCTCAAAGAGTTTCTGTAAATGGTCAAGATGTTCCTCTTTAGTTTGAGATCTGGCTATCATGTCGTCAACATAGACCTCTATTTCGTGATGTATCATGTCATAAAATAGAGCTACCATGGCACGCTGATAAGTTGCCCCATCGTTCTTCAACCCGAATGGCATAACCTTGTAACAGAATGTGCCCTATTGTGTGATAAAGGTTGTTTTCTCCATGTCCTTAGGCGCCATTTTGATTTGATTAAAGCCCTAGAAACCATCCATGAAGGAAAACACCTTATGTTGTGCTATATTGTCAACCAAAATATCGATGTGGGGAAGTGGGAAATCATTCTTAGGGCTTGCCCTATTAAATCTATGTAGTCCACGCACATTCGCACTTTGCCGTCCTTTTTAGGCACGGGAACAACATTGGCGACCCATTGCGGATATGAGGTGAAGGCCAAGAATCCCGCGTTGAATTGCTTCATGAATTCCGCTTTGATCTTCTCTGACTTGTCTGGTTACATGCGACGAACTTGTTGTTTTACCGGAGGGAAGTCTTCTTTTGTTGGTAGACGGTGTACCACAATATCAACATCAAGTCCTGACATGTCTTCATACGACCAGGCAAAGACCTCAACATAATCATGTAGCAACTAAATAAGACGCTTCTTGACACTGGGTTCCATATTGGCACCCACCTTAACTTCTTTCTTGTCCTCTTCGGTACCTAGGTTAACTGTGTCCACTGGTTCTTCGTGGGGTTGTATGGTCCTATCTTCTTGTTGTAATAACCTGGCAAGTTCCCCTGGTTCTTCACAATCTTCCTCACCTTCGTCTTCGGCTTGGTAGATTCGATTTTCAGAGTTACAGAAGGCCATAGCAGAATCGTTACCCATGGGATCCCAAATGGATGTAGATCTGCATTTTGAATGTGAGTGTGTGTAAGAGTATAGCTATATTTGAAAGAAATAAAAATGTAGAAAAGAAATACAAAGAACAAAAGGTTTGTATGCAAAACGTCCATGATTCATTGATGACATATGAAAATGAGGTAACAACCCTTACAAATGGACCGTTGTGCCTCGGGTACGACACAAGGTTTTAAAAGTCTGAATTGTTTAATTATTACAGGTCCAACAAAATTTAAAGACAAATATTGTTGGATGGAAGTAATTGGGACAAAATCTTTAGCTTCCCAATTGTTGAGTCCTCCATTGACAGTTGGGAAAATACATTCCTCCATGTCTTAGTTGTCCTCATCATCCTCCACTTTGTTGACTCCGTGGTTGTTGATCTTCAAGGGTGGTCCCCCGGCACGAGCACGACATACAGCTTTCTGGGCTCCTGAAGTGAAACCCAAACCAAATTTGTCATAATTGTATGGGATATCCGGGAGTTGTCCCCAAATAGTACACCCACCTTCTTCGATCATTTCCTTAGCATCTTTCAGAGAAGACATATTTAGTGGAGGTCTTGTAATCTCTGGGACTTGGGAAACAATCTTGGTTACTGCCACAGTTTGTGGGACTTCCTCGAAGTGCTGAAATAGAGTTTCAATGAATTCACCATCCAATTCCACGTATCTGAAGGAGTTTAAGTGACTGACCATATATTCCTCTTCTCCATAGACAATAATGATTTCCCCTCATTTGGATATTTCAGAATTTGATGTAATGTAGAGGTAACGGCACCAGCGTTGTGAATCCATGGTCGGCCCAATAAGCAGGATTAGGAAGGGAGAATGTCCATCATGTAAAAAGTTGAATCAAAGGTTTGGGTTACAACTTTTATGGGGATGTCCACCTCCCCATGCACCATTCTATAGCAATTGTAGTAGTAGTAGTGTCAACAGGAATAGAAATAGGGATGATTACAGGACCAACAATAGTCTTCAGAGGAGAAATCTCGGGAGAGAATACTCTGACACTTCGGGTTATTTTGCTGGTTCCCACGATGTTGTTGATGTCGGGGTCAACCTTCTCAAAATTCGAGTCTTCATCAGCCAACCACTCCTATTTGACATCGTGATAGTAGACATCACCCCCATAATTCCATGGGACCGTTTTATCTGATGAGTACGGGACTGGTCCAGGAATAGTAATTATCAGTGGAGCTACTTTAGGAACTGATGTAATCCTAACGGGTCTTTTGGTGGAGACCCTGGAAGGATTGGAGGAAATGGTTAATATTGAAACATCATTGTAAGAAATGGTTGGAACGGGAGTCTTTTCAAACAAAATTTCTTTGACATCCATTAGGCGTTGAACACCTGCTTTTAATAAATGACAGCCAAGTTGTAGGGATGAACAGAGGTGGCAGCTTTCGTCACATCCCGGAGATAAACCGGCCCTTAATAGGTTCTTCTTGATAGTCAGGAGAGGAGTAACAAGTTCATCAATAATAGTAACAAACATATCATCTTCGACATCGTTAACACCACAGCCATGCTTGGGCATAGGAGCGGTGATAACATTTGGGATCTCAGGAGCATAAAATTCAATATATTTGGCTTCAAGAAGGTCTTCCACCTGGTTTTTCAAAGCCCAACAGTTGTTGGTAACATGGCCTGGACTTTCTGAATGGTAAGTGTTGTACCCCAAAATTTGCCCTCCCATATTCTTCAAGATTTGGCAAGATCAAGCTTCAAATGGATTAAGGAGTGCACAGTCCAATTGTCTCCTAACACAGTTAAAATTAGGGTTTTGGTTCTTGCAAAGAAATTGAGGTTTTAAAGGGTCCAATCAAGTCTCATAGGCCTAGATACATTGTCAAACATCCATATGTCAAGTTTCAAGACTCACAACACCAAGTTGCACAGTCAAAAGCCCTAATTGCTTCACAGTCAACTGCAGGGTTAAAATGGTCATTTGACAGTCAAAAGTCAAAAATTTTGGTCAACATCTTATTTTGAAGCCACAATCATCATTTGATCAAGTATTGATCATGATTCCTCAAGCATGGCTCAAAAAGTCTCAAGATGCAAAAGTTTCTATTTTTGGACAGTTGAAAAGTCAACTGCAACTTGACCAGGGCATAACTTTTTCATGGTTCATCATAAAAATCCTATCCAATGCTCATTTTGAAGGGGATGACATTTCCTACAACTCATCTTCACATTCCAAGTCCAAGAAATGCTCTCACAAAAAGTTATCAATTTCTACATTATAGGTCATTTTCAAAACTCAACAAAAAGGCACTTTAAGTCAAAGACCATAAATTGAGATTGGTAAATCAAAATGACATGGGACCAAAGGCATTGGTTAGAGGACTTCAAGATCTTTCCAAAATATCCAAGAACATGTTCATAGCTTCAAAATTGAGCAAGATATGCATTGGAGAAGTTGGGAAATTTTTGGGAACTTTCAAAAGTCAACTTTGCCTAAAACACTTCATTTTTGCTAATGGGCCTCAAATTCCTTCTTGAATCTTTACCCAAGGCTTATACAAGACCCATTAAGATTAATTTGAATTATTTTATTATTTTTATTAATTATTTGGATTTTTAATTGATTATTAATCCATTTAATTAATTTAATTATAGGAAAATATCAAGACATGGTTGTCAAATCTTTTTATGAAGCAAATACACTCCACACATGCTGAAGATCTCGTGCATCACTCAAGGGGACAAGATCTCCCAATTTGGCAAGGTTTTTCATTGAAAAAGATTGAAAAAATATTTGATTGGAAATCAAAGATGCAAACTTGAATACAATGGATTATTGGGCCAGGATTTACCCTAATTCAGTTCTCCTATATGTACTAAACCTAAACCTGAATCCCTACACGTGAAACTGCTGCTGAAACACCATAACCAAACTCTAAAAAATTCAAGAAAAGTGTGAAACTGAATTCTTATTTGCAGCGCAATTCAAAGCCTATTTTTGATTCACACACCTTGCCTGAGTCTCCAGGAACCTATTGCACTCAAGAACAAGCCCTAACACCATCAGAATCGTCCACACCAAGTCACTCGGTTTGCATTACTTTCCAAAATTTCATATCATAATTCATGCGTTTATAATCCATTTTCTTGGTTGATTTATGTTAATAGGGACCTCCTGAAGCTTTTGGCATGGTTTAATTGCATTATCACGCGCTGAATCATGACTTGCCATTAACACGTTTTAGGGTTCTTAAGGTTTTGAATTGGGGTTTTTCACATACAGAAAAATTAGCCTTCATGACACCCATGGTTGAACTTAGAAGGACAAGACGAATTGAATGAGACCCTCGCGCTCAATTTATATGGCGTATGCTGCTAATCGCTATTTTCTGCATTTGTGGTTTGTGGGGGTTTAAAACCCCCGCTATCTTGTTCTTATTTTACAGGTGAAACGAAGAAGGAGATGGCGTGGCAACATGTGGTTGGAGGGTTTGAACTTTGCGCGCGTTTTACATTATAATGCTTGTTTTTTTATATAATATTTATTATCCATTCATATTACAAACGCGTATCATGGTTCAGTTGGTTGGAGACGTGACTTGCAAGCGCTGGGACCTGGGTTCGATTCCCAGGTCCCCCATATTATTCTTAATATTTTTCTTAACACATTCCAATGTAGCACTCATCAAAAGTCCCACAATAAGCCTCATACTCCAGCGTGCCATGTGTCCCCAGCTTCTATCCAGTGGCCAGGAGATGAAGACCATCATGTGCTCAGGTCAAAGCAGGCATAGGCGATCATGAAAGTCAACAAGGCTCAAAGAATTGTTGGGCCAGAACTTCTCAAAATAAACCTCCACATGGGCCATCTTACCCCCCTTGGTTTGCAATTTATTTTCTTTTCTTTTAAATTTCTTTTAATTGTTATAATGATTATTATTAATTCACAACAAATTAATTTTCCATAATAAAAATCAGAAAATCAGAATTGTAAATATATTTTAATTATTTATTAATTTCATCATTAACTTATTTTTTTAAATAAATGCTAACAATTAACTTAGCTTAATTTAGTTTTAAATTTTAATCTTTTTCTTAATAAATAAAAATCATATAGAATTAGGTTTTTTTGACAATTTTCATTCACGTTTTCTTATTATCATCATTATTAGTTACTATTATTTTTGTAAATAACATGTAAATTAAGTAATTAGTTTAAATTAGCTTAACTTTAACATTTTTATTAATAATTAAAATAAACTTAGAACTAGAGTTTTCTTTTGACTTTTAATTTATTTTATTTTCATTAAATACAAAAAAAAATACAAAAAATATCTTTCTTGTAAATAATTAAATAATTAGTATTAGGTTCAATTTTAATTTAATGCAAAAGGACAAAAAAGGCTCATAATTTCTCAAAAGGGTCAAAACCCTAAGGACGTCCAATTTAATTCTTTCGCGCGTTATTTTTTTTATTGGATTATTATGTAACTGCTTCCAAGAGTGTAATAGTAATTAGGTTTACCACTTTCTTTATTTTCCGCACTTTATCAAAAACGGGTCTTTGTTTTTTTGGCGATGTATAGACTCGCGCCTTGTAATAGCGTAGATTCATATTTCCGCACTTTATTTTCCGCACTCTTAACTGTTAATATGCATGCAAGACTTGGATGAAAATTAAAAACAACTCGTAGATCACCATGATACATGTACAAGATAATATAACATGAAAACAACACACATGCACATGCCACTCCTAGGGTACGCCTCACTGGTTGCCTCGAACGTGGTCGTCAAGTATAGGGTGTTTTAGCGGTCTCCCTTATGTCTAAGATCCAGTTGCCTCGAAACGGTTGCCTCGGATTAAAAAGGATCTAGGACATTAGGGTTACTTCTAAGGTGTCCTACTATTGCTTCGGTGACCACACTGTCCCTCAATCGAATTGACCCGAACACGTCCAATGGTGGTGCTACCTACCTCTCAATGGTGGGATGGCACTACCTTAAGGACTCTTACACAGCCTAATTCCTTAGGGTAGGTAGATGACTCATGGGTACTTGACCTCTAAAAAATAAACAAAACAATCTTTTCACACTGACACTTTCAAAAGTTTTCAAAACGAATTTTTCATACACTCTTGAGGACAGATACAAGAGTTACTCAGAAATTTTTCAAACGAAACTTTTTTTTTCAAAACCCACACACACTTGAAAAGCAAACAAATTTTGAAAACATAAGAGCAAGTACCTAAGAGCCCATGGATAACCATGGATAGAAAGGGTGCTAACACCTTCCCTTTCTATAAATCTACCTCCCGAACCGAGAAACATTCTCGAAAAAGGAATTTTGCTGTGCTTTTGTCCTTTCCATGTTGGAGAATATAAAAGACGGTGGCGACTCTTGTTTACCGCGACATTTTGCGAAACCAGCATTTCAAAACAGTCAGTTCTATTTCCACCGATCACAGAATTGGCGACTCTGTTGGGGAATACTTAAAGTGAGGTGTACCTTAGGATAGATCATACTTATGTTTTCAATTGAATGTTTTGTTTGCTTTATTATTGTGGGCATTGTCTTGGAGTTTCATAGATCCTAACCCGGATCTGGGGATACCCTTTTAGGTAACATAAGCTGTGAGGGACCTGTCCGGCGTAGACCGACACGGGTGAAGCAGTGGCTACGTTGGTGTGGCACCTTGGTCTGTACCGATATCCCTTGTGTCGCAACGAGGAGAATATGGGTCTTATGAGGAGTCATTAAGCACCAACCAACCTTAGAACCCTAATTTGACCCAACTTGGCCATAGAACAGTAGCAGTATGCTACACCCATTGAGGCTAAACTCTCGCGATGGTTCTGGCTGCAAGAAAAGATTGCGAAGCTGGAGTTATGACCGATTGAGGGTAGTCAGTGATATTGGGATCCTCTAGAACCCGGTTATTATTTTCTAGGACAGGTCTTAACCAACGAAACTGAAAGAGGGTAGTACCTAAACTTCATGCTGGCCTAAACTCTAAGGGCTTTCTGGTGTGACTTGTGTGCCTTAAAACTTGAACTACTTACATATTCTTATCTGACAACATGAGTTTCTTGCAGGTTTTGTTTACAGCCCTTAATCTGGGCTTATAAAAGGGTTTACTCACATCACTCCATGCATAGCATACCATCATACCATTGCATACATCCCGCATAAGGACTAATCCATTTCAAGGATCTCAAGGGTCTGTGACGCAGGTCATGATGAACCAAAATGTCTAGCAAGGGGCAAAGGGGATTAATTTTCCTCTAGCCAGGTTGATGACTTGTGTCAGGGGCTACGACCCACTCGATATGGTGAGCCTTGACTCTTGAAGAAGGACTCTCAACAACCTGAAGTTCCTTCAATCAAGCTACGAATTCAAATTCTAACAATTTCTCTGTTTACCCCGCGAGGTCCTTGAAAACATTGCATGCATATCATACATATCATTGCATTACAGGTACCCTTGTTACAGGTCACTTACCTTCTTCGCTGTTTATTTCAACAATCGTCATTAATCCTGAATCATCCAACGAACAAGCTATCAAGGCCCTCCAGGCCCAGAATGCCCAGTTCCAGGAGTTTGTTAAGAGTCTAGCCCAGGGTCAACAGGATTTGAAGACTCTGCTCTTGAAGAAGAAGAAGAAGAGGACGGTGTTGTTCAACCCTAGACGCAAATCTGGGAATGGATCACGAAACGAGGTTGAGCTGACTACCCCATCTATTGAAAAAGACAGTCCCCATGAGAGAGAGGTCCCTAGTCCAGCGGTCTCCGACAAAGAGACGGATTTCAATGATGAACAGTACCCTCCTGCTGAGGACAGGTACAAACAGCTCGAAAACCGGTTAAGTGCTATGGAGATACAGAAAGTGCCCGGCCTGGACTTTGAAGATCTAGGTCTGTCTTCTGAGGTAGTGATCCCACACAAGTTCAAGGCACCTGCTTTTGCAAAATATGACGGGGCTTCCTGTCCTAAGCTGCATCTCAGGTCATACATAAGGAGGATCTAGCCCTTCACGGCTGACAAGAATTTATGGATTCACTTCTTTCAGGATAGTCTGTCAGGAACTCAACTCGACTGGTTCTATCAACTGGATGGAGCCAACATCCGCAGCTGGGAGGACTTGGCCACTGTGTTCTACAAGCAGTACCAGTATAATGCCGACCTTGCTCCCACGCGCACTCAGCTTCAGGGGATGTCTATGGGTACAGGCGAAGGCTTTAAAGAATATGCTCAAAAATGGAGGGACCTTGCTGGAAGGGTACAACCACCTCTAACTGACCGTGAGCTCGTCGATATGTTCCTGGGGACCCTGTCTGGTCCGTTCTTCAACCACCTGATTGGTAATTCTTCTACTGGGTTTACAGATTTGATCTTGACTGGGGAAAGAATAGAAGATGGCATCAAGTCGGGGAAAATATAGAATGGTGACTCCTCGAGCACTGAGAAGAAACCATCCAAGAGAGAATCTGGTACTGTCTATGGTTCAAGAGGGCAGAATAGGTCCGAACACCGCCAAGATGTCAACGCGGTAGTTATTGGAAAACTGGTCGGTGCTCCTCAACATCACAATCAACAAAGGGAAGAGAGACCTAAAAGGCAATTCACTCCCCTCGGCGTGACCTTGTCCCAGATATTGCCGCAGTTGTTGGAGACCAAGTTGGTAACTCTAAGGGACCCTCCAAAGAATCCCAACAGGACACCTTCAAGGTATAACCCCAATGTTTGCTGCGCTTATCATTCTGACAGCCCGTGGCATGCTACAGATGATTGTTGGACTTTGAGAAATAAGGTTCAGGATCTGATCGACGCAAAGGAGGTCCAGTTCGACTCTCCAGAGGCTCCCAATGTGATCACTGCTCCCTTGCCAAAACATGGCTAGGATTGGAAATGCTTTGTTCATTCGAATGTTCAAGTTGTATTTTTCTTTGATTGTTCAAACATTTTATGTCAAACGTTGTTATTTCATTAATGCATTACACATGTCTATTTTGAAGTAATTATTTCGTATTCACTATATGCAAACTATTTTCATAATTTCTGTGATGATCAACTCTCGATTAATAATTCTAAGCCTCTTGAGGGAGGATGACAAAAACGATACCATGATCTTTACAGTATGCTTTTGAACAGACCCCGCTGATGAGGTACAAGAATTGTTTCAATTCCTAAACACCGGAGTTATAAGGAAGATAATCCCTCGTCAACCCCTTCGAGCAAAAGAAGTAGGATTTCTTCTTTTCGAAAATTAAAACCCTTAATCATAACCCGTGGCAGGGTAGTTCTCTCAGTGGATTCAAATGCACAGCGAATAACATCAAAGAAGTCCTTCCGAGACGAAAAGACAGTGATGGTTCCAGGTAATCATAAAGACAGGCAGTCATTATCTCTTAGAAATAAAAGCCCAATAAGTCAAAACCTATGAAGGAGACTTACAAAACTGGGGCATCCCGCTGACTGTAATCACAAAAAGGAACAGTTCAGGCAAAAAACAGGGATAACGAAATCAAAAAAGAATGAGGTCCTACAAAACCTCAACAAAAAAGGAAATGACTGCCTATTCAAAATAAACTGTCAATATCCGAACCATCACCAGAATATCAGGACAAAGACCCAAACAAGGTCTAATGCACGATCAGCTGAGTTTAGGTTTGAAGAACATCATGAAGAGTGGGTGGGTACAAATAATTTGAGCCTTTATCCTTTGTTTCTTAAACCATGAACCAGGCAACGCTACAACCCTTAAAAGTCCTAGCTGAAGCATGGGTTAGTTCGAAAGCATATTGTTACGAAAGGTATCCTGACTCCTTAAGGCTTGCGGTAAAATAACGAGTTGACATCACAGTTTACAAAATTCACTTGTTTTTACTGAAAAATGCATTTTTAAAATCTTCAAGACAGACATAAGTTTTGCATTTCTAATATAACATTGCTTGCATATGTGACTATTTGTTTGAACAACAGAGAAATTCGCACGAAGAATATCTGATGAACAAAAGAACTCCCAACCAAGGGGCAGACATGATCGTTGTCCATTAGGAGAATCTCTCAAAAGGCCAACCAGCTTGGGGCAAATCTCCAATATGGATCACTTGGGGCATTGGACGATCAAACGAAGATCTTCTGGTGGTATGATAACACTGCACTACTGACAGGGGCACCTCCCTACATCTTGAGGGCATGGACATAGTCGAAAAACACTGCGCATAAGCAAAGACCCGCTAGGTTGACACACCTAGGCAAAAATAAGGGCTTCCCGGCGAACCAAAAGGGTTCGGGCAAAAATAAGGGATGAAATGAAAAAATCTGTACACCCGGCAAGTCGAAAACCTGAAAAGGCGGCTTGGGCAAAAATGGGTATCCCGGTGGACTGAAAACCCGAAAGGGCGGTCCAGGCAAAAGTTAGGGATCAAAAGCGTACGACTATGTCCCGTCATCTCGTCACTTGCCTACCAGAAGAAGATTTGTCAACCAGCAGTTATCAAGGCCTCTACAGGTACCTTCTCCCACCGAAGCTGGGGCAATATGAATCGTCTGAACTGTACAAGCTGCTCTGTCCTCCAAGGTACCAAGGCAGGTTCGGCTGAAGAACACGACCAAGATACCTCCACTCCCTGCAGAGTACGAACGCATCTCCCCGGCTTTATTCAAAGTTATTCCCTTCAGATCTTATAACTGGGTTATCCTCAGCTAATTGCCACGGAAAGATCGTCCTCGACGAAGTTCTTCCTATCCCCCAGTGGAGTTATCATCAAAATCTCAGCGAAGTATCTCTTCCCGCAGAGTTTTTCCCTGCAGAGTAATCTCTCCAACAAGTTTATTCCCCAACGGAGTCATCTTCTCCTACCGGTATTCTTGCAATCATCCTCCCCAGCGGAAATGAAGAATTCTACTCTTCAACGTCAGCCCAGAATTCCACTTCCTGGCATGCATCAAGGATTTACTTTCCCAAACGAAGATACATTCATAAACATCACATTACAACACGATACACGCATATACACATCATATCATATAATCTCACTTATGTTGAGAACATCATCGCTTGATCCATACCATGCATTGCATAGGACTGACCTTTACCTTGCAGGAAGGATACAGTTAAATGATCATCCATGACAAAGTAGACAAATTCAGTCAAAAGAAGACAAGTCCAGTTAAAATTAATTCCACTCGTCGTTATAGACACTCGTCGTTATAGACACTCGTCGTTATAGACACTCGTCGTCATAGACACTGGTCGTTATAGACACTCGTCGTCATAGACACTCGTCGTTATAGACACTCGTCGTTATAGACACTAGTCGTGATAGACACTCGTCGTCATAGACACTCGTCGTCATAGACACTCGTCGTCATAGACACTCGTCGTCATAGACACTCGTCGTTATAGACACTTGTCGTCATAGACACTCGTCGTTATAGACACTCGTCGTTATAGACACTCGTCGTTATAGACACTCGTCGTTATAGACACTCGTCGTTATAGACACTCGTCGTTATAGACACTCGTCGTTATAGACACTCGTTACTCGTTGTTATAGACACTCGTTGTTAAGGACCACCCGTCCATGAAGATAACCTGTCCTTGAAGAGACAACTCGTCAGAGAGGACAACACCCCTTGGTTCAGTTAAATCAATCCATAAAGTTTTTCTGAGATAACCTGTCAGTAGAGACAACTCACCAACTTTTCTGAATTCCAGATTCGATACCTGTATCTAGCCAGGGCACGTCTGAAGAGTTTGAAGATTCGACTCCTGTATCCAGCCAAGGCATATCTGTTGACGACTAATTCCAGATTTGATACCTGTATCTAGCCAGGGCACGTCTGAAGAGTTTGAAGATCAACCCCTGTAACAGGCCAGGTAATTATTTTTCTTTCTCAGGTACGCAAGTTCTCGCTAAGGAATGTCTTACGCGATCGACACCTAGATGGCATCTATAAGCCCATCCACATACCAACAGTCTTCAAATGGCATCTGTAGCGGTGAAAATCGGAGATCAAGCTATTAATTAACTTGACTCACAAAAGCAAGAGTCGCCACCGCGCTTTATTATTTCCAAGGGAAAAGGGAAAAGAGCGAAATAAAACCCTAAAATATGCAATGTAAAATAATATTTAAAAGTAATGAAAATATAATGCGTTTTTAAAAGAGATCGAGAGTTCGGGGGTTGGTTATACAATGGGAAGATATTAGCACCCAATGCATCTGCGGTACTCCGCAGGAACCTTTTGAAATATCTGTTTATTAAAATGTTTGTTTGATTAAAAATAAATTGTTTTGGCCGAAAATGGGTATGGACGAGTTTTTGAAGATACGAAAACCTAATGTCGAAGTTTTGACTTAAAAGGTGTGAGTTTTTTTTGAAGAAATTGGATATTTGGGAAAATTATCCTATGTTTTTAATGAATGAGGGTATTCGCACGATGTTTTTTGATGACATAAAGTCGACCAAAAAATTAGACAATTCCCTTGGATTAAATCGAGCAAGTAAAATAAGATGAATCCACAAAGTATAAGCATTCAAAAATTCACAAGAAAACAAATCTAATGAAACAGATTAATGACCAAAAGCATCGAGAAATTAAAATGACAAAGATATTTAAATAGAATAAAAGAGAATGTAACTAATTATCTAAAGAAGTTATTTAAACTAAATTAAAAATTTAAGATTACTTACTAAAAAATTTCTAAACTAACTACAAATTCTAAGGTTGCAAAAATAGTTCTAAAATTACTAAATTAGATCTAAGCTAAATTAAAAATTTTAAAATTAGTAAATTAAATCTAAACTAAATAAAAATTCCAAGGTTGCTAATCTAAAAAAAAAAAAAAAAGTTCCAAAGTTACTAAACTAAATCTAAATCAAATAAAATTCTAAAAGAATATTAAACTAATTCTAAACAACTAAAATTCTAAACTTATTAAACTAATTCTAAATCAAATAAAAATTATAAACTCATTAAACTAATTCTAAATCAAATAAAGTTCTAAAGTCCCTAAACTAAAACTAACAACTAAAATTCTAAAGTTAACTTAAATAAAATCAAATAAAGTTCTAAAGTTTACTAAATTAAATCTAAAACAAATAAAATTCTAAAATTTACTAAGTCAAATCTAAATGAAATAAAATCCTAAAGTTACTAAAATAAAACTAAACAAAATAAAATTCTAAAGTTTACTAAGTCAAAACTAAAACAAATAAAATTCTAAAATTTACTAAGTCAAATCTAAATGAAATAAAATCCTAAAGTTACTAAAATAAAACTAAACAAAATAAAATTCTAAAGTTTACTAAGTCAAAACTAAAACAAATAAAATTCTAAAATTTACTAAGTCAAATCTAAATGAAATAAAATCCTAAAGTTACTAAAATAAAACTAAACAAAATAAAATTCTAAAGTTTACTAAGTCAAAACTAAAACAAATAAAATTCTAAGATTTACTAAGTCAAATCTAAATGAAATAAAATCCTAAAGTTACTAAAATAAAACTAAACAAAAATAAAATTCTAAAGTTTACTAAGTCAAAACTAAAACAAATAAAATTCTAAAATTTACTAACTAAGCTTAATAAAAAATTCTAAACTTACCAACTAATTCTAAAGAAAAATATTAAGTTGACTCCAAACTAAACTAAATTAAACAAAATGTCTAATTTAAGAACAAAATTATATGATTAATTAAAACTAACTAACCTAAATAAATGAAATATAGCTTAGAAAAAAAATCAAATTGAATAGAACAATGGTGTATAGCAGTAAAGGGAAGGAGTTGCCATGAATTTCGTATGGGCTCAGTGGAAGGTCCAAACACATATTTCAAAATTAAAACAGTAAGAGGGGGAAAGAAAAAAAAATATAGAAAAGGCAAATGGGCCTAAGTGGGAAACGGGTCAGGATAAGGCCCAATTTGCAACAATTAGAAGGTGAAAAAAACCTAGCGATGGATGCTTGGAACCTTTTTGTTATTCTCAAAGTCAGATTAATTAGTTCAATTAACTCCTACCATTTCTCAAAAAAAACATCAACTAACGCATGTCCCTTTCCCACGAACCACTCCCTTTCATCTCCTCTTTTCTCTTTCCTCTGTTCTTCCTTGTTTTGTTTTCACGGTTTAACATGAACCCATAAACTCCCTCTTTTGGTCTCTCTATGCTTCACTCCTTTCTATTCTCTCTCTCACGGTTTTCTTATCTTCTCTTCAACCTTGCACCGCCGACGAACATTCCTCAGCGCCAGAACTGTGGCAGTCAACAACACTCAAACTTTCTTTCACTTTCTTCATATCTTCCTCCATTTTCCAAATTCGTCCTCCATTCTTTCTGATCTTAAACTATGATTTCTGATTTCTTATCAAAATAATAACCCTAGATCTAACTAGAAATGAGATTAAACGGTAATGATTGGAAATCCATACCTGCAACCTTAGGGTTTTCATTCAACAAAGCTTAAGCTACAACATAGTACTAAGGATGATGCAAAACGGCAAAGGAGAACGAGAGAATGTCATTTACCTACCGGAGTATCGTCCCCTTCTTACTAACCTGTGTCGGCGATGACCCACTCTGTCCTGCTTCCATTTTCTGTCGGAGACTCTCCCAGTACTCCCAATTATTGAGGCCAAAATCAGTATTAAGCGATAGTATTGCGAACAAAACAATGACAGTTTCCCTCGATCTTCTGAAATTTATTGGAGCGAAGTCCCCAGGTAAATGGCACACTGCTTTTCTCTGTATCTCTATAACTTGTTCTTTTACTCTGCTTTTGAAGCTCTGAGTCGAATGGTATGTTGAAAGTGTAAGTTATTCTGCAGGTTGTAACATTGCGATATTGATGTTGTGTTTGTGATGTTGTTTGTGTGATTTTGAGGCGTGAGATTGATACATTGATGATGCAGGAACTGGATGATAATGATGAAGATAGGCAATGATATTGAGGAGGTTGATGAAGCAGTATTTATGAAGTTGCAGATTGATGTACTGAAAAATTATGGATGAAGATGAATGAAGGTTTGAGAGAAGGTATCTGATGTTTTGTTGAGTTTCTGCTTTGAAATGTTTTTAGAATGAAATTCTGTTCTTCTATCTTTGTACAAAACTCTTTTAGCTGTAATTTATTTATGTATTTTTCTATTAGGATGAGTTGTTAATGGTGAAGGGTACTGAAACAAGGTTGAAAAATTGATGTACAGTAGAGAAGCTTTTGTGGTGATGGTTTTGTGTATGAGTGAGCTAGGGTGCGTTTAAGGTTTTCCAGGTTGTATGGAGTGGATGGATTTGTTTTGAGGGGATGCAGAAAAGTGTTGTTTCCTGGTATGGTTGGATCGAAGAGAGATAGGAGGGTGTATCACGCGTTGGAAAGAGAGAAGGGGAAATATTGTAAGTGCAATTGTTTTTTTGTTTTTTCTTTTGTGTATTTTGTCTGTTAATTTTCTCCCCCCCCTTTTCTCTACTGCCTTCCTATTGTTTTATAGAAGATGGGAGATGGAATTGGAGGGACTTTTGGGGGGGAAATTCCAATGAGTTTGGACTAATATGGTAATCTTTTTTTTGGATTTTTGATGCAGATTTGTCATGGTCACTTTCATGTAAATTCTTCTTTGGGTGTATTGTGGTGCAGATTTACATCAAAGCAGTAGCAGGGTGCAGCAGCATGTCTTCACAGGTTTTGGGCAGCATTCCAACATACTTTTGGAGCAATAGTGCAGCATACTTTTGGCATTATTTGGGCAGAATTTCGGATCAAGAACAAGCCTTAGCTTTAGGTTTAGATTTTTGTTTTCTTGTACAAACACTTGTATAAAATTGTTGTGGTAACTTGTAATTTTGACTTAGAGCTTGATTGAATGTGATTTGGGAATTTAAACTTGTGCAATTTGCAAATGGATGAGACAAAGGTTATTTAGAACTTTGAAATTATATTTTTGAGATGTCTTGAGAATTGAATGAGTTTGAATAATGGATGATGAATAGTTAGAAAATGATTTGTTTGATATCCGGTTTTGTTATTGCTGCAAAAATCATGAACTTGTCCTATGAATAATCGTGTGATGATATTGATGTGGTCCCACTCTGCAATTTTCTTTCTCTATTTTTTGACAAAAACAAACAAATAATAACATAATAGTAACAATAATATAAGAAGAAGAAAAAAGTATTAGTAACAATAAATAAAATAAAATAATAAAATGCAACAATGATAATAACAATAATGAGAACAAAAAAAAAATTAGTAACAATAAAAGATGAAATAATAAAATGCAATAAAGATACTAATAATAATAATAATAATGAGAAAAAGGGAAAATAGTTAGTAATATCTAAAAGAAATAGAAATAGATTAAAATAAGACAGATTTTTGAACTAAAACAAATTCATTGGAAATATGATAGAAAATGCAAATGATAAACTATTTTAATTCTTTTTTTTTTAAATAGAAATTAAAATGATGAATAAAAACAAGAAAGTATGCGAAATGATTGATTTTTCAAATTAACGACAAAATATGCACCAGTCGAAAAAAGTGAAGGGGCGAAAAATGGGGTGTGACAGTTGTGCCTTGATGAATCAGTCTTCGAGAATCCATAATCGACCATACTTTTGGCTTGGGAGACTCAAAACCTTAATTGAGGCGCGACACCTGATGCTCTTGATTCAGACTTGTCTCTGCACATGACACGAAAGAAAACATGAACATACACCTTTGTATGCGATTAGAAATTAGTGATACATATGCTAAAAATGTTCGAAACACTTGACAATCTTCGCATAGCCAAAGCTCGAAGGTGAGACATTAAAACCGACCGTATTTCGTGACCTTGACTTATCTTAAAAAAATGCAAAAATAAAAATGGGATCTTAGGTCAAAAATTGGGGTACAACAGCTGCCCCTATTTAAGTTTCTTCTATCTGGAGATATGAAGATTGGGATCTTCATTTCGACGAGATTGAAGGGACTTAAATATAGAATACACAATTTTTGGCCTTAAGATACCGCGATTATGTTCATGATATGATATGAATGTAATGCTCTGAATTTTATGGGGAATGACGCCATATGAGACAGACTATGCTGGAGAAACCAAGCACATTATACAGTAATCCCACAGAGGAAGAGGTTGTAACTCCACTGGGGAAACAAAGTCATAGACTTAAAATGAGAGACTCTTGAATGATTCACATTAGTGTTGAGACTGGAAAAGAAATGATTTACATCAGTACGAAGACTGGAAAAAGAAATGATTTTCATCAGCACTGTGACTGGAAAAGGTAATGATTTACATCAGTACTGTGACTGGAAAAGGTAATGATTTACATTAGTACTGTGACTGGAAAAGGTAATGATTTACATCAGTACTGTGACTGGAAAAGCATATGATTGACATCAGTACTGTGACTGGAAAACAAAATGATTGACATCAGCACTGTGACTGGAAAACAAAATGATTGACATCAGCACGGTGGCTGGAAAACAAAACGATTGACATCAGCACTGAGACTGGAGATAAACATCTCTGATTTCTGAATTTTACCAAGAACGGTAACACATTTCTTCTTTAACCAAGATATCACTTGAAAAGGATAAAATAACAAACTTCCCCACGGGACTTTTCCGAAAGGGATGCCATTTGCTGAGTAGACATTATTGTTGGGGATACACAAGCTGCTCAAATAAAGGAGCTGTCACTTGCTGTCTTCAAAAAAAGTGCTATGACATACAAGCTGCTTAAATAAAGAAGACGCCACTTGCTGTCTTCAAAGAATATTAAAGCACACAAGCTGCTCATGAAGAGTCTGCCACTTGTTGCCAAAAACCCACAAGCTGCTCATAAAGAAGCTGCCACTTTCCGTTTTCAAGGGAACAATAACACACAAGTTGCTCAAATAGATAAGCTGCCACTTGCTGTCTTCCAAAAAGTACTAACGTACAAGATGCTCATGAAGAAGCTGCCACTGGCCATTTTTCAAAGATAACAATAACACACAAGTTGCTCATGAAGAGACCGCCGCTTGCTGTTTTTTTTCAAAGGTAACAATAACATACAAGTTGCTCATGAAGAGACCGCCGCTTGCTGTTTTTTTTCAAAGGTAACAATAACATACAAGTTGCTCATGAAGAGACCGCCACTTGATGTTTTCAAAGGTGACAATAACATACAAGTTGCTCATGAAGACACCGCCACTTGATGTTTTTCAAAGGTGACAATAACATACAAGTTGCTCATGAAGAGACCGCCGCTTGCTGTTTGTCAAGAGTATCCATAACACACAAGTTGCTCATGAAGAGACCGCCGCTTACTGTTTGTCAAGAGTATCCATAACACACAAGTTGCTCATGAAGAGACTGCCGCTTGCTGTTTCCCAAAAAGATTCCCATAAAATATCGTGAAGATATTGCTGGAGGTGAGAACCAATAATTTCATCGGGGATGGAAAAATTGCTCATGAAGAGACCGCCATTTGTCATAAAGAAATCAGAAATAATCAAACTGCTCAAATAAAGAGTCAGTCACTTGTTGTCATGTCGATATTCCAGAAGAAAGTTATGATAACACTACTAGGGAATAAAGTTCATCTTCAATGGGAAACCAAGAATGGATCCTTCCTGAGAAGACCAAGTATTTACATTGCAAAATAAATGCACCCTCCATCTAGGTTTCACAGCCTAGAGATATCCATAGGGTATCGTTCACAAGAGACAAAGCTCAATCCAGGAATAAACTGGAGAGAAAAACAGTCAAACAAGACTCCACCCAATGAGGAAACAACTCAAATGGGGATTTATCCTATCCAGAGATGGAAAAGGAAAGCTAAAGCAAGATTCTTCCACGAGAGTTAACTCAGTGAGGAATTAGAAAGAAGGCACATTTTCTGCTTAAGTTGGCACTCTACTTGGAAAGATCAAATACATTATTTGAATAGAACCAACCAAGGTATACGAACTCAATGACATCAACAAATACAATTGTGCGTGCATGATGCAAGTGTGAATGAATAAATGAATGCCATGTATGTGCTGACAAAACAAATAGACAAGATAAACTGGAGATGATAAGACATCATAGCACAACCCAACACTCGGCTAATCTCAACAGGATGGGAACATTACTGGAGATAAAACACAGGCCATCATTGGAGGAAGGTCCTTTTACAAGGCTTAAATATCTCTGGAGAGGAAGATATTTTCAGGTAGAAAACCCAAAGTCCAGTCTTCTATTGCAAACAATCCATTGAAAGGATAACAACACAAACAAAGTTTCAGCTGGAAAGAAGTCTTGCTTAGCTGGAGATACTGGGAACACCACCCTCTAATAATGTATGAAAAACATATCTTGACAAATCTGGATTGCCCCTGGGATTAATTTTGGATGCCCCAAGTTTACTGCTGATAAGCTGCGTGATGCACGACAATTCTTGCGAATAACTTTACCTCTAAAATGCCCCGAGCTATATGGTTGATGAGGAGAAATCGTCTCAAGAGGATTTTACAAAAGACCTGGCATTCACCATGCTCTGGTGTCTTCAAACTCTTAGAGAGATTCATCAAATCTTTACGTGATTGCCCCGGATTGACTGTAGTCGGCACAACAAAGTCTTCGAATTTTTGCCCCAAACGAGCAAACAAGTTGGGAAAAGCATTAACTGGGAGAAGCAACATGTTCGTGTTTACGGTCTTTAGGTGACATGCCCATGGATATGATTTTTCTTGACGTGATCCGCCAATTACTCAACATAGTTTCAGGCCTTAAAAGAATAAACTCATCACTGGTGCTTATGTGAGCCTCCTTGATATCAAATAAATGTTTTGCAGTTAGAAAAAGTTTATTATAAGAATGAAAATTCTAATGCAACAGTTATGTAAGTCTTGAAGGTTTTGAAGAGATATCATACAAATTTTGCGAGTTAGAGCACCATTTATTTTTTATAGAAAAATCATATGATACCAACATAACTATTTAGAACATTCATGGGAGTCAGGAACACTATCTCATTGAAGTATGCTTTCAAAATAACCTTGCTTCAATTAGGACTTTTGAAGGTTGTAACGTGGCCTGGTTCACGGTTTAGGAAACAAAGGATAAAGGCTCAAAGTATATTTGTACCCACCCGCTCTTCGTGATGTTCTTCACACCTAAGCTCAGTTAATTGTGCGTCGCACTCTGTTTTGAGTTTGGAACGACCTTTTGGGTGATGGTTCACCAATTGAATTCGGGAGACAGTCATCATCTCCTTTTTCTTTGGCAACATTTTTCATGTTGTTGAGGATTTGTAATGACCTCTCTATTTTGATTTTGATTTGTTATCCCTAACTTTTGCCTGACTGTTCCCTTTTTTGAGATGACAGTCAGCGGGATGCCCCAGCTTTCTTAAGCCTCCTTTTCAGGTTTTGACTTAGTGGGCTTTTCTTTTGAGAGATTGACTGTCTATGTGATAGGGAACCACCCTTGTCTTTTGATTCCAAAGGAATGCTTTCTTTTGTTGACGTTGTTCGTTGTGTTACGAACTGAGAGTTTGCGACTTCAATGCGCACTTTTTTTTCTTTTTTGAATTAACTGAGAGACTACCCTTCCCCAGGTTTATATCAAAGGTTTTGATTGTTTAGAACAGAAAACTCCTACTTCTTTGTCTCGAAGGGGTTGACTAGGGATTATCTTCCTTATAACTCCAGTGTTTGGGAATTGAAAGAAATGCCTGTACATCATCAGCAAGGTTTGTTCAAAAGCATACTGTATGAGATTGTGTGTTTTTTAGATCATCATCCTCCCTTCAATCTCTGCCTAGGCAAGAGAACGGGCAACAAGTTGGTATCATAATGCAAAAAGAAATTTAAAATTTGAAAACAAATATGAGTGAAACGAATGAATTTCTTCAAGACAAACATACTCATTGTATTAAGATAATCATTCAGATGTAAACAAGTTCTTACATGCAAAACAATGTTTTGATAAACAAGAAAAATTACAAAAAGCAGAAATAAGTTAATAATCTGGGAAGGCTTTCCATCTGGACTTGAATTACCGAAAACATCCTTCAAAAATCAAAGTCACCATCAATCATGTTTACTCTTCGGCGCATGCTTGATTTGAACTTCAAAACCAACGTCCTTGAATGAAAAGATACCACTTCTGACCAACTTCTGAACCTCAATCTTCAAAGCAAAGCAACCCTCCAAGTCATGCCCAGGAGCACCTTGATGAAAAGTACAAGCCAAATCAGCTTTGTAGTACCAATGTATCTTCTCAGGAACCTTCGGTGGAGGTCGGGCCCGAACCAAATTCCTCTGCATCAGGATAGGGAACAACTCTGTATAGGTAATTGGAATTGGATCAAACTGGGTTTTCCTTTGATTAGGAACTTGCTGATTCTGTTGATGAATAGGAGAAACGTGATGATTCTGACGATGATTATTTCTTCCTATGGTTCTCTTCTTGGAAAATTTATTATCAAACTTCTTCACACCATTAGTTGAGCTACCATCTTCATATAAACATCCATTTCCGACATCTTCTTCTAGACGCACTCCCACATTCACCTTGTCAGGAAAGTCATTAGGTGCATTAACCATCACCTTCTCAAGAGAGAATGATTTTAGAGTTTCAGTGAAGACCTTTATCATCGCTTCCTCCCTCCTAGAAGGATTGACTTGGGTGGCAACCAGAATTTCAACCAAACCAGTTAAGTGCTCCATAATAGCTTTCAAAATAGTCATCTCTCTACGGAGTTCAGAAACCTCTTGCTTGATATTCTCCATTGTCCTCTTAGCACGAGTGTTGTACTGGTGAGACCAAAGGAAAAAATTAAGACTTGGAAATGACCTTTGAAAGTGAAACAAAAAATATAGAGTGATGCATGATATGTGAACGTAAAAGAGTTTTTTATTTGATCTTCAAGGTAATCATCAAGGTATGAAGATAGAAGATGAATTTTAAATTGGCTCCAAACATTGATCAAGTTATCATCAAGATCAATCATCCATTTTGGTGGATTAGGGTTTTCGCCCTATCAACACCCAAGATCCATTGAGCTTGACAAGACTTGTGGTATTTACAAAGAAAGACTTCCAAATTCCTTCAAAGTCAAGTGAAAAGGGTTTTATGGATGCATGAATGCATGGCTATGCAACAACCACAAGCAAGGTCACAAATAGAGTCGAAAGGTTCAACGTCACGAGCATGGAGTCAAGGTAAGGAACACCCCCAAGGTATGTACTAACGGTTTAATCACACCTATAGAACAAGGTTCTAAGAGTTCCCGGAGTCTACATTCCTCCTTCGGATATTACCAACGTCTTGATTACTCAATAATCAGCAATATTCTCAAGAGAAACTCATCCGAGCGTAGCATCGCATAACAATTACTTCCGGATTACTCCGTTATAATCTCCGCGCTACACCTAAAAGGCCAAGATGGGTTAGGGTTCTACGGTTCCCAGCTTCTCTGGCTCCCAGGTCGAAAATAATAATGTCTTCCCGATTACTCGGTAAACAAATATTACGTTCAAAAGGGCCTTCCACTGAGTGGGGGATCTCATGCCTCCTTCTTCGGGATTACTCCCTCAAAGTTAACATGACTATACCGTCCGTCCTATTCCTAAGTGTAACTTAGTCCGGGTATAGGATTTGTCCTTTGTAAATATTATCAACACCCAAATAATCATAATATATACATATAATCAAACAATCAAATAATGATAAAACAGATAAAACAAATTAGGCTTAACCCACTTAGGGATGGACCAGCAAGAGGTCAATCTTTCCCCAGCAGAGTCGCCAATTCTGTAGCGGTGAAAATCGGAGATCAAGCTATTAATTAACTTGACTCACAAAAGCAAGAGTCGCCACCGCGCTTTATTATTTCCAAGGGAAAAGTGAAAAGAGCGAAATAAAACCCTAAAATATGCAATGTAAAATAATATTTAAAAGTAATGAAAATACAATGCGTTTTTAAAAGAGATCGAGAGTTCGGGGGTTGGTTATACAATGGGAAGGTATTATCACCCAATGTATCTGCGGTACTCCATAGGAACCTTTTGAAATATCTGTTTATTAAAATGTTTGTTTGATTAAAAATAATTTGTTTTGGCCGAAAATGGGTATGGACAAGTTTTTGAAGATACGAAAACCTAATGTCGAAGTTTTGACTTAAAAGGTGTGAGTTTTTTTTGAAGAAATTGGATATTTGGGAAACTTATCCTATGTTTTTAATGAATGAGGGTATTCGCACGATGTTTTTTGATGACATAAAGTCGACCAAAAAATTAGACAATTCCCTTGGATTAAATCGAGCAAGTAAAATAAGATGAATCCACAAAGTATAAGCATTCAAAAATTCACAAGAAAACAAATCTAATGAAACAGATTAATGACCAAAAGCATCGAGAAATTAAAATGACAAAGATATTTAAATAGAATAAAAGAGAATGTAACTAATTATCTAAAGAAGTTATTTAAACTAAATTAAAAATTTAAGATTACTTACTAAAAAATTTCTAAACTAACTACAAATTCTAAGGTTGCAAAAATAGTTCTAAAATTACTAAATTAGATCTAAGCTAAATTAAAAATTCCAAGGTTGCTAATCTAAAACAAAAAAAAAAGTTCCAAAGTTACTAACTAAATCTAAATCAAATAAAATTCTAAAAGAATATTAAACTAATTCCAAACAACTAAAATTCTAAACTTATTAAACTAATTCTAAATCAAATAAAAATTATAAACTCATTAAACTAATTCTAAATCAAATAAAGTTCTAAAGTCCCTAAACTAAAACTAACAACTAAAATTCTAAAGTTAACTTAAATAAAAGCAAATAAAATTCTAAAGTTTACTAAATTAAAACTAAAACAAATAAAATTCTAAAATTTACTAAGTCAAATCTAAATGAAATAAAATCCTAAAGTTACTAAAATAAAACTAAACAAAATAAAATTCTAAAGTTTACTAAGTCAAAACTAAAACAAATAAAATTCTAAAATTTACTAAGTCAAATCTAAATGAAATAAAATCCTAAAGTTACTAAAATAAAACTAAACAAAATAAAATTCTAAAGTTTACTAAGTCAAAACTAAAACAAATAAAATTCTAAAATTTACTAAGTCAAATCTAAATGAAATAAAATCCTAAAGTTACTAAAATAAAACTAAACAAAATAAAATTCTAAAGTTTACTAAGTCAAAACTAAAACAAATAAAATTCTAAGATTTACTAAGTCAAATCTAAATGAAATACAATCCTAAAGTTACTAAAATAAAACTAAACAAAAATAAAATTCTAAAGTTTACTAAGTCAAAACTAAAACAAATAAAATTCTAAAATTTACTAACTAAGCTTAATAAAAAATTCTAAACTTACCAACTAATTCTAAAGAAAAATATTAAGTTGACTCCAAACTAAACTAAATTAAACAAAATGTCTAATTTAAGAAAAAAATTATATGATTAATTAAAATTAACTAACCTAAATAAATGAAATATAGCTTAGAAAAAAAATCAAATTGAATAGAACAATGGTGTATAGCAGTAAAGGGAAGGAGTTGCCATGAATTTCGTATGGGCTCAGTGGAAGGTCCAAACACATATTTCAAAATTAAAACAGTAAGAGGGGGAAAGAAAAAAATATAGAAAAGGCAAATGGGCCTAAGTGGGAAACGGGTCAGGATAAGGCCCAATTTGCAACAATTAGAAGGTGAAAAAAAACCTAGCGATGGATGCTTGGAACCTTTTTGTTATTCTCAAAGTCAGATTAATTAGTTCAATTAACTCCTACCATTTCTCAAAAAAAACATCAACTAACGCATGTCCCTTTCCCACGAACCACTCCCTTTCATCTCCTCTTTTCTCTTTCCTCTGTTCTTCCTTGTTTTGTTTTCACGGTTTAACATGAACCCATAAACTCCCTCTTCTGGTCTCTCTATGCTTCACTCCTTTCTATTCTCTCTCTCACGGTTTTCTTATCTTCTCTTCAACCTTGCACCGCCGACGAACATTCCTCAGCGCCAGAACTGTGGCAGTCAACAACACTCAAACTTTCTTTCACTTTCTTCATATTTTCCTCCATTTTCCAAATTCATCCTCCATTCTTTCTGATCTTAAACTATGATTTCTGATTTCTTATCAAAATAATAACCCTAGATCTAACTAGAAATGAGATTAAACGGTAATGATTGGAAATCCATACCTGCAACCTTAGGGTTTTCATTCAACAAAGCTTAAGCTACAACATAGTACTAAGGATGATGCAAAACGGAAAAGGAGAACGAGAGAATGTCATTTACCTACCGGAGTATCGTCCCCTTCTTACTAACCTGTGTCGGCGATGACCCACTCTGTCGTGCCTGCTTCCAGTTTCTGTCGGAGACTCTCCCAGTACTCCCAATTATTGAGGCCAAAATCGGTATTAAGCGATAGTATTGCGAACAAAACAATGACAGTTTCCCTCGATCTTCTGAAATTTATTGGAGCGAAGTCCCCAGGTAAATGGCACACTGCTTTTCTTTGTATCTCTATAACTTGTTCTTTTACTCTGCTTTTGAAGCTCTGAGTCGAATGGTATGTTGAAAGTGTAAGTTATTCTGCAGGTTGTAACATTGCGATATTGATGTTGTGTTTGTGATGTTGTTTGTGTGATTTTGAGGCGTGAGATTGATACATTGATGATGCAGGAACTGAATGATAATGATGAAGATAGGCAATGGTATTGAGGAGGTTGATGAAGCAGTATTTATGAAGTTGCAGATTGATGTACTGAAAAATTATGGATGAAGATGAATGAAGGTTTGAGAGAAGGTATCTGATGTTTTGGTGAGTTTCTGCTTTGAAATGTTTTTAGAATGAAATTCTGTTCTTCTATCTTTGTACAAAACTCTTTTAGCTGTAATTTATTTATGTATTTTTCTATTAGGATGAGTTGTTAATGGTGAAGGGTACGAAAACAAGGTTGAAAAATTGATGTACAGTAGAGAAGCTTTTCTGGTGATGGTTTTGTGTATGAGTTAGCTAGGGTGCGTTTAAGGTTTTCTAGGTTGTATGGAGTGGATGGATTTGTTTTGAGGGGATGCAGAAAAGTGTTGTTTCCTGTTATGGTTGGATCGAAGAGAGATAGGAGGGTGTATCACGCGTTGGAAAGAGAGAAGGGTAAATACTGTAAGTGCAATTGTTTTTTTGTTTTTTCTTTTGTGTATTTTGTCTGTTAATTTTCTCCCCCCCCCCCTTTTCTCTACTGCCTTCTTATTGTTTTATAGAAGATGGGAGATGGAATTGGAGGGACTTTTGGGGGGGGGGGGGGGAATTCTAGTGAGTTTGGACTAATATGGTAATCTTTTTTTTGGATTTTTGATGCAGATTTGTCATGGTCACTTTCATGTAAATTCTTCTTTGGGTGTATTGTGGTGCAGATTTACATCAAAGCAGTAGCAGGGTGCAGCAGCATGTCTTCACAGGTTTTGGGCAGCATTGCAGCATACTTTTGGAGCAATAGTGCAGCATACTTTTGGCATTATTTGGGCAGAATTTCGGATCAAGAACAAGCCTTAGCTTTAGGTTTAGATTTTTGTTTTCTTGTACAAACACTTGTGTAAAATTGTTGTGGTAACTTGTAATTTTGACTTAGAGCTTGATTGAATGTGATTTGGGAATTTAAACTTGTGCAATTTGCAAATGGATGAGACAAAGGTTATTTAGAACTTTGAAATTATATTTTTGAGATGTCTTGAGAATTGAATGAGTTTGAATAATGATTGATGAATAGTTAGAAAATGATTTGTTTGATATCCGGTTTTGTTATTGCTGCAAAAATCATGAACTTGTCCTATGAATAATCGTGTGATGATATTGATGTGGTCCCACTCTGCAATTTTCTTTCTCTATTTTTTGACAAAAACAAACAAATAATAACATAATAGTAACAATAATATAAGAAGAAGAAAAAAGTATTAGTAACAATAAATAAAATAAAATAATAAAATGCAACAATGATAATAACAATAATGAGAACAAAAATCAAAATAATTAGTAACAATAAAAGATGAAATAATAAAATGCAATAAAGATACTAATAATAATAATAATAATAATGAGAAAAAGGGAAAATAGTTAGTAATATCTAAAAGAAATAGAAATAGATTAAAATAAGACAGATTTTTGAACTAAAACAAATTCATTGGAAATATGATAGAAAATGCAAATGATAAACTATTTTAATTCTTTTTTTTAAATAGAAATTAAAATGATGAATAAAAACAAGAAAGTATGTGAAATGATTGATTTTTCAAATTAACGACAAAATATGCACCAGTCGAAAAAAGTGAATGGGCGAAAAATGGGGTGCGACAGTTGTGCCTTGATGAATCAGTCTTCGAGAATCCATAATCGATCGTACTTTTGGCTTGGGAGACTCAAAACCATAATTGAGGCGCGACACCTGATGCTCTTGATTCAGACCTGTCTCTGCACATGACACGAAAGAAAACATGAACATACACCTTTGTATGCGATTAGAAATTAGTGATACATATGCTAAAAATGTTCGAAACACTTGACAATCTTCGCATAGCCAAAGCTCGAAGGTGAGACATTAAAACCGACCGTATTTCATGACCTTGACTTATCTTAAAAAAATGCAAAAATAAAAATGGGATCTTAGGTCAAAAATTGGGGTACAACAGCATCTATAAGCCAATTCCCGACAAGGCTCCGTCATAGCTCCAGATGGCATCTATAAGCCCATCCTCCTATCCATCATCTCTCCAAATGGCATCTGTAAGCCCATTCCCGCCATCACACTGCTGATACTCTACTATGTGAGTGCAAATTTCTGGGCACTTTAGTGTTCAATCATCTTCCACCTTCGGATCACGAAAGGCACGCAAGCCAATCTACATCCTCAGGTTTAAGAAGATTGAACAGGGGCAACTGTTGTACCTCAAAATTTTCCCTCCCATATTATTCACGATTTAGCAAGATCAAGCTTCAAATGGATTAAGGAGTGCACAGTCCAATTGTCTCCTAACACAATTAAAATTAGGGTTTTGGTTCTTGCAAAGAAATTGAGGTTTTCAAGGGTCCAATCAAGTCCCATAGGCCTAGATATATTGTCAAACATCCATATGTCAAGTTTCAAGACTCACAGCACCAAGTTGCACAGTCAAAAGCCCTAATTGCTTCACAGTCAACTGCAGGGGTAAAATGGTCATTTGACAGTCAAAAGTCAAAATTTTTGGTCAACATCTTATTTTGAAGCCACAATAATCATTTGATCAAGTCTTGATCATGATTCCTCAATCATGGCTCAAAAAGTCTCAAGATGCAAAAGTTTCTATTTTTGGACAGTTGAAAAGTCAACTGCAACTTGACCAGGGCATAATGTTTTCATGGTTCATCAGAAAAATCCCATCCAATGCTCATTTTTAAGGGGATGACATTTCCTACAACTAATCTTCACATTCCAAGTCCAAGAAATGCTCTCACAAAAAGTTATCAATTTCTACATTATAGGTCATTTTCAAAAGTCAACAAAAAGGCACTTTAAGTCAAAGACCATAACTTGAGACTGGTAAATCAAAATGACACGGGACCAAAGGCATTGGTTAGAGGACTTCAAGACCTTTCCAAAATGTCTAAGAACATGTTCATAGCTTCAAAATTGAGCAAGATATGCATTGGAGAAGTTGGGAAATTTTTGGGAACTTTCAAAAGTCAACTTTGCCTAAAACACTTCATTTTTGCTAATGGGCCTCAAATTCCTTCTTGAATCTTTACCCAAGGCTTATGCACGACCCATTAAGATTAATTTGAATTATTTTATTATTTTTATTAATTATTTGGATTTTTAATTGATTATTAATCCATTTAATTAATTTAATTATAGGAAAATATCAAAACATGGTTGTCAAATCTTTTTATGAAGCAAATACACTCCACACATGCTGAAGATCTCGTGCATCACTCAAGGGGACAAGATCTCCAAATTTGGCTAGGTTTTTCATTGAAAAAGATTGAAAAAATATTTGATTGGAAATCAAATATGCAAACTTGAATACAATGGATTATTGGGCCAGGATTTACCCTAATTCAGTTCTCCTATATGTACTAAACCTAAACCTGAATCCCTACACGTGAAACTGCTGCTGAAACACCATAACCAAACTCTAAAAAATTCAAGAAAAGTGTGAAACTGAATTCTTATTTGCAGCGCAATTCAAAGCCTCTTTTTGATTTACACACCTTGCCTGAGTCTCCAGGAACCTATTGCACTCAAGAACAAGCCCTAACACCATCAGAATCGTCCACACCAAGTCACTCGGTTTGCATTATTTTCCAAAATTGCATATCATAATTCATGCGTTTATAATCCATTTTCTTGGTTGATCTATGTTAATAGGGACCTCCTGAAGCTTTTGGCATGGTTTAATTGCATTATCACGCGCTGAATCATGACTTGCCATTAACACGTTTTAGGGTTCTTAAGGTTTTGAATTGGGGTTTTTCACATACAGAAAAATTAGCCTTCATGACACCCATGGTTGAACTTAGAAGGACAAGACGAATTGAATGAGACCCTCGCGCTCAATTTATATGGCGTATGCTGCTAATCGCTATTTTCTGCATTTGTGGTTTGTGGGGGTTTAAAACCCCCGCTATCTTGTTCTTATTTTACAGGTGAAACGAAGAAGGAGATGGCGTGGCAACATGTGGTTGGAGGGTTTGAACTTTGCGCGCGTTTTACATTATAATGCTTGTTTTTTTATATAATATTTATTATCCATTCATATTACAAACACGCATCATGGTTCAGTTGGTTGGAGACGTGTCTTGCAAGCGTTGGGACCTGGGTTCGATTCCCAGGTCCCCCATATTATTCTTAATATTTTTCTTAACACATTCCAATGTAGCACTCATCAAAAGTCCCACAATAAGCCTCATACTCCAGCGTGCCATGTGTCCCCAGCTTCCATCCAGTGGCCAGGAGATGAAGACCATCATGTGCTCAGGTCAAAGCAGGCATAGGCGATCATGAAAGTCAACAAGGCTCAAAGCATTGTTGGGCCAGAACTTCTCAAAATAAACCTCCACATGGGCCATCTTACCCCCCATTCGTTTGCAATTTATTTTCTTTTCTTTTAAATTTCTTTTAATTGTTATAATGATTATTATTAATTCACAACAAATTAATTTTCCATAATAAAAATCAGAAAATCAGAATTTTAAATATATTTTAATTATTTATTAATTTCATCATTAACTTATTTTTTTAAATAAATGCTAACAATTAACTTAGCTTAATTTAGTTTTAAATTTTAATTTTTTTCTTAATAAATAAAAATCATATAGAATTAGGTTTTTTTTGACAATTTTCATTCACATTTTCTTATTATCATCATTATTAGTTACTATTATTTTTGTAAATAACATGTAAATTAAGTAATTAGTTTAAATTAGCTTAACTTTAACATTTTTATTAATAATTAAAATAAACTTAGAACTAGGGTTTTCTTTTGACTTTAATTTATTTTATTTTCATTAAATACAAAAAAAAATACAAAAAATATCTTTCTTGTAAATAATTAAATAATTAGTATTAGGTTCAATTTTAATTTAATGCAAAAGGACAAAAAAGGCTCATAATTTCTCAAAAGGGTCAAAACCCTAAGGACGTCCAATTAAATTCTTTCGCGCGTTATTTTTTTTATTGGATTATTATGTAACTGCTTCCAAGAGTGTAATAGTAATTAGGTTTACTGCTTTCTTTATTTTCCGCACTTTATCAAAAACGGGTCTTTGTTTTTTTGGCGATGTATAGACTCGCGCCTTGTAATAGCGTAGATTCATATTTCCGCACTTTATTTTCCGCACTCTTAACTGTTAATATGCATGCAAGACTTGGATGAAAATTAAAAACAACTCGTAGATCACCATGATACATGTACAAGATAATATAACATGAAAACAACACACATGCACATGTCACTCCTAGGGTACGCCTCACTGGTTTCCTCGAACATGGTCGTCAAGTATAGGGTGTTTTAGCCGTCTCCCTTATGTCTAAGATCCAGTTGCCTCGAAACCGTTGCCTCGGATTAAAAAGGATCTAGGACATTAGGGTTACTTCTAAGGTGTCCTACTATTGCTTCGGTGACCACACTGTCCCTCAATCGAATTGACCCGAACACCTCCAATGGTGGTGCTACCTACCTCTCAATGGTGGGATGGCACTACCTTAAGGACTCTTACACAGCCTAATTCCTTAGGATAGGTAGATGACTCATGGGTACTTGCTCTCTAAAAAACAAACAAAACAATCTTTTCACACTGACACTTTCAAAAGTTTTCAAAACGAATTTTTCATACACTCTTGAGGACAGATACAAGAGTTACTCAGAAATTTTTCAAACTAAACTTTTTTTTTCAAAACCCACACACACTTGAAAAGCAAACAAATTTTGAAAACATAAGAGCAAGTACCTAAGAGCCCATGGATAACCATGGATAGAAAGGGTGCTAACACATTCCCTTTCTATAAATCTACCTCCCGAACCGAGAAACATTCTCGAAAAAGGAATTTTGCTATGCTTTTGTCCTTTCCATGTTGGAGTATATAAAATACGGTGGCGACTCTTTCTTACCGCGACATTTCGCGAAACTAGCATTTCAAAACAGTCAGTGTGGTAGTGAGGAGAGGTTGTGTTAGGATTCTTTGGAGCTTCTTTCAAAGTCACCAGATTAGATCTCAACAAATGTGGTAGTACTTGAGATAGTGTCATATTAATCCGGGTAAATTGTCTTACTGTTCTTTCTATTCTAGGCTGATCGTTCCTTTGTTGAGTAGGTGCAGGCTTAGGGATCATGACATCCCTTACCATTAGACAACATTCATTTCTTTCTTGATTCCTTTGAGGATACACAGCACCAACTTCTTTCTTCCCAATAAATTGTTTTCTTACAGCAGCAGAGGATGCGTCTTTTTGAATCTTCCCACTCTTAATCCCAGCTTCCACTCTTTCTCCAGTCAAGATTAATTCAGTGAAGCCTGCTGAGGAGCTTCAAATTAGATGATTGAAGAAAGGACCAGACATGGTACCAAGGAACATGTCTACTAGTTATCTTTCAGAAAGGGGAGGCTGGACTCTTCCTGCTAAGTCCCTCCAATTACGAGCGTAGTCTTTGAAACCTTCACTTGAAACCATAGCCATAATTTGGAGTTGAGTACGGGTGGGAGCAAGACTTGCATTGTACTGATATTGTTTATAGAAAGCAGCAGCAACAAGGTCTTCCCAATTATGGATATTGGCCCTTTCCAGTTGATAAAACCAATCTAGATGAGTCCCGGATAGACTGTCTTGAAAGAAGTGTACCCACAAATCTCTGTTAGTAGTATGAGGCTGTATCTTCCTCACATAAGATTGGAGATGCATCTTGGGACACGAAACCCCGTCGTATTTAGTGAACACTGGTGCCTTGAATTTTGGAGGAATAACAATTCCAGACACTAAACCCAGCTCCTCAAAGTCCATCCCGGGTACTTTCTGAATTTCCATTGCACTTAGACGTTCTTCCAGATGTTTGTATTTGTCATCGGTCGAAGGATATTTATCTTTAGAGTAATATTCTTCCTCTTCCTCTTCAGATTCTGGCTGGACAATTGCTTCCTTGCCTTTCACTTCTTGATTATCCTCTTCACTATATGACGTTGCAAAGTCTATGGTCCGTCTGGCTTGTCCTTGGAACCTTCTTCCCATATTCAGAACTCCAGTTATTTTCTTTGCTTTCTTCTCTTTTCTTCAACCAGTAAAGTTTTCAAATCCTCTTGTCTTTTTTCTAGAATCAAGAACATCTGTTGAAATTGAGAATTCTGCGCCTAGAGGTCTTTTACTGTCTGCTCGAGATCCATCTTACTAAAATAAACAGTAGAAAGGTGAGGAGACTTGTTGTAAGAAACCTGCTTATGTTATGATGAATGGTAATTGCATATGCAATGATTTCAAGGAAATTAGAGTATTAAATTTGCTTTAGACCAAAAACGAACACACGTAGAAATACAAAAACTCTAAGATAAAAAAGTTGTACGGATCCTCTTTGGTGCGATGTAGCCGTTCAGGATCCGCTCCTCATGAAGTTGCCTAGTGAGTTCCAAAACCTTCTTTTCGCTGGCGTAGAATTGGGCCTCGAAAGTGTCTCGCTCCCCCTTAAGTTTTATCCAATCTCTTTGTAGGTCTTCAAGCGAGGTGGGCATGTCAGGATGCGGGATAGTGTGTGGAACATTTCCTTCCACAACAGGCTCTATGATTATGGGAGAATGGAGGGGTAAGGTATCATAAGACTTTGAGCACGAGATCGTACCCATTTGAGGTAAGGTTCAAGAGGGATGGAATTCTTATGCCCCAATGTCTTGCTATCTACCTTGTTCAACATTCTCCAAGCTCGGATAAATCTCTGGCGATGACCTTGATCGTCGTTCTCGTAGTCAAATACCAAACCTTGAATGAGCATCTTATGTGGGCCATCCCTTCGGGCGTAACCAAACTGTCTTAAAGCTAAGCATGGGTTGCAGGTGATACTTCCTCTAATTCCAAGTAAAGGGACATTAGGGAATTCTCCACAATGATCGACAATAGTAACATTCTCTATAGACCGAGAACACCAATGAATGTCTGAATGTTTGAGTGTCATCAACCTATGTGACAACCTTTAACCTTGCTCGTTCTTCAATACAGATTGGGGAAAATGAGACATAAACTATCTTGCCAAAATAGGAGTACAACACATAAGGATACCTCTTTTCTTCATAGTGCGAGTGTGAAAATAATGTAGGATGTCCCCTAGAAAAGTAGGTGTGATACGGTGCGAGAACTGACTTGAGGTTTTTTCGTTTTATCGCAAATGTTGCGGTTAGCAAGAGTCGCCACCGACTTTTCTTTTATCTAAAAGGAAAGGTGAAAAAGCACAAGAAAGACCTTTAAGATGTTTTCTTGAGTTCGGGGGGGTAGATTATGAAAAGGGAAGGTGCTAGCACCCTTTTCATCCATGGTTTTCCATGGGCTCTTAATTACTTGCTTAGATCACTTGCTTTGGTTTGTTTGAAATGGTGTTTGATGTGGTTTTGAAAGTATTTTATAAAAGAGGCCATTCGTTTAGGCAATCTTTGTAATGATTCTCGTTCGTAAGAATGTATACAAAGACGTTTGTCTTTTGAAAATGTTTTTAACTGTTTGTAAGATGTTTTTGAAATGTGTGATGTGTTTGTTTTGAAAATAGAAAGGATTTTGTTTGAAATGGAGCAAGTAACTTAGAAGCTATCTATATACTCAAATGTCTTTCTTATGCATTTTCTATTCCTTTGACATTGTTGACTTACCATTGATTTGGTAAGCAACCCTATCTTTGGATGTAAACGGGACGGGCGTGGATCATCGTATAACCATGATTAGAAATATTTGCAAATTATCTTAGCATTTTGAGGGACCAAGATCATTTTGTAAGGCAACCTTGAATAGCGTCATCGAGGGACTATGATCTTACGTTTATTTGTTTTGCCAAGATACTTCGCATGCGTAACATGGCTATTTTTGTATAAGGCAACCAAGTGGAGAAACCCTAAGGATGCTTGTGTGCAAGTGTGTTATTTGCATGCGTTTTGTCTTTGATTAGGATTGTCTATTTTGTTGTTTTTATCTTGCCATACACACTTATTTACTAGAAATACATGAGAAGCAAGTAAAAGGCGGAAAGTAAAATCTAAGCTATTACATCCCTTTAGGGGGGTGGGGGTACAATTTAGCAATGGGGGTGAAGTAGGAACTAAAATTTTACAACCATATCGAATGATAATAAAAAGAATGTGAAAACATTGCAAAATAAAGGAAAAATGCACTTTTGAACTGCTATGTGTCGACCCATGCTGCTATGCATCGACACATAACTTCTCCTTGCCCCTGTAAAGTGAAATCTGTTCAGTATGAGTCGACACATAATGGGATGTATCGACTTATACACCTTTTTGCATCAACGCGAAATGCGTATGTGTCGACTCATAGTCCTTTCCAGTTTCTATTTTGTGACCTGAACTCAGTATGGGTCGATGCATGAGGGTCATGTGTCGACTCATACCCTGTATTTTCACTAAGATGGGTCGACACATGTGGATATATGTCGATACATACTACATTTTCTCTGCCTTAAACACCATTCTTTGCATATGTCAGTTAGTCTTTAACATATAAATGAATAACATGAACAGCAAATAAATGATTAACCTCAAAAATAGTGATTGCTAAATCCTATAAACAGAAAAGTTGATGTATGGAAAAGGCAAGGTAAATATGACTTACCTTAAAACTGCACTTTAGGTTTTGAATCCAAATACCCTTCAAGATATTGTATGAACCTTAAGGAAGCTCTAACAGGCTGCTAGGCTTTCCTTTTTATTGAAGGTTACTAAACAACCTCTGTATGGTATGAAATGTTTGGATGGTTTTTAGATGGAATATGCAAAGTGTGAGAGGTTTAAAGGTTTAGACTTCAAGACTCAAGAGTGGAGGTTTTATGGACTGTTATGGCTTTTTGTGAATATGAGATTTTAAGGGTTTATCAATAAAACTTTTGGTTGTTCTCCTTGTTCTCTCTCTCTATTTTTTCTAACCCCTTTGTATTATAATTGGCCTCTCTATTTATAGAGAAGGTTTGAGACTTGAAAAATTCAGACTTTTGAAAAATCAAATGTTATGCCTTTTTTCAAATTCAAAAAGACCAGTTCCTTTATGATGAAGAAAGGAGTGAATTAAGGAACTTAGACATGATTTGCAAGTCTTGTAGATTGCTTCTGATGTTGAGAGATTTTTCTGTCATCTTTGGAACATATTTCAATCTTTGAAAGAAGAGAGTGGTTGGAAAAGTGAAGCTTTATGCAAATGGAAATGTTGCTTTTGCATTTCTAACCATAAATGGTAACGAGACTTGGACAAAGTTTCAAATGCTTGTGTAATACACTTAAGGTTTGTGTAATTGCTTGATTATGCATAGATTTGGAGAGAACATAGCCTGAAAAGAGAGATCTTGTAGCTTTGGTTGGAATTTAGTCAAGTGTTCATCTCAAATTCTGCTTTGTAATTCAAGAATGAAACCCTAACTTCATCTCTTCGATCCTCTCAGCTCAAGAATGATCTCAATGAGTTCTTGGACTTTTTGGAAAGATTGGAACATCCCCTACAACTTTAATGTTGACCACTTTTGTTAAATCAAACTGGAACTTGATGAAAATTGGCCAAGAAGTTGGGATAAAAACCTGACCAAAACGGCTGAAAATTTCTCTAAGTGTTAAATGAAAATGTCACGACTTCATGAATTTATAACTTGAAATCCAAGCATATTTAGGAGAAGTTGTGTAAAGAAATGTTGTAGATATCATAGAGATCTACAACTTTCATGTTGGAAGTTTCTATTGAATTATCTTGCATCATGGTGAAATTTTTGCTCAAAGTTATGAAAAAAACATGAAATTTCCAACACTTAGAAAAATTTCTAAGTTTAGAAATTTTGACTTTTCAAAAATGACATCTTGACTTTTTGATTTCTTGATGTATAAGTTTCATATTTTGACATGTTTTAATGAAATTTGATCTTTGAAATGTAATGTTGATCAAAAATTCAAATTTTGACTTTTCAGTATGCAATTGACCATTTTGCCCTTGTGCCCATTTCAAGCGTAAATTGATGCATCAGTGATCTTGTGAGCAAATACTTGACAAATGAGAGGACAAATTTTGGGGTACAACAATAGGAATCGGGTTACGATACATGAATAATTTGACGGTGTTCACATCTATGAGTTGGTCAGGATTTGGAAACAAAACCATCCCATAGATGAGGAGAGCCACAATTTCCTCAAAATCTTGCAAATCCAAAGAGTTCCAACAGTTTTGGGCTTTCTCAAACAAGAACTTTGCTAGGAAACCTTTGACACCACTCCTTGTTTTCCAATTAGTTGTGATATCAGATGGTTGCAAGTGTAGAGCTTGAGAAATCTCTTTTGGCTTTGGATCTCTTTCCGTACCGTTGAAAGGTAGTTGATTGAGAATGGGAATCCTCAAGAGTTGGGAGAATTCTTCCAAAGTTGGCACACGTTTATAATCGGGAAATGTGAAGCAATGGTGTAAAGGATCAAAGAACTAGAAGAACACCTTCATCATGTCTTCATCAGTGTTGGAGTTGACCAAGTTTAGCAGGTGACCATGTCTTTCGGTGAATGGAGAATTTTCAAGAATCCTTGATGCTAGCTCTTTAAGTTGAGGAGATATCCTTACAAGTTTGACTTGAATGGTTTTCCTGCGAATAGAATCCATGTCCTACAAAACAGAACAAAGATAAATCCCAAGATCCTTGAAATGGTTAGTGAATATGAGTACGATGTTATGATGTTTATACAAACAAAGCAAACAAGTCCTTAGGTTTAGGCTTGCATGGAGTCTTATAGGTAAGTACCCTCTTGAAGTTTAGTTGGCTCAAACCTGTCCTTGTAATAGTAACCGGGTTCTAAGGAGCTCAATATCATTGATTTGTTTCCTTGGGCATTGTTTCAGCTCAAGCCTCTTTAATGGCGACCGAAATATCCCAACAAAACTAAACCTCAATGAGTGTAGTATCGAGTATCTACCAACTTCAAACTGCACCAAAGCCGGTCATCTCACTACGTCCTAATGGCCAAGTTGGTCAAGTAAAGGTTCTAAAAGTTCATTAGTGCTTTATGACATCACTCAGCGGCCCCGTATTCTCTTTGACTACTCAAGGGCTACCGGTACCCACAAATATGTCGCACTAACATAGTTATTTCTTAGACCATGTTGGTATACCCCACACAGTTTGCACAACGTATTGCTACTTACCTATAAGGTATCCCAAATCCGGGTAGAGGATTCAAACCCAAACAAATAACCATAATGTAAAGCATACAAGTCAAATAATGAAAGAAAGTAAATGGGATTTAACCCTAAGGTAACCCCATTTTTAGTATTCTCCCCAACAGAGTCGCCAATTCTGTGATACGGTGGGAGAACTGACTTGGGTGTTTTGCGTTTGGTCGCAAATGTTGCGGTTAACAAGAGTCGCCATGGACTTTTATTTTATCCAAAAGGAAATGTGAAAAAGCATAAGAAAGACCTTTGAGATATTTTCTTGAGTTCGGGGGGTAGATTATGAAAAAGGAAGGTATTAGCACCCTTTTTATCCATGGTTTTCCATCGGCTCTTAGTTACTTGCTAGATCACTTGCTCTTGTTTGAAAATGTGCTTTGTGTGGTTTTTTTTTAAATATTTTGTAAAGAGGCCTTTGTTTAGGCAAACTTTGTAATGATTCTCATTCGTAAGAATGTATACAATGGTGTTGATCTTTTGAAAATGTTTTAAAGTTTGAAAGGTGTTTTGAAAGTATAGGTGTTTGTTTTGAAAATAGCAAGGATGTTTTAGTTTTGAAATGGAGCAAGTAACTAGGAACATTCTACCTACTCAAAACGTCTTTCATGTTCATTTCCTATTTCCTTTGACATTGTTATCTTACCATTGATTTGGTAAGTAACCCTATATTTGGATGTAAAAGGGACGGGCGTGGGTCATCGTATAACCATGATTAGTAATGTTGCAAGATATCTTAGCATTTTTCTTTAGGGACTAAGATCATTTTGAAAGGCAACATAGATAGCGTCATCGAGGGACTATGATCTTGTATTTTTGCTTGTTTTTGCTAAGATACTCCACATGCATAATATGGTAATTTTTGTAAGGCAACCAAGTGGATTTACCCTAGGGGTGCTTGTATGCAAGTGGATTGATTTTCATGCTTGATTTGTCTTTGATTAGGGTTTGCTATTGATTGGTTTTACTCTTTCCATACAAAATCCTAATTCCTAGAATATCTATATAAAGCGATAAATTACGGAATTTAAAATTACTATGCTATTACATCATTTAGGGGAGGGGATATACAAAATTACTAATGGGGATTTTGCAAGAAAATTAAACCTAATTATCTATTACAACCATATTGAATATGTACAAATAATTGAATAAATAATAATGTATAAATACAAGAATATAAATGGAAAAAGAAATTATTTTTATTTGGTTTTCATGAAAAGGGTTTAACCTAAACCTAATTAAGAAAAATGATTAGTTAAAATTAAAATAAAATTAACTTAAACTAATTGAAAAAAGAAATTAAATTAAAAAGATTTTTAGGGTTTTTCTATGAAAAGGTTTTTAATTAGAATTAGCAAAAAATTAATTAATTAAAATAAACCTAAGTTCTAAGTTAATTTTAATTTACAAGAAAACAAAATAATATAATAATTAAACCTAAGCCTAAATATTAATTATTAAGAAAGAAATTAATTTATTAAGAAAATGTTTTTGTTCTTTTAATTTTATTAAAACAAATAAAATAAATAAATGAGTGTAAAAATAATAGAATAAATATTATTTGTATTTTTATTATTAATAATAAAAATAATAATAATAATAAATATAATAATAATAATAATAATAATAATAATAATAATAATAATAATAATAATAATAATAATAAGAAAAATAAAACAAGAAAAGAAAAAAAATAAATAAAAAGTTTGGGCCAGGTGTATGGAAGTAACAAGAGGGGTTAGTAAAATCAAAAAAAGCAAGGCCCAATTGTTGGAAGCCCAGGCGCCTGTTTCAAACAAAAAATGGAAGAAAAATATGAAAAATAGCAAAAGGGTACAACTGGGGCTCGAACCCAGGTCCCAGAGGTTAACAGTCGTGCACTTTACCACTGAGGTGGCTATACATCCGTTAACATTGGCACAACAATAAATATATAACATAAGTTATGCCCTGAATTCAACTTCATCTTCAACCTCCAGCCATGGATCCTGTAACTTGCTCATTTCTCAACAAAAATGAAAGATGCAAACATGAAAGTTGCTCCATTTTTCCACACGAATCCAACTATATAAAAATCATAAACTATAAATCAAAGATGAATGAGAATTTCTAAAAGTACCAAATTCTGAACTAAATATTTCAGAAAGTTCAAACTGAAAATTCTCCTAGCTTCATCAAAATAAATGAAATCTATGATAATGTATAGTTTCAGGGCAATGATGTCTACATTTTATCTTCATAAATGCAAGCCTAAACAAGCCTAAATATGAAGATAGAAGTTCAAGAAAAATACCTAAAAACTGGAAATCATGAAATGCAAATGGGCTTGATTCAAGGTGCTGCAATGATCAGGTTAGCTTCCTCAAGTTTCTAGGAAGCTAATGCAATGATTAGCTTGAGCAATACGTGGCTGAAATGGTCTGGAGAAGTCAACTTGCAGAGCTCTGTTTTTGGTTATGGAGATTGACGAAGATGGAGTTACAGTTATGAAACATGGCCAGGGATGGTTTGTATTTGATGTAAGGAAGCTTTAGGAATGAATTTGAGGGGAAATGCACGAGGGAAATGAGAGATACAAGTTTAAGGTCAGAATTGTGTATCAATGGAGTTTTTTGTGAAACTTCTGGCTAGAGGGAGTTTATGAGTGTTTCAGGGTGCTTGAGCTCGTGTCCTAGCTCACAAATAGTGACTCTTTTTATAATCAACAAGTTTGGAGACTTATTGTTGATCAGAATTCAAAATTACAAGTTTATGCATAATATGTGATTTTTGAGAAATTCAAGTTTCAAAGCCTTGTGTACTTGCTAAGATAGAGTGGTTATGCTTTAAACATACTTTCTTCTGACTTTGTGGATGGATTGTGATAAGAGGGAACTAGTTAGAGGCTCAAGAATGGACTTCATGCAAAAAGCTTGCTTTACAAGAATGGAAACGTTAACTTTGTGCCATTAATGGAAATGCAACTTGGATAATAGCTCAATTGCTTGGATCAAATCTCTAACAAATATGTAAACATTTAATTACGGAGTGGCAAACATGTTTGAGGCTTGCAAAGGAATGATTATGCAGCCTAGTATGGGTTTGGTTCATGTGTTCATCAAAAATGACTTGTAATTCAAGTTTGAAGACCCTAACTTCCTCTCTTCGATTCTCCCTGCTCAAGAATGATCTCAAGGAGTTCTTAGACATTTTGGAAATCTTGCAATGTTCTCTAAAACCATTCTTTGAACCAATTTTGAAAATTCCCCTTGGAACTATATGAAAAAGTGCCATGAAGTTAGGTCAAAATCCTGCCTAAACTAGGGCAAAATTTCACTAAGTGTTTAGTTTCAAGACTATGACTTCATAAATTAATAACTTGAGATCTAAGAACTTTTAGAATAAGTTGTTTAAAGTAATGTTGTAGATCTCATGGAGATCTACAACTTTCATGTTGAAAGTTTCTTCTGAATCATCTTGCATCATGGTGAAAAATTTGCTCAAAGTTGTGAAAAAAGATGAAGTTTTCAACACTTAGAAAAATTTCTATGTTTCAAAACTTTAAATTTTCAAAATGAAATCTTTTTTTTTTATTTCTTGATGAATAAGTTTCATATTTTTACATTTTTGATGAATTATGATCTTTGACATTTGATTTTGACCAAAAAGTCAAAGTTTGACTTTTCAGTGTACAATTGACTTTTGATCAGTTGACTGAAAATTCACTATCAATCCAATTGATCTTGAGAAATGTTTTGGGTCTTTCCATTAGGTAAAAATTATACAATTGAACTCTTAAGATCATGCCTCAAACCAATTAACCATTTGCTAGGCCAAAATTTAGAAATTGCCCTTTCTTAGTCAAAACTCTAATTTTGACCATTTTGCCCTTTTGATGATTTGATCAAATTTCTTAAGGAATTATGGTCCAAACTTGATCAAATGATACATATGAGTTTATAATGTTTACGTGGATAAAAAATTATGAAGTTTGACTGTAAATTGGCCACAATTGACTTTTTCCCCAATACAACTGATTTTTAGGTCAACTGCTCGATTGACTGAGCAAAAATGTGATCCAAGGATTAAAACTTGACATGAGTAATCTTGGGGGTCCATAATGATCCATGAAAGTCATATTAGGAATTTAAAGTTCAATTATCCTTGTGCAATCTCAAACCCTAATTTTAGTCATCAGTGCTTAAAGAGGTGTCCTGAGTTAATCAACCCTAGTGCAGTCTTGAACCAAGAGTGATCGTTGTGAGAAAATATTTGATAAGCGAGAGGGAAAATTTTGGGGTACAACAAACATTAATACCTTTTTGCCTGATAATGAAATTTAAAAACTTTCCAGAGCGGACTACAGAAGTACATTTATTTGGATTCAAGCGGAGATGATACTTCTTCAAATGATGAAACAATTTCAACAAGTCTTCCAAATGACCTTCCTTAGCTTGAGATTTGGCGATCATATCATCAACATATACATCGATCTCTTTATGCATCATATCATGGAATAGGGTTGTCATAGTCCTCAGATACGTTGCACCAGTGTTCTTCAACATCAATGGCATCACTCTGTAACATAATGTTCCCTATGGTGTGATACACGTTGTTTTTTCCATGTCCTCAAGAGCCATTGATCCGCTGTCGCACACTGATCAAAAACGAGTAATTTGTGAAATGCAGTATAGCGACAATGGCTCGAGTCCTATCGCAAGGATTCTTGATTTTATTATTAACTAATAGAAATCGAATGGGAGGTTGGTTTTAGGATCGATTTATAACACGAAATAAGTGATTAAAATAAGTGATTATAAAAATAAGTCGATCTACTATTTTCAGGTTCCTGCTAATCATTGGTTTTTACCTTACCAATTCCCTAAGCGGCTTCGACCTCTATTCGATTTCAATACCAATTGACAAGCGCAATAGATATAAAATAGATTGAATTCCCATTCCAAATTAAGCAAACAGATTAATACAATCGTGAATTAAGCAAACACGATATAAAACGCGATTTAACGACTAAGCAACGTAAACAACGATTAAAGATTAGGAATACAATCATATGAATTTAACCAAGACATTTCATTAAATAACAGATTAAGCAAATGCAATTTCATAAAATAGAATTGAAAGAGAAACGAAATTGAATTGATAAGTTAAAAACCTCAAAGCATCGGAACACGATTACAGTAGATCAACTCTGGATGATTAGTTATTCATTCAAGCGTAAAAGCAAAATATATAAATTTTTTTAATAATGAAAAGTTAAAAACGAAATTATTGTAGCGGCTTATAGGTATAGCAAGGACAATGATTTGGTTCATAACCCAACTGGGTCGAAAACATAACCTAAACCAAAAATAAATGACCCAAAACATAAATATAAAATGCTACAACTTCAACCAATTGTATGGCCCTGCTACAGTCCAATTTAGCTCTTGACTTCTGAATGAAAACCATAGCTCTTTCTCTTAGCTTTCCAACGACTAGTAGCACGCCTCATTCCGACTCTTGTAGCTCAAGTTATGAATTTATTCGTGCAGACTGCTAATGCTGAAAATAAAGTGCGAAAATCAAATAAGAGTAGAAATAAAATAAAATAGAAAAATACTATAAAATACAAAAATAAGCTAAAAAAACCATGGAAATGCATAAGTACAATCATGGAAGAATGTGAATCAAAATGCACTGATCAAATTCCCCCACACTTGAACTTTTGCACTTCGAGCAAAATAAAATCAAAAGAAACACAACAGCATCATCAACTACTCATTCTAGGCTACAAACTCTTCTTCGATTAATATTGCATCAATATGTACTAATCTTGCATGCTAAGGATATCATAGGAACACTAATCTTGTCTCTTGAATAAGAAAACCAATTCAAATCATATTATTATGCCAAAGCCTAACTTACGCATCCTCCTTCTTGCTCTTTTTCATTCAGGGGCAATCACATTAAGCCCGTTATCTCCACAAACTCATAGCAAGGCGACCGGTTAGTGACTCTGATCCTTCTTGCACGGGGTTCTGGTACTTACGTGGCATAACCCTTTGCTTACTCAGTTGTAGTTGCCGAGGATCAGACCGTAATCCGCCCTACCAAGTTCAGCACCAGAAACCGCTGAACCAACTAACAACGAGTCTTATTATCAACTTTTTTTGTAGGTTCTATGACCGTTGGGTTAAGTGACCGGGTGAGGGTCACCAAACTTAGAAGGAGAATTCCTTCTTTTTCAAATAAAACTTGAATCACTCACTTATTTTCACCGGCTTCCCTGCGTAGAGTGCGTGTGAGATGGTGCTGACTGCTGAAATAAACTACTCAATAGCTATTAAAAGATGAGAATTCAAGGCTACGTCATAATAAAAATTCAAATTAAATTCCATATGCATGAGACTTACAGTGTTAAGATGATACCGATCTTGTGAACTTTTCCCAAGTCTCCACAACTAACCTCAAATTAATCTATAACCCAAAACTTTCAAAAAAGATGCATATTTTTTTTTATAACTGAAAACAAAACAAGAAAACAGAGAACAAAAGAAAAGAAAAGAAAACAAATAAATGATTCCCTCCCCCATACTTAAAACACACATTGTCCTCAATGAAAGAAACAAGCATAAAATAAGAGCGAGGAGAGAGGAAAGAACACACCCGAGGAGTCAAGGTGGATAGATGATTGCATAAGTAGCCTTTCCCAACGAGAGCACTTTTATAGTTTCCTCTTCCAACATGGGACTCTCATGGAATAGCTTGAGGTAGTGTCCTTTGACTTTGCAGTTTTTATCAGTACCTTCACTTTTTATTCCTGGATCAAAGAATGTTCTTCTAAAAGTAAAAGTGTCAAATGGGCACGTGAACGTGATCTCATCTTTCATAACATCAAGGATCAAAAGGTTACGGAGCTGCCTCACTGCTTCTGCTACATCTTCAAGTGAGATCCTATGCATGCACATGGACAGACTAATATAATAAATATCATCTAAGGTCCATTCAATTCCTTTCTTATGCTTCTTCAAAACGAAATAAGCGTATTTCAGGTTTTCAGGGAGTTATTTCAGCTCTAAGGACGGGGGCTGCTCTATGGGTGGAGGGTTTGGGGAAGGAAGGATGTCAAGGGCATCAGCTGCAAAAACAGATTCATCAATAACAACTTCACCTATAGGAAACACATCAGCCTGCAAGGCAGTATCAATCTCAACACACACAACACACAAGTTATTCTCAGTACAATCAGAACACATGTAAACATCATCAAATCCCGATAAAGACCGAAAATTAATGGAAAATAATTCAGAACAAGTGTCATCATCCAATCTAGAGATCAACTCAATGTGAAAAATGGAATTCTCCTCCAGGGGATGTTTTATGGCATCAAAAATGTTGAATTTTGAGATAATGTAACCAAATTCCATGAACATGGTTCCATCGTCAACATCATTTTTTTTTCCATTTTCATGAACGGTCTCCCTAAAATGATGGGAGCTTTGTTGGATTTTGTTTCTCCTTACATGTCTATAATATAAAAATCAGCAGGAAAAATCAAATCATTAACTTGAAAAAGGACATCTTCGACTACGTCGGCGGGGCGAATGTTGCTCCTGTTCACCAATTGAATGATTAAACCTGTATGCTGCAAAGGACCAAGACAAAGGTTATTATAAACAGAATTAGGCATCACATTAATTCTCGCTCCCAAATCAAGTATGCAATTCTCAAATTTATTGTTCCCGATGGTGCAAGGAATAGCAAATATTCCTCGATCCTTCTGCTTTTGTGGCAGAACCTGAGTAGTGAGGGTTGAAACATTTTGCTCGCCTACTACCTTTTCGGGTGAAGGTTTGGGATGAATAAAAGCAGAAATATTTCTTCCTAAGTTGACTCTTTCACTTCCCTTAATCCTCCTCTTGTCGGTACACAAATCCTTCAGAAACTTAGAATACTTAGGAACCTGCTTAACTACATCAAGAAGCGGAATATTTACCACGACTTTTAGAAAAACATCCAATGTCTCTCTTTCTTTCTCTCCCTCCTCAATTATTTTATTTTTCATAACTCTATGTGGGAAGGGAACTGGTGGAACATACTCCTTTTCTTTAATTTTTTCAGTTTCCACCGCAACAGAAGAAGGTGAGGAAAGTTCAGGTGAAACAGATTCAGAAGGAGAAGGTTCAGATGTCACCTCAATAATTTTTTATTTTTTTTAGGGGCTGGTTCTGTAACCTTTCCAGATCTCAAAGAAATTGCACTGAAATTAGCATTAGGACCATTCGGATTGACAACTGTTTGGGCTGGAAGTTGGTTTGACCCTTGGGATTGCATGGCATTTATTTGAGTAGCAAGCTGTCCCATCTGTGTGTGCAAGGTCTGAATGCTAGATTCGGTCATTTATTGGAACTGAAGGTTATTGACAGTCATTTTTTTGACAAGATCCTCTAAGGATGGTCCCGAAGGTGCAGGGACAGCCACTTCGGGTGGGTTCTGTTGTTGGCTGGTTTGTGGATTTCCATATCGAAGGTTGGGATGGTTCCTCCAATTGGGATGGTATTTGTTGGTGGACAGGTCAGGAGTGTTGTTGTACCTATTTTGATTGTAAAGGTTGGTTGCATAAGCTTGAGGCAACTCAGTAATGGACTCGTCTCTCATAATAGGACAGGTATCAGTTGGATTCTCTTGAGAAGTATGAATACCACTCACATTTGCTATTTGAGGTTTTGCTACTGCCAGCTGTTTGACTAAGGCAGTGAGCTCGTCAAGTCTGGTCTCTAAAGCTTTGTTGGAAGAAACCTGAATTTAATCCACGCCTTTGCTTTGAACATAATTGTCTCTAGTGCTAAACTGTTGAGAATTAAGAGACATATTTTCAATAAGGGCTTTGGCAGCAACTGGAGTTTTAACAACAAGTGCTCCACCACTAGAAGCATCAAGAATGTTCCTATCCATCGGTAACAAACCTTCATAAAAGTACTGGATAAGTAGTTGCTCGGTAATCTGGTGTTGAGGACAGCTAGATTCCAAGTGTTTGAATCTCTCCCAATACCCAGTCAACGACTCATTGCCTTGTCTAATACCACAAATCTGCTTTCTTATTGAGGTAGCTCTAGAGGAAGGAAAATATCTCTCCAAGAACACTTTTTTCAGAGCATTCCAGCTTGCGAATGAATTTAGCTCAAGATAGTATATCCAATCCTTTGTCGCACCCTGTAATGAAAAACGAAAAGCTCGAAGTTTGATGTGATCTTCAGTGATCCCTTCAGGCTTCAATGGTGTAGAACACACAACCTAAAATTCTTTCAAATGTTTGTGTGGATCCTCACCTGCAAGACCACTAAACATGGGCAACAAGTGTATTAAACCCGATTTTAATTCAAAAGGAACAACAACATTATCATATTCAATACACATGCCATTATAATTCACATCAGGGGCAGCCAATTGCCTTAAGGTTCTTTGGTCAGCCATATCAAAAACAAATTCAGAATTCAAAGCAAACAAGTTATGCAAATAGTCAGACTCAGAATCAGACTCAATTGTGGGTGGTGAACTAGTGGTAGCCTGGACTTTTCTACGCTGTGTGTGCAAGGTTTTCTCTACTTCAGGATCAAAAGAAACAAATTTAGAACAACAAGACCTATTGGCCAGGACTAATACACAGCAATGCAGCAACAATGTTCAAAATGCCAACAATGTCCCTAATAATAAAAAAACAAACACAATGAAGGAAATCGATTAAATAAAATTCAGAAAAATAAAATAACACCAGATTTAACCTAATTAGGAAAAATAACAATTTTGAGAAATTTTTCGAATTTTTTGACTCTATGAAAACAGTAAAAAATTCGTTAAGAATAGAAAAAAGATGAATTTACGATTTTGAGGGTCGAAATATTTTAGAATTTTATTCTAAAGGAGTACTGTTCGTCGATTTTTTTCTGAACTTCACGAAAAAATTCGGAGCAAATCGAAACAATAGGTTTCAAACATACCTGCTAGGCTGAAAAACTGTACTGCAACCGAAATTGCAACCCTGGAAATCAACAAACACAATGAAAAAAACAAGAAAAAAAAGTAAGAACACTATACATATGACTAAAATATTAATTAATGACAACAAGAATCCCCGGCAGCGGCGCCAATTTTGATCCGCTGTCGCACACGGATCAAAAACGAGTATTTTATAAAATGCAGTATAGCGACAATGGTTCAAGTCGTATCACAAGGATTCTTGATTTTATTATTAACTAATAGAAATCGAATGGGAGGCTGGTTTTATCATTGATTTATAACACTAAATAAGTGATTAAAATAAGTGATTATAAAAATAAGTCGATCTACTGTTTTCAGGTTCCTGCTAATCATTGGTTTTTACCTTACCAATTCCCTAAGCGGCTTCGATCTCTATTCGATTTCAATACTAATTGACAAGCGCAATAGATATAAAATAGATTGAATTCCCATTCTGAATTAAGCAAATAGATTAATACAATCGTGAATTAAGCAAACACGATATAAAACGCGATTTAACGACTAAGCGACGTAAACAACGATTAAAGATTATGAATACAATCATACGAATTTAATGAAGACATTTCATGAAATAACAGATTATGAAAATGCAATTTCATAAAATTGAATTGAAAGAGAAACGAAATTGAATTGATAAGTTAAAAACCTCAAAGCATCGGAACACGATTATAGTAGATCAACTCTGGATGATTAGTTCTTCATTCAAGCGTAAAAGAAAAATGTATTTTTTTATGAATAATACAAAGGTAAAAACGAAATTATTGTAGCGGCGGCTAGGTATAGCAAGGACAAGAATTTGGTTCATAACTCAATTGGGTCGAAAACATAACCGAGACCCAAAACAAATGACCCAAAACTTAAATATAAAATGCTGCAACTTTAACGAATTTTATGGCCCTGCTACATTCCGATTCAGCTCTCGACTTCTGAATGAAAATCGTAGCTCTTTCTCTTAGCTTTCCAACGACTGGTAGCACGCCTCATTTCGACTCCTGTAGCTCAAGTTATGAATTTATTCGTGCAGACTGCTAATGCTGAAAATAAAGTGCGAAAATAAAATAAGAGTAGAAATAAAATAAAATAGAAAAACACTATAAAATACAAAAATAAGCTAAACAAACCATGAAAATGCATAAGTACAATCATGGAAGAATGTGCATCAAAATTCACTAATCAACCATCTTAATTTTATGATAACCGAAAAATTCGTCCATGAAGGAGAAACTTTGAATTTTGTTGTGCTATCTACCAGCATATCAATATGTGGCAGAGGGAAATCATCTTTCAGACTAGCCTTGCTCAAGTCTCTGTAATCAATGCACATGCACACTTTTCTGTCTTTTTTCGGAACAAGAACAATATTGGAAATCCATTAAAGATATAATGACGTCACAAGAAAATCTGCATCAATCTGCTTCAAGTCTTCCTCTTTAATCTTAACTGCCATGTCGGGGTTAGTCCTCCTTAACTTCTGCTTGATAGGTGGACATTCTGGCTTCAACGGAAAATGATGCTCCATAATATTGGTATCCAACCCAGGCATGTCTTGATAGGACCAATAAAAGATATCCACATAATTTTTCAACAAATCAATCTACCTGCTCTTTATGTCAGGAGTAAGTAGTGCCCCATTCTTGACCTCCTTCTAATTTTGTTTCGGATCCAAGTTAATCGTCTCCAATGGCCCTTTGTACGGCTGAATGGTATTCTCCTCGCGCTTAAGCAACTGAGAAACATCTTATGGGATTTTAACTAACTCCTCTCCTCCAACTTTATACACATGATATTCAAAGTTGGGAATTGGAAGAGGGTCATTGTTTTCAATGGGTTTTTTAATTAATTTGCACATATGATTATACTTGATTTTATAAACAGATAAATGCAACAAGTGATTATGCAGATTTATTAACAGTTATTATTTAGTTTAAGTGTTTATTCTGATTACCATTTTCCAAGAAAAAGATGCAAAATAAAAACACAATTGGATGATAAAAATGACTTTTATTAATGATTTTAAAATTCAAAACAAAAGATAAGCCCAAACAACATCACTTTCACCTTGGGCAGAGTGAAAGGATTTTGAAAACGAAACAAAATAAATTACTTCAAAATGTGAATACAACTGGGAACATCCACATAAATCCAATTCTGAACTCTTACTCCATGTGTCACAAAATTCGACATTTCCTGCTTTGACTCATCTTCAATAATTGCATTGACTTCTAGAGGAGTCGGATGAATGTAACCCACATTATGGAAAATGTCTTAATAAGGATAGAAAGTATACTTTGGCTTCACCACTTCATTCTCATTATTCTGCTGAGAAAAACTCGGACCGGTACTATTCTTATTTTTGGGTAGATTGATAACTTGACCCCACACACTACTAGGACCTTTCTTAACCACTTGTTGTGCATCTTTGAATGAAGTAATATAATCTTCACTCTTCTTTATGTTATCAATAGAAAAATCTTGTAACTGAGTTCCAACAACAACTTCATTTGCTTCATCAATGCTAAAATAGGACAAATATGACACCAACATAGCTTGTTCACCTCCTATAATCACAATTTTACCTTCCTTGATAAACTTCAATTTCAAATGTAAAGTGGATGTAATAGCTCCCGCTTCATGAATCCATGGTCATCCCAACAAACAGCTGTAGGATGGGAAGATATCCATGACCTGAAAGGTGGTATGAAACATATGTGGTCCTATCCATATCGACAAGTCCACGTTCCCAATGATAGACTTCTTTGAATAATCTAAAGCTTTCACTATAATACCACTGTAACACATGTGAGTTCCCCGATAAGCAAGCTTCAATAAAGTACATTTTGGTATCACATTCAAGAGATGGCCATAATCTATCAACACATTAGATAAAGCATCACCTTTTCAGTTCAGGGATATGTGTAATGCCATATTGTGATTCCTTCCTTCATCAGGAAGTTCGTCATCACAAAAGCTGAGGGCATTGCACACTGTAATGTTTCCCATAACCCCCATTAAATTGGTCAATCGTCACATCCTGTTTAAGAAAGGCTAGGTCTAAAACTCTCATAAGAGATTCTCGGTGAGCAGCATAGTTCATTAACAAAGCTAAGATAGAGATTTTTGATAGAGTTTGTAGTAGCTGATCAACAATTTTATAGTCGCTCATCTTTATGATCTTCAATAGATCACCAACATCCTTTTCCCAAGTAGTACAACTAGCATGCCCTTCTACCTTGTTTGGTTCAGTACTAGCATCAACAAACTATTTACCAGAATCAATGATCTTCTGAAAAGTCAAAGCAAATACACGACCACTCCGGGTCACACGGCTTACTTCACCAATATTTTCAGCATATGACAAAGGTTGAATTGGCACTTCCTTGCCATCTTCTAACATAGTTGTCTGATAGTTGTATGGAACAACCTTATCAGATTTATATGGAACATGACCAGGTAAACAAATGACCAGGGGAGTTACAACTGGCTTACTATGGCATGTAATCTCCACAGGGGAGGGGATGTCAAAGTGTGGCACTATGACATTCACCTCAGCTTCTTCAACTCTTCCCTTATAAACAATAGTTTCAACCTCTGTGTCGGAAACATCCTTAATCATTGGCACAAAGATAAGTGATATCTCTGAACTTCTTTTTCTATCAGCAAGAATGGATATCGCTCTTTATTTAAACATATACACGCCTTTCAATATTTGGAGATCGGCTCTCAAAGTAGCACAACCCCATGGTTTCTTTTCACATTCTGGACACAAGTCATGACTAAAATTAATTAGTCCCTTTTGAATCCATTTTCATGTATCTCTATAGGAGTTACAATGTTAAACTCTTCAATTGTAGGCTCTTTAGCATACTCAGCATGTACATCAACATCAAAAGTCCCAAACTCATCATAAGTCCTTCAATCACATTAACTTTTTCATACTCAGCTCTTGGTCAGATAATATGGATCAGACCTTGATCCATAATCTCTTGAAGTTTTCTTCTTAGTTTATCACACCCACGAGGGTCTTCATTTCAAATTTTGCAAGTTGTATGATCATGTGTATAATAACTGAATTCACAAAGATCAACATGCACTTGCACCAAATTACCTCTCACCGGGTTTACATCAAAAATTCTGAAATCTCCAGAACACCCATAGACCATATTCACAGGATTTCCTCCACCATGCTCGGGTAACGGATTGACTTGCACGTTTGGTCCTACATAATCTAACTAACTTCTGAACTACAGTTTTAGCGGACAATAATTTTCAATACTAGGCCCAAGGGCTCCCTGATGAAACACACAACTCAAATCGGCTTTATAATACCAAGGCAGCTTTACAGGTATGGAAGGAGGAGACCTAGTCTGTACTAGTTTCTTTTGGATTAAGTTAGGAAACAATTCAGTATAGCTCATTGGGATTGGATCAAAGGTTTATCTTCTATAATTTTTCCCTAGATTAGTTAGTGTTTGCTGAGTAGATTGGTAAGCAAGAGTCGTTGGAGTCACACTAACAATTGTGGTTCTTGTAGCAATATGTTTTTGGTGTTGGTGGTATCTTTTAGAGTTCCTACACTCCTTTTCTTGAGTAATAGCATTAGCATCCCATTCCTTTTTACTGGAGAATCCATATGTATGCTTCTTAGTGGTACCACTGGAACTTTCATCCCTCGATAAACGTCCTTCCCTAACAGCTTCTTCCAATCGGACACACATGCTAACCATTTCAGTAAAATCAGTAGGAGCAATTGAAAACATATTCTCATGATAAAACGACCTAAGAGTCTTCAAGAAAACCTTGGTAATCTCTTTTTCTTCCATCGGAGGTACAACTTGAGAAACCACTTTATGCCAACTGCACACATTCTTTGAATGCTTCTTTTTCTTTTTGAGTCATGGCTCTCAGTTGGTCGCAATCAGGCTCCATATCCAGGTTTTACTTGTATTGTTTCACAAAGGCTTCACTCAAATCATTGAATGTATGGATGTTAGCATTGTTCAGCCCTGTATACCACTTTAGAGCAGCACCAGTTATATTGTCTTGAAAATAATGGATCAACAAACACTGATCATCAATATGAGTAGACATCTTCCTCACATACATCACTATATGTGCTCGGGGACAATAATTGCCCTTATATTTTTCAAATTCAGGCACGTTGAATTTTACAGGCACTTGGACATTTGGAACAATAAACCAGTGATTCACATTCTTCCCAAACAATTCCTTCCCTCATAGGGATTTCATCTCCTTTTTCATTTCTAAGAACTGGTCTTGAAAGTCATCCATTCGATCATGTATTCCCAAACTTCCACTGGAAGCAGCATCAACATGATAAACTTGGTCATTGGTGACAGGGACGGTGTGCACAACAGGCGGTGTAGAATCCATGACAGGATGAACGAGATGAGAAACATGAGCAGTTGGATTATATCCTTCAGGAATGAAGTTTTCAGGCATTCCTCATGGATAACCACGAGATAACCACGAGGAATTTGATACTATGCAGCAATAGTAGTAGCATTAGTAACAAAAATAGGAGTTATCAGTATCTCAGAGATAATAGTTGTCTGTTGTTGAGGTTGAACAACTTGAGGAGAAGCAGGAGAAGGAGGTGGTGGCTGATTCTACGAAGCCACCAAGGGTTCCACCAAAGCAGTCAAGTTGGCCATATCGGTTCTTAAAGCAATTACTTCCTCGTGTAGCTTGCGATTCTCTTGTTCCAAAATTTCCATCTTCCTCTTGGTGTTAGCCCGAGTGTTATAGGAATGCGATAGCTTAATGACTGTTGAGTAAAAGAAATGTGTAAGACACCTGTGAACAATGCGAAAATGTAAGAAATTCAGTGCAAAATGATGCATGATATGCAAGGCACACACTTTATTTTGTTTATTTAATTTTCAAGGAACTAAAAGAGTTGTAATAATTTTCAAATATTAAATGAATAAAACTTTTTGAATCACTAAATAATCCCATTTTATTAATAATTTAGGAAGGATTAAAACTTTAGTACAAGTTTCAATAATCCTAAATACAAGAGAAAAAGTTAAAATCTAAAGGTCCTAAGGAGCCAAGGCTAAAAAAGAACTCACTTCTTGTTGTCGCTTCCCTTTGAGTCTCCTAATCAGATCCTTTAAATGTGTATTCTCTTCTGTGAGCTTGTCAACAACTCCTTTCCATCCACCAGAAGTAGGAAGCATGTGAGAATGGTTTTGATTTTTGGGAACAAACTGAATGGGATAGGAAAATAAATCCTCTCTCTCTCTCTCTCTCTCTCTCTCTCTCTCTCTCTCTCTCTCTCTCTCTCTCTCTCTCTCTCTCTCTCTCTCTCTCTCTCTCTCTCTCTCTCTCTCTCTCTCTCTCTCTCTCTCTCTCTCTCTCTCTTCCATCATCTTCACAACACGTCGCTCGATAATCTCGATCAAATCATATTTCTATTTCAACTGCCCTTGAAGTGCTGTGTGTTTCATATCCATAGTCTGATATTTATTCTTCCAATCATCCTACTCTTGTTGTATCCTGACTAACGTAAGTTGAAGCTTGTTAGTTCTCTATTTTTAGGATTGGTATTAATTTTTGTAAAATAAGAATAGGTTGAGCAATAAGTCCTATCTTATGTTAAGAGATGTTGAGTTGAAGAGTTTAAACATCTGGAACAACATGTTGGATAAGATGTCCTATGAAGGAGCATACGACATCGCGGCTGAGCTGAAGTGGACAATTAGATTGTTTTATGATTTAACTGATGCATAATATTTTGAGAAATATTATGCACCATTATAAGGTGTTTATTTAAAGGTAAAAAAGAATCAATCAAAATATTGAAGAATATACAGTTTCTAAATTTGGAGATAATTTAGGAATATTTGATTGAAGACCTTGTTGTAGCAGAAGTTACTGCTGTTTGTTACAGTTGACATGTTCTAGTTTGTGAAGGTGTGAAAAACACAAGAAAGGGGGGTTTGATTTGGCTTTTAAACCAAAAATGTTTCCTTTTAAAATCCCCTTTAAACTGTAACAAGTTACTTCACTTAGGGATAATAATGAAAATATTCAAGAAGGAAAGAACAAGTTATGTTTATACTAGTTCCCTTGAAAACTATCAAGCTAGTCTAGTCCACCCGCCAAGGTGATTTCTCCTTTCTCAACAAGTACTTAATCAAATAATCAAACAGATTATTACAATGCACAAGCTAACTTCAAGTGACTAACGTTACAACCTCTAAGACACACTAATCTTAGACTTCTCAAGGATTCTGACCAACTGGTCCCTTAAGGAAAATCAAACAATTGTTTGAACAAAGTTTGTTTACAAGAAAATATGCTTCTACACAAGCGGATATGTAAACAATAATTTTAGAACATAGATTAGAGAAATATGAAATATTATGAACAATTTCTTTATAATGTGAATTAGCGTGAATTAACAACTTTTTCTCTTAGTCTTCAAGCCCTTTATATAGCCAATAAAATGATATATCTGTTGAGGGGTACTTGAAACCGCGCGGCCGGAACCTGTCATCTGGATGTAATGAAACATCAATGAAGTCGCCACCGAACGCCTTTTATCCCGCCGAAAGGGATGGGTAAACATCGAGAAAACCTGAAGAGGGAGAAATCACGGTCTTTCGATCGAGAGATCGGGTAAGGGAGTCTATTTTGCGAGGGGAAGGTATTAGCACCCCACACGCCCGTAGTACTCTACGGTATCCACTCTTGTTGTCTAATCTAATGGGTGTGGTAAATTCCTATGTCTATGGCTTAAAGATGAAAAGGGAATGCAATGCAAAAGAAAAAAGAAAATAATTTAGGGAAAATAAAAGTTATGCTCGATCGGGCCCTACCCCATTGCCTACGTATCCCTTTTAAGGAATCAGAGCAACCATAGTTCGGCTTACATATTTTGGTTGGTTTGTGTTTTTTAGTTAAGACAAACAAAGATAATCAAGATGGCAAAACATCAAATGAAACAACAAACAAATGAGATGGTCAAACATCGACTAAATAATAACAAGGTAACATGTCAAAGATGGTGAAACATCAAAGGTAAAAACGGATGACAAAACATCACACCTAGCAATGATATTGAGAATCAAAGCAGGATAACAAACAGATGCGATGGCGAACCATCGGCTTCAAACAAATGTGCGATGGCAAAACATCGGCTAAGAGATAACAAAGTAACATGGCAAAGATGGCAAAACATCAATAAACCGGATGGCGAAACACCACACCTAACAATGATATTGAGAATTAAAGTAGGATAACAAACATGTGCGATGGAGAAACATCGGCTTCAAACAAATATGCGATGGAAAAACATCAGCTAAAAGGTAACAAAGTATCATGGCAAAGATGGCGAAACATCAATAAACCGGATGGCAAAACATCTCACCTAACAATGATATTGAGAATCAAAGTAGGATAACAAACATGTGCGATGGTGAAACATCGGCTTCAAACAAGTGTGCGATGGAGAAACATCGGCGAACCAGGTTTAAAAACAAAGCCAAGAGGCGCATAAACAAATATGATTGGTTTGTATCTTTTCTCTTGAAGAAGGGTTTAAGTCCATTAGAGGTGTTTTATGATTTGCCAATAAAATAGTTTTTGTTTTAAGGTGCAAAATGCAAAGGAAAAGAAAACAACTAGGGGAGACTATCCTAATCTCTAGCCCAGATGTTATCATACAAAGATTGACCCTAAGGTTGAGGATAAAGGAAAACCCTACCTTAATTAACATGTTAGAGGAAGCTTAACAACATTATCCTATAGGGAACATGCAATGAGAGCGAAGTCGTGATCTCAATTTCTAAATTGAGTGACTCATCGATCAACAATTAAATAAGAAAAACAATAACATCCTATAGGGAACATGCAATGAGAGCGAAGTCGTGATCTCAATTTATAAATTGAGTAACTCATCGATCAACAATTAAAGAAGAAAAGCATTAAACATCCTATAGGGAACATGCAATGAGAGTGAAGTCGTGATCTCAATTTCTAAATTGAGTGACTCATCGATCAAAAGCAAACACAAGACATGTATCAGACAAAAAGCATAGGGCCTCCTGACATATATCAGCAACAGAGGTCCTATCATGCAATCACAGAATTATGCAACATGAAAATAGAAGAAAGGAAATAGTGCAATGCCAAATGGATAAATATCCGTAGCAACTGAGCAAGAATAAAAGAAACCCAGAGAACTTCAAGCAAGCTGGCATTAGTAGACAAATCAAGTCAGAAATTACGCCATCAGGATGTAAGTAATGAAGTCATCAGATATGAACATATCCCATGGGTAATGTATAGCATTCATAATCACATGCATATATATCCTGCATAAACTATCAAACATGCCAAGCACAAGAACAGTGCCAGTATAATAAATTCTGTTCCACAAATAAAGTGAAACACAGTAGCCTCAAACCAAAAAATGGAAGCTTTCTCAAAGTACCTCACAAATTCAACAGCCAAGTTAGTATTCCATAAAGTGAATGATGACTCACATAAGGGATTTATGCAACATGATGAAGTGATAACAACATAATAACAATTATCAAACATTAGACATGATAGACAAGAGAAAGCAAGCATATGCACAATTTGGTCAAAATAATCAAAGGAATGTTGCTCCTCTCTATCACCATATTGAATTGAAAATTGAATATCATTCAAGGATCATGGGAGCTTGAGAAGAATACAATCAAAGACCATGAAGGTCAGTAGTAAACACATTTCAATCATACTCAATTAATTCAATCACAGCTCACAAGCACAATAGAAGATGAATCCCACATAATGCATTAAAAGGTTCAAACATTCAAACATGGGGCATTAAGTGAAATGGATTGAGTTTATTTGATTAAACATATCCAACATGATCATTAGGTGCCCAATAATAGGCCTCACTCAAGTTCATTGGCCACCAAACAATATGCAACAAGATATGCAACATCAATTGGGTACCTTCACTTCAAAAATAGAAAAAGATTTCAATAATTCTAACCAAAAATCTTCAAGCATCTTTGAAATGTGTATAAGTCAGAATGTAAACCCTACGTTCATGAATGATTGATGAAGGACTCAAATAAGGCCCAAAGTTCACAACTAGTTGGCAAAAACTACCAAACTAGACAAGTTTTCAAAATAATTTGTGGAAAAATGTCAAAACAAGTCAAATAATTCAAGAAAAATGGTTTTCAGATCCTCAACACATTCATGAACCATAATCAAGACTTGAAGTCCAATGAACATCCAGGGCATAATGGTTTTGAAAAAGAAACTCGCACAAGAAGCAACAAAACCCTAATTTTTGACTTTTAATCTTAAATATTAATTAGATAAGATCAAAATTCAAACAATTCAAACCAAGATCATGCAAATCACAAGGAAACCCTAAAAGTCAGAATACATATTTTTTCACATTTTTTGAATTGAAGAAAAGTCAAAAATAAAATAAAATTCAAACAATTAATCAATTAATCCAAAAATCTCATCTCAACATGAAATTTTAAACAAAAGTAAGAAAAATGTCCAATCAAAATTATATTCAAATATTAGCACTACAAACACACATCACTGATTTTTTTTTTAGAATTTTTGAATTAAAGGAAATATTAAAATAAAAGTTAACCAAACAATTAACAATTAAACTATTATTTAAGGCCAAAAATGCAAACCCTAGCCAAAAGTCACAAAAGGGTCAAAATAAAAAAAATTCAGATTATATGATTAAAAACAAGCTTGCATGATTTTTTTGAGAATTTTTTAATCAATGGAAGTATTAAAATAAAAATCAAACAAACAAATATTACAAATAAACTTTTGAAATTAAATTTCTAATCAAAAAAAGAAAAAATGCTAAACCAAAATAAGAATCAATTTTTATATTATTTTATGAGTTCAAAATAACTTTTGTGGAATTTTTAGATCAAAAGAAATATTAAAACAAAAATAAACATTGAATAAACAATTATTTAAACTCATGAATTTTTAAACTAATCCAAACATTTTTAAAAAATTCCAAAAAAATATGACAAATACTAGAAATTATCACTGGCCTATGGTAAATTTATTTATGATTTTTGAAAAAGTTTTGATCACAAAAATAAAATCAGAAAATCAAATAAAACAAAATAAAATGGAATGAATTAAAAATTTGAACCATCCAATTAGGGCGCGCCACCTCATCATCTTCAACCTCAAGACAATGCCTTAAACGCGTATGTTTTCAATTTCATACCTCATGTTCTGATCAATACCTCTCCCTTATTTCTCCACCAAAATCCATGATTCAAAGCTTAAAATAAAGCTAGATCTAACTTCTACATCACAACACATATAGATCTCAAAAAGATTGACTAGGCAATTAGAAATCTGGATGCGAAAATTGTAAAAACTCACTGAATATGAATTATTCAGAAGTTCAAACAACGATCTATTCTTCCATTTCAAACAAGATTATACGTCAAACCTATTGTTTGGCCAGCTATGAACTCATAAACATGAAGTAATTCAACAAATCAAGCTGGAAATAGCAAAATGAAGTTCAAGAAGCTTACTTCAATGTGAAATTGGAAATTTTGATCCCTTAGTTACAGAAGCAAACAAACTCCATGATCTTGATCTACACACTTCAGGGATGATGAATTCACAAGAATTTTGATGAATGCACGAAGGAGATGAGAGAATCGAAGCAACTTGCAGAAAAATGGTGGAACACTTCAGATATGAAATTCTTGTAATGGGGGCCTTCCTCCCGTGAAATGAAGCTTGCAGTGCACTTTATAGTGTGGGTAGAGAAGGTTAGAAGAGGAAATTGGTCTTCCAAGTTGTTCAAGGGCTTGATTGGAAAATTTGGCAAAATAAAGGATGCACATGGGCCTCAGCTATTTGCTCGTGCGTTCCTCCCTTTTCTTTGCATTTTATCAACTAAATGAGGTCAGGAGCCCATGCTTAAAGTTCCAGGTTATGACTCATTGAGATGAGAGAGTGTTGGTGAATTGGCTTTTCTTGGCAACTTTGAGCATTTTGTATCCAAGCAAACACCATGGTCTATGAAGCACGAAATAGCTGGCATTATGGGCCTTAGCAAGTCACAAATAGGTCATGGGATGGATTAGAAACAAAGAGAATGGCTGAAACTTGAGTTCTCATGAATTGGCCATTTTGCATATTTGTCAAATTTCAATAAAATGCTTCAAAATTCCAAAGCTCATAACTTGCTCATATATTTGAATTTGGACACAAATGAGTACAATTTGGAAAGGTATTGAAACGATATACAATCCCTTAATTTTGAGTTTTTGCAATTGAATCCATTAAGATTCCCACAATTGAGCTTGAAATTCACTAAATTTGGAAAATGACCTATAATTTTGTGACTTTCAAAGACCATAATTCTTGATTCCTTGCCAATTTGGACATGAGACCAAAAGGAGATGAAATATCATCCTCTTATCTTTCCAAGCATGTTTCAGTTGCATTTCTTTGATCAAATATGAATAAAATATGAATTTTTGAAGTGAAATCCTCATTTTCCAAAATTAGAAACTTTTTGGGTTTCTTCATAAACAAGTTTCAACCCAAACCTAAATCATTTTGATCCAATGATCAAAATGGACTGGAAATATGAAAAGTACACCCTTGAATTTATGGTTGGCCAAAATTTCACTTGGTCAACCTTGACTTTGACTGACTTTGACAAAAATGACCATTTTGCCCCTTTGAATCAATTGATCCACTTCCCTTCAAAATTGATGATCAAAACTTCAAACATATGATCTTCCAAACATATAGAGGCCATGTGCAAAGTTTCACTTCAAAATTCTCAAGAAATCTTGATGAAATCCCAAACCCTAGTTTTGTTCAACACATTAGGAGACTGATGAGTCATCTTAAAAACTTCAAATTCTCTGATGATCTTGACCAAATTCTTGTACAAAGAATTTTCAAATACCAATGTGATGTTGTGGCTTCCAAATCAAGACTTGTACATTGATCAATAGCCTTGCTCAAACAAAACCCTAATTTGACTGGTGAATCAAAAGTGTGATTCTTCTTATAATCAAACACAAACTTCAATCCTTTGATGATCCAAAGAGATGGATAAGATATCTTGCGATATGCAATAACTTTTGAGCTTGAAATATCCAGAGGTTTGGATGGTAATATTCTTCTTGAGCAACTTGCCAATGCAATCAACCTTCAAAGCTTGAGGAAGTCTTGATAACCAAAGTACTTTGATCCCATCACAATGTATGAATGCAATGCAATATGATATTCATGATGAAAAATAAGCCTAAATCAAGAGGGTAAATTTTGGGGTGCAACAACACTCTTGGAATTTTTAGAATCTTTGGCGGCTTGAATCACGTGGGGGACAAGATCGTATGCAGCGTTCATCCTTCATGGTTTTATAATGAAACATTTTGATTGTACCATGTACTATTGTACCATGTTAACATATCTTCTTTCCTTAGGTACTTCAGAGGCTTCTGCGAGCATGAGCTTAGAAGAGAGAACATAACACTAAGTGTAATACGGTAGGAGAACTGACTTTTGGGTTTTGCATTTTATCGCAAATGTTGCGGATAGCAAGAGTCTCCATCGACTTTTCTTTTATCCAATAAAGAAAAGGGTGAAAAGAAAAGGAAAGACCTTTGAGAATTTTCTGAGTATGAGGGGTAGGTTATGAAAAGGGAAGGTGTTAGCACCATTTTCATCCATAGTTTTCTACGGGCTCTTAATCGCTAGCTCACTTTTGAAATGTTTTGTGCTTGTGTATGTTTGAAAATATTTTGAAAACGCCTAAGCGCGAAAATTTTGTAATGATTCTCGTATCGTTGAGAATGTATACAAAATGTTCGTTTCGAAAATATTTGTGAAAGAAAGTGTTGTTTTGTGAAAATATGTTTTGTTTTGAAAAGTTTATGAGCAAGTGACTATGAGCATTCTACCTACTCAAAAAAGTATTAGTTTTTTTCCTCCCCCTTTAGATAGTGCTACCCTACCATTAGTTAGTAGGAAGCCCTATCATTGGATGTGAGACGCGGGAATCGTACAATCATAGAAGGCAAGTTATAGGACGATTTAGCAATTTTTGTAAGGGACTAAGATCGTTTATCGAAGGCAGCATCGAAGGGTCATCTAGGGACTACGATCTTTTAACCGAGGGTCTTTGCTAAAGCATCCCACGTTCGAGGGACATGACTATTTTTTTTATCCGAGGCAACAAGTGAGGGTCACCCCATAGGTGTGCGTGTGCGAAGTGTTTTGATTTCAAGTATTTGTCTTGAGATTAGGTTATCTAGCGTTTTGTTTTAGATCTTTCCCACTACACCAAATTTGTCTTTTAGCAGCACCCCTACTAAAGCGCTTTTTGTAAAAAGCGCTGGTATAGGTTGCGCTAAAAACAAAATAAAAAAACACGCTAAAAAAGCGCTCTTAAAGGGGGGGGGGGGGTTACAAAAGCGCTTTCAGAAAGCGCTCTTAGAGGCTGGGGTACGAAGGCGCATTTGAAAAGCGCTCTTATAGTGGGGGGGGTATGAAAGCGCTTTCTGAAAGCGCTCTTATAGGGGGCTTATGAAAGCGCTTTCAAAAGCGCTGATATAGGGGGTGGGGTACAAGAGCGCTTTTATCCTCAAAAGCGCTGGTATAGCCTTAGTTACGAAAGCGCTTTTCAAAAGCGCTGTCATACCCTCTTTACAATTAAAATTTTTTAAAACAAAATTATACTAAACGCGTTCTTCGTTTCCAAATCCCTAATTTCTGCTGAAAACGCACAAAATCTTGCATTCTCAGAAAACTCACAAAATCGTTTCCAAATCCCTAATCGTTGAAAACTCACATCGTTTCAATCGTTCTCCGTTCTCAATCGTCTTCTTCGAAAGAAAAAAAGCTTGGAATACTTAAGGATCAAGAGCTTGCTTCATCAAGTCGTCTCCAATATTTCATCATCATCTTCTTCCTAGAGGTGAGTTCATAGTTAAATTTTAGCTTTGAGAGAAAAATCCATGGTTGGGAAGTTAGGGTTTGTGTTGTTGTTGTTATGAACATGAAACTTGATGACGATACATGCTTACTTGTGTGATTTCATGTTGAATGTGTTGTGGTGTTGGTATTATAATTATTTTGGATTATGTTGGAATCATGAGATATGTTTGATTGTTGTTGATTCTTGAGAGTTTACATGTGGATTTCACTAATGTTAGAATATGGTTAGGGTTGATGGGGATGGTTTAGAAATGATTTGTATGTAGAAAATTGGGTATTTTTAGCCTAGTTGTTGTGGTAATCAATTACCACTTGGTAGTATTAGATTACCAGCTTAAAAATTGGGTTTTGGATTGTTTTGAGGACTGATAATTGATTACCACATACTGGTAATCGATTACCACTGACCATATGGAAAATTACCAAATTGAAAATGATGTGGCTTGAGTTTCATAACTCTATTTTGGACGCGGTCGGAAGCGTTAAAAAGCTAACACTGAGGGATATTACATAGATAAGTTTCCATGAGTTTATTTAAATTTACTTTTCCCGTTGAGTTTGGTTAACCCCATCATAGGATGATTCGATAGGCGCTTACTATGTGGCGTGAAAGTGGAATAAGTTAGAATGAGACGAGTCATATGATGGCTCTGCCTAAGGTTTATAGGGATATGTTAGACTATCATGTGTGTTTCATGTATGCTTATGATTTATGCAATGGATTGGTTCCTTGTGTCCACCATAAAACAAGAATCATATCTGATTATTGTGAGGTCGAATATATTAGAAAGTTAGTCAAATGCCTCGTCAATTGATGAGAAGAAATCATGATTGAGCCATGACTAATGTTTGGGTATTGGTAATGAATTGGTTATGTGTGTTTTTGAATCATATTATGAATTGTTGTTTGTGTTTATTGAATGATAATTGAGCAAAAACTATGATGAAAAGTGAAGTTAAATCTAGATTTGTACTAAGTGAATGACTTAGAAAGATAACTTAGGTAATGAAAATGATTTAGGTAGTGTGGCTTGGACGCAATGATACCTCGGTGTGTATCACAGACAAGTATTCGCTTGATTTTAAGAATAGTTGAGCATATTTTAAAGTTGTTGTGTTCTCTTGACAGTTGTTTTAAGATAAGTTGTCGACTAGACAAAACTTACTAAGGCGCAAAATCCTCTAAGATTATAGTTTTGGAGGGTTTTCAACGTGCAGTGGGCAAGAGAAGTCAACAAATTACCTCTTTATTTTTTACGAGGTTATTTGTACCATTTGGTATAGAGTTTTTAGGCGAGTAGGAAAGTCGATGCCTTTTCCACACTCGAATACCAAGGATTTTGATTTGTTCTAGAGTTTTGGTTATAGGAAACATACCTCTTTAGACTTGATTTCGATATGATATTTTGTAGTCTGAATTATTTAGAAAATATGAAACAAAGTTATTTTTATAGGGAAACATTGACGGTTAATTAGTGGATGTTGATGATAATTAGCTTGACATGGAAATACATTCAAGGCCATGTGTCGGATTTGGTCATTTCTCTGATTGAATGGATCAGTAGACCTTCTTACTGACACTATAGAAGGTACGGTTTCTTTTGAAGTTTTCTTTGCAACTCATTTGTCGATGTATTCTATTTTGATTTTGAATTTCATTTCATCTTTCAGGGGGAAGGAAACCTTCAGTTGCTGCTATTGATGGTCTTGCCCTGGGTGGAGGGTTAGAGCTTGCGTGGTTTTGAGAATAAAGTTTTGGTATTGCTTCTCAACCGTCTTCCATCTTTGCTGCTGCTTTTTGCTGTTTTGCTATTTGAATTGAATCTACTCACATCTTCGTCTAAGGTGATTTTCATTATTTTATTATTATGCCTTACAGTGTAGCTTTTTTGGTGAATATCATTATACTATATATCTTTTTTTGAATTTCTTTTCAATATGCTTGAAATAGATAGATCAATCAATGTCTCTAATATTGCTCTTTAGATATTGTTTAACATCCAGCATATGGCTTAGTAGTAGTAAGCTTAGATGCTGAGTTTGTATAGTTAAGAGTGTGAATCTGCTGAAATTAAATGCTGAGTTTGTATAGTGAAGTGAAAATATGGATTAAGGGATAAAATGTGTATAATTGATATTGATATAACTGTAATCATAGTAATCACTAATTACATCCTAACCCCCCAAAAACTTTCTATCATTGTTATTTTTACTTTATATTTTTTTATGTTCAAAACATTTTTCAAACAAAGCTCTTGTTTGCTTAGAATAGTAATTATTACATATAAATTGTATTATCATCTTTCCTCGTGGACTCATAATTTTAGTCATTGTATTTTGATATTTGTTGACACATCTACTACACATACAATAAAAATTTTAAACAAGACTATCAAAAATTAAGTTCAAACTTAAAACATCTTTTTATTTAAAAGAGATTTCTTACAATTTTAATTTCATATATTTATCTATCGTTAAGTGAGGTACTTACTAACTTTGTGAATTGAATTCGCCATAGGGGTTACTTGTGAAGAGTGAAAGTTTGACCGTTTTTGTTTAGCTTAATTAAGACATGGATAAGACATGGATGAATTCAAACCGATTGTCGAAAGAGTACGAGAAAGGGGTATGGGAATTTGTTGAGTTTGCGGTTGCGCACTCCAAAGACCCGCTTCGAATGCCGTGTCCTTGCTTGGGTTGCTGTTATGCCGGGGGTAAGGTTGACGGGAATCCGTTGGGATCTCATTTACTACGGTTTGGAATTGATAGAAGTTATACATGTTGGACAATGCATGGTGAGAAAAGTACCGGGAATGCTGAGTCGAGTTGTAATAGGAAGTATGCTTCAAACGACGATTGCACAGACACATACGATTGTGATCGAGTCGAAGAGATTGCAGAAGCGCTTGAAGAAGATCTTGCGGATTGTCCCAAAATGTTTGAGAGGTTGGTAAGCGATGCAGAGAAACCGTTGTATGTTGGTTGTTCAAAATTCACAAGATTGTCTGCGGTGTTAAAGTTGTACAACTTAAAGGCGGACAATGGATGGTCGGATAAAAGTTTCACAGAGTTATTAGCCCTTATGAAAGATATGCTACCAGAGGATAATGTTCTTCCCAATCGAACGTATGAAGCCAAAAAGATGTTGTCTTCTATTGGAATGAGCTATGATAAGATACATGCATGTCCAAACGATTGCGTTTTGTTTCGAAACGAGTATGCAGCGTTGAATGAGTGTCCTAAATGTGGTGCCCCTCGATATAAGAAAAAGTTGTCTCCTGCTAAAGTCTTATGGTATTTTCCTATAATTCCGAGATTTAGACGCATGTATCGTAGTGAGACCGATTCAAGACACTTGACTTGGCATGCAGATGAAAGAATTATTGATGGAAAGTTGCGACATCCGGCAGACTCACCACAATGGAGTAAAGTTGATACTGAATATCCTGAATTTGGAAAAGAAGCAAGAAACCTTCGGTTGTCATTGTCTACTGATGGAATGAACCCGCATGGTATTCAAAGTATCTCGCATAGCACATGGCCTGTGATTCTTATGATTTATAACTTACCTCCGTGGCTATGTATGAAGCGTAAGTACATGATGTTATCTATGCTAATTTCTGGGCCTAAACAACCAGGGAATGACATAGACGTATACTTGGCACCCTTAATCGAAGATTTAAAGTTTTTGTGGGAGAGAGGTGTGGAAGTTTACGATGGGTATAGGAAAGAAAGTTTCAACTTGAGGGCGATGTTGTTTGGAATAATTAATGATTTTCCAGCATACGGAAATCTATCCGGGTACAGCAACAAGGGTCAAAAGGCGTGTCCTGTTTGTGAAGATGAAACCGATACGACACGATTGGCGCTTTGTCAGAAGAATGTCTTTCTCGGCCATCGTAGATTCTTAAATTCTAATCATCACTACCGTGGGTGGAGAAAAGCATTCAATGGAGAGGCCGAACATCGTACAGGCCCGCCTTTTTTGTCAGGTGATCAAATTTTTGAAAAGGTGAAAGATGTGAGCACTCAGTTTGGCAAGCCTTTTGCACATTCAATTGTCAAGGGTGGGTGGAAGAAGAAGTCAATTTTCTTTGAACTTCCATATTGGAAGTCGTTGTACGTAAGACATTTCCTGGATGTTATGCATATTGAAAAAATGTATTTGACAGCGTTATAGGTACGCTACTCAATATACAAGGAAAGTCTAAGGATGGCGTTAACATAAGGAATGACATGGTAAACATGGGGATGAGAACTGAATTGGGGCCCGTGACGAAAGGAAGACGAACATATCTGCCACCTGCTGTTTACACTCTATCTAGAAAGGAGAAGAAAACATTGTGTAAGTTCCTCAGTGAAGTAAAAGTTCCAGAAGGCTACTCTTCAGATATTAGAAGACTTGTGTCCATGAAAGACCTCAAGTTAAAGAGTTTGAAGACGCATGATTGCCATGTTATAATGGAACATTTTTTACCAATAGGTATACGTTCTATTCTGCCAGAAAAAGTAAGAAGCGCAATAACTAAGCTGTGTTTCTTCTTCAGGTCTATTTGCAGTAAGGTGGTCGATCCCGCGATCTTACCAACATTGCAAAATGAGATAGTTGTTACTTTATGTGATCTTGAAATGTATTTTCCTCCCTCGTTTTTTGACATAATGGTTCATCTAGTCGTTCATCTTGTGAAAGAGACACAACTGTGCGGACCAGCTTATATGAGATGGATGTACCCTGCTGAACGTTATATGAAAATATTAAAAGGGTACGTGAAAAACAGAAGTCGACCAGAGGGTTGTATTGCCGAGCGATACGTTGCTGAAGAAGCGGTTGAGTTTTGTACTGAATATCTGTCAAATGTTCAATCAATTGGACTCCCCAAATCTCATATTGTCGAAAAAAAAGAAGGAAAAAGGCTAATTGGAAATAAAGTTGTGACAGTATCAATGGTCGAACGGGATCAAGTGCACTTGTATGTTCTGCACAATGAGATTGAGGTTGAGCCGTTTGTTGAAATGCACAAAGTTGTTCTCCGAGATTTAAATCCAAATAGAAATGAGAACTGGATAGTACGAGAGCACAATCGAAGTTTCATACCGTGGTTTAGAGATCATATTTATTCAAAGTATCGTTCAGATCCTGCTTCAGTAACAGAAAGGTTGAGATGTTTAGCCTATGGTCCATCTGTAATTGTGCTTTCTTATAGCGCATACGCAATTAATGGATACACATTTTATACCAAAGAACAGGATGATAAAAGTACTATGCAAAATAGTGGTGTTACCTTGGTAGCTAGAGCTATGCACATATCAAGTGCGAATGACTTAAATCCGAAATTTGCAAATTTGTCATATTTTGGGGTTATCGAGCGCATTTTGGTGTTTGATTACGCGAAGTTTCAGATTCTTGTATTTGGTTGCAAGTGGGTTGAAAATAATAGTGGCGTACGAATGGATAAGTCAGGATTTTTGCAAGTGGATCTCAATAGGGTAGGGTACAAAGATGAGCCTTTCATTCTAGCCTCTCAAGCTAAACAAGTGTTCTATGTCAATGATCCGACAAGTACGAAATGGTCTATAGTGCTTTTATCTAACAAAATAGTTGATGAAAAAATTGAAGATCAAGGTGATATTGGTGTTGGCATTGAATCTTGTACAAGAAACGATCAAAATGAGAATGAATCTTGTATTAGAAATGATCATAATGAGGGTATTTGGATCAATCCAACCGTCCGCATTGTTAAGAGACGCGTAGTACACAATCCTACTAAGAAAAGAAAGAGACGTTAGTGATAAAGTAATGGTCTCGATAACCTTCACTCGCTTATGTTTAGTAATGGTCTCATTTTTATATTTTTTAATTATTATATTTAGTAATCTGGCATCGAATATGTGAAAATCTTACAATTTGTTCTTTAAAACAATTTGACTAAAAATTAAGATTTATTAAATGAACATGCTTTTAATATTGATAGAGTATGCATCCCCTCATCTTTGCCTAAAAGAAATATCATGAAAAAGTAATATTGATTGTATCACATGCTTTTATTTTATTAATAATAAAAAAGTAAATTTTTTCTACTTAACTTAAATTCTTTTTTAAGAAGGAAAGCATACATTGGGTATGTTTGGCAGATGATGCAGGGATGAATATCTTCACGTTGAACAATTAATAATGGATTGATTTTTTTTCTTCTTATAATAACTTCTATGTTGTAATTTTTTGAAATGTTTCTCATATAAAGTTAGTGTTAATAGTGTACTAATGTGCTTTAGTTTGTTTGATACAGGTTCAATGGCTCCAGATAGATATGCTCCACCTGAAAACCCACCTGAAAACTCACAAGAAAACTCACAAGAAAGAGTTGCTTCGGATACAAATGCTCCACCTGATACTGAAGCAAAAGAGGTTGCACGAGGCATCACTATTATGAAGGGAATCATTCGACATTGAGACCAAGGATTAGTATACCGATTGGAATGGAATTCTGATAAACAACCAATTGGTCCTAATTCTGCAAAGTTGACAAGTTATATTGGTACACTTGTCCGTATGCATATTCCGGTCTCCGTAGCTACCTGGAAATCGAAAACGAAAAATTTAGAATTGGAGGAGAAAAAACAAGCGATTTGGGAAGAGCTTCAGGTATATATCATATATGGTTAATTGTTGTTATTATCTTGACGATAAATTGTTTAAATTACTTATACTAACACACTTTGCGTACGTTTTTTTGCAGAGGACTTTTGAGATACCAGATGAACGTAAAAGCTACATACTTAGTTTGGCCGGCAAAAGATATAGAGGGTGGAAAAGTTTTTTGACAAACACCTATCTTAAGGATAAAGATGGAAAATTTCTTGAAGAGGCACCGGGACGGCCAACAAAGTATGCGACCTTCATTGATGAAGCAGATTGGGCTGAGTTTGTAAAGCAAAGAGATGAAGCTTTTCAGAAAAAGAGTGCCACGCTATTAAACTAACAGAAATTAAGAAAGCATTAAATTGCAGAAATTAAATGTCCTACGCTATTACAACGCTTCGGGAATGGGGGTACAAATTTATGAATGGGGAGAAGAGTAAAGTAAACCCTATTTTATCTATTACATCCCTTAACAGTTACATAATTATGAAAATAACGATGCGAAAAATAAACAAACACGCAACGATGGTAAAAAGGAAAAGAAATTTAAAACCTAAGAAATTTTAATATTTTTGTAAATATTTTATTTAGAAAAATATTTTATAGCATAAAAAAAATAAACCTTAATTCTAATTAATTTACAAACTAATTAGTAAAGTAAAACAAAGTGTGATTAAATCAAAAAATTTATTTACAAAATTTTTACTAATTAATTAAAAATATAAATCTAATATTTTTTGGGATTTTTTCTCATAATCATAAAATAGATATAATAAATTAAGAGTGTGCAAAAAATCATCTTAAAGTGAGAAGTTTTGATTGGTTAAAAATTGGTTGAAGTTTGTTAAAAAAAAACTAAAGAAAAATAGCGGTAAAAAAAGGGTTTTGTGGCTGCCAAGGCTTGAACTCAGGACCTTATGGTCACAGTTCCAAAAGCTTACCACCAGGCCACATGCATGTAGTGTTAAGGGAGTGCCTTAGTGAAAATATATGTGAAACATGCTTTTGAAATCATAAAAAATCAAAATAAATCACAAAATAGCAAAAAGGGGGTTAACTATGGTTCGAACCCTCGCCCTTGTGGTGAAAGTGACATGAAACGTGTGTTGCTTTCCACTGGGGTGGCCGTTACATCCGTTCTTGAAATAACACCCAATAAATATAATATTGGATGTCAAAATTTGAAAATGGCCAGGATGTTCATCTTCTTCCCTGTTTCACGATTCTTACAATAACTCTTGATACAAATATTTGATGATCTCTACACAACTTCCAGGAGAAATATGATGATTGCTTTAGCTTCCTGGGACCTTAATGAGTATGTTGCAACTCTTACTTTTCCTTGAGAGTGTCTGGATTAGTATATCCAAGTCAAGTTGCAAAGATGTATTTTGAAAATGGTGGATGTTGAAAATGGAGTTACAGTGGCAAAACAGAGGCTTAGATCACTTATACATGATGTGTATAAAGTGTTTGGATGATTTGTTTGGACAAAAGTTTCAAGGTTTTAAGTCTCAAAGAAATGGATTTTGAAAACTCGAGAAATGAGTTTTAAGCCCAATTCGGGTTTGAGAGTGTATGAGAGGTTTAGAGGGCTTATGAATTCGTGGTTTATAAGTACAAGGATGACCTCTATTTACAGGGAAAGGTTGGAAGGAATGAGAACATCAATTTTGAAAGTTAAAGAGTTATGGTTTGGTTTGAAAATGCACAAAAAAGCAAGTTGCTTCATGATGAAGAAAAGGAGTGATTCAAAGGACTTTGTCATGCTTTACTAGCTTCTATAAGATTGCCTCTGATCATCAAGATTGTTTGTAATCTTTGGAACAAGTCACAAGCTTGAATGAATAGAGTGGTTAGCATAAATCTTGCTTTATCAAAGTGGGTATGTTACTTTTTGCAAATTCAACCATAAGTGGTATCAAGATTTGGACAAACATTGAATCCTTGTGTAATACACTTAGGGCCTGTGTAATTACTTAATTATGGAGATATTTGGAGATAACATAGCATGAAAAGAGAGATCTTGTAGCTTTGGTTGGAGTTTTGGCCATAAGGTCATCAAAAAATGAATTATGATTCAAGTTTGAATCGCCAACTTCTTCTCTTCGAATCTCCTAGCTCAAACATGATATTTTCTTGCTCTTGAACATTTTGAAAATATTAGAACAAGATATACAACTTTCATGTTGACCACTTTGGCTAATTCAAAAGGGAAATTGGTGAAAACTAGCCAAGAAGTTGAGTTAAAAAGCTGATCCAAAATATTTCTAAGTGTTGGGTAAAAATACCAGAACTTCATGGGCCCATGTCTCTTAATCCAAGCACTTTTTAAGGATCATCCCACATAAATAAAGTTGTAGAATTCATTAATCCCTATAATTTTCATGTTGAAAGTTTTCCTTGAATCAGCTTGTATCTAGAGGAAACTTGCTTGTTGAAATAAAAAACTTTTACCAAATCGATGGGCTCGTATGAATGGATTTTGGAGTGCCTTGAGCTTGAGCAATGATATGAACCGCCTCCTAGAGTCTCCAGGAAGGTGATGAGATGCTTCACACTACTTGGGAACGGCTGGAAATAAGGGTTTCAAGTTTCTCTAGTTTTGAGAATTTTTGAAAGCCTTAGGGCTATTCTTTGGGCAGGCCAATGTGTATCCATTTGATCTGAGTGTTGTGCATATATAGAGCATGGATTTAGGGTAACAAAAGTATTATGATATCATGTATAATCAAGTGTATAAATTATTTCCAAAATCCATTCAAAAAATTTCCAAAAGTGAATATTTCCTTCCCCTCTTGGTCCACACGACTTGGACAGCTTGTCCTGAGATATTTTGGTTTCAAAAAGATTCAGATTTTCTATCTTACATATTTCTTGCATTTATTTTGTGTTTATTTAATTTAATTTTGATTTTAAATAAATAAAAATAAAAATAAATAAAATAAAAAATAATAATAATGCATGGATGCACTTAGGGGTCATTAAACATGTCATGGACACGTTTAAATTCCAAAGCTTATGCCCAATAGCCTAATATCATAAATTTGTTCGATTGAGATTTCATGCATTTCTCAAAAATTTCCCAAGTTGTTCAACCAATAAATTTCTCAATTTTCATCTTTTTAATATGATCTAGGATATTTTAGAAAGCTTAAGATGTCCTCTACAACTTCTATTTTGATCATTTTTGCATTTGGAGAATTTATCTTGATGTAAGTTTCCTTGACAAAAAGTGTCTTTTGGTAGACTTTTAAAATGACCTATAATGTATTAGCTCATATCTTTCAAATGAAGCACTTTTTAGACTTGAGCACAAATACAAAGTTGTAGAGAATTGAATTTCCTTAAAAATGGGCTTTGGTTGGGGAAAATTTTATGAAGCATGTGAAAGTTATGCTTAGTAAAATTTTAGTTGACTTTTCCTAAAGAAACCCTAGTTTGACAATTTTTGACTTTTGATGATTTGAGGGCTTTCCTTTAGGAATCATGATCAACCCTTGATCAAATGATGACTATCACTTTAAATTGTTAATGTTGACCAAAATTATTGAAGTTTGACTGTATGTTTACCACAGTTGACTTTTTACCCAATATAGTTGATTTTCAATATCTGAGCTATTGACTGAGCAAACTTGTGATGCAAGACTTAAAACTTGACATGAACATTGTTGAAGACCTATGATGAACCATGAAAACCATTTGAGACCTTTGAAACCCATTTTCCCTTATGAAAAATGAAACGCTATTTGTAGACCCTTTGCTTAGGAGGAGCATTTTGACTGGTCAACCCTTGAGTAACTTTGAGTATTTGAGACCTTTGTGAGCATGTCTTGAAGAAAATGGGAGTGAAAATTTTGGGGGTACCACAGTTGCCCCTGTTCAATCTTCTTAAACCTGAAGAGTTAGATTGGCTTGTCCGCCATTCGTGACTTGAAGATGAAAGATGATTGAACACTTATGTGCCCATAAATTTGCACTCGCCGGTGCACGAAGTAACGTTATTGGTTGATTATACCAGGAATGCGCTTAAAGATGCCGTTGGAGAGGTGACAGAGAGTCATCAGAGATGGGCTTATAGATGCCATCCAAAATAACCGTTGAAAGAAATTATACTAAGTCTACGCCCAACTTCAACTGGGAGAAGTATCATAATAAATCTACGTTTGATTTAATCTGAGCCAGAAGATGTCTACTGGAAGAAGTATCAAAATAAATCTACGCTTGATTTAATATGATCCAGAAGATGTCTATGCTCGTCTTTAACTGGAAGAAGTATCAGAATAAATCTATGCTAGATTTAATCTGAGCCAGAAGATGTCTATGCTCGTCTTTAACTGGAAGAAGTATCAGAATAAATCTATGCTTGATTTAATCTGAGCCATAAGATGTCTACTAGAAGAAGTATCAGAATAAATCTAAGCTTGATTTAATCTGAGCTAAAAGATGTCTATGCTCGTCTTTAATTGGAAGAAGTATCAGAATAAATCTACACTTGATTTAATCTGAGTTAGAAAATGTCTACGACTGTCTTCAACTAGAATAAGTATAAGAATAAATCTACGCTCGATTTAATCTGAGCCAGAAGATGTCCGTGTCTGTATTCAACTGGAAGAAGTATCAGAATAAATCTGCACTTGATTTAATTTGAACCAGAAGATGTCTATGCTCGTCTTTAACTTGAAGAGGTATCAGAATAAATCTACACTGGATTTAATCTGAGCCAGAAGATGTCTATGCTTATCTTTATTAGAATATGTATCAAAATAAATCTACGCTTGTTTTAATCTAAGCCAGAAGATATCTACTGGAATAAGTATCAGAGTAAATCTATGATTGATTTAATCTGAGCCAGAAGATGTCTATGCTCGTCTTTAACTGGAAGAAGTATCAGAATAAATCTATGCTTGATTTAATCTGAGCTAGAAGATGTCTACTAGAAGAAGTATAAGAATAAATATACGCTTGATGTAATTTGAGGAAGAAGATGACTGCGATCGATTTCAACTATAAAATATGTTTCTTTGAGAATGACTCTCTGAGGAAATTGCGCAAGTAGCCATTTGTCAGATGTAGCTTTTGAGAAGACTTGAAATTCTGGCAGCAGATACTCAATGTCACAGTGAATGTTATGACACCGTATCTGACTTTCTATAAGACAGTAAATTAAAAAGCAGTAAAGAACACAGTCAATTGTTTACCCAGTTCAGTGTGAAACAACACCTACTCTGGGGGCTACCAAGCCAGGGAGGAAATTCACTATAAAAGATATTAATTCAGGAATAAACCAACCAGTTTATCTCCTTCACTTAAGACCTACCCAATGCAACTTCAATCTAAGTTCAACTTAAACCTGAGTTCCTACTCACTCCCCCTCAATCACAGCAGTGATACTAAACAATTGACTAATGAAATTATGAAGACACTCTTCAGAACATACACTTGATTATTCTTCACAGCTTTTAATCAAGTAACACAAACACTCGTGCTTCAAAGCTTTGAGTGATACATAAACCTAACTTGACCTTGCTTCAAAGCTTTAATCAAGTGACACAAACACTCTTGCTTCAAATCTTTGAGTGATACACAACCCTTACAATCAAAACCTACTCCAAGTCACTTATCACAATGATACTTGCTTGGATTACAGTAGTTAAAACTATACATCTCCTAGATGATCTTCTGTCTAAAAGTGTTTTTCACCAACAGCCTTCCTGTTGAATATATAGGCAGTTGTTCTTCAGTTAGGGCTTCCATGAAAATAGCTAGGGTTAATTAGGGTTAACCTCAAGACTTGGTCACAAGACTTTATCAACCAGTTTAGGGTTCAGCCAAGTTAACCTAAAGTCCACGTGAGATTCTGTTCTGGAATGTATGAACCATATTCCTGAAAAATCTCAGAATTAACACAACTGCATAACTGTTAGATCAGTACAGGATGTCTTAACATTGGTTATGACAACAAGAATCCTGTTTACTGATTTTGGTAGAATGTAATAAATGTGATCATTGCATAGTGATCAGCTACACACTCATAATGAGCAGCTACTGTATGCCATTCTTTTTCTGCAGAAAGTACCTAGTATCCCAGAATGTTATGACATCAGTCATGACATTCACACACCTGGTTTTACCAAAAATACATGCCAATAACCAAACATTTACAAACTCCCCCTTTGGCAAATTTTTGGCTAAAACCCCTAAACAATCAGAGATTAGAGAGCAGCAGAAATAATATGTCTGCAGAAAAAATAATGTCTACCAAGTATAATTAACACAAAATCTTCTCCCCCTCTTTAGCCATAAATAGGCCAAAGATACATGTACTTTTAAGTTATACAGTCATCCAAAATGAATAATAAAAACAAAAAGTCTGAAATCACTTGCAACAACAGGTACCAGCAGCAAGCTTGACAACCCCACTGATCTTCAAGCACTGTCATCTTCAGATGAGGCACTATCTTCAGCATTAAGCTGATCTTCAGCAGCATCCTCTTCCCTTCTTTGTCCTTCAGTCTCCTCCTATTCTAGTCTAGCAATTAGGTTCTCAAGAGTCCTTTTCCTTGTCTCCAGCTCTTTGCAGGTTTCCTTCAGCACAGCTATAACATCAGATTTCTTGGACTGAGTTTTGACAGTTGATGTCTCAGCTGATGTCATGACAATGTCAGGAACACGAGTTCCCTGAAATAGCTTATAGTGCAACCCAATAGCAGGGGCTCTTTTGCATACAGTATCTCTTTCCACTAGAATGTCAGGATACTGAGCAAGGACAATACCACATAGGAGGGAGGGAAAGGCAATAAGGCCTTTAACAGCATAGCTTCCAGCATGTTTTAAAGTCTGATCAAAGATATACCTGCCATAGTCAAATTCTGTCCTGGTTCCAACAGCATAAATGAATCTTCCCAATCCTGTGGAGATGGTTGATTTATGGTTGGTGGGAACCCAGTTGGTTGCACCAATCTTGTGCAGGATGGCAAATTTCATGCTTAGCTTGCTTGCATTCAGCTTGCCTTTTAAGGGCCAGCTCTTGACTTGATTTGCAGTGATGGTTTGGCATACTTGGTTGTCAGTAACCTCTAGTTCAGGGCAAGCCTCATCTGGTCTTCCAAGGAATTTGTTTATTTTAGAGGGAGAGAAATTTACCTTTCTTCCTCTCACATAGACACACTTAAAGTCAGCTGACCTTCCATCAGCACATCCATCAGATAAATTCACTATGAATTCTTTGACAAGATTTTCATATGAGTTGGTAAACTTTACCATAATATTCATTAGACCAGCAGTTTTGATTAGGTCCATGATCTCCTTACATTCCATGGCACCATTGTTCAGTTCTCTTTCCAAAGCTATTCTTTTCAAACAAACATACTTCCATCTGTTAGCATTTTCAGGGTGGTGAAAAGAAATGTTGTCAGTGGGGACTTCAGGAACTTTATCCATTTTGCTTGATGGGAGTTTCCTTCTGAGAGGAATGTCTTCAGCATCAACTTCAAATTCTGATTCCTCATCAGAATCAGAAGGTTCAGGCTCTTTCCTTTTCTTTGCTATTGGTTGTCTCACAGGCTTTGAGAGACTACCAGCAGGTACTCGGGTTTTCACCTTCCCTTTGGAAAATCCAGTCTTCACAGTTTCTACACCAGTCTTGTCTTCAGACCTGGTTTTCTTATGACCAATATCAGCAGTCTTCTCTTTGGTCAGACATTTTGCAGCATCCTGCTTTCCTTTTCTGTTCATCATCCTTCTAGCTATGCTAGGGTTGATATTTGCAATTAGGTCATTGTCAGAGTATTCTTCATCCACATCAATAATCGGGGGTTCAACATCCTTCTCTGAAGGGTTCTGGAGATCATCAAGATTTTCAGATGATTTCTGAATGTTGTCATCCGGTGTCTCAACATTCTTAGTGACATCTGGATTCATTTCAACATTTGGACTAACAGATTCTTGATTTAAAGGGACAAAAATGCCAGGTACCGAGTGGTTCTCATTCAGAATTCTTGTAACAAGTCTAGCTATTGCTTGATGAACATAGGCTGAGCCTTCCCTATTTGCTATTTCTGAGGGAACAAAAGATGATGGTTGAGAGGGATTACCAGATGAAGAAGATTGAGACCTTCCTGCATGCCTTTCTCTCAGCTTTTTAACCTTAGAGGGGTTAGCTGCCAGTTCTCTAAGAGGAGTAATCTCCAGAACATCAGAATCCATGCAGGTTGTGATTGCCCTAGGTTCTCGATTAGAGGATGAGGAAGAAACAATCGTCTTTGAAGAGGATGATGTCATGGATAGTTGAGACATTTTGAGAGTCTTAGAAAACCAGTAACAACGAGAGTGAAATCTTTGATTGAGAGAATGGAGATTGTTGCAGAGCCGAGAGAGGAAGGAGGTAAATGAGTGTCTATTCAACTTCTTAATAATTTTGAAAGAAATAGGGAAACATATGATTAACCCAATCAAAATATACTTAACACAAAAAACTCCTTCATCCCTTGTTTTAAGCAAAATTAATTGCTACATTTCCTCATGTTGGCAAATACCCAACTTGCCCCTCAAATTTTCAAATTAATTTGCATCAAGTGCCTTGGTAAAAATGTCAGCCAGCTGTAGTTCAGTGGCAACATGTTCCAGTTTAATCGTCTTCTCCTCTACAAGATCTCTGATAAAGTGATGTCTACTGTCAATATGCTTGGTCCTGCTATGCTGAATAGGATTCTTGGAAATGTTGATTGTACTCAGATTGTCACAGTACAATGTCATAACATCTTGTGTGACATTATACTCAGTAAGCATCTGTTTCATCCAGATCATTTGAGAACAGCTACTACCAGCTGCTATGTATTCATCTTCAGCAGTAGAGAGAGACACACAGTTATGTTTCTTGCTGAACCAGGAGACCAGATTATTTCCTAAGAAGAAACATCCTCCAGAGGTGTTCTTTCTATCATCAACACTTCCAGCCCAATCAGCATCACAATAACCAGTCAGAGTTGGTTCACAACCATGAGAGTATAGCAAGCCATAGTTGTAAGTTCCACTTACATACTTCAAAATCCTCTTCACTTGGTTGATATGACTGACTCTGGGATCAGCTTGGTATCTAGCACATACTCCAACTGCAAAAGCAATGTCAGGTCTGCTGGCTGTTAAGTACAGCAGACTTCCTATCATGCTTCTGTACAGGCTTTGGTCCACCTTAACCCCACTTGAATCTTTGGATAGCTTTAAATGAGTAGGTGTAGGAGTCCTTTTGTGACTGGCATTCTCCATTCCAAACTTCTTGACAATGTTCTTTGCATACTTGCTTTGAGACAAAAAAATTGAGTCTTCCATCTGTGTGACTTGCAGTCCAAGAAAGTAGGTCAATTCTCCCATGAGGCTCATTTCGAATTCAGCCTGCATTTGGTCAGCAAAATGTTTAACCATTTTATCTGACATTCCCCCAAACACTATGTCATCAACATAAATTTGAGCTACCATTATCTTTCCTCCTTCATTTTTGACAAAAAGGGTTTTATCCAAGCCTCCTTTTCTGTATCCTTTGTCAGAGAGAAATTTTGTCAACCTGTCATACCATGCTCTAGGAGCTTGTTTCAGGCCATATAAAGATTTCCTAAATTTGTAGACATGATCAGGGTAGTTTGGATCCACAAATCCTTTAGGCTGTTCCACATAAACTTCCTCATTTAAGTACCCATTTAGGAAGGCACTTTTTACATCCATCTGAAATAACTTGAACTTCAGGAGACAAGCAATTCCCAATAGGAGTCTGATTGATTCCAGTCTGGCTACAGGGGCAAAGGTCTCATCAAAATCAACCCCTTCAACTTTAGTGTATCCTTGAGCAACAAGTCTTTCCTTATTCCTGGTGACAACTCCTTCAGCATCTGATTTGTTCTTGTAGATCCATTTTGTGCCAATGATGTTTGTTCCTTCTGGTCTAGGAACTAACTCCCATACTTCATGTTGCTTGAATTGGTTCAATTCATCTTGCATTGCTCCAATCCAGTATTCATCAGTTAAAGCCTCCTTAACATTTCTTGGTTCAATTTTAGACACAAAGCAAGAGTTTGAGATGATTTCTCTAGATCTTGTAATGACTCCACTGTTAGGATCTCCTATGATGAGTTCTTTAGGATGATCTTTCTGAATCCTAATGGAAGGGTTTTTGTTAGCTTCCTTTGATTCAGAGTGTGGTGCAGTAGTGTTAGGTAGATCATTTTGTTGAGTTGAAGTCTCAAAGAATGTCTCAACATTACAAGGGACATCTGTTTCCTCATGATAATCATCAACTATGACATTTATTGATTCCATCATGACTTTGGTCCTGGAATTGAATACCCTATAAGCTCTACTGTTGGTGGAGTATCCTAGAAATATTCCTTCATCACTTTTAGGGTCCAACTTTCTCCTTTGTTCACGATCTGCCAGAATATAGCATTTGCTACCAAATACATGGAAGTACTTCACTGTTGGCTTTCTTCCTTTCCAGAGTTCATAAATGGTGGATGAGGTTCCTTTTCTCAAGGTGACCCTGTTATGGACATAACATGCTGTATTCATAGCTTCAGCCCAAAAATGAATAGGAAGTCTTTTGGCATGTATCATTGCTCTGGCAGATTCCTGTATGGTCCTGTTTTTCCTTTCTACAACTCCATTTTATTGAGGAGTTATAGGTGAAGAGAATTCATGATTAATTCCTTCTGAGGAACAGAACTCATTAAAATTACTATTTTCAAATTCCTTCTGATTCTGACAATGCACCCTTCTTTTTCTCTTTGAATTCTTTTGCACAGTTCTTTAAAAACTTCAAATACATCAGATTTTTCCTTAATGAAGTTAATCCAGGTGAATCTGGAAAAATAATCCACAACAACATAGGCATATCTTTTTCCACCAAGACTTTCCACCTGCATTGGTCCCATCAGATCCATATGTAGAAGTTCTAGAACCTTAGAGGTGGTCAGATGTATTGACTTTGGATGTGACATCCTAGTCTGCTTACCAACCTAACATTCACCACAGACTCTCCCTTCATCAATTTGCAGTCTTGGAATCCCTCTGACTGCCTCCATGGATATAATCCTTTTCATTCCTCTTAGATGTAGATGACCAAGTTTTTGGTGCCACAGTTTCACTTCTTTTTCTTCTTTGGCAATAGAACATACAATAGAGTAATTAGTGTTATCAGGCTCCCACAAGTAGCAGTTGTCTTTAGATCTGACTCCTTTCATTACAACTTCTTGTTTCTCATTAGTTACAAGACATTCAGATTTGGAGAAGTTGACCTTGAATCCTAGGTCGCATAATTGGCTGATACTTATGAGATTAGCAATCAAGCCTTTTACCAGCAATACTTCATTTAGATTTGGAACTCCAGGGCAGTCCAAGTTTCCAACTCCTTTGATTTCTCTTCTAGCACCATCTCCAAACGTCACATAACTAGTGGTGTGAGGTTTAACATTGTTGAGAAGATTCTTGATTCCAGTCATGTGCTTAGAACATCCACTGTCAAAGTACCAGTCTTCCTTTACAGAGACTCTAAGGGAAGTGTGAACTATCAGGGTAGTAACTTTTTTCTTCCACAGTGGAGTATATGGTACCTTGTTAGACTTAGGTTTGACACCTGGGTTCTTATTAGGATATCCATATAATTTGAAGCATAATGGATTTATGTGACCAAACCTCCCACAATGATGACATCTCCATCTTTGATACTTTTTCTTCATATTTCTCTATTCTCGATGTTGAGTGCTATATTGTGACATCTGCTTTGACATTTGTTTATCAGGCCTGATCTTCTTGTCTATACCAGATTTCTTTGCTGCCACAAATCCTAGACCAGACTTGTTTCCCACATTTTGTCCAACCTGAAGGATTTCTTCCAATTTGTTAGTTCCATTTGTCAGCATCTTGACAGATTTGGTCATCTGGTCCAGTTTTGAGTTTATCATTTGAACTTCCCCTTCTAGATGACTTATAGTATCAATGTTTGCCTTTTTCTCAGCCTCCAACTTTATTATGAGTTTTGTTTGTCTCTCATTTTGCTGACAGACTTTAGCACTTCTGATACATAATTTCTTGTAGGAATCAACCAGTTCTTCAAATGTCACTTCCTCATCACTAGAGTCACTATCAGAGTTACAAATACCAGTTAGTGCAGTAACTAGTTTGGCAGATTCTTCTTCAGAGTTACTTTCTGAATCATAGTCAGACCAAGTAACAGACATTCCTTTCTTTTATTTCTTAAGAAAGGTAGGACATTCAGCTCGAATGTGCCCATATCCTTCACATCCATGGCATTGAATTCCCCTGCTTTGATTTCCCTTCTCTTCAGACATTGGTCTTCTGCTGGAGTCATAAGATCTGTTAATGTCAGAAGGAATGTTCTTAACATTTGACCTTGACTTTGGATCCATTCTCTTGATGAGTTTGTTGAATTGTCTTCCAAGCATGGCTATAGCTTCTGAAATATTTTCTTCTTCATCCTCCTTGTTTTCATCTTCAGTATTAGATACAAGTGCTATGCTCTTGTTTTTCTTGTCGACATTGTCACTGCTCCCCATCTCAAAGGTCTGAAGAGACCCAATGAGTTCATCCACCTTCAAATTGCTGATATCCTGGGCTTCCTCTATAGCAGTTACCTTCATTGCAAATCTTTTAGGAAAGGATCTGAGAATCTTTCTCACCAGTTTTTCTTCTGACATCTTTTCTCCCAATGCTCCTGAGGTGTTGGAAATCTCCAAGATGTTCATGTGAAACTCATGAATGGTTTCACCTTCCATCATCCTTAGGTTCTCAAATTTGGTAGTCAGCATCTGAAGTCTTGACATTTTTACTTTGGATGTGCCCTCATGGGTAGTTTTGAGAGTGTCCCAAACTTCCTTGGGCAGTTCACATTGATGTACTAGTCTGAATATGTTTCTATCAATTCCATTGAACAAGGCATTTAATGCTTTGGAATTACCCAGGGCTAACTCATCTTCTTCTTTGCTCCATTCTTCCTCAGGTTTCAGACTGATTTTCCCATCTTTCTCAGTTATGGTGGGATGGTTCCATCCTTTGTCAGCAGCTCTCCAAGCCTTTTTGTCTAGTGATTTTAAGAAGGCAATCATATGAGGTTTCCAGTAGTCATAATTTGATCCATCCAGTATGGGTGGTCTGTTTCCAAAAATTCCTTCTTTGCCCAAAGCGCCAGAAAGTGATATCCCTAGATCTCACCCAGTAAGACAGGCAGGGTGCCTGCTTTGATGCCAATTGAAATTCTGGCAGCAGATACTCAATGTCACAGTGAATGTTATGACACCGTATCTGACTTTCTATAAGACAATAAATCAAAAAGAAATAAAGAACACAGTCAATTGTTTACCCAGTTCAGTGTGAAACAACACCTACTCTGGGGGCTACCAAGCCAGGGAGGAAATTCACTATAATAGATATTAATTCAGGAATAAACCAACCAGTTTATCTCCTTCACTTAAGACCTACCCAATGTAACTTAAATCTAAGTTCAACTTAAACCTGAGTTCCTACTCACTCCCCCTCAATCACAGCAGTGATACTAAACAATTGACTAATGAAATTATGAAGACACTCTTCAGAACATACACTTGATTATGCTTCACAGCTTTTAATCAAGTAACACAAACACTCGTGCTTCAAAGCTTTGAGTGATACATAAACCTAACTTGACCTTGCTTCAAAGCTTTAATCAAGTGACACAAACACTCTTGCTTCAAAGCTTTGAGTGATACACAACCCTTACAATCAAAACCTACTCCAAGTCACTTATCACAATGATACTTGCTTGGATTACAGTAGTTAAAACTATACAGCTCCTAGATGATCTTCTGTCTAAAAGTGTTTTTCACCAACAGCCTTCCTGTTGAATATATAGGCAGCTGTTCTTCAGTTAGGGCTTCCACGAAAATAGCTAGGGTTAATTAGGGTTAACCTCAAGACTTGGTCACAAGACTTTATCAACCAGTTTAGGGTTCAGCCAAGTTAACCTAAAGTTCACGTGAGATCCTGTTCTGGAATGTATGAACCATATTCCTGAAAAATCTCAGAATTAACACAACTGCATAACTGTTAGATCAGTACAGGATGTCTTAACATTGGTTATGATAACAAGAATCCTGTTTACTGATTTTGGTAGAATGTAATAAATGTGATCATTGCATAGTGATCAACTACACACTCATAATGAGCAGCTACTGTATGCCATTCTTTTTCTGCAGAAAGTACCTAGTAACCCAGAATGTTATGACATCAGTCATGACATTCACACACCTGGTTTTACCAAAAATACATGCTAATAACCAAACATTTACAAGATTGTCTGGTCATATAAATAGTTGATGATTGTAACGCGGTGGGAGAACTGACTTGGTTGATTTGCGTTTGATTGCAAATGTTGCGGTTAGCAAGAGTCGCCACCGACTTTTCTTTTATCCAAAAGGAAAGGCTGAAAAGAATAGGAAAGACCTTTGAGATGTTTTCTTGAGTTCGGGGGGTAGATTATGAAAAGGGAAGGTATTAAAACCCTTTCCATCCATGGTTTTCCATGGGCTCTTAGTTACTTGCTAGATCACTTGCTTTTGTTTGAAATTATGCTTTGTATGGTTTTTGAAAGTATTTTGAAAAGGTGTCATCGTTTTAGGCAAACTTTGTAATGATTCTCGTTCGTAAGAATGTATACAAAGTGTTGATCTTTTGAAAATGTTTTCAAGTTTGAAAGATGTTTTGAAAGTGTTGGTGTTTGTTTTGAAAATAGAAAGGATATTTTGGTTTTGAAATTGAGCAAGCAACTAGGAACAATCTACCTACTCAAAAGTCTTTCATGTTTATTTCTTATTTCCTTTGACATTGTTATCTTACCATTGATTTGGTAATTAACCCTATCTTTGGATGTAAAAGGGACGGGCAAGGGTCATCGTATAGCCATGATTAGCAATGTTATAAGATATCTTAGCATTTTCTTTAAGGGACTAAGATCATTTTTGAAAGGAGACTTTGATAGCGTCATCGAGGGACTATGATCTTGTATTTTTGCTTGTTTTGGCTAAGATACCTCACATGCGTAATATTTCCATTTTGTAAGGCAACAAAAGTGGATTTACCCTAGGGGTGTATGTGTGCAAGTGTATTGGTTTACATGCTTGATTTGTCTTAATTAGGGTTTGCTACTTGTTGGTTTTATTCTTGCCATACAAAACCTAATTACTAGTATTTGTATATAAAGCATTAAATTGCAGAAATTAAAATTACTAAGCTATTACATCATTTAGGGGAGGGGGTATACAAATTTACAAAAGGGGAATTGCAAGAAATTAAAACCCTAATTATCTATTACAACCATATTGAATTTGAATAAATGTACAAAATTGAATAAGTAAAAATGCAAGAAAGTAAATGTAAAAAAGAAATGTGATTTTTGTTTGATTTTCATGAAAAGGGTTTTTTGACCTAGTTAACTAAAATAAAATAATTAACTAAAAATAAGAAAATTAAGACTAAGTTAGTAAAGTAAATTAATTTAAAGAAAACAAGTTTTTTTAGGGTTTTTTCTATAAATGTTTTTATCTTAATGAAAATACAAATGAGAATTAATTAATTAAAATAAACCTAAGTTCTGAATTAATTTTATTCACAAGAAAATAATATAATAGTTAAACCTCGGTCTAAATATTTATTTGATAAAAATAAATTACTTTATTAAATGACAAATATTTTTGTTCTTTTAGTTTTTTATGAAGAAAATAAATTAAATAAATAAAAATAATAAAATATAAATATTTTTTGTATTTTTTATTAATGAAAATAATAATAATAATAATAATAATAATAATAATAATAATAATAATAATAATAATAATAATAATGATAAAAGATGAAATAAAATAAAATATAAAATTATAGTCAGGGGGTTAAAAAAATAAATGGGGGTTAACAAAAGTAAAAGGGCCCATGTCACGTTTTTGTTGTAATAAAAAAAAGTAAATAAAAATGGAATTTGGGCTTGGTTATGGTATGAGCAAACAGGGGGTATTAGTGAAAAAAAATGAACCAGGCTCAAGGGAGAGAGCCCAAACGCGCTGGAAGGAAAAATGAAAAAAAATGTGGAAAAATGCAAAAGGCAGCGCGCTGGGTATTGAACCCACGCTCTATTGGTTACCAGTGTGCTGCTCTACCACTAGGGTGGCTATACATCCATTAACTTAACTGAAATGATAAATACATAATTTAAAATGAGTCATGAATACACTTCATCTTCAACCTCCAGCCAGACCACCTGTATCTTATTCATTTCTCAACAAAAATGGAAAATGAAAACATGAAAGTTGCTCCATTTTTCCATACGAATCCAACCATATAAATATTATAAACTATAAATCAAAGATGAATGAGAATTTTTGAAAGAACCAAATTCTGACCTAATTATTTTAAGAGATTCAATCTTAAAATTCTCCTAGCTCAACCAAAATAAATGAAATCTATGGACATGTACAGCTTCAGGGCAATGATGTCTACATTTTATCTTCACAAATGCAAGCCTAATAATGCCTAAGTAATGAGATATAAGTTCAAGAAAAATACCTCGAAACTGGAAATCGTGAAATGCAAATGAGTTTGATTCAAGGTGCTGCAATGATCAGGTTAGCTTCCTCAAGTTCCCAGGAAGCTAATGCAATGGTTAGCTTCAATTGAGAGTGGCTTAAATGGCTTGGAGAAGTCAATGTGCAGTGCTCTGTTTTTGGCTATGGAGGATGATGGAAATGAAGTTACAGTCGTGTAACAGGGACATGGATGAGTTATTTTTGATGCTTAGAAGCTTTAGGGACCAAGAGGCTTGAAAACGCACGAGGGAGATGTGAGTTTCAAGTTTTTGGTCAGAATGTGCAACAATGGTGATTTTTGATTCACTTCTGAGTTATTATGTGTTTCAGGGCTTGTGTATGCGTGTGTTTTCTTGCAAATGACTTGTGTATCTATAAGCAAAAGGTTGGAGAGGTTTTTCACAAAGGATTTCTGAGTTATAGGGTTATGGCTAAGTTGCTTGATTTTGAAGAAAAGTGAGAAAATGTAGTTTCAAGGTAGAAAGTACAAGCATGTAGAGTGGTTAGACACTTTAAACATGTTTTCTTCTGATCACTTATCTTGAGTGTGGACAGAGACAACAAGTTAGGAGCTCAAGGAGAGTTTACATTTGCAAAAGCAATGCTTTATCATAATAGCAATGGTAACTTTGTTCCATAAATGGAAATTATCTTGGATAAAGCTTGAATTAAATGTATAATAGCTCAAAAAAGTGTAATATTCTAATTAGGGATAGATATTGAGTTTTAGAGGCCTGCAAAGCAATATTGTGCAACATAGGCTTGAGATTTGAATTCTTGTTCATCACAAAATGACCTATAATTTTAGTTTGAAACTCTAACTTCCTATCCTCGATTCTCCTTGCTCAAGAATGATCTCAAGGAGTTTTGGGAATTTTTTTAAAAGCTTGTTATATGCTCTAAAATCCATCTTTTAATCACTTTTGAAAATCCCCCTTGGAACTATGTGAAAAATTGCCATGAAGTTAGGTCAAAATCCTACCTAAACTAGGGCAACATTTTCACTAAGTGTTTAGTTTCATAACCATGACTTCATGGATTAATAACTTTAGATCGAAGCATTTATAGGAGAAGTTGTATAAAGAAATGTTTTATATCTCATGTATATCTACAACTTTCATGTTGAAAGTTTCTTTTGAATCATCTTGCATCATGGTGAAAAATTGGCTCAAAGTTGTGAAAAAATATGATGTTTTCAACACTTTGAAAAATTTCTATGTTTGAAAACTTTGACTTTTCAAAATGAAATCTTGACTTTTTGATTTCTTGATGAACAAGTTTCATAATTTGACATGTTTTTATGAATTTTGATCTTTGACACTTGATTTTGACCAAAAAGTCAAAGTTTGACTTTTCAATGTACAGTTGACTGAAAATCAACTATCAATCAATTGATCTTGAGCAATGTTTTGAGGCATGCCATTAGGTTAAAATGATGCAATTAAACTCTTGAGATCATGCCTCAAGCCAATTAACCATTTTCTAGGTCAAAAAAATCAAAAATTGCCCTTTCTCAGTCAAAACCCTAATTTTGACCATTTTGCCCTTTTGATGATTTGATCAAATTTCTTGAGGAATTATGGTCCAAACATGATCAAATGATACAAATGAGTTTATAATGTTGATATGGATACAAAATTATGAATTCTGACTGTAAATTGGTTACAGTTGACTTTTTCTCTAATACAGCTGATTTTTAGGTTAACTGCTCAATTGATTGAGCAAAAATGTGATTCAAGGTTTGAAACTTGACATGAGTAATCTTGGGGGTCCATAATGATCCATGAAAGTCATATGAGGCATTGAAAGTTCAATTATCCTTGTGCAATCTCAAACCCTAATTTCAGTCATCAGTGCTTAAGGAGGTGTCTTGAGCTGATCAATCCTTGTGCAGTCTTGAACCAAAGGAGATGTTGTGAGAAAATATTTGATAAATGAGAGGGAAAATTTTAGGGTACAACAATGATGTTTGTCTATTGATTGATTTTTCCTGAAAAGGTAAAGAGTTAGTTGTATGCAATGTCACGATGTATGAGATGCATTGTGTAATGATGCTCTCAAAATAAATAAGGTTGTGCTATATGTGTTTTGTATGCACATGCTATGACGTTTGTAAATGATGTATGGATGTGAAATGATGTTGAAGTGTATTTGTAAATTCATGCAGTATCTTTTTCTGGGAAAATAAATACCTGACTGTTGTTGGGGATGAAGAGTATGTGTACCTTCGATCTTGATGGGTATTCCTGTTGTTTGCTTGAGGAAACCCTGCTGGGGAGTGTTGATTCCTATTTGGGGAGAAGAGTCCAAGAACATTGGCCGTTCACTGATCTACTAGGGAATTTAGATCTTATATACCTTGATTGGGGATAAAAGAGGTGGATAAGCTTTTGAGATGTCGTCTGACTGAGTTTCCAATATCGGTACGGACTGGTCTGGAGAGAATAAGGTTGAATAATCACTGGTCCAATTTCCGATTCAGTAGAAACTATCTGAGGAAAAAACCTTAATTATCTTTTGCTAGAGGTGGGAATCTTGTCGGTAATTTATGGTAGAAACAAACTCAAGTTGGGGAGATTGTAGTCTGTTGGGGAAATAAACCCTCTTTGGGAAATAAACCTTGTTGATAGAGAAATACTTTGTTGAGCAAACAACCTTGCTGAGGGAAATCAGCTCTGCTGGAGAGAAGAAATTTGCACGGGGTTTTACAATTTTGGAGGAATAAACACGACCGAGAAAGAGAATTTCCATAAATTGTACCGATTGGGACTCTGTAGGTAGGCGACATTGTTGGGAAAAAGGTCATATTCCCTTATTTGTTGGGGTGATCGAATGGTGAGTATGATTGGTGTATCCCATTTTATGGGGGATAATTCCATGGAAGTGGCTCTGTGGAGATTTGTGGATAGCTTGAACATTATCGCAACTTCTAGAGTCTTGAGTAAATGCTTATTCCTGTTTTTATGCATATATTTGTTAACAGTTAATCGTATTCATATGCATATGTTCATTAAATTTTAGTCATTGGACGTTTTTGCAAACAAAATAGAAAAAGTAAAAAACAAAAAGTTTGAATTTTGAAATTTGTATTTTTATTGATAGTTTACCGACAAACAGGCGATTTTGTATAAAGAGACATCAATCCTAGTAAGAGGAAATTGTCGTGAATTGAAAAGAGTACAAAGTGAAAGCAAAACATATAGCTATGTGGAAATGATCTCGTCGGATTCTAACTCTGCTATTTCCCCTATGTCTTCAAGCATTTCATACCTTGTTGTCGGAAGAAAGTGATTGTATTAATTTGTACCGTTTGAACTTGACGTTGGTAATAAAGCTTGATGTAAGTGATCTAACGGGACATAGTCATACACTTTAATCCCTAAATTTTTCCTGGACCTCCCTTTCGGGTTTTCAGTCCACCGAGATACCCTTTCTTGCCCAAGCCACCTTTTCAGGTTTTCGACTTGCCGGGTGTACAATCTTTTATATATATCCCTAATGTTTTCCCGAAGCCTTTTGGTTCACCGGGAAACCCTTATTTTTTCCTAGGCCAGTCAACCTAGCAGGTCGTTTTCATGCGTAGTATCTTTTGACTATGTGCGTGTTCACAAGGTGCAGGAAATATTCACCGTCCATGGTAGTCAGTATCATAGCACCACCAGAGAATATCTTCTTGACTAAAAATGACCCTTCGTAGGTGGGAGTTCATTTTCCCCTGGGATCACCTTGCGGTAGAATGATGCACTTTATTACCAAGTCACCAGCCTAATACACCCGATGCTTGATCTTCTTGTTGAATGCCTTTATCATACACTTTTGATACATCTGACCGTGACAGACAGCCGCAAGGCTCTTCTCGTTAATCAAATTAAACTGGTATAGCTTAGACTAAATCTACTTGTCTTTGTCTATGTCTACATCTTACATAATTCTCAGAGAGGGAATCTGAAATTTGATAAGTAGGACGACTTCTATACTGTAAACCAGAGAGAGTGGAGTTTCCCCAGTTGATGTTCGTGCTGAAGTGTGATAGCCATGAAGAGAAAATGGTAACATCTCGTGCCATTCTTTGTAGGTCACAACCATATTTTTCATAATCTTTTTAATGTTCTTGTTGGAGGCTTCCACTGCGCCATTCATCTTTGGTGGATACAAAGAAGAGTTGTAGTGCTTGATCTTGAACTACATACAGAGCTCAGTAATCATAGTGTTGTTAAGGTTGGTACCATTGTCTATGATAATCCTCTCGGGGATTCCATACCGACATATAAGGTTATGTTTTATGAACCGGGCGACCATATTCTTAGTAACATAGGCAAACGAGGCTGCTTCAACCCATTTTGTAAAGTAATCAATGGCGAAGAGGATCAAGCGATGTCCGTTAGAGGAAGTAGGTTTGATCTCTCCAATCATATCGATGCCCCACATTACGAATGGACAAGGAGCAATCAAGATATTTGCCCTTTCATTTCTCAAAGAATCACTATGGATCCTCAAGTTTGCTTCCATCCAATTCCAAGCCTTGAATTACAAATTTTCAAAGAAAGTCATTCACAAGGGCAAAATGGCCATTTTGCACACTGAAAAGTCAAACTTTGACCTTTGGATCAAAATCAAGTTTCCAGAATCATATTTCTTCAAGACATGTTGGAATGTGAGATTTGTTCATCAAGATATTCAAAAGTCAAAATTACTTTGAAAAAGTCAAAATTCTAAATACTTAGAATTTTTCTAAGTGTTTAAGAAATATGACAAGCCCAGAACTTCTGATCAGATTATCACCATGATGCAAGTTGATTCTGGATTAATTTCTAACACAAAAGTTATAGATTTCAATAGGATCTAAAACATTACAGAACAAAACTTCTCTTGGAAATGCTGGAATTTCAAGTTATAAATGTTCAAAGATACGTCCATGAAACTAAAGCACTCAGCAAATTCTGGACACTTTCAAGAAAGAGTTTGGTCAGAACTTCTGGGCCAGTTTTCACAAAGGTTCAGTCAGAGTTTGCAAGGGTAATTCAAAGAAGGTTTACAAAGCGTGTTGCAAGCTTTCAGGAAAGTCTGAGAACTCCTTCAGAACATGTTGGAGCAAAGAGATACAAAGATCAGAAGTTAGATGTTTATTCTAAATTACGTTGAAGCTGAACCTCTGAGCCAAAATTAAGCAATGATGCAAAATATCACATTGCAGGATTTCCGGTTTGATAAATCTCATCATCATTTAAAACTCACAACCACTTTTGAGTCTTTATCCAAAAGATTGAAGAAGTGAAAAACACAAGAAGGGGGGTTGAATTGTAAAACTGAAAATCAATGCAATCAACACGATATTTTTATCCTGGTTCGTTTGATCTCAAACTACTCCAGTCCACCCGTCAAGGTGATTTCGCCTCTCTCCAACGAGGTCTTAATCCATGATATTCAACTGAATATTACAATCTGCTTTAACAACTGCTAAAGCCTTCTTGATGCAAACCACAAACCGGTTTCTCAAGGAATTACTTTCTTACAAAGAATTGAAATCTAGGTGTGTGAATGTTTTCTACAAAACTGTTTATCATAATTGTGATACTACACAAATTAAGCTTAAGAGAACTAGATTGCTAAAATAATTGAGTAAGGAATTTTGGAGCTTTTAGCAAACTGAGAGTGAGGAAGATGATGAATAGATTTTTGGCGTGTAGATTGTTGTAGAGCATTAGCCAATTCAATCTTCATTGACTTGTTTATATAGCATTGGAAATAGTGTACGTTGGAGCAATAATTCTGTTTCAATGCCAATAACATTCTTTCCTTAATAAGCAGATCTTATCTGGAATGATGTCGTTGGTAATAACTCATCTTGAATGCACAGTACCGTTGCCACTTAAGCGTGTTCTGGCTTTGGCTCATTCTGACGCTGCTTAGGTGCTGATGAACTGTTGTTGTCTTTATCAGAGTTCAGATGGTTAAGCGCAGTTCTGTTCATCAAGCTACAACATAAGCGTAAGTTGAATATCCGATTTTCAGAGCTTCAGATCAGAATATCAGAGCTTCAGAGCTTCAGTGTATCAGAGGTGATTAACTTCTTGTACCTGTAGACTTATCCAAAAACAGAAAACATTCAAGTATATCAGAGTGTTAGAATGTTTGAGAATTTTTGTCTCAGTAATCCGTTATTGAAAAATATCATTCTTGTTCTCCCCCTTTTTGTCAGCAATCAAAAAGTGTAAGTAATATAAGCTAAAACGATCAGAGCAGAAAAACTTGTTATATTAAATTCAGAGCCAGACAAACAGTACAGATGATATGCAAATAAAACAATGAAAATATCATGAATGAAAAACTAAGGTTGGGGAGGAAAGCGTGTGAACAGAGTCTCCAGCATTGCCTTAATCTGATCAGCAGTTTCATTCTGCTTGTGCACCATGCTGACTACTGTATCTATCTTGCTGTCTTGCACATCCATCCTTTCCTTCATCTTCTGATCATTTTCATCCATTCTTTGTTGCAGACGAATATCATTCAGCCTCAGCTCTTCCAGAGTCTGCCTGTCCAAGGCAGCTTGAGAAACATCAGAAGCAGGAAGCTTCTGAGAGCTTTCTGCAACATCTTCAGCTTGTCTAACCTCTTCAGCTTGAGTTGTCTGATCTTCTTCTGGCTGCACTTTTGAAGCTAGGCGCTTCTCAGACCATGGCTCACTATCCAGAAGGAGCACTTCTTCCTTCAGCATCTGACTTCCAACTTCCTTCAGCAGCTTGCTGAAATTCTGTTGTGCCTGCTCATAATTGATGTCTTGCAATTTGAGGGCTTCAACACGTACCCATATTCTGAATCGTGTCCAGAGTTGGTCTGAGGCAGCAGGATCAATCATTCCAGGGCAAACTTGCTTTAGAGAAGCAATCCACTGCTGCAAGCCTATTTCAAAATTCACAATGCCAGAGCCAACATCTAGCTGTTTTGGTTTGGGAATGGCTATTTTGTTTTTGAGATCAGCAAGACGGTCAAGGATTGTTAAATCGATGAAGGTCCTGTTGTGGTTTTTTGTAGTTTGTTTGGGAGATGGAGTGGGAGAATCAGAAATAATGATTAGACTGTTTGGAGTATTTGGAGGGGTAGTTTCTGGTGAGGATGGCAGCTGGGGTATGTTTATGGTTGTACCACATGGAAGCTGAATTGCCAAGGGTTGTGGCTCAGAGGATTGAGGAGAATGAGGTTCAGGTGAAGGAGTTTCAGAATGATGAAACTCAGGTTGTGGAGGTGATGGTTGAGGTGATGGTGGATGAAGTTCTGGTTGAGGAGAGGTAGGAGGAATTGCTGGTTGTGGAGAAGGAGGTGGAATTTCTGGTTGAATTTCTGGTTGTTGTGGAATTTGTGGTTCTTCTGGTATGGGTGAGAGAGTATGTTCTGGTTGAGGAGAGTGGGCAATCTCTGGTTGAGTGTTTGGATTGTTTGAGAGGTGAGCGGAAACACGTTCATCAATTTCAGACAGAACTTTGTCAAGTTCTGATTCTGTTGATGGTGTGGGTTTTGGATTTTTGGTGCGGGGTCTCCTGAGAGTCAGTGACTCAGAAGGGTCATCTTCTGGTTCGGTTTCATCAATAGTTGGTATGGGGATTGGAAGTTCATGTGAAGCTGGGGTTGGGATTGATGTTGGAATAGCAGAAGAATTTAAAACAGAAGCAGCAGATAGATTACCTCTTTTCTTAGGGGTCTGCTGGGATGGTCCTTCTGAAGTGGCCTTTCTTTTCTTCGTCTTCTTCATAGTAACTTCTGGTTGTTGTTGGTGCAGATCTTTGATATTCAAATTGGGATCTGTACCATCAGCCTTGCAAGCGTCCAAGTATCTGAGAACCACAACTGGTTTTGATTCAATCTCAGAAAATAGTGGAAAGTCGTCCAGAGGGACTCTTCTGCTGGTGATGTCAGCAAGAGGAGTAACATTGGGCTCCTTTCTGATATTTTCTATCAGTTTCATTTTCTTCAGATTCTCGGCGTTCAGAGGCTTGCCAACAGTTGGTTCAATAGAACTTAATTCTTGAGCTTTTGTAAGGTGCTCTATCAGCCTATTCTCAGTCAGAATATCTGATATTAACCTGCCAAAGGGTATCCAATCCCTTTTTGTCCTTTCTTATTCCCTTGTCTCCTTGACGCTGGTCCTGAGGTGATTAAACAGAAGATGAGCCAAGTTGATCTTTACCTTCTGATTAATAAAATAGATCAGAAACTGCTGATCTATATTTATATAATCAGGAGAGCTTGTTGGCTTCCTGTGATTAAAGCACCCCAGAATAATCTTCGCCCATATTCTGTCCTGATCCTTTAAGTATCTGATCTTACTGCTGGGAACCCCATGGGTGAAAATCTGCCTTGCAATGATAGCAACGTCAGAGCATCTTTCAGCCATGTCGATACAGCGGATACCACCGCCACTGTATCCAATCAATCTTGCTATGTGATCCTCAGTGATCACAATCTTCTTTCCCATTATGTAGGAGGTAACTTGATGTGTTGATGAGTAAGCATGAATCCAAAACTCCTTGACCAAGACTGGGAACGTTGGCCCTACCAACCTATCAAAATATCTCTCCCATCCCTGTGCCCTAACTTCTTCTGTCAAGTCGAATCCATTTTCTTTCAGACTGGAGAAATCAACAATTAGTTCAGACAACACTTCCAAATTCTTCACTGGTGTAAGGAGTGTTCTGAAGGGAACTTGGTATTGTTCAGATGATGTCTCCTTCTGAGAACCTGCAGAAACATTGCTGGAGGTTGCCATGTTCACACTTAGGGTTTTTCTAAGAAAACTGAAAAATGGGTTTCTTTTGAGAGAGATGAACACACAAGGAAAATGCAGAAAAATATTTGTAAGATTGTAAGAAACGGTAAAGGATTAATGAATGGTGTTAATGTGCTTAAATAGATTTTCAAAATGATTTTGAAAACGTAAACAATTTCAAGAAAGAGAAATGATTCATGATTACATTTTAAAACATGATTACGTGCATTTAATGCTTGCTGATTTTGGGGGATTTGAGAAAGATACTTGAAACGGTTACCAGACATGTGTCTCAATGCACCCAATCAGCGTTTTGCCTTCTCAGAAGCGTGCACGCGTTCTGCTTCAGAGATTTGCTGATGATTGGATGACACTTGTTTGATTTAGTGAGCAGCACGTCTATCCTTGAGCTGAAACGCTCAGATCTTTAAGAATAGAATCTGATACAATCTGCATGTCTATCTTTCTGAAAGGAGATTGATCAGAAGTTCACAGTAAAACAAATACATTCTGAAGATTAATATATAGAATTAAAACATTTTCACTCTGGGCAGATTTTCATGCTGAGATGTTTCAGAATGAAATTGAACCTATCTTCAGAAAGGGGTTTAATGAAGATATCAGCCCATTGATGGTCTGTATCAATGAATTTTAAGTTTAAAATTCCTTTCTGAATATAGTCCCTAATGAAGTGATGTTTTATTTCTATATGCTTAGCCCTAGAATGTAAAATGGGATTCTTACTTAAGAAAATAGCAGAAGTATTGTCACAGAGTATAAGGATGTTATTCTCAAAAATCTGGAAGTCTTCAAGCTGACTTTTCATCTAGAGCATTTGTGTGCTACATCCTGCTGCTGCTATGTACTCAGCTTCTGCTGTTGATAGCGCAATTGTGGATTGCCTTTTGCTGGACCAAGAGATCAGATTTTCTCCCAGAAACTGGAAGCTTCCAGAAGTACTTTTACGCTCTACTCTGTCTCCAGCAAAGTCAGCATCGCAGTAGCCTACTAAGCTGTAATTACTAGATTTTCTATAAAATAAACCCAGATTAGTAGTACCTTTCAGATACTTGAAAATTCGCTTAACAGCTGTTAAGTGAGATTCTCTAGGATCTGATTGGAATCTAGCATAAATACATACGCTGAATAAGATATCAGGTCTTGAAGCTGTCAGATAAAGGAGAGAACCAATCATACCTCTGTAGACCTTCTGTTCTACCTTTTTGCTTAGCTCTTCTCTTTCTAGAATGCACGTGGGATGCATTGGAATCTTTGATGGCTTACATTCTGAGAGGTAAAATTTCTTCAGAAGATCTCTGACATATTTGCTCTGATGAATGTAAGTTCCCTCTAGAGTTTGATTGATCTGAATTCCTAGAAAGAATTTCAGTTCTCCCATGAGGCTCATCTCAAATTCTGCCTGCATACACTTAGCAAAATTTCTGGCGACTGGAGCAAAATTTTCTGTATAGTCTATCCCCTCTTGCTGACTATAACCTTGTGCTACCAGTCGTGCTTTGTTTCTGATAACTTCACCTTGTTCATTTAGCTTGTTTCTGAACACCCATCTTGTTCCAATGACGTTGAATCCTTTTGGTCTGGGAACAAGATCCCATACGTCATTTCTGGTGAATTGATTCAGCTCTTCTTGCATTGCTAGAATCCAGTCGTTGTCCAGAAGTGCTTCATCAATAGAAGAAGGTTCAATCAGAGACACAAGTCCCATGAGGGTTTCTTCAGAGTTTCTGAAGCTTGCTCTTGTTCTGATTGGGTCTTCCTTTCTTCCTAAGATAGTTTCTTCTGGGTGATCCAAGCTACTTCTAGGTAATCTCTTCTGAGGTTGATCAGCAACTGTTGTAGGATTGCTAGCAGTGTTCCTTTCAGATGTTGAAGGAGTGTCTTTGTTGAGATCTTCTGATGACTTGTCTTCAGAACCTGTAAATTCAATTTCCATACGTGCAAAAACTTCATTCTGCTTTGACTTTTCAGACTCAAGCTTATCATCAAAACGAACACTGATTGATTCTTCCACAATCTGGGTTTCTGTATTGTATACTCTGTACCCTCTTGAGCGTTCAGAGTATCCTAACATAATACACTTCTGTGCTTTAGAGTCAAACTTGTTCAAATAATTTTTTGTATTTAACATAAAACGAGTACATCCAAATGGATGAAAATATGAAATGTTGGGCTTTCTGTTCTTCCACAATTCATATGGAGTCTTTTTCAGAATAGGTCTTATTGAGATTCTATTCTGAATGTAGCACGCTGTGTTTATTGCCTCTGCCCAGAAGATCTTAGCAACGTTTGTCTCATTGATCATGGTTCTGGCCATTTCTTGCAATGTTCTGTTCTTTCGTTCTACAACTCCATTTTGTTGGGGAGTTCTATGACAAGAGAAATCATGCAGAATGCCTCTGTCATTAAAGAATGACTCAAAATATTTGTTTTCAAATTCCCTACCATGATCACTTCTGACTTTAACGATTATAAGATCCTTTTCATTCTGAACTTGTTTACAGAAGGTAACAAACACAGAGTGTGACTCGTCCTTGTGTCTTAAGAGCTTTACCCATGTCCATCTGCTATAGTCATCTACGATTACTAACCCATACTTCTTGCCACTGACTGAAGCAGTTTTAACTGGTCCAAATAAGTCAATATGCAGAAGTTCTAATGGCTTAGAGGTAGAAACAACATTTTTAGATTTGAAAGAAGGTTTTGCAAACTTGCCTTTCTGACATGCTTCACACTGAGCATCTGAATTGAACTTCAAATTAGGAAGTCCTCTGACCAGATTGAGTTTGTTAATCTGAGATATTCTTCTCATACTAACATGCCCCAATCTTCTGTGCCAGATCCACTGCTCGTTGTTAACAGATAGAAGACACTTTACATTCTGACTTTTCAGTTCAGAAAGTTTAATTTTATTGATGTTGTTTTTCCTCTTTCCATTAAATAGGATAGTCCCATCTTTCTGACTAACAGCTTTACATGATTTTTGATTAAAGATTATATCATAACCGTTATCAGTTAATTGACTTATGGATAACAGATTATGCATTAATCCATCTACTAGCAGAACATTATTTATAGAGGGAAGATTTCCATTACCTACAGTTCCAGAGCCAATTATCTTTCCCCTCTGATTGCCTCCAAAGCCAACGTGGCCTCCAGGCTTAAGTTCCAGGCTTTGGAACATATGCCTTCTTCCCGTCATGTGTCGCGAGCAGCCAGAGTCCAGGTACCATGACTGGTGTTTCTGATTTACTGCTAAAGATATCTGTAACATGTATTATTTTATCCTTAGGTACCCAGATTTTCTTGGGTCCTGATTTGTTAGATTTACCAAAACTCTGGTTGAATTTTGGTTTCACAGAATACTTACTATTAGTGTATTTAATATCATGTGTGTGACCATACACAAAATGTGAGTTCAGAGGAGTGTGTTTAATGGTTAAATCCATGACATTCTTTGGTGTAGGAACCTTACCTTGGTATCCTATTCCCTTCCTTCCGTTTTTGCTAACTCCATAGATCATTGAAGCCATTTTGCTTCTATATATGTTTTTAGCAAGGAACTTCTGGAAACTGTGATCATACTCCTTGATGATCTCATCAGCGCTGCTGGGAGTTTCAGAAATTGGTTCCTTCTGAGAGTTTTGTAAAACATTTTCTAATTTTGAAATTTTATTTCTCATCTCAGAATTTTCCAATTTAAGACTCTTAGTCTTATCAGAGTCAGATTCAAGATTCCTTTTCAGGTTTCTGAATTTAACTCTAATCTGCTGGTACCTTTCCAGAATTTCATTAAGGCTTTCAGCAAGTTCAGCCTTAGAAAAATTAATTGCAAAGTCAGGAAATACCTCTTCAGTATCTGATTCTGAGTCTGATTCAGAAGCTTCACTGTCTTCTGAAATGTTGGCCATGAGAGCTATGTTTGCTCTCTCATCATCTGATTCTGAGTCAGCTTCAGACGAGTCAGAGTCATCCCATGTAGCCATGAGACTTTTCTTCTTTTCTCTTCCAAACTTCTTTTTGGGCTTTTCCCTCTGAAGCTTTGGGCAGTCACTCTTGTAGTGTCCTTGCTCATTGCACTCATAGCAGATGATGTCCTTGGTGTTTGGCTTTCTGCTTCTTGAGGAGCCTTCATATCTTCTGTATCCAGAGGAAGAATCTGTCCTTCTGTATCTGGAAGAAGACTCGTTCTGATCAGATCTTCTGGGATTCCTGAACTTCCTTTGCCTCTGCTTCCGCAGTTGGTTCACTCTTCTGGAGAGGAGAGAAAGTTCGTCTTCTTCTGATGAGGATCCATCAAATGTTTCTTCAACTGCCTGCAAAACTTTAGACTCAGATTTTTTGATAGATTTTAATGCTAAAGGCTTACCTTGCTTCTGAGGTTCATCAACTTCTAGCTCTATCTCATGACTTCTGAGGGAGCTGATAAGTTCCTCCAGAGAAATTTTGTTGAGATATTTTGCTAGCTTCAGAGCTGTAACCATTGGCCTACACTGCTTTGGTAAGCTTCTGATGATTCTCTTGACGTGATCAGCAGTAGAGTATCCTTTGTCCAAAACCTTGAGACCAGCCACCAGAATTTGGAATCTTGAGAACATTGTTTCAATGGATTCACTTTCTTCCATTTTGAATGCCTCATACTTCTGAATGAGCGCAAGAGCTTTAGTTTCTTTGACCTGAACGTTGCCTTCATGCGTCATTCTGAGTGAGTCAAATATGTTCTTTGTTGTGTCTCTATTAGAGATCTTTTCATATTCAGCGGGAGAGATGGCGCTGAGAAGAATAGTTCTGGCCTTGTGGTGATTTTTGAAGTCACGCTTTTGTTGGTCAGACATTGCTTTCCTGTCAATCTTCTGACCGCTTGCATTCACTGGGTGCGTGTATCCATCTGTCACCATGTCCCACAGATCAGCATCATGTTCCAGAAAGAAGCTTTCAATTTTGTCTTTCCAGTAATCAAAATTTTCTCCATCAAAGACTGGAGGTTTGCCGCTGAATCTGTCTCTGTCTTCATTGTTGTCATTGCTGGTGTGTTGATAAGTTCCTGCCATTGTGTTTTTCTGACGCTGGATCTTGTACTGACACGGTTAAGTGTTTTAGCTCAGAACCAGACGCTCTGATACCAATTGAAGAAGTGAAAAACACAAGAAGGGGGGTTGAATTGTAAAACTGAAAATCAATGCAATCAACACGATATTTTTATCCTGGTTCGTTTGATCTCAAACTACTCCAGTCCACCCGTCAAGGTGATTTCACCTCTCTCCAACGAGGTCTTAATCCACGATATTCAACTGAATATTACAATCTGCTTTAACAACTGCTAAAGCCTTCTTGATGCAAACCACAAACCGGTTTCTCAAGGAATTACTTTCTTACAAAGAATTGAAATCTAGGTGTGTGGATGTTTTCTACAAAACTGTTTATCACAACTGTGGTACTACACAAATTAAGCTTAAGAGAACTAGATTGCTAAAATAATTGAGTAAGGAATTTTGGAGCTTTTAGAAAACTGAGAGTGAGGAAGATGATGAATAGCTTTTTGGCGTGTAGATTGTTGTAGAGCATTAGCCAATTCAATCTTCATTGACTTGTTTATATAGCATTGGAAATAGTGTACGTTGGAGCAATAATTCTGTTTCAATGCCAATAACATTCTTTCCTTAATAAGCAGATCTTGTTTGGAATGATGCCGTTGGTAATAACTCATCTTGAATGCACAGTACCATTGCCACTTAAGCGTGTTCTGGCTTTGGCTCATTCTGACGCTGCTTAGGTACTGATGAACTGTTGTTGTCTTTATCAGAGTTCAGATGGTTAAGCGCAGTTCTGTTCATCAAGCTACATCATAAGTGTAAGTTGATCTTTTGATTCTAGTATCTGATATAACATCTTCTGATGCTGATGTTGATATCCAATTTTCTGATGCTGATTATGATGTTCTCTTGCTGATACCCATCAGAGTTTCTGTAAAACAGAAAGTAATTTTTAGGTAGCAAATAGTTCTTACATGAATCATATAATTAATATATATTTTCATTTTGTTATCATCAAAACTTAAACTTAGGGTAGTAGATTCAAACTTTGTTCTAACAAAGATATCCCCACGTTTGGCATAGGAGTACCTTTACTGTCTTGGAAAAGTAAACTTTTGTATAAAAAATGTGCTGGGCGCATACGTTGCTTTTGCTTTTGAGGATACCTTTCCTTAATTCCTGCTTACAAATCCAGCTTAGGCGCTGCTAAAGCTGCTGACCACCATACCTATTTGAAGTTACTTCAGGAGCAATTCAGCGCCTAGCTTATCATGGTGGTGCCCCTTGATCTCTCAAAACTACTAAACCTTTGTCTATAAATTAGACCTCATTGGTAACTGTAAAAGAGTCGGAAATTTGAGAAATAAAAAAGCCTTGAACCCCTGCTAAAATTCCAAGAGTCCAAAACTGCAAACACAAAAATACAAAACCTGTTAGCTTTTGATTCTTGCATTCAAACTCCATTTTCCTCAAGTGTTTCTTGATTAGAACCATTCATATAGTTTCTGATATACATTTAGAAACCATCCTAACTTTCGTGTTCAGACTATGGCATACCCTCCATCAATATCCTCTTCAAAGAACTCAGAACATTGCTCTTTGGTTGTTCAAGAATTTTCCAGCCATTCAAAGGTTTCTAGCCTGCTGAACACGTCAGGAAGCTGGTCAGAACATTACAAGCGGTCAGAATCAGACTCTAGTTCACAGAACATTTTCCATCTGTAAGGTAAGCTTCTGCTGACTCTTGTCATATTACTTAAACAATGTTAGATTTGCACATTCGAAAATAGAATGTAGACATCCTTATTCTGATGCTATATATATTATGAGGTTTCATGTATTTGCCTGCCTAAGTAGGGAGAATTTCAGTTCAGAACTTTTTGAAGAAATTAGGACTCAAAATTAGGATTAGAAAATTCATGCTTGCTTCTGATTTATAGTTCTGATATCTCTTATTTATGAAACATTATGAAACTTGCCATAACTGCTATATGCGCATCTTCTATTCTATTGAGAAATGACTAAGTTGCAGATGTTCTGACTAGCATGAGAGGGAGATGAAGTTCAGCCAGTGGCATCAGAACTTTTGAAATCTTCTTTGTTCCCAGCGTACCCAGAACTTCTGACTTTATTTATTTCTACTAATGTGATTTCTGTTTTTGCAGCACGCCAGAGTCAGAACTTCTGATCTCTTTTAGTTCAGCAATGCACTGATTCTATTTTATTTTTCCTTACTCTTTTTGCTATCACTTCTATTTTCACTAATCAAAAACACCAAAAAAACATTTTACATTTTACATGCTTTATCTTATTTCTTAAAACAAAAAGATCAAAAATATTTTCTTAAACAAAACTTATCTCTTTTCTTAAACAAAACAAGTTCATTTTACATTTCTTGTACATTCTTATCCATTCAATATGGTTGTAATAGTAACTTAGGACTTAATTTTATTTGCAATCCCCATTTGTAAATTTGTACACCCCATCACCCTAATGATTGTAATAGCATAGAATCTTTACTTTCCGCACTTTTATCGCTTTCAGATATTGTTAGTAATTATGGTGTGTATGGCAAGACATGAAATCAACAAATAGAGAACCCTAATCAAGACAAAAACGCATGCAATCAAACACAATTTACATTTATGCACACCTTAAGGTAACTTCACTGGTTGCCTATCGGAAAAATAGTCACGTCCCTCGGACGTGGGCGTTTTAGCAAAGACCCTCGATAAAGAACATAGTCCCTCGATGACCCTCGATGTTGCCTTCGATAAACGATCTAGTCCCTCACACGACATTGCTAAAATGTTCCATGGGTTGCCTTCTATGACTATACAAAAAAGACCCACGCCCGTCCCTTCACATCCAATGATGGGGCTTCTCACCAAATCGATGGTAAGATAGCAACACCTAAAGAAGGAGGAAAAGAACATCTAAGACCTTTTGAGTCGGTAGATTTGCTCCCAGTTGCTTGCTTTCTCATAAAAAAAACATTCTATACACCAACATTGTCACTTTGAAACATTTTCAAAAGATAACACTTTGTATGCATTCTTATAGAGACGAGAATCATTACAAAGACACATTTTCAAAATACTTTCAAAACCCACACCACAAGCACATTCAAACAAAAGCAAGTGATCTAGCAAGTAACTAAGAGCCCATGGAAAACCATGGATGAAAAGGGTGCTAATACCTTCCCTTTTCATAATCTACCCCCAGAACTCAAGAAAACATCTCTAAAGGTCTTTCCTTTGGATAAAAGAAAAGTCGGTGGCGACTCTTGCTATCCACAACATTTGCAATCAAATGCAAAACAAAAAGTCAGTTCTCCCACCGTATCACATAACTGGAGAATCTGCTGGGGAAATTATAAAAGTGGGGTTACCTTAGGGTTAGATCATATTTACTTGCTTTCATTGTCTGATTTGTATGCTTTACATTATGGTTCTTTGTTTGGGTTTGAACCCTCTACCCGAATTTGGGATATAGTATAGGTAAGTAGCAATATGTTGTGGAAACTGTGCGGGGTATACCAACATCGTCTAAGAAATAACTATGTTAGTACAACATATTTGTGGGTACCGGTAGCCTTTGAGTTAATCAAAGAGAATATGGGGCCGCTAAGTGATGTCATAAAGCACTAATGAACTTCTAGAACCTTTACTTGACCAACTTGGCCTTTAGGATGTAGTGAGATGACCGACTTTGGTGCAGTCCGAAGTTGGTAGTTACTCGATACTACACTCATTAAGGTTTGGTTTTTTTGGGATATTTCGGTCGCCATTAAAGAGGCTTATGCTGAAACAATGACCAAGGAAACAAACCAGTGATATTGAGCTCCTTAGAACCCGGTTACTATTACTCAGACAGGTTGAGCCAACTAAACTTCAAGAGGGTACTTACCTATAAAACTCCATGCAAGCCTAAACCTAAGGATTTATTTGCTTTGTTTGTATATACATACTTGTACATAACATCATGGACATCATGACATCATATTCATTCACTAACCATTTCAAGGATTTTTGGGATTCATCTTTGTTCTTGTTTTGTAGGATATGGATTCTCTTCGCAGGAAAACTATTCAAGTCAACCTTGTAAGGATCCCTCCACAACTTAAGGAGCTAGCTTCAAGGATTCCAGAAAACTCTTCGTTCACTGAGAGAAATGGTCACCTACTCAACTTGGTCACCTCTAACACAGATGAGGACATGATGAAGGTGCTCTTTCAGTTCTTTGATCATTTACACCATTGCTTCACATTTCCAAACTATTAACTTGTGCCTACTTTGGAGGAATTCTCCCGACTCTTGGGGATTCCCATCTTCAATCAACTACCTTTTAACGGTACAGAAATATACCCAAAGCCAGAAGAGATTGCTCAAGCTCTACACTTTCACTCATCCGATATCATAACTCATTGGGAAACAAGGAGTGGTGTCAATGGTTTCCTAGCAAAGTTCTTGTTTGAGAAAGACTAAAACTATTGGAATTCTAGGGACCTGCAAGACTTTGAGGAAATTTTGGCTCTCCTCATCTATGGGGTGGTTTTGTTTCCAAATCCAGACCAACACATAGATATGAACACCGTCAAAATCTTCATATCCCGCAACCCGGTTCCTACATTGCTAGGGGATATCCTACACTCTTTTCACACTCGCACAATGAGGAAAAGAGGTTTTCTTATGTGTTGCACTCCTCTCTTGGCAAGATGGTTTATTTCCCATCTTCCCCAATCTGTATCGAAGAACGAGCAAGGTTCAAGGTGGTCACAAAGGTTGATGACACTCAAACATTCAGACATTCATTGGTGCTCCCGATCCATGGAGAATGTTACTATTGTCGACCGTTATGGAGAATTTCATAATGTCCCTTTACCTGGAATTAGGGGAAGTATCACCTACAACCCCTGCTTAGCCTTAAGACAGTTTTGTTACACCCGAAGGGATGGCCTGCACAAGATGCTGATTCAAGGTTTGTTATTTGACTATGACAACGACGATCAAGGTCTTCGCCAGAGATTTATCAGAGCTTGGAAGATGTTAAACAAGGTAGATAGCAAGACTTTGGGGCATAAAAATTCCATCCCTCTTGAGCCTTACCTCAAATGGGTACGAACTCGTGCTCAGAGTCTTATGATGCCTTATCCCTCTATTCTCCCGGTAATCATTGAGCCTGTCATGGAAGGAGATATTGCATACATTATCCTCCATCCTGACATGCCCGCCTCTCTTGAAGACCTACAAAGAGATTTGATACAACTCAAGGGGAGAGAGAGATACTTTTGAAGCCCAATTCTACGCAAGCGGGAAGAAGATTTTTGAACTCACTAGGCTACTTCATGAGGATTAGACTCTGAATGCCTACATTGCACCAAAGAGGATGTAGACTAACTTTTTATCTTAGATTTTTTTTGTATCATTTTTCCCAAGAAGGCATTGATGTACTCAAAAGCTTTAATATAACGTGTGTTTCCTCTTTGTCTAAAACAAATCTGAATATTAAAATCCTTGAAATAATTGCATATGCATTTACCATTCATCATAACATAAGCAGGTTTCTTGCAACAAGTCTCCTCATCTCTCTACTGTTTATGTCAGTTAGATGGATCTCGAGCAAACGGTGAAGGACCTCCAAGCTCAGAATGCACAGTTTCAACAGTTGTTCTTAACTCTGGCCAAAGGACAAGAAGAGTTGAAGACTATGTTGGCTGAGGAAAAGAAAAAGAAGACAAAGAAGGTAACCAGAGTACTAAACATGGGAAGAAGATTTCATGGTCAGACAAGAAAGACCCTAGACTTTGCAACGACATCCGGTGAGAGAGACAATCAAGAAGGGAAAGGCAAGGAAATTGTTGTCCCGTCAGAATAAGAAGAGGAAAAGGAAGAAGAAGACTATTCTGAGGAACAATACCCTCCAACTGATGACAAGTATAAACGTCTCGAAGAGCGGTTGAGTGCGATGGAAATACAAAAGTGCCTGGCTTGGACTTTGAGGAATTGGGTTTAGTGTCGGGGATTATCATTCCTCCAAAATTCAAAGCACCTGTGTTCGCCAAATATGACAGAGTTTCATGCCCCAAAATGCATCTTCAGTCCTATGTAAAAAAAATCCAGCCCCATATCGCTGACAAAGATTTATGGGTACACTTCTTCCAAGACAGTCTGTCTGGAACTCAACTTGATTGGTTTTATCAGTTAGAAAGAGACAATGTTCATAATTGGGAATATCTTGCCGCAACCTTTTACAAACAATATCAATACAATGCTGATCTTGCGCCTACCCGTACTCAACTCCAGAGTATGGCCATGGTTTCAAATGAAGGCTTCAAGGACTATGCGCAAAAATGGAGAGATTTGGCCGGAAGAGTTCAACCTCCTCTATCTGAAAGAGAACTAGTAGACATGTTTTTTGGCACCTTGTCTGGTCCCTTCTTCAATCACCTAATTGGGAGTTCATCGGTAGGTTTTACTGAACTAATATTGACTGGAGAAAGGATAGAAGCCGGAATAAAAAGTGGAAATATTCAAAAAGATACATCCTAAGCTGTTGTAAGGAAACCATTCATCGGAAATAAGGAAGTGGTTGATGTTTATCCTCAGAGAAATCAAGGTAGGGTCGAACACCATCCAATGGTGGGGGCTATTATGATTCCTAAACCTGCGCTTGATCAGCAAAGAAATAACCAACCAAGGATGGAAAGACCAGTCAGACAATTCACCAAAATTAACATGACCTTATCTCAAGTATTGCCACAATTGCTAAGATCCAACCTGGTGACTTTGAATGAAGCTCCAAAGAACCCTAACACAACATCTCCTTACTGTCATCCTAATGCACGTTGCGCATACCATTATGAGAGTCCCGACAATGACACTAACAATTGTTGGGCTTTAAAGAACAAAGTACAAGACCTCCTTGAAGCCAAAGAGATTGAATTCGATGCACCAGAAAATCCTAATGTCATTTCTGCCCCTATGCCCAAACATGGCCATAATGCCCATGCTGTCGAGGAAGATATGTTTGTTACTTCAGTTGATGAACTTATGACCCCACTCCTGACCATCAAAAGAAACTTATTGAATGCCAGTATTTTCCCGGGCTGTGATGAAAGCTGTCATTTCTGTTTGTTCTCACCAACCAGCCGTCCTTTGTTGAAAGCAGGTTTTAGTGCCTAATAGATAACAAGGAAATTTTGTTCGAAAATAATTTTGTTCCACCTGTTTCTTATAATGATGTTTCCATCGTAACCATTTCCGACAATTCTTCCAGGGTCTCCACCAAAAGACCCGTTAGAATTACATCAGTTCCAAAAGTAGCTGCTTTGATAATTACAATGCCTGGACCAGTCCTGTATTTGTCACACAAAACCGTACCATAGAATTATGGAAGGGATGCCTACTACCACGGTATCAAGCAAGATTGGCCAGTTGCCGAAGATTCAAGTTCCGAGAAGGATGACTCCAATATCAGTAACATTGTCGGGAATAGTAAGATTATTCGAAGCGGAAGGATATTCTCTCTAAAAATTGCTCCCCCAAAAGAGGTTTCTGGACCCGTAATCATTCCTGTTGTTGTTGCTCCTCCAAAGGCTGTTCCCAGTCCTACAATCATCTCCACTAATAATCCAACTGACAAAGATGTTGCAATCCCTGCTATCACTCCTACTGACATTCCTGCTGCCGAGTTCATCGAAACTCGAGGTAAAAGTATCCTGATTAAGCCTGTCCGGAAAAAGGCCCAATAATTGACTATGCCTGAGATCTCCCAGAAAGAGATGGAGGAGATTCTAAAGATCATAAAAAGAAGCGACTACGATGTGGTTGAACAACTGGGGAAAACTCCATCTAAAATTTCCATGTTGGCTTTACTACTATGTTCCGAGGCGCATGCAAAAGCTTTGGTAAAATTCCTGAAAACTGCCCATGTACCCCAAGAGACATTTGCCGATCAGTTTTAAGACTATGTAGCCAGCTTGACTGCAGATAATGGTCTAGGTTTTTCAAATGCTAATTTAACGCCAAGAGGAAGGAAGCATAATGAGGCATTACATGTCTCAGTTGAATGTAGGGGCAAAACCCTGGCTCATGTTTTGGTGGACACGGGCTCATCTCTGAATGTATTGCCTAAAAAATCTCTTGATAGGCTTGACTGTGAGGGATTGACATTAAAGCCAAGCAACATAGTAGTAAGGGCTTTTGACGGCTCAAAAAGGATGGTGCATAGGGAAGTGGATATACCCATAAAGGTTGGAACCCAAACATTCAATTCAACTTTTTATGTAATGGACATCTGCCCCTCATACTCTTGCTTGCTAGGCCGACCATGGATCCACAATGCTGGCGTTGTTACTTCTACGTTGCACCAAATGCTGAAATATCCGATTCAAGGGAATATCATCACCGTTCATGGAGAAGAAGAGTATATCATCAGCCATCTCAATTCCTTTAGATATGTGGAATTAGATGGTGAATTTATTGAAACTCAATTCCAACACTTTGAAGAAGTCCCGCAAGACGTGGCAGTAGCGAAGGTTGTGTCATAGGCTCCCAAGATCACAAGGCCTACACTCAGGATGTCATCTTTGAAGGATGCCAAGGCAGTGATAGAAGAAGGTGGGTTCACTATTTAGGAACAACTCCCATATATCCCAAACAAATCTGACAAGTTTGGCCTATGTTTCACTTCAAGTGCTCAGAAGGTTGTACGCCATGCTCGTGCTAGAGGACCACCCCTGAAGATCAGCAACTGTGAAGTCAACACGGTAGAGGATAATGAAGATGGTTGCAACCTGGAGGATTGGATCTTCCCAACTGTCATTGGAGGGCTCAGCAATTGGGATTTTAGAGATTTGGTCCCGATCACTTTTATCCCATAGTAATTTGTCTTTACATTTTGTTGGATTTGTACATTAAAATAATTCAGACTCTTAAACCCTTGTGTCTTACCCGAGGCACAATGGTCCATTTATAAGGGTTATTATCTCATTTCCATATGACATCAATGAATCATGGACGTTTTTCATACAAACTTTACGCTCATTGTTTTTCTCTTTGCATTCTTCTTTCAAAGATAGATATACCCTTACACACACTCACACTCACAATGCAGGTCTACATCCATTCGGGATCCCATGGATAATGGTTATGCTATGTCCTTCTGTGACTCTGAAAATATAATCTACCAAGCCGAAGACGAAGGTGAGGAGGATTGTGAAGTACCAGGGGAACTTGCCAGATTACTACTGTAAGAAGAGAGAACCGTTCAGCCACACGAGGAATCCGTGGACACCATCAACCTAGGTACCGAAGAAGACAAAAGAGAGGTCAAAGTAGGTGCCAACCTGGAACCCAATGTCAAAGAGCGGCTGATTTAGTTGCTACGCGATTATGTTGAGGTCTTTGCCTGGTCGTATGAAGACATGCCAGGACTTGATGCAAATATTGTGGTACATCGTCTGCCTACAAAAGAGGATTGTCCACCAGTAAAACAAAAGGTTCGTCGAATGCGACCAGATATGTTAGAGAAGATTAAAGCAGAAGTCATGAAACAATTTAACGCTGGATTCTTGGCCGTCACCTCCTATCCGCAATGGGTTGCCAATGTTGTTCCCGTGCCCAAGAAAGACGACAAGGTACGAAAGTGCATGGACTACAGAGATTTGAATAGGGCAAGCCCTAAGGATGATTTCCCACTTCCCCACATTGACATCCTAGTTGACAATACGACACAACATAAAGTGTTTTCCTTCATGGATGATTTCTCAGGCTACAACCAAATCAAAATGGAGCTTGAGGACATGGAGAAGACAACCTTTGTCACACAGTGGGGCACATTCTGCTATAAGGTTATGCCATTCGGACTGAAGAATTCAGGGACAACCTATCAGCGTGCCATGGTAGCTCTATTTTATGACATGATACATCATGAAATAGAGGTCTATGTGGACGACATGATAGCTAGATCTCAAATAGAAGAAGAGCATCTTGATCATTTACAGAAACTGTTTGAGAGGCTAAAGAAGTATAAGTTGAGGTTGAACCTAAATAAATGCACGTTTGGAGTAAGGTCTGGTAAACTCCTAGGCTTTGTCGTCAGCAACAAGGGTATTGAAGTAGATCCTGCCAAGGTAAAAGCAATACAATAGATGTCTGCTCCTCATACTGAGAAGGAAGTCAGAGGATTTTTGGGACGCTTAAACTACATTTCCAGATTCATTTCTCACCCGACAGCTACTTGTGAACCAATCTTCAAATTATTGAAGTAAGATCAAGTAGTCAAATGGAATGATGAATGCCAAAGTAATTTCGATAAGATCAAAGAATACCTGCAAGAGCTTCCTGTTTTAATGCCACCAGTCGAGGGAAGACCATTGATCATGTATCTAACTATTTTAGAAAATTCAATGGGGTGTGTGTTGGGGCAGCATGACGAGTTTGGCCGAAAAGAGCACACTATTTATTACCTGAGCTAAAAGTTTACCGCATGTGAAACAAGATATTCACTACTCGAGAAGACTTGCTGCGCTCTGGCATGGGCTGCTCGCCGGCTAAGACAGTACATGCTGACTCATACTACCTTGTTGATATCTAAAATGGATCTGATAAAGTACATCTTCGAGAAGCCTGCTCTCTCTGGGAGAATAGCGAGATGGCAGATGATCCTAACAGAATATGACATGCAGTATACTACCCAGAAAGCTATAAAGGGAAGTGTACTAGATGATCACCTTGCTCACCAAGCTGTGTAAGACTACCAATCCATGAAGTTCGAATTTCTAAATGAAGACATCATGATGGTAAACAACTGTAAAAAATTCAGGCCATATGACGAACCTGAACAAGGATCCCGATGGACCCTGTTCTTTGATGGGGAATCCAACACACTTGGCAATGGTATTGGTGATGTACTCATATCTCCTGAAGGGTGTCATACTCCCTTTATGGCAAGACTCTGCTTCAATTGTACAAATAACATGGCGGAATACGAAGCATGCATCTTTGGTCTCAAAGCTTCCATAGACTTGGGGATCAAATCTTTGAATGTATTCGGAGATTCAGCTTTGGTTATTAGCCAGATCAAAGGGGAGTGGGACACAAAACACCCTAACCTTATCCGTTACAAAGAACATATTTTGACGTTGCTCCCACATTTTGAGAAGATTACCTTCGAGCACTTCCCGCGAGAAGAAAATCAGCTAGCCGATGCAGTAGCCACAATGTCATCTATGTTTAAACTTAAATGGGATAATGAGGCTCCCCAGATCACCATGGAACGAAGGGATGAACCAACACATTGTCATGAGATTAATACTAAAGAAGTAGTGGACCAACCTTAATTTCACGAAGTTAAGAGGTATCTCGAGGCTTAAGAATATCCAGAAGGAGCTTCAGTAAACGATAAGAAGTTCTTAAGGAGATTCTCTGCTAAATTCTTCTTTAGTAATGGCATTGTTTACAAACGCAACCATGACTCTGTGTTACTTCAGTGCGTAGACAAGGTTGAAGCTGAAAGGATCATGGCTGAATTACATCAAGGCACTTTTGGAACCTATTCCAGTGGGCATACGATGGAAAACAAAATCCTACGGGCAGGCTATTACTGGTCTACCATGGAAGCAGATTGCTATCAACACTCCTGAACCTGCCACAAGTGTTTGATTTATGCTGATAAAGTGCACGTACCTCCGGTTCCTCTGAATGTCTTGATGGCTCCTTGGCCCTTTGCTATGTGGGGGATATATATGATTGGGGAAATCAAGCCGACAGCCTCCAATGGAAACCGCTTCATCCTAGTTTCCATGGACTATTTTACAAAGTGGGTTGAGGCAGCCTCCTTCGCTTCTGTTACCAAGAATGTTATAGCCCGGTTCATTCAACAAAATCTCATCTGCCGGTATGGTATCTCGGAGAGGATCATTATAGATAATGGTACGAACCTGAACAATACTATGATCAACACCGTGTGCGAGCAATTCAAGATCCAGCATCACAATTCTTCCCCTTATCGGCCAAAGATGAATGGTGTTGTCGAAGCTGCAAATAAGAATATCAAAAAGATCATACAGAAAATGACAGTCACACACAAAGACTGGCATGAGATGCTACCATTCGCTCTCCACGGATATCGTACTACTACTCACACATCAATCGGGGCAACACCCTATTCTTTGGTATACGACATGGAGGTTGTATTTCCTATTGAGGTCCAGATCCCCTCTCTGAGCATTATGAAGGATGCAGGACTGGATGAAGACGATTGGATCTAGACCCGACTTGATCAACTGAACTTGATTGATGAGAAGAGACTTACTGCTGTTTGCCATGGTCAAATGTATCAAAAACAGATGATCAAGGCTTTCAACAAGAAAGTCAGATGCCAAGTGTATCAAGTTGGGGATCTAGTGATCAAACGCATCATACTGCCACAAGGTGATCCCATGGGAAAATGGACTTCTACCTATGAAGGACCATTTGTGATAAAAAACATATTCTCTGGTGTGGAAATGATCTTGATCACCATGGATGTCGATGACCTTCCGCACCCTGCAAATGTGGACATAGTCAAAAGATACTACGCATAAGAGACCCGCTAGGTTGACATACCTAGGAAAAACAAGGGCATCCCGACGAACCAAAAAGGTTCGAGAAAAAATTAGGGATAAAACAAAAAAATATGTACACCTGGCAAGTTGAAAACCCGAAAGGGCGACTTGGGAAAAAAAGGGTATCCCGGTCGACTGAAAACCCGAAATGGCAGTCCAGGCAAAAGTTAGGGAATTAAAGCACATGACTATGTCCCGTTGGATCACCTTACGAACAACTTGCAAACTCGACATTTCTGACCAATTCAATCATCTTTAAACAAGGCAACAAATAGACAAGATGCTCAGAGATACAAAGCCTATAGCAGAATGGGAACCCCCTGGGATGATTACACATAACTATCTTTTCTTTGTATTAAAACTTTCATTTTTCACGATGGCGTTCTCCTACTAGAATGTTTGTCTCCTTGTACAAAAATACTTACTCAAAGTCAATACAAAGATATCCCTTTGAAAGTGAAAAACTATCTGTTTTTCTTTACTTTTGTGTTTTGTTTACAAAAACTTCCAAATGATTCATTTTTGAACATATGCATTTGAACATAATTACTGTTTACAAATAAACAAAATAGAAAGACAATCACTGATTGGCTTTAAGGGATAGGGAAATCTCTCCGTGCTATTTCCATATGTCCCCGAAGTATGCAATTTAATCCCCAGCGGAACAAATCTCCCAGCTATCAAACCCCAGTGGAAGTCACTGAATTTCTCCAGATTCCCCAAGCAGGATTTTACAAATAGCACACAACATTTCCCTTACAACAAAGTTTATTTCTCTAAGGAGAAATTCATCAACACTTCAACTTCACAACATGAAGACTTATACTCCATATCCTCAGCAGCAAGCAGGGATTTATTTTCCCCAATCCAATAGCAGTACCGCATAATCAGCTCACATACGCATACATTGCATCCATATATCATAAACATTGATAACACAAATGTATTATACTATGCATTTCATACAACATGACTTTCCATTTTAGCTAACAGTTTACCCTTTTCAGGATAAGGTTACCAACTACCATTAACAATGTTCAATGTTTTCAGATACAGTTCAGATACGCTTCAGACATGGATTCCATTCTGATACTCATTCAGATTCAACTTTTGATACAGTTCAGATACGCTCCAGACACGGATGCCATTATGATACTCATTCAGATTTATCTTCAGATACAGTTCAGATAGCTCCAAACACGGATACCATTTTGATACTCATTCAGATTTATCTTTTGATACAGTTTAGATACGCTCCAGACACGGATGCCATTTTGATACTCATTCAAATTTATCTTTTGATACAGTTCAGATACGCTCCAGACACGGATGCCATTCTGATACTCATTCGGATTCAACTTTTGATACATTTCAGATACGCTCTAGACACGGATGCCATTCTAATACTCATTCATATTTATCTTCAGATACAATTCAGATATGCTCCAGGCACGGACGCCATTCTGATACTCATTCAGATTCAACTTTTGATACAGTTAAGATACGCTCCAGACATGGATTCCATTCTGATACTCATTTAGATTCAACTTTTGATACAGTTCAGATACGCTCCAGACACGGATGCCATTATGATACTCATTCATATTTATCTTCATATACAGTTCAGATATGCTCCAGACACGGATTCCATTCTGATACTCATTCAGATTCATCTTCAGATACAGTTCAGATACGCTCCAGACACAAATGCCATTCTGATACTCATTCAGATTCAACTTTTGATACAGTTCAGATACGCTCCAGACACGGATTCCATTATGGTACTCATTCAGATTTATCTTTTGATACAATTCAGATACGCTCCATACACGAATTCCATTCTGATACTCATTCAGATTTCAACTTTCAGATACAATTCAGATATGCTCCAGACAAGGACGCCATTCTGACACCCATTCAGTTTCAACTTACATATACAATTCAACAATCAGTTTTTTATGGCATCTACAAGCCCATCTCCAACAACTTTCTATCATTTCTCTAAATGGCATCTTTAATCCCATTCCCTATACCATCAATCATCACATCACCGAGTGCAAATTTCTGGGCACTCTAATGTTCAATCATATTCCACCTTCAAGTCATGAATGGCAGATTTACCAATCTAACTCTTCAACTGTAAGAAGATTGAACAGGGGCAACTGTTATACCCTAAAATTTTCCCTCTCATTTCTCAAAGAGTCACTCTGGATCCTCAAGTTTTCTTCCATCCAATTCCAAGCCTTGAATTACAAATTTTCCAAGAAAGTCATTCTAAAGGGAAAAATGGTCATTTGCACATTGAAAAGTCAAACTTTGACCTTTGGATCAAAATCAAGTTTCCAGAATCATATTTCATCAAGACATGTTGGAATGTGAGATTTGTTTCATCAAGATATTCAAAAGTCAAAATTACTTTGGAATAGTCAAAATTCTAAATACTTAGAATTTTTCTAAGTGTTTAAGAAATATGACAAGCCTAGAACTTCTGATCAGATTATCACCATGATGCAAGCTGATTCTGGATTAATTTCTAACACAAAAGTTATAGATTTCAATAGGATCTAAAACATTTCAGAACAGAACTTCTCTTGGAAATGCTGGAATTTCAAGTTATAAATGTTCAAAGATACGTCCATGAAACTAAAGCACTCATCAAATTCTGGACACTTTCAAGACAGAGTTTGGTCATAACTTCTGGGCAAGTTTTCATAAAGGTTCAGTTAGAGTTTGCAAGGGTAATTCAAAGAAGGTTTACAAAGCGTGTTGCAAGCTTTCTGGAAAGTCTGAGAACTCCTTCAGAACATGTTGGAGCAAGGAGATACAAAGATCAGAAGTTGGATGTTTGTTCTAAATTACGTTGAAGCTGAACCTCTGACCCAGAATTAAGCAATGATGCAAAATATCACATTGCAGGATTTCTGGTTTGATAAACCTCATCAACATTTAATGCTCACAACCACTTTTGAGTCTTTATCCAAAAGATTTTCCCACGTGTGCCATATGAGTACCTTTATTGTCTTGGAAAAGTAAACTTTTGTACAAAAAATGTGTTGGGCCCATATGTTGCTTTTTCTTTTGAGGTTACCTTTCCTTAATTCCTGCTTACAAATCCAGCTTAGGCACTACTAAAGCTGCTGACCACCATACCTATTTGAACTTACTTCAAGAGAAAGTCAGTGCCTAGCTTATGATGGTGGTGCCCCCTGATCTCTCAAAACTATTAAACCTTATTCAATAAATTAGACCTCATTGGCAACTGTAAAAGGGTAGTAAATTTTAGAAATAAAAAAGCCTTGAACCCCTGCAAAAATTCCAAGAGTCCAAAACTACAAACACAAAAATACAAAACCTGTTAGCTTTTAATTCTTGCATTCAAACTCCATTTTTCCTCAAGTTTTTCTTGATTATTATCATTCATACAGTTTCTGATATACATTTAGAAACCATCCTAACTTCCGTGTTCAGACTGTGGCATACCCTCTATGAATATCCACTTCAAAGAAGTTAGAACTTTGCACTTTGGCTGTTCCAGAATTTTCCAGCCATTCAAAGGTTTCTAGCCTACTGAACACGTGAGGAAGCTGGTAAGAACATTACAAGCGGTCAGAATCAGACTCTAGTTCACATAATATTTTCCAGCTGCAAGGTAAGCTTCTCCTGAATCTTGTCATATTACTTAAACATTGTTAGATTTGCATGTTCGAAAATACAATTCAGACATCCTTATTCTGATGCTGTATATATTCTGAGGTTTCATGTATTTGCCTGCCTAAGTAGGGAGAATTTCAGTTCAAAACTTTCTTAATAAATTAGGACTCATAATTAGGATTAGCAAATTCATGCTTGCTTATGAATTATAATTCTAATATCTCTTGTTTTTGAAACATTATGAAACTTTCCATAACTTCTATATGCGCATCTTCTGTTCTATTGAGAAATGACTATGTTGCAGATGTTTTGACTAACATGGAGAGGGAGACGAAGTTCTGCCAGTGGCATCAGAACTTCTGAAGTCTTCTTTGTTCCCAGTGGACCCAAAACTTCTGACTTTATTTATTTCTACTAACGTGATTTCTGTTTTTACAGCACGACAAAGTCAGAACTTCTGATCTCTTTTAGTTCAGCAATGCGCTGATTCTATTTTATTTTTTCTTACTATTTTTTCTATCACTTCTATTTTCACTAATCAAAAACACCAAAAAAACATTTTACATTTTACATGCTTTATCTTATTTATTAAAACAAAAAGATCAAAAATATTTTCTTAAACAAAACTTATCTCTTTTCTTAAACAAAACAAGTTCATTTTACATTTCTTGTACATTCTTATCCATTCAATTTGGTTGTAATAGTAACTTAGGACTTAATTTCATTTGCAATCCCCATTTGTAAATTTGTACACCCCATCCCCCTAATGATTGTAATAGCGTAGAATCTTTACTTTTCGCACTTTTATCGCTTTCATATATTGTTTGTAATTATGGTGTGTATGGCAAGACATGAAATCAACAAATAGAGAAGCCTAATCAAGACAAAAACGCATGCAATCAAACACACTTTGCACATATGCACACCTTAAGGTAATCTCACTTGTTTCCTATTGGAAAAATAGTCATGTCCATCGAACATGGGAGTTTTAGCAAAGACCCTCGATAAAGATCGTTTTCCCTCGATGACCCTCGATGTTGCCTTTGATAAACGATCTAGTCCCTCACACGACATTGCTAAAATGTTCCATGGGTTGCCTTCTATGACTATACAAAAATGACCCATGCCCGTCCCTTCACATCCAACGATGGGGCTTCTCACCAAATTGATGGTAAGATAGCAACCCCTAAAGGAGGAGGAAAAGAACATCTAAGACCTTTTGAGTAGGTAGATTCTCTCCCAATTGCTTACTTGCTCACAAAAAAACATTCTATATACCAACACTCTCACTTTGAAACATTTTCAAAAGATAACACTTCTTATGCGTTCTTATAGAGATGAGAATCATTACAAAGACAAATTTTCAAAATACTTTCAAAACCCACACCACAAGCACATTCAAATAAAATCAAGTGATCTAGCAAGTAACTAAGAGCCCATGGAAAACCATGGATGAAAAGGGTGCTAATACCTTCCCTTTTCATAATATACCCCCAAAACTCAAGAAAACATCTCTAAAGGTCTTTCCTGTGCTTTTTCACCTTTCCTTATTGGATAAAAGAAAAGTCGGTGGTGACTCTTGCTATCCACAATATTTGCGATCAAACGCAAAATAAAAAGTCAGTTCTCCTGCCGTATCACAGTTTCTATAATCGACCAATAGTAATCAGCTCTCAAAATCTTTTTAGCCATAGTATGCCAACTGGAGTGAGTACCAAAGATGCTGTTGTACCCCAAAATTTTCCCTCTCATTTTATCAAGATTTCCCCTCACAAGACTCCTTAAACTCCAGACAGGATTAGGGTTTTGCTCTACTCAAGACATCTCCTTGCACTGATGACCTAAATTAGGGTTTGAGTTTGCACAGATTTTTTTGGACTTTTAATGCTCAAAGTGACTTTCATACTTCATGTTGGACTTATAAGATTGTCCATGCCAAGTTTCAAGCCTTGAATCAAATTTTTACCCAGTCAATTGGACGGTTGACCTAGAAAACAACTGTATTGGGGAAAAAGTCAATTGTGGCCAATTTATAGTCAAACCTCATAATTTTTGATCCACATAAACATTCTAGGCTATTATGAACCATTTGATCAAGTTTGGACCACAACTCCTCAAGAAATTTGACCAGATCATCAAAAGGGCAAAATGGTCATTTTTAGGGTTTTGACTACACAAGGGCAATATCTGACTTTTGACCTAGCCAATGGCAAATTGGGCTCAATCATGGACTCAAGTACTTAATGGCATCATCTTTACCTATTCACAAGGTTCAAAAGATCTCAATTGTATTGGATTGACAGATGAATTTTTCCAGTCAACTGATCAAAATTTGACTGTACATTGAAAAGTCAAACTTTGACTTTTTGGTCAAAATCAAGTGCCAAGGGTCATTTTTCATCAAGATGGGTCAAAACATGAAACTTGTTCATCAAGAAACCCAATTTTGCAAATTAGGGTTTAAGATTGAAAAATTTCATAACTTAGAATTTTTCTAAGTTATGAAATTTTCTTAATTTTTCCCAACTTTGCCCAATATTTTCATCATGATGCAATGGGATTAAAACAAAACTTCCAACATGAAAGTTGTAGTCCTCCACAAATTTTACAACTTTGATTCACAAAGTTTTCTCAACAGAAGCTTGGATCTCAAGTTATAAGTTTTGGAACAAGGGTCCATGAAACTTTTAACTTAGTGAAATTTTGCCCTAGTTTAGGCAGGATTTTGACCTATCTTCATTGCCATTTTTCACATAGTTCCACTTGGAATCTCAAATTGCATTTCAAATATTTAATGTAGAGCATGTTGCATGATTTCTAAAAAGTCAAAGAACTCCCCAAAATCATTTGTGGTTAGGGAGAATCGAAGGCTTGAAGTTGGCAAAAACGCATTTTTTATCCATACCATGTTCATAGTGATACAAGTTGCAAACTCTAATCAGCTTGCTTTATACTTGATTACAGGCCTCAAAACCATTCCATACTCAATAATTAAATGCAAATCCATTGGTCTAAGGCTTTGTTATGGTTATTAGAGCATTGCACACAAGATTAATCCTTAAATAGAAAAAGCAACATTACCATTTTTGCTTAAATCTTGCTTTATGTCAAAATTGCATCCTTGAGCATTGAGCCATATCTTGTGCAGAAAATCCAATCCACCAATTTGAGGGGCCAAGGGCATAGTGTTTAAGTTGATAGATAGCCTGTACAGGCTGGTTTTACATCACTTCTCATTTTTTGCTTAAAATACAAGAAAGATATCAAATACACTAAAACTTGAACATCTGTAAAAACCAACCTTTGCAAGTATTTGGAACAGGTTTCTCACATCCCCTTGAGCCATAAACACGAGACTTTGAGCCCTTAAACCTCTCATAGCACAAATTCATCTTCATTTGGCAAAACAGGGCACTCCCTGCAGTTTGATTTCCATAGCACAAATCCCTCGTGCGTTTTGCCTCAAACTGGTTCAAACACCTTCCACATAACCTATCCAAGCTATCCCAACTCTTAAACACTGACTGTAACTCCATTTACAAGGTTTGCCATTTTTTATTTCAGCTTGTGTCAGTTGAGTTTTGGAGGCTTGTTCAAGCACATTCAAGGCAAGCTAGGCATTGGGGAAGGTCAGAGGAAGTTCAAGCAAGCTCCCAAACACCTCAGGCCTAAATGAAAAGTTCCACATTGTCAGACACGATCTCAACTAAAACATGTTTTTATCAACTTCCTATCTCTCTATTTAGGAATCATTAGGCTTAGGTTTGTGAATAAAAATGTAGTATTCATACCCATGAAGCTGTACATATGCTCAGTTTCCATTTAAATTAAGTGTGTTAAGAGAATTTGATCCATGAACTTCCTGAAAAAATTAGGTTATGATTTAGGGCCAGAGAAATTCTCTCTGGTCTTTGAGAGTTAGAATGAGTTCTTTACATGGTTGGATTCGTCTTGAAAAATGCTACAACTTTGATGATATGTATTTTTGCGTTAGAGCACGTATGCAGGTTGTTCATGTTTGGTACAGGGCGCGCGCATTTTGAACCAAGGTTGAAGATGAAGTATGGCTTTGGGCTGGGCTTTGGCTTTTTGTTTTTGACACCCCCCTTTTACTGAATACACCCCCATGGCCCATTTCTTCATACTTTTGTATTTTTCCATTTTATTTTCATTTCTGATTTTATTTTCTTATTTTTCAAAACATAAAAATATCAAAAAATATTTTTTATAAATTTTCACATTTATTTTGTATTTTATTTTTATTTTTCTAACATAAAAATGATTCAATTAGTATATACTTTTATTTATTGAAAATAATATATATTAACATTATACCTTTATTTTTATTCTTTATTTTATTTATACTCAAGAAATATTGTTCTAAATATATTTTTGTCTTATATATATTTTATCTAATTTTTATTGTACATAACTAATATAATTAATATATATATATACATACTTTTATTTTATTTAATAAATACTTGAGAATAAAAAAACATAAAATATTATACTTTTATTTTTTTATTATTATTTATACTTAAATAATACTTTTTCTAAATATATTTTATTTTGTACATACATTATTTTATTTTATTGTATATAAATAGTATATTTAATATATTTACATTCTTAAAAGAAAATTAGGGTTTTACCCTTAATAAAATATAATCTTTTTTTATTTCTTTCTTTTTGCATTAAATATTTTTTACATACATAAAAATAAACATAAACATTTTTGCATATTCATAATATTTTATATATTTATTTAATTTGTTTATTTAAATATTGTTCATTTATTATTTATGCCATTGATTCAATTTGGATGTAATAGTAAAATTAGGGTTTTAATTTCTTGCCAAATAATCCCCATTCAAAAAATTGTATCCCCCTCCCCATAATCATGTTGTAATAGTGTAGATTTATTTTACGCATTTATGCTTACAAATATGCCATGATAGAGATTAGGGTTTGTATGCAAAAAATCTAAAATCAAAACAAATAACTTGACTAATACAAAAACAAAAATGCATGTAAAATGACAATACAATGCACACATGCACCCCTAGGGTTTCATCCACTTTGTTGCCTTAAAATGGTCATGTTATGCATGTTGAGTACTTTGGTAAAACAAACAAATATAAGATCATAGTCCCTCAATGACGATATCTTGGTTGCCTATACAAAAATGATCTAGTCCCTCAAAAATTTGCTAAAGATACTTAGCACAATTACTATCATGGTCCATACGATGACCCGCGCCTGTCCCGTTTAACATCCTAATACAGGGTTGTTTACCAAATGCAATGGTAAAACAACACTGTCAAAAGGGTTAAAAATGTGTAGGAAATACCTTTGAGTAAAATATGGTAGACAACTCCTAGTTACTTAATCAAGCTTGCAAAAACATCCTTGCTATCTTCAAACACACTTCACAACACAATTTCAAAACATTTTCCAAAAACAAACTTACAAACTTTCAAACATTGAAATATCTTTTCAAAAGACAAACACCTTTGTATATATTCAAACAAGAATCATTACAAAGGTTGGCACAACGATGGCCTCTTTTTCAAAAGCATTTTCAAAAACCACACACAAAGCACCATTTCATACAATTGGAAAAGCAAAGCAAGTGATCTAAACAAGTAACTAAGAGCCCATGGATAACCATGGATGAAAATGGTGCTTGCACCTTCCCTTTTCATAATTTACTCCCCGAACCCAAGAAAACATCTCAAAGGTATTTCCTGTGCTTTTTGACCTTTCCTTTGGATAAAATAAAAAGTCGGTGGCGACTCTTGCTAAATCGAAACATTTGCAAATACAAACGCAAAACCTCAAGTCAGTTCTCCCACCGTATCACAGAACTGGCGACTCTGCAGGGGAAATATTTAAAAGTGGAGTAACCTTAGGGTTTAGATCACCTTTGCATGCTAATCTTGTTTGCTTTGATTGCTTTACATTTGGTTCTCTTGTTTGGGTTTTGAATCCTCCACCCGGATTTTTTGGGAAACATTCATAGGTAAATAGCAATACATTATGGAAACTGTGCGGGGTATACCGACATGGTTGAAGCAATAGCTATATTAGTGCGACATATTTGTGGGTACCGGTAGCCTTTGAGTCAATCAAAGAGAATACGGGGCCGCTGAGTGATGTCATGAAGCACTAATGAACTCTTAGAACCTTTACTTGACCATCTTGGCCTTATTATGGGTAGTGAGATGATCGACTTTGGTGCAGTCCGAAGTTGGTAGATACTCGATACTACACTCATTGAGGGTTGTTTTCTTGGAATATTTCGGTCGCCAGTTAAGTGGCTAAACTGAAACAATGAACACAGAAAATAATCCAGTGATATTGAGCTCCTTAGAACACGGTTACTATTTATAGGACAGGTTGAGCCAACTAACTTCAAAAGGGTACTTACCTATGAAACCCCATGTAAGCCTGAAACTAGGATCTTGTGTGACTTGCTTGTACATGTACTTATGCATACATCATGAACATCATAAAGCATCATATGCATCCACTAACCATTTCAAGGGTTTGGATGATCATCTTTGTTCCTGTTTTGTAGGTCATGGAATCACTTCGGAGGAAAACTATTCAGGTCAACCTTGTGAGAATCCCTCCTCAACTCAAGGAGCTTACTTCCAAGATTCCAGAGAATTCTCTCTTCAGTGAAAGACATGGTAGACTTCTCAACTTGGTCAACTCCAACATTGAAGAAGACATGGTGAAAGTTCTCTTCCATTTCTTTGACCCCCTGCACCACTGTTTCACATTTCCTGATTACTAACTAGTGCCTACTTTGGAGGAATTTTCTCAACTCCTGAGGATTCCTATTCTGCATCAACTACCCTATAACGGTACGGAAAGAGAACCAAAGCCTGAAGATGTTGCTCAATCCCAACACTTGCAACCATCTGATATCAAAGGTCATTGGGAAACCAGGAGTGGTGTCAAGGGTTTCTTGACAAAGTTTCTGTTTGAGAAGGCACAAGACTGCTGGAATTCTCTAGATCTGCAAGCTTTTGAGAAGATTGTAGCACTTCTCATCTATGGGTTGTCCTATTCCCAAACCCTGATCAACTTATAGATGTGAATGCTGTCAAGATTTTCATATCTCGGAATCCTGTGCCTACATTCATTTTACACACGAACAATGAGGAAAAGAGGTGTTCTCATGTGTTGTACTCCTATTCTAGCAAGGTGGTTTATTTCTCACCTTCCCCAGTCAGTCTTGAAGAATGAGCAAGGCTTGAGGTGGACACAACGGTTGATGACTCTTACACATTCTGATGTTCATTGGTGTTCTTGGTTCAGAGAAAATGTCTTCATCATTGATCATTGTGGGGAATTCCCTAATGTCGCACTACTTGGCATTAGGGGAGGCATTACCTACAACCCTTGTTCGGCTTTGAGACAATTTGGGTATGCCCGAAGGGACGACCCTCATGACATGCTGATTCAGGACTTGGTTTTTTACTTCGACAACGACGCTCAAGGACTTCGACAAAGGTTTATCCGAGCTTGGAGGATACCCAACAAAGTGGATAGTAAGACACTGGGGCACAAGAATTCCATCCCCCTCGAGCCTTATCTCAAGTGGGTACGAACCCGCGCCCAGAGTCTTATGATGCCTTACCCCCACATTCTTCCTATGATCAAAGAGCCTGTTATGGAAGGAGAGGTTCCATACACCCTCCTACATTCTGACATGCCAACATCATTGGATGATTTGCAAAAGAGTTGGATACAGCTCAAGGAAGAACAAAATACTTTTGAAGCCAACTTCTACGCCAGTAAGAAGAAGGTCTTGGAACTTACCCGTTAACTCCATGAAGAGCAGAATCTCAACACTTACATCACACCAAAGAGGATGTGCAACGTCTTTTTACATTAAGAATTTTCTAATATTTTTCCCATGGGGAATTTAGGTACTAACAAATTTCTTCTTATTAATATGACGCGTGCTCTTTTTTGTTTGCAACAACTTTGAATTTCTGAATCCTTGAATGCATTACATAAATACATATCATTCATCATATGCATAAACAGGTCTTCACACCAGGTTTCCTTATCTTTCTGCTGTTTATTTCAGCAAGATGGATATAGAGCAGACGGTCAAAGATCTGCAAGCACATAATTCACAATTCCAACAACTCCTCATGACCTTAGCAAAGGGTCAAGATGACCTTAAAGAACTGTTAGAGAAAGAAAAGGAAAAGGAAAAGAAGAAAAAGAAAAGAGCGGGTGTAGCTACTCTGGGAAGAAGGTTTGAGAATCAGGCTAGAAGTGTTCTAGATTTCCCCTCGACGTCTGATGAAGGGGTTGGTAAAGGAAAAGGAGCTGTGGTACCTTCCGAATTTGAGGCTAAAGAAGAAGAAGAGGAAGAAGATGAAGACTACTATGAGCAGCAGTACCCTCAGGCGGATGATAAGTATAAAAATCTGGAAGATCGGCTGGTAGCCATGGAGGTACAAAGCGTACATGGGCTGGATTTCGAAGAATTAGGTTTGGTTGCTGGGATCGTCATTCCTCCCAAGTTCAAAGTGCCTACATTTGCTAAATACGACGATTTGTCCTGTCCGAAGATGCATCTGTGGTTCTACGTCAGAAAGATCTAACCTCACTCTTCTGATAAGGATCTTTGGGTCCACTTTTTTCAAGATAGTCTGTCGGGTACGCAATTGGACTGGTTCTATCAAGTTGAGAGATCTGATGTTTATAACTGGGAGGATTTGGCTGCTGCTTTATACCGACAATACCAATATAATGCAGATTTAGCGCCTACTCGTACTCAACTACAGAGTATGGGTATGATCTCTAATGAAGGCTTTAAGGAGTATGCCCAGAAGTGGCGGGATTTGGCTGGAAGGGTGCATCCGCCATTGTCTGAAAGAGAGCTGGTTGATATGTTTTTGGAGACCATGTCAGGTCCATTCTTTAATCACTTGATCGGGAGCTCATCTGCAGGGTTCACCGAATTAATTCTGACAGGTGAAAGAGTCGAAGCTGGCATTAAGAGTGGTAAAATTCAGAAGGATACCTCTGCTTCCACAACTATCAAGAAGACCTTCCCAACCAAGAAGGAAGTTTCTGCTGTTTATACCCATAGAAATCAAGGAAGAATGGAGCACCGAACAACGGTGGGGGCTGTGATGATCCAGAACTGCTCAGCCGATCAACCTCAAAGCAGTCAACCCAGAGCTAACCAGCAAAGGGTAAAAGGCCACAATGACAGTTCACCCGGATCAATATGACACCAGCTCAGGTCCTCCCTCATCTGTTAAAGTTAAACCTTACCAACTTGAAAGAAGCGCCGAAAAACCCAAATACCTCTTCTCCCTATTATCATTCCAATGCAAAATGTGCATATCATTCTGACAGTGTAGGGCACGACACCAACAACTGTTGGGCCCTTAAAAATAAGATCCAAGATTTGATAGATGCCAAAGAGGTGGAGTTTGACGCACCCGAAAAACCTAATGTGATATCCGCTCCTATGCCAAAACATGGTCACAATGTCCATGCTATTGTAGAAGATCTTCATGTTACCACTGTTGATGACTTAATGACTCTGTTGCCAATGATCAAGATGAATCTGTTGAAAGCCGGAATTTTTCCGGGCTGTGAAAAAGATTGTTACCTTTGTTCGACCTTGCAATCCGATTGTCCGTTGTTGAAGTCAGGCATCCAACGCCTGATGGATACTCAAGAAATCCTTTTCAAGAAAACTCCTGTTACTACTGTTACTCCTGATATTCCAATCAATGATGTTTCTATAATCACCATTTCCGACAATCTTTCCAAGACCTGCAAAAGGCCTGTTAAGATTACACCTGATCCAAAGTTTGTACCGCTGAAGATTACCATGCCAGGGCCTATCCCATATAAGTCCAACAAGATAATACCATGGAATTATGGAGGAGAGATCTTCTACCACGGTGTTAAGCAGATCGAATCAGTTGAAGAAAGTTCTGATGAAGAAACTCCTGACATAGGAAATATTGCGGGGACAAGTAATATCACTCGTAGCGGAAGAATCTTCTCTCCGAAGATTTCTCCTCCAAGGGCATTCTTCGGACCCTCAAGTGCTCCTGTGCCAGTCAAGATATCTGTGTGAAGTCCAGTGATTGAAGAAATTATTGCTCCCGAAGCTATACCCTCTGCTGTTATTGCTGATAAAGGTAAGGGGACCCAAGAAGCGCCCGTCAGGACGAGGGCTCAGACTTTGGTTATCCCCGAGACCACCCAAAAGGAGATGGAGGAGATTTTAAAGATAATTAAGAACAGCGACTATGATGTCGTAGAGCAGTTGGGGAAAACCCCTTCAAAAATCTCTATGCTGGCTCTATTGCACTGCTCCGAGGCTCATGCCAAAGCCTTGATCAAATTCCTAAAGACGTTGCACGTGCCTCAAGAAAATTCTGCATATCAGTTTTAAGAGTGTGTAGCCAGCCTTACAGCCGACAATGTTCTTGGTTTCTCTGATGCCGACCTAACATCTAAGGGAAGAAAGCATAATGATGCGCTTCATGTCTCGGTGGAGTGCAGAGGGACCACTCTTGCTCACATTCTGGTTGATACCGGTTCAGCTTTAAATATCCTACCGAAGAAAGCATTGGACATATTGGACTGTGAAGGTTTGACCCTAAAGCCCAGTAATATCGTTGTTAGAGCCTTTTACGGTTCTAAGCGGATGGTTCACGGAGAAGTGGACATCCCAATTAAGGTGGGAACGGAAATTTTCAACTCTACATTTTATGTGATGGACATCCGTCCTTCATATTCTTGTTTATTGGGAAGACCATGGATCCACAACACTGGGGCATTCACTTTTTCTCTACACCAAATGCTAAAATATCCAGTCCAGGGTAAAATCATAACAGTTCATGGTGAGGAGGAGTATATGATAAGCCACCTTAACTCTTTCCGCTATGTGGAGTTAGATAGTGAATTCATAGAAACACCTTTCCAACACTTTGAAGAGGTTTCTCCTGAAGTTGCAGTAGCTAAGACAATGACTGATGTGCCCATCATTACCAAACCTGTGTCCCGGATGTCTTCCCTTAAAGACGCAGAGGCTGTAGTCAAGGAAGGAGGAAGCACAGTATGGGGTCAACTGCCAGATTTTCCTTACAAGACAGATAAGTTCGGTTTGGGTTTCACTGTTGCTAGTCAGAAAGCTGTGCTTCGCTCCCGGGCTGGAGGACCGCCTTTGAAAATCACTCATCATGGAGTTCATACTTTAGAAGACGATGAAGAAGGAAGCAATTTTGAAGACTGGATCTTTCCAACCATTGAAGGAGGACTGAACAACTGGGAGGCGAAAGACTTCGTTCACATTACTTTCATCAATAAGTAAATTATCTTTTGAACATTTCCTGTTTGGTCTGTAATAATTATTAAACAGTTTGTACACTCTTTTCGCCTTATGCCTTACCCGGGCATATAGGTCCATTTGTAAGGGTTTTGATTCTTCATTTTCATATGCCACTTTTAATGAATCATGGACGTTTTCATCTATAAATTTTTGTGTTAATTTTCTTTCTTTTTACATTTTATTTTGTTTAAAGGTGGCTATCCCTTACACACACCCACACTCACAAAATGCAGGTACCCATCCACTCTGGATTCCATGGGTAACAATTCTGCTATGGCCTTCAGTGACTCTGAAGACCTGCTCAATCATGCCGAATACGAAGGTGATGAAGACTGTGAAGTGCCTGGAGAGTTGGCAAGACTTTTGCAACAAGAAGAAAGGGCTATTCTGCCCCATGAGGAGTCGTTAAAGACTATCAATTTGGGTACTGCCGAAGACAAAAAAGAGGTTAAAGTGGGTGCCAACCTGGAGCCAAGTGTCAAAGAGCGTTTAGTTCAGCTGTTGAATGAATATGTTGAGATCTTCGCCTGGTGCTATGAAGACATGCCTAGACTAGATACAGATATTGTGGTTCACCGTCTCCCTACAAGAGAAGACTGTCCACCAACCAAGCAGAAAGTCTGCCGAATGAGGCCCGATATGTCTGAGAAGATCAAAGCTGAAGTGATGAAGCAATTCAATGTTGGCTTTCTTGCTGTTACTTCCTATCCATAATGGGTTGCTAACATTGTGCCCGTGCCTAAAAAGGACGGCAAAGTGAGAATGTGTGTGGGTTACAGAGACTTAAACAGGGCTAGCCCTAAAGATGACTTTCCACTACCGCACATTGACATCTTGGTCGATAATACAGCTCAGCATAAGGTATTCTCTTTCATGGATGGGTTTTCAGGGTACAACCAAATCAAAATGGCCCCCGAAGACATGGAAAAGACTACTTTTGTTATGCAGTGGGGTACCTTCTTCTATAAAGTGATGCCATTCGGACTGAAGAATGCCGGGGCAACCTATCAGCGAGCCATGGTAGCTTTGTTTCATGACATGATATATCATGAGATCGAAGTCTACGTAGACAACATGATAGCCCATTCACAAACAGAAGAAGAACACCTCGACCATCTGCAAAAGCTGTTTGTCAGGTTAAAGGAATACAAGCTCAGACTGAACCCTAGCAAGTGCACTTTCGGAGTCAGGTCCGGTAAACTTTTGGGATTTATCGTCAGCAACAAAGGCATTGAGGTCGATCCTACCAAAGTCAAAGCTATACAAGAAATTCTTGCCCCTCACACTGAGAAGGAGGTCAGAGGTTTCTTAGGACGCCTAAACTACATTGCAAGGTTCATCTCTCACCTGACATCTACCTGTGAGCCTATCTTCAAGCTGTTGAAGAAAGATCAGTTGGTTGAATGGAATAATGACTGTTAAGTTGCTTTCGATAAGATCAAGGAGTATTTGCTGGAACCTCCTATCTTAATGCCACCCGTCGAAGGAAGGCCTTTAATCATGTATCTGACTGTTTTGGATAATTCAATGGGGTGCGTACTAGGCCAACATGACGAGTCTGGCCGAAAAGAGCATGCAATTTATTACCTTAGCAAAAAGTTTACCGACTGTGAGACTCGCTACTCACTGCTCGAGAAAACTTGTTACGCTTTGGTATGGGCTGCTCGCCGGCTAAGGCAGTATATGTTGACACATACCACTTTGCTGATTTCTAAAATGGATCTGATCAAGTACATCTTCGAGAAGCCTGCTTTATCCAGAAGAATTGCTAGATGGCAGATGATCTTCACCGAATATGATATCCAATACACGACCCAAAAAGCTATAAAGGGGAGTGTGCTAGCCAATCATCTGGCTCATCAAGCTGTCGAAGATTACAAATCCATGAGGTTCGACTTTCCCGACGAGTATATCATGACTTTGAGCAACATTGAAGCAAATAGACTGTATGACGGACCTGAACAAGGATCCCGATGGACTATGTACTTTGATGGTGCCTCCAACGCTCTTGGGAACGGTATCGGTGCGGTACTTATTTCTCCAGAAGGTTGCCATACACCTTTCACTGCTAGACTCTGGCTTCAACTGCACCAACAACATGGCCGAGTATGAAGCTTGTATCTTTAGTCTCAAGGCTGCCATTGACTTGGAAATCAAATCTTTGGTTGTATTTGGGGACTCAGCTTTGGTTATCAGTCAAATCAAAGGAGAGTGGGATACTAAGCACCCTAACCTCATCCCTTACAAAGAACATGTCCTGACATTGTTACCACACTTCGAGCAGATTACCTTCGAGCACTTCTCGCGATAAGAGAATCAGCTAGCAGATGCGCTAGCTACAATGTCATCCATGTTTAAACTTAACTGGGATAATGAGGTACCTCAAATCTCCATTGAACGAATGGATGAACCTACACATTGTCACGAGATTAATAACAAAGAAGTGGTGGACCGACCTTAGTTTCATGATGTCAAAAGGTATCTCGAAGCACAAGAATACCCTGAAGGAGCTTCAGTCAACGATAAAAAGTTCTTAAGGAGGTTCGCTGCCAAATTCTTTCTGAGCAATGGTATCCTATACAAGCGCAATCTTGATTGTGTCCTACTCCGTTATGTAGACAAGGTTGAAGCTGAGCAGATCATGGCTGAACTGCACAATGGCACCTTTGGCACCCACTCAAGCGGTCATACGATGGCTAAGAAGATTCTACGGGTAGGCTACTACTGGTCTACCATGGAAGCTGATTGCCATCAACATTCCCGTACTTGTCACAAATGCAAAATCTATGCTGAAAAGTTACATATTCCCCCAGTTCCTCTCAATGTCTTAACAGCTCCTTGGCCATTTGTGATGTGGGGAATCAACATGATTGGAGAAATCAAGCCTACAACATCCGATGGACATCGCTTCATCCTAGTGGCTATTGATTACTTTACCAAGTGTGTCGAACCAGCTTCCTTCGCCTCCATTACAAAGAATGTGGTTTCCCGCTTCATCAAGCAGAACCTCATATGCCAGTATGGTATCCCCGACAGGATCATCACTGACAACGGTACAAATTTGAACAACACTCTGATCCCCGCTCTGTGCGAGAAGTTCAAGATTCAACATCATAATTCATCTCCCTATCGGCCTAAGATGAACGGTGATGTCGAAGCTGCGAACAAAAATATCAAAAATATCATTCAAAAGATGACAGTCACCTACAAAGACTGGCATGAGATGTTACTGTTTGCTTTGCACGGGTACCGTACCACGGCACGTACTTCAATTGGGGAAACACCCTATTCTTTATTATACGGCATGGAAGCTGTTTTACCTATCGAGGTTCAGATTCCCTCGTTGAGAATCATGAAGGATGTTGGTTTGAATGAAGACGATTGGATTCATACCCGACTTGATCAACTTAACTTGATTGATGAAAAGCGACTTACTGCTGTTTGCCATGGTCATGCGTATCAGAAACGTATGATCAAGGCCTTCAATAAGAAAGTCAAAGAGGAAAGTATATCAAGTCGGGGACCTTGTAATCAAGCGGATCATCTTACCGCAAAATGATCCCAGGGGCAAGTAGACTCCTACTTACGAAGGACCATTTGTGATCAAAAACATCTTTTCTGGTGGGGCAATGAGCTTGACCACCATGGACGGTGATGACCTGCCGCACCCTGGGAACGTAGACATAGTCAAAAGATACTACGCATAAATGACCCGACAAGTTGAAAACCCGAAAGGGCAACTTGGGCAAAAATGGGCATCCCGGTAAATCGAAAACCCAAAAGGGCGGTTCAGGCAAAAATTAGGGATAAATAAAAAAAATCTGTACACCCGACAAGTTGAAAACTCGAAAGGGCGACTTGGGCAAAAAAGGGTTTCCCGGTGGATCGAAAACTCGAAAGGGCGGTCCAGGAAAAAGTTAGGGAATTAAAGCGTATGACTATGTCTCGTTGGATCACTTTAAGGACAATCTCTTCACGGACAAGCTCCGAGCTTATAATCAATCCAATCATCTGCGGACGAAGCAATGAAATGACAAGATACTCAGAGTTACGAAGGCTATAGCAGAATGGGAACCCCATGGAATTTTTACATATAGCCATCTTTCTTTGAATAAACTTTTCTCATTTTTATGACAACATTCTCTTACTAGGATGTCTGTCTCCTTTGTACAAAATACTTACACAAAGTTAATGCAAAGATACTTCGAAGTGCAGAAATTTGGTTGCCTTTTCTTTCTTTTTTACACTTGTGTTTTATTTGAAATTGTCCAATGATTTATTAAATGAGCATATGCATTTGAATATAATCACTACTTACAAATAAAAAAAAATAAGAAAGGATAATTACTGATAGGTTGAAAGTATAGGAAAACGTCTTTAGGCTATTCCAGAAGAAATCCCCTGCAGTACATCATCCAGATCCTCAACAGGGTTGAAGCTTTGAAATACATATCCCCAGCAGAGTTAAGTTTCAAAATCCCCATCAGAACTAAGTTTCCAAACTCCCTACCCCCAACAGAGTTATAAAACTTTGAACTACAAACCCTCATCAAATATAAAACTTTCTTCCCCAACCGAGTCCAAAGCTTCAAATCTTAAACCCCGGTGGAGTACCATCCAATTTACTCCATGAATCCCCAGTAGATTGGCATACAACCCAAGCTCTTAAGAACTCTTCGATAGGATAAGCATTCTCCCCACAGAGTTTGTTTCCCAGCAAATCGAAAATTCTCGATCTCATACTTCCAGTTGAAGCCTCCTAGGTTTTAATTCCCCAGTAGAGATCGTCAGAGTTTTCCTTGTTCCCCAAGAAAGCCATGAAGGATTCTCAATTCCCCGCAGAAGTTGTCAAAGCTCTTGTTAATTCCCACAAGTCACCAAGGATTTTCAATCCCCAGCAGTAGTCCAAAGGATTTCTCAGTCTCAACAATCAAAGGTTTTGAATCTCCAGCAGCAGTCAAGGGTTTATTTTCCTCGGCAGCAGTCAAAGATTTCATTATCTCCGGTTATCAAGGATTTATTTTCCTCAGCAAGACAGCTAATCAGCTTACATGCGCATACATTACATTCATATATCATAAACATTGATAAAACACATTTATTGCATCATACATTTCATGCAACATAACTTTGTGATTTCAACTAACATTTTACCCTTTTCAGGATAAGATTAAAAGCTACCTCTAACAAATATTCAAAGATCTCAGATACGGTACGGATACACTCCAAGATGTGGGAGTCACTCTGCTACTCATTCAGATCTCTTATTCAGATACAGTATGGATACACCCCAGACACGGAGGTCATTCTATTACTCATTCAGAATTTTAAGTCAAGATACAGTCCAGATACGCTCCAGACACGGAGGTCATTCTGTCACTTATTCAGATCCCAGTTACAGTACGAATACACTCCTAACACGAAAGTCATTCTGCTACTCATACAGATCTCAATTTCAAGATACAGTCCAGATACGCTCCAGACACGGAAGTCATTCTGTCACTTATTCAGATCCCAGTTACAGTACGGATATACTCCTAACACGGAAGTCATTCTGCTACTCATACAAATCTCAATTTCGGATACAGTCCAGATACGCTCCATACACGGTAGCCATTCTGTCACTCATTCAGACCTTTTTCCCATCCTAGAGTTACTCCAGACATGGATGTCACTCTGTCGCTTATTCAGATTTCAGATTCAAATAGAATACAGATACACTCCAGACACGGTATTCATTATGTTATTCATTCGAGAATCAAATACAGTTATAGCTCGGATACGCTCCAGGCACGGACGCCATTCCTTTGCTTATACGAATTCAATCTCCAGATACAACTAAGAAACGTTCCAAATACGGATACCAATCTGGTGTTCATTCTCCTGATTTTCAACAAACAAGTCTTGGATGGAATCTTTAAGCCCATCTCCAACAATATTCTACCATCTCTAAATGTCATCTTTAAGCCCATTCCCTCAGGTACATTTTGACGAGTGCAAATTAACGGGCACTCTAGTGTCCAATCATCTTTTACCTTCGAGTCACGAAAGGCAAACTCACCAATCTAACTCTTCAGGTTCAAGAAGATTGAACAGGGGAAGCTGTTGTACCCAAAAATTTTCTCTCTCATTTTATCAAGATTTCCCCTCACAAGACTCCTTGAACTCCAGACAGGATTAGGGTTTTGCTCTGCTCAAAACATCTCCTTGCACTGATGACCTAAAATAGGGTTTGAGTTTGCACAGGGTTTTTTGGACTTTTAATGCTCAAAGTGACTTTCATACTTCATGTGGGACTTATAAGATTGTCCATGCCAAGTTTCAAGCCTTGAATCAAATTTTTACCCAGTCAATTGGACGATTGACCTAGAAATCAGCTGTATTGGGGAAAAAGTCAACTGTGGCCAATTTACAGTCAAACCTCATAATTTTTATCCATATAAACATTCTAGGCTCCTATGAACCATTTGATCATGTTTGGACCACAACTCCTCAAGAAATTTGACCAGATCATTAAAAGGGCAAAATGGTCATTTTTAGGGTTTTGACTGCACAAGGGCAATATCTAACTTTTGACCTAGCCAATGGAAAATTGGGCTCAAGCATGGACTCAAGGACTCAATAGCATCATCTTTACCTATTCACAAGGTTCAAAAGATCTCAATTGCATTGGATTGACAAATGAATTTTTTCCAGTCAACTGATCAAAATTTGACTGTACACTGAAAAGTCAAACTTTGACTTTTTGGTCAAAATCAAGTGCCAAGGGTCATTTTTCATCAATATGGGTCAAAACATGAAACTTGTTCATCAAAAACCCAATTTTGCAAATTAGGGTTTAAGATTGAAAAATTTCATAACTTAGAATTTTTCTAAGTTATGAAATTTTTTTAATTTTTCCCAACTTTGCCCAACATTTTCATCATGATGCAATGGGATTCAAACAAAACTTCCAACATGAAAGTTGTAGTCTTCCACAAAGTTTACAACTTTGGTTCACAAAGTTTTCTCAAAATAAGCTTAGATATCAAGTTATGATTTTTGGAACAAGGGTCCATGAAACTTTTAACTTAGTGAAATTTTGTCCTAGTTTAGGCAGGATTTTTACCTATCTTCATTGCCATTTTTCACATAGTTACACTTGGAATATCAAATTTCGTTTCGAAGATGGAATGTAGACCATGTTGTAAGCTTTCTAAAAAGTCCAAGAAATCCCAAAAATCATTTGTGTTTAGGGAGATTCGAAGGCTTGAAGTTGGTAAAAACTCACTTTTTATCCATGGCATGTTCATAGTGATACAAGTTGCAAACTCTAATCAGCTTGCTTTGTACTTAATTACAGGCCTCAAAACCATTCCATACTCAATAATTAAATGCAAATCCATTGGTATAAGGCTTTGTTTTGGTCATTAGAGCATTGCACACAAGATTAATCCGTAAATAGAAAAAGCAACATTACCATTTTTGCTTAAATCTTGCTTTATGTCAAAACTACATCCTTGAGCATTGAGCCATATCTTGTGCAGCAAATAAAATCCACCAATTTGAGGGGCCAAGGGCATAGTGTGCAAGCTGATAGATAGCCTGTACAGACTGGTTTTACATAACTTCTCATTTTTTGCTTAAAATACAAGAAAGATATCAAATACACTAGAACTTGAACATCTGTAAAAACCAACCTTTGCAAGCATTTGGAACAGGTTTCTCACATCCCTGCAGTTTGATTTCCATAACACAAATCCCTCGTGCATTTTTTCTCAACTGGTTCAAACACCTTCCACATAACCTATCCAAGCTATCCCAACCCTTAAACACTGTCTATAACTCCATTTACAAGGTTTGCCATTTTTTATTTCAGCTTGTACAGGTTGAGTTCTGGAGGCTTGTTCAAACACATTCAAGGCAAGCTAGGCATTGGGGAAGGTCAGAGGAAGTTCAAGCAAGCTCCCAAACACCTCAGGCCTCATTGAAAAGCTCCAAATTGTCAGACACGATTTCAACTAAAACAGGTTTTTATCAACTTCCTATCTCTCTATTTAGGAATCATTAGGCTTAGGTTTGTGAATAAAAAATGTAGTATTCATACCCATGAAGCTGTACATATGCTCAGTTTCCATTTAAATTAAGTGTGTTAAGAGCATTTGATCCATGAACTTCCTGAAAAAATTAGGTTAGGATTTAGGGCCAGAGAAATTCTCTCTGGACTTTGAGAGTTAGAATGAGTTCTTTACATGGTTGGATTTGTCTTGAAAAATGCTACAACTTTGATGTTATGTGTTTTTGTATTAGAGCACGTATGCAAGTTGTTCATGTTTGGTACAGGGCGCACACATTTTGAACCAAGGTTGAAGATGAAGTCTGGCTTTGGGCTGGGCTTTGGCTTTTTGTTTTTGACACCCCCCCTTTTACTAAATACACCCCCTGGCCCATTTCTTCATACTTTTGTATTTTTCCATTTCTGATTTTATTTTCTTATTTTTCAAAACATAAAAATATCAAAAAATATTTTTTATAAATTTTCAAATTTATTTTGTATTTTATTTTTATTTTTCTAACATAAAAATGATTTAATTAGTATATACTTTTATTTATTGAAAATAATATATATTAACATTATACCTTTATTTTTATTCTTTATTTTATTTATACTCAAGATATATTGTTCTAAACATATTTTTATCTTATATATATTTTATTTTATTTTTATTGTACATAACTAATATAATTAATATATATATATATATATACACATACTTTTATTTTATTTAATAAATACTTGAGAATAAAAAAACATAAAATATTATACTTTTATTTTTTTATTATTATTTATACTTAAATAATACTTTTTCTAAATATATTTTATTTTGTACATAGATTATTTTATTTTATTGTATATAAATAGTATATTTAATATATTTACATTCTTAAAAGAAAATTAGGGTTTTACCCTTAATAAAAAATAATATTTTTTTATTTCTTTCTTTTTGCATTAAATATTTTTTACATACATAAAAAATAAACATAAACATTTTTGCATATTCATAATATTTTATATATTTATTTAATTTGTTTATTTAAATATTGTTCATTTATTATTTATGCCATTGATTCAATTTGGATGTAATAGTAAAATTAGGGTTTTAATTTCTTGCCAAATAATCCTCATTCAAAAAATTGTATCCTCCTCCCCATAATCATGTTGTAATAGTGTAGATTTATTTTACGCATTTATGCTTACAAATATGCCATGATAGAGATTAGGATTTCAATGCAAAAAATCCAAAATCAAAACAAATAGCTTGACTAATACAAAGACAAAAATGCATGTAAAATGACAACACAATGCACACATGCACCCCTATGGTTTCATCCACTTTGTTTCCTTAAAATGGCCATGTTATGCATGTTGAGTACTTAGGCAAAACAAACAAATATAAGATCATAGTCCCTCAATGACGCTATCTTGGTTGCCTATACAAAAATTATCTAGTCCCTCAAAAATTTGCTAAAGATACTTAGCACAATTGCTATCATGGTCCATACGATGACCCGCGCATGTCCCGTTTAACATCCTAATACAAGATTGTTTACCAAACGCAATGGTAAAACAACACTGTCAAAAGGGTTAAAAATGTGTAGGAAATACCTTTGAGTAAAATAGGGTAGACAACTCCTAGTTACTTGATCAAGCTTGCAAAAACATCCTTGCTATCTTCAAACACACTTCACAACACAATTTCAAAACATTTTCCAAAAACAAACTTACAAACTTTCAAACATTGAAATATATTTTCAAAAGACAAACACCTTTGTATATATTCAAACAAGAATCATTACAAAGGTTGCCACAATGATGGCCTCTTTTTCAAAAGCATTTTCAAAAACCACACACAAAGCACCATTTCAAACAATTGGAAAAGCAAAGCAAGTGATCTAAAAGAGTAACTAAGAGCCCATGGATAACCATGGATGAAAATGGTGCTTGCACCTTCCCTTTTCATAATCTACTCCCCGAACCCAAGAAAACATCTCAAAGGTCTTTCCTGTGCTTTTTGACCTTTCCTTTGGATAAAATAAAAAGTCGGTGGCGACTCTTGCTAAACCGAAACATTTGCAAAAACAAATACAAAACCTCAAGTCAGTTCTCCCACCGTATCACAGACGCCTTCATGTATATCTTGCATAATTTCCCCTGCTTCCTTCTTGTCCGAACAACGAAGCAGAGTCGAGTCATGGTTGCGCTTGTATAAAATTCCATTGCTCAAGAAGAACTTAGCCAAGAACCTCTGTAGGAATTTCCTGTCATTGATCGATGCCCCTTCAGGGTATTCTTAGGTCTCGAGGTACGTTTTCACTTCATAAAACCAAGGTTTTTCCTCTACTCCATCAGTGTCAATTTCATTGCAGTGCGCCGGTTCTTCGAATCTTTCAATGGTAATTCTAGGAGCCTTATTCTCCCATCGTACCTTGAACATGGATGACATGGTAGCCAATGTGTCTTCCAACTGATTATCTTCTCTTGGGATATGCTCAAAAGTAATCTCTTAGAAGTACGGAATCAACGTTAGCACATGTTCTCGGTAAGGGATAAGATTCAGATGCTTCGTATCCCATTCTCCCTTGACCTGATTGATTACCAAGGCTGAATCCCCATATACGCTCAAGAATTTGATTCTCATGTCAATAGCAGCCTTAATACCCATGATGCATGCTTCATATTCAGCCATATTGTTGGTGCAGTAAAAGCAAGGTCTGGCGGTGAAGGGCATATGGAAACCCTCAGGAGATATAAAAACGACACCAATTCTATTTCCAAGTGCATTAGAAGCTCGGTCGAAAACCATAGTCCATCAGGATCCTGGCTCAGGTCCTTCTTACGGTCCATGTTCTTCATAATTTGTAACTAGCATAATGTTCTTGTCTGGGAATTCAAAATTTATAGACTGATAATCATTTATAACTTGATGTTCCAAAGGATCTGCCAGTACACTTCCTTTGATTGCTTTTTGAGTGGTGTACTAAATTTCGTATTCTGTTAAGACCATTTTCCATCGGGCTATTCTGCCGCAGAGAGCTGGCTTCTCGTATATATACTTGATGAGATCTATTTTAGAATTCAAAAAGTATTATGGGTCAAAATATACTGTCTTAGTCGACGAGAAGCCCATGCCAAAGTGCAGCAAGTTTTCTCGAGTAGTGAATATCTTGTTTCACAGTCGGTAAACTTTTTGCTAAGGTAGTATGTTGCATGCTCTTTTCGACCAGACTCATCATGTTGACCCAGTACACACCCCATTGAGTTATCTAGCACTGTTACGTAGATGATTAGAGGTCTTCCTTCAACTGGTGGCATGATAATCAGAGGTTCTTGTAGGTACTCCTTAATTTAACCAAAGGCTATTTGACAGTTTTTGTTCCACTTTACTACTTAATCTTTCTTCAACAGCTTGAAGATTGGTTTACAAGTAGTAGTCAGATGGGAAATGAATCAAGCAATGTAATTTAGTCGTCCTAAAAAACCCCTGACTTCCTTCTCATTACGGGGAGCCGACATTTCTTGAATAGTTTTGACTTTTGTAGGATCAACTTCAATACCTTTATCGTTGACAACGAAACCCGGGAGTTTACCGGATCCCACCCCAAAAGTGCACTTGTTTGGATTTAACCTTAGCTTGTGCTTCTTCAGTCTTTCAAACAATTTATGTTGATGATCGAGATGCTCCTATTTAGTCTGTGACCTTGCTATCATTTCTTTGACGTAGACCTCTATTTCGTGGTGAATCATGTCATGAAATAAAGCTACCACGACACACTAATAAGTTACCCCGATGTTCTTCAACCCAAAAGGCATAACCTTGTAACAGAAAGTGCCCCAATGTGTGACAAAGGTAGCTTTATCCATGTCTTCAGGAGCCATCTTGATCTGATTATAGCCCGAGAATCCATCCATGAAGGAGAATACCTTGTGCTAAGTGGTGTTGTCGACAAAAACATCAATATGTGGTAGTGGGATGTCATTTTTGGGGCTTGCCATGTTAAGATTCCTGTAATCTACACACATACGTACCTTGCCGTCTTTCTTTGGTACCAGAACAACATTAGTAACCCATTGAGGATATAATGTTACTGTAAAGAAACCTGTATTTAATTGCTTCATAACCTTAGCCTTGATCTTTTCTGACATTTCATGACGCATGCGGCGAACCATCTGCTTTATCGGAGCACAACCCTCTTTCATTGGCAAACGCTGGACCATAATATCAGTCTCGAGTCCTGGCATGTTTTCGTATGACAAAGCAAAGATTTCAACATATTCATGTAACATCTGGATTAATCTGTTTTTGATACTGCTCTCCAAGTTGGCGCCTATCTTGACCTCTTTTCTGTCTGTCTCGGTACCCAAGTTTACAACTTCGACTGGCTCTTCATGTGGTTGGATATCCTTTTCTTCTTGTATTAAGAGTCTGGCAAGTTCTCCAGGTATTTCACAATCTCCCTCACCTTCGTCCTTGGCTTGGTAGATCGAATTTTCGATGTCAGAAGCGACCATAGCAGAATTGTTGTCCACGAGATCCATAGTGGATGAGGATATGCAATATAGTGTATGGGTATGTGTAAGAAAACATAGTTATTTAAAAATGCAATAAGATAAAAGAAAGATAGAGATCACAAAATTTGAATGCAAAACGTCCAATGTTTTTATCGAATGAACAATGTTTATGGATTATCAACCCTTAACAAATGAACCATTGTGCCCCGGGTAAGACACAAGGTTAAAGTCATTGTTTATTACATAACCAAAAAATATTTTAAAAGCAATAAGACATAAATGTAGCTATTACTCCTGACTAAAGGAGATAGGGAAAATGTCTTCTGCTTTCCAATTGTCGAGCCCATCGCCAATGGTAGGGAATATCCAACTATCGAAGTCACAATCACTATCAGCATCCTCTATAGAATTGACTCCGTTGTTGCTGATACGGAACAAAGATCTTCCATCCTGAGCGTGATGAGCATCCCTTTGACCTTATTTAGTAAAGCCCAAACCAAACTTGTCGGATTTGTAAGGGATATCAAGAAGCTGACCCCAAATAGTATAACCACCTTCTTCTACAGTAGCCTTTTAATCTTTCAAGGAAGCCATCTTGTGCAGAGTCCTAGTGGTCTTTGGAATCGCAGAAATATATTTAACAGCAGAAGGGGAAATCACTTCAAAGGTCTGACAGGGAGTCTCAATAAATTCTCCGTCCATCTGCACATACCGGAATGAATTCAGGTGGCTGACCATGTACTCCTCTTCTTCGCAGATAGTAACAATCTTCCCTTTTACAGGATACTTTAATTTCTGGTGCAAAGTGGAGGTAACAGCGCCTGCCCCATGGATCCAGGGGCATCCCAATAGACAAGAATATGCAGGTCGGATGTCAATTACATAGAAGGTGGACTTAAATATCTGTAAACCCACTTTGATTGGGAGGTCCACTTCTCCATGCACCATTCTTTTGGATCCATCAAAGGATTTAACTATGATGTTACTGGGTTTCAGTATAAACCTTTCATAATCATGTTTGTCAAGAGCACCTTTTGGCAGAACATTCAGAGAAGAGACATTATCAATTAACACATGAACCAATGTACTGCCCTTACATTCAATGGAGACATACAGGGCCCTATTGTGATTTCTCCCCTCCGGAGTCAAGTCAGCATCGGAGAATCCTAAACCATTATCAGTTGTTAAACTAGCCACATAACTTCTAAACTGATCTACCGAGATTTCTTGCAGCTCATGAGCAGTCTTTAAGAACTTTACTAAATCCTGCGCATGGGCTTCAGAACACAGCAGTAAAGATAACATGGAAATTTTGGACGGGGTCTTCCCCAACTGTTCAATAATTTTATAGTCTCTCTTGCAGATGATCTTCAAAACCTCTTCCAACTCTTTTCCAGAGGTGTCCTTGACTATGGTTTCTTTTGGTGCCTCCGTTTGGGCAGGCTCTATCATTGGCTCTTTACCCCGAGCCTCGGTAGTTGACTTGGTGACTGTGACTTGAACAGGTGGAGAGATTTATGGGGAGAAAATCCTTTCGCTTCTAGTAATTTTACTGGTCCCTGCAATATTGTCAACATTGGGATCAACATCTTCATCATCTTCATCAGACAACTCTTGTTTAATGCCATGGTAGTAGACGTCAGATCCATAATTCCATGGAATAGCTTTTTCTGAGGAAATGGGATGGGTCCAGGTGTGGTGATAATCAAAGGAGCAGCTTTTGGATTGGCGATAATCCTTACAGGACCCTTGGAAGTGATCCTGAATGGAGTACCAGATACAACAGACAAATCTTGGCACAAATTCTCTGCATACGAAACTTTCTCAATCAAAATTATATGTTCATCCATCAGGCGCTGAACGCCTTCCTTTAGTAACGCGCAACCATTGGGTTGGACTGTAGAGCAATAACAATCTTTAACATAACCCAGAAATAAACCAACTTGTAACAAATTTTCTTTGATTGTTGAGACAGAAGTAACCACATCACTTACAGAGGCAACACACAAAACATATTCAATAGCACTTATGCTTTTGTCATGCTTGGGCATAGGTGCAGTTATCACGTTTGGAGTCTCCGGAGGATCGAACTTAATTTCCTTATTATCAATCATATCTTGAATCTTGATTTTCAGGGACCAGCAGTTGTTGGTGTTGTGCCTAGGACTGTTCAAATGATAGGCACACCTCGCATTCAGATTGTACTTGGGAGAGGATGTGTTGAGATTCTGAGGAGGATCCCGCAGTGAAATGAGTTGATCCTTTAACAAATTTTGCAATTCCTGAGATAAAGGCATGCTGATATTGGTAAATTGCCTTAACATAGCATCTGGTCTTCATCGGTTACCCTATTGTTAATGTTGAACAGGCGCCGGGTTAGAGATCAACACTGCTTCCACAGACAGTTGGAAATCACTTTTACTACGCCCCTTTTGGCTGTAGACAACATTGACTTCCTTTTTGCTACAAAATGACTTCTTCACAGTATTAGATGATGTATCCATCAGAATCTTCTCACTCTTAATACCACTTTCAACTCTTTCTCCTGTCAGTATTAGCTCCGTAACATGAGACGACGAGCTTCCAATTGACAGATTAAAGAATGGGCCTGTCAACATGCCCATGAACATATCTACCAATTCCTGATCAACCATAGGAGGTTGCACCCTTCCAGCTATGTCCCTCCATTTTTGTGCATATTCCTTGAACCCTTCATTTGAGCCCATGTACATGTTTTGCAGTTTCACTCGAGTCGGTGCCAGGTCAACATTATACTGATACTACTTGTAGAAAGCAACAGCCAAGTCTTCACATGTGTGAATGTTGGTTCCTTCGATATGATAAAACCATTCAAGTTGAGTGTCAGCCAAACTCTCTTGAAATAAATTGACGCATAATTTGCAGTCAGCAGTATGAGATTGGATCTTTCGAACATACGACCTCAAATGGAGTTTGGGACAAAAGACCCCATCATATTTAGCAAAGACGGGGACCTTGAACTTATGAGGGATGACCACCCCCGGGATCAGACCTAATTCTCCAAAATCTAATCCAGGCACCTTTTGGATTTCCAGAGCTTTGAGCCAGTCTTCCAACTGCTTGTATTTGTCATCTGCAGGAGGATACTGTTCGTCGGAGTCGTCTTCATCTTTAGAAACCAAATTATTTCTACCTTAAAGCTTGATGCTTCTACCATCATCTTCTTGGTTGTCGTCTCCCTCAGAGGAAATATCATCCACTTGAACTGGTTGAGAAATACCCTTGAATTTCTCTCCATATTGAGGATAACGGCCGCCTTCTTAGTCTTTTTTTTCTTTGCGACGAGTGCCATCAGATCTTTCAGTCCCTATGTCATACTCAGAAGAGTCTCCTGAAATTGTGCATGCTGAGCTTGGAGATCCTTGATAGTTTGTTCAAGGGCCATCTTATACTGAAATAAATAGTAAGTAGATAAGAAAACCTGTTAAGTAATGACGCATGATATGTAAATGCAATGTTTTCAATGACCTTAGGAGATTTAAATTTGCTAACCGGGAGGAAACAAAAACAAATATTTTTATTAGTAAGTTCAAAATTACAATTGCCTCTTAGTATTTACAATGAAAACAAAAGGGTCTCAAAGAGAAAACAATATAAACTCCTAAAACCTAAGACTCAAGTATCCCACAGACGCTTCCTCTTTATGTTGATGTATGCATTAAGACTCCGCTCCTCGTGAAGTTTCTTTGTGAGCTCCAACACTTTCTTTTCACTTGAATATAATTGAGTTTCAATGGTTTCCCATTCTTCCTTGAGTTGAATCCAGGACTTCTGGAACTCTTCAAGGTCAGTAGGCATGTCTGGGTGGAGGATGGTGCGAGAAACGTCTCCTTTGAAAACAGGCTCCATGATCACCGGTAGGATAACTAGATATGGCATCATGAGGTTTTGAGCGTGAGCTCATACCCGTTTGAGATAGGGCTCCATAGGGATGGAGTTCTTTTGTCCTAAAGTATTAATATCAATCTTTCTTACCATTCCCCAAGCATGTATAAACCTTTGACGATAACCTTGAGGATCATTTTCGTAATCGAACATAATACCCTGGATAAGTGCATCATAAGGACCATCTCTTATAGCATAACCAAATTGACGTAGATCCAGAGAAGGGTTGTAAGTAATATCTCCCCTAATACCAAGGAGTGGAACATTAGGGAATTCCCCACAACGATCAATGATAGTGATATCCTCATGAGATCCGTAATACCAGTAGATGTCTGTATGAGAAAGTAACATTATTCTTTGAGACCACCTCAAACCTTGTTCATAATTCATTACCAAGTAGGGAAGGTGGGAAATAAACCACCTGGATAGTAGAGGGATACAACACATGAGAGATCCCCACCTCTTCATAGTACGAGTGCAAAGAGAATGTAAAATATCTCTGAGCAAGGTAGGCATAAGGTTACGGGTGAGAATTTTTTTGATGGAGTTCACATCTATGAGTTGGTCTGGATTAGGGAATAGTACCAACCCATAGATTAGCAAAGCCAAGATCTCTTCAAAAACCTGAAAACTCATAGCATTAAGAAACAGTTGAGCCTTCTCTATAAAAAATTTAGCCATAAAACCTTTTACTCCACTTCTTATTTCCTAATTAGATACAATGTTGGACCGCTTTAGATGTAAGGCTGCTGCAATAAATTCTGGTTTCAAAGTTTCCTTTAAACCGGTGAAGGGTGTATGATTAAGAACAGGTACCCCCAGTAATTGAGATAACTCCTCCATTGTGGGTACTAGCTGATAATCTAGAAAAGTGAAGCAGTGATGTGCAGGGTCAAAGAACTGGAATAGAACACTCTTCATGTCTTCGTCAAAACCTAGGGTAACCAGACTGAATAGTCCACCATGCCTTTTTATAAATGGAGAACTTTCGGGAACCCTTAAAACTAACTCCTTGATTTGAGGAGGAACCCTTAAAAAGTTGATCCAGATAGTATTTATGCGAGCGGAGGCCATAGCCTGCAAAACAGAACAAACATAAATCCCTTGGTCCTTCAAATGGTTAGTGAAAATGATATGGTATGATGTTATGATGTTATGATATCATGTTCGAACAATTAATCATACACAAACAAAACACACAATGGCTTAGGTTTAAGCTTGCAAAGAGTTTATAGGTAAGTACCCTCTTAAAATTTTTAGTCGGCTCAACGTGTCCTAAAAGAAGTAACTGGGTTCTAGGAGCCTCAAATATCACTGATCTTTCTCCCAGACATTGTTTCAACATAAGCATCTAATTTGTGACCGAAATATCTCGAGAGTATAATCTTAATGAGTGTAGCATCGAGTATCAACCAACTTCAGTCTGCACCAAAGCTGGCTATCTCACTACTTTCTAATGGCTAAGTTGTGTCAACTAAGGTTCTACGGCAAGTTAGTGCTTTATGACACCACATGACAGCCGAACATTCTCCTTGACTTAATTCAAGGGAAACCAGAACCAACAAATGTGTCGCACTAACGTAGCCATCGCTTCAACCGTATCGGTATACGCCGTACAGTCTTCACGATCTATTGCTACTTACCTAAAATGCTCCAAATCTGGGTATAGGATCTTTCCAAAAAAAAAACCCGGGCAAAACCCTGAAATATAAATCATATAAATCAAGCAAGTAAAGCATTTTAATTGTGATCTAACTCTTAAGGTAACCCCACTTTTAGTTATCCCCAGCAGATTCGCCAGTTCTGTAATACCGTGGAAGAACTGACTTATTTTTGTGTTTTATCGCAAATGTTGCGGTTAGTAAGAGTCACCACTAACTTTTCTTGTATCCAATAAGGAAAGGGTGAAAAGAACAGGAACGACCTTTAAAGATTTTGAGTTCAGGGGGTAGGTTATGAAAAGGGAAGGTGTTAGCACCCTTTTCACCCATATTTATCTACGGGCTCTTAATCACTAACTCACTTTGAAAATACTTTGTGAATATGTGTTTGAAAATATTTTGAAAATGCCTAAGTGCGGAAAACTTTGTAATGATTCTTGTATCGTTGAGAACATATACAAAGTGTTTGTTTTGAAAATATTTTAGAAAAGAATTGTTTTGTGTGAAAAATGTTTTGTTTTGTTTGTGAGAAAGTGACTACGAGCTATCTACCTACTCAAAAGTCTTTCATTCTTTCCCTCTTTCTTTAGATAGTGCTATCCTACCATTGGTTAGTAGGAGGCCCTATCGTTGGATGTTTGAGGGGCAGGTGTGGGTCATCGTATAGTCTTAAAGGCAACTCGTAGTACACTTTAGAAATTGACGCAAGGGACTAAGATTGTTTACTGAGGAAACATTGAAGGGTCATCGAGGGACTATGATCTTTTAATCTAGGCTCTTTGCTAAAGCGTCCCACGTTCGAGGGACATGACTGTTTTTATCTGAGGCAACAAGTAAGGGTCACCCTAGAGGTGCACATGTGCAAAGTGTGTTGATATTCATTTAATTTATCTTGGATTTATGGTCATCTAGCGTTCTCTTTTAGTCTTTGCCATAAAATCCTATTAAACTAGCAGTAATAGGGAAACCGGTAAATTGCAAAAAATAAATCTAGACTATTACAGAGCTTCGGGGAAGGGGAGTACAAACCATAAAATGGGGAAAAAGTACAGAAATCCTAATTAATCTATTACATCCCTTGACAGTTACATAATTATAAAAATAACAATGCAAAGAAATAAATAAGCGCGCGGAGATTGTGAAAAAGGGAAAGATATTAAAACCTAAATATTTCTAAGTGTTAAATAGTTTGGTGTTTTGTTTAGAAAAATATTTTTATAATGTAAAAGAATAAATAACCCTAATTCTAATTAATTTACAAACTAATTAATAAAATAAAATCGAAGTGTGATTAAATTAAATCAATTTATTTATTTAAAATTAAATTAATTAATCAAAAACCTAAATCTAAGTTTTTAATGATTTTGTGATTTTTTCTGATTAAGTAAAATTGATTTAAAAAAGAAAATAATTAATTAAAACAACAAATAGAAAAAATGTTAAAGAGAAAATAGGTCAAAAAATAGTTCCAGGCGCTGGGTGTTGAACCCACGCCCTTCCCTTCATCAACCATCCAATCCTTTCCAACTGAGCTGTGTGTTTCAATTGTTACTGAAATACAAATCAATTATTATATGATAAAGACATGTATATATCTTAAATTCAAACACAAATCAAATGTGAGGCCCCTTGTATTTGAATGGATAAATCAGAAAAAGCCATGTCTGAGTCAAATGTTCAACAGGCCAGAGAAGCGCCGGAGCCCTAGCTCCGGTCATCTTCTCTGGCGATGCCCGTATCAAACCTGCAAAACAATGAAAATAAAAAACCAAGAAGGGTCTTGTCCCCCTAATTTAGACCTCCTAAATCCATTGGTGAGGTTATTTTGCCCTGAAAATGCCTGTATTCTGAGATACGAAGAGAATGGTGCAAACTGCCCTAACAATGGCAGATCCTTATTCCTGTGCCAAAGCTTGCGGGTGATGTATCAAAATGAATCCACACATCAATATGAACATGAATGTATGCATAAAATTAATTTAAATCGCGTGATTAAAGAGTTTGAAATCAAGAACTTTTACCAAACCGGTGGGCTCGTATGAAGGGATTCTGGAGTGCATTGAGCTTGAGAAATGATATAGATCGCCTCCTAGAGTCTTTAGGAAGGTGATGAGATGCTTCACACTACTTGGGAACGGCTGGAAATAAGGGTTTTAAGTTGCCCTAGTTTTGAGAATTTTTGAAAATCTTATGGGTGTTCTTTGGGGAGGCCAGCGTGTGTCCATTTGATCTCAGTGTTGTGCATATATAGAGCATGGATTTAGGGTAACAAAAGTAGTACAATATCATGTATAATCAAGTGTATGGATTGTTTCCAAAATCCATTCAAAAACTTTCCAAAAGTGAAGATTTCCTTCCCCTTTTGGTCCACACGCTTTGGACAACTTGTCAGGAGCTATTTTGGTTTCAAAAAGACTCATATTTTATATCTTACATATTTCTTGCATTTATTTTGTGTTTATTTAATTTAATTATGATTTTAAATAAATAAAAATCAAAATAAACAAAATAAAAACTAAAAATAATGCATGGTTGCACTTAGGGGTCCTTAAACATGTCAGGAACACGTTTAAATTCCCAAGCTTAGGCCCAATAACACAATATCACAAATTTGCTCAATTGAGATTTCATGCATTTCTAAAACATTTACGAACTTGTGAAACCCATAACTTGCTCAATTTTCATCTTTTGAAGATGATCTTGAACTTTTTCGAAATCTCAAGATGTTCTCTACAACTTCTCTTTTGATCATTTTTTCATTTGGAGACTTTATCTTGATGTAAGTTGCCTTGACAAAAAGTATCTTTTGGTTGACTTTTGAAATGACCTATAATGTATTAGCTCATATCTTTCAAATGAAGCACTTTTTGGAATTGATCACAAATGCATAGTTGTAGAGAATTGAATTTACTATAAAATGGGCTTTGGTTGGGGAAAAGTTGATGAAGCATGTGAAAGTTATGCTTGGTACAAATTCAGTTGACTTCTCCAAAGGAAACCCTAGTTTGACAACTTTTGACTTTTGATGATTTAATGGCTTTCCTTGACGAATCATGACCAACCCTTGATCAAATGATGACTATCACTTCAAAATGTTGATGTTGACCAAAAATCTTGAAGTTTTACTGTATGTTGACCACAATTGACTTTTTACGCAATACAGTTGATATTTAACATCTGAGCTATTGACTGAGCAAACTTGTCATGCAAGACTTGAAACTTGACATGAGCATTGTTGAAGACCTATGATGAACCATGAAAACCATTTGATACCTTTGAAACCCATTTTCCCTCGTGCTAAATTAAACCCTAGTTGTAGACCCTTTGCTTAGGAGGAGCATTTTGACTAGTCAACCCTTGAGTAACTTTGAGTATTTGAGACCTTTGTGAGCATGTCTTGAAGAAAATGGAAGGGAAATTTTTTGGGACAACACCTTGCCTGTTTATTTATGTCAGATCAAATGTCCCAACATGTCATAGGACATCTGAGTTCTGTCATACCAGAATTTTAAAGCTCTTCAACATCAGTCAACAGAGGAGGAGTAGGTTCTTCAAAAATTGTAGATAAAGGTTCTTGACGAGGATAAGACATCTTCAACTGAATTTCCCTTTCTTGTACCCATTGAAGTTAAGGCTCTAAATAAACAACACCTCTCTATCCTAATGTTTCTCTTCCCTTCCTATGGATGTGGCGCCATGCTCTACTAATATCTTCCTTGGCTGCTTTGTTGTCTCATCCCATCTTGAGAAAGAAGCTACACACATGAATGTTATTCAGTTTATCCTTCATCGGGTACCCAAGTTGACAGCATGCAAGAACAGGGTTGTGGTTCATGCCTCCCTTTGTCCAAGAAGAGGTACATTAGGAAAAATAACATAACTATAAATAATTATTACTCCATAACAAGCTTGATTATTCCATACAATATCTGAATAAGAGACATAATCTTCTGGGACCAACACAGTCCATCCTTGAAATCCCAAAATGCATCAAACTGGGGCAAGTGAGAAATAAGCCACTTGTACAACAATGGTGCACAACAAATAATCACCCCCTCTTGGTAAGAATTCCGAAGGTGAATAGTGTAATAAGCATCTCCAAGTAGCGTGGGGACTAGATTCCCAATCAAGAAGATCCTAATAGCATTAACATCAACAAAATTATTGATATTAGGGAACAATAATAACCCATAGGTGAGTAGAGCAAAGATGGCCTCAAAAGCGTCCATACTCTTTGTTGTACCCAACAATTTACCCTCTTGATTTCGACCTTTTTAGCTTACATTTCATTATTACATACATGCATATCATTGGTTTTATGGTGATGTAATTAAGGTATATTTATCAAGCTTCGTCATCTTACAAGTGACATTTATTTCACCAATGGATGTTCTCAGAGTATTTTGCGTGCTGAAGATCGGTTCGCTGTTTTGCAATTATTCGGGGTTTAAAGATTCACGAGTCCAACCCGCCGTGTCATATTCAGGTGTTCTTTCGCCAAGATATCCCTGGTAACATATTCTCAAATTTAGGTTCGGATCGAGAGCCAATTCTTTAAAGAAGGTCTCCGTATGTGCGATTTTTCTCGAAGAAATATGGTGAAAAAGTGTGCTAAAAGTGCAGTTTTTACGCACTAAAAAATTCATAACTTGAAGATCGTGGCTCGTTTTGAATCCGTTCTGGTGGCCAAAATTCCTTCTTGATGTCATATATGTTTTCATCTCTCATGGATGGAATCCAATTTCAATCAGAAGGTCTTCAAAAATGCGGATTTATCAAGTATTTTCGTACGAAAAATTTGTGACAGAAGTTTATTTGCGTCATATTCATAAAATCATAACTTGGTCGATTTTCATCGTATTGAGCTGGTTCCGGCGTCAAAATTTCAAAAATTGAGTTGGCTACGTATTCTCAGGAGGTATCGAGTTCGAAAGGTATCCAAAAGGCCTTCGTTATTTGCTCATAATGCACGTGACACGCTGAAAATCCTGAATGCTGAATATTATTTCATCTGGGTCGAAACTTCGAAAGTTCATAACTCGGTCAATTTTTATTGGATCGGGACCATATTTTTACACATGGTCACTGACTCAGAGATCACAACCTAGCTTCCAAAGTCGAGACCAGGTCCTGCTCCAATCAATACCAGTTTTTTATTGAAGAACGTGTCATAGTTGACACTGGAGCCCAAAATAAGTTTGTCTGAGGCGAAACTTCAAATATTCATAACTAATTCACCATTGATCCGATTAAGCCTATTTTCGGATAGGAGTTTATTCTCGATGTCGGCTACATTTTGTTTTCACATTTAAACTTCAAAAATTTCACTTAAGTCCTTGCGATTTAGCCTGGAACGTGTCAGACTCAAGTGAATAAAAATCTGCACTATTGCTTGTGGTTATTGGAGGCCCAATTGCATATTCAAAGCCCATATCCTTGCTCTAATTTCCATTAGATAATCTCATTCTTTTCACACAAACAGGACAAACAAAGAAAAAAAAAACATTTACCACAACCCTGTTAAAATATCAAATTCTTTCAAGAACCCTAAAAATCTTGAAATCCTTGTTACAAACCCCCATCTCACTACAAACAAGTCATCCTTATTACAAACCCTCATCTCGTTACAAACCCCAATCTCACTACTTTTCCAGTAAGATTAAGGCAGGTTTGATCTCCATGATCAAAAGGATGTAGAAGCATTCATACATGCCATTTCGGTTTTAACATTACAAAATTTCATATATTTGCTTTCTTTGTATTTCATGACATAATAATTTATTTAATGTGTTCATGAGATTCAACACTACAGGTTTGGACCATCTAATGCTCCCACGCAGGTTTATTATAAAACGCTGAGGCCAAAACAGAACAACAACCAATGCATGGCTCATGGCATGGCATACATCTTGAGGAGGCCAAGGGCGTGGGTTCAACACCCACCCCTATTGGTTTTGGTTTTCTTCCATTCTATTTATCCTTTTACCTATTTTTCTTCTTTCTATTTAAAACCTTTTTCATAAAACCTAACATTTTTCACAAACCTTTGATTTTTCATAATAAACTCGAATAATTAATTTTAGGTTTTTTAATTTTATTTGTTTTTTAAATTAATTTTTGGTTCAACACCCACCCCTTACATTTGCACTATTTTTATTTTCTAACCCTATTTTCCATTGATGTTTTTTCCCCTATCTATTTTTTGACAAACTTAATTCTTTTTTATGAATCATTACACATAAGTTTTTTTTTAAAACCTTTTTTTAATTAAAATTAATTAGGTTTTAGGTTTTTTTAATTAACCTTTTTTTCAAAATTAACCTTTTTTAATTATTAATTAAAATTAAATAGGTTTTAGGTATTTTAATTAACTTTTTTCAAAATTAACATTTTTTATTAATTAAAATTAATTAGGTTTTTTAGATTTATTTAATTAATTATCATAAATAATTTTTTTTATATAAAAAATCACCAAAATATTCTCTTTGCTATTTTTATCTTATTTTTATATCCCGCTTTTTTTTCCAATCATTATCATGTAACTGCTTCCGGGATGTAATAGTTTTAGGATTTCTTTTCCGCACTCTTCACTATTATGTAACTGCCTCAAGGCTCTGTAATAGCCTAGGTTTACATTTCCGCCTTTACCTTCAGCTACTATATTTTATGCAATGCTTAGATTAATAGGATTGTATGGAAAGATAAAAATGAACGGTAGAAAACCCTAATTGCAAGATAAATAACCGAACTGAATCATTTGCACACTCGCACCTCTAGGGTAACCTTACTTGTTGCCTTCAAAAAATAATGGTCATGTCCCTCGAACGTAGGGATATCTTAGAAAAGACCCTCAGTTTAAAAGTCATCATAAAGATCATAGTCCCTTACAGTCCCTCGAGTTTCCTAAGAGAAATGATCTTGTCCCTCGATGTTGCCTATATGATGACAGTCTCTTCGAACGCTAAGATATCCTTACATGTTGCCTTATATGACTATAATAATGACACGCGTATGTCCCTCACACATCCAACGATAGGGCTACCTACTCATTAATAGTAGGATAGAACTGTCCAAAGGATAGGGAGAAAAGAACGACCTTTTCGAGTATAAGTAGATAAGTTCTTAGATGCTTACTCAAACAAACTTTTCAAATCACACAAACACGCAAGCAGTTTTTAAAATTGAGCAAGTACCTAAGAGCCCGTAGATAACTACAAATGGAAAAGGTTCTAACACCTTCCCTTTCCATAATCTACCCCCCTTACTCAGAAAATCTCGAAAAGGTCTTTTTCACCCTTTCCATTGTTGGATAAAAGAAAAGTTGATGGCGACTCTTACTTACTGCGACATTTGCGAACAAAAAATGCAAACCAATATAAACAGTCGGTTCTGCCACCGTATCATAGAACTGGAGACTCTGTTGGGAATAAAATAATAAAGTGGGGCTTACCTTAGGGTCTAGATCATTTTTGCTTCTTTGAATGTTTGTTTGCTTTACTTTTAAGGGTATTGTTTTGGTGCTATACATCCTACACCCGAATCTCGGGAAACCTGTTAGGTAAGTAGCAATAGATCGTGGAAACTGTGTGGGGTATACCGACACGGTTGAAGAGATGGCTACATTGATGTGACACTTTGGTTGGTACCGGTAGCCCTTGAGTTAATCAAGGAGAATACGGGACCGTTGCATGGTGTCATGAAGCATCAACTGACCTTAGAACCTTTAATTGAACAACTTGGACATTAGGACGTAGTGAGATGGCCGTCTTTGGTTTATTCCCAAAGTCGGAAGATGCTCGATGCTACACTAATTGGGATTTGACTCCTGAGTTTTGTTTGGTTGCAAGTCAGTCGCCTATCAGAACGAAACTTAGGGGAAAGATCAGTGATATTGAGATCCCTTAGAACCCGGTTACTATTACTAAGACAGGTTGAACCAATCCAAACTATAAGAGGGTATCACCTTAAAACCCATGCAAGCCTTAAACATAAGGTCTTGGTGTGATTTTCTTGTCCTTGTTATATCTGTGATTTCTTAGCATAATCATGACATCATAACATCATGCCACAACATTTCCTTAACCATTTCAAGGATCTCAAGAGTTTGTGATGCTTGTTTTGATAAATCAGACGTCTAGCAAGGGGCAAGGGGATTTATTTTCCTCTAGCCAATGTCGTCAAAAGACCAAAACATGACAACTTGAGTCAGGGGCTATGACCCACTCAATATGGTAAGCTTGACTCTCGTAGAAGGACGCTCAATGATGCAAAGTTCTTCAATCAAGGCTACAGTCAACTCCTAACATCTCTTTGTGTTTACCCCGTGAGATCCATGAAAACATTGCATACATATATCATACATATCACTGCATAAGCAGGTTTCAAAACAGGTTTCTCATCTTTTGGCTATTTATTTCAGCAAAAGAAATGGCCCTTGAACAAACAGTAAAAGACCTTCAAGCTCAAAACGCTCAGTTTCAAAAAATGTTCATGGCTTTGGCCCAAGGGCAGGAAGAACTGAAATCTCTCGTCATCAAAGAGAAGAAGAAGAAGGCAAAGAAACCTGTTGGAATCCTTAATATGGGAAGAAGACTCAGAAGACCAGTTAAAGGAGCTCTAGATCTTTAAAATCCGTCAAATAAGGGGGATAATCATGAAGAAGATAACAACCTAGGAACTAATAAAGACGAAGCTGATTATTCTGAGGAGCAATATCCTCCTGTTGATGATAAATACAAATACCTGGAACATTGTCTCAATGCTATGGAGATTCAGTAGATACCTGGCTTAGACTTTGAAGAATTAGGCATGGTTTTTGGCGTGATCATCCCACCAAAATTCAAGGTCCCCATGTTCTCTAAGTATGACGGTGTCTCCTGCCCTAAGTTGCACTATAGGTCCTATGTCAGGAAGATCCAGCCTCACACTACTGACCGGAAGTTATGGGTCCATTTCTTCCAAGAAAGTTTAGCTGGCACACAACTGGAGTGGTTCTACCAGCTAGAAAGAACATACATTCATACCTGGGAAGACTTGGCTGCTGCTTTCTACAAGAAGTACCAATACAATGCTGACCTCGGTCCAACCTGTACACAACTTCAAAGTATATCTATGGGTTATAACGAACGATTCATAGAATATGCCCAGAAAAGGAGGGATCTAGCTGGAGGGTACAACCTCCTCTGAATGATCGAAAAATGGTAGATATGTTCATGGGCACTCTGACAGGCCCGTTTTTTAATCTGCTGATTGGGAGTTCCTCATCTAGATTCACAGAGATGATTCTGACTGGAGAAAGGATCGAAAGTGGTATCAAGAGTGGGAAGATCCTGATGGCTGCATCTTCTAATGCTGAGAAGAAGACACTTACTGGTAAGAGGGAAGCCAATGTTGTGTATGGCTAGAAGGGTCGTAATAAGGCAGACGACTATAATCAATTTTTGGGGGCAATATTGGTCTCTAATCCTACGCCTATGCAACGATACCAACAAGGGGAACCAGAATAAAGAGGTCATACCTAAGAGACAATTCACCAGAATCAACATGTCACTAGCTCAAGCGTTACAACACATGTTGAAAGCAAGATTGATTACGTTAAAGGCTCCTCTGAAAAATCCCAATACTTCTGCTCCTAGTTACCACCCCGACGAATGGTGTGCATACCATTCTGATAGTCCTGGACATGATACAAATGGCTGCTGGGATATGAAGAACAAAATTCAGGATATGATTGATGCCAAAGAGATTGAATTCAACCCTCCAGAGACTCACAAAGTGATCACTGCTCCTAGGCCAAATCATTGAGAATGTACAGTTCATTTTTTGATTATTCATTTGTAATTTCATTTGTTGTTCAAACAATTACTGTTATGCCGAACTTTGGTTTTCCCATTAATGCATCGCATATTTTTGTCTTGAATGATTTCATTGTCATTTTATTTAAACTATTTTCTTGCTTCCTTTACGTGATATTCGACTCTCGATTAAAAAGCTATAAGCCTTTAAAGGGAGGATGACGAAAACGATACCACAATCTCACACAGTGTGCTTTTGAACAGACCTTGCTGATGATGTACAGGCGTTGTTTCAAATCCCAAACAGTGGAGTTATAAGGAAGATAATCCCTAGTCAACCCCTTTGATCCAAAGAAGTAAGAGTTTTTCTTTTCACACAAATTAAAACACTTAATCATAACCTGGGGCAGGTAGTTTTATCAGTTAATTCAGATGCGCATTCAATCGCAATATTCTACTTCATACATAATGAATGGCATCAAAGACGTCCTTCCAAATCAGAAGATGATGATGGTTCCGTATAATCATTAAAACCAGAAGTCATTATCTCTCAAAATAAAATCCCGGTAAGTCAAAACCTATGAAGGAGACTTAAGAAAAAAATTGGGGCATCCCGCTGACTGTAATCACAAAAGAAACAGTTCAGGCAAAAGAAGGGATAACGAAAACCAAAAAAATGAGGTTACTACAAATACTCGACAAAAAAAGAGATTACATAATGACTACCTCTTCCAAATAAACTTTCAGTATCCGAACCATCATCGGAACATCTAGGACAAGATGCCAAGAGTCAATTGGGATCTGAACGCACAATTAGTTGAGCATAGGATCGAAGAACATCATGAAGAACGGGTGGGTAGAAATAAAATTTGAGCCTTTATCCTTTGTTTATTAAACCATGAACCAGGCCACGCTACAACCCTTAAAAGTTCTAACTGAAGCATAGGTTAGTTTGGAAACATACTGTTACAAAAGGTATCCTGACTCCTGTAGGACTGGCTATAAATCCTGAGTTAATATCACTCTCTTGCAAAATTTGTTTTACTAAAAAATGAATTTTCAAAAAATTCAAGACAAGCATAAACCTTGCATTATTTTAATATCGTTGTTTGCACATAGTTATCTGTTCGACAACAGATAAATTCACATGATTCATATCTAGTGAATAAAAACTTTCTCAATGAAAAGGTTCACCTCAAGTGGAAAAACACTTTGGACAAAGGGGAACGGCATGATCATTGTCCATCATCTGGGGCAGTCAAGTCAAGATTCAAGGAATCTCTCAAAAATGCCAAATAGCTAGGGCATATCTCCATCTGAATCACTTGGGGCATTAAACATGAATTCCAACAACGAATCACATACACTCAAGAAAAATCAATGTTCCCCAACGAATGTCTTCTAAAAAACAATTAAACACGAATTCCAAACGATAACATTCTAACCAAGTCCTCTTCAAGTACAATTCATATATGATCCAAAGATGGATGTCATTCTGACACTCATTCAACACATGTTTCAAATACAGTTCAGATACGACCCAGAAACGGATGTCATCCTGACACTCATTCAACACATGTTTCAAGTACAGTTCAGATACGATCCAGAGACGAATGTCATTCTGACACTCATTCAATACATGTTCAAGTACAATCATGACATAGATCCATCCACAAAATATCCGTAGGTACTTTCTCCAACAGGTACAGGGGCAGAAACATCCTGATGCGAAGTCATCACTGTATCCTCAACATACGTCCTAGTGACGTCTATGTTCCCCTACAGAGTAAAAACAACCAAATTTTTGGTCTCTTCTTCCCCAAGCAGGAATTACTTTCTCCAGTAAAGCTCCTTCAGAGAGCTGAAATTTGTATTCCCCAGCCGAGCTTTATAATCTTAAACAGTTATAAAACCTCCTCCCGAGTAGAGTTTATTTCTCTAACTACGGAGGTTCATTCCCCAACAGTTTTTATTTCTCTATAACGGAAGAATCTTCCAATAACATATCTCCCTCCATAAAGTTTATTCTCAAGCAGAATCAATCCCCTACAGAATATCCTCAGACAAAAAGAGGAAATCCCAGCGAATCATCTTCGTTCATCATCCCCAGCGGAAATGAAGGATTCAGCTTCCCAACACTCTTCAGTAGTGATGTGGGATTTACTTTCCCAGACTAAGAAACATCACAATAACATTCCAAGTCCATACATCATGGCATGCGCATACACATCGCATATAGCATAGTCTCATTTATTTTTAGAACATCATTACACAATGCATTTCATACATCATGACATTGCATACGACTAAATCTTCACCTTTTCAGGAAAGATCAAGTCAACAGATACTTTTGAATACTTACATGACCTGGAAGTCTTCTCAAAGGCTATGTCTAACGAAGGGCTATTTCAGCATCTTCCTCAAAAATATTTTCTCAAAATACCTTCTCTGGTTCAATTAGATCGACACTAAAATCTCTTTGATTTCTATTCCAGTTGAAGATACTCCAAGACTTTTGTCTGGTTCAGTTAAATCCATACGAAGATTTTTCTAATTTCCATTCTAGTCAAAGTTAATTAACGAATTTCTCTGGTTCAATCAGATCGACACTAGGATCTTTCTGATTTCTATTCCGGTTGAAGATATTCCAAAACTTTTATTCGGTTCAGTTAAATCCATACTAAGTTTTTCTGATTTCCATTCCAGTCAAAGTTAATTTGATACCTTCCCCTGGTTCAACTAAATCGATACTAAGATTTTTTTTATCTCTCTCCAAGTCAAAGACAACTAAAGACCTTTCTCTGGTTCAGTTAAATCGATACTAAGATTTCTATTCCAGTTAAAGAAGCTATGAAGTCCGGAACCTGACCGGATAATAGTCAATCAACAATTTAAGACACTATGAAGCCTGAAGTACGACCAGATAACTGTTTAATCTCATTTCCACAGTAAGTCGTTATGAAGCCTGGAATATGACTAGATAGCAGTCAGCCTTATTATCATTTGTAAGTAACTGTGAAGCCTGGATCATGACCAGATAGCAGTTCACTTCTGTCTCTTCAATCAAGAGATGACCCCCCAGTAGAGTAATGGAAAACTGAAGCTTCTAAAACTCTATTTCCCGAACAAAGACCAACATTCCTAAACGGAGTCCTCCTTAACAACAAGAATAAGAACCCTCGCAAAGGAATATCTCATGAAATCAACAGTGTTCTAGATGCCATCTTTAAGCCCATGTTCGACGACTCTCAGTCATCTTCTCCAAATGGCATCTGTAAGTTCATTCCTGACATTATCAACCAACGATGTTACTTCATACGAGTGCAAATTTCTTGGCACTCTATTGTTTAATCATCTTCCACCTTCAGATCACGAAAGGAAGAAAAGCCAATCTACATCCTCAGGTTTAAGAAGATTGAATAGGGGCAGCTCTTGTACCCCAAAATTTACCCTCTTTATTTCAAACTTTTTGGATTAAATTTCATTATTACATACATCTATATAATTGGTTTTATAGTTACGTAATCAAGGTATTTTTAGAAAGCTTCGTCAGGTTACAAGTGACATTTATTTTGCCAATGGATGTTCTCAGAGTATTTTCCGTGCTGAAGATCGGTTCGCTGTTTCGCAATGATTCGGGGTTCAAAGACTTACAAGTCCAACCCGGTGCGTCATATCCAGGTGTTCTTTCGCCAAGATATCCCTGATAACATATTCTCAAATTCTGGTTCGACTCGAGAGCCTATTCTTTAAAGAAGGTCTCCGAATGTGTGATTTTTCTCGACGAAATATGGTGAGAAAGTGTGCTGAAAGTGCAATTTTTACGCACTAAAAAATTCATAACTTGAAGATCACGGCTCATTTTGAACCCGTTTTGGTGGCCAAAATTCCATCTTGATGTCATTTTGGTTTTCATCTCTCACGGCTGGAAGCCAATTTCAATCAGAAGGTCTTCAAAAATGAGGATTTATCAAGTATTTACGTATGGAAAATTTGTGACAGAAGTTTATTTGGGTCATGTTTAGAAAATCATAACTTGGTCAATTTTCATCGTATCGAGCTGGTTCCGACACCAAAATTTCAAAAATTGAGTTGGCTACATTTTCTCAGGAGGTATCAAGTTTGAAAGTTATCCAAAAGGCCTTTGTTTTTTTGCCCAGAGTGCGCATGACGCGCCGAAAAATCCTGAATGCTGAATATTATTTCATTTGGGTCGAAACTTCAAAAACTCATATCTCAGTCAATTTTTATCGGATCCAGCCCATCTTTTTACACAAGGTCACTGACTCATAAATCTACAACTTTTCTTCCAAAGTAGAGACAAGGTTCTTCTCTGATACATAACATTTTTTTATTGAAGAACGTGTTAAAGTTGAAACTGGAGCCAAAAATAAGTTTGTCTGAGGAGAAACTTCAAAAATTAATAACTAATCCACCGTTTATCAGATTGATCCCATTTTAGGACAGGAGTTTTTTCTCGATGTCGACTATATTTTGTTTTCACATTTAAACTTAAAAAATTGCACTTAAGTCCTTGCGATTTAGTCTGGAACGTGTCAGACTCAAGTGAATAAAAATATGCAATATTGCTTGTGGTTATTTGAGGCCCATTTGCATATTCAAAGCCCATATCTTTGCTCCAACTTCCATTATATAATCTAATTCTTTTCACACAAACAGGACACACGAAAAAAAAACCTTTACCACAACCTTGTCAAAATATCAAATTCTTTCAAGAATCCTAAAAATCTTGAAATCCTTGTTACAAACCCCCATCTCACTATAAACAAGTCATCCTTGTTACAACCCCTCATCTCGTTACAAACCTACATCTCATTACTTCTCCAGTAAGGGTAAGGCTGGTTTGATCTTCATGATCAAAAGGGTGTAGAAGCATTCATACATGCCATATCGGTTTTAACATTACAAAATTTCATATATTTTCTTTCTTTGTATTTCATGATATAGTAATTTATTTAATGTGTTCATGAGATTCAACACTACAAGTTTGGACCATCTAATGGTCCCATGCAGGTTTATTACAAAACACTGAGCCCAAAACAGAATAACAACCAATGCATCTTGATGAGGCTAAGGGCGTGGGTTCAAGACCCACCCCTATTGGTTTTGGTTTTCTTCCATTCTATTTATCCTTTTACCTATTTTTCTTCTTTTCGTTTAAAACTTTTTTCATAAAACCTAACATTTTTCACAAACCTTTGATTTTTCATAATAAACTCGAATAATTAATTTTAGGGTTTTTTTAATTTAATTTTTGGTTCAACACCCACCCCTGAAATTTGCACTATTTTTATTTTCTAACCCTATTTTCCATTGATGTTTCTTCCCCTATCTATTTTTTGGCAAACTTAATTCTTTTTTTATTAATCATTTCACATAAGCTTTTTTTAAAACCTTTTTTTAATTATAATTGATTAGGTTTTAGGTTTTTTTTAATTAACCTTTTTTTCAAAATTAACCTTTTTTTTATTATTAATTAAAATTAATTAGGTTTTAGGTATTTTAATTAACTTTTTCAAAATTAACATTTTTTATTAATTAAAATTAATTAAGTTTTTTAGGTTTATTTAATTAATTATCATAAATCATTTTTTCATAAAAAATCACCAAAACATTCTCTTTGTTATTTTCATCTTATTTTTATTTCCCGCTTTTTCTTCACTATTATGTAACTGCCCCAAAGCTCTGTAATATCCTAGGTTTACATTCCCTCATTTACCTTCAATTACTATATTTTATGCAATGCTTAGATTAATAGGATTGTATGGAAAGATAAAAATGAACTATAGAAAACCCTAATTGCAAGATAAATAACCGAACTGAATCATTTGCACACTCCCACCTCTAGGATAACCACACTTGTTGCCTTCGGAAAATAATGGTCATGTCCCTCGAACGTAGCGATATCTTAGCAAAGGCCCTCAGTTTTGAAGTCATCATAAAGATCATAGTCCCTTACAGTCCCTCTAGTTATCTACGAGAAATGATCTTGTCCCTCGATGTTGCCTATATGATGATAGTCTCTTCGAACACTAAGATATCCTTACATGTTGCCTTTTATGACCATAATGATGACCCGCGAATGTCCCTCACACATCCAACAATAAGTATACCTACTCACTAATAGTAGGATAGCATTGTCTAAAGGATAGGGAGAAAAGAATGACCTTTTCAAGTATAAGTAGATAAGTTCTTAGATGCTTGCTCAAGAACAAATTTTTACACACCACACTTTCAAACACTTTTCAAACAAAATTTTCAAAATGCTTTATCCCACTCTTGAGGTCTGATACAAGAGTTATCATAAAGCGAATCACCGCACTAAGGCATTTTTCAAACAAAATTTTCAAAACACACAAACACACAAGCAATTTTAAAAAATGAGCAAGTACCTAAGAGCCCGTAGATAACTACGGATGGAAAATGTGCTAACACCTTCCCTTTCCATAATCTACCCCCCTTACTCAGAAAATATTGAAAAAGGTCTTTTTGTGTTCTTTTCACCCTTTCCTTTGTTAGATAAAAGAAAAGTCGGTGGCGACTCTTGCTTATCGTGACATTTGCGAACAAAAAACACAAATTAGTATAAACAGTCAGTTCTGCCACCGTATCACACTCTTCATCCTAGCAAAGTAACGAGCTTTATCCAACAAGAACTTAGAAGAAAAACCGCTAATACCTCCTTTAGTATTCATATGAGCCTCAATCTTAAACTTTTTTAGGTGAGTAATGTAGCGGTAGAAATATTTAAGACTAAGCCATTGGATTGACTAGACTTTTACAAATCAAAATAAAAATCGCCAACGCGCTTTATTTCTTCCAAAGGAATAGATAAAGTGCGAATAACCCAAAAAGAGGGGAAACGATTCAAGGTTAGGGGGTTGGTTATGCAAAGGGAAGGTATTAGTACCCTAAACATCTACGGTACTCCGCAGGAACCTCTTTGTAAAATCTTCATATTTTGGTTATGAAAAATGTTGTATAAAATAGATGGTGGTGCTGAGAAAAGAAATATATTTATTATTTTTGCACCCGCCGCAGTTGCGAACCTTTAGTGCCTACGTACCACTTTTTCGTGCAATAGGGGATCAGGGTACACGTAGTTCCTCTTTTAAAAAATTTACAATAAAACAAATGTGTTGGTTAATTTTATGAGATAAAACATCATCGTCATTGTCCGTGTATAAAACATACCTACTACCCATAATCATGCGAAAGGAGAATTTGCATCATCTCAAAGTGGAGGATATGGCTTGGATTTTACAATCAACAATGCCTCACTTAACACCCAAGAGGAAAATATCTCTCTTCACTTCATATTGTAGAAGTATAGTTGTTTGCATCACTACAAGGATTGAAAAGAGTTCAATCTTTTTTGAGAAAAGTTTAAAGATAAAAGCCAAATGGCAAAATGGTTTGAAATGAAATTGATTGACTTTTAGTCTTCTCACAAAAATGATGTCAAAGTATTATTAAGTTTATTGGAGTTTATTTATGAAAATGTTTGAAAATGCATGGACCTAAGTCCAAGTTTATTATGAAATTGGTTCGAGTTTAAAACAAGAAGGGTTTTCAAAAGGAGGGAGAAGATTTTTGAAATTAAAAAATATGGGAGGAGAAGTAGAGGCTATTCTAAAGCATAAGGTAAAAGCTAGGGATAAGAACCATCTAACCAACAAGAAGCCAATACTTGACACTATGAGCCAAGATAGAATTCCCATTCTTTGGATTGAAACCAAACAAGAAAAAATACTAGACCTCTTGAGAGAATCAAACTTCAAGTGTATTAAGTCTTCAAAAAAATTGGGCAGAGTTACGGCTGTATACGGATGGATTCCAGATTACAAAAAAGGGTGTAATCACAATAACCTGCACACAAAACAAACAAACAACCCAATGTCTTGAGGTAAACCTCAAGAGCTCCAAACAAAATAATTAGATAAGATCACAAGGTCTCCAATCATATGCCAAGGTTTCTAATCCTAACTCCAAAAAGTCCAATGCTCCATAATGCCAAGGTAGTAACCAAATAGTCCAAGTATCATTAAAGATTTTTAAGGTTTATGTTGATTATTAGGTTTCTTCAAAAGAAAAGAAAAGATCAAGTGAGCAAAATAAAAAAATGACAAGAATATAAAGGGGCTCAAGTGAGCAAAGATGAAAAATAGCATGAAATATAAATGCTAAAAGTAAATAGTGCATAAAATAAAGAGCATAAAATAAAAACACAAAATAAAATCAATTATTAGTGATTAGTGGTTAGTTGGACGATCATCTTGAAACTTGCATTTGGAACTCATTAGATGATGGGTATAACCGAAGCCTCTACACAAAAAGTTGCATTTTCTTTTTGTCAAGTATATCATCCATTTGGAATCCTTATGAATATCATTCAATGAGCAACGATGTTTAAGTCATCCGCGTCGACCAAAGGTGTTGTAGATCCATTAGAGGATTGGTAGAACCAAAGCCTCCACACAATGAATCTCAAGGTTATTGGATCAAAGAGATCAAATTAACATAGCTGGGCTTGCAAACATAAGTTTGGGCCACAAATGATCATTTATTTGAATCGGGATAAAATTTAGCGCTATGTTAAGCAATCGTAAGTGGACTTATATAGAAGTCGCACCTATTTTGAGGCAGGTCAATAGCAATCTATGCACCATTTGTTTTGAGACATTATATAGAGATCATACTCCAACAACATTAAGTGCAATAAGAAGAGGATGAGATGAAGAGGGGTGGGAGAGAATATACAAACCACTTTTGGATTAAATATAATCAAACTATTATTAAAATCATTCATCCATTTTTGTGGAGTTAGACTCAACACCATAGATCCAATGATGTTAGTATAATTCATGATAAAAAATTTAATCCAAGATCAGCTAGAAAATAATCACAAAATAATATTACATTTTAATATATACAAAAAGGTTTTAAAATAATGTTTAAAAATAGAAATAAAAGATAAAAATGTCAACTATGTTCAAATTAATCAAGAAATAAAAAGTAAGACCATAGAAAAATCAGAAATGAACTAAAATAATTTTATAAATTTTTTGGTAATTTTTTTAAAGTCAGAAACTACTTTAAAATTTAAAGAAATGGGTGAAATAAACCAAAAATGATAAAAAAAAATAGCAACGTCAAAAACAAAAATAAAATAAGGTCACAAATATTTGTCACAATATCATTGGATCATTCCATAATTTTTTTAAAATTTAAAAATGCATTAAAGTATTTTTAAACATTTAAAACAATTCAAATAAAGTGTAAATTTATAAAAAATACCCAAACACAATTAAATTTTGAAAAATTAAAAATCAGAAAGAGAATAATCAAAAATATTTTTCATAATTTTTTCATATTTTTTGGACTAAAAATGAATTTTCTATGATTTTTTGAAGTTTAAAACAATTAAATATAAAAAATCAGAAAAGAAAATAAAAGTAAAAAATATGTGGACCATTGGATGAGATTCAAAATGCGTTAGTAATCAAATCAAAGGGATCTGGTGCATTGTGCATATCATTGTCATTATTGAATAATGCACTGAATCAGAAATAAAATCAGAATTCAAAAATAATAAGTGGCGTGCCATCATTGGTTGGAAGATGACACGTTGGTCATCTTCAACCTCCATCCAACGTGAATTGCAAGTCTCTCAAACTGTAAAATCAGAAGCTCAGACCTATGTCGTTCGCTTCGTCTCTTCAAGACGAAGATAACCACACCCTCGCGCTAAATTTATATAAATTGTAGCTCAAGCAATTTGGAAAAAAAGTTTTTAAAAGAGATTTGAAATTTCATGGTAAAAACGTGTTTCCAGTAAGAAGCAAGTGTTGTGACTAGAACCAGGGCAATGAGAGAAACATAATGATATCAAAGTTTTGAAGAATTGATAAAGGAATCTAACTATTGAAGTCGAGTTGCAGAGCTCTGAAACTGGACTTCTATGGAGCAATATAGGGCATGTTTCTTGAATGTAATTATATGGTTAGCTTCAGGGAAGATCAAGGAAGGTGAATTGATGAAAAATTGGATTGAAAAAGGCTTGAGAATGGATTTCGAAGTTGCTGAATTATAAGTTAGGGAACAAGCTTGGCAGGGTGATTCTGGCTATCCAAGCTTGAGAAAACGAACGGGATAGTTCATGTACTTATAGGATAAGCAAATGGGATCAAAAGGAAGAGTGAATGATGCATTTTGGAGGGAATTCTTGCAAACCTGATGCACGAGTGAAGTGTGATCTAATTATCACCAAAACTTATCCAATCCTTGCGTTTTGAGGTGCTAAACAAATCTGGAACTTCACTAAACATGTTTAGAGGCAAAAACATGTGGAAAACTTGTGATTAGAGGCCACATTATGGATTTCAAAATTTTGACTTGGTGAGAAATTCAGTTTCAATGTGCCAACTTCTGACCAATGGAATTTTCAACTCAAGGGGTCTTAGGGCATGATTCTTGATGCTTTAGAAATGTGAGGTTTCAAGATTTGCAATGGAAAATAATGGAATCAAATGGATGCTTGAGCTGAAAGTTGTGTTGAGTCAAAGTTGAGGAAAAAGGGTTGACTTTCCATACTTAAAAATATTTCAAATTTTTCTTCAAAAGTGACCTATAATATCTTGCACCAAACATATCCTTCCACTTGGATTTTGCTCTTGACCAAAAAATATGGCATGAAGTAGATCTCTTGAATGACATTTTAAAACTTGAACCATTCATAATATCCAAAAACTTAGAAAGTTATAACTTGTTGAAGTTGGCAAAATTTCATAAAATGACCTATAATCTTTAGTATCCTTAAGGAAACTTCCATCCATTTTCTCACTTTGCACATAAAAGAAGGTAAAGTTCACATATTCAATATCATTATGGAAAAAGAATAGGATCAAGGTGATAAAAATTGACCAAGTTATGATCATTTGAAGTCAAACTTGAGAAATTGGGGGTTCATCTAGAGGACTTGTAGTCTTTCTTCCTCGTCAAGTTTCTTCCTCATGAAAAATATTTGGAACTTTTGAAGTAATTTGCTTATATCCCTTCGAAGAGAATGATGTCTTTAGAATTACTCAAAAATACCAAAATATGGGCAAGATATTCTCCTTTGAAGTTCAAAACCCTAGCTCCTAGATTAAGAAGCATGCCTTGAGGAACTTTGACAATTTTGAACAAACTTCTTGTACCAAAACAAATTCTTTGTAAATATAAGTGGTTGAGGATGATAATGATAACTCATAGAAACCACAACCACTTCCATATCTTAATAATTGAGAGAAATATTCACTTGTGACCAATGGGAACAAGACCTTGTCCAACCATGACTATTTTTCAATCAACCACTTGTAATTTTTGGACAAAATCTTGATAACTTGAAAATTTAGTGAACCAAAATAACCTTGCCATGCCATCCTTTCCAAAATAACTTCAATGGTTAGGTTTGAACTTCTCAAGCTTCATTGACTAGGTCATGGAAATAAACTCATGAACCCATGGAGCAACTTGCTGAATCTTATTTTCTTTACCTACATGAGTAACAAGCAAGACAATCCCATATTGAATTTCATTAATTAAAAGAATAAATCAAGACAAAAATATTCATGATCACAAAAGAACACAAGTCAAGGTGCTTGGTGATTCCTCAAAGAGAAGAGCTAAGTATAGGGAGGGGAACCAAGAATTCTAATGTGATCTTGTTTTGATTGAATCAACATGGTATGATGAAGGGATCTTAGGGGTAAAAATTGGGGTACAACAGGTTCCCTTATTTAAGTTTCTTCTATCCAGAGATATGAAGGTTAAAAATCTTCGCATCGACGCGATCAAAGATACTTAAATATAAAACAAACCCTATTTTTGGCCCTAAGATTCCATGCAATGCTTATGATCATGAATGCATATGACCAAAACCAAAGAGACACAACACCATTGGGGATGTAACAATGATAAATAAACAAGAGAGCGACCCGACCCATAGAGGATGGTAAAATGGTCAAAGGATACACCAACTCCCACTGGAGGTAAAGCTACCAACGTTCACTGAAGGTAGAAAGATGAAAGAAATAACAACACCGACGTTCACTGACGGTGAGCTACCAACGTTCACTAAGGGTAGCAGGAAAAGAAATATCATAGCATCGTTGTTCACTGACGATGAACTACCAACGTTCACTGAGGGTAGCAAAAAGATAACAATCATCGACGTTCACTGCCAATGACCTACTAACTTTCACTGAAGGTAGAAAGACAATATATCATAGCACCACCGTTCACTGACGATGAACTACCAACGTTCACTGAGGGTAGCAAAAAGATAACAAACATTGACGTTCACTGCCAATGACCTACCAACTTTCACTAAAGGTAGAAAAAGAATATATCATAGCACCACCATTCACTGACGATGAACTACCAACGTTCCTTGAGGGTAGCAAAAAGATAACAATCATCAATGTTCACTGCCACTGACCTACCAAATTTCATTGAAGGTAGAAAGAGAATATATCATAGCACCGCCGTTCACTGACGATGAACTACCAACGTTCACTGAGGGTAGCAAAAAGATAAAAATCATCGATGTTTACTGCCAATGACCTACCAACTTTAACTGAAGGTAGAAATAGAATATATAATAGCACCGCTATTCACTGACGATGAACTACCAACGTTCACTGAGGGTAGCAAAAAGATAACAAGTTTCCCTAAAATTCTAGCATTTTTCCTAGAACGGGTCTCAAATTTTTATTTAACCGAGGCACTTTGCCTGAAAAGGGTAATATGTAGGCCGTCTCAAATAAAGAGACTTCCACTTGCAAAGATTTCATAGAGAGCTGTTTCTGCGAATTTGAAAGTCTTGCCATCCACTGGCTTAAACTGAAGACGGACTGCAAACTATCCACTCATAGAGGAGATAGCAAAAAAAGTTACGTCGACTTTTACGGAGAAGCACAAGTTTCTCAAATAAAGAGACCTGCTACTGGTTGTCATGGAGGATTGTAAAAAGAAATGACTTTCTGGGGATAGGAATATGGCTTCCTCGGGAAAGAAATATGACTTCCTGGGGAAATGCCACGATATTCCTGCTGAGGAGATAAAGTCTTCTCGTGCAAAACAAATGCACAAACCAAAACTCAAAGCTTTCAGAAATCCAAAGTAAATAACATTGTTGTGGAACCACATATTCAAACCAGAAATAAACTGGGATGAAACAGTCAACCAAAATACATCATTTGAGAAATAAACTCAAGAGGGAAAACCAAATCCATCCAAACAAGGAGCTTTACAGGAAGGATAAAGCAAAAATCTTCCATGAGGGACAACTTCGTGGGGACATTGAAAGAATATACGCTTTCTGCTTAAGGCCAACACTCTATTGAAGAGAGGACAACGTAACTCAGCAAAACAGGGTGATGTCAACAAAAATGTTAAAAAATGTCAATGAACAATGATTTTCCAATTTTAGCTATGCATGATGTGTGTATGAATGTATGACTGTTATCGTGCGTATGCTGACAAAATAGATATACAACACTGGGAGTAACTAGGCAAAACCAACTCGGGCACGAACAACACTCGGCTAAACCACATCCAAGATGATCATTCCAAGAAAAGTAAATGCCAACTGAGGAAACAAAACTTACTACCTGCTTTAGCTTTACCGGGGAGAAACATTAATCCAGAAGTAAACAAAACAAAGTGACGGAATAATACAGATACAGGGATAGAACATCCTTCTTTAGGATTCACTGGGGAAACAAATGTTTTCAAAAGTAACACTTCTATTGGGGATTGCAAAACTAGTCTCAAGTAAAGCAGATGGACACCAAATCATCAAAACATTCACTGAGGAATTCAGGCCTACTTCATTGGGGATGTTTACACCACATCCTCAAAGGGAAAACCACAATATGTTCTTAACTAGAGAAACCAGGGACCCGCGTTCTTCAAGAATGATTATGGTACCAACTTCTCGGGAAAAATAACTTCCATTAGACCGAACAAAAACTTCACTGGAGAAATCTCGGGTTGAGACTTCTCATCATCAAAACTCAGAAAAGAGGATAAATGAATCCAAACTTGACCGAGGATACCAGAGTCACAAACCCAATACGGCGAATCATCCTGAGTAAACCTTCAAGAGGGGAACAAAAACTTCTTAAAACAAGCTGGAGTTTGTCCATTCCTGGGATCACCATTTTGTTGTTGTTGTTTTTTTTTCTGCATCACAAATTCTAAAGTAAAAGAAAATTGTAAATTCTTTTTGAAAAATAGATTTTGTTATTTAATCTTTCTTCTTTAAAAGTTATTATCAATAATAAATGGAGTCTTTTCAAGCTAAATAAAATAAGAAATATAAAGAATTGGGTAAAAGCTCAAATTTCATTAATAGAATGGTAGTCTGCGAATGGCGAGACTCCATGGATAATTACAAAGTTCAGAAAATAGTAATATATAATGGAAAAGATACATTGAGATACAATGACCACTATCCCCTCTAACAACTTTTGAAATCCTGAGCAGCAACTTTTGTTGAAGTTGTGATGAGAATTCGAGAAGATTATTGCTCCAATGATCAAGTCTTGTCTGATGTAGTTACTTGCCAAGAAAGTCCCTAACTTTTACCTAAACTTCCCTTGCGGGTTTTCAGCTTAGCGGGAAATTTATTCTGTTTATGTCTCTAATTTTTTCCTAGACCGCCCTTTCGGGTTTTCGGCCTACCGATACGCTCTTTTTTGCCTAAGCCTCCCTTTCGGGTTTTCAACTTAGCGAGTTGTTCTTTTATTTCTTTAGGCGAAGTATTTCATAACTGCATCAGCATTCATGGGACGTGGGAACTCCTCGCCATCCATAGATTCAAGAATTAATGAACCGCTAGATAAGGCTTTCTTGACAACATATGGGCCTTCGAAATTGGGAGTCCACTTTCCCCTAGAATCAGTGTTGAAAGACATGATCTTCCTGAGCACGAGGTCGCCTTCTTTGAATTTATGAGGTTTGATGTTCTTATCAAAATCTTTCTTCATCCTTTTCTGATATAATTGTCCATGACATAAAGCTGTCATCCTCTTCTCTTCGATCAGATTCAATTCGTCAAACCAGTTATGGACCCATTCAGCCTCTGGAAACTTGGTTTCCATTATCACACACAAAGAGGGAATCTAAACCTCGATTGGGAGTACAACTTCCATTCCATACACCAGGGAGAACGACGCTGCTCCTATTGAAGTGTGGATAGATGTTCGATATCCATGCAAAGCAAAAGGGAGCATTTCATGCCAATACTTATAAGTAACGACCATTTTCTGGATAATCTTCTTGATATTCTTATTAGCAGCTTCAATAGCCCCATTTATCTTTGGCCTTTACGGAGAGGAATTATGATGGACAATCTTGAATTCTTCGCACAGTTTTGTCATCATTTTATTGTTCAGATTCGAGCCATTGTCAGTGATAATTCTGCTTGGCACACCATACCAACATATAAGATTATTCTTGATGAAACACACAACCAACTGCTTAGTAACATTAGCATATGAAGCAGCCTCCACTCACTTGGTGAAGTAATCAACTTCTACCAAGATAAAACGGTGTCCATTCGAAGCTTTGGGTTATATCCTGCCAATCATATCAATACCCCACATAGAGAAAGGCCACAGGGAGGAAACCACATTGAGAAGTGTCGGAGGCACATGGACCTTGTCTGCATAAATCTGGCATTTATGACACTTCTTTGCAAATTTATAACAATCAGATTCCATTGTCAGCCAATAATAACCTGCCCTTAGCATCTTTTTATCCATCGAATATCCATTGGCATGAGTTCCAAATGAACCTTCATGAACCTCATGCATCAACATGTCTGCTTCATGTCTATCCACACATTTGATCAAGACCATGTCATAATTTATTTTATACAACACATTTTCACTGAGGAAGAAACTGTCAGCCAATCTTCTCAGTGTCTTTCTATCTTTCTTTGATGCACCGATCGGGTATTCTTGAGTTTGAAGAAAATGCTTGATATTATGATACCAAGGTTTTTCATATGCTACCTCCTCTGTTGTAAACACATGAGCGGGTCTATCCAGTCGCCGAACCATAATTTGAGGTATATCATTCCAAGTATTTACTTGATACATAGAAGCCAGAGTTTCCAGAGCATCCGACATTTGATTTTCATATCTTGGAATATGATGGAATTCAACTTTATTCAAAAAGGGTAACAATCTTCTAGCATAATCTTTGTAAGGGATCAAGCCGGGGTGACGAGTATCCCATTCTCCTTTAATCTGATTTATTACCAAAGTTGAATCACCATACACATCTAGATTCTTAATTCTGAGATCAATAGCTTCTTTGAGACCCATGATGTAATCCTCATATTCTTCCTTATTATTAGTACAATCAAATGTTAACCTTGCAGTAAAAGGAATGCGCGATCCATGTGGAGTGACAATCATAACACAAATTCCTTTACCATAAGCATTCACAGCTCCATCAAATATCATACTCCAACGAGATTCAGGGTTAGGACCTTCCTCAAGAAATGGTTCATCACAATCCTTCACTTTCAGGAACATCACATCCTCATCGGGGAATTCATATTCTACAGACTGATGATCCTCCACTGGTTGCTGAGAAAGACAATCTTCCAACACACTTCTTTTAATAGCTTTTTGAGTGAGGTATTCAATATCATATTCAGATAGCAGCATCTGCCAGCGGGAAATTCTCCCAGTAAGAGAAGGCTTTTTAAAAATGTACTTGATTGGATCCATTTTGGAGATCAACCAAGTAGTGTGATTCAACATATACTGCCGCAAACGCTTTGCCACCCAGGCCAAAGCACAACATGTATTTTCCAGTATGTAATACCGCAGCTCACAATCAGTGAATTTTTTACTGAAACAATAAATGGCGAACTCCTTCTTCCCTGTTTCATCTTGTTGTCCCAGAGTACAACCCATGGAATTATCTAGCACTGTCAGATACATAATCAACGGTCTTCCTTCGACAGGAGGGAGAAACATAGGAGGTTCAAGCAGATATTCTTTAATACTTTCAAATTCCCTTTGGCAGTCATCCGTCCACACACAACCTTGATATTTCTTTAACAACTTAAATATCGGTTCACATGTTGCAGTCATGTGGGAAATGAATCTAGAAATATAATTCAAATGCCCGAGGAAACCTCTGACTTGCTTTTCAGTTCTTGGCGCTGGCATCTCTTGAATTGTTGTGACTTTATCAGGGTTAACTTCAATTCCTTTCTGGCTAACAATGAAACCCAACAATTTTCATGATCGAACATCGAAGGTGCATTTATTTGGATTCAAGCGGAGACGATACTTCCTCAAACGCTGAAACAACTTCAACAAATCTTCTACATGCCCTTTTTCAGTATGGAATTTGGAAATTGTATAATCAACAAATACTTCGATTTCCTTGTGCATTAGATCATGGAATAGGGTTGTCATAACCCTCTGGTACGTTGCACCAACATTCTTCAACCCGAAGGGCATCACTTTGTAATAGAATGTTCCCCAGGGTGTGATAAACGTTGTTTTTTCCATGTCCTCCGGAGCCATTCTTATTTGATTATACCTGGAAAATCTGTCCATGAACGAGAATACTTTGAATTTTGTTGTGCTATCCACTAACATATCAATGTGCGGCAATGGAAAATCATCTTTTGGACTAGCTTTATTTAGTTCTCTGTAATCTACACACATGTGAACTTTTTCGTCGTTTTTCGGTACTGGGACAATATTGGCAATCCATTGAGGATACACTGACGTCACAAGAAAACCAACATTAATATGATTTAGAACCTCCTCTTTGATTTTCACTTCCATATCTGGGTGAGTTCTTCTCAACTTTTGTATAATTGGGGGACACTCTTGCTTCAACGACAAACGGTGCTCTACAACATCTGTATCTAGACCAAACATATCTTGGTAAGACCAAGCAAAAATATCCACATACTCTTTCAACAGTTCAATCAACCTACTCTTCACACCAGGATGCAGCGATGCTCCAATCTTGACTTCCTTCAAATCTTCTTCTGAACCCAAATTAATCACTTCCAATGGCGCTTTATATGGCTGAATGGTATTTTCCTCGTGCTCAAGCAACCGTGAGACCTCTTCTGGAATCTCATCATAATCTTCTTCTTCAGCCCCATACACATTACATTCAAAGTTGGGAGAGGGTGCAGGGTCATTGTATTCAACAGGTTTTTTAATTAATCTGCACATATGATTTATGATTGCTTTTAGAAACTGACACATATAACAAGTGATCATGCAGATTGAATTTCAGTTATTATTTATTTTGAAAGGTTTTTTTTATTACCATTTTCCAAGAAAAAGAAGAAAATAAAGACATAATTTGGCAAACAAAGACAACTTTTATTATTGATTTTAAAGGTCACAACAAACAGATAATTCCTACAACATTAATACTTCCACGTTGGGCAGAGTGAAAGCTTTTTCAAAAAGATTAACAAAACAAATTACTTTGAAACATGTATGCAAGAGGGAACATCAACGGTGATCCAGTTCTGAACCCTAACTCCGTGCGTCACATAATTCGGCATTTCCTGCTCAGCTTCATCTTCTACAATGGCATTAATCCCGAAAACAGCTGGATGAAGATAACCCTCGCTTCCGGAGATGTCTTGATACTTTCTTGTGGCAGACTTCGGCTTCATGCCCTTACCTTTGTCATTATTTAAAGAGAACCCCAAGCCAACTCTGTTCTTGTTCATAGGTGGATCCACAATCTTTCCCCACACTTCACTATGACCCTTACGTATAACCTGCTGCGCATCCTTAAGTGAAACCATGGAATTCTCATTTCCTCTTATATTTTTAATGGGTAAGGCTTGGAACTGGGTTCCAACAGCAGCTTCATCCGCCTCCACCATGCTGAAAGAGGACAAATAAGATATCAATAACGCCTGTTCCCCATTTATGATCACTACTTTCCCTTCACGTTCAAACTTCAGTTTCTGGTGTAAAGTTGAAGTGACAACCCCTGCTTCATGTATCCACGGTCATCCCAACAAACAACTATAAGTGGGTACAATATCCATGACCTGAAAGCTTATCTGAAACAAATGTGTTCCTATATGAATAGGAAAGTCCACTTCACCAATAACAAATTTCCTTGATCCATCGAATGCTTTCACAATGATGCCACTCGGATGCATATGTGTTCCTTGATATTTCAACTTCATAAGCGTACTCCTCGGTATAACATTCAACGCAGATCCATTATCAATCAGCACATTGGATAGTGAATCATTCTTGCAGTTCATAGAGATGTGGAGGGCCAAGTTGTGATTCCTTCCTTCATTTGGTAATTCATCATCGCAGAAACTCAAGTTATTACATGATGTAATGTTCCTTATTATGCTACTGAATTGGTCTATTGGCATATCACTCTCCACAAAAGCTTGGTCCAATACCCTAATCAAGGATTCTCTGTAAGCAGAAGAGTTCATCAATAACGCCAGAATATATATTTTTAAAGGAGTCTGCAGTAGCTGATCTACAATTCTATAGTCGCTCATTTTGATTATCTTCAAAATATCATCCACTTCTTTCTCTAATGCATCCGCACTAGTCTCACCCGTAGCCTTCTTGGGTTCAACATTCTCAGCAATTTTCTTTCCATCACTAACATCTCTTCGAACATTTGGTGCAAACACACAACCGCTGCAGGTCACCCTGCTATTTTTAGCAATATTCCCAACATCAGGCATTGGCTGGATGGGAACTTCCACTCCATCCTTTAAGATTGTAGCGTTGTATTTGTAAGGCACAACCTTATCTGATTTGTAGGGGATAGGACCCGGCAAACTAATCACAAATGGGGTAACAACTGGCTTTCTATAATACTCAATTTCAAGATGGGAGGGTGCTGCAAAACAAGGTACAATGATGTTTACCCCTTCTTTAACACCGTCAGTCATTATTGAGTCATTTCTGGAAAACAAATCCTCATATGAGGAGAAATACTCATCTGCGGAGGCATACTCTTCATCCAACTCTTCTTCAGTCAAACAAACCTCAACCATATCAACTTCATGGTAATCATCCCTTTTACCTGTAACCTTGATAGTTCCATTGTCTAACAACAACTAAACACCCTACTTCACGATTAAACATCCTCTAGAATCTCGACAGTAAATTTGGCAAGATCCATATTGGTGTTTCACCTGACCAGCCATATGGCAAAAGGTAGCATGCAATTGCACAAGGTCTTCATTCATATACTCTACATCAAAAATTCTGAATTCTCCAAGACATCCATAAACCATATTCACCTCCTCTTCATACTTTTCCCTAGGCCTGATTATGTGGATTAGGCCCTCATCCATCATCTCTTGTAAATCAGCCTTTATCTTATCGCAACCCTGTATATCTATACTACAAATAGCACAACGGGAATGGTCATGCGTAAAGTAGTTAAATTCATAAAGGTCTGCATGCATTTTCACCAAATTTCCTCTAACCAGATTAATATCAAAATTCCGGAAGTCGCTTGGACAACCGACCACCATATTCACAACATTTACTCCCCCATGATTGGGTAGAGGATTGTCTTTCACATTAGGTCCCATGTCCTTGAAAGATAGAACACCAGACTTTACCAACTTCTGCACCTCATTCTTCAAAGGATAACAATTCTCAATATTATGCCCTGGTGCTCCCTGATGAAAAGCACATGTTTGCTCTTCTTTGTAATACCAAGGCAATGGTGATGGTATGGCGGGAGGTGGTCGGGTCTGAACCAACTTCTTATGAATCAATTTCGGTAGTTACTCTGTATAGCTCATAGGAATAAGGTCATAACTCTCCCTTCTCAGATTATACCATTGATTCCCCTATTGGGATGGTCTCTGATAAGCAACGGTTGTTAGAGCGGCACCCACAACTGGAGTAACTGAGGCGACTTGATGATGACGCTGATAATTCCTTCTAGGAGTATTAACCCTCCTCTCTTGCATAACAACATTTTCACCCCCCTTCCTTCTTCTTGGTAAACCCATAAGATGGTTTCTTCACACCTCTAGAACTTCCACTCTTCGTTAAACGACCCTCTCTTATAGCCTCTTCTAAATGAATACCCATTCCTACCATTTCAGTAAAGTCATTTGGCACACTTTCTACCATCCTCTCGTAGTAGAAATAACCTAGTATTTTCAAGAAAATCTTAGTCATCTCCTTCTCTTCCATGGGAGGAATCATTTGGGCGGCTACCTCACGCCATCTCTATGCATACTCTTTGAATAATTCCCTGTCTTTCTGAACCATGGCCCTGAGTTGATCATGGTCAGGCGCTATGTCCATGTTGTACTTGTATTGTTTGATGAATGCTTCCCCCAAATCATTGAAAGTATAGATATTGGCGCTGTCCAAACTCATATACCACTTCAGTGCAACACCGGTTAAACTATCCTAAAAAAAGTGAATTAGAAGACGTTGATCATCAGTATGGCTAGACATTCTCCTCACGTACATCACCAGATGAGCACGAGGGAAAGTGTTGCCCTTGTACTTCTCAAACTCCGGGACCTTAAACTTAGCAGGTATCTTAACATTCGGGACCAAGCATAACTCATTCACATTCTGCCCAAATAGCTCTTTTCCCCTGAGGGCCTTCATCTCTTTTTTCATCTTTTCAAACTGCTCTTCAAAATCATCCATTCTATCATAAAGACCCAAGTCTTCACTCGGTGGAGGGAAAGGACGACACACATCATCATTAACAAACAGAACCACATTCACTGAAAGAGGCACAACAGGAGCAGCATGCAGCACAAGAGGTGTCGGAGTAACAATAGTCTGAACAATCAGAGTATCTTGAGGACCAAGATTGAAACCTTCGGGTGCAAAATTCTCTGGTATCCCCCATGGATAACCTTGAGGCATGCTATTCTGAATAACAACTGGAGTAGCAGATGTGGGAATAGTTGGAGCTTCAGTAGTTTCCCTTGTTGGTTGAGGTTGGACACTCGGTGGCTGATTCTGAGCAGCCACCAGAGCTTCCATCAGAGCAGTCAGATTGGTCATGTCGACTTTCAAAGAAGAAACCTCCTCGCGCAGCTCGCGGTTCTCTTGTTCTAAGTTGTCCATCTTCTTTCTGAGATTAGCCTGAGTGTTGTAGTGGTGAGTCAGCTTGCTGAACGAAGTAAAGAAGCTTGGTAAGACACCTGGATATGCATAAAAATGCAAGAAATATGTGCAATATGATGCATGATATGCAATGCACATGTTTTTATTTTACTATTTAATATTTCAAGGGATTTAATTATTTATAGACACCTTGCAAATATCAAAGTAATAACGCATTTGAAATACTGAAAATTTTCATTATAATAACTTCAAAATAGGTTACAAGTCTCAATAATCCCAAGTACAAGATGAAAATAAAGTCTAAAACCTTGAGAGGTAAACCTGATGGAGATCACTCTACACGACGACGCTTCCCTGTAAGCTTGGAAATCTGAGCCTTCAACCTATGGTTTTCTTCCGCATATCTGGTGGCAACCTCCTTCCAATCACCTGGATCAGGAAGTAAGTAATCAACATCTGATTGAGGCTTAGGAGAAAATAAATCCCATTGCCTCTCCATAATCTCTAGCGCTCGACTCTCAAGGATCTCAATCAAGTCGTCTTTCCCCTTCAAGTCTGCTCTATAGGAAATCTCTAAAGTTTGGCACTTGTTCTTTCAAGCATCCTTTTCCTGTTGCATCCTGACCAAAGAAAGCTGCAGTTCTTCTAGATCATCTAATAAGGGAGGAGTGGTCTTCACAAACAGATCAGACATAGGTGTTTCCCAGGAATACGGCGTCTTCAACTAAATAGCTCTCGTTTGGACCCACTAAAGATATGGCTCCAAAGCAACAACACCCCTAGGTCCCAGATCCTTCCTACTATTCTTATGAATGTGACACCAGGCCTTCGAAATCTGCTCCCTAGATTCCCTATGGTCTTCTCCCTCCTTAAAAAATAAACTACTCAAATGAATACTATTTGGTTTATCCCTCATTGGATAACCAAGCTGTCGTCATGCAAGAACAGGGTTATAGTTAATTCCTCCCTTTGTACCAAGAAGAGGTACATTGGGGAAACTACCACAACTGTCAATAATCTCTATATCCTGGTAAGCTCGATGATACCAATCAATATCTGAGTGAGTAAGTTCCATGATCTTATGAGCCCAATGGGGTTCCTTCTTGACATCCCAAAAAGCATCAGACTGAGGCATATGAGAGATAAACCACCAGTACAACAGAGGCGTGCAACAAATAACCATCCCCCCATGATAAGAATTCCGAAGATGAATAGAGTAATAAGCATCATCTAATAAGGTAGGTACTGGGTTTCCAATCATGAAGATCCTGATAGCATTAATGTCAACAAACTTGTCCACATTAGGAAATAAGAACAACCCGTAAGCAAGTAGAGCAAAGATAGCCTCAAAAGCGATTGTACTCTTCATCCTAGAAAAGTAACGAGCTTTCTACAATAAGAACTAAGTTGGTAATCCTCTAATCCCTACTTTAGTAATCATATGGGCTTCCACCTCAGACTTCCCCAGATGAATCAAAGCAGCAATCTCATGTGGTTTTGGCTTACCCTCCAAACCAGTAAAAGGAACACGATCGGTAACAGGTAAATCCAATATACAAGAATACTCCTCCAGTGTAGGAATCAACTGATAGTCGGGAAAAGTAAAGCAATGATACATAGGATCATATAACTGGACCAAAGTCGAGAGAATACCCTAATTCATCTTCAGCTTCATGAGAGAAATAATGGATCCATACTTCTTTCGAAAATCTTCATAACAATCGATCTCGAGAATTAGACTGATCAACTCATCTATCTTGGGATCCTTGAAAATGTACTTCCCGGTCTTTCTCTTTCCAGAATCCATGCTTAAAAAGTACCTGAGATATTCACAAATGGTTAACCTTTAAATCCCTTGAAATATGATCTCTCCAAAAGATGCTTATGAGTGCATGGATGCATGATGCAGCAATCACACACAAGATCACACATATAGGGTTCATAGGTTCAACGTCACGAGCATGAGGTCGAAGGTACTACCCATAAGGTATTGGTCTAAAATTAATCACCTACCGAACAAGGTTCTAGAGGTTCCCAGAGTCTACATCCTTCCTTCAGATATTACCAACTTCCCGATTAACTCGGTAATTAGTAATATTCTCAAGAAAAACTCGTCCGAGCATAGTATCGTGTGACAACTATTTCCGGATTACTCCATTATAGCTTCCGCACTACACCTAAAAGGCCAAGATGGGTTAGGTATTCTATGATCCTCAACTTCAGCAGGCTCCTAGGTCGAAAGCAGTATGTCTTCCCGATTACTCGGTAAACGACACTACAATCAAAGGGACCTCCACTGAGTGGGGGATCTCAAGCCTCCTTTTTGGGGATTACTCCCTCAAAGTTAACATGACTATACCGCCCGTCCTATCTTAAAGTTTTCCCAAGTCCGGGTATAAGACTTATGAGTAATCCCTAAGCACCCTGAAAACCAGGAAAATCCAGACAAACATATATACAACATATAACACAAAAACAACAATAACACATATACAGATATAAACAAAGATAGGCTTAACCCGCTTATGGATGGACCAGCAAGAGGTCAATCTTTCCCCAGTGAAGTCGTCATTTTTTTGTAGCGGTAGAAATGTTTAAGACTAAGCCATTGGATTGACTAGACTTTTACAAATCAAAATAAAAATTGCCACCGCGCTTTATTGTTTCCAAAGGAATGGGAAAAGAGTGAATAACCCAAAAGAGGAGGAAATATTCAAGGTAATGGGGTTGGTTATGTAAAAGGAAGGTATTAGCACCCTAAACATCTACGGTACTCCGCAGAAACCTCTTTGTAAAATCTGCATATTTTGGCTATGAAAAATGTTGTATAAAATAGATGGTGGAGGTGAGAAAAGAAATGTATTTATTATTTTTTCACCCTCCGCGGTTGCGAACCTTTACTGCCTATGTACCACCTTTTCGTGTAATAGGGGATCAGGGTACACGTAGTTCCTCTTTTAAAAAATTTACAAAAAAACAAATGTGTTGGTTAATTTTATGAGATAAAACATCATCGCCATTGTCCGTGTGGAAAACATACCTACTACCCACAATCATGAGAAAGGAGAATTTGCATCATCTCAAAGTGGAGGATATGGCTTGGATTTTAAAATCAACAATGCCTCACTCAACACCCAAGTGGAAAATATCTCTCTTCACTACATATTATAGAAGTATAGTTTTTTGCATCACTACAAGGATTGACAAGAGTTCAATATTTTTTAAGAAAAGTTTAAAGATAAAAGCCTAAGTGGCAAAATGGTTTGAAATAAAATTGATTTACTTTTAGTCTTCTCACAAAAAGGATGTCAAATTATTATTAAGTTTATTTGTGAAAATGTTTGAAAATGCATGGACCTAAGTCCAAGTTTATTATGAAAGTGGTTCGAGTTTAAAACAAGAAGGGTTTTCAAAAGGATGGAGAAGATTTTTGAAATTAAAGAAGATGGGAGGAGAAGAAGAGGCTATCCTAAAGCATAAGGTAAAAGCTAGGAATAAGAACCATCTAACCAACAAGAAGCCAATACTTGACACTATGAGCCAAGATAGAATTCCCATTCTTAGGATTGAAACCAAACAAGAAAAAATACTAGACCTCTTGAGAGAACAAAACTTCAATTGTATTAAGTCTTCACAAAAATTGGGCAGAGTAACAGCTGTATACGGGTGAATTCCAGATTACAAACAAAGGGTGTAATCACAATAACTTGCACACAAAACAAACAAACAACCCAATGTCTTGAGGTAAACCTCAAGAGCTCCAAACAAAATAATCAGATAAGATCACAAGGTCTCCAATCAAAGGCAAAGGTTTCTAATCCTAAGTCCAAGAAGTCCAATGCTCCATAATGCCAAGGGTAGTAACCAAATTGTCCAAGTATCATTAAAGATTTTTAGGGTTTATGTTGATTATTAGGTGTCTTCAAAAGAAAAGAAAAGATCAAGTGAGCAAAATAAAAAAATGACAAGAATATAAAGGGGCTCAAGTGAGCAAAGATGAAAAATAGCATGAAATGTAAATGCTAAAAGTAAATGGTGCATAAAATAAAGAGCATAAAATAACAACACAAAATAAAATCAATTATTAGTGATTAGTGGTTAGTGGGATGATCATCTTAAAACTTGCATTTGGAAATCATTAGAGGATTCGTAGAACCAAAACCTCGACACTACAAGTTGCATTTGCATTTTGTCAAGTATATCATACATTTGGAATCCTTATGAGTATCATTCAATGATCAACGATGTTTAAGTGATCCGCGTTGACCAAAGGTTTTGTAGATCCATTAGAGAATTGGTAGAACCAAAGCCTTCACACAATGAATCTCAAGGTTATTGGATCAAAGAGATCCAATTAACATACTTGTTATTGCAAACATAAGTTTGGGCCACGAATGATCATTTATTCGAATCAGGACAAAAATTAGCGCTATGTTAAGCAATCGTAAGTGGACTTATATAGAAGTCGCACCTATTTTGAGGCCGGTCAATAGCATTCTATGCACCATTTGTTTTGAGACATGATATAGAGATTATGCTCCAACAACATTTAGTGCAATAAGAAGAGGATGAGATGAGGAGGGGTGGGAGAGAATATACAAACCACTTTTGGATTAAATTTTTAATCGAACTATTATTAAAATCATTCATCAATTTTTGTGGAATTAGACTCAACACCATGGATCCATTGATGTTAATAAAATTCATGATAAATAATTTAACCCAAGATCAGCAAGAAAATAATCACAAAATAATATTACATTTTAATATATACAAAAATGTTTAAAAATAATGTTTAAAAATAGAAATAAAAGAGAAAAATGTCAACTATGTTCAAATTAATCAAGAAATAAAAAGCAAGACCATAGAAAAATCAGAAATGAACTAAAATGATTTTATAAATTTTTTGGTAGATTTTTTAAAGTCAGAAACTATTTTAAAATTTAAAGAAATGGGTGAAATAAACCAAAAATGATAAAAAATAGCTAAGTCAGAAACAAAAATGAAATAAGGTCACCAATATTTGTCACAATAGCACTGGATCATTCCATAATTTTTTCAGAATTTAAAAATGCATAAAAGTATTTTTAAATATTTAAAACAATTCCAATAAAGTGTAAATTTATAAAAAATACCAGAACACATAATTAAATTGTGAAAAAATAAAAATCAAAAAGAGAATAATCAAAAATATTTTTCATAATTTTTTTAGATTTTTTGGACTAAAATTGAATTTTCTATGATTTTTTGATGTTTAAAACAATTAAATATAAAAAATCAGAAAAGAAAATAAAAGTAAAAAATATGTGGACCATTGGATGAGAGTCAAAATGCGTTAGTAATCAAATCCAAGGGATCTGGCGCACTGTGCATATCATGGTCATTATTGAATAAAGCACTGAATCAAAAATAAAATCAGAATACAAAAATAACACGCGGCGTGCCATCATTGGTTGGAAGATGACACGTTGGTGATCTTCAACCTCCAGCCAATATGAATTGCAGGTTTCTCAAACTGTAAAATCAGAAGCTCGGACCTATACCATTCGCTTCGTCTCTTCAAGACGAAGGCAACCACACCCTCGCGCCAAATTTATATAAATTGTAGCTCAAGCAATTTGGAAAGCAAGTTTTGAGAAGGGATTTGAAATTTCATGGTAAAAATGTGTTTCAAGTAAGAAGCAAGTGTTGCGACTAGAACCAGGGCAATGAGAGCATCACAATGATATCAAAGTTTTGAAGAATTGATGAAGGAATCTACCTATTGAAGTTGAGTTGCAGAGCTCTGAAACTGGACTTCTATGGAGAAATATAGGGCACGATTCTTGAATGTAATTATATGGTTAGATTCAGGGAAGATCAAGGAAGGTGAATTAATGAAAAAATTGGATTGAAAAAGGCTTGAGAATGGATTTCGAAGTTGCTGAATTCTGAGTTAGGGATAAGTTTGGCAGGGTGATTCTGGCTATCCAAGCTTGAGAAAACGAACGGGATAGTTCATGTATTTATAGGATAAGCAAATGGGATCAAAAGGAAGAGTGAATGATGCATTTTGGAGGGAATTCGTGCAAACCTGATGCACGAGTGAAGTGTGATCTAATTTTCACCAAAATTCATCCAATCCTTGCGTTTTGAGGTGCTAAACAAATATGGAACTTCACTAAACATGTTTAGAGGCAAAAACGCGTGGAAAAATTATGATTAGAAGCCACATTATGGATTTCAAAATTCTGACTTGGTGAGAAATTCAGTTTCAAAGTGCCAACTTCTGACCAATGGCATTTTCAACTTATGGGGTCTTAAGGAATGATTCTTGATGCTTTAGACAGGTGAGGTTTCAAGCTTTGCAATGGAAAAAGAATGGAATCAAATGGATGCTTGAGCTGAAAGTTGTGTTGAGTCAAAGTTGAGGAAAAAGGGTTGACTTTCCATACTTAGAAATATTTCAAATTTTTCTTCAAAAGTGACCTATAATGTCTTACATCCAAACATAGACTTCCACTTGTAATTTGCTCTTGACCAAAAAAGATTACATGAAGTATATCTCTTAAATTACATTTGGAAACTTGAACTATTCATAATCTCTAAAAATTGAGAAAGTTATGACATGTTGAAGTTGGCAAAATTTCATAAAATGACCTATAATCTTTAGTATCCTTAAGGCAACTTCCATCCATTTTCTCACTTTGCACATAAAATAAGGCATAAAGTTCACATCTTCAATATCGTTATGGAAAAAGATTGGGCTCAAGGTAATAAAAATTGACCAAGTTTTGCTCATTTGAAGTCAAACTTGAGAAATTGGGGGTTCATCTAGAGGACTTGTAATCATTCTTCCTCATCAAGTTTCTTCCACATCAAAACTCTTTGGAACTTTTGAAGTGATTTGTTTATATCCATTTGAAGAGAAGGATGTCTTTGGAATCACTCAAAAATACCAAAAGATGGGCAATATATACTCCTTTGAAGTTCAAAACCCTAGCTCCTAGATTAAGAAGCATGCCTTGAGGAACTTTGACAATTTTGAACAAACTTCTTGTACCAAAACAAATTCTTTGTAAATATAAGTTATTGAGGATGATTATGAGAACTCATAGAAACCACAACCAGTTCCATATCTTGATAATTGAGAGAAATATGCACTTGTGACCAATGGGAACAAGACCTTGTCCAACCATGACTATTTTTCAATCAACCCCTTGTACTTTTTGGATCAAATATTGATAACTTGGAAATCTAGTGAACCAAAATAACCTTTCCATGCCATCCCTTCCAAAACAACTTCAATGGTGAGGTTCGAAATTCTCAAGCTTCATTGACTAGGTCATGGAAATAAACTCATGAACCCATGGAGCAACTTGTTGAATCTTATTGCCTTTACCTACATGAGTAACAAGCAAGACAATCCAACATTGCATTTCATTAATTAAAATAAGAAATCAAGACAAAAAATATTCATGATCACAAAAGAACACAAGTCAAGGTGCTGGGTGATTCCTCAAAGAGCAAAGCTAAGTATAAGGAGGGGAACTAAGAATTCTAATGTGATCTTGTTGTGATTGAATCAACATAAAGGGATCTTAGGGGCAAAAATTGGGGTACAACAAGTAACAGTTGTAATATCTTGAGACTTAGGTTCTTCTTCCAAACCATAGAAATGAGTATGATCAGTAATGGGTCGATCGAGAAGATAAGAGTACTCCTCTAGTGTAGGCATAAGCTGATAATCCAGAAAGGTGAATCACCGGTATAAAGGATCATAAAATTGGACCAATGTTGTGAGAATACCATCCTTCATGTTGGCACTCAAAAGAGATAAAAGTGCTCCATACTTCTTTCTAAAAGCCTCAGGACTGTCAACCAAAGAACCCAAGCTCTTCAACTCTTCTATCTTAGGAGTCTTGAAAATGTACTTCCGAGTCTTTCTCCTTCCAAAGTCCATAGTCAAAAGGATGCCTATGATTTTTGTAAAAATAATTCTTTAAATTCCATGAAAATTTTGGTTAAAGAAATCTAATGGGTGCATGAATACATGATGATGCAATAATCACACACAAGATCACAAACATGAGCGTTCATAGGTTCGACGTCACGAGCATGAAGTCAGAGGTACTACCCATATGATATAGACTGAGGGTTTAATCACCTGTAGAACAAGGTTCTAAAAGTTCCCAGAGTCTACGATCCTCTTTCGGATATTACAAACTTCCCAATTTACTCGGTAATTAGTAATATTCTAAAGAGAAACTCATTCAAGTGCAGTATCGCATGACAACTATTTTAGGATTACTCCTTCATAGTCTCTGCACTATATCCTAAAAGGCCAAGATGGGTTAAGGGTTCTACGATCCTCAGCTTCTCTGGCTCCCAGTTCAAAAGCAATAATGTCTTCCCAATTACTTGGTAAACAAATACTACAGTCAAGGGGCCTCCACTGAGCGGGGGATTATCATGCCAACTTATTCAGAACTACTCCTTCAAAGTCAACATGACTATACCACCCATCCTAAACTTAAGTTTTCCTAAGTCCGAATATAGGACTTCCAAGAGATCACCAAGCACCCAGAAAACCAGAAATATCTAGACAAATAGGGATATATATATATATATATATATATATATATATATATATATATATATATATATATATATATATATATATATATATATATATATATATATATATATATATATATATATATATATATATATATATATATATATATATATATATATATATATATATATACAACAACAAATAATAGCACATACACAGATAAGAAGAGTTGGCTCAACCTACTTAGAGATGTATTCCCCAGTGAAGTTGCCAATTTTTATGTAGTGGTGAAAAGTTAAGACTAAGCCATTGATTGACTTAACCACAAAGTGAAAGTCGCCACCGCATTTTATTATTCCAAAGAAATGGGAAATGAGAGAATAAAACCCTAAATAAGATAGAGATCAAGGTAAGGTTGTTGGTTATGCAAAGGCAATGTGTTTTCACCCTAAACATCTATGGTACTCTACAGGAACCTCTTTGAAAATTTGTGTATTTTGGCTAAAAGAAATATTTACAAAAAAAAAAGAGATTCTGGAGATGAGAAAAGAAGTGGTTTTTACAATTTTTGATTTTATAAAGCTTCCAATGAGATCTAGGCCTACCTATGTAGTGGTAGAAATGTTAAGACTAAGCCGTTGGATTGACTTAACTCGCACAGTTCAAAATAAAATCGGCACCGCGCTTTATTGTTTCCAGAGGAATGGGAAAAGAGCGAATAAACCAAAAAGAGGGGGAGAGAATCTAAGTTTGGGGGTTGGTTATTCAAAGGGAAGGTATTAGAACCTTAAACATCTATGGTAATCCACAAAAACCTCTTTAAAAATTTTTGTATTTTGGCTATGAATGTTGTATACAAAAATAGATGGTGGAGATGAGAAGAGAAGTATTTTTTACAATTTTTTCACCCCCCGCGGTTGCGAACCTTTAGTGCCTACGTACCAACTTCTGTGCAATAGGGGACCAGGGTACTCGTAGTTCACCTTTAAAAATTTTAAAACACAAGTTTGTTGGTTAATTTTAAGAGACGAGACATCATCGTCTTATCAGAGTGGAAAACATACTTACTACCCACGATTATGAGAAAGGAGAATTTAGGTCATCTCAAAATGGAGGATATGGCTTGGATTTTAAAATCAACAAAGCCTCACTGAACATGTAAGTGGAAAATATCTCAGTTCATTACATATCGTAGAAGTATAATAGTTCACATCATTACAAGGATTGACAAGAGTCTATCTCTTGAGAAAATATTAAAGCCAAAAGCCAAAGTGGCAAAATGGTGTGGATATGATTCATTGACTTTTTAGTCTTCACAAAAAAATGTTAAAGTATGATTAAGTTGATTAAAGTTTTATTTAAGAAAAGATTTTTGAAAATGCATGGACCTAAGGCCAAGTTTATTGTGAAAGCGGTTCACGTTTAAAAACAACAAGAGTTTTCAAAGGAGGTAGAATTACTATCCTTTGGATTAAAACTAAGCAATCAAAGACAATAAACCTCTTAAGAAAACCATCCTTCAAATACATTAAGTCTTCACAAAAATTGGGCAGAGTAACGACTATATACATATGAATTCCAAATCACTGACAAAGCATATAACCAGAATAACTTGCACAAAAAGAAAACAAGAACCCAATGTCTTGGGATAAACCCCAAGAACTCCAGACAGAGTGATAATAGAAGTCACAAGGTCTCAAGGTAGGTTAAGGTCTCTAATCTTAAGTCCAAGAAGTCCATAACTCCAAAATGTCAAGGATAGTAAGCAAATAGTCCAAGTAACATTAAAGTTTTTTATGGTTCAAGTTGATTATTAGTTATCTTCAAAAAAAATGAAAAGCTCAAGTGAGAAAAGTAAAAATGACATAAAGATAAATGCTCAAGTGAGCAAAGATGAAAATAGCATGAAATGAAAATGCGAAAATAAATGTGCTTAAGTAAAAGGGTAAAGTAAAAAGCATAAAATAAAGTCAATTGTTAGAAATTAGAGGTTAGTTGAATAACTATCTTGAAACTTGCATTTGAAAATTCATTAGAAGATTGACAAAATCAAAGCCTCTCAATAATAAGTTTAATTTTCTTTTTGTCAAGTATATCATTCATTTCAAAATCTCAAGGAAACAATAAATGATCAATAATGTTTAAATGATTCACTTAGTTCCAAAATTTATGAAGATTCATTAGAGGATTGATAAGACCAAAGCCTCCTAACAATGAATCTCAAGGTTATTGGATCAAAGGTTTCAAATTAAACATGATTGGGCTTGCAAACATAGGTTTGGGCCATGAATGATCATTTCTCGAATCAGGACAAAATTTAGCACTATGTTAAGCAATCGTAAGTGGACTTATATAGAAGTCGCACCTATTTTGAGACCGGTCAATAGCAATCTATGTACCATATGTTTAGAGAGATGATATGTAAATCATCCTCTACTAACATATAATACAAGTAAGAAAGGGATAAGATGAAGAGGGAATGGATGAAAGGTATGAAATTAGGGTTTCAAATATCATCAACATTATTCATCCATTTTGGTGGATTTGGTTTCTCAACCTATCAACACCCAAGATCCAATGAGGTTGAATAATTTGTCACCAAATAATGCCCAAGTAAGAATCAAATATTATAATAAAAATAAAATTCAATAAAATAATATTTAAAAGGTTAGTTAAAAGGAAAATAAATGGTAAAAATACATAAAGTATATTAATATACTAAATAAAAAATCCTAAAAAAAGTCAGAGATCAAATATGATTTAATAAAGCTTGACAAATTTCTTTAGATATTTTTAAAGTCAGAAAATAATTTTAAAAATAAAAGAAATAAGTAAATAAAACCAAAAATGGTAAAAAAATAGTAAAATCATAAATAAAAAGTAAACAAGATTATGAAAAATTGCCAAAAGGCCAAAGGACCTTTCCATAATTTTTTCAGAATTTAAAAATTAAGAAAAAATATTTTTAATCAATTAAAACAAGTTAATTAAAGTGAAAAATTATAAAAAATATCAAATCATGAAATAAAATTGTGAAAATATAAAAATTAGAAAGAGAGAAATCCAAAATATTTTTAATAATTTTTTCCGATTTTTTGAGTCACAAATGAATTTTTTAAGAATTTTTGAAGTTTAAATCAATTAAAATATAAAAATCAGAAAATAAAACAAAAAAGATGTAGACCATTGGATCAATGTCAAAATGCATTAGTAATTAAATCCAAGGGATCTGGCACGCTGCGCATGATATGGTTATTAGTGAATAAACCACCAGATCATTTATTTAAATCAGATTTTGGAAAAAACAAGTGGCGCTTTGTCATTGGTTGAGAGATGAGACATTTGTCATCTTCAACCACTAGCCACACGAATTGCAGGTCTCTCAAACTGTAAAATCAGGAGCTCATACCTATGCCATTCACTTCGTCTCATCAAGACAAAGAAAACTGCACCCTCGCAAAAAATTTATATAAGTTGTAGCTAAGTCGATTTGAAGAAAATCAGAAGAAAAAAGTTAAATAGGGATTTGAAAATTCATGATCAAAACACAATTCTAGTTGAAAAAATAATGTTGCGATTAGTATCAGAATGATGAGAGCTTCATTGTGGTAACAAATTTTGAGAGAATTGATAAAGGAATCTAACTATTGAAGTTCAAATTCAGAGCTCTGAAACTTGAATTGGCTAGCACGATTTAGGATGCTTTAGGGCTTGGTTCTTCTTCTGTTAGCTTCAGTGAAGTTCAAGGATGAAGAATTGACAAAGAAAATGGATTGAGGAGAGCTGTAAAACCAAATTTGAATTTACAGAAATATGGGTTTAGGAAAGAGTTGGGCAGGGTGATTCTGGTTGTCTAAGCTTGAGAAAATGAGTGAGATATAACCCTCTATTTATAGGGAATCAAATGGAATGCTCAAGTGTGTGGAATGATGAAGTTTGGAGGGAAATCGTGTGAATTTGCAAGCATGAAAAGTGTGACTTCTATTTTGCTCAAAACTCAACCAAAACTTACATTTCAAGGTGCTAATCACTTATGGAAGCTTGTTAAACATGATTAGAAGTAAAAACACGTATAAATTTAGTGATTAGAAGTTGAATCATGGATTTCAAATTCTGACTTTGGAGAAAACATCAGTTTCAAGGTACCAACTTTGAATCAATGGCATTCATAGCTCAAGGAGTGTTAGGGCATGATTCTTGAAGCATTTGAAAGATAAAGTTACAATATTTACAATGTTAAAATAATGAAATCAAATGGATTCTTGAGCTAAAAGTTGTGATGAGTCAAAGTTGAGAAAAAGATGCTGACTTTTTGTACTTAGAAAATATTCTAAGTTTTTTCTCAAAAAATGTCCTATAGTTTTTTGCATCCAAACATGGTTTTCCCCTCAAAATTTTCTTTTTACAAAAAAATATGGCATGAACTAGATCTCTTAAATTACATTTTGATATTTGAACCATTTAAAAACTACAAGAATTGAGAATGTTATGACTTTGTGAAGTTGGTGAAAATCCATGAAATGACCTATAATCTCTTGCATTCTTAGGGAATCCTACATCCATTTTCAAACTTCGCACATAAAAGAAGAGTTGAATTTCACATCCTTAATATAATTGTGGAAAAATAATAGGGTGAAGGAGATAAAAATTGAACAAGTTATGATCTTTTGAAATCTCATAAGGGAATTTGATGGCCTATCTAGAGGACTTGTAATCTTTCTTCATCATTAGGCATTTTCCACATAAAATCTTCTTGAAAATTTTGAAGTGATTAGTTGATAACCCTTTAAATAGAAGCATATCTTTGGAATTACTCAAAAATCTCAAAATATGAGCACTGTATAGCCCTTAGAAGTCCAAAACCCTAGCTCCTAGAGCATCAAAGTGACTTGGAAACCCATTTCAATTTTGACAAACTTTCTTGCATAATAACTCTTGCCATGTGAATATAAGTTGTTGTGGATTATAATAATAACCCATAGAAAGAAAAAGCACCTACAAATATTGAGAATTGAGAGAGTTATGCACTTGTGATCAAGAAATCAAGAACTTTTCTAATCAGGTCAAACTTCTTCAATCAACTCTTGCATCTTTTGATTTTCTTTGACAAATTTAAGCATGATGAATCATAGTAGACCTTGTCATGATATCACTTCAAAGTATCTTCAATGATGAAGCTTGAGTCTCATTGAAGCTTTGTTGTTGAAGGCATGGAAATAAACTCATGAACCTATAAATCAACCTGATGAAATGTGTTTTTCCCTCACCTATAGCATCATCATTTAGAGAAAACATTCATAGTATTTGTTAGTTAAAAGTTAATTAATAAAAACAAATATGATCATAAAATACAAATCAAGGTGCTTGGTGATTCCCCATGAGAAAACCTAGAGATAGGGGGAAAGAACCAAACCCTAGTGTTATCTTGTTGTGATTGAGTTGATATGAGATTCTAGAGGAATCTTAGGTGTAAAAATTGGGGTACAATAGATGCCCTTAATTAAGTGTCTTCTATCTGGAGATACAAAGGTTAAAATCTTCATGTCGACGCGATTGAAGATACTTAAATATAAAACAAGCCTTATTTTTGGCCCTAAGATATAATGTAATGCTTATGATTGTGCATGCAAATAAACAGATCCGAAAGGTGACACGGGACACCACCTGGGAAAAATAAAATACAAGATCAAAATAAAAATAGACTAGAAAAATAAATCACTGGTGAACAGAAGACTCGACTCTATTGACGTAAACTCAATGAGGAGACAAATTAATATCAACTCAAACATTGAGCTGAGAAAATAAAGGATAATAGTGATCGACAGATAATCGTAAACTATCCATTCACTAAGAAGATAGAAAAAAAGGTAATGTCGACCCACAGGGGGGAAAGAAGTGGTAGGATAAAATCAGCAAACATCAATATTAGGGTAAGCCACAAATGACAAGCATCAGTACTTATGACTGGAAACAAACTTCTTTAGAGCAAATGGAATCTCAACGACGAACTATTTTCCATAATGACGAGACTACCCTTCATCGGAGTAACAAATCTCAACAACGAACTATCTCCCATAATGACGAGACTACCATTCATTGGAGTAAACAAATCTCAACAACAAACTATATCCCATAATGAGATGACTACAATTCATTGGAGTAAACATCTCAACAACGAACTATCTCCCATAATGATGCGACTACCATCCATTGGAGTACAAAATATCAACAACAAACTATCTCCCATAATGACGAGACTACTACCCATTGGAGTAACAAATCTCAATAACGAACTATCTCCCATAATGAGGAGACTACCATTCATTGGAGTAAACATCTCAACAACGAACTATCTCCCATAATGTTGAGACTACCATCCATTAGAGTATAAAATCTCACCAACAAACTATCTCCCATAATGACGAGACTACCATTCATTGGAGTACAAAATATAAACAAAGAACTATCTCCCATAATGACGAGACTACCATCCATTGGAGTAACAAATAATGAATCTCCTCTGGGAGCTAACTGACTTGCTAGGGAAGTACAAGTTGCTCAAATAAAGAGACTTGCCATCTACTATTATGAGAAGGAGTTGCAATAATGCTGCTGAGAGAAGAATTATAACTTCCTGGGGAAATGCCAATATGTTCCTGCTGAGGAGATAATGTATTCTCGTGGAAAATAAATGCATATTCTTAAATCAGGGTTCAAAGCCTGCAGAAATCAGAATAATAATGTTTCCAAGAACCACTGATTCAAACCAGAAATAAACCGAATTGAAATAGTCAATCAACATAGCATCTGATGAGAACTAAACTCAAGAGGGGACCTCGTTCCATCAAAATAACGAGCTGAATGAGAAGGATGAAGCAAAAAAAACTTCCACGAGGGGTAACTTAGTGGGGAAATTGAAAGGATATACATTTTCTACTTAAGGTTGACAATCTATTGGAGAGAGGGTAACATAACTCTGCAAATAGGGTAATATGCCAACACATATATTAATGAATGCAAATGAGAAATGAATTTTAATTCATCTATGCATAATGTATGTGTGAATGTATGAATGTTATCATGTACATGCTAACAAAACAGACACACATCACTGGGAATAACCAGACAAGATCATCTTGAGTAAAGTCAACACTCGGCTAAATCACATCCAGGAGGAAACTTTATAAGAAAGTGAGCACCAACAGAGAAAAAATATTCATATTCCACGACTTAACTTCCCTGGGAAGAAACACAATCCGAGAGTAATCAAGTCAAAACAATAAAATCAGTGCAAATACAGGGATCTAGCATCCTCCTCCAGGCTTCACCGGGGAACAACACACAGACTTCAATGGGGAAAACAAACGTCTCAACATCTAGACTTCCACTGGAGATTACAATATTGACTTCATTAGGGCAGATGAAAACCGCATCATTGAGATATCAACTGGGGACCTCATTCTAACTTCATCGGGGAGGGAAAAACCACATCATTGAGGGGAGCCCAAAGTACATTCTTCAATTTCAAGAGTGATGATTACACAAACTTCCCTAGGGAGAAATTATGAAATCACATGGGGATAACAACTTTCAAGAAGAAATATTATCTCAGCTTTACTTGGGGATTTGAGAAATCAAACAAAATCGCAAGAAATCAAAATTATGTGGATTTTAAATCAAACCCAACACTTGGCGAGAGAAAACCCAATAAAATTTGACAACTAAATCAACACTTCTTAGAAAAGATATTTCCCTTGTCTAGTTGCTTAGGAAATAAACAACAATAATAATTCCAATACTGCAAAAGGGCGACATTTTTAAAAATAATTCCACCTCAGCACGAAAAGGGAGAAGGGACTTTAGTCATATGAGCTAAGACCTTACTAGGAAATCTGGGATAGAGGCTTCTGACCATGCAAAACCGAAATCAAATTGAACTAAGACTTCACTGGGAAAAATGGGATCACAAACCCAACACTGCACCATACATCCATTGGTATCATCTCCAACTATCTAAGAAACACACAAAGATCATATGCATACTAGCAAAAGTGACCTGAGAGAACCTTCCCAGGGAAAAAAAACTTCCAAAATTTTAGAGTTCGTCCATCCTTGGGATCACCACTTTTGTTTTTCATGAGTCACAAAATCTAAATAAAAAGTAATTTGTAAATTCTTTTCAAATTTTTTTGTTATTTAATCTTTTTGTGTTGAAAATTACTATCAACAATAAATGGAGTCTTTGTAAGTAGAATAAAATAAGAATTGCAAAGAATTGGATAACAACTCAAACTTTATTAATAGGATGGTAGTCTGGGAATGGCGAGACTCCATAAATGATTACAAAGTTTGGAAAATGGTGATATATATTAGAAAAGATACATTGAAATACAATGACCATTATTATCCATAACAACTTTGAATTCCTGAGCATCAAGAAGATTGTTGCTTCAATGATCAAGTCTCGTCTGATGCAGTTACTTTCCAAGAAATCCCTAAATTTTGCCTAGATTACCCTTGTGGGTTTTCAACCTAATGGGAAAATTTATTCTGTTTATGTCGCTTATTTTTTTGTAGAGCTCCCTTTTGGCTTTTCACCCTACCGAGACACTCCTTCTTGCCTAAGCTTCCCTTTCAGGTTTTTAACTTAGCGAGATGTTCTTTTATTTCTTTAGGCGACGTATTTCTTAACTTCATCAACTTTCATGGGACGTGGGAATTCCTCGCCATCCATAGTTTCAAGAATCAATGCACCGCCAGAGAAGGCTTTCTTGACAACATTTGTGCCTTCAAAATTGGGAGTCCACTTGCCCCTAGAATCAACGTTAAAAGACATGATCTTCCTGAGCACGAGGTCGCCTTCTCTAAATTCACGAGGCTTGACCTTCTTATAAAAAGCTTTCTTCATTCTCTTTTGGTATAACTGACCATGACACTAGGCCATCATTCTTTTTTCTTATATCAAATTCAATTGGTCAAACCTGTTCTGGACCCATTCATCCTCTGATAACTTGGTTTCCATTATCACACGTAAGGAGGGAATCTCAAACTCAATGCAGAGAACTGCTTCCAAACCATACACAAGAGAGAACGGAGTTGCCCCTATTGAAGTATGAACGGATGTACGATATCCATGCAAAGCAAAAGGGAGTATCTCATGCCAATCTTTATAAGTAACAACCATTTTCTGGATGATCTTCTTGATGTTTTTATTAGCAGCTTCAACAACCCCATTCATCTTTGTCCTGTAAGGAGATGAATTGTGATGGACAATCTTGAATTCTTCACAAAGATCTATCATCATCTTGTTATTCAGATCCGAGCCGTTGTCAGTGATAATCCTGCTTGGCACACCATACTTACATATACAATTGTTCTTGATAAAGCGTACTACCACCTGCTTAGTAACAATAGCATATGAAGATACTTCCACCCATTTGGTGAAGTAGTCAATTGTCACTAAGATAAATTGATGTCCATTCGATGCCCTGGGTTCAATCATTCCAATCATGTCAATACCCCACATAGAGAAAGGCCATGGGAAAGAAATAACATTGAGAAGCGTCAGAGGAACATGAATTTTGTCAGCATAAATATGACATTTATGGAACTTCTTTGCAAATTTGTAACAGTCAGATTCCATTGCCAGCCAATAGTAACCTGCCCTAAGCATCTTCTTTTCCATCGAATGTCCATTAGCATGAGTGCCAAAGGAGCCTTCATGGATCTCATGCATCAACATGTCTGCTTCGTGTCTATCCATGCATTTGAGCAAGACCATGTCATAATTTCTTTTGTATAGCACATCTTCATTGAGGAAAAAGCTGCCTGCTAATCTTCTCAATGTCTTTCTATCTTTGTTTGACACACCAATCGAGTATTGTTGAGTCTGGAGAAAATGCTCGATATCATAGTACCAGGGTTTTTCATCTAACGTCTCCTATGTTGCAAACACATGAGTTATTCTATCCAAACTTCATACTGTAATACGACGCACATCATTCCAAGTATTCACCTGATACATAGAATCTAGAGTAGCCAAAGCATCCGCCATCTGATTTTCATCTCCGAGAATATGATGGAATTCAACTTTATAAAATAAGGGAAATAATCTTCTAGCATAGTCTTTATAGGGAATCAAGACAGGATGGAGAGTATCCCATTCTCCTTTAATATGATTTATTACCAATGTTGAATCTCCATACACATCTAGAATTTTGATTTTGAGATCAATAGCCTCCTCGAGACCCATGATAAAAGCTTCACACTCTTCCATGTTATTGGTGCAATCAAATGCCAACCTTGCAGTAAATGGGATATGTGATCCATGGGGAATGATAATCACAACACCAATTCCTTTCCCATAAGCATCCACAACTCCATCAAACACCATGCTCCAACGAGATTCTGGATCAGGACCTTCTTCAAGAAATAGTTCATCACAATCTTTCACTTTCAGAAACATAACATCCTTATCATGGAAATCATATTTAACAAACTGATAACCATCAACTGGTTGGTGAGCAAGATAATCTGCCAACACACTGCCTTTTATAGCCTTCTGAGTACAATATTCAATATCATATTCAGACAACAGCATCTGCCAACGGGCAATTCTCCTAGTAAGAGCCAAATTTTCAAAAATATACTTAATTGGATCCATTTTGGAAATCAGCCAAGTAGTATGATTCAACATACATTACTGCAACCGCTTTACCACCCAGGCCAAAGCATGACATGTCTTTTCCATCATAGAATACTGCAACTCACAATCAGTAAACTTTTTGCTGAGATAATAAATGGCATATTCCTGCTTCCTTGTTCCATCCTTTTGTCCGAAAATACAGCCCATAGAATTATCTAACACTATCAGATACATAATCAACGGCCTTCCTTCAACGGGTGGGAGAAAGATAGGAGGTTCAAGCAGATACTCTTTAATACTTTCAAATGCCCTATGGAAATCATCTGTCCACACACATCTTTGATCTTTCTTTAATAACTTAAAGATCGGTTCACACGTTGCAGTCATATAGGAAATAAATCTGGAAATGTAATTCAAACGCCCGGGGAAGCCTTTAACTTTCTTTTTAGTTCTTGGAACTGGTATTTCTTGAATTAATTTAACTTTATCGGGATCAAATTCAATTCCTCTTTGGATGACAATGAAACCTAACAATGTAACAGAATATTCCCCAGGGTGTGATAAACGTTATTTTTTCCATGTCCTCAGGAGCCATTCTGATTTGATTATATCCAGAAAATTCATCCATGAACGAGAATAGTTTGAATTTTGTTGTAATATCAATCAATATATCAATATGTGGCAATGGAAAATCATCTTTTGGACTAGCTTTGTTTAAGTCTCTATAATCAACGCACATGTGGACTTTTCTGTCTTTCTTTGGTACTGGGACAATATTGGCAATCCACTGAGGGTGCACTGATGTCACAAGAAAACCGACATTAATCTGCTTCAAAACTTCTTCTTTAATTTTCACTTTCATATCAGGGTGAGTTCTTCGCAACTTCTACTTGATTGGCGGGCATTCTGGATTTAGAGGCAAATGATGTTCCACAATATCAGTATCCAAACCAGGCATATCTTGGTATGACCAAGCAAAGATGTCTACATACTCTTTCAACAATTCAATCAAACAACTCTTTATGTCGGGATACAGCAATATTCCAATCTTGACTTCCTTTGGATATTCCCCTGAACCCAAATTAATCGTCTCCAACGGCTCTTTATACGGCTGAATAACACTTTCCTCGCGCACAAGCATCCGTGAAACCTCTTTTGGGATTTCAGCATATTCTTCTTCTTCGGACACATACGCAGGATATTCAAAGTTGAGAGAGGGTGCATGGTTATTGTATTCAACGGGGTTTTTAATTAATCTGCACATATGATTTATGATAGCTTTTAGAAACTGACACATATAGTAAGTGATTATGCAAGTTTATTTACAGTTATTATTTATTCTAAAAGGTTTTTTCTGATTACCATTTTCCAAGAAAAAGAAGAAAATAAAGACACAATTTGGGAATCAAAGACAACTTTTATTATTGATTTTAAAGATCAAAGCAACAAATATTCCCATACAATATCAACTTTCACCTTGGGCAGAGTAAAATTTTTTTTGAAAGGATTAATAAAAAAACAAATTACTTTGAAATATTAATGCAAGAGGGAACATCAACAGTGATCCCGTTTTGGACTCTGACTCCATGCGTCACATAGTTTGACATCTCCTGATCTGCTTCATCTTCCACAATAGCATTAATCCTACGAACAGTTGGATGACGATAACCCCATGTACGAAAGATATCTAGATATTTTCCCAAAGTAGACTTCCTTCATGTTCTTACCTTTATCATTCATTACAAGAATCCCAAACCAGCTATATTTGTATACACCAGTGGGTCCACAATCTGCCCCCATACTTTACTAGGGCCACTACGCACTACCTGCTGAGCATCCTTCAACGAAACTATAGAATTCTCATTTTCCCTTATATTATCAATGGATAAAGCTTGGAACTGAGTTCCAACAACAGCTTCACCTGCTTCCACAATACTGAAAGAGGATAAATGAGATATTGACGATGCATGTTCTCAATTTCTGATGACCACTTTTCCTTCACGCACAAACTTCAGCTTTTGGTGCAAAGTTGAAGTGACAGCCCATGCCTCGTGTATCCATGGTCATCCCAATAAACAGCTATAAGCGGACACGATATCCATAACATGGAAAGTAAACTGAAATAAGTGATGGCCTATATGAATAGGCAAATCTACTTCCCCGATGACAAACTTCCTTGATCCATCGAAAGCTTTCACAATTATGCCACTTTGGCGCATAGGAGTTCCTTGGTACTTCAGTTTCATAAGCGTGCTCCTCGGTACGACATTTAAAGCGGACCCATTGTCAATAAACACATTTGACAATGAATCATTCTTGTAGTTGATGGAGATATAGAGAGCCATATTATGATTCCTTTCTTCGGAGGGCAGCTCGTCGTCATAGAAACTCAGGTTATTACAGGATGTAATATTCCTGACAACACTACTGAATTGGTCCAAATGGTAGCGGTAGAAATGTTGAGACTAAGCAATTGAATTGACTTGACTCGCACAGATCAAAATAAAAATCGCCACTGTGCTTTATTGTTTCCAAAGGAATGGGAAAAGAGTGAATAACCCAAAAAGAGGGGGAGAGAATCTAAGTTCGGGGGTTGGTTATGCAAAGGGAAGGTATTAGCACCCTAAACATATACGATACTCCACAGGAACCTCTTTGAAAATCTGTGTATTATGGCTATAAAAGTTGTGTACAAAAATAGATTGTGGGGGTGAGAAAAGAAGTATTTTTTATAATTTCCGCACCCGCCGCGGTTGCGAACCTTTAGTGCCTACGTACCACCTTCTGTGCAATAGGGGATCAGGGTACTCGTAGTTCCCTCTTAAAAAGTTTAAAACACATGTGTGTTGGTTAATTTTAATAGACGAGACATCATCATCTTATCCGATTGGAAGAACATGCTTACTACCCACAATTATGAGAAAGGATAATTTGCATCATCTCAAAATGGAGGATATAGCTTGGATTTTAAAATCAACAAAGCCTCACTCAACACCCAAGTGGAAAATATCTCAATTCCTACATATTGTAGAAGTATAGTAGCTTGCATCACTACAAAGATTGACAAGAGTCTAATCCTTTGAGAAAATTTTAAAATTAAAAAGCCAAAGTGGCAAAAATGATTTGAATGAGATTGATTTATTTTTAGTCTTCTCAAAAAAAAATATCAAAGTATAATTAAGTTGGTTAAATTTTGATTAAGAAAATATTTTGAAAAGGGCGTGGACCTAAGTCCAAGTTTATTGTGAAAGTTGTTCAAGTTTAAAAACAAGAAGAGTTTTCAAAGGAGGGAGAAGATTTTTGAAATTAAAGAAGATGGGAGGACATGAAGAGGCTATCCTGAAGCATAAAGTAAAAGCTAGGGAAAAGAATCATCTAACCAACAAGAAGTCAACACTTGATATAATGAGTCAACATAGAATTCTCATCCTTTGGATTGAAACCAAACAAGCAAAGATACTAAACCTCTTAAGAAAACTAAGCTTCAAAGGTAATAAGTCTTCACAAAAATTGGGCAGAGTAACAATTATATACACATGAATTCCCAATCACACACAAAGCATGTTACCAGAATAACCTGCACACAAAGAAAACAAATAACCTAATGTCTTAGGGTAAACCCCAAGAACTCTGGACAATATTGCAATAAAAGTCAAAAGGTCTCAAGGTAGCTCAAGGCCTCTAATCCTAAGTCCAAGAAGTCCATCACTTTATAATGCTAAAGATAGTAACCAAATAGTCCAAGTAACATTAAAGGTTTTTATGGTTCAAGTTGATTATTTGATATCTTCAAAAAGAAATGAAAAGATCAAGTGAGCAAAATAAAAATAACATAAAATTAAATGCTCAAGTGAGAAAAGATGAAAATAGCATGAAATGTAAATGCTAAAATAAAATGGTGCATAAAGTAAAGGCATAAAATAAAAGCATAAAATGAAATCAATTTTTAGAAATTAGAGGTTAGTTGAATGACCATCTTGAAACTTACATTTGAAAACTCATTAGAAGATTGATAAAATCAAAGCCTCTCAACAACAAGTTTCATTTTATTTTTGTCAAGTATATCATTCATTTCAAAATCTCAAGGAAACAGTAAATGATCAACGATGTTTAAGTGATTCACTTTGACCAAAGCTTATGAAGATTCATTAGAGGATTGATAAGAACAAAGCCTCCTAACAATCGATGTTAAGGTTATTGGGTCAAAGGTTTCAAGTTAACATACTTGGGTTGGCAAACATGAGTTTGCACCACAAATGATCATTTCTCGAATCAGGACAAAATTTAGCACAGTGTTAAGCAATCATATATGGACTTATGTAGAAGTCGCACCTATTTTGAGGCCGGTCAATAGCAATCTATGCTCCATATGTTTGGAGAGATGATATGTAGATCATCCTCTAACAACATGTAGCACAATGAGAAAGGGATAAGATGGAGAGGGAGGGGATAATTGTTGAATTAAAATTTTAACCAAACTATCAATAAAATTATTCATCCATTTTGGTGGAGTTAAACTCAACACCTATGATCCAATGATGTTAATGAATTCCATGATCAAAAGACAAATGGTCAGAATATATACAAAAAATAGAAATGCATTTAATGAATAAAATAAAAAGGAAAATGATTTTTAAAATGTTTTAAAAATGAAAATAAAAGGTAAAATAGCAAACTATATTCAAAGTGTCAAAGAAAAATTAAAAGAGACCATAGAAAAATTAGAAATGACCTCAAATATTTTTACAAAATTTTTGGTAATTTTTTAAATCAGAAAAGTATTTTTTAACTAATAAAAATTACTCAAATAAGTGAAAAAAGATTTTTTTTTAAAAACAGTAGAAGTCAAAATAAGATTCTAGAAAATTTTCAGAAGGTCATAAATAAGGGAAATGATTTATCTAAAAAAATCAAAGTTTAAAAAAGGTCAAAAAGTATTTTTAAAACAATTAAAACAAAGAAAACAAAACAAAATTTATGAAAAATATCAAACATTAAAATAAAAATATAAAAAAATATTCATAAAATCATAAATAATTCAAAATATTTTTGTATATTTTTTCATAATTTTTGGATAAAAAATAAAAGAGTTATGAAATTTTAAAGATAAAAGGAATTTAAAAAATAACTTTGTAAAATAAAACAAATAAGAAGAAACCACACACGTTGGATCTTTCTCACTAATACATGCTGGCAAATCCAACGAATCTGAGGTGAGGGAGCATTATGGATCCAAGGCAGGGCGCACGCGTGTAACATAACAAAATCCAACCAATGAAAATAAAACAATTGGCGTTTTGTCATTGGTTGAAGAGCGACACGTAGGTCGTCTTCAATCTTCAACTTCCTGCAAATAGGGTAAATCTCAAATCCTTTAATCTGTAAATTTACGCATTCATAGTGGTACCATTAGATGTGTCTACTTGAGACAATCACAACCATATGCTCGCGAATAATTTATATAAAACATAGCATAGTCGATTTGGAAAAAACTAGAGATGTTTGAAACTGTTGAAATCGAAAATAAGAAGCATTAAATGCACTGTTTCACCAAAATTGAGTTAATAGCAAGCAATAGTGAACATCATAGACCATTCCAGTAATTTGAGTTAGAAGATTTGATGCCTTAAACTACCTGAACAAAGTCAGATGAAGTTTCTCTATAAATTGACTTTGCTAGCACTACTTCGGGCACCTCAAGGCTCGATTCTTCTTCTGTTAGCTTCAGGGAAGTTCAAGGATGAAAGATCAATAAAGAAATTGAATTGAAAAATGGAGAAAATGAGAATTCAAAATCTCAGAAAGGGTGTTATGAAGGGAGTTTGACAAAGTGGTTTTGGCTCACTAAGCTTGCCAAAATGAGTGAAATAGAGCCTATATTTATAGGAGAAGTGAATGGGATCAAGAGAATGGGTGGATGACGCAATTTTCCTTGAGTTTGTGCACACATGTGATCATGAAGAAAGTGTGATCACATGTGCATCAAAACTCAATCAAACGATGCATTTTATCCTTCTAAATGATCCAAACATATTTGCTAATCAAGTTTAAGTAGAAAACGCGTGGAAAATTGGTGATTAGAAGCTGCATTATGGATTTCAAATTCTCACTTGGAGGGAAAGACCAGTTTCAAGTGGTTGTTTTTGAATCCATGGTATTCATAGCTCAATGGGTGTTAGGGCATGATTCTTGAAGCAATTGAAAGATAATGTCACAAAATTTACAATGTGCAAATAATGGAATCAAATGGATGCTTGAGCTAAAAGTTGTGATGAGTCAAAGTTGAGAAAAAGATGCTGACTTTTATACTTTTCAAGTTTTCTCTTTAAAAACGACCTATAATGTTTTGATTCCAAACAAGTCCTTCCTCCAAAATCTTGTTTTATTAATGATTCTAGCTTGAAATAGACTTCCTAAAGAGAATTGTGAAACTTGAATCACTCAAAAATACCAAGTACTAAAAAAGTTATGGTCTTTCAAAATTTATGAAAATTCATGAATGACCTATAATATTTTGCATCCTTAAGGCATCTTCCATCCATTTTCAAGCTTTGAACATAAAAGAAGAGTTGAATTTCACATACTTAAGATCATTGTGGAAAATTATTGGGCTCAAGGAGATAAAAATTGTCCAAGTTATGATCTTTTGAATTCACATAAGAGAATTTGATGGCCTATCTAGAAGACTTGTAATCTTTATTTATCATTAGGCATCTTCCAAATAAAATATTCTTGAAACTCTTGAAGTGATTTGTTGATAACCCTTTAAGGAGAAGCGTTTCTTTGGAATCATGCAAAAATACCAAAAGATTAGCAAGATACAGCACTTGGGAGTTCAAAACCCTAGCTCCTAGAGCACCTAAATACCTTGAAAACCCTTTTCAATTTTGAAAAACTCTCTTGCACAAATACTTTTATCATGTAAATTAAAGTTGCTGAGGATGATAGCGAGAATCCATAGCAACCATAACCACTTCAAAATAATAAGAATTGAGGGAATTATGCACTTGTGATCAAGAAAGCAAGAACTTGTCCAATTAGGTCAAACTTCTTCAATCAACTCTTGCATCCTTTGACATTCTTTGACAAATTAAGGCATGATGTATCATAGTATCCCTTGTTATGATATCACTTAAAGTATCTTCAATTATGAATCTTGAAGCTCAATGAAATTTGTTGAAGGAGCCAAGGAAATAAACTCATGAACTTTTAGATCAACCTGATGAAATGTGTTGTGCTTTCACCTATAGCATCAATTAGGGAAAACATTCATTGTAATTATTAGTTAAAAGTTAATCAATACAAAACATATATGATCATAAAATACAAGTCAAGGTGCTTGATGATTCCCCATGAGCAAACCCAAAGATAAAGAGAAGAACCAAACCCTAGTTTGATCTTGTTGTGATTGAGTTGATATGAGATGATAGAGGAATCTTAGGGTCAAAAATTGGGGTACAACACAAAGTCATATCACTTTCCATGAAAGCTTGATCCAATAATCTCATCAAATATTCCCCATGGGCAGAAGAGGTCATTAAGAAGGCTAGAATAAATATCTTTGATGGAGTCTGCAATAATTGATCTGCGATCCTGTAGTCGCTCATTTTGATTATCTTCAATATATTATCCACATCTTTTTCCAGGGTAGTACCACTAGATTCCCCCACTGCTTTCTTGGGTTCAATACTTTCAATGACTCTTTTATCAGCATTAAAATTCCTTCGAATGATAGGTGCGAAAACACGGCCACTGCGAGTCACTCGGCTTGCTTCAGCAATATTCTTGACATCAGACAAAGGTTGGTTGGGAACTTCCACACCATCCTCCAAGATTGTAGCATTGTATTTGTATGGCACGAATTTATCTGATTCGTAAGGAACATGACCCGGCAAGCAAATCACCACTGGAGCAATAACCGATTTGCTATGATACTCAATATCTATAGGGGCAGGAACACCAAAACAAGACACAATAACATTCACCCCTTCTTCGGAATACTTAGACATCACATAATCATTTCTGGAAAACAAATCTTCGTTTGAGGAAAAGAATTCATCTGCAGAAGCATACTCATCATCTGACACAGTCTCAGCCAAATAATCTTCAAGCACGTTAATCCCACGATAATCATCTCTATTGCCTGAAACCTTGATAGTACCATTGTCCAATAACAATTGATCACACTTTCTCACTATGGAACAACCTTGAGAATCTCTGCAGCAAATCTGGCAAGAACCATAATGGTGTTCTTCCTAACCATCCATGTGACAGAAGGTAGCATGCAACTTCTCCAAACCATCATTCATATGATCCAGGTCAAAAATCCAGAATTCTCCAGGACATCCAAAGATCATATTTACATCTTCTTCATACTTTTCCCTAGGCCTGATTATATGAATGAGGCCCTTGTCTATCATTTCCTGAAGATCAGCTTTTATCTTATCACACCCCTGTGTATCTGTATCGCAAATACCACAACTAGCATCGTCATGCGTATAGTAACTAAACTCGCAGAGGTCAGCATGCATCTTTACCAAATCTCCTATAACCAAGTTAATATCAAAAATCTGGAAATCTCCTGGAGAACCAGCAACCATGTTTACAGTATTTGCTCCTCCATACATTGGCAAAGGATTATCTTTCACGTTAGGGCCAACATCTTTGAAGGATAAAAGGTCAGATATCACCATCTTTTTTACTTCAGATTTCAAAGGATAACAATTCTCAACATTGTTCCCCTGGTGCTCTTTGATGAAAAGCACACGTCTAGTCTACCTTATAATGCAAAGGCAAATTTGACGGTATAATAGGGGGTGGCATGGTCTGAACTAACTTCTTCTGAATCAAAGTCGGAAGTAACACTGCAAAGCTCATTGGAATAGAGTCAAAAGGCCCTCTCTTCTGACTCTGCCGTTGATTTCCTTGAGGAGATAGTCTCTAATAGGCAATTGTGGTTGGAGCTACATTGATGACTGGAGTCATAGAAGCAACCTATTTCTGGTACCATTGATGCCTTCTAGTTGGCCTAATCTTCCTTTGTCCAATAACAACAGTCATTTCACTTTCTTTCTTTCGAGAGAAACCATACACTGACTTCTTTGTCCCTTCATCTTTTGTTAAGCGCCCTTCTCTAACAGCCTCTTCCAAATGAACACCCATGCCTACCATTTCGGTAAAATCACTCGGTGCACTAGCGACCATCCTTTCATAATAAAATGATCCAAGGGTTTTCAGGAATACCTCAGTCATTTATTGTTCTCCCAGAGGTGGCACCACCTGGGAGCTATCTCACGCCATCTCTGTGCATATTCTTTGAACGACTCCTTATCTCTTTGAGTCGTTGCCCTCAACTTGTCATGGTCAGGCGCCATGAACATATTATACTTATACTGCTTGATGAAGGCTTCTCCTAGATCATTGAAAGTATTGATACTACTACTGTCTAGAGTCATATACCACTTAAGAGCAGCACCAATTAAACTATCTTGGAAGAAATGAATGAACAAACTCTGATCATCGGTATGGGTGGACATTTTCTTGATATACATCATAAGGTGGTCACGAGGGCAAGAGTTGCCCTTGTACCTCTCAAATTTCGTCACTTTAAACTTCACTGGCAGCTTTACATTGGGAACTAGGCAGAGTTTAATGACATTCTTTCCAAAAAATTATTTTCCTCCAAGGGCCTTCATTTCCTTCTGCATCTCATTGAACTAGTCTTGAAAGTCATCCAAACGGTCATAGAAATCCAGACTTTCACTTGGTGGAGGAGCAAGATGATAAAATTCATCATTAACAAATAGAATAACATTCACCGAAGGAGGTGCATCTTAGTGGATCTCATTTCTAGCAGCAGGAGTAACATGCACCACAGGAGGTGTAGGAGTAGCATCTTTCATAACTGGAGCAGCTTTAGTGTCAAGATTAAAACCTTCTGGCATGAAGTTTTCTAGTATTCCCCACAGGTAACCCTGAGGCATACGATTCGGGGCAACAGTAACTTGGGTAACAAAAATTGATGGACCTTCAGAAGCAACCATTATCTGTTGAGGCAGAGAAAGTGGTGGCTGATTCTGAGTAGCCACCAATGATTCAATCAAATCATTCAAATTGGCCATACTAGCCTTTAAAGCAGTAACTTCTTCGCGCAGCTCGCGATTATCCTGTTCAAGATTCTCTATTTTCTTCCTGGAATTAGCTCGAGTATTGTACAGGTGAGACAATTTGCTATTGAAGTAGAGAAATTCAGTAAGATACCTGGGTATGAACAGAAATGCAAGAAATATGTACCAGATGATGCATGATATGCGATGCACATGACTTATTTTATTATTAATATTTCAAGGGACTCAAAGAATTATAGACAATTTTGAAAATATTAAAGTACTAACACATTTTGAAATACTGAAATTCTCATTATAATAACTTCAAAATGGATTACAACTTTTAGTACAAGTTTCAAAAATCCCAAGTACAAAAGAAGATATAATCTAAAACCCTAAAAAGAAAAGCTGATGAAGATCACTACACACGCTAACACTTTCCTGTGACTCTTGCAACATGAGCCTTCAAATGCTTGTTCTCTTCTGCATACCTGTCGGCAACAACTTTCCAATCACAAGAGTCGAGAAGTGAATGACTAAGTCCTGACTGAGCTCTAGAGGAAAATATATCCTGTTGCTTCTCCATCATCTCTACCGAACGACTCTCAAGAATCTCAATTAAGTCATCCTTTTCCTTTAAGTATGCTCGGTAGAACATCTCTAAAGTCTGACACTTATTCTTCCAAGTCTCTTTCTCCTGCTGCATCTTGACTAGGTCAAGATGAATTTCTTCCATATCATCTAAAATGGGAGGAGTGGTCTTCACAAACATCTCAGGCATAGGTGCTTCATAGGAATATGGCATCTTCAGCTGGATTTCCATTGCTTGTACCCACCGGAGATAAGGCTCCAAAGAGACAAGTCCTCTAGGTCCCAAGTCCTTTCTACTCTTCCTATAAATATAGTGCCAAGCCTTTGACATTTCCTCCTCATCTTTCTTATGATCTTCTTCCTCTTTAAGAAAGAAACCACTCAGATGGATACTATTTGGCTTATCTCTCATCCGATATCCAAGTTGTCGTCGTGCAAGAACAGTATTGTAGTTAATTCCTCCCTTTATACCAAAAAGAGATACATTAGGGAAACTACCACAACTATCGACAATCTCCACATCATGGTAAGCCTGATGATACCAAACAATATTTGAATGAGTAAGGGCCATAATCTTTGGAGCCCAACGAGGTTCCTTCTTGATATCCCAAAAAGCATCAGACCAGGGTAAGTGAGAAATAAGCCACTGATACAACAAAGGCGTGCAACAAATGATCATCCCTCTATGATAAGAATATCTAAGATGAATGGAGTAATAAGCATCTCCTAATATTGTAAGAACTTGATTCCCTATCAAAAAGATCCTGATGGTATTGATATCCACAAAGTTATCGATGTTCGGAAATTAGAATAACCCATAAGCAAGTAGAGAAAAGATGTCCTCAAAGGCAACTGTACTCTTCATCCTAGCAAAGTAGCGAGCTTTCTCTAATAAAAACTGAGCGGGTAATCCTCTAATTCCTCCTTTGGTAGTCATGTGGGCCTCAATATCAGACTTCCCCAAATGGACCATAGTAGCAATCTCATGAGATTTTGGCTCCCCCTCCAAACCGGTGAAACGAACACGATCGGTAATAGGTAAACCCAGTAGATAAGAAAACTCCTATAATGTAGGCATCAACTGATAATCAGGGAAAGTGAAACATCGATACATCAGATCATAGAACCGGACCAAAGTCAAGAGAATACCCTTCTTCAACCCGAGCTTCATGAGAGATACGGTGGATCCATACTTCTTCTGAAAATCTGTATAACTCTCAATATCGGGAAGTAGACTAATCAAATCATCAATATTGGGATTCTTGAACTTTTACTTTCGAGTCTTTCTTTTTCCATAATCCATGGTCAAAAGTACTTGAAATATTCGCAAAAAGTCAACTTTAAGTCCCTTAAACCTAAATGTCTTAAAAGATGCTAATGGGTGCACGAATGCATGATGGAACAATCACACAAAAGATGACAAACATGGGGAATTAATAGGTTTGACGTCACGAGCATGAGGTCAAAGGTACTACCCACAAGGTATGGTCTAATAGTTTATCACCTGCCGAACAAGGTTCTAAAAGGTTCCCATCCTTCGGATATTACCAACGTCCTGATTGACTCGGTAATTATTAATATTCTCAATAGCAACTCGTCTGAGTGTAGTATCGCGTGACAACCATTTCCAAATTACTCCATCATATTTTCTGCACTACACCTAAAAGGCCAAGATGGGTTAAAGGTTCTACGGTCCTCAGTTTCAACAGGCTCCTAGGTCGAAAGCAGCACGTCTTCTCGATTACTCAATAAATGACACTACAGTCAATAGGGCCTCCAATGAGTGGGGGATCTAATGTCTCCTTTTTTGGGATTACTTCCTCAAAGTTAACATGACTATATTGCCCGTCCTATCTTAAGTTTGCCCAAGTCCAGGTAGAAGACTTATGAGAAATCACCAAGCACCCTGAAAACCAGGAAAATCCAGACAAACATATATACAACATATGACGTATAAACAACAATAGCACATACACAAATAAGCAAAGATAGGATCAACCCACTTAGGAATGGACCAGCATTTGGAAATCTTTCCCCAATGAAGTCGCCATTTTTTCTGTAGCGGTAGAAATGTTGAGACTAAGCCATTGGATTGACTTAACTTGCACATGTCAAAATATAATCGTCACCGCGCTTTATTGTTTCTAGAGGAATGGGAAAAGAGTGAATAACCCAAAAAGAGGGGGAGAGAATCTAAGTTCGGGGGTTGGTTATGCAATGGGAAGGTATTAAAACCCTAAATATCTATGTTACTTTTCAGGAACCTCTTTGAAAATTTGTGTATTTTGGATATGAATTTTGTATACAAAAACAGATGGTAGAGATGAGAAGAGAACTATTTTGTACAATTTTTGCATCCGCTGCGGTTGCAAACCTTTAGTGCCTACGTACTACTATCTGTGCAATAGGGGATCAGGGTACTCATAGTCCACCTTTAAAATTTTTAAACACAAGTATGTTGGTTAATTTTAAGAGACGACACATCATTGTCTTATCCGAGTGGGAAACATACTTACTACCCACGAGTATGAGAAAGGAGAATTTATGCCATCTTAAAATGGAGGATATGGCTTGGATTTTAAAATCAACAATGCCTCACTCAACACCCAAGTGGAAAATATATCACTTCACTACATATCATAGAAGTATAATAGTTCGCATCAATACAAGGCTTGACAAGAGTCAATATCTTGAGAAAATTTTAAAGCAAAAAGCCAAAGGGGAAAAATGATTTGAATGAGATTGATTGACTTTTTAGTCTTCTCAAAAAAAATGTCAAAGAATGATTAAGTTGATTAAAGTTTTATTTAAGAAATTATTTTTGAAAAATCATGTACCTAAGTCCAAGTTTATTGTGAAAGCGGTTCATGTTTAAAAACAAGAAGAGTTTTCAAAGGAGGGATAAGATTATTGAAATTAAAGAAGGTGTGAGGAGATAAAGTGAATGTCCTAAAGCATAAAGTAAAAGTTAGGAAAAAGAATCATCTAACCAACAAGAAGCCAACACTTAACACAATGAGTCAATGTAGAATTCTCATCCTTTGGATTGAAACAAAGGAATCAAAGACAATAAACCTCTTAAGAAAACCAATCTTCAAATGCATTAAGTCTTTACAAAATTTGGGCAGAGTAACGGCTGTATACAGATGAATTCTGAATCACTTACAAAGCATATAACCAGAATAACCTACACACAAAGAAAACAAACAACCCAATGTCGTAGGGTAAACCCCAAGAACTCCAGACAGAATGATAATAGAAGTTACAAGGTCTCAAGGTAGGTCAAGGTGTATAATCCTAAGTCCAAGAAGTCCATAACTCTAAAATGCCAAGGGTATTAACCAAATAGTCCAAGTAACATTAAAGTTTTTTATGGTTCAAGTTGATTATTAGGTATCTTCAAAAAGAAATGAAAAGCTCAAGTGAGCAAAATAAAAATGACATAAAGTTAAATGCTCAAGTGAGCAAAGATGAAAATAGAATGAAATGAAAATGATAAAATAAATGTGCTTAAAGTAAAAGCATAAAGTAAAAGCATAAAATAAAGTCAATTGTTAGAAATTAGAGGTTAGTTGAATGACCATCTTGAAACTTTCATTTGAAAACTCATTAGAATATTGATAAAATCAAAGCCTCTCAATAATAAGTTTCATTTGTTTTTGTCAAGTATATCTTTCATTTCAAAATCTCAAGGCAACAATAAATGATCACAGATGTTTAAATGATTCACTTAGTTCCAAAATTTATTAAGATTCATTAGAGGATTGATAAGACCAAAGAGTCCTAACAATGGATCTCAAGGTTATTGGATCAAAGGTTTCAAGTAAAACATACTTGGACTTGCAAATATAGGTTCGGGCCACGAATGACCATTTCTCGATTCGGGACAAAATTTAGTGTTATGTTAAGCAATCGTAAGTGGACTTATATCGAAGTCGCACCTATTTTGAGACCGGTTAATAGCAATCTATGTACCATATGTTTAGAGAGATGATATGTAAATCATCCTCTACTAACATATAATACAATTAAGAAAGGGATAAGATTAAGAGGGAAGGGATGCAAGGTATGAAATTAAGGTTTCAAATATCATCAACATCATTAATCTGTTTTGGTGGATTTGATTTCTCAACCTATCAACAACTAAGATCTAACGAGGTCGAAGAATTTGTCACCAAATAATTCCCAAGTCAGAATCAAATAAAATAGTAAAAATAAAATTCAATAAAATAATATTTAAAAGGTTAATTAAAAGGAAAAAAATGGTAAAAATACACAAAGTATATTAAAATCAACTAAAAAATCCTTTAAAAAGTCATAAATCAAACATGATTTAATAAAGGTTGACAAATTTTTTTAGAATTTTTTAAAGTCAGAAACTAATTTTAAAAATAAAAGAAATAAGTAAAACAAACCAAAAATGGTAAAAAATAGTAAAATAATAAATAAAAAATAAACAAGGTTATCTAAAATTGCCAAAAGGCCAAAGGACCTTCCCATAATTTTTTCAGAATTTAAAAATTAAGAAAAAATATTTTTAATCAATTAAATCAAGTTCAATAAAGTGAAAAATTTTAAAAATAACAGATCATGAAATAAAATTGTGAAAAAATAAAAATCAGAAAGACATAAATCCAAAATATTATTAAGAATTGTTTTAGATTTTTTGAGTCAGAAATGAATTTTTTATGAATTTTTGAACTTTAAATCAATTAAAATATAAAAATAAGAAAGTAAAAATAAAACCAAAAAGATGTATACCATTGGATCAATGTCAAAACGCATTAGTAATCAAATCCAAGGGATCTATCGCGCTGTGCATGATATGGACGTTAGTGAATAAACCACCAAATCATTTATTTAAATTAGATTTGGAAAAAACAAGTGGCACTTTGTCATTGGTTGAGAGATGACACATTGATCATCTTCAACCACCAGCCATGCGAATTGCAGATCTCTCAAACTATAAAACCAGAAGCTCATTTCTATGCCATTCGCTTCGTCTCACCAAGACGAAGAAAACTGTACCCTTGTAAAAAAATTATATAAGGTAGCTCAGTCGATTTGAAGAAAACCAGAAGAAAAAAGTTGAATAGGGATTCAAAAATTCATGATCAAAACTCAATTGCAGTTGAAAACAAATGTTGCGACTAATATCAGAATGATGAGAGCTTCATTGTGGTAACAAATTTTGAGAGAATTGATGAAGGAATCTAACTATTGAAGTTCAAATTCAGAGCTCTGAAATTTGAATTGGATAGAACAATTTAGGATGCTTAGGGATTTGTTCTTCTTCTGTTTGCTTCAGTGAAGTTCAAGGATGAAGAATTGACAAAGAAAATGGATTGAGGAAAGCTGTAAAACCAAATTCGAAGTTGCAAAAATATGGGTTTAGGAAAGAGTTGGGAAGGGTGATTCTGGTTGTCTAAGCTTGAGAAAATGAGTGAGATATGACCCTCTTTTTATAGGGAGTCAAATAGAATGCTCAAGCGTGTGGAATGATGAAGTTTGGAGGGAAATTATGTGAAGTTGCAAGCATGAAAAGTGTGACTTCTATTTTGCTCAAAACTCAACCAAAACTTGCATTTCAAGGTGATAATCACTTATCGAAGCTTGTTAAACGTGATTAGAAGTAAAAACACGTAGAAATTTAGTGATTAGAAGCTGAATCATGGATTTCAAATTCTGACTTTGGAGAAAACTTCAGTTCCAAGGTACCAACTTTGAATCAATGGCATTCATAGCTCAAGGAGTCTTAGGGCATGATTCTTGAAGCATTTGAAAGATAAGGTTACAATATTTACAATGTTCAAAGAATGAAATCAAATGGATGCTTGAGTTAAAAATTATGATGAGTCAAAGTTGAGAAAAAGATGCTGACTTTTTGTACTTAGAAAATATTCTAAGTTTTTTCTCAAAAAATATCCTATAATGCTTTGCATCCAAACATGACCTTCCACTCAAAATTTCCTTTTGACCATAAAATATGGCATGAATTAGATCTCTTAAATTACATTTTGAGATTTGAACAATTTAAAAACTACAAGAATTGAGAAACTTATGACTTTGTGAAGTTGGTGAAAATCCATGAAATGACCTATAATCTCTTGCATTCTTAGGGAATCCTCCATCCATTTTCAAACTTTGCATATAAAAGAAGAGTTGAAGTTCACATCCTTAAGATCATTTTGGAAAAATAATGGGCTCAAGGAGATACAAATTGAACAAGTTATGATATTTTGAAATCTCATAAGGGAATTTGGTGGCCTATCTAGAGGACTTGTAATCGTTCTTCATCATTAGGCATCTTCCACATAAAATATTCTTCAAAATTTTGAAGTGATCACTTTATAACCCTTTAAATAGAAGCATATCTTTGGAATTACTCAAAAATATAAAAATATGAGCAAGGTATAGCCCTTAGAAGTCCAAAACCCTAGCTCCTAAAGCATCAAAGTGACTTGGAAACCCATTTCAATTTTGACAAACTTACTTTCATAATAACTCATTCCATATGAATATAAGTTGTTGTGGGTGATAATAAGAACCCATAGAAAGAAAAAGCACCTACAAATATTGAGAAATTAGAGAGTTATGCACTTGCGATCAAGAAATCAAGAACTTGTCCAATTAGGTCAAACTTCTTCAATCAAATCTTGCATATTTTGATTTTCTTTAACAAATTAAGGCATGATAAATCATAGTAGACCTTGTCATGATATCACTTCAAAGTATCTTCAATTATTAAGCTTGAGTTTCAATGAAGCTTTGTTGAACAAGGCATGGAAGTAAACTCATAAACCTATAAATCAACCTGATGAAATGTGCTGTGCCCTCACCTATAGCATCATCATTTAGAGAAAACATTCATATTATTTTTTAGTTAAAATTTAATCAATATAAAAAAAATATGATCACAAAATAAAAATTGTTGTACCACAATTTTTGCTCCTAAGATCCCTTCATCATATCATATCAATTCAATCACAACAAAGTCACACACTAGGATTTATTTCTTCTCCCTATCTTTAGTATTACTCTATGGGGAATCACCAAGCACCTTTACTTGTATTTTGTGATCATCTATGTTTAACTAACAAATACAATGTATGTGTATCCTAGTTGTTGATGATGTAGGTGAAAGAACAATGCATTCCATCAAAGTTATATTTTGGATTCATAAGTTCATTATTTGTGTCTTCCTCAACAAAAGCTTCATTGAGATTCAAGCCTGTATGAAAGATATTTCGAAGTAACATCATGACAAAGTCTTCCATTATTAATTATGCCTCAAGTTGTCAAATTTTTCTCAAGAGTACAAGGGTTGACTAAATAAGTTTAACTCAATTAGACAAGTCTTTGTCTTCATTGATCACAAGTGCATATCTCCTTCAATTATCAAGATGTGGAAGTGATGTTGGTTGATATGACTTCTCATTATCATCCTCAATAACCTGTTTTTTCAAGATAAAAGTATTGGTGCAAGAAGGTTGATAAAAAACTGCAGAGTTCTCCCAAGGTATTTTCTTGCTCCAGGAGCTAGGGTTTTGAAATTCAAAGGGGTATATCTTTCTCATATTTTGGTATTTTTGAGTGATTCCAAATACATCCTTCTCTTAAAAGTGTTATTATCGAAACACTTCAAAGGTCTCAAGAAAATTTTGTGTCTAAGAAACTTGATGTTGAAGAAATATTACAAGTCCTCCAGATGAACCCTCAAATCCCTTCATGTGACTTCAAATGATCATAACTTGATAAATTTTTATCACCTTGAGCCCATTATTTTTCCATGATTATCTTGAAGATGTGAGCTTCAACCTTTCTTTTATGAGCAAAGTGTTAAAATGTAAAGAAGATGCCCTAAGGATGCAAAATATTATAGGTCATTTCATGATTTTTTTCCAACTTCAACAAGTCTTGACTCTCTCAATTTTTGGAGATTTCGAATGGTTCAAGTTCAAAATGTCATTCAAGAGATCTACTTTATTCCATATTTTTGGGTCAAGAGAAAATTCCAAGTGGAAGACCATGTTTGGATATAAGACATTATAAGGATTTTTGAAGAAAAAACATAGAAATTTTCTAAATATGAAAAGTCAACCCTTTTATTCAAAATTTGACTCAACACAACTTCTTGCTCAAACATTCAATTGATCTCACTCCTTGAACATTGTAAAGCTTGTGACATTATCTTTCAAGTGCTTCAAAAATCATATCATATGGTGCCCTACATTGTTGGCACCATGGTAATGAAGTTAGCATCATGAAATGGAAACTTCAAGTTCAGTCAGATTTGAAAATTAGTTTAAATCCAATTACAAACCTGTTTAAGGATCAATTTCGCGTCTAATCATGCTTAGGAACTTTCCATCATAAAAAACGACCCTTAAACCATTCATTTTGTTGTGTTTTAAGCCATGTGAAGTCACACTTTTCTCACTTAGCAGGTCCACACGATTTCACCGATTTTGCCTCTAATTCACATGCTTGAGCCATGCATCATGATCAACTATAAATAAGGATCATTACTCACTCATTTTCTCAAGATTTTGATAGCCCATTGACCCCTATTCAGATCCCACACAAACTCTAAATTTGAATTTCTGATTTCTTACATTCTCACCTTCAAACACCAAAAGCTCCATTTAGTTAGCTTCATTGAACTTCCTTGAAGCTAACCATACAGTTGCTTTCAAGAATCGTGACTTATATTGATCTATAGAAGTCCAGTTTCATAGCAACTTCTCACTACTTCGTTCACGTAGATTTCTTATCCAAATTGATTCAAATAAAAGACTAATCCACTCCTTGTATTCTTTTGATCCCTGTGCTCTTTATAATTTGCAATTACATTGAGAATTGAGTGAGATATCCCAGATTTTCGTGGTCTCTATTTTTTCTGGTTTTCTTCAAACACATCTTTGCATAATTTATATAAACTTCACGCGATGGTACCATTAGAATCTTCCTGAACAGACAAATCTAATGGTACCAGCCTAGTTTTCTAATTTTATAGTTTGAAGGATTCAATTTGGGCATGGCTGGAGGTTGAAGACGGCGACATGTCTGTCTTCAACCAATGACACAAAGCCACATTACTTTTTTGAAACAGATATAATATGTTTGCCTTACCATGTGCGTGCCTCAAGAGCCCTTGGATCGGAATACTTTTGTGAGTCAGACTCCATCCAACGCGCCACACTTTAAGTTGTTTTATTTTAAAAATATTTGATCTGGTGTGATATTTATTAGAGACCATGATATGCACAACGCGTATGATCCATTGGATTAGCTTACTAACGCGTTTTGACTCTTATCCATTGGTCTATATTTTTTGATTTTATTTTTATTTCTGATTTTTATATTTAAATTATTTTATACTTCAAAAATTCATAGGAAAATCATTTTTACTCCAAAAAATTTGAAACAATTATAAAAAATAATTTTGATTTTTCTCTTTCTGATTTTTATTTTTTCACATTTTTATTTTGTGTTTTGATATTTTTTATAATTTTTCACTTTATTTGAATTGTTTTAAAAATTTAAAAATACTTTTATGCATTTTTAAGTTCTGAAAAAAATAGGGAAGGATCCAATGACATTGTGACAAATATTGGTGACCTCGTTTATTTTTTATTTCTGACTTTATTATTTTTCACCATTTTTTATTTATTTTACCTATTACTTTTATTTTTTTTAAAATAGTTTCTGACTTTAAAAATTACAAAAAATTTTATAAAAATATTTGAGCTTATTTCTGATTATTTTATGGTCTTACTTATTTTTTCTTGATTAATTTTAACATAGTTAACATTTTTCTCTCTTATTTTCATTTTTAATCATTTTATAAAAAAAAAACCTTTATTGTTATATGTTAAATACAATTTTATTTTTTGTATATTTTCTGGCTGATCTTGGATTGAATTTTTTATCATGAGATTTGTTAACATCATTGGATCCATGGTGTTGAGTCTAAATCCATAAAAATGGATGAATGATTTTAATAATAGTTTGATTAAAATTTTGATTCAAATGTGGTTTATTCATTTTTCCCTTCCCTCTTCATGTCATCCCCTTCTTATTGCACTAAGTGTTATTGGAGTATCATTTCTATATCATGTCTCAAAACAAATGGTGCATATATTGCTATTGACCAACCTCAAAATAGGTGCGATTTCTATATAAGTCCACTTACGATTGCTTAACATAGCGCTAAATTTTTTCCGGTTTTGAGAAAATGATCATTCGTGGACCAAACTTATGTTTGCAAGCCCAAATATGTTAATTTGAACCCTATGATCCAATAACCTTGAGATCCATTGTTAGGAGGCTTTGGTTCTACTAATCCTCTAATTGAACTTCACCAATTTTGGTCAAAGTGGATCACTTAAACATCATTGATCATTAAGTTACTTTGAGATTCTTAAAATGGATGATATACTTGACAAAAAGCAAATGCAACTTGTTGTGAGAGGCTTTGGTTTTACCAATCCTCTAATGAGTTCCAAATGCAAGTTTCAAGATGGTCATCCAACTAACCATTAACTTATAACAATTGACTTTATTTTATGCTTTTATTGTATGCTTTTATTTTATGTACCATTTACTTTGGAATTTTCATTTCATGCTATTTTCATCTTTGCTCATTTGAGCCTTTATCTTTTATGTCTTGTTTATTTTTGCTCACTTGAGCTTTTCATTTATTTTTAAAGATACCTAATAACCAACTTAAACCCTAAAAAACATTAATGTTACTTGGACTACTTGGTTACTATCCTTGGCATTGTGGAGTTATGGACTTCTTGGACTTAGGAGTAGAAACCTTGACCTATGTTGTAGACCTTGTGACCTTGATTGTTATTTTGTCTGGAGTTCTTGGGGTTTATCCTAAGACATTGGGTTGTTTTTTTGTTTTGTGTGCAGGTTATAGTGATAACATGTTTTGTTAGTGATCTGGAATTCATCTATATACAACTGTTACTCTACCCAATTTTTGTGAAGATTAATGCAATTAAAGTTTGGTATTCTCAAGAGGTTTATTAATTGTTTGCTTGGTTTCAAATCCAAAGAATTGGGTTCTACATTGGCTCACTATGTCAAATGATGGCTTGTTGTTTGGTTAGATGATTCTTCTCCTTAGCTTTTAACTTATGCTTTAGGATAGTCTCTTCATCTCCTCCCATCTTCTTTAATTTCAAAATTCTTCTCCCTCCCTTTATAAAAATCTTCTTGTTTCAAAACATGAACCACTTTCATAATAAACTTGGACTTAGGTCTATGCATTTTCAAAATATTTTCTTAATCAAACATTAATCAATTTTACTATACTTGGACATTTTTGTGAGAAGACTAAAAGTCAATAAATCTCATTTAAACCATTTTTTCCACTTTGGCTTTTGCTCCAAAACATTTCTCAAAAGATTGGACTCTTGTAAATCCTTATAGTGATGCAAACAACTATACTTCTACAATATGTAGTGAAGAGAGATATTTTCCACTTGGGTGTTGAGTGAGGTTTTGTTGATTTTAAAATCCAAGCCATATCCTCCACTTTGAGATGAAGCAAATTCTCCTTTCTCATGATTGTGGATAGTAAGTATGTTTTTCATACGGAAAATGATGATGACGTCTTATCTCTTAAAATTAACCAACACACTTGTGTTTTAAAATTTTCAAAGGTGAACTACGAGTACCCTGATCCCCTATTGCACGGAAGGTGGTACGTAGGCACTAAAGGTTCACAACTGCGGCGGGTGCAAAAATCATAAAAAATATTTCTTTTCTCATCACCACAATTTATTTTTTTTTATATATGTATACAAAATTTTATAGCCAAAAGATACAAATTTTTTCAAATAGGTTCCTGCGGAGTACCGTAGATGTTTAGGGTTCTAATACCTTCCCTTTGCATAACCAATCCCCTTACCTAGAATCTTTCCCCCTCTTTTTGGTTATTCTCTCTTTTCACATTCCTTTGGAAACAATAAAGCGCGATGGTGATTTTTATTTTGATCTGTATAAGTCAAGTTAATCCAATGGCTTAGTCTTAAACATTTCTACCACTACAGAAAAATGACGACTTCACTGGGGAAAGATTGACCTCTTTTTGGTCCATCCGTAAGTGGGTTGAGCCTATCTTTGTTTATATTTGTATATATGCTATTATGTGTTATATATTATATGTTGTATATATGTTTGTCTAGATTTTCCTGGTTTTCAGGGTGCTTGTGTATTTCTCATAAGTCCTATACCCGGACTTGGGCAAGCTTAAGATAGGACGTGAGGTATAGTCATGTTAACTTTGAGGGAGTAATCCAAAAAAATGAGGCATGTTATCTCCTACTTAATGGAGGCCCCTTTGATTGTAGTATCGTTTACCGAGTAATTGAGAAGACGTGCTACTTTCAACCTGGAAGCCTGCTGAAACTGCGGACAGTAGATTACCTAACCCATCTTGGCCTTTTAGGTGTAGTGCGAAAGCTATGACGGAGTAATCCTGAAATGGTTGTTACGTGATACTACACTCGGATGAGTCTTTCATGAGAATATTACTAATTACCGAGTTAATCGGGAAGTTGGGAACCTCTAGAACCTTGTTCGACAGGTGATAACTTTTAGACCATACCTTATGGGTAATACCTTCGACCTCATGCTCACGATGTTGAACCTATGAACCCTATGTGTGTGATTTTGTGTGTGGTTGCCGCATCATACATTCATGCACTCATGAGCATCTCTTAAGGACATTTTGTTTCAAGGGACTTAAAAGTTGACTATTTATGAATATCTCAGGTACTTTTTTGACTATGGATTTTGGAAAAAGAAAGACTGGAAAGTACAGTTTCAAAGATCCCAAGATAGAAGAGTTGATGAGTCTGATTCTCGAGATTGAGTGTTTTGCAGATCTTCGGAGGAAGAATGGGTCCATCATTTCTCTCACGATGCTCACGATGAAGGAGGGTATTCTCTCGACCTTGGTCCAATTCTATGATTCGATGTATCAATGCTTTACTTTCCCTGATTATCAGTTGATGCCAACGCTAGAGGAGTATTCTTATCTGCTGGGTTTACTTATTATCGATCATATTCCTTTTATTAGTTTGGAGGGTGAGCCAAAACCACATGAGATTGCTGCTTCGATCCATTTGGGGAAGTCTGAGGTTGAAGGCCACATGACTACTAAAGGAGGGATTAGAGGATTACCAGCTCGATTCTTATTGGAGAAAGCTCATTACTTTTCCAGGATGAAGAGTACAGTCTCTTTTGAGGCCATTTTTTCTCTACTTGCTTATGGGTTATTCTTATTTCCCAATGTGGACAAATTTGTTGACATTAACGCCATCAGGATCTTCATGATTGGAAACCCAATTCCTACATTGTGGGGTGATAATTATTACTCTATTCATCTTAGGGATTCTTATCATGGGGGATGATTATTTGTTGCACACCTTTGTTGTACTGGTGGTTTATTTATCATTTGCCTCAGTCTGATGCCTTCTGGGATGTCAAGAAGGAAACCTGTTGGGCTCCTAAGACTATGGAACTTACTCACTCAGATATTTTTTGGTATCATCAGGCTTATCATGATGTAGAGATTGTTGACAGTTGTGGTAGTTTCCCCAATGTACCTCTTCTTGGTACAAAGGAAGGAATTAACTACAACCCTATTTTTGCACGACGAGAGCTTTGATATCCGATGAGGAGTAAACCAAATAGTATTTATTTGAGTAGTTTCTTCTTGAAAGAGGGAGAACACCATAAGGAAGCTAGGGAGCAGATTGTGATGGCTTGGCGTCACATTCACAGGAAGAGTAGGAAGGACTTGGGACCTAGGGGGTTGTTTCTTTAGAGCTTTATCTTCAGTAAGTACAAGCCAAAGTTATTCAGTTGAAGATGTCGTATTCTTGAGAAGAACCTATGCCTGATTTTTTTGTGAAGACCACTCTTCCCCTATTGGATGATGTGGAAGAGCTACAACTTGCTTTAGTCAGGATGCAGCAGGAAAGGGAAGCTTGGAAGAAAAAGTTGAAGAAGTGAAAAACACAAGAAGGGGGGGATTAAATTGAAACTTAAAAATAAAGAGAAATAGACGCGAGATTTTTATCCTGGTTCGCATGATCTCAAACTACTCCAGTCCATCCACCAAGGTGATTTCGCCTCTCTCCAACGAGGAGTTAATTCATTAATCAAACTGATTACAATTCTACTTTGACAACTGCCAATGTTTTCTTGAGTACAACCATAAACCGGTTTATCTCAAGTAAAATTACTTAATCAAAAGAAAAGGTTTACTGTGTACTGTTTATTTTTCGTTACAAAAACTGTATCACTACTGTGATGTATTACACAAATTGAGTATAGTATGAATATAACTTTTTGCAGCTTTTGAGATTGTATTGAGCAGTTGTGTGAAAATCGTAATGATTTACCCTTTGAACTTGTTTATATAGGCGTGACAATTTTGTCCAAATGGAAACATGATAATGGACACTTAATGCACTTTCCATACTGAGAAGATCCTTGTCTGAATGTAGCCGTTGCATATGATACTGCCTTAACGGAAATGTAACCCTTCAGAACTTAGGAATCTTGCATGCTTCTTTGCTTCAGAACTTGGGAAGTCATAAACGTAAGGTTCTGTTAGCGTGTTGGACTTCAGTTCAGAATCATAAAATCGTTCTCTTTAGCGCAGATTTTAATCATCATGCTTCAGAACATTCTGATTACTCAGCTTGAGTGCTTTTGTGGCTTAACTTCTGATGTAGTTTTATTCAGAACTTCTGTACAACATAAAACATAAATTTAGAGTGCATATTTGTTCTTTTTGTTTGTTATCATCAAAACTCTTATGAGGGTTGTAGAATCAAATTATGTTCTAACAATCTCCCCATTTTTGATGATGACAAAAACTAGGATTTTTCAATAAAAAATTACAGAACAATAGTTTAAGAGAGTCTCCCCCTGAGTTGAGTACTCAGATAGAGATGAGATACTTCCCTGAAGTTCCTTCTTATTAGAGCTTTTGATGCATCTCCTCTTGTCTATGTCAGAATTTATTCCTGTTTAAGCTTTCAGAAAACAAATAAGAAGTTAAGATATTTAGAATGTTTGAGACTTAGTCCCCGTAAACTGTTATTGAAAATATCTTACGTTCTCCCCCTTTTTGTTAGGTACCAAAAAGCAATATAATCATAAATTATCAGAGTCAAAAAATTATGATTTGTATTGAAAACAGATTGCAACGACGTCTTTCAGAAACAAAGAAGATAAGATGAAGAATTCAGAAAACAAGTTAAAGAAAATATAAGATGGAAGGGGAAGTCGGTGAACAATGCTTCCAGCAAGCTCTTAATCTGAGTGCTTGATTCTTCCTGCTTTCCCAATATATTCTTGATTTCTTTGGTAGTGTCTTCTTGCTTATCCAACCTTGCATGGATTAAAGCATTCTCCTTCTTCAGCTCTTCCAGAGTTTGCATGCCCAGAAACGTAGCTGGTGTTTCCTCAGGTTGCATGTTGTTCAGAACACTCTGTAGCATCTTCTGATTCAACTACTTCTTCTGTTGAAATTTCCTTTTCTGGAGCAGTAGTCAGAGGGTGACTATCAGAACCTGGTTTAGTGGCTTATGAAGGTTGGTGCTCTTTCCAAGGAGAATTTTCCAGCAGAAGAATTTCTTTCTTGTTCTAGTGACTCTGAACTTGATATTTGAAGGCTTTCAACTGATCATTGAAGTTCTGCTGAGCCATTTCATAACTCAATTCTTTCATCCTCTGGGATTCAGAGTTGAACCATTTTCTGAATATATCCCAAAGAGAATCAGAAGCAGTTGGATTAGAATTCCCTTGACTTGCTTGCTTCAAAGAAGTAACCCATTCCTGTATTTTTATTTCAAAAATCAACAAGTTCTTACCAACATCTATTTTGGTTAAGGTTGCTTTGGGTTTGGAAATGGAAATTTTATTGGTGGTTGAAGCTAGATTGTCCAGCGCTTCTAGATCAATGACAATTCTGAGATGATCAGCTGGACGGTTAATTGGTGAGGGAGTAGGAGAATCAGAAATCAGATTTGGTGAGTGAGGAGTGTTTGGTGGTGTGGAATCATATGATGAGGGTATTTCTGGAATATCTTGGATGGAGAGAGGTAAACGAACCATAAGAGGTTATGTTATTCCAGGAATTGGGGTAGTGGTATCAGAGTCTGTAAAAGAGTCTTCTGATTTGTTTGCGGTAGTGTGTTGATTTTCTGGTTCAGGGGTTTTAGAATTTGGATCTTCGGTTTGAGGGGTGAGAGGGTTTTCATTTTCTGGTTGAGGAGAGTTGGGATTTGGATGTTCTGGTTGTGGAGAATGAGGGTGTGGATTTTCTGGTTGTTGAGAGTGGAGGTTTGGATTTTCTGGGATTGGTGATTGAAAGTCTTGGTCAAAAAGTTCAATATCAGATAGAACTCTTGCAAGTTCTGGTTGATTTTGTTCTGGATTTGGATTAGGGGAGTGAGGTTCATTTAAGAAACTGCCAAGAGTTATAGATGGATCAAACTCTATGTCAAAATCCTCAAATGTTTGTGGTGAGGGATTTTCTGTTGGTTGAGGGGGAACTGTTTCAGATGGTGAGAAAACTATAGATTCTACAACAGAAACAGAAGATGTGTTACCTTTCTTTTTCTCAGCTTTGGGTGTCCTCTGAGAGGATCCTTCTCCTGCTGCCTTCCTCTTTCTAGATTTCTTTAGCACAACATCTGGAGCTGGCTTGTGTAGGTCACGAATGTTGAGTTCTGGAATAGTTCCATCTTCCTTGCAAGCTTCAAGGTATCTGGCTACAATCTTTGGTGAAGCATCTATCTTAGAAAATGGTGGAAAATCCTTTAGAGGGATTCTCCTAGACGTGATGACTTCATGAGAAGCAATTGTTGGTTCCTTCTTAATGCTTTCAATAATCTTCATTTTCTTCAGATACTTGGTATTTAGTGGTTTCCCAGCACTTTCTTCCAGAGTGCTGATCTCCTGAGCCTCTGTCAGATGTTCTATCAGCCTATTTTCCGTCAGAATGTCATAAATCAATCTTCCTAGAGGAATCCAATCCCTCTTTGTTCTTTCTTCTTCCCTTGTTTCCTTCACGCTTGTTCTCAGATGATTGAAGAGCAAGTGTGGAAGGTTTATTTTGGTCTTCTTTGCAATGAAATACAACAGAAATTGCTGATCAATATTGATGTAGTCAGGAGAGCTTGTAGGCTTCCTGTGATTTATGCAACCCAGAATGATCATGGACCAGATTCTGTAATAATATTTCAAGTCTCTTATCTTGTTGGATGTCTGTCTAGAAATGAAAATGACCCTAGCAATAGATTTTAGGTCAGAACACTTATCAGCCATGTCAAAACATTTGACTCTGCCGCCATTGTACCCAATAAGTTTCCCAATCAAGTCTTCTGTAATCACTATCTTCTTCCCCATAACATATGACGTAACCTGATGGTTGGATGAAGTAGCATGAATCCATAATTCCTTAACAAGAATAGGAAATACTGGACCCAACAGACGATCAAATTATATGTTCCATCCTTGAGTCGTCACATCTTCATACAAATCAAAACCATTTTCCTTTAAACTCTCAAAATCAATGATCAACTCACATAAAACTTCAAGATTATCTACCTGAGTGAGAAACATTCTTATAAGTTCCTCATACTATTCTGTTGAAGAAGAACTAGGAGCACTATTGAGATTTTTGATGCTTGATGAGGATACCATTGTTCACACGGATTTGTTGAAGAAAATTGAGAAAAGGGGTTTTTGCAAAAACAAGAGCGAGAGAGAATAATGGATGCAGTAAGAAGTGAATGAAATAGTGAAATTGAATTTATAAACACTTTTGAAAACTTAATTAGTAAGAAAGAGATAATAAGTAATGATTATACTGAAATTTTGAAACCTGAAATTAAGGGATTGCGTGTAGATATTGAACAGTTAGCATTGACAAGTGTCTCAATGCATTCAATCAGAGCCTTAGACCCTTCAGAATTTGAACGCGTGTTCATCCTTAAAAGGTAGCTTGTGAGAGGATGACAGATGTTCAATGGTGTGAAATGCACGCCTCTATCTGAATGCAAGAGTACTCCTAACTTCTGAAGACACTTGATCAGATGTTCACAAAAAATTAAAGTTCTGAGGGTTAGAATATGCAAATAAAACTTCTAATTCTGGACAGAACTTCATACTGAGATGTTTCAGAATGAAATTAGATCTATCTTCAGAAAGGGGTTTTGTAAACACATCATCCCTTTGATGGTCTGTGTCAATAAATTTTAAAGAGAGAATTCCTTTCTGAATATAGTCCCTAATAAAATGATGTTTTATTTCTATATGCTTAGCCCTAGAATGCAAAATAGGATTTCTAGATAAACAAATAGCAGAAGTATTATCACAGAAATTAGGGATGTTACTCTCAAATATGTTGAAGTCTTCAAGCTGACTTTTCATCCAGAGCATCTGTGTGTTGCATCTAGCAACTGTAATGTATTCAGCTTCTGTTGTTGACAATGCAATTGTGGATTGCCTCTTGCTTGTCCATGATATGAGATTGTCTCCCAAAAACTGGCAGCTTCCAAAAGTGATTTTATGATCTACTCTGTCTCCAGCAAAATCAACATCACAATATCCTACTAAGCTATATTCATTGGATTTTCTATAAAACAAACACAGGTTAGTAGTACCTTTCAGATACTTGAAAATTCGCTTAACTACTGTTAAATGAGATTCTCTAGGATCTGATTGGAATCTAGAACATAAACAGATGCTGAATAAAATATCATGTCTTGAAGCTGTCAGATAAAGGAGACAACCAATCATACCTCTATAGATCTTCTGCTCTACCTTTTTACTTACCTCTTCCTTTTCCAAAATGCACGTGGGATGCATTGGAGTCTTTGATGGCTTACATTCTGAGAGGTCAAATTTCTTCAGAAGTTCTCTGACGTATTTTCTCTGGTGAATGTAAGTTCCTTCTGGAGTCTTATTTATTTGAATGCCTAGAAAAAATTGAAGTTCTCCCATCAAGCTCATCTAAAACTCCGCCTAAATGCACTTAGCAAATTCTCTTCCCAAAGAAGGTTTAGTAGATCCAAATATAATATCATCTACATAAATCTGACAAACTAAAATGTCATTCATAAATGTCTTACAAAATAGGGTTGTGTTCACTTTCCCTCTGGTAAATTCCTCTTCTAACATAAAGTTACTTAATCTTTCATACCAAGCTCTGGGAGCTTGTTTCAGACCATAAAGTGACTTCTTTAGTTTGAAAACATATTCTGGGTGTTTGGAATTTTCAATCCCAGGGGGTTGGTGCACATATACCTCTTCATCAATGTAACCATTTAAGAATGCGCTTTTGACATCCATCTGATACAGAGTGATGCCATTATTTACAACAAAAGAGATTAAGAGTCTGATAGATTCTAACATGGAGATTGGAGCAAAGGTTTATGTATAGTATATCCCCTCTTGTTGACTATAACCTTGTACAACAAGTCTTGCTTTGTTTCTGATGACTTCTCCTTGCTCATTCAGTGTGTTTCTGAACACCCACTTTGTTCCAATTACATTGAATCCTTTTGGTTTGGGAACCATATCCCATACGTCATTTCTTGTTAATTGGTTTAACTCCTCCTGCATTTCCAAAATCCAGTCACTGTCCAGAAGAGTTTCATCAATTGTTGTTGGTTCAATCAGAGATACCAATCCCATGAGGGATTCTTAAGAATTTCTGAATGTTGATCTTGTTCTGATTGGATCATCCTTCTTTCCCAGAATCTTATCTTCAGGGTGAGCAATGCTGCTTCTGGATAACCTTTTCTAGAGTTGATCAACAAAAGGTACTGGAATGCTTGTGACATTTCCTTCTGACGTTGTTGTAGCGTCTCTGTTGGGAACTTCTGATGAGTTGCCTTCAGCACCTGTGAATTCAACTTCTATATCTGCAAAAGATTCATTCTGCTTTGACTTTTGAGGGTCAAGTTTATCATCAAATATGGCACTGATTGACTATTCAACAATCTGTATTTCTGTATTGTATACTCTGTATCCTATTGAGCGTTCAGAGTATCCTAACATAATACACTTATGTGCTTTAGAGTTAAACTTGTTCAGATGATCTTTAGTATTCAGAATAAAACATGTACATCCAAAAGGATGGAAATAAGAAATGTTGGGCTTTTTGTTCTTCCACAATTCATATGGAGTCTTTTCCAAAATAGGTCTTATAGAGATTCTATTATGAATGTAACATGATGTGTTAATTGCTTATGCCCAGAAGATCTTAGCAATATTAGTCACATTGATCATGGTTCTGGCCATTTCTTGCAATGTTCTGTTCTTTCGTTCTACAACTCCGTTTTGTTGAGGAGTTCTAGGACAAGATAAATCATGCGAAATGCCTTTTTCATTAAAAAAATATTTCAAATTTTTTGTTTTCAAACTCTCCACCATGATCACTTCTGAATTTTAAAATTCTAAGATCCTTTTCATTCTGAAATTGGTTACAGAAAGCAACGAACACAGAATGTGACTCGTCCTTGTGTCTTAAGAACTTTACCCATGTCCATCTCTATAGTCATCTATGATCACTAACCCATACTTCTTGCCACTAACAGATGCAATTTTCACTAGTGCAAATAAATCTATGTGCAAAAGTTCTAATGGCCTAGAGGTAGAAACAACATTCTTAGCTTTAAAAGCAGGTTTTGCAAATTTTCCTTTCTGATATGCTTCACACAGAGCATCTGAGCTGAACTTAAGATTAGGAAGTCCTCTGACCAGATTGAGTTTGTTAATCTGAGATATTCTTCTCATACTACCATGCCCCAATCTTCTGTGCTAGACCCATTGCTCGTTGTTAACAGAAAGAAGACATTTTACATTCTGACTCTTTAGTTCAGAAAGTTTTATCTTATAAATGTTGTTTTTCCTCTTTCCATTAAATAGGATAGTTCCATCTTTCTGACTAACAGTTTTGCATGAATTTTGATTAAAGATTATATCATAACCGTTATCACTTAATTGACTTATGGATAACAGGTTATGCATCAATCCATCAACTAACATCACATTATTAATAGAAGGAAGATTACCATTATCTACTGTTCCAGAGCCAATGATATTCCCTCTTTGGTTGCCTCCAAAGCCCACGTAGCCTCCAGGTTTAAGTTCCAGGCTTTGGAACATATGCTTTCTTTCAGTCATGTGTCGAGAGCATCCAAAGTCCAGGTACCATGACTGGTGTTTTAGCCTTGCTACTAAAGATATTTGCTACATATATAATTTTGTCCTTAGGTAACCATATCTTTTTGGGTCCTGGTTTGTTTGTTTTACCAAAATTCTGTTTGAATTTTGGTTTTGGCAGAATAATCATTGCTAGTGTACTTCAGATCATGTGTGTGCCCATAAGCGAAGTGAGATTTTAGTGGTGTGCGTTTAATTACTAGGTCTATGACTTTATTAGGTGGAGATACCTTACCTTGGTATCCTATTCCTTTTCTACCATTTCTACTAACTCCATAGATCATTGAAGCCATCTGGCTTCTATCTATGTTTTTAGCCAGAAACTTCTGAAAGTTATGATCATATTCTTTTATGATTTTATCAGCACTATTGGGAGCCTCTGAGATTATTTCTTTCTGAGAGTTTTGTAATCATTTTCTAGTTTTGAAATCTTTTATTTTAACTCAGAATTTTCTAATCGAAGACTCTCAGTTTCTTCAGAGCCAGAAGCAAGATCCTTTTTCAGGTTCTTGAATTTGACTCTGAGTTGCTGATACATTTCCATAATTTCACTCAGACTTTCTCCTTGTTCAGCTTTGGTAAAATTAACAGTGAAGTCAGGAAATACTTCTTCTGTGTCTGATTCTGAGTCTGACCCAGATGCTTCGCTATCTTCTGTCACATTTTCCATAAGAGCAATATTTGCTCTTTCATCATCTGACTCTGAGTCAGCGTCAGAAGTATCTGAATCATCCCATGTTGCCATGATACTTTTCTTCTTCTCCTTGAAGAACTTCTTTTTGGGCTTCTCCTTCTAAAGCCTTGGACAATCACTTTTGTATTTCCCTTGTTCATTGCATTCATAGCAGATTATGTCTCTGGTGTTTGACTTTCTGTAATCAGAAGAAGCTTCTGACCTTCTGTGTCCAGAGGAAGGCTCAGAATTTCTGTATCCGGAGGAGGATTCATTCTGATTCCATGATCTTCTGGAGTTTCTGAATTTTCTTTGCCTCTTCTTCCACAGCTGATTGACCCTTCTGGAGAGAAGAGACAATTTGTCTTCTACTGATGAGGATCCATCAGAAGTTTCTTCCATATCCTGCAAAACCTTAGATTCAAGTTTTTTGTTAGATTTTAATGTTAAAGGCCTACCTTGCTTCTGAGGCTCGTCATCTTCTAGCTCTATCTCATGGCTTCTGAGGGAGCTAACAAGTTCATCCAGTGATATCTTGTTAAGATCTTTATCCAGCTTAAGAGCAGTGACCATTGGCCTCCATTGCTTTGGTAAACTTCTGATGATCTTCTTTACGTGACCAGCAGTAGAATACCCTTTGTCAGGAACTCTCATCCCAGCAACTAGAATCTAGAATCTTGAGAACATTGCTTCTATGGATTCACTATCTTCCATCTCGAAAGCTTCATATTTCTGAATGAGCACAAGGGCCTTGGTTTCTTTTACTTGTATGTTGCCTTCATGCGTCATTCTCAGAGAGTCAAACATGTTTTTGGCTGTCTCTTTGTTTGAGATCTTCTCATACTCTGAGTATGAGATGGCACTGAGAAGAATTGTTTTGGCCTTATGATGGTTTCTGAAGTCACGCTTTTGTTGGTCAGACATTATTTTTCTATTTATCTTTTGAACACTTTCATCCACTGGATGCATGTATCCATCAATTACCATATCCCATTAGTCAGCATCATGAGCCAGAAAGAAGCTTTCAATTCTATCTTTCCAGTAGTCAAAATTTTCTCCATCAAAGACTACATGTTTGTCGTTGATTCTGTTCTTGTCATCATGATAGTCATTGCTGATCTTTTGGATTGGTCCCACCATAGTGTTTTTCTAAAGCTTGAATCTTGTACTGACACAGTTAAGTGTATGAGCTAAGAACCAGGTGCTCTGATACCAATTGAAGAAGTGAAAAACACAAGAAGGGGGGTTATTGAAACTTAAAAATCAAGAGCAATAGACACAATATTTTTATCCTGGTTCGCTTGATCTCAAACTACTCCAGTCCACCCGCCAAGGTAATTTCGCCTCTCTCTAACGAGGACTTAATTCACTAATCAAACTGATTACAATTCTACTTTGACAAGTGCCAAACTCTTCTTGAGTACAACCACAAACCGGTTTATCTTAAGGAAAATAACTTAATCAAAAGAAAAAGTTTAATGTGTACTGTTTGTTTTTCGTTACAAAAAATGTATCACTACTGTGATGTATTACACAGATTGAGTATAGTATGAATATGACTTTTTGCAGCTTTTGAGATTGTATTGAGTAGTTGTGTGAAAATCGTAAATGATTTACCCTTTGAACTTGTTTATATAGGCATGAGAATTCTCTCCAAATGGAAACATGATAATGGACACTTAATGCACTTTCCATACTGAGAAGATCCTTGTTTGAATGTAGCTGTTGCATATGATACTTCCTTAATGGAAAAGTAACGCTTCAGAACTTAGGAATCTTGCATGCTGCTTTGCTTCTGAACTTGGGAAGTCAGAAACGTAAGGTTCTGTTAGCATGTTGGACTTCCGTTTAGAATTAGAAAATATTTCCCTTTAGCGCAGATTCTGATCATCATGCTTCAGAACATTCTGATTACTCAGCTTGAGTGCTTCTGTGGCTTAACTTCTGATGTCGTTTTAGTCAGAACTTCTGTACAACATAAAACACAAATTTAGAGTGCATATTTTTTCTTTGTGTTTGTTATCATCAAAACTCTTATGAGGGTTGTAGAATCAAACTATGTTCTAACACAAGTTCCAAACTTTAGAGATTTCCTACCGAGCAGACTTGAAGGAGAAAGACGACTTGATTGAGATTCTTGAGAATCAGGCTATAAAGGCGATGGAGAGATAAGAGGATTTATTTTCTCAATCAGGAATTAGTTGTTCACTTCTTGACTCTGATGATTGGAAGGAGGTTTCCACTAGGTATGCAGAAGAAAACTAGAGATTGAAGGCTCAGATCGCCTGACTTACAGGGAAGCGTCGGCGCACAGAGTGATCTCCATCAGCTTTGCTTCTTAGAGTTTTAGACTTTATTTTCATCTTGTACACGGTATTATTGAAACTTGTACTAAAAGTTGTAACCCGTTTTGAAGTTATTATGATGAGAATTTTTAGTATTTCAAATGTGTTATTACGTTGATATTTGAAAAATTTTCTATAAATCTTTAAGTCCTTTGAAATATTAATAATAAAACAAATCATGTGCATGGCACATCATGCATCATTTTTTACATACTTATTGCATTTTTTATGCATATCCAGGTGTCTTACTGAGCTTTTTTACTTCGTTCAGCAAGCTCTCTCACCAGTATAATACCCAAGCTAATTTCAGAAGGAAGGTGGATAACCTAGAACAAGAGAATCGCGAGTAGCGCGAGGAAGTTTCTTCTCTGAAGGCCGGTGTTGTACCCCAATTTTTGCTCCTAAGATTCCTCTATCATATCATATCAACTCGATCATAACAAGATCACATTAGGGTTGGTTCTTCCTCTTTTTTCCTATCTTTAAGTTTGCTCTTGAGGAATCTCCAAGCACCTTGGTTGTGTATTTTATATATGTGTTGTTGACTAACTTCTAATCAAAATACAAAAAATATTTGTCTTTGTCTTTGTATATTTTTGTTTTGTAGGTACCAAGTCGAAGCATCTGACAAATAAGGATTTCTGGTATTATTTTCCTAAAATCTCTATTTGCAAAGAAAAAGAATTAAAAAATTTCATTTTTTTCCCTGATGCAATCGATTATTCTTAGAGTACAATCGATTGCACATAGTGTATTTTGCGCCATTTTTGAAAAAATACACTGTGCAAATCGATTTGCACTATAGTGCAATGATTGCACAGCCTGAAAATTTGAAAAAAAATCAGCATTTTAAACTTGTCAAATTTTGGCTCCAATTTTCCTTCACTTTTGAAAAATGTATCATTAATTCAAATTTTAGTGCCAATCTTTCATTTTAAAAAAGAATTATCATTAATTCAAATTTTGGATCTAATATTTGAAAGAATTATCATTAATTCAAATTTTGGCTCTAATTTTTGAAAGAGTTATCATTAATTCAAATTTTTGCTCCAAGAATCAATTACCTAATTACCACTAATCCCAATCCTAAAACTCTATAAATAGAGCTCTCATTTCATTCAAATTTCAAGCTTTTGATAGCCAAATCCACCTTGCTAAAAAATCTCTCAATTCTCTCCATCTACCAAATTCACTCAAAGCACCATTTTCAAAAAGTTAGTAAGCTTTGCATTGAAGCTTACTAATCTTTGAGCTAAACCTTCATCCAAACACTTTTTCTCCACCAATTCTCTACATCCAAGCTTGGTCAATTGATTCTTGTGGTTGAATTGAAGCAAGTTCTTGAAGTTGTTTTGATAATTCTCTAGATCTACCTTTGGTAAGTTGGATAATTCTTCTTTCACAATGTGATCTCTTGGTGATCTTTGGGATTGATTCTTTGAGCATTATTTTGTGATTTCAATGGTGTTATTTTCTCATAATTTGATGGAATTTTGGTGCTCAAGTGGATCCATGATCATAAGGTGTTTGATGGAAAGTTTGAACAAGAAATTGCCCTTTTAAAATGTTGTTTTTGCTATTGTTACTGTGTGCAATCGATTTGCACTAAGAGTAAATCGATTGCACAGAAGCAATTTCACGCGAATTTTTGAAAACTGTACTGTGTAAATCGATTTACATAGTAGTGTAAATCGATTTACACCAGGACAGAATGCATTTTTTGCCTTGTTTTGGGGCAGCTTTGATCCAAAATGCTTTTTCTACTCACTCCTTTTGATTGTTAGTTTGGATTGCAATTTTAAATGTCCAATTTGTCTTTAAATTCAATGGACTTTGTGATGTAGATGAAGTTGGATAAATGTTCATCAATTCAAATCTACCTAAGAGTGAATTATTTAATTCATTTTTGGTGCTTTGGATTAATGATATGTTTAGTGCTTTAATCCATCTAGAGGAGTGGTTGAATTTAAAGATGAAAGAATTTTGAAATGGTGATCCAAATTAGCTTATCATTTCCCTCCCTCTTCATCTTATCCCTTTCTTTTTTAATTGTGCTACATGTTAAGGGATGGTGATCTCTATATCATTTATCCAAACATGAAGTACATAGATTGCTATTGACCGACCTCAAAATAGGTGTGACTTCAACATAGGTCCACTTACGATTGCTTAAGATAGTGCTAAATTTTGTCCCGATTCGAATAAATGATCATTAGTGACCCAAACTTATGATTGCAAGCCCAAGTATGTTAATTTGATCTCTTTGATCCAATAAACTTGAGATTCATTATGTGGAGGCTTTGGTTCTACCAATCCTGTAATGGATCTACAACACCTTTGGTCAACGCGAATCACTTAAACATCATTGATCATTACATGTTGCCTTGTGAGAATTCCAAAATGGATGATATACTTGAAAAAAAGCAAATGCAACTTGTTGTGTGGAGGCTTTGGTTCTACCAATCCTCTAATGAGTTCCAAATGCAAGTTTCAAGATGGTCATCCAACTAACCACTAATTACTAACAATTAACTTTACTTTATGCTTTTATTTTCATGCTTTATTTACCATTTACTTTTAGCATTTTTACATTTCATGCTATTTTCATCTTTGCTCACTTGAGCATTTACTTTTATGTCATTTTTATTTTGCTCACTTGAGCTTTTATTTCTTTTTAAAGACACCTAATAATCAACATGAACCATAAAAATCATTAATGATACTTGGACTACATGGTTACTATCCTTTGCATTATGGAGTGATGGACTTCTTGGACTTAGGATTAGAGACTTTGGCCTATCTTGGAGACTTTGTGACATTTTTTGATATTTTGTTTGGAGTTCTTGAGGTTTACCTCAAGACATTGGGTTGTTTGTTTATTTTGTGTGCAGGTTATTGAGATTACGATCTTTGTTTGTAATTTGGAATTCACCCGTATACAGCCGTTACTCTGCCCAATTTTTGCGAAAACTTAAAACACTTGAAGCTTGGTTCTCTCAAGAGGTCTAGTATCTTTGCTTTCTTGGTTTCTATCCGAAGAATGGGAATTCTATATTGACTCATAATGTCAAGTATTTTCTTCTTGTTGGTTAGATGGTTCTTATCCCTAGCTTTTACCTTATGCTTTAGGATAGCCTCTTCTTCTCCTCCCATCTTCTTTAATTTCATAAATCTTCTCCCTACTTTTAAAAAAAACTCTTCTTCTTTTGAAATTTGAACCATTTTCATAATAAACTTGGACTTAGGTCCATGCATCTTCGAAACATTTTCATAAATAAAAATCGAAAATGTTTCGAAGATGCATGGACCTAAGTCCAAGTTTATTATGAAAATGTTTCAAATTTCAAAACAAGAAGAGTTTTTTTTTTAAAAGGAGGGAGAAGATTTTTGAAATTAAAGAAGATGGGAGGAGAAGAAGAGGTTATCCTAAAGCATAAGGTAAAAGCTAGGGATAAGAACCATCTAACCAACAAGAAGCCAATACTTGACATTATGAGTCAATATAGAATTCCCATTCTTCGGATTGAAACCAAGCAAGCAAAGATACTAGACCTCTTTAGAGAACCAAACTTCAAGTGTTTTAAGTCTTCACAAAAATTGGGCAGAGTAACGGCTGTATACGGGTGAATTCCAGATTACAAACAAAGATCGTAATCTCAATAACCTGCACACAAAACAAACAAACAACCCAATGTTTTGAGGTAAACCTCAAGAACTCCAGACAAAATATCAAAAAAAGTCACAAAGTCTCCAAGATAGGCCAAAGTCTCTAATCCTAAGTCCAAGAAGTCCATCACTCCATAATGCAAAGGATAGTAACCATGTAGTCCAAGTATCATTAATGATTTTTATGGTTCATGTTGATTATTAGGTGTCTTTAAAAAGAAATAAAAGCTCAAGTGAGCAAAATAAAAATGACATAAAAGTAAATGCTCAAGTGAGCAAAGATGAAAATAGCATGAAATGTAAAAATGCTAAAAGTAAATGGTAAATAAAGCATGAAAATAAAAGCGTAAAGTAAAGTTAATTGTTAGTAATTAGTGGTTGGTTGGATGACCATCTTGAAACTTGCATTTGGAACTCATTAGAGGATTGGTAGAACCAAAGCCTCCACACAACAAGTTGAATTTGCTTTTTGTCAAGTATATCATCCATTTTGGAATTCTCACAAGGCAACATGTAATGATCAACGATGTTTAAGTGATCCGCGTTGACCAAAGGTGTTGTAGATCCATTAGAGGATTGGTAGAACCAAAGCCTCCACACAATGAATCTCAAGGTTATTGGATCAAAGAGATCAAATTAACATACTTGGGCTTGCAATCATAAGTTTGGGCCACGAATGATCATTTATTCGAATCGAGACAAAATTTAGCGCTATGTTAAGCAATCGTAAGTGGACTTATGTAGAAGTCATACCTATTTTGAGGCCTGTCAATAGCAATCTATGTACTTCATGTTTGGATAAATGATATAGAGATCACCATCCCTTATCATGTAGCACAATTAAAAAAGAAAGGGATAAGATGAAGAGAGATGGAAATGATAAGCTAATTTGGATCACCATTTCAAAATTCTTTCATCTTTAAATTCAACCACTCCTCTAGATGGATTAAAGCACTAAACATATCATTAATCCAAAGCACCAAAAATGAATTAAATAATTCACTCTTAGGTAGATTTGAATTGATGAACATTTATCCAACATCATCTACATCATAAATTCCATTGAGTTTAAAGACAAATTGGACATTTAAAATTACAATCCAAACCAACAATCAAAAGGAGTGAGTAGAAAAAGCATTTTGGATCAAAGCTGCCCCAAAACAAGGCAAAAAATGCATTTTGTCCTGGTGTAAATCGATTTACACTACTATGTAAATCGATTTACACAGTACAATTTTCAAAAATTCGCGTGAAATTGCTTTTGTGCAATCGATTTACACTTAGTGCAAATCGATTGCACACAGTAACATTAGCAAAAACAACATTTTAAAAGGGCAATTTCTTGTTCAAACATTCCATCAAACACCTTATGATCATGGATCCACTTGAGCACCAAAATTCCATCAAATTATGAGAAAATCACACTATTGAAATCACAAAATAATGCTCAAAGATTCAATCCCAAAGATCACCAAGAGATCACATTGTGAAAGATGAATTATCCAACTTACCAAAGGTAGATCTAGAGAATTATTAAGACAACTTCAAGAATTTGCTTCAATTCAACCACAAGAATCAATTGACCAAGCTTGGATGTAGAGAATTGATGGAGAAAAAGTGTTTGGATGAAGGTTTAGCTCAAAGATTAGTAAGCTTCAATGCAAAGCTTACTAACTTTTTGAAAATGGAGCTTTGAGTGAATTTGGTAGATGGAGAAAACTTAGAGATTTTTTAGCAAGGTGGATTTGGCTATCAAAAGCTTGAAATTTGAATGAAATGAGAGCTCTATTTATAGAGTTTTAGGATTGGGATTAGTGGTAATTTGGTAATTGATTCTTGGAGCCAAAATTTGAATTAATGATAACTCTTTTAAAAATTAGAGCCAAAATTTGAATTAATGATAATTCTTTCAAATATTAGAGCCAAAATTTGAATTAATGATAATTCTTTTTAAAAATGAAATATTGGCACTACAATTTGAATTAATGATACATTTTTCAAAAGTGAAGGAAAATTGGAGCCAAAATTTGACAAGTATAAAATGCTGATTTTTTTTCAAATTTTCACGTTGTGCCATCGATTGCACTATAGTGCAAATCGATTTGCACAGTGTATTTTTTCAAAAATGGCGCAAAATACACTATATGCAATCGATTTCACTCTAAGAACAATCGATTGCATCAGTGAAAAAAATGAAAATTTTTAATTCTTTTTCTTTGCAAATAGAGATTTTAGGAAAATAATACCAGAAATCCTTATTTGTCAGATGCTTCGACTTGGTACCTACAAAACAAAAATATACAAAGACAAAGACAAATATTTTTTGTATTTTGATTAGAAGTTAGTCAACAACACATATACAAAATACACAACCAAGGTGCTTGGAGATTCCTCAAGAGCAAACTTAAAGATAGGAAAAAAGAGGAAGAACCAACCCTAATGTGATCTTGTTATGATCGAGTTGATATGATATGATAGAGGAATCTTAGGGGCAAAAATTAGGGTACAACAGCCAGCATGGCCAATCTCACTGCTCTAATGGAATCTCTAGTGGATGCTCAGAATCAGCCACCGAGTGTTCAACCTCAACAGACAATGGTTACTATTGAAGCTCTGATTGTTCCTGTGTCTGCTACTCCAACTGTTTTCCAGAATCGTATGCCTCCGGGATATCCTTGGGGGATTCCAGAAAACTTTATACCTGAAGGTCTTAATCAGGATCCTCAGATTGCTCTGCTTACTCAGACTACTGCTGCTCCTGCACCTCATGCAGTGAATGTTACCCCTGCTACTAGAAACGAAATTCACTATGTTGCACCTCCTTCGACAAATGTGGTCCCGTTTTCTAATGATGATGTGTATTATCCAATTCCTCCACCAAGTGAAAGCTTGGGTTTTTATGATAGAATGGATGATTTTCAAGACCAGTTTGATAAAATGCAGAAAGAGTTGAAGGCCCTCAGGGGAAAAGAACTGTTTTGGTAGAGTGTGAATGATATGTGCTTGGTTCCGAATGTGAAAATACCTGCAAAGTTTAATGTACCGGAGTTCGAAAAGTACAAGGGAAACACATTCCTTCATGCTCACTTGGTGATGTATGTAAGAAGAATGTCTACCCACATAGACGATTAGCGCCTGTTGATTCATTTCTTTCAAGACAGTCTAACTGGTGCAACATTGAAATGGTACATGAGCTTGGACAACGCCAGCATTCATTCTTTTAATGCCTTAGGTGAAGCATTTATCAGACAATACAAATACAATATGGACATGGCGCCTGCCTGTGATCAACTCAGGGCTATGGTCCAGAAGGATAAGGAATCATTTAAAGAATATGCACAGAGATGATGTGAGGTAGCCACCCAAGTGCTTCCTCCAATGGAAGAAAAAGAGAAGAAATTTTTTTTCCTGAAGACACTAGGTTACCTCAGCACCCTCAACAGGTTGCCTCACGAAATCATCATCACCCTCAACAGGTTGCCTCAGTAACTCCCGTTGTAAATGCAGCTCCGACTACATTTTCTTATCAAAGGCCAGCCCCTCAGGGAAGCCAAGGACATAATCAAAGGAGAGAACCTTTTGACTCTATCCCTATGAGTTATGCAAAGCTACTTCTGGCATTGATTCAGAAAAAGTTGGTCCAGACTAGGCCACCTCCCGTTGTACCATCCCCTTTACCTTGGTACTACAAGGCATATCAGACGCGCGCTTTCCATCATGGTGCACCAGGACATAATATGGAAAACTGATATCCTCTAAAATCCGAGGTACATAGAATGGTTAGATTTGGCCTTTTGTCCTTCAAAGATGTCATCTCAAAAATAAAAGATAATCCTCTCCCAAAACATGGAGGAGCGAATGCTGTTAACATGGTTGTTGGTTTTCTAGGGGACTTCCGCATCTATGATATTAACTTGGTTAGAGGAGACTTGGTAAATATGCATGCAGACCTTTACGAGTTTAGTTACTACGCTCATGACCATTCCAATTGTGGTACCTGTAGCACTAATATACAAGGTTACGATAAGATAAAGGTTGATTTGTCGGAGATGATGGATGAGGTCCTCATCCATATAATCAGGCCTAGATCAGAGTATGAAGAAGAATTAACATGGTTTATGGATGTCATGGAGAGTTAAAGATCTTTGATGTAGAACATATGAATGATAATCTTGTACAACTGCATGCTACTTTCGGACACATGGTTGGTCATGTGGAGCACCACTATGGATCTTTCCGGGTTTGTTGCAAGGATTCTCGAGGATGTTCAATTGTGAGAGAAGGTATTTAATTCCTGTTGGATAATGGAACCATCAAGGTTTCGGGGCAAAGAGATGACTACCATGAGGTTAACGAGATTGAGGTTTGCTTGGCTAAGGAAGATTCAGATGATGATGAGTATGCTTCTGCAGATGAATTATTTTCCTCAGATGAGGGTTTGTTCTCTGGTGATGACTCTTTGATGACAAGATTGTCTAAAGAAGGTGTGAATGTGATTGTGTCGTGTTTCAATGATTCTGCCCCTGTTGAAATTGAATACTGTAGTAAGCCAGTTGTTTCCCCTATGGTGATTTGCCTACCGGGCCTCGTTCCTTACAAATCCGAAAAAGATGTACCGTACAAGTATAATGATACAATTTTAGAGGATTGTGTGGAATTTCCCATCTAGCCTATGTCTAATATCGGAAATATTGTTGAAACTAGTAGGGTGACCCGCAACGGTTGTGTGTTTGCACCAGTTATTCGGGGAATTGATGATGCTAGAAAGAAGGTTATGGAAAGTGTTGAAGATCAGAAGGATGCAGAGGAATCCAGCGGTGCTACCCTGGAGAAGGACGTGAATGATATTTTGAAAATAATCAAAATGAGCGACTACCCAATTGTGGATCAGTTATTACAGACTCCTTCAAAAATATTTATCTTGGCATTTTTAATGAAATCTGCTGCTCATAGAGAATCCTTAATGAGGGTGTTGGACCAGGACTTCGTGGAGTATGACATGTCGTTAGATCAATTAAAAAGTGTGGTAGGTAATATTACATCATGTAATAACCTAAGATTTTGCAATGATGAATTGCCTGACGAGGGGAACAATCACAATTTGGCTCTCCACATATCCATGAACTGTAAAAGCGATTCATTATCAAATGTGCTGATTGATAATGGATCCGCCTTGAATGTGATACCGAGGAGTACCTTAATGAATTTGAAATAACAAGGGGCTCTTATGCTCCCAAGTGGTATTATTGTCAAAGCTTTTGATGGGTCAAGGAAGTTGATTATTGGGGAGGTCAATCCGCCTGTTCACATAGGCCCACATCTGTTCCAGATCACTTTCCAAGTCATGGATATTATGCCCGCATATAGTTGTCAAATGGGAAGACCATGAATACATGAAGCAGAGGATGTCGCTTCCACACTGCACCAAAAGTTGAAGTTTATACGCGAAAGAAAAGTGGTTATTGTAAACAGAGAGCAAGCGTTACTGATATCTCACCTATCATCTTTCAGTGTTGTTGAGGCAGATGAGGATGCTGTGGGGACGCACTTCTAGGCTCTATCTGTTGATAATGAAAAAGAGAATGAGAACTCTATGGTTTCATTAAAAGATGCTCAGCAGGTTGTGCGCAATGGTCAGAGTAAAGTATGGGGGCAAGTCGTTGATCTTGCAGTAAACACGAACAAGTATGGTTTAGGATTCTCTACCAGGAATGTCAAGAATGAAGGTTTGAAGCCAAAGTCTACTATGAGCGGTTAGCATGATGTTTTCTACAGCTGAAGCTACCTCCATCCAACTGTCTCTGGAGTTAATGCTATTGAGAAGGGTGAAGAAGATCAAGAAGTGCCGAATTATGTGACACCTGGAGTCAGAATCCAGAATTGGTCCACTTATGATGTTCCCTCTTGCATCCATGTCTCAAAGTAATTTTTTTTTGCAAAAAGCTTTCATTCTTCCCTAGATGAAAGTTAATTTTGTACGGGCTTATCTGTTTGTTGTGATCATTAAAATCATAAATAAAAGTTATCTTTGATTCTCAAAAATTGTGTCTTTTATGTTTCTGTTTTTCTGTTTTATTTTTCATGGAAAATGGTAATCAGAAAAAACCTTTTTGAGTTGAATATGTTTGTGAATAAATCTGCATAATCATTTGATATATATGTGTCAGTTTCTAAAAGAAATCACAAATTACATGTGCATATTAATTAATAAACCCGTTGAATACAATGACCCCGCACCCTCTCCCAACTTTGAATATCATATGTTTGGGACAGAAGAAGAAGAGTATGATGAGATTCCAAAAGAGGTTTCACAGTTGCTCAAACACGAGGAGAATTCCATTCAGCCGTAAAAGAAGTCATTAAAATAATCAATTTGGGTTCAGAAGAAGAGCCAAGGGTAGTCAAGATTAGAGTATCGTTGCATCCTGATATAAAGAACAAGTTGACTAAACTATTGAATGAGTATGTGGACATCTTTGCTAGGTCTTACTAAGATATGTCGGGTCTAGATACCGATGTTGTGGAGCATCACTTGCCTTTAAAGCCAGAGTGCCCGCCCGTCAAGTAGAAGTTGAGAAGAACCCACCCTGATATGGTGGTAAAAATCAAAGAAGAAGTGTTAAAGCAAATACGTGTTGGTTTTCTTGTGACATCAGTATATCCTCAACGGATATCCAACATTGCGCCTGTACCAAAGAAAGATGGGAAGGTCCGCATGTGTCTAGATTACAGAGATTTAAATAAAGCCAGTCCAAAAGATGATTTTCCATTATCAAATTTTGATATGCTAGTTGATAGCACAACAATGTTCAAAGTATTATCATTCATGGATGGATTTTCCTGATATAATCAAATAAGAATGGCTCCTGAGGATATGGAAAAAACAATTTTTATCACACCCTGGGGAACATTCTGTTACAGAGTGATGTCCCTTCGGGTTGAAGAACGCTGGTGCAACGTACCAGAGGGCTATGACAACCATATTCCATGATCTGATGCACAGTGAAATTGAGGTATATGTTGACGACATGATTTCTAAATCACAAACCGAAGAAGGGCATGTGGAGGTTTGTAGAAGTTGTTTCAGCGTTTAAGAAAGTACCGTATCCGCCTAAATCCAAATAAATGCACCTTCGGTGTCCGATCATGAAAGTTGTTGGGTTTTATTGTCATCCAGAAAGGGATTGAAGTTGACCCGGATAAGGTCAAAGCAATCAAAGAAATTCCTGCGTCGAGGACTAAGAAGCAAGTTAGAGGGTTCCTTGGGCGTCTAAATTATGTTTCCAGATTTATCTCCCACATGACTGCAACATGTGAACCTATCTTTAAGTTGTTAAAGAAAGATCAAGGTTGTGTGTGGAAAGATGATTGCCAAAGGGATTTGAAAGTATAAAGGAACATCTACTTAAACCTCATATCTTGCTCCCTCCCGTGGAAGGAAGACTGTTGATCATGTATCTAACTGTGTTGGACAGTTCTATGGTTTATATTTTGGGACAACAAGACGAGACATGAAAGAAAGAATATGCCATATACTACCTCAGCAAGAAGTTTACCGATTATGAGTCATGGTATTCTATGGTGGAGAAGACATGTTGCGCTCTGGCCTGGGCGGAAAAGCGGTTGCGACAATATATGTTGAATAATACTACTTGGTTAATTTCCAAAATGGATTCAATTAAGTATATCTTTGAAAAGCCTGCTCTCACATGGAGAATTTCCCGCTGAAAAATGCTATTGTCTGAATACGACATCGAGTACCACACTCAAAAGGCCATAAAAAGCAGTGTGCTAGCAAATTATCTTGCTCACCAACCAGTAGATGACTATCAATCTGGCAAGTTTGATTTCCTTGATGAGGATGTGATGTTCTTAAAAGTAAAAGATTGTTATGAACCTTTTCCTGGGGAAGGTCCAGATCCTAAATCTTGTTGGGGATTGGTATTTGATGGCGCAGTGAATGCTTACGGAAAAGGAATTGGTGCAGTGATCATTACTCCACATGGATAACATATTCCTTTTACTGCAAGGCTGACATTTGATTGCACTAATAATATGGCAGAATATGAGGCTTGTATTATGGGTCTCGAGGAATCCATTGACCTTAGAATCAAGGTTCTAGATGTGTATGGTGATTCAGCTTTGGTTGTTAATCAGATTAAAGGAGAACGGGATACTCGCCATCCTGGCTTGATCCCCTACAAAGGTTATACTACAAGACTATTACCCTTCTTTAATAAGGTTGAATTCCAACATATCCCGAGAGATGAAAACCAGATGGCGGATGCTTTGGCAACTCTGGCTTCTATGTATTAAGTTAACACTTGAAATGATGTGCCTCGTATTACAGTGTGGTGTTTGGATAGACTGACTCATGTGTTTACAACAGAGGATGTGGAAGATGAAAAACCTTGGTATTTTAATATCAAGCATTTCCTCTCAACCCAGGAATACCCAATTCGTGCATCAAATAAAGATAGAAAGACATTGAGAAGGTTGACATGTATCTTTTTCCTTAATAAAGATGTAATGTATAAGAGAAATCATGACATGGTCTTGCTCAGATGCGTCGATAGACACGAAGCAGACATGATAATGCATAAGATTCATGAAGGTTCATTTGGAACCCATGCTAATGGACATTCAATGGCAAAAAAGATGCTTAGGGCAGGTTACTATTGGCTGACAATGGAATCTGACTGTTACAAATTTTTTAAGAAGTGCCATAAATGCCAAATTTATGCTGATAAAATTCATGTACCTCCTACACTTCTCAATGTTATTTCTTCACCATGGACTTTCTATATGTGGGGTATTGATATGATCAAAATGATTGAACCAAAGGCATCAAATGGGCATAATTTTATCTTAGTTGCAATTGACTACTTGACCAAATGGGTTGAGGCAGCTTTATATGCTAATGTCACTAATTAAGTGGTAGTGCGTTTTATCAAGAACAACCTCATATGTCGGTATGGTGTGCCAAGCAGGATTATCACCAATAATGGCTCAAATCTGAATAACAAAATGATGTATGAACTTTGCGAAGAATTTAAAATCATCCATCATAATTCATCTCCCTACAGGCCAAAGATGAATTGATCTGTTGAGGCGGCCAATAAGAACATCAAGAAAATCATCCAGAAAATGGTTGTTACTTATAAAGACTAGCATGAGATGCTCCCTTTTGCTCTGCATGGGTATCGTACATCTGTATGCACTTCAACAGGGGCAACCCCATTCACTCTTTTATATGGAATGGAAGCATTGCTTCCCATTGGATTGAATTTTTGATCATGACCTTTATTAACATCATTGGATCTATGGTGTTGAGTTTAACACCATAAAAATGGATGAATGATTTTAATAATAGTTTGATTAAAAATTTTATTCAAATGTGGTTTATTCATTTTTCCCTTCCCTCTTCAGCTTATCACCTTCTTATTGCACTAAGTGTTATTGGGGTATGATTTCTATATCATGTCTGAAAACAAATGGTGCATAGATTTCTATTGACCGACCTCAAAATAGGTGCGATTTCTATATAAGAAAATGATCATTCGTGGCCCAAACTAATATTTGCAAGCCCAAGCATGTTAATTTGAACCTTGAGATCCGTTGTTAGGAGGCTTTGGTTCTACCAATCCTCTAATGGAACTTCATCAATTTTGGTCAAAGTGGTTCACTTAAACATCATTGATCATTAAGTTACTTTGAGATTCTTAAAATGTATGATATACTTGACAAAAAGCCAATGCAACTTATTGTTGAGAGGCTTTGGTTCTACCAATCCTCTAATGAGTTCCAAATGCAAGTTTCAAGATGGTCATCCAACTAACCATTAACTTCTAACAATTGACTTTATTTTATGTACCATTTACTTTGGCATTTACATTTCATGCTATTTGCATCTTTGCTCACTTGAGCCTTTATCTTTTATGTCTTGTTTATTTTTGCTCACTTGAGCTTTTCATTTATTTTTGAGGATACCTGATAACCAACTTAACCCTAAAAAACTTTAATGTTACTTGGACTACTTGGTTACTATCCTTGGCATTGTTGAGTTATGGACTTCTTGGATTTAGTAGTAGAAACTTTGACCTATTTTGAAGAACTTGGGACCTTGATTTTTATTTTGTCTGGAGTTCTTGGGTTTTACCCCAATACATTGGGTTTTTTATTTGTTTTGTGTGCAGGTTATAGTGATTACTTATTTTGTCAGTGATCTGGAATTCATCTGTATACAGCTGTTACTCTACCAAATTTTTGTGAAGACTTAATGCAATTTAAGTTTGGTATTCTCAAGAGGTTTATTAATTGTTTGCTTGGTTTCAAATACAAAGGATGGGGTTCTACATCGACTCAGTATGTCAAATGTTAGATTTTTGTTTGGTTAGACGGTTCTTCTCCTTAGCTTTTATCTTATGCTTTAGGGTAGTCTCTTCATCTCCTCCCATCTTATTTAATTTCAAAAATCTTCTCCCTCCCTTTTAAAAAAACTTCTTGTTTCAAAACTTGAACAACTTTCATAATAAACTTGGACTTAGGTCCATGCATTTTCAAAATATTTTCTTAATAAAAAATTAATCAATCTAACTATACTTGGACATTTTTGTGAGAAGACTAAAAGTCAATCATTCTCATTTTAACCATTCTTGCCACTTTGGCTTTTTCTCAAAAACTTTTATCAAAAAATTGGACTCTTTTCAATCCTTGTAGTGATGAAAATAACTATACTTCTACAATATGTAATGAAGAGATATATTTCCACTTGGATATTGAGTGAGGTTTTGTTGATTTTAAAATCCAAGCCATATCCTCCACTTTAAGATGAAGCAAATTCTCCTTTCTCATGATTGTGGGTAGTAAGTATGTTTTCCATACAGACAATGACGATGACGTCTTATCTCTTAAAATTAACCAACACACTTGTGTTTTAAAATTTTCAAAGGTGAACTATGAGTACCCTGATCGCCTATTGCACGGAAGGTGGTACATAGGAACTAAAGGTTCGCAACCGCGGCGGGTGAAAAAATTATAAAAAATATTTCTTTTCTCATCACCACAATCTATTTTTTTTATATATGTATACAACATTTTATAGCCAAAATATACAGATTTTTCAAAGAGGTTCCTGCAGAATACCGTAGATGTTTAGGGTGCTAATACCTTCCCTTTGCATAACCAACCCCCTTACCTAGATTCTTTCCCCCCTCTTTTGGGTTATTCGCTCTTCTCCAATTCCTTTAGAAATAATAAAGCGCGGTGGAGATTTTTATTTTGATCTGTATAAGTCAAGTCAATCCAATGGCTAAGTCTTAAACATTTCTACCGCTACACAAATCAAGGTGCTTGGTGATTCCCCATGAGCGAACCTAGAGATAGGGGGAAGAACCAAACCCTAGTGTGATCTTGTTGTAATTTAGTTGATATGAGATGATAGAGGAATATTAGGGGCAAAATTTGGGGTACAATAACATACCAACAATGTGCAACGTTGAAATAAAAACTCATGTAAATTGGGTAAAAATGACCAAAATGGTTTTTTATGATTGATTTTAATGTAAAAGACATTTTGTCTTATCTGAGTGGAAAACCAAATAACTATGACAATCATGGTAAAAGTATAACTTGCTTCAACTAAAATAGGGAGAACTTATAGCCTGGACCAACCCAACAGTGCAAGTCTCATCATACAAGTGGAAAGTTACTTCAATATTACCATGTTTGTTAAAGTGGTGAGTTTTGCAAACACTCAAAGAAAAGACTTATATCTTAAACTTTTTGAAAAGGTTAAAAGAAAAACAAGTGCACCAAAGCACAAATTGTTTTAGTGATATTAATTATTTTTAGTCTTTTGAAATATGTCAAAGTATGATTAAATGGATTAAGGTTTTGATTAATAAAAAATGAGTTTTAAAAAAAGCATGGACCTAAGTCTAAGTTTATTATGAAAGCGGTTCAAGTTTGGAAACAACAATCTTTTGAAAAAGGGAGAAGATTTTGAAAACTAATGAAGAATGGGAGGAGATGAAGAGAATATCCTAAAGCATAAAGTAAAATCTAAGGTAAATAAATGTCTAACTAACAAGAAGTCAACACTTGACACAATAAAGTCAATGTAGAACATCCTTTGGATTAAAGCCACAAACATAAAATAGATCAAGATCATACCAATCATCAATGTGAAAATAAATCACAAGTAAAGAAGTATCAAAGAAACCCAAGATATTAAAACCCCATAGCAAGGTCTTCAATATTGAGCCATGTGCCATATAGATCTCTCAGGCCCAACATAGCAACACCTACACATAAAAGATTTCCCAATACAAAAGCATTATAATAACGAAGTAACACAAGGTCCAAAGGTCTCAAGGTCTCAAAGTATCAAGGAATCTAATCCTAAGTCCAAGAGATCCACAACTCCAATATGCTAAGGATAGTAACTAATAGTCCATAAAGAGCCTTAAGTCTTTTAATGTTCAAGTTGGATTATTAATGTTTTAAGAACAAAATAAAAGCCCAAGTGGACAAAAGAAAAGTACATAAGCAAAAGTAAATGCCCAAGTGGTCAAAAGAAAAATATAATAAGCATAAATATGCGAATGAATGACGAGTAAAGCATAAAGTAAAATAAAGCATAAAATAATAAAAGAGGCATAAAAAATAAATCTAGAAGATAGAAGTTAGAAATTAGAAATTAGAAATTAGCGGTTAATGATTAGTGGTTAGAAGGGATGATCAATGATGATTGAATAATGAACTTAGCTTAAAGTTGATGATGACTCATTAGAGGATTGGTAAAATTAAAGGCTTATAACAATAAGCTTTAAAGGTATTGAATCATAGCTCAATAATCAATCATACTTGGACTTTCAAATCTAAGTTTGAGCCACAAATGATCCTTCAAAGATAAAAAAGAGTAAGAAAGAGATGAAGGAGGTAGAATCCATAAGGAATGATAAATGATGATTGAATAATGAACTTTGGTCAAAGTTGATGAAGACTCGTTAGAGGATTGATAAAATTAAAGCCTTCTAACAATAAGCTTCATGTGTTTTGAACCATACCAAATAATCAACCATACTTGGGCTATCAAACATAAAGTTTGAACCACTAATGATCATTCAAAGAAAAAAAAGAAGAAGAAAGAGATGAAGGAGATAGAATCTGTAATACGGTGGGAGAACTGACTTTTGGGTTTTGCGTTTTATCACAAATGGTTCGGATAGCAAGAGTCGCCACCGACTTTTCTTTTATCCAATAAAGGAAAGGGTGAAAAGAATAGGAAATACCTTTTGAGAATTTTCTGAGTTCGGGGGGTAGGTTATGAAAAGGGAAGATGTTAGCACCTTTTTCATCTGTAGTTTTCGACGGGCTCTTAATCGCTAGCTCACTTTTTGGAAATGCTTGTGCTTGTGTATATTTTGTAATGATTCTCGTATCGTTGAGAATGTATACAAAATGTTCGTTTCGAAAATATTTGTAAAAGAAAGTGTTGTTTTATGAAAAGATGTTTTGTTTTAAAAGGTTTGTGAGCAAGCGACTACGAGCGTTCTACCTACTCAAAAAAGTCTTTGTTCTTTTTCTCCTCCTTTAGATAGTGCTACCCTACCATTAGTTAGTAGGAAGCCCTATCATTAGATGTGAGGGACAGGCGCGGGTCATCCTAGAGTCATAGAAGGCAAATTATAATATGCTTTACCAATTTTTGTAAGGAGCTAAGATCGTTTACCAAAGGCAGCATCGAAGGGTCATCGAGGGACTACAATCTTTTAACCAATGGTCTTTTCTAAAGCATCCCACATTTGAGGGACATGACTGTTATTTATTCGAGGCAACAAGTGAGGGTCACCCTAGAGGTGCGCGTGTGCGAAGTGTGTTAAGTGTCAGTTATTAGTCTTGAGATTAGGTTATCTAACGTTGGTTTTTTACGTCTTGTCATGCATGCCTAATTAATCTACCAGTTAAATATATATCAGTGTAGAAAATAAAAATGCAAGAAATAATCTACGATATTACATTGCTTCGGGGATGAGGAGTACAAACCATAAACTGGGGAAGAAAGCAATAAACCCTAATTATCTATTACAAACTTTTGACAGTTACAATATTCAAAAATAATGTGAAAAAGTAAATGAGCGTGCGGAGATGGAAAACGGAAATATGTTAACCCTAAAAAAATTTCTAAGTGTTTAAGATATATTTTTGTTGTTTTTGTTTAGAAAAATATTTGAAGTGATTAATAAAAATAAAATCTAATTCTTTAATTAATTTAAAAACTAAATAGTAAAGTAAAAACAAATTGTGATTAAATTAAATTAACTTTTATTTATAAAAAATTAGATTAATTTATTAAAACCTAAATCTGATTTTTTTATGATTTATGATTTTTTATTGATTAAAATAAAACTAATTAAAAAAAGGAATGTAAATTAAAACAAAATAAAGAAAAATTAAAATGGGCCTACAAACAAGTAAGATGGGCGTGAGAAAGAAGCAAAAACGTCCAAGCCCAAATCAGGGAGCCCAGGTTGTTGCGTTGGATCCAGTGGAGGTGACCCCCCTGAGGTGTAGTGTGGGGTGTGTGTTCCGGGCATTTAGATCTGGAACTCTGAGATATGATTGTCATTGGATGAGGCACACCATGCGCGCACTGGACCTGATTGTACTGACTCTGAAATGAAAATATGAGAAAATAAAAATTGTCTCACGCTTGGATCGAACACAGGACAAAGCATAGGTAAGCCTTAAGAACACGCACGCTGCCACTTACGTGGCTGTTTGAAACAAAACCAAATAAATATGTTGTAAACCAAATCATGAGAATTTGAAAATTCTATCTCACCCTTCTTCTTCCCCGCGCGCAAGCAGTAATAACAACAACACCATTGTTGATTTTGAAAATCTCCATTTCTCAACCAAATTGAAAACTTCTAAAACCAAACTTACTTGATTTTTTACAAGGAATACAATCATATAATTTTAAAAGCTATAAATCAAAATTTAGGATGAATTTTACTTGATACCAAACTGAAACCGTAATGGTTCCTGTTGTACCTAAAAATTTTCCATCTCAATTTCTCACAGATTCTCTCACAAAATCTACATTTTTCAAAATTGCATAAGGTTTGATCAGCTCAAGACACTTCCTCATCACTGATGGCTCAACTTAAGGTTTGGGTTTAGACAAGTACAATTGGAGTTTTAATTCCCCATACAGTTTCCATGGATCATATTAGGCTCTCAAGCACCAGGTCGAAGATGGAACTTCTGAATCCTCGAAAGGAGGAAGAAGAAACTGTCGAAAGGGCAAAGCAGATAAAAAAAGGTGTGCAGCTGCAGATTAGCATGTCGAATTCAAAATCTGGTTTAGGATGTTCGAAAACCATAAGACTAGTCGGAAGGAGTGGTTGGCATATTTTGACAAGTCAAAGAAGAGCAAGCTTGTTTCGATTCCCAAGCTTCGACTGGGCAATAGGTTCCTTCAGACAACCTGCTTCGATATCTAAACCCTTCGACACACATAGTTTCGACACAATGAATTACAATTTAGAACACCACCTAATTCATTGTGTTTAAACAATCTATATTCATCATGGTTCTTAGTCTTTTGAATAATTCGACCTACACTCCCTTCGTCATGATGTCTGCAATCTGATTCTCAGTTCTGTAGTGTTCCAAATTCATCTTCCCATCTGCTACTTGCTCTCGGAGATAATAGAATATCATTTCGATGTTCTTTCTTCAACCATGTACTATTGGATTCTTCGCCAGATTGATAGCTGACATGTTGTCTATCTTCATGCTTGCTTCGATCCACAAGCTTCGACTGGGCAATGACTTCCTTCGAGAAAACTGCTTCGATCCACCTCTACACCCTTCGAAACACATAGTTTCAACACTATGAATTACAATTTAACAAAAACTTGCTGATAATAGTTCATTGCAAGAAGAAGGTACTGGAAACATAGTCTTTCAAATGAGTAATGGAGGAAAGGTTATGACTAAAGATGTTCTCTATGTACCTGGAAAAAAGTGCAACTTGCTAAGTGTTGGACAACTAGTCGAAATAAGTTTCTCAGTTTCCATGAAAGGTCGAGTTTTTAGATTGTTCGACACTAAGAAAAATTTGGTCTTAAAATGTCTGTTGTCGACAAACAGGACATTTAAGACAATGATCAATTCGACAGAAGTTCAATGTTTGAAAACTGTTCGACCACAAGGATAGTTGGTTGTGGCATTTGAAGTTTGGACATTTGAAATTTCAACCACTTAATCAACTGATTACTCAAGATATGGTTACTGGTATTCCAAGTCTTGAGATGTCTGAAAAAGCTTTGTGAAGTTTGTTTAGTAGGAAAGCAATCTAAAAATTCTTTCGTTTCGACTATGGTAATGAGATCGTCTTTCATACTTAAAGTAGTACATTAAGATGAATGTGGTCCATTCGAAGAACATACAATTGGTGGAAACAAATATTGTTTTGTCTATTGATGAGTTTGGTCGAAGGTTGTGGATTTATGTGATCAAAATGAAAGGATGGAGTATTCGACATCTTTAAGAGATTCAAGATGCTTGTCGAAAACCAGAGTAAGACAAAGATCAAAGTTCTACAGAGATTCAAGATCTTTGTAGAAGGAATCAAGTTGAAGACATAATTTTGAAGAACATTGATCAAACCCTTATGCTATGCTGCATTATCTTGTGTTGTAGGCCTTATTGCTTTCAATTATCATTATAATTTAATGCTTACACCCACTCTTGAGCTATTACCCAAGTTATTAAGTCATTGTCCAAAAGATCTTTCCATAAAGTAAGCTTGTTGGTACAAAACTTGTCTTGAACCCATACCTTGTTTGTTTCTGATTTTACTCCACCGTAAATCATGGAAATCAACCTCTTTAAATCAACAACTATGGTACTTCATCTTGGTACCATGACATAACTTGATATTTGCAATCCAACCTAGCCATAACTCCATAGTTTGTAAATCAAATCAGCTTGTTCACAAACCTCTTGCCTATAAATAGGAGAAGCATTTGCATAAAAAAAGAGGAGAGGGGAGAGAACAGGAGATTACCAGCCTTAGAACACTCCCAAAACTTTTAAAAACTCCTTGAACTCAGAATCTGCATCGAAAGCCACAATGTTTACCTTTTTCAGACTTTGAAGAGCCAACTCCAATATCCTTTTGGCTTTTAAAGAAAAGTAGTGATCCCACTAGCTCAAGGAAGGTCCCTGCAAGCTTAATCCATCATCAATCCATTTCTGGAAGTCATATAGAGGTCATTCGAATTTCAGTTCAAGAGGTAAGATTTCTTAACTGTGATATCTTAATACAAGCATTTTCAGCACATACAAATAAAAGAAAAGATGTAGATATCACATCTAGGAAGCTGACTGTGCTCTTAGTTTTTATTTTCATTGCTTGTGTCTTAAGAATTTAAACTCTGACCAGTTAGGTTTTGATTTTGGTGCCAAACATAACTTGTGCTAACCTCTTATTCATATCTATTAAAATTTACATGGTTAGATTCGTATTAAAATTTTGAGCATGTTTGATGTTTACAATTTTTTATTTGGATGAGAAATGAAAGTTTTAGAAGGTTAAAAATGGTGATATGCATCCCTGCGCACGCGAAGGAAGAAGATGAAGCTATTTTTAAATTTTCATAAATAAGTTCATTTTATATTTAGTGCAAGTTGTATAACTAACGGATGAAACATGCCACCCTAGTGGTACAAGAAGCACGCGCGTATTAGAAGGTCCTGGGTTCGAGCCCCAGCGAGACCTTTTGCAATTTTCACATTTTTCCATTTTTGTTTGTTTGCAGGAAGCGCGCCTGGGCCTCCATTGGCTGGGCCTTGACATTTTTATTTTTACCCCCCATTTTACTTCAGCAATGCAGCCCATTTTTATTTTTTTAGTTCTCTAATTAAATGATTATTGAGCCAGGCCAAACAAAAACTATTTTCACACAAAAAACCCTAAAATTGCATCTTTGATTAATTTCATTTTTAACTTAATTCAATTTTCCTATTTTAATTAATTACCCTTATTTAATTATTTAGGTCAAAATCTTTTCTTAACAAAATCCATAAAAAACCAAAATTCATTCTCTTTCCATTTCTATCCTTGTACATCATATACATTTTAATTCTTGTACATTATTCAAGTTCGATATGGTTGTAATAGATAATTAGGTTTAATTTATTGCAATCCCCATTTGTAAATTTGTACACCCCATCCCCAAGTGATGTAATAGCGTAGGATATTTACTTTCCGCAATTTATCGCTTTCATATAAATGCTAGTAATTAGAGTTTGTATGGAAAGATGAAATCAATGCCTAGAAAACCCTAATCCAAGACAAAATAATGCATGAAAAATAAACACTTGCACACTTATACCTCTAGGGTTAACTTCGCTTGTTGCCTTGAGAAAATGGTCATGATATGCATGTGAGACATCTTAGCAAAAACAATCAAAAACACAAGATCATAGTCCCTCGATGCCGCTAAGAATGTTGCCTTCAAATGATCTTAGTCCCTCAAGAGAAATGCTAAGATATCTCACAACATTGCTATTCATGACCATATGATGACCCACACCTGTCCCTTTACATCCAAAGATAAGGCTTCTAACCAATCAATGGTAAGATAGCAATATCAAAGGAAGGAAGAAATGAACAAACGACTTTTGAGTAGGTAGAACGTTCTTAGTTGCTTGCTCACAATCCATCTTAAAAAAACATCTTTTAAAACACACCAAACACTTTCATAACATGAAATATTTTCAAAAAAGCACAACAATTTGTATGCATTCTTATAGAGACGAGAATCATTACAAAGTTTTCCTAAACAAAGGCGATTTTCAAAAATACTTTCAAAATCCAACACAAATACATTTAAAATAAAGAAATTTCAAAAGTGATCTAGCAAGAAACTAAGAGCCCATAGATAACTATGGATGAAAAGGGTGCTAACCCCTTCCCTTTTCATAATCTACCCCCCGAACTCAAGAAAACATCTCAAAGGTCTTTCCTGTTCTTTTCACCCTTTCCTTATTAGATAAAAGAAAAGTCGGTGGCGACTCTTGCTATCCGCGAAAATTGCGATAAAATGAAAAACAACCAAGTCAGTTCTCCCACCGTATCACAGAACTGGCGACTCTGCTGGGGAGATACTTCAAAGTAAGGTTACCTTAGAGCTAGATCACATTTAATTTCTTTCATTGTTTGATTTGTTTTCTTTATATTTATGGGTCCTTGTTTGGGTTTGTATTGATCCTCTACCCGGATCGGGAAACACGATTAGGTAAGTATCAATATATCGTTGGGACTGTGCGGGGTATACCGACATGGTTGAAGCGATGGCTATGTTAGTGTGACACATTTAGTGGTACCGGTATCCCTTGTGTTGAATCGAGGAGAATACGAGGCCGCTGAGCGGTGTCACGAAGCACTAACTAATATTAGAACCTTTAATTGAACAACTTGGCCATTGGGAACTAGTGAGATAACCACCTTTGGTGTAGAGCCGAAGACTAGATGATACTCGATGCTACGCTCATTGAGATCGAACTTTAGGGATATTTTGGTCGCCAATAAAGAGACTTGCGCTGAAACAATGCCCGATGAAGAATGGTCGGTGAAATTGAGATTCCCTAGAAACCGGTTACTTTCTAGGACAAGTTGAGCCAACTAAAATTCAAGAGGGAACTTACCTATAAACTCCATGCAAGCCTAAACCTAAGGATTTGTTTGCTTTGTTTGTACATAAGGATTTATTTGCTTTTGCTTATGTATGATTACTTATACATAACATCGTGACATCATACCATATAATTGTCAAGAACCATTTCAAGGATATCAAGGGCCTGTGAGGCAGGGTCATGATAAACCATACGTCTATCAAGGGGAAAGAGGATTTATTCTCCTCTAACCAAATATTGTCAAAGTCCAAAGCACGGTAACGAGAGTCAAGGGCTATGACCCACTCGACACGGTGAGCTTGATTCTCGTGGAAGAACATTCAACAATACGAAGTTCTCCAATCAAATATGTGATCAAAGTTCAACTTTTAACATCTTCTTGTGTTTACCCTACGAGATCCTTGAAAATATTGCATTTTTACGTATCATGCATGTCATTACATGACAAATGTTCTCAAGAAAAGTTTCTCATTTATTTCGCTGTTCAATTTAGTAAGAAAATGGCTCTAGAGAAAACAGATAAAGATCTCCTAGCTCAGAATGCCCAGTTCCAACAAATGTTCCTGAACTTAGCCAAGGGGCAAAAAGATCTAAAAGCACTCTTCACCAAAGGGTGCAAGAAGAAGACTAAGAAGAAGGTTGGCATCTTCAACATAGGGAGAAGGTTCAAGGGGCCTTCCCAACTAGCTCAAAAATAATATGCTTCTTCTGAAGAAGAAGACAATCAAGAAGAGGAAGCTAGAAGCACTAGAGCTAGGGATAACCAAGCTAATTAGGACGGAGACTATTCTGAGGAGTAGTATCCACCGACGGATGAAAAATACAAACAACTTAAAGACATACTAAAGGCTGTGGAGATCCAAGTTGTGCCTGGCTTGGACTTTGGAGACTTGGGTTTGATTCCTGGGGTGGTCATTCCCCACAAATTTAGGATTCCTATCTTTTTCAAGTATGACAGGGTCTCTTGTCCTAAGATGCATCTAAGAACTTATGTCCGCAAGATTCAGCCACACACCACTGATCAGAAGTTATGGGTTCAATTTTTCTAATAGAGTATATCTGGGACACAGTTGGAGTGTTTTACCAATTGGAAGGGACAAATATCCACACCTGGGAGGATCTGGCTGCTACTTTCTAAAAAAAGTACCAATACAATGTTGATCTTGCACCGACTTGTGTGCAATTGCAGAATATGACCATGGGTTCCAACGAGGGCTTCAAAGAATACGCCCAAAAAATGGAGAGACCTGATTGGAAAGGTGTAGCCACCCTTAACTGACAGGGAGTTGATTGATATCTTTATGGGAACTTTGACATGACCTTTCTTAAATCACCTAATTGGAAGCTTCTCGGTTAGGTTCACTGAGTTGATTCTAATTGGGGAACGAGTTGAAAACAGAATTAAAAGCGGGAAAATCCAGATGGCTGCATCTTCAAGTACTGAAAAGAATACGTACATTGGGAAGAAAGATTCCAATGTTGTGTACGGCCAAAAGGGTCGTAACAAGAGTAACCACGACCAGTATGTGAGGGTAGTCCTGATCTCTAATCCTGCATCGACGCGATAACAACAACAGGGAAACCAGCGAAGGCAAGACGAGCCCAAGAAATAGTTTACCAAAATCAACATGCAATTGTCTCAAGCATTTCAATACATGTTGGGGATGAATCTAATTACATTGATAGAACCTCATCCAAACCCAAAAACTTCTTCTCCTAACTACAATCCTGATGCAATATGTGCCTATCATTCTGACATTCCTGGGCATGATAATAACGATTGTTGGGCACTGAAATACAAGATTCAAAATATGATTGATGCCAAGGAGATTGAATTCGGCCCTCCTAAGACTCACAATGTGACCTCTGCTCCCATGCCAAATCATTGAGAGTGTCTAGTTCACTTTGAATTTTCAATTGTAATTTCTTTCATTTGTTCGAACACTCATTTGTTATGTCAAACTTTGATTTCATTAATGCACTACATGTGTTAGTCTTGAATTAATCCATTCATTTTCACTATATTTAAACTATGCTCTTATCCCCTTTTTGTGATATTCGACTCTCGTTAAAAGTTGTAAGCCTTTAGAGGGAGGATGATAAAAACAATACCATAATCTCATACAATATGCTTTTGGATAGACCTTTCTAACAATGTACATGCATTCTTTCTATCCCTAAACATTGGAGTTATAAGGAAGATGATCCCTAGTCAACCCCTTTGAGCCAAAGAAGTAGGAGTTTTCTTTTTTCACACAAATTGAAACTGTGATACGATGGCAAAACCGACTGTTATACTGGTTTTGCATTTTGTATTTGCAATAGTTCGGTAAGCAAGAGTCTCCAACAACTTTTCTTTTAATCGACAAAGGAAAGGGTGAAAAGGAAAGAAAAAGACCTTTTTCGAGAGTTTTTAAGTAAGGGGGTAGATTATGGAAATGGAAGGTATTAGAACCCTTTCCATCTGTGGTTTTCCACGGGCTCTTAGGTACTTGCTCATTTTTGAAAATTGCTTCCGTGCTTGTGTGTTTTAGAAAATTTTGTTTGCTTTATGATAACTCTTGTATCAGTCCTCAAGAGTGTTGATAAAGCATTTTTTTTAAAATGGTTTTGAAAGTGTAGTGTGAAAAAATGGTTTTTTGAGCAAGTACCTAACAGCTATATACCTACTCGAAAAAGGTGTTATTTTCCTCCTTTCCTTTAGATAGTGATATCCTACTATTAGTGAGTAGGTATCCCTATCGTTGGATGTTGAGGGACTATCGAAGGGACGTTTACGGTCACTAAAGCAACTGGGCAAGAATTTTTAGTAATTATTTTATAGTTCTAAGATCACTTTTTAACCGAGGCGACATCGAAAGGGTCATCGAGGGACTTGTGATCTCTTGAACTAAAGGACATCCACTAAAGATTCTCACGTTTCGAGAATTATGACCATATCCGAAGGCAAACGAAGTGGGATATACCCTAGGGGTGAGCATGTGCAAGTGTGTTGATTCAGTTCATTTATCTTGCGCATTTTGGGTTATCTAACTATTTTAATTTCAGTCTTTTTTATGCAATCCTATTAATCTAAGAAGTTAATAATAGTGCAATAAATTAAAAATCTGAAATTAAACCTAGCTATTACAGGGCCTCAGGGAGGGGATACACAATCAAACTCGGGAGAGCAGAAATTAAAAGCAGTAAATAAACCCTAAGTTAAACTATTACAAACTGTGTACATATACAATCGATTAGAAAATAATAATAAGCACGCGAAGACTGGAAAGAGCGTCTAAACCCTAAAAATGTTTAAAAGAAAATTATTTTTTGTTGTTTATTTATTTATGAAAATGTTAAATTATAATAATATCTTAATTAAAAAAATATTAATTAGAATTGATTCTAAGGAAACTAACATTTTTTGGTATTTTTAAAAAGAAAAAGGTTTGAAATTTTTACCCTAATTTCTAGCTAATTTTAATTTAAAAAAGATTTAAGTAATTAAACTATCAATTTAAAAATTAATTTTTATTATGGGAAAAAACCTAATTCTAATTTTTTTGTGATTTTTTTTATTGATTTTATGATTAAAATAAAATAAGGTAAATGAAATTAAAAAAAGAATGAAAAAGGGAATGGGCCTAATAGTGTTAGCAACATGGGGGGGGGGGGGGGGGGGGGGGGGGGGTGAAACTGATTCTGATATGCCCAAATGAAATCAGCCAAGTGTCTTGCGTAAGATCCGGTGGAGAATGTGTTTGAGGGTTTACCATGGGGATTTATTTTTGGGCATTGGATCTAAATTGTGGGTGATCCAATGAATTGAGAGTGAGGATATATGGTGGACGTCTAGCCACTGGGAACACCAGAGCTGCATGAATATCATTAGAAAAATCAAAATTGCTGGATCTGAGGTAGAACCCAAGTCCCTTCCCTCATATGCTTACTGGCCTTGCCAATCGCGCTGCTTGTTCATTCATGTATATAATATCAAGCAAATAATATAATGGTAATTCAGTACTAATCCTAGTCAGCAAAAAAAACATGCGCGTCAGGAAATGACTGAGCCAATCAAATTAAAGGAAAATGCCACGCCTACTCCAACCGGAGTCAAACGAGTCCACGATGCCGGAGGGGTTCTCTGATCATCTTCTCCAGGAGGTTCTAATCCTCAAACTTGCAAAAGCGTGGGATTCATGAAGAGTTAAAGGCCCTACCCCATACAAAATAGATCCCTGAATCTGATTCCGACCTTAAATTGGTATAAAAATGCCTCTAACCCTGAAAACAAAACTCTTATGTTTAGAAACCCTAAAAATGGTGATTAGAGTTCCTGGACCTGTACCTTATATGAAAGATGTCATAATACTCACAATCAATGACAATAGCATGAGTACAAAATTAAAATCAATTTATAGCATGTATTTTAAATGTTTCAAAACCAAGTTTTACCAAAATCTAGTGATGCTTGAAGGAGGGATCCTGGGCACGATTTAGCTTGGCTCACGGATGGAGGTGACTCCTGGGACCTTTTGGAGGAAGCTAGGATGATTGTTTTGGATGGAGAAGGCTTAGATTGCTTTATACGATTTTCACTTTTTCTTTGAGAATTTGAATTTTGCTAGGGTCGTTTCTAAAGCAGTTGCTCCTCTTTTTTTTGTTCTGACTTGGTATGTATATATATATGAGGGCAAGATTAGGTCAACAAATATGGTTCCCATCTTTGTACATTACGATGAAAAGATATGATCTTAATCTTGCATAAAACTTTCCATATTTGATCCAATCTCATGCCATTCCATTTTCATGCGTTACTTCCAACCCGTTATGAGTTGTTTGGGCCTCCAATGTGATGGAAAATGAAAGCTGACATACCCCTACAGATCCACTTCCCTTCGAATTTGTTCTCTTCGAAGACTTTAAGCTCCAATTCAAATTACTCCGAGCTTTTCTCATCAGAGCATTATTTCCTTCGAAAGCTCTAAATTTTATTTCGAATTGCACCAGCTTCAATATCATGGCTCCTTCGATTGAGCCACCCTATGCTTTGATTACTTGATTTGAAGAAAATCACCCTGGTCGAATCAACTCTTGTGGAGTTAGGAACAAACAAGGCAAGAATCTGGCCTTTAACTCAAGAATTGAATCCATGATTAAAATTGAATTATTACCATATTTGCAAGGAAAACATGCCATTTTGATCTTTGGCTGAACCTGGAGAGATTTTGATAGGTGTTATGTTTGAATTTGGCTTAAGGCTTTCATCATGGTTCCTTTGATTAAGTCTCAAGCTTTTCTCTCTTCGATGGCTTTGAACTGGACCAATCTAAGCATTATCTTATCGACTGGTCAAAGTTTTGTTTTCCCCCATCGATGGCTCCAAGTCCTGATTCGAATTGCCCATAACTTCCCTTATCATAACATTTGTTTCCTTCGAAGGCTCTGAATTCAAATTGCACCAACTTCGTTATCATGGCTCCTTCAATTAAATATCAAGCCTTGCTCCCTTCGATGGCTCTGCATCCTGATTCGAATTGCTCATATTCTCAGAATCAAAGTTTATTTGTTTGACCCATGGTCTACAAAAATTCGAAATGCTCAAGGTTTTCCTCTCCAATCTGCATGAATTCGGATGACCCATCATCAGAGCTTCTGGAACCCTCTCAGTTCTTGCTCTCTTTGATCTCATTTTCTCTATCTTGGACAATCGGAATGTCACCTTGTTGATATGCCATTGAAGCATCACTTGGTTAACATGCCTGTCGAAAGACACTTTGTATGCCCTAACGAAAGACAACCTTATTTAAGATGTCCATCGAAGGGCCTTATGCCAATCGAAATACCTTTTGTAGATGCCAATCGAAGGGAACTTTGTTGATGCCAATCTAAGGATACTTAACCATCGTTAAAATTTTTTCCTTTTCTTTAGAAAAATGTTTGTAACCACCCATGCAAGAGAAAATCTTGGAAAAACATGAGATGGAAAATTTTGGGGTACAACAGCTGCCCCTGTTCAATCTTCTTAAACCTGAAGATTTAGATTGGCTTGTCTACCTTTTGTGATCTGAAGGTGGAAGATGATTTAACACTAGAGTGCCCAGAAATTTGCACTCGTCTGAAGTGATATTTTTGGTGGATAATATCGGGAATGGGCTTATAGATGCCATTTGGAAAATATGACGGAAGACTATCGGAGATGGGCTTACAGATGCCATTCAAGTAATATGACGGAGAGTTGTCGGAGATGGGTTAGAGATGCCATCCAACATAGGTTCTTAGCTTCATGAGAAGTCTCTTTGTGGGGATTCCTTTTCCTGCTGTCTGAGGAGGAGTCCCTGGGGAATGTTTTAGGCGAATAGAGTTTAGGAGCTTCGGTTGTCCATTATTCTACTGGGGAGTTATCTCTGGGCTGGAGAGACGAAAGTGAGTTGTTATCTGGTCAGGATACAAGCTTCATAACGACCTGCTGAGGATAATAAGACTGACTGCTATCTAGTTGTTTCCCAGTCTTCACAGTGAATTATCGGGGAATATGAAATTAACTGCTATCTGGTCGGCTCTAGGCTTCGTAGTAATTGTATACATTGAATTGTTATCTAGTCGTATCCAGGATTCAGTATTCTTAACTGGATAAGAATCATAAAATCTTAGTGTCGATTTAACTGAACCAAAGAAAGGTCTTTGAATTATATTTAACTGGATAAAGAACCAGAAAATCTTAGTGTCGATTAAACTGAACCTGTAGAGGTCTTGAGTTATCTTTTACTGGATAAAGAATCAGAAAATCTTAGTTTCGATTTAACTGAACCAGTAGAGTGACTACCAGAAAATAATCAGAATAAAATCATTTGTCGATTTAAACTAAACCAGTTGAGGTATTGAATTATCTTCAACCGAATAAGAATCGGAAAAATCTTAGGGTCGATTTGACTGAACCAGAGAAAGGTTTTGTATTAACTTTAACTGCATAAAGAATCAGAAAAATCTTAGGGTCGATTTGACTGAACCAGAGAAAGGCCTTGAATTAACTTTAACTGGATAAAGAATCAGAAAAATCTTAGGGTCGATTTGGCTGAGCCATAGAAAGGTCTTGAATTAACTTTAACTGGATAAAGAATCAGAAAAATCTTAGGGTCGATTTGACTGAACCAGAGAAAGGTCTTGAATTAACTTTAACTTCTGCAGAAAACGCTGGAATAGCCTTTCGTCAGAGGTAACCTTTGAAAAGACTGTCAGGTCATGAAAGTAGTTTGTGATGTTTGTTGATTGATTTTTCCTGAAAAGGTAAAGAGTTAGTCATATGAAATGTCATGATGTATGAAATGCATTGTGTAATGACGTTCTCAAAATAAATGAGATTATGCTGTATGCAACATGTGTGTGCATGCCATGATGTATGGACATGAAATGCTGTCGCGGCATTTCCTAGTCTGGGAAAATAAATCCCTGACTGGTGCTGGAGAATCCTAGGAAGCTGAATCTTTCATTTCCACTAGGTATGATGAGTGGAGATGATTTGCCGAGGATTCTTCTTTCCGTTTGAGGATACTCTGTCGGGGATCTTTGACTTCTTCTTGAGAATGCTCCACTTGGGAGAAGATGCTATGTTGGAAGGTTTTACCAATATAGAGAAATAAACTCTGTTGGAGGATGAACTTCCGCAGCTAGAGAAATAAACTCTACCAGGGATGAGGCTTTATAAACTATTTGAGATTATAAAGCTTAGCTGGAAACATAGATTTTAGTTCTCTGAGGGAACTTTGCCGGAGGAGGTAATTCCTGCTTGGGGAAGAAGAGATCAAAACTTTGGTTGTTTTCACTCTGTGGGGAACATAGAAATCACTAAGACGTATGCCGAGGAAGTAGCAGCGACTTTGCAGTAGGACATTTCTGCTTTTGTACCCGCTGGAGAACATAATTGTGGGGACTAAAAATGGCTTTTTAGACTTGGTCCCTTCTCTTAAAGTCATTAGCAACTTTGTTTCTATTTTTCATGCAAGTATTTACAAACAGTAATCATATTCAAATGCATATGTCAAAAATAATCACTGGACATTTTTTGCAAAAGAAAACAGAAAAAATAACAACGAAAAGCTTTGTACTTTCAAAGAAATGATTTGTATTGATTTTGAAGTTTGCCTATAATAGGCATTTTTTTGTATAAAGAGACTGACATTCTAGTAGGAGAATGTCACTGTGAAAATGAAAACTATAAAAAATAGTGTACAAAGAGAAAACAACTATGTGTAATAATCCCATTGAGTTTCAATTCTGCTATTGCCCTAATGTCCTTGAGCGTCTCATCACTTTGCTACTTGTCTGGAGTTGACTGGATTGATTAGTATTATTTGAGCTTGATAGTTGATACTGAAGTCTGGTGGAAAGGTGATCGAACGAGACATAGTTATACGCTTAAAAATCCCTAACTTTTGCATGGACCGCCCTTTCGTGTTTGCGGTCCACTGGGATACCCTTTTTTTCCCAAGCCTTCTTTTAAGGTTTTCGACTTGTCGGGTGTACAGATTCGTTTGTATTTATCCCTAATGTTTGCTCGATCCCTATTGGTTCACTAGGATGCCCTTATTTTTGCCTAGGCTAGTCAACCTAGCGGGCCTTCATTCATGCGTAGTATCTTTTAACTATGTCTTCATTCATCGGGTGGGGAAGGTCGTCACCGTCCATAGTGGTCAAGATCATGGCTCCACCGGAAAATATGTTCTTGATCACAAATGGCCCTTCGTGTGTGAGAGTCAACTTGCCCCTGGGATCACCTTGTGGTAGTATGATGCGTTTGATTACCAAATCACCAACTTGATATACCCGTCGTCTGACCTTCTTGTTAAAAGCCTTGATCATACGCTTCTGGTTTTCCTGACCATGACAAACAACCACTAACCTTTTTTCATCAATCAGGTTCAGTGGGTCAAGTCGGGTCTGGATCCAATCATCTTTGTTCAGCTCTGCATCCTTCATGATTCTCAAAGAAGGGATCTAGACTTCAATAGGTAGGACAACCTCCATATCATACACTAGAGATAAAGGTGTTGCTCCTGTTGACGTTCGTGCTAAGGTGCATTAACCATGAAGACCAATTGGTAACATCTCATGCCAATCTTTGTATGTCACCGTCATCTTCTGGATGATCTTCTTAATATTCTTATTAGAAGCTTCTACAACACTCATATTCCGTCGGTAAGGAGAAGAGTTATGATGATGGATCTTGAATTGCTTACAGAGTTCGGTGATTATAGTGTTGTTGAGATTTGTACCATTATCTATAATGATTCTTTCGGGGATACCATACTGACATATAAGTTTATGCTTGATGAACTGCACCATAACATTCTTGGTAATAGAAGCGAATGAGGCAGCCTCAACCCACTTCGTGAAGTAATCAATGACGACTAGGATAAAGCGATGCCCGTTTGAAGCGGTAGGTCTGATTTCTACGATCATGTTAATGCCCCACATTTCAAAAGGCCAAGGAGAAGTCAAGACATTCAAAGGAACCAGTGGTACATGTACTTTATCAGCATAAATCTGGCAATTGTGACAAGTCCTAGAATGTTGATAACAGTCTTCTTCCATAGTGGACAAATAGTATCCATCCCCTAGGATCTTTTTAGCCATGGTGTGTGCACTAGAATGGGCACCAAAGGTACCTTCATGTAAATCTGCCATAATCCTCTCTACTTCACTCTTGTCAACACACCGAAGTAAAGTAGAGTTGTGGTTGCTCTTGTAGAGGATTCCATTACTGAGGAAGAACTTTACGGGGAACCTTCTCAGAAACTTCTTATTATTGACAGATGCCCCCTCAGGATATTCTTGAGCCTCGAGATACCTTTTCACTTCATGGAACCAAGATTTGTCTATTACCCCTTCAGTGTCGATCTCATAGAAGTAAGTTGGTTCATCCAATCTCTCAATAGTGATCTGAGGAGCCTCATTGTCCCATCTGACCTTGAACATGGATGACATAGTAGCTAGCGCGTTCGCTAACTGATTCTCTTCTCGTGGAAAATGTTCAAAGGTGACTTCTTCAAAGTGTGAAAGCAATGTCAACACCTGTTCTTTGTAGGGGATAAGATTAGGGTGCTTCATGTACCACTCTCCTTTGATTTGACTTATTACCAAGGCCGAATCTCCGAAAACACTCAAGAACTTGATCCTCATGTCAATAGCAGTTTTAAGACCCATGATGCACGCTTCATACTCAACCATATTATTGGTAAAGTTGAAACAGAGTCTGGAAGTGAAAGGAGTATGACAGCCCTCGGGAGATATGATTACAACACCGATGCCATTACCAAGTGCGTTGAAAGCTCCATCAAAAACCATAGTCCATCGGGATCCTTTCCCAGATCCTTAATCCGGTCCAGGTTCTTCACAATCAGTTACTAACATGATGTTCTCGTCCAGGAACTCAAAATTCATGGATTAGTATTCGTCCACAACCTGATGAGCCAAATGATCAGCTAATACACTTCCCTTAATTGATTTTTGGGTTGTGTATTAAATGTCGTATTCAGTCAAGATCATTTGCCATCTCGCTATTCTTCTGGAGAGAGCGGGCTTCTCGAAGATGTACTTGATAGGATCCATCTTAGATATCAATAAAGTAGTGTGGGTCAACATATACTGTCTCAGTCAACGAGCAGCCCATGCTAAAGCGCAACAAGTTTTCTCGAGCAATGAGTATCTTATTTCATAGTCGGTAAACTCTTTGCTAAGGTAGTATATTGCATGCTCTTTTCGACCTGACTCGTCTTGCTGCCTCAGCATACACCCCATTGAATTATCTAACACTGTTAAGTACATTATCAAATGTCTTCCTTCAATCGGAGGCATCATAATTTGAGGCTCTAGTAGGTATTCCTTGATTCTGTCAAAGGCAGTCTGTCATTCGTCATTCCACTTTACCACTTGTTCCTTCTTTAGGAGTTTGAATACGGGCTCACAAGTCGCAGTTAGATGGGAAATGAACCTGGAAATGTAATTTAGGCGTCCCAAGAAACCTCTAACTTCCTTTTCAGTGCGCGGAGGCAGCATCCCTTGTATAGCTTTTACCTTTGCAGGGTCTACCTGGATACCCTTGTCACTGACAATGAAACTAAGGAGTTTACCAGACCTTACCCCAATGGTGCACTTATTCGGATTTAGCCTTAACTTGTATGTCTTTAGTCTATCAAACAGCTTTTGCAAGTGGTCAAGGTGCTCTTCTTCCTTTTAAGATCTGGCTATCATGTTATCAACATAAACCTCTATCTCATGGTGAATCATATCATGGAACAAAGCTACCATAGCTCGCTGATAGGTTGCCCCAACATTCTTCAACCCAAATGGCATCACTTTGTAACAGAGAGTGCCCCATTGTATGACGAAAGTGGTCTTCTCCATGTCTTCGGGTGCCATCTTGATCTGATTGTAACCATAGAAACCGTCCAAGAAGGAAAATACCATATGTTGTGTGTTGTTGTCAACCAGAACGTCAATATGGGGAAGCGGGAAGTCATCCTTGGGGCTTGCCCTGTTCAAATATCTGTAGTCCACACACATCCGTACTTTTCCATCCTTTTTAGGCACCAGAACTACGTTAATAGCCCATTATGGATAGGAGGTGACAACTAAGAACCCTGCGTTGAACTGCTTCATAACTTCTGATTTGATCTTCTCTGACATTTCAGGGCACATACGACAAACCTTCTATTTTACCGAAGGGCGGTTCTCTTTTGTCGGCAGGAGATGAACCATAATATTGGTGTCAAGTACTGGCATGTCTTTGTATGACCAGGCAAAGATCTCGACATAATCATGCAACATCTGAATCAATCATTGTTTGACACTAAGCTTCAAATTTGCACCTATCTTGACTTCTTTTATGTCCTCTTCTATACCTAGATTCATTGTCTCAACTGGCTCTTCATGAGGCTGTATAACCCTTTCTTCCCATTGTAACAGTCTGACAAGTTCTCCTGGTACCTCACAATCTTCCTCACCTTCTTCCTTGGCTTGGTTGATCGGATTCTCAAAGTCATAACTGGCAATAGCAGAACCGTTATCAATGGGATCCAGAATGGATATGGATCTGCAGTTTGATGCGTGAGTGTGTGTAAGATCATAGTTGCATTGATAAAATAAAGCAGAAAAGAAAGAAAGAGAGCGCAAAATTTGTATGCAAAAAATGTCCAATGCTTTATTAATGACATATGATATTCAAACATGATAACCCTCACAAATAAACCATTGTGCCCCGGGTAAGGCACATGGCCATAGAGTTTATATTTTTCATTCATTACATATCCAGAAAAACAAAAAGACAATTACTCATGCATAAAAGTAATCGGCATGAAGTCTTTAGCTGTCTAGTTACTGGGTCCACCATTGGTAGTAGGGAAGATCCAACTATCCATGTCATAGTCATCATCACTGTCTTCTAAAGTGTTGATTCCATGATTGCTGATGCGTAAGGGAGGTCCTCCGATGCAAGCATGACGAATATCCCTTTGAGCCCCTGAAGAGAGACCCAAACCAAACTTATCAGATTTGTATGAAATGTCAGGGAGTTGGCAAATGGTACACCCACCTTCTTCAATTACTGCTTTGGCGTCCTTGAGAGAAGCCATTTTCAAGGAAGGTCTGGTGATCTTCGGCATACTGGTAACAATCTCGGTTGCAGCCATGGTCTGAGGCACCACTTAAAAGTTCTGAGAAGGGGTCTCGATGAATTCTCCATCCATTTCCACATACCTGAAAGAGTTCAGGTGGCTTACCATGTACTCCTCATCACCACGTACTGTGACAATCTTTCCCCTCACCGGGTACTTCAACATATGATGCAGAGTGGAAGTACTAGCTCCAGCCCCATGGATCCAAGGGCGTCCCAACAAACATGAGTAAGATGGTTGGATGTCCATCACGTATAAGGTGGAGTCAAAGGGTCTGAGAACCAACTTTGATAGGGATGTTCACCTCCCTGTGCACCATTATTTTTGAACCATCGAAAGCCCTTACCACAATGTTGTTGGGCTTCAGAGTCAAACCTTCGCAGTCTAATCTGTCAAGAGCCTTCTTGGGCAGAACATATAGCGATGAACCAATATCTACTAAAACATGGGCCAAAGTGGTGCCCCTGCATTCGATGGAGACATGCAGTGCATCATTGTGTTTTCTTCCTCTGGGTGTCAAATCAGCATCAGAAAAATCCAGTCCATTATCAATGGTCAAACTAGCCACACAATCTTAGAATTGGTCAGCGGAGGTTTCCTGCGGCACATGAGCAGTCTTGAGGAATTTTACTAAAGCCTTTGCATGAGCTTCAGAACACAATAGTAGGGCCAACATTGAAATCTTGGAAGGGGTATGCCCCAGCTGTTTGACCACATTGTAGTCGCTCTTTTTAATTATTTTCAAGATTTCTTCCATTTATTTCTTAGAGACCTCTGGAATGGATTCTGAATGCGCCTTTGTATGGACAGGATCGACCAATATGTCTTTTCCCCGAGTCTCGGACGACTCGGTGACAGAGGTGGTGACATGGGTAATCACAGGAGTTTTAGTGGTAGTATTAGCAGGAACAGCAGTAGGAATGATCACAAGCATAGTAACGGCTTTATGAGGAGAAATCTCGGGTGAGAACACTCTTCCGCTTCTTGTTATTTTACTGGTCCAAACGATATTATCGATGCCGGGATCAGTATTTCCAGAAACTTTGTCTTCGGCAGCCAACATGTCTTGCTTAACGCCATGGTAAGACACGCCATCCCCATAATTCCAGGGAAAAGCTTTGTCCTAGGAATATGGTATTGGCCATGGCATAATGATGATCAGGGGAGCTAACTTTGGAGCAGATGTAATCCTGACGGGTCTTTTGGTGGAGACTCTGAGAGGATTGGCGAAAATGGTTATAATCGAAACATCTTTACAGGAAACAGTTGTGACATAAGTCTTCTCAAATAGAATCTCTTTATCATCCATCAAGCGCTGAACACCTGCCTTCAACAAATAGCAACCAGTTGGTAGAGATAAACATACGTGGCAATCTTTACCACATTCCGAAAATAAACCGGCTTGCAACAGATTCCACTTAAAAGTCATGAGAGGAGTAACAAGTTCCTCAACAAAAGTAACAAACATATCATCATCAACAGCATTAACACCACGACCGTGTTTGGGCATGGGAGCAGTTATAACATTAGGAATTTCCGGAGCATCGAATTCAATCTCCTTTTCCTCGATCAGATCCTGCACCTTATTCTTTAAAGTCCAATAGTTTTTTGTATCATGGCCTGGCTGTTGAGAATGGTAAGCACACCGAGCCTTTGGATTATAGTGAGGAGATACAGTGTTGGGATTTTTGGGAGCTTCCCTTAAATTTAACAGATTGGATTTCAGTAAGTGAGGCAAAACTTGAGACAAAGTCATATTAATCCGGGTAAACTGTCTCGTAGACCTTTCTGCTCTAGGCTGATTATTCTGCTGTTGAGTAGCTGTGATCGGTGGATCTGGAACTGACTGTTTAACGCTGGTTCGTGAAATGTCGCGGAAGCAAGAGTCGCCACCGTCTTTTATTTTCTCCAAATGGAAAGGACAAAAGCACAGAAAAATTCCTTATAGAGATTGCTCTCGGTTCGGGAGGTAGATTATAGAAAGGGAAGGTGTTAGCACCCTTTCTATCCATGGTTATCCATGGGCTCTTAGATACTTGCTCATTTGTGTTTTCAAAAATGGTTTGTTTGCTTTTCAACTGTGGGTTTTAAAAAGTTTCTTTGAAAATTCCAGTTCGACTCTTGTATCGGTCCTCAAGAGTGTTTGAAAAATTGCTTTCGAAAGCTTTTTGAAAATGTGTTGGTGTGAAAAGTATTTTTGATTTGTTTTGAAATTTAGAGCAAGTATCTAGAGTCGTCTACCTACCCTAAGGAATTCGTCTGTGTAAATGTCCTTTAAAGTAGTTCCATCCCACCATTGAGAGGTAGGTAGCACCACCGTTGGAGTTGTTCGGGTCAATTCGTGGTTCGGGACATGGTGATCACCGGAGCAATGGGAAGACACCCTAGAAGCTACCCTCATGCCAGGTTCCCGGATCATGAGGACTTACTAAGACATCCTCTACTCGACGATCACCTTTCGAGGCAAGGCAACAGTGAGGCGTACCCTAGGGGTGGTGTGTGCGAGTTGTGTGTCGTTTTCATTGATATTTTGTCTTGTCATGTTCATTGTGATCTACGCTTGATTTTATTATGGTCCATACATTCTTTCATGCTTTGTTTAACAGTTAATATTTGCGGGAAAATAAATCTAAACTATTACAAATGGCGCGGGTCCACATCGCCAAAATTAAACCGGACCCGATTTGACAGAAAAGTGAATAAAGTAAAAATAAAAGTGCGAGAAGTTTAAGTTACATGGCTTCGGGACAGATACATAATTATTTAAGCGAAATAAAATAAATACGCAAATTAAATAAATTACGAACGAGGGTGTTGGACCCTTTTGCAAAATATTATTAATAAGGAATTAAAATTAAGAATTAAAAGAAAATGTTTTTTTAGTATTTTTGTGTTTTTTAAGATTTAATAAAAAAGAATTAATTAAAAACTAAAATGAAATGTTAAACCTAGTTCTAATTATTTTTAAGTTTATTATGAAAGTATTAAAATTTAATCCTAAATTAAAACTAAGTTTTTTTTCTTATGTACAATTTAACTATAAAAAATAAATAAAATAAACATTATTATTGTGAAAGAAAAATTAAAAGGAAATAAAAATTATCACTTAAACCTAATTCTTCTTTTGGATTTTTAGTTACTAAAAGAATTAAAATTATATCCTAATTAAAACTAAATATTTACATGTGAAACTACTTATAAAAATAATTAAAATAAATATTATATTTTGCTCTTTTTCTGATTTTTTGTGTATTTTATAATTTGTAAAATATAATTAATTAAATTAAAACAATTGAATAAAATAAAATAACAATTAACAATAAAATAAAAATGAGTAAAAAAGAAAGGAATTGCAAACCAGGGGGGTTCAGGCCCTAAAGTGGAGGTATTGTCCAAGCAAATCTGGCCCAATGACCTTCAGAATTCGTTGACTTTCCAGGCGCCATGTGGCTCTTTTGACTAGGGTTCAGGGTGTTCATCAATTCTATGCCTTTGGATTGATCTCCAGGGGGACGTGTCATGCTTGATTGGGAGGCACATAGTATATCCACACATTAAACGCTGCATGGGATTAGTTAATGAAAAATAATATTGAACATGTGAAAGACCTGGGGTTCGAACCCAGGTCTTGGACGTCATTGCCTTTACCACTTGCCAGCTGAGCCATGAAACGTATGTTAACATATTATAATAAATAAATAACAAAAAGAGAAACGAACGCATCAGTGGTTCAGCGCGCGAATTTTTAAACGCACCAACCATCGTTCGCCACGAGGTCATCGTCCTCATTGCTTTATTTTTTTTCTGAAACGAAAACGCATTGGCCACGGTTTTCTACGCGTTGCAGAAGGCAGGCTATTGGAAAATAGCGAATAGGGCTATGATGTACATAAATTGATCGCAAATGGTGTTTCCTGTTCGTCCAGGCTTGCTGAATACAACCATCATGGTCTTGAGGGCCAATTTTACTTGATCTTAAAAGCCCTAATTCCTCATCCTGAAAACCCTAGAATTTAAACATGGTGGAATCGAATATAACGCATAATAATTCAATCAAAACATTGGGTTAGCTTCAGAACAAGGTAATTAACATGAATCCATGAATAAAAATCACAAAGAATGTGTAAATCATGATGCACGACTCTGAAATTTTCCTTGCACAGGTACGGTTTGTTTTACCAGTTCTTGGAGTTTTGAGGGATGATTCTGATTGGAATACACTCAATAGGCCTTGAGCAAGCTTTTTGAATGAAAATTAAGCTTTGAATCGCTTTGTAACCTTGTTTTCAGAATTTGAGTTTATGGAGAAAAATTCCAAGTTTGTCTATGGCCTTTGAGCGCAGCCTTCAGTGTCTGAGCATTAGGGTTCTCTTTGTGCTTATGTAATGAGGCTATTAGGTTAAGAAAATTGATAAAAATCCCTTGTAATCTTTGATTGAAGATTTGATTTGCTTAAGGATCTTTTTGAATCTTTCTCACATGTTCTTGTATCAATTTGCATTCAATCACCCCAAATCTTTCCTAATTTGCCTTTACACGAAATATTGAGTCTAGAATGTGTACAAAAAGATTGGTTAGGGTGAATTAAATATTTTCCACATATTAAAATGATTTAAATGAATTAATATTAATAGAAATTCAAATAAATAAATAAATAATGAGAAAATACTTCCCTTTGGGCCAAATGGTCGTGCATATGCTTGGAATGATGAATCATGGAAGAAAAATGGGCCCATTAGCAATTTTAGGTCATTTGGATCAAAGTTGACTTTTCAAAATATCCAAAAATTTCCCAACTTCCACAAGGAATAACTTGCTCAATTTTTAAGCTTTTCTCATGTTCTTGGACATTTTGGAAAGGTCTTTGAGTCCTCTAACCAATGTCTTTGGTCCCATGTCATTTTGATTTACCAATCTCAAGTTATGGCCTTTGACTTAAAGTCCCTTTTTGTTGACTTTTGAAAATGACCTATAATGTTGAAATTAATAACTTTTTGTGAGAGCATTTCTTGGACTTGAAGTATGAAGATGAGTTGTAGGAAATGTCTTTCTCTTCAAAATGAGCTTTGGATGGGATTTTTCTGATAATCCATGTGAAAGTTATGCCCTGGTCAATTTCAGTTGACTTTTTCAGCTGTCCAAATATAGTAACTTTTGCATTTTGATGATTTTCTGAGCCAAATTTTGAGAATCATGATCAAGCATTGATCAAATGATGTTTGTGGCTTCAAAATGATATGTTGACCAAAAATTTGAACTTTTGACTGTCAAATGACCATTTTGCCCCTACAGTTGACTGTAGTGCAATTTAGGGTTTTGACTGTGCAATTTTGAGCTGAATGCCTTGAAACTTGATATGAGGATACTTGACCATATTTGTAGGCATATGAGACTTGATTGGGCCTTTGAAAACTCCATTTTCTTGATCAGAACCCAAACCCTAGTTTTGACAGTGTAGGGGATCTTTGCACTGTGCAATTCTTGGGGAACTTTGCAGCTTGGCTTGGCAATTTCTTGGAGAATATGGGAGGGCAAATTTTGGGGTGCAACAGTAGCTGTAGGCTTGGATATCATTACTGCCCCTACTGTTGGACGTCGTTCGGTTCTGCCCTGATTTCTTTAACTGTAAGCAACACTGACCTCTTTCTTTCCCACGAAAGGTCTTTTTCCTGCACTTGAAGAGGCATCTTTCTGAATCTTGCCACTTCTAATACTAGCTTCCACTCTTTCTCAGTTAGGATCAGCTCAATAAAACCAGATGAGGAGCTTCCAATCAGATGGTTGAAAAATGGACCAGATAGAGTACCTAGAACATATCCACCAACTACCTATCAGACAGAGGGGGTTAGACTCTTCCTGCTAGGTCTCTCCACTTCTGGGCATAGTATTTAAAACCCTCGCTTGACCCCATGGACATACTTTGGATTTGTGTGTGAGTTGGAGCAAGGTCCACATTATATTGGTATTGCTTATAGAAAGTAGCATCCAGGTCTTCCCAGTTACGAATATTGGTTCCCTCCAGCTGATAGAACCATTCAAGCTTAGTCCCAGATAGACTGTCTTGGAAGAAGTGGACCAATAAATCCCTGGCAGTGGTGTGATTCCGAATCTTCCTCACATAAGATCGGAGATGCATCTTGGGATACGAGACCCCATCATACTTAGCAAACACCGGAACCTTAAACTTCTACGAGATGAAAATCCCAGAAACCAAACCCAGCTCTTCAAAATCCATCCCAGGTACCTTCTGGATCTCCATTGCATTCATACGGTCCTCCAGCTGTTTGTATTTATCATCAGCAGAAGGATACTGCTCCTCATTATAGTCAGATTCATTATCAGATTCCTTCGGGCTGAGGTCTTTTTCTCTCGTCTCCTCTTCCTGGTTGTCTCCTTCTTTTGATGAAGTTACCAGTTCTGAAGCTCGCCGTACTGGTCCTATGACCCTTCTTCCCAAGTTTACTACACCAGTTGGTTTCTTTGGCTTCTTCTTTTTATCCTTCAGTATGAGAGCTTTCAGATCTTCTTTCCCTTTAGCTAGAGCGACGATCATTTGCTGGAACTGAGCATTTTGTTCCTGGAGATCCTTGACGTATTGTTCAAGAGCCATTTCTTCACTTGCTGAAATAAGCAGCGAAGAAGATAAGAATCATGTACTGAAGACCTGCTAATGTAATGACATGTATGATATGCGTATGCAATGTTTTCGAGGACTTTGGGAAATTTAACTTTGTGAGCCAAAATTCGACAAAGATATTATTAGTAGAGTTCAAAATTAAATTGCCTTTTAGGCTTAGAATTGAAAAATTCTAAAAATTAAGAAATCAAGTTTCCCATGGGCGGCTTCCTCTTCGTGGTGAGATATACATTAAGACCTTTTTCCTCATGAATTTGCTTCGTGAGCTCCAACACTTCCCTCTCATGGGTATGGAAATAATCTCTATAGGTATCCCGCTCTTTCTTCAGCTGAATCCAGGATCTCTGTAGCTCTTCAAGATCAGTAGGCATGTCAATATAAAGAATTGTATAAGGAGAATCCCCTTCAGTAATGGGCTCCATAATCACTCGTAAGATGGCTATATATGGCATCACAAGGTTCTGAGCATGAGCTCGTACCCATTGGAGATAAGGTTCCATAGGGATGGAAGTCTTTGGCCCCAAAGTCTTAGTATCAAATATGTTTACCATGCCCCAAGCTCGTATGAACCTCTGATGATAGCCTTGAAAATCATCCTCATAGTTAAACACAATGCCTTAGATAAGCATCTCGTGAGGACCATCCCTTCGAGCGTAACCAAATTGTCGAAGAGCCAGGGAAGGATTATAAGTTATGCCTCCCCTAATTCCAAGTAGTGGGACTAGGGAATTCCCTGCAGCGGTCAATAACAGAAATATCTCCCATAGATCGGGAATACTAGATAATATTCGCGTGAGAAAGTGACATTATCCTTTGTGACCAGCCCAAACCTTCTTCATTCCTCAATACTGATTTAGGGAGGTGAGAAATAAACCACCTCGAAAGCAATGGCACAAAACAAATAAGAATCCGTCTTTTCTTCATGGTACAAGTGTGGAAGGTATGCAAGATGTTTCTGAGTAAAGTGAGCACAGGGTTGCGAGAGAGGAAGACCTTGATAGAATTCACATCTATGAGCAAGTATGGATTAGAGAACAAGATAAACCTTAGATTAGAAGGGCCAAGACCTCCTCAAAAGCCTGGAAGTTCAAATCATCTCAAAACAGCTGAGCCTTCTCTATTAGGAACTTGGATAGAAAACCCTTAACTCTGCTTCTTCTTTCCCAGTTGGGTACAATGTCAGACTGTGTCAGATGCAAAGCTGCTGCAATAAACTCCAGCTTTGGAGCTTCTTCAAAACCGGTGAAAGGAAACTGATCCAAAATAGGTATGCCCAATAACTGAGAGAGTTCTTCCATGGTGGGTACCAGCTGATAGTCCGAAAAAGTGAAGAAATTATGCTTAGGGTCAAAGAATTGAAAGAGGATACTCATCATATTCTCATTAAAAACCGAGGTAAACAGATTGAGAAGTCGACCATAGTTCTTGGTAAATGAAGAAGTCTCGGGAACCCTTGATAATAACTCTTTGAGTTGGAGAGGTATTCTCACGAAGCTGACTCGGATAGTATTTCTACGAGCGGAAGGCATGATCTGCAAAACGGAACAAAGATAAATTCCCTTGGTCCTTGAAATGGTTAGTGAAATGAAAAATGGATGTTATGATGTTCATGATGTCATGATTATGCTTAAATCATAGATAAACACAAGCAAATCACACAATAGACCATAGGTTCAAAGGCTTGCATAAGGTTTAACGTAAGTACCCTCTTGAATGTTCAGTTGGTTCAACCTGTCTTAGAAACAGTAACCGGGTTCTAAGGAATCTCAATATCACTGATCTTTCTTTATCGGTATTATTTCAGCTTAGAAATCTTTTCTTGCGGTCGAAACATCCCAAAAGTTCGATCTCAATGAGTGTAGCATCGAGTATCAACTGATTCCCAGCTTTACACCAAGTCTGACTATCTCACTACTTTCTAATGGCCAAGTTTGTTCAACTAAGGTTCTAAGGTTTGTTAGTGCTTCACGACACCATGTGGCGGCCCCGTATTCTCCTCGATTCAACACAAGGGATATCGGTACCAACCAAAGTGTGACACCAACACAGCTATTTCTTCAACCATTATGGTCTACACCGTATAGTCTCCACGATCTATTGTTGTTTACCTAAAAAATGTCCCCAGATACGGGTATAGGATCTATATAAGAATACCCCAACAAACCCTTAAAAGTAAAGCAATCAAAGAAAACAAAGAAAGCAATTTTAAAATGAACTAGACCCTAAGGTAATCCCCTCTTTTTATCTTCTCCCCAGCAGAGTCTCCAGTTATGTGATACGATGGAAGAATCGACTGTTATACTGGTTTTGCATTTTGTATTCGCAAATGTGCGGTAAGCAAGAGTCGCCACTGACTTTTCTTTTATCTGATAAAGGAAATGGTGAAAAGAACAGAAAAAGACCTTTTTCGAGATTTTGAGTAAGGGGATAGATTATGGAAAGGGAAGGTATTAGAACCCTTTCCATCTTTGGTTTTCCACGTGCTCTTAGGTACTTGCTCATTTTTTAAAACTGCTTTCGTGTTTGTGTGTTTTTAAAAAATTTGTTTGCTTTATGTAACTCTTGTATCAGTCCTCAAGAGTGTTGATAAAGCGTGTTTTTGAAAATGGTTTTGAAAGTGTAGTGTGAAAAAATAGTTTTTTTGAGCAAGTACTTAAAAGCTATCAGTTGTACCCCAATTTTTGCCCCTAAGATCCCTTCATCATACCATGTTGATTCAATCACAACAAGATCACATTAGGGCTTTTGGTTCTTCTCCATATCTTTAGCATTGCTTTTTGAGGAATCCCAAAGCACCTTGACTTGTTTTCTTTTGTGATCATGAATATTTTGTTTTGATTTTCTTTCTAATTAATAAAATGCAATGTTGGTTTGTCTTACTTTTTAATAATGTAGGTAAAGGCAATGAGGTTTAACAAGTTGCTTCATGGGCTCATGAGTTTATTTCCATGCCCTAGTCAATAAATCTTGAGAAATTCAAACCTCACCGTTGAAGTTGTTTTGGAAGAAATGGCACGACAAGGCTTATTTTGGTTCAACATATTTCAAAGTTATCAAAATTGATTCAAAAGTACAAGGGGTTGATGGAAGAAGTTGTCATGATTAGACAAGGTCTTGTTCCTAATTGTCACAAGAGCATATTTCTCTCAAATTTCAAGATATGGAAGTGGTTTTGGTGGCTATGAGTCCTCATCATCATCCTCAACACCTTCTATTCACAAAACAATAATATTGGCACAAGAAGTTTGTTCAAACTTGTTAAACTTCCTCAAAGCTTTCTCTTGATCTAGAAGCTAGGGTTTTGAGTGATTCCAAAGACATCTTTCTATTTAAAGGGTTATCAACAAATCACTTCAAAAGTTACAAGGAGTTTTCATGTGGAAGGAACTTGGTGAAGAAGAAAGATTACAAGTCATCCAGATGAATCCACAATTTTCCATATTTGACTTCAAATGGTCATAACTTGGTTAATTTTTATCACCTTGAGTCCATTATTTTTCCATGATTATCTTGAATATTTGTACTTTTTGCGTTCTTTTATGTGCAAAGTGAGAAAATGGATGGAATTTGCCTTAAGGATACAAAAGATTACAGGTCATTTCATGATTTTTGGCCAACTTCAACAAGTCATAACTTGATAAATTTTTGGAGATTTTGAGTGGTTCAAGTTTCAAAATGTCATTCAAGAGATATACTTCATTCCATCTTTTTTGGTTAAGAGCAAATTCCAAGTGGAAGGCCATGTTTGGATGCAAAGGATTATAGGTCATTTTTGAAGAAGAATTTGAAATATTTCTAAGTATGGAAAGTCAACTCTTTTTCTTCAGCTTTGACTCCATGTAACTTTCGGCTCAAGCATCCATTTGGTTCTATTTTTTTTCCATTGTTAAGCTTGTAACCTCGTCTATCCAAAGAATCAAGAATTATGCCCTAAGACCCCTTGAGCTGGAAATGCCATGGATTTGAATTTGGTAACTTGAAACTGAATTTTTCACAAAGTCAGAATTTTGAAATCTATAATGTGACTTCTAAACACAAGATTTATGCACGTTTTTCATTTAAACTTGATTAGCAAACTTGCCAAAAGTGATTAGCACCCCAAAACGCAAGATTTGGTTGAGTTTTGATGGAAATGAAGTCACACTTCACTCGTGCTCGACCATCACTCAATTTCCGTACAAACTTCCTTGTTTCTTCAAATTTTCATTCCCATTCACTTCCCTATAAATAGAGGGTCATCCCCCATCCATTTTCCCAAGCTTAGAGAGCCAAGAACACCCTGCCAAAACCTCACACGAACCCATCTGTTTTGAATTCAGTTTCTGAGATTTAAGCTCCCTTTTTCAAAATTCTTTGCGCATTCATCATCCTTGAGCATCATATAAACTCTCCAGCACTTAAACCAATCAAAACGAGCCATAATTCAAGCTACATAAGTCCAGTTTCAGAGCTTCTTACTTGAACTTCGAAAAGGTAGAATTCTCCACCATTTGGATCCAAATCAAGCACTAATCTATTCTACTCTTTCTCCTAATTCTAATGCTGCTTACAATTTTTAAATCCATTGAGAATTGAGAGAGAAATCTCAAATTGAAGGTGCTCTCTATTTTCTGGTTCATTGATTCATATCTCTCTCCATACTTTATATAAATTTGGCGCGATGGTTCTGTTAGAATCGTCTTGAAGAGACGAGTTCAATGATGCTAGCCTGGGATCCTAATTTTTCCATTTTGAGGATCTCACAAAATCCTCATTGCAGGGTGTATGGAGTTTGAAGATGATGACATATCTCGTCTCGGCCAATGATAACGTGCCAAATGTTTTAATTTCATTGGTTGCCCTTTTTCTGATCCCATGTGTATTTCACTAAGGTCCATATTAAGCACAGTGCGCCTGGTCCAATGGATTGGCTTACTAGCGTGTTTTGACTATGATCTGATGGTCCACATCTTTTTAGTTTTATTTTATTTTCTGATTTTATATTTTTATTGATTAAATTTTCAAAAATTCATAACTCTTTTATTTTTTATCCAAAAATTATGAAAAAATTCACAAAAATACTTTGAATTATTTCTAATCTCATGACTATTTTTTCACATTTTTATTTTAAAATTTGGTATTTTTTATATTTTTTGTACTATTTGTTTCTTTTAATTACTTAAAAAATACTTTTTGACATTTTTAAATTCTGGAAAAATTCATTAATATTATTTTGCATATTTTTGACTTTCCGAAAATTTTATGGAATTTTATATTGAGGTTTAATATTTTTTACCTATTTTATGTTTATTTTAGCAATTTTAAATAGTTTAAAAATAGTTTCTGACTTTTAAAAATCACCAAAAATTTTATAAAAATATTTGGATCCACTTCTGATTTTTCTATGGCCTTACTTCTCATTTCTTGATTAATTTGAACATAATTGATATTTTTCTCATTATTTTATTTTTTAAAAAACATTTTTTTAATCCTTTTTTATATTAAATTTGATATTATTTTGTGATTATTTTCTGACTAATCTTGGGTTAGGTTTTGGATCATGAATTTTATTAACATCATTGGATCCATGGTGTTGAGTTTAACTCCAAAAAAATGGATGAATGATTTTAATAATAGTTTGATTAAAATTTAATTCAAATGTGGTTTGTACATTTTTTCCCCATCCCTCTTCATCTCATCCCCTTCTTATTGCACTAAAGTTTGTTGGAGCATGATCTCTATATCATGTCTCAAAAATAATGATGCATAGATTGCTATTGACCGACCTCAAAATAGGTGCGAGTTTAATATAAGTCCACTTATGATTATTTAACATAGCGCTAAATTTTGTCCCGATTCGAGTAAATGATCATTCATGGCCAAAACTTATGATTGCAAGCCCAAGTATGTTAATTTGATCTCTTTGATCCAATAACCTTGAGATTCATTGTGTGGAGGCTTTAGTTCTACCAATCCTCTAAGGGATCTACAACACCTTTGGTCAACACGGATCACTTAAACATCGTTGATCATTAAATGGTACTTGTGAGAATTCCAAATGGATGATATACTTGACAAAAAGAAAATGCAACTTGTTGTGTGGAGGCTTTGGTTCTACCAATCCTCTAATGAGTTCCAAATATAAGTTTCAAGATGGTCATCCAACTAACCACTAATTATTGACTTATTTTATCTTATGCTTTTATTATTATTTATGCTTTATGTACTATTTATTTTTTTAGCATTTACATTTCATGCCATTTTCATCTTTGCTCATTTGAGCATTTATTTTCTTGCCATTTTTACTTTGCTCACTTGAACTTTTCTTTTCTTTTCTTAAGATACTTAATAATCAACATAAACCCTAAAAAATAATTAATGGCACTTGGACTATTTGGTTACTATCCTTGGCATTATGGAGCATGAGACTTTTTCTTGGACTTAGGATTAGAAACCTTGGCCTATCTTGGAGACCTTGTGATCTTATCTGATTATTTTGTCTGGAGTTCTTGAGGTTTACCTCAAGACATTGGGTTGCTTGTTTGTTTTTGTGTGCAGGTTTTTGTGATTACACCCTTTGTTTGTAATCTGGAATTCACCCGTATACAGCCGTTACTCTGCCTAATTTTTGTGAAGACTTAATACACTTGAAGTTTAATTCTCTCAAGAGGTTTAGTATCTTTGCTTGCTTGGTTTCAATCTAAAGAATGGGAATTCTATCTTGACAAATAATTTCAAGTATTGACTTCTTGTTCGTTAGATGGTTCTTATCCCTAGCTTTTACCTTATGCTTTAGGATAGCCTCTTCTTCTCCTCCCATCTTCTTTAAATTCAAAAATCTTCTCCCCCCTTTTTGAAAACTCTTCTTGTTTCTAAACTTGAAACACTTTCATAATAAACTTGAACTTATGTCCATACATTTTCAAAATATTTTCATAAATAAACTTCAATCAATTTAATAATACCTTGACATTTTTTGTGGGAAGACTAAAAGTCAATCAATCTCATTTCAAACCATTTTGCCACTTTGGCTTTTACTTTAAACTTTTCTCAAAAGATTAGACTCTTGTCAATCCTTGTAGTGATGCAAACAACTTTACTTCTACAATATGTAGTGAAGTGAGATATTTTCCACTTGGGTGTTGAGTGAGGCATTGGTGATTTTAAAATCCAAGCCATATCCTCCACTTTGAGATGATGAAAATTCTCCTTCCTCGTGATTGTGTGTAGTGTGATACGGTGGCAGAACTGACTGTTTAATATTGGTTTGCGTTTTGCATTTTTTTGCTTGCAATATGTCGCGGTAAGCAAGAGTCGCCACCAACTTTTATTTTATCCAATCAGGAAAAGGAAAAAAGAACAGAAAAAACCATTTTCGAAATGTATCTGAGTACAGGGGGTAGATTATAGAAAGGGAAGGTGTTAGCACCCTTTCTATCCATGGTTTTCCATGGCCTCTTAGGTACTTGCTCATCTTTTAAAATTGCTTGTGTGTGTTCTTGTTTTTCGAAAATGTTTTACTTCATGATAACCCTTGTATTAGTCCTCAAAGGTGTGACGTAGTTTGTTTTGAAAATTGTTTTGAAAGGTGTTTGTGTGAAAAGTTTTTACTTGAGCAAGTACCTACTAGCATCTACCTACTCGAAAAAAGATCGTTTATATTCTTGTTTCCTTTAGACAGTGTTATCCTATTATTTAGAAATAGGTAGCACCGTCGTTGGAATTTGTAAGGGTCAATTCGAAAGGGACGTAATGGTCATTGAAGGCAACATGTAAGGATACCTTAGCATTTCGAAGGGACTGTCATCATATATTCATAGGCAACATCGAGGGACAAGATCATTATGATGACTTTTAGATTGAGGGTCTTTGCTAAGGGTATCCCTACGTTTGAGGGACATGACCATTGTTTTCCGAGGCAACCAAGTGAGGCATACCCTAAGAGTGAGCATGTGCATGTGTTTAATTTTAGTTATTTAATCTTTTCACAATTAAGGTGATCTACTGTTTTAATTTTTAGTTTGTCTTTCCATATAATCTTATTAACATACATCTAAGCAGTTAAAGATTGCGGAAATTAAACGCGGAAAAGTAAATCTAATTATTACAAGGCTTCAAGGAATGGGGATTACATAACCAAAACTTGGGGGGAAATTAAACAGTAAAAAAAAACCTAGTTTAAAGACTATTACAACCTCGGAGCAATTACATAATTAGAAAAAATGCGAGAAAAGATAAATCTACGCTATTACATTGATAATGCGACCTATACAATTTTCCTAGAAATAAAAATATAAAAGAATAAATAAAAAGAAATTAAGGAAAAAATTAAAATCGAAAATTCTAAGTTAATGTTTTTGGTTTTTTTTTGTAGAAATTAATTTTAAGTTAATTAAAAAACCTAATTCTAACTAATTTTAATAAAAAAGTTAATTAACTTAATTTATTAAAAAATGAAAAAAAAAAAAGCCAAAAATTCAGTTACTAACTAAAACAAAAATATAATCCTAATTTGTTAAAAAAAGGTTAATTAAAGGGTTAATTACAAAGAAAACCTAAAACCTAATTGTTTAATAAAAAAATATTAATTTTGAAAAAAGTTAATTAAAATATCTAAATCCTAATTAGTTTTAATTAAAAAAAGGTTAATTTTTAAAAGAAAAAAAAAGTTAATAAGAAAAAAACCTAAAAACTAACTAATTTTAATACAAAAACGTTAGTTTTGAAAAAAAAGATTTATGTGTAATGATTAATAAGAAAGAATTAAGTTTGCCAAAAAATAGATAGGGGAAGAAACATCAATGAAAAATAGGGTTAGAAAATAAAGATAATGCAAATGTCATGGGTGGTTGTTGAACCAAAAATTAATTTAAACCTAAAATTAAATTAAAAAAAGACCTAAAATTAATTATTCGAGTGTAGGAGGAAAAATCAAAGGTTTGTGAAAAATGTTAAGTTTTATGAAAAAAAGTTTTAAACAGAAAAAATGAAAATATATAAAAGGATAAATATAGGAAGAAAACAAAAACCAATAGGGGTGGTTGTTGAACCCACGCACTTAACCTTCTCAGGATGTCTGTCTCGCCATGCATTGGTGGTTCTTCTAATTTGGCCATCAACTTTTGTTTTGGCCATCAGTGTTTTTTAATAATCTTACATGGGATCTTGTCTAAATTTGCAGTGTTGAATCTCATGAACATATTAAATAAGTTATTATATCATGAAATACAAAGAAAATAAATATATAAACATTTTTTAATGTTAAAACCGATATGGGTTGCATGAATGCTTCTATGCCCTTTTGATCATGGAGATCAAATCAGCCTTACCCTTACTGGAAAAGTAGTGACATGAATGCTTCTATGCCCTTTTGATCATGGAGATCAAACCAGCCTTACCCTTACGGGAAAAGTAGTGAGATGTGGGTTTGTGACAAGGATCTCAAGGTTTTAGGGTTATTGAAAGAATTTGATATTCTGACAGGGTTGTGGCAAAGGTTTTTTTTCCTCTATTCTTTGTGTCATTCTTTGTGTGAAAAGAATGAGATTATATAATGGAAATTAGAGAAAAAAAGGGCTCTGAATGTGCAATTGGGCCTCCAATATTCACTTGAGTCCGTCATGTTCCAGGCTAACTCTCAGGGGCTGAAGTGCAATTTTTGAAGTTGAAATGTTAAAACAAAATGTAGCCAACATCGAGAACTAACTCCTGTCCAAAAATGGGCTCAATCGGATAAACGGTGAATTAGTTATGAATTATTGAAGTTTTGGCTTAGACAAACTTATTTTGGGCTCTAGTGTCAACTCTAACACGTTCTTCAATAAAAAACTGGTATTGATTGGAGCATAACCCGGTCTCGAATTTGGAATAAAAGTTGTAGATCTCTGAGTCAGTGACCTTGTGTAAAAAGATGGGCCAAATCCGATAAAAATTGACCGAGTTATGAATTTTCAAGGTTTCGACCCAGATGAAATAATATTCAACATTCATAATTTTTGGCGTGTCACGCGTACTCTGGGTAAAAAACGATGGCCTTTTGGATATCATTAGAACTCGATACCTCTTGTGAAATCTTATCCAACTCAACTTGTGAAATTTTGGCGTCGGAACTAGCTCGATACAATGAAAATCGACCAAGTTATGATTTTCTGAACATGACGGAAATAAACTTCTATCACAAATTTTCTGTACGAAAATACTTGATAAATCCGCATTTTTGAAGACCTTATGATCGAAATTGGCTTCCATCCGTGAGAGATGAAAACGTAGATAACGTCAAGATGGAATTTTGGCCACTAGAACGGGTTCAAAACAAGCCACGATCTTCAAGTTATGAATGTTTTAGTGCGTAAAAACTGCACTTTCAGCATACTTTTTCACCACGTTTCTTCGAGAAAACTCAGAAATTCCGAGACCTTCTCTAAAGAATTGACTCTTGAGCCGAACCTGAATTTGAGAATACGTTATCAGTGATATCTTGGAGAAAGAACACCTGAATATGACACGCCGGGTTGGACTGGTGAATCTTTGAACCTCGAATCATTGCAAAACGGCGAACTAATCTTCAGCACAGAAAATACTCTGAGAACATCCATTGGCGAAATAAACGTCACTTGTAACCTGAAGAAGCTTGATAAATATACCTTTATTCCATAACCATAAAAACCAATAATATGTGTGTATGAAAAGAGGGTAAATTTTGGGGTACAACAGGTAATAAGAATGTTTTCCACACGGACAATGACGATGATGTCTTATCTCATAAAATTAACCAACACACTTGTGTTTCAAATTTTTAAAAGAGGAAATACATGTACCCTAATCCCCTATTGCATGAAAGGTGGTACGTAGGCACTAAAGGTTCACAACAGCGGCGGGTACAAAAATCATGAAAAATATTTCTCTTCTCACCTCCACCATCTATTTCTATACAACACATTTTTATAGCCAAAATATACAGATTTTTCAAAGAGGTTCCTGCGGAGTACCGTAGATGTTTAAGATGCTAATACCTTCCCTTTGCATAACCAACCCCTTACCTTGAATATTTCCCCCTATTTTTTGATTATTCGCTCTTTTCCCATTCCTTTGGAAACAATAAAGTGCGGTGGTAATTTTTATTTTTGATCTGTATAAAGTCTACTCAATCCAATGGCTTAGTCTTGAATATTTCTAACGCTACACTATCTACCTACTAGAAAAAGGTATTCTTTTCCTCCTTTCCTTTAGATAGTACTATCCTACTATTAGTGAGTAGGTAGCCCTATCGTTGGATGTTGAGGGACTATCGAATGGACATTTACAGTCACTAAGGCAACTGGGCAAGAATTTTTAGTAATTGTGCTAAAGTTCTAAGATCACTTTTTAACCGAGGCGACATCGAAAGGGTCATCGAGAGACTTGTGATCTCTTGAACTAAAGGACAACCACTAAAGATTCTCACGTTTCGAGAATTGTGACTGTTTCCGAAGGCAAGAGAAGTGGGAGATACCCTAGGGGTGAGCATGTGCAAGTGTGTTGATTCAGTTCATTTATCTTGCGCATTTAGGGTTATCTAACCGTTTAAATTTCAGTATTTTTCATGCAATCCTATTAATCTAAGCAATTAATAATAGTACGAGAAATTAAAAAGAAGAAATTAAACCTAGTTATTACAGGGCCTCAGGGAGGGGATACATAATCAAACTCGGGAGAGCGGAAATTAAAAGAAGTAAATAAACCCTAAGTTAAACTATTATAAACTGTGTACAGATACAATCAATTTGAAAAGAATAATAAGCGCGCGAAGACTGGAAAGAGCGTCTAAACCCTAAAATTGTTTAAAAGAAAATCTTTTTTTGTTGTTTATTTATTTATTTATGAAAATGTTAAATTAAAATAATATCTTAATTAAAAAAATATATTAATTAGAATTGATTCTAAGGAAACTAACATTTTTTTATATTTTTAAAGAGAAAAAGGTTTGTAATTTTTACCCTAATTTCTAGCTAATTTTAATATAAAAAGATTAAAGTAATTAAACTATCAATTTACAAAATTAATTTTTATTATGGAAAAAAAACCTAATTCTAATTTTTTAGTGATTTTTTTATTGATTTTACGATTAAAATAAAAATGAGTTTAAACAATTAAAATAAAAATAAGGTAAATGAAATTAAAAAAAGAATGAAAAAGGGAATGGGCCTGATAGTGTTAGCAGCATAGGGGGGGGGGTTAAAACTGAATCTGATAGGCCTAAATGAAATCAGCACAGTGTCTTGCGTGAGATCCGGTGGAGAATATGTTTGAGGGTCCAACGTGGGGTTTCATTGTTGGGCGCTGGATCTGAATTGTGGGTGATCCAATGATTGAGAGTGAGGATGCATGGTGGACATCTAGCCTTTGGGAATACTAGATTTGTATGAATATCGTTAGAAAAATCAAAATTGTTGGACCTGAGGTCGAACCCAGATCCCTTCCCTCATATGCTTATTGGCCTTGTCAACTGCGCTGCTTGTTCATTCATGTATATAATAACAAGCAAATAATATAATGTTAATTCAGTACTAATCCTAGTCAGCAAAAAAGCGTGCGCGTCTACAAATGACTGAGCCAATCAAATTAAAGTAAAATGCCGCGCCTGCTCCAACCAGAGTCAAACCTACAAAAGCGTGGGATTCATGAAGAGTTAAAGGTCCTACCCCACACAAAATCGATCCCTGGTCTGATTCCGACCTTAAATTGGCTTAAAATGCCTATATCCCTGAAAACGAAACTCTTATCTTTAGAAACCGTAACAATGGTGATTAGAGTTCCTGGCCCTATATATTACATGAAATACGTCAGAATGCTCACAATCAATGCCAATAGCATGAATACGGAACGAAAATTAATTTATAGCATGTATATGTAAAGTTTCGAAACCAAGTTTTACCAAAATCCGGTGATGCTTGAAGGAGGGATCTTGGGCACGATTTAGCTTGGCTCACGGATGAAGATGACTCCTGGGACCTTTGGGAGGAAGCTGGGATGCTTGGTTTGGATGGAGAATGCTTGGATTGCTTGATACGATTTTCACCATTTCTTTGAAAATTTAAACTTTGCTAGGGTCGCTTCTAAAGCAGTTACGCCTCTTTTTTTGTGTTCTGACTTGTGATGTATATATATGAGGGCAAGACTAGGTCAACAAATGTGGTTCCCATCTTTGTACATTATGATGAAAATATATGATCTTAATCTTGCATAAAATATTTCATATTTGATCCAATCTCATGCCATTCTATTTTTATGCGTTACTTCCAGCCTGTTATGAGTTATTTGGGCCTCCAATGTGATGGAAACTGAAAGTTAACATACCCCTACCAATCCATTTCCCTTAGAATTTGTTCTCTTGAAAGACTTTAAGCTTTAATTCGAATTACGCAGAGCTTTCCTCATCAGAGAATTGTTTCCTTTGAAAGCTCTGAATTCTAATTCGAATTGCAACAACTTCAATATCATGGCTCCTTCAATTGAGCAACCCTCTTCTTCGATTACTTGATTTGAAGAAAATCACCCTATTCGAATTAGCTCTTGTGTAGTTAGAAACAAACAAGGCAAGAATCTGGCCTTTAACTCAGGAATTGAATCCATGATCAAAATTGAATTCTTGCCATATTTGCAAGGAAAACATGCCATTTTGAAATTTGGGTGAACCTCGACAGGTTATGATAGGTGTTTTTTTCGAATTTGGCTTAAGGCTTTCATCATGGTTCCTTCGACTAAGTCTTAAGCTTTTCTATATTCTATGGCTTTGAACTGGACCAATCGAAGCATTATCTTATCAACTGGTCAAAGTGTTGTTTTGCTCTCTTTGATGGCTCCAAGTCCTGATTCGAATTTCCCAGAACTTCCCTTATCAGAACATTTGTTTTCTTTCGAAGGCTCTAATTTCGAATTGCACTAACTTAGTTATCATGGCTCCTTCAATTAAATATCAAGACTTGCTCCCTTTGATGGCTCTGCATCCTGATTCGAATTGCTCATATTCTCAACATCAGATTTTCTTCGTTTGAACCATGGTCTGCAGACATTCGAAATGCTCAGAGTTGTCCTCTCTAATCTGCATGAATTCGGATGGCCCATCATCAGAGCTTCTAGAACCCTCTCAGTTCTTGCTCTCTTCGATCTCATTTTCTCTATCTTGGACAATCAGAATGTCACCCTGTTGAAATGCCATTGAAGAATCACTTGGTTAACATGCCTGTCGAAAGAAACTTTGTATACCCTAACAAAAGACAACCTTATTTAAGATGTCCATCGAAGCTGCCTTGTTTAAGTTACCCATCGAAAGGCCCTATGCCAATCGAAAGACCTTTTATAGATGCCAATCGAAGGGCACTTTATAGATGCCAATCCAAGGACACTTAACCATCATTCAAAAAATTTCCTTTTCTTTAGGCAAATGTTTGTAACAACCCATGCAAGAGAAAATCTTGGAAAAACATGAGAGGGAAAATTTTGGGGTACAAAAGAAACCTTTAATCAAAACCTGGGACAGGGTAGATTCTCAGTTAATTCAAATGTGCGTTCAGTCGCAAGCTTTCACTTCGTACACAATGAATGACATCAAAACATCCTTTTGAATCAAAAGACGGCGATGCTTCCCCGTAAAATAGGCAGTCATTATCTCTCAAAAGAAAAGCCCACCAAGTCAAAACCTACGAAGGAGACTTAACAAAAAACTGGGGCATCCCGCTGACTATAATATCAAAACAGTCAGGCAAAAAATAGGGACAATAAATCGAAAAAGGAGGTCACTACAAATCCTCAAAAACAGAAAAATATTGCAAAATGATTGCCTTCTCCAACAAACTTAACATGTCTGAACTATCACCAAAACGACATTCCAGACTCAATTGGGATTTAAAACGCGTAATTAACTGAGTATAGCACTGGAGAACATCATGGAGAGCGGGTTGGGTACAAATACACTTTGATCCTTATCCTTTGTTTCTTAAATCGTGAACCAAGCCACGCTAAAACCCTTTAAAAGTCCTAATTGAAGCATGGGTTAGTTCGAAAGCATATTGTTACAAAAGGTATCCTGACTCCTGTAAGGCTTACTGCTAAAAATTCATTTTCAAAACTTCAAGACAAACATAAACTTTGAATTACTTTGAATACCGCTGTTTGCATATAGCTATTTTTTTGACAACAGAGAAATTCACACGACGAATATCCAATGAACGAAAATCCTCTCAAGAAACAGAATCACTTCAAATGGAAAAACACTTCCAAATACAAACTCTCCATAAACAAGGGGGCATGACATGTTATTGTCCATCTCATTAGTGGCAGTCAAGTAAAAATTCCAAGAAATTTCTCATAAAGTCCTGAATAGTCAGGGGCAGGTCTTCATCTGAATCACTTGGGGCATGGAACATGAATTCCAGCAAAAGGTCACGTACGACCAAGCACACATTTTCTGACAGCACTATGAACAGTGACGAATCCCCAAAGTCCTTTTCCTTAGATGATCCCCAGTGAAATCACTAGAGCCACCTCTATAAGGTTATCCCCACCGAATAATTTTCACGGATATGGGTACAAACCCCATAAGGCCAAATTCATGGATATCCCCACAAAGTTGGATCCATGCAATCCCCAGCCAGAGTTTCAATCTCCGGAAAACCTCTCCCCAGAAGATTTGGTATTAAGAAGAAGCCTTATGGAATTCTTCTTAAAGAATATCCTCCCCAACAATTCGTCAAATATCCTCTTCAACAAGGTTTATTTCCCTAACAAGATACAAGTTCCCCAGCTTAAGTTTTCCTCTCAGACTATTACAAATTAAGGGACCACAACCCCTAATTCCCGATAAAGTCGCCAACAGTTACTACAAATCCTGGACCTGACCAGATAATAGTTTGAGTTGCTGAAACATGGACCCGACCAGATAACAGTTAACCTCTAGTTTAAGCTCCGAAACATGAAATCCGACCAGATAACAGTTTAACTTCTACAATTTTCTACGAGAGCTGGAATCCGACCAGATAACAGTTAATTTCCTCTTCCCCAATAGAGTAATGGACAACTAAAACTCCTGAACTCTAGTTCCCAAGCAGAAATCAACACTCTCCACAGAGTTTCCCTCAAGCGAAATCAATGTTCCTCAGCGGATTTCTCCTCAAAACAACAAAACAGGAATCCCCAATGGAAACATCCTGAATAAAGTTCGAAGATACACGTACTCTTCATCTCCAGTAACATTCCGGGATTTAACATCCCAAAACTCTCCTAGCATTTGTCAAGGATTTATTTTCCGGGACAAAGATGCACTTTAATAACATTTCACATTTCATACATCATAGCATATGCATACGAAGCGCATATAGAACAACCTCATTTTGAGAGCATCATTACACAATGCATTCCATACATCATGACATTTCATACAACTAACTCTTTACCTTTTAGGAAAGATCAATCAACAGATAATTATCATCGATAATTTTCAACAGGTCCAAGATTAGTTACTGAAATAAGACAGAGCAATTATCTATACAACCAGCTGAAGCAATCTTACACGGGTTTCTTCTAATTTCCAGATGCAGCTTCACACGGGCTCATCATGAAGCAGTCTTACACGGGTTCCTTCCAATTTCTAGATAAAGTTTCACACTGACTCATCCCGAAGAAGCCCTACCCAGGCTCCTTCTCATATATTTCCAGATGAAGTTTCACACGGACTCATCCTGAAGCAGCCCTACCCAGGCTTCTTATCATATATTTCCAGATGAAGTTTCATACAGACTCATCCTGAAGAAGCCCTACCCAAGTTCCTTCTCATATATTTCCAAATACAGCTTTACACAGGCTCATCCTAAAGCAATCTTACATGGGTTCCTTCTAATTTATTTCCAAAGGCAGCTTCACACAGGCCTATCCTAAAGCATTCTTTCATGGGTTCCTTCTAATGTATTTAGAGATGGAACTTCACACGGGCTCATCATGGGTTCCTTCTAATACATTTCCGACAGGGCTTAACACAAGTCAGTTCCAACATGTCAGTCATAATTAAATCGACCAAAGATTTATTCTGATACTTCTCCCAGTTATAGTCAAGCTTAGACTTATTCTGATTTCTATCAACGATCACCTTTGGATTGCATCTATAAGCCCATCTTCGACAACTCTCCATCATCTCTCGAAATGGAGTCTATAAGCCCATTCCTAATTTAACACATCATTGAGTGCAAATTTCTGGGCACTTTAGTGTTCAATCATCTTTCACCTTCAAGTCACGAAAGGAAGATATGCCAATCTCACTCTTTAGGTTCAAGAAGATTGAATAGGGGAAACTGTTGTACCCCATAATTTTCCCTCATAATTTCCCAAAGATTATCTCACAAAATCTTTGTTGCTCAAAATTGCATAAGGTTTGATTAGCTCAAGATACTTCCTCAACACTGATGGCTCAAATTAAGGTTTGGCTTTGGACAAGTACAATTTGACTTTTAATGCCCTATATAATTTCCATGGATCATATTGGGCTCTCAAGCATCAGGTCGAAGATGGAACTTCTGAATCCTCGAAGGGAGGAAGAAGAAATTGTCGAAAGGGCAAAGCAGATAAAAAAAGGTGTGCAGCTGCAGATAACCATGTCGAATTCAAAATCTGGTTCAGGTTGTTCGTACCATATAACTTGTCGAAAGAAGTGGTTGGCAGATTATGACAAGTCAAAGAAGAGCAAGCTTGCTTTGATTCCAAAGCTTTGACTGGGCAATAGCTTCCTTCGAACAACCTGCTTAGATCCACCTCTAAACGCTTCGACACAGACGGTTTCGACACTATGAATTACAATTTAGCACACCACCTAATTCATTGTGTCTAAAAAATCTATATTCATCATGGTTCTTAGTCTTCTGAATACTTCGACATGCACTCCATTCGTCATGATATCTACAATATGATTCTCAGTTCTGTAGTGTTCCAAATTCATCTTCCCATCTTCTACCTGCTCTCGGATGTAATGGAACCTCATTTTGATGTGCTTGCTTCAACCATGTACTATTGGGTTCTTCGCCAAATCGATAGCTGACATGTTGTCTATCTTCATGCTTCCTTCTATCAACAAGCTTCGACTGGGAAATGGCTTCCTTCGATAAAACTGCTTTGATCCACCTCTAAACCCTTCGACACACATAGTTTCGACACTATGAATTATAATTTAACAAAAACTTGCTGCTAATAGTTCATTGCAAGAAGAAGGTACTGGCAACATAGTCTTTCAAATGAGTAATGGAGGAAAAGTTATGACTAAATATGTGCTCTATGTACCTGGAATAAAGTGCAACTTTCTAAGTGTTGGACAACTAGTCGAAAGAAGTTTCTCAATTGCCATGAAAAATGGAGTTTTGAGATTGTTCGACACCAAGAACAATTTGGTCTTTAAATCTCTGTTGTAAAAAAATAGGACATTTAAGATAATGAGCAATTCAACAGAAGTTCAATGTTTGAAAATTGTTCGACCACAAGGATAGTTGGTTGTGGCATTTGAAGTTTGGACATTTTAACTTTCGACCACTTAATCAACTGATTACTCAAGATATGGTTACTGGTATTCCAAGTTTTGAGATGCCTGAAAAAACTTTGTGAAGTTTGTTTAGTAGGAAATAAATGCATAAATTATTTTGTTTCGACTATGCCAATGAGATCATCTTGCATACTTAAAGTGGTACATTCAGATGAATATGGTCCATTCGAAGAACATAAAATTGGTGGAAACAAATATTGTTTTGTCTGTTGATGAGTTTGGTCGAAGGTTGTGGATCTATGTGATCGAAATGAAAGGATGGAGTATTCGACATCTTTAAGAGATTCAAGATTATTGTCGAAAACCAGAGTAAGAAAAAGATCAAAGTTATACAGAGATTCAAGATCCTTGTAGAAGAAATCAAGTTGAAGACAGAATCTTGAAGAACATTGATCAAACCCTTATGCCATGCTACATAATCTTATGTTGTAGGCCTTCTTACTTGCAAATATCATCATAATTTAATGCTTACACCCACTCTTGAGCTATTACCCAAGTTATTAAGCCATTTTCCAAAAGATATTTCCATAAAGTAAGCTTGTTGGTACCAAACTTGTCTTGAACCCATACCTTGTTTGTTTCTGATTTTACTCCACCATAAATCATGGAAATCAACCCCTTTAAACCAACAACTTTGGTACTTCATCTTGGGACCATGACATAACTTGATATTTGGAATCCAACCTAGCCATAACTCCATAGTTTGTAAACCAAATCAGCTTGTTCACAAACCTCTTGCCTATAAATAGGAGAAGCATTTGCAAAAAAAAAGGAGGAGAGAGAGAGAGAACAAGAGATTACCAGCCTTAGAACACTCCCAAAACTTCTAAAAACTCATTGAACTCAGAATCCGCATCGAAAGCCACATTGTTTTCCTTTTCTGACTTTGAAGCGCCAACTCCAAAATCCTTCTGGCTTTCAAAGCAAAGTAGTGATCCCACTAGCTCAAGGAAGGTCCCTGCAAGCTTAATCCATCATCAAACCATTTCTGGAAGTCATATAGAGGTCATTCGAATTTCACTTCAAGAGGTAAGATTACTTAACTGTGATATCTTGATACAAGCATTTTCAGCATATACAAATAAAAGAAAAGATGTAGATATCATATCTAGGAAACTGATCATGCTCTTAGTTTTAATTTTCATTGCTTGTGTCTTAATAATTTCAATTATGACCAGTTAAGTTTTGATTTTGATACCAAACATAATTTGTGCCAACCTCTAATTCATAACTTTTAAATGTTACATCGTTAGATTCGTAATAAAATTTTGAGCAGGTTTGATGTTTAAAAATTTTGATTTGGATGAGAAATGAAAGTTTTAGAAGGTTAACAATGGTTATACGCATCCCTGCGCGCGCGAAGGAAGATGATGAAGCCATGTTCAAATTTTTATAAATGAGTTCACTTTATATTTAGTGCAAGTTGTATAACTAACGGATGAAACATGCCACCCCAGTGGTACAAGAAGTGGGCGCGTATTAGAAGGTCCTAGGAGACCCAGCGAGACTTTCAATATCCCCAGCGAGACCTTTTACAATTTTCACATTTTTTCCATTTCTTTTTTTTTGTTTCCAGGAAGCGCGTCTGGGCCTCCATTGGCTGTGCCTTGACATTTTTATTTTTAGCCCCCATTCTACTTCAGCAAGGCAACCCATTTTTAATTTTTTTTAGTTCTCTAATTAAATGATTATTGGACCAGGCCAAACAAAAACTATTTTCATGCTAAAAACCCTAAAGTTGCACCTTTGATTAATATCATTTTTAACTTAATTCAATTTTCCTATTTTAATTAATTACCCTTATTTAATTATTTAGGTCAAAATCTTTTCTTAACAAAATCCATTCCCTTTCCATTTCTCTCCTTGTACATCATATACATTTTAATTCTTGTACATTATTCAAGTTAGATATGGTTGTAATAGATAATTAGGTTTAATTTCTTGCAATCCCCATTTGTAAATTTGTACACCCCATCCCCAAGTGATGTAATAGCGTAGGATATTTACTTTCCGCAATTTATCACTTTCATATAAATGCTAGTAATTAGGGTTTGTATGGAAAGATAAAATCAATGCCTAGAAAACCCTAATCCAAGATAAAATAATGCATGAAAAATCAACACCTGCACACTTATACCTTTAGGGTTAACTCCGCTTGTTGCCTTGAGAAAATGGTCATGATATGCATGTGAGACATCTTAGCAAAAACAATCAAAAACACAAGATCGTAGTCCCTCGATGACGCTATGAATGTTGCCCTCAAATGATCTTAGTCCCTCAAGATAAATGCTAAGATATCTCACAACATTGTTATTCATGATTATACGATGACCCACACCCATCCCTTTACATCCAAAGATAAGGCTTGTTACCAATCAATGGTACGATAGAAATATCAAAGGAAGGAAGAAATGAACAAAAGACTTTTGAGTAGGTAGAACATTCTTAGTTGCTTGCTCACAATCCATCTTAAATAAAAACATCTTTTTAAACACACCAAACACTATCAAAACATGAAATATTTTCAAAAAAGGCCAACACTTTGTATGCATTCTTATAGAGACGAGAATAATTACAAAGTTTTCCTAAACAAAGGCACTTTTCAAAAATACTTTCAAAACCCACCACAAACAGATTTCAAACAAAAAAATTTCAAAAGTGATCTAGCAAGAAACTAAGAGCCCATAAATAACTATGGATGAAAAGGGTGATAACACCTTCCCTTTCCCCCCGAACTCAAGAAAAAATCTCAAACGTCTTTCTTGTTCTTTTCACCCTTTCCTTATTGGATAAAAGAAAAGTCGGTGGCGACTCTTGCTATCCGCAACAGTTATGATCAAACGCAAAACAACCAAGTCAGTTCTCCCACCGTATCATAGTTCCGAAAACTCAAACCCAAAATTCTCACCACACAGTCCATTAAAACAAAAACTAAACATATGGTTAGCTTCATAGACATGATATCCATATTTTTTCCTTTAGAATGTATTTGCAAATGATGCTTAAATAAGGATTTCAAAGTTTTAAAAATGTACCAAGTTGGAGAAAGTCCAACGCTTCTTCAGGAACTTCCAGAAGCAAGACAGTGATCTCTTTAGCTTGTTGGGACCTCCCTAAGTGTATTAGAACCCCTACTTTTCTTTGAGGATGGCTGGAACGTTCTACCCAAGTCAAGTTGCAAAGTTAGATTTTGAAAATGTTGGATGATAATGGAGTGATTACAAAAGTTGTTCCGGTGTTTGGATAAATTTTATATGATGTACCTAAGGTGTTCGAAGGATAAAAGAGGATAACACACAAGTGGATTTGAATTTGGGTGTTGGAAGCTTCAAATGTGCAACAATGGTGTTTTTTGAGAAAATTATCATCCTTGAGTTATGAGATTTGAAGACAATTTATAGAGGTTGAATTTGGTCCATGTAGCTTGCAGAAATCAGGCTTAGTTCATATGGAAGGCTGGTTTGGCCATTTGGTTTCAAATTACACAAAATGCAAATTTGCTTCATGATGAAGAAATGAGTGAATCAAGGGATTCTTGCCATGATTTTCAGACTTTGTAGATTACTTCTGATATTGATAGATTTGTTGTGTTCTTTGAAAGCAAGTTACAAGGCTGAAAGAGAGAGAGTGGTTGGAAAAGTGGAGCTTTATGAAAATGGAAATATTGCTATTTGCAAATTCAACCTAAGTGGTAACATGTTTGGGAAATGCATCTAATCCTTGGGTAATACACTTAGGGCCTGTGTAATTACTCAATTATGTATAGATTTAGAGGAAAATATGTCTGAAAATAAGGATCTTGTAGCTTAGATTTGAGATTTGGCCTTAAGGGTTTCAAAATGATGACCTATAATTCAATTGTGACACACCATGTTTATCTCTTAGAAACTTGTAGCTCAAGTATGATAAATTCATGCTCTTGGACATTTTGGAAACCCTTAAACATTGTATACAACTTTCATGTTGACCACTTTAGCTAAATCAACATGGAAATTGGTGAAAATTGGCCAAGAAGTTGAGATGAAAAACTGACAAAAAATATTTCTAAGTGTTAGATAAAAAGTATCAGAACTTCATGGGCCCATATCTCTTATTCCAAGAACTTTTTGAGGATCTTCCCACATTAAAAAAGTTGTAGAATTAATTAATACATAAAACTTTATATTGAAAGTTTTCCTTGAATCAGTTTGGATCTTAGTGAAAAATGGCCATAAAGTAGTGACTTTATTAAGAACAAAACACTTAGAATTTTTTCTAAGTGTTGGAAAATTTTCAAAATTTTGACTTTTGTTGACTTTTTTTATTCTTGATCATCAAGTTTGATAGTTTTGAATTTCTTGATGAATCTTTATTTTTTAATTCCAATGTTGACCAAAAAGTCAAAGTTTGACTTTTGTGTGACTGTTGACTTTTTATCAATTGATTTAATTCTTCAACTATCAATCACTTGTATCTTTGGAAATGTCTTGAGCCATGTAATTAGGTCAAAATTTTTAATTTGATACCTTGAGATCATGCTTTAAGCCATTAGGTCATGCACTATGGCAAAAGTCAATGAGCAGTCATCTTCATTCAAAACCCAAATTTGGCAACTTTTGACCTTTGATGAATTGAAGGCTTTCATTGAGGAATCATGATCAAGCCTTGATCAAATGATGAATATCAACTTAAAATATTGATGTTGACAAAGAATCTTGAATTTTGACTGTATGTAGACCATAGTTGACTTTTTACCTAATATAGTTGACTTTCTATCTTCTGAGCCATTGACTGAGCAGTTATGTGATGCAAGACTTGAAACTTGACATAAGAATTATTGAGGATCTATGATGAACCATGGAAGTCATTTGAGACCCTTGTAATCCAATCTTCTTTGAGAAGCACCAAACCCTAGTTGAAGACCCTTGCTTAGGAGGAGGTTTGACCAGTCAACTCTTGAGTGGCTTTGAGTATTTGAGACCTTTGTGAGAATGTTTTGAAGAAAATGGGAGGGCACATTTTAGGGTACAACAAATGCCATTGTTCAATCTTCTTAAACCTGAAGAGTTAGATTGGCATGTCCACCATTCATGACTTGAAGGTAGAAGATGATTGAACACTTAAGTGCCCAGAAATTTGCACTCGTCGGTGAACAAAGTACCACTGATGGTTGATTATTCTTGGAATGGGCTTAAAGATGTCATTTGGAGAGGTAATGATGAGTCATCAAAAATGGGCTTATAGATTCCATCGAAATTAATTGTTGAGATAAATTAGACTAAGTCTACGCTCGACTTCAACTAGAAGAAGTATCAGAATAAATCTATGCTTGATTTAATATGAGGCAGAAGATGTCTACGCCTATCTTTAACTGGTAGATGTATCAGAATGAATTTATGGTCGATTTAATCTGAGCCAAAAGAGGTCTTTTTTCTTTAACTAGAAGAAGTATCAGAATAAATATATGGAAGATTTAATCTAAGCCAGAAAATGTCTATTGGAAGAAGTATCAGAATAAATTTGCGCTTGATTTAATATGAGCCAGAAGATGTCTATGCATGTCTTTAACTGGAAGAAGTATTAGAATAAATCTACACTCAATTTAATCTGAGCCAGAAGAGGTATTTTTGTCTTCAACTGGAAGAAGTGTTAGAATAAATCTATGGTTGATTTAATCTAAGCCATAAAATGTTTATTGGAAGAAGTATCATAGTAAATCTACGCTTGATTTAATCTGAGCTGGAAGATGTTTGTGTATGTCTGTAACTGGGAGAAGTATCATAATAAATCTATGGTCGATTTAATTTGATCCAGAAAATGTCTCCTATAAGAAGTATCAGAATAAATCTATGCTTGATTTAATCTGAGCCAGAAGATGTCTACGCATGTCTTTAACTGGAAGAAGTATCATAATAAATATACACTCGATTTAATCTGAGCCAGAAGAGTTATTTTTGTCTTTAACTGGAAGAAGTATCAAAATAAATATATGGTTGATTTAATCTAAGCCAGAAAATTTCTACTGGAAGAAGTATCAGAATAAATCTACGCTTGATTTAATCTGAGCCACAAGATGTTTGCATCCGTCTTTAACTAGGAGAAGTATCAGAATAAATCTATGGTCGATTTAATCTGAGCCAGAAAATGTCTACTGAAGGAAGTATCAGAAATAAATATATGGTTGATTTAAACTAAGCTAGAAGATGTATGCGTCTGTCTTTAACTGGGAGAAGTATCACAATAAATCTATGGTTAATTTAATCTAAGCCAGAAAATGTCTACTGGAAGAAGTATCAGGAATAAATATATGGTTGATTTAAACTGAGCCAGAAGATGTCTGCGTCTGTCTTTAACTGGGAGAAGTATCAGAATAAATCTATGGTTGATTTAATCTGAGCCATAAAATATCTACTGGAAGAGGTATCAGAATAAATCTATAGTCGATTTAAACTGATCCATAAGATATCTTTTTGAGAATGATCCTCTGAGGAAATGGCTTAAATAGGCCTTTGTTAGATGTAGCCTTTGAGAAGATTTTCGGTTCATATAAGTAGTTGATGATGTTTGTCTGTTGATTGATCTTTCCTGAAAAGGTAAATTTTTAGTTGTATGCAGTGTCATGATGTATGAAAATACATTGCTTAATGATGTTCTCAAAATAAATGAGACTGTGATATATGCATTTCGTATGCATATGCTATGATATTGGTAAATGATGTATGAATGTGACATGTTGTTGGAAGTGTATCAACAGTTCCGTATGACATCTTGTTGGAGAAAATGAATCCCTGACTGGTGTTGGTGATGAATATCATTTGTAATCTTCAACCTTGTCTAGAATGCTTCCGCTGGGGATTCCTGCTTGCTATTTGAGGAAACTCCATTGCGGAATGTTGACTTTTATTCGGGAAGAATAGTTTAGTAACATTAGTCGTTCATCTCTCTAATGGGGAGTTTAATTCTTATATACCCTGATTGGGGATAAAAGAGATGGATAACCTCCCGACTCATCTGGGGAGGATAAAGTTGACTGATATCTGGTCCAGTTCCAAGTTCCATATCAACTCTTTGGGGATAGCGGCGACTTCACTGGGGAGAGGGATTTTGCCGGTGATTCGTAGCCATCTCAAGAGTAGACTCAAGCTGGGGGACTGTAATATGGTGGGGAAAGTAAACCCCGTTGGGTTAATAAACCCTATTGAAGGAGAAATACTCTATTGAGGGAACACCTTTGCTGAGGAAATGAACTTTGCTGGAGAGCATAAATCTGTAGGGGGTTTTACAGTTTTTTTGGAGGAATAAACTCATTTGGGGAAGAGAACTTCCATGAACTGTACTAATTGGAACTCCGTAGGTAGGTGATATTGCTGGGAAAAAGATTATATTCTTTTATACGCTAGGGGGTTCGACTGGTGGGTATGATTGGTGTATCCTATTTTATGGGGGATATATCTTTGTTGAAGATTGTTTTTGTGAAGATTACTCTGTGGGGATAATCTCATGTAAGTGGCTCTATGGGGATTTTTGGACAGCTCGAACATCATCTTAACTCCTAGAGCCTTGAGTAAATTCTTACTCGTGTTCTTATGCATATATTTTTTAACAATTAATCGTATTCATATGCATGTGTTCTTTCAACTTTAGTCATTGGACCTTTTTGCAAACAAAACAGAAAAATTTAAAAAAACAAAAAGTTTGAATTTTAGGGTGTATTCGTATTGATAGTTTGCCTATAAACAAGAGATTTTATACAAAGAGACATAAACTCTAGTAAGAGGAAATTGTCATGAAATGAAAAGAGTACAAAGTGAAAACAAAACATATAGCTATGTGAAAATGATCTCAATCGGTTCCAACTCCACTATTGCCCCTATGTCTTCGAACATCTCATCCCTTGTTGTCGGAAGAAGTTGATTGAACTAATCTGTACCATTTAAACTTTTGACTTTGGTAATAAAGCTTGCATTAAGTGATCCAATGGGCATAGTCGTAGAGTTTTAATCCCTAACTTTTTCCTGGACCGCCCTTTCGGGTTTTCAGTCCACCGGGATACCCTTTCTTGCCCAAACCGCCTTTTCAGGTTTTCGATTTTCCGGGTGTACAATCTTTTATGTATATCCCTAATTTCCCCCCAACCCTTTTGGTTCACCAAGATGCCCTTATTTTTTCCTAGGACAATCAACCTAGCAGGTCATTTTCATGCGTAGTATTTTTTAATTATGTCCACATTCACATGGTGCGGGAAATCTTCATCATCTATGGTGGTTAGTATCATAGCACCGCCTAAAAATACTTTCTTGAGAAAGAATGGCCCTTCGTAGGTGGAACTCCTTTTTCCCGTGGGATCACCTTACAATAGAATGATGCGCTTTTTTGCCAAGTCACCATCCTGATATACCTGATGCTTGATTTTCTTGTTGAATGCCTTGATCATACGTTTCTGATACATTTGACCATGACAGACAGCCGCAAGCCTCTTTTCGTCAATCAGATTCCACTGGTCTAGCCTGGTCTAAATCCACTCGTCTTTGTCTAAGTATACATATTTCATAATCCTCAGAGAAGGAATCTGAATTTCGAGTGGTAGGACAACTTCCATACCATAGACCGGAGAGAATGGGGTTGCCCCAATTGATGTTCACGCTGAAGTGAGATATCCGTGAAGAGCAAACGGTAACCTCTCGTGCCAATGTTTGTAAGCCACAACCATCTTCTGAATGATCTTCTTAATATTCTTGTTGGCGACTTCCACTGTGACATTCAACTTTGGTTGATACAGAGAAGAGTTGTGGTGCTTGATCTTGAACTGCGTACAGAGCTCAGTGTTCATAGTGTTGTCGAGGTTGGTACCATTGTCTTTGATGATTCGCTCAGGGATGCCATACCGGCAGATAAGGTTATGTTTTATGAACCGGGAGACCATATTCTTGGTAACAGAGGCGAACGAGGTTGCTTCCACGCACTTTGTAAAGTAATCAATGGAGACTAGGATGAAGCGATGTCCGTTAGAGGGAGTAGGTTTAATCTCTCCAATCATATCAACACCCCACATTGCGAAGGCCAAGGAGCTGTCAAAACATTCAGAGGAACCGGAGGCACATGAACTTTATTAGCATAGATCTGGCACTTATGATAAGTTCTTGAGTGGTGGTGACAGTCGGTTTCCATAGTCGACCAAAAGTAACCCGCTATCAAATTTTTTCTAGCCATAGTATGACCACTGGAGTGAGTACCGAAGATGCCTTCATGCATATCTCCCATAATTTTCTCTGCTTACTTCTTGTCCATACAACGAAATAGAGTCGAATCATGATTGCGCTTGTACAAAATTCCATTGCTCTAGAAGAACTTAGCCGAGAACCTCTGTAGGAATTTCTAGTCATTGATCGATGCCTCTTTTGGGTATTCTTGAGGTTCAAGATACCTTTTCACTTCATAAAACCAAGGTTTTATTCTATTCCATCAGTATCAGTTTTGTAGCAATGTTCCGGTTCGTCGAATCTTTCAATGGTAATTTTGGGAGGCTCATTGTCCCATCTGACCTTGAACATGGATGACATGGTAGCTAATGCGTCCACCAACTGATTCTTTTCTCTTGGGACGTGCTAAAAAAAGATCTCCTAGAAGTATGGAATTAAGGTAAGTACATGTTCTTGATACAAAATAGGATTTGGGTGTTTTATATCCCATTCTCCCTTGACCTGACTGATTTCCAAGGTTGAATCCCCATATACACTCAGGAATTTGACTCTCAGGTTAATAGCAGCTATAATACCCAAGATGCACGCTTCATATTCAGCCATATTATTGGTGCAATCAAAGTAAAGTCTGGTAGTGAAGGGCGTATGACAACCCTAGGGGGAGATAATTACAACACCGATCTCGCTGCCAAGTGCGTTAGAAGCTCCATCGAAAATCATAGTCCATCAGGATCCTAGCCCGGGTCCTTCAGACGATCCAGGTTCTTCACAATCCGTAACTAGCATAATATTCTCGTCCAGGAATTCGAAGTTCATAGATTGATAGTCGTCTAAAGCTTGATGTGCTAAATGATCTTCTAGTACACTTCCTTTGATTTCTTTTCAAGTGGTGTACTAAATATCGTATTCTATTAAGACCATTTTCCATCGGTCTATTCTTCTGGAGAAGGCTGGCTTCTCGAATATGTATCTGATGGGATCCATTTTAGAGATCAATAAAATAGTATGGGTCAACATATATTGTCTTAGTCAGTGTGCATCCCATGCCAAAGTGCAACAAGTTTACTCAAGCAGTGAATATCTTGTTTCACAGTCGGTAAACTATTTGCTAAGGTAATATATTGCATGCTCTTTTTGACCAGACTCGTCATGCTGCCCAGTACACACCCCATTGAATTCTCTAGCACTGCTAGGTACATGATTAGAGGCCTTCCTTCAATTGGTGGCATCAGAATCAAAGGTTCTTATAAGTACTCCTTGATTTTATCAAAAGCTATTTGACAGTCGTCGTTCTATTTTACTATTTGATCTTTCTTCAGAAGCTTGAAGATTGGCTCACAGGTAGAAGTCAAATGAGAAATGATTCGGGCAATGTAATTCAGTCATCCTAAGAAACCTCTAACCTCTTTCTCAGTATGGGGAGCCGACATTTCTTGGATAGCTTTAACTTTTGCGGGATCAACTTCAATAACTTTACCACTGACAATGAAACCCAGGAGTTTACTGGATCTCACCCCAAAACTGCATTTGTTTGGATTCAACCTCAGCTTGTATTTCTTCAAACTTTCAAATAATTTATGTAGATGATCAAAATTTTCTTCTTCAGTCTGTGACCATTCTATCATGTCGTCGACGTACACTTTTATCTCATGATGAATCATGTCGTGAAATAAACTACCATGGCACGCTGATAAGTTGCCCCGGCGTTCTTCAATCCGAAAGGCATGACCTTGTAACAGAAAGTGACCTACTGTGTGACGAAGGTAGTTTTCTCCATGTCTTCAGGCGTCATCTTGATCTGATTATAACCCAGTAAACCATCCATGAAAGAGAATACCTTATGTTGAGAAGTGTTGTCAACCAAAACATCAATATGTGGAAGCGGGAGGTCACCTTTGGGGCTTGCTCTGTTTAGATCCCTGTAGTCTACACACATACGCACCTTGCCATCTTTCTTTGGTACCAGAAGAACATTAGTGACCCATTAAGGATAGGGTGTCACTACTAAGAAACATGCGTTGGATTGCTTCATAACCTCGACCTTGATCTTTTCTTCCATCTTAGGACGCATGCGATGAACCTTCTGCTTAATCAGACAACAACCCTCTTTCATTGGAATATGGTGAACCATAATGTCAGTATCGATCCCTTGCATGTCTTCATATGACCAATAAAATATCTCAACATAGTCATGCAACATCTGAATCAATCTGTTCTCGACACTGCCCTGTATGTTGGCGCCAATCTTGACTTCCTTTTTGTCTGTCTCTGTACCAAAATTTACAACTTCGACCGGCTCTTCATGTGGTTGGATGGCCTTTTCTTCTTGTATTAAGAGTCTGGCAATTTCTCCAGGTATTTTACAATCTTCTTCACCTTCATCCTCAACTTGGTAGATCAGATCTCAAAGTCATAAGCGACAATAGCAGGATCGTTATCAACAAGATCTAGAGTTGATGTGGATCTGCAATGTAGTGTGTGGGTGTGCGTAAGAACACATAGCTATTTGAAAGTGCAATAAAGTAAAAGAAAGACAGAGAGCTCAAAATTTGAATGCAAAATGTCCAATGTTTTCATTAAATGGAAATATTACTTATGAAATGACAACCCTTAACAAATGAACCATCGTGCCCCGGGCAAGACACAAGGTTTAAAGTCATTGTTTTAAAAGAAATTACATAACCAAACTTCTTAAAGAAATAAAATAGAAATAGCTATTACTCCTGACTAAAGGAGATAGAGACGATGTCTTCCTCCTTCCAGTTTCTAAGCCTGTTGCCAATGGTAGGAAAAATCTTGTTAATGAGATCATCATCATTATCAACATCTTCTATTGTGTTAACTCCATTTTTGTTGACAAGGAATGAAGGTCTTCCAGCATGAGCGTGACGTACAACCCTTTGACCTTCTGCAGTAAATCCCAAACCAAAGTTGTCAAATTTTTAAGGGATATTAGAAAGCTGACCCCAAATAGTACAACCACCTTCTTCTATAGTTGCTTTGGCATCTTTCAAGGAAGCCATCTTGTGCGGGACCCAGGTAGTCTTTGGAATGGAAGAAACATCTTTAATAGAAGTATGGGAAATTACTTCAAAAGCTTGGCTGGGAGTCTCAATGAATTCACCATCCATTTCTACATACCAGAATGAATTCAGATGGCTGACAATGACAATCTTCCCTTTCACAGGATACTTTAATTTCTGGTGGAAGGTTGAGGTAACAACGCCTACCCCATGGATCTAAGGGCGTCCTAATAGACAATAATAAGCTGGCCGGATGTCCATCACATAGAAGGTGGATTCAAAGATTTGTGAACCCACTTTGATAGGAAGATCCACTTCTCCATGTACCATTATTTTGGACCCGTCAAAGGCTCAAACTATAATGTCACTAGGTTTCAGCATAACCGCTTCATAATCCAATATGTGAAGAGCACCTTTTGGCAGAACATTCATATAAGAGACAATATCAACTAACACATGAGCCAACATAGTGCCCCTAGAGTCAGGTCAGCATCAATTGCCTAATCCATTATCAATTGTTAAACTCGCTACATACCCCAACTGTTCAACAATTTTATAGTCGCTCTTATGGATGATCTTCAAATCCTCTTCTAACTCTTGTCCAGAGGTGTCTTTGACTGTAGCTTCTTTTGACGCCTCTATCTGGGAAGGCTCTTTTATTGGCTCTTTACCTCAAGCCTTGGTAGTTGTCTTAGTAACTGTGACTTGAACAAGTGGAGAGATTTCTGGGGAGAAAATATTTTCGCTTCTAATAATTTTTCTGGTCCCCACAATATTGTCAATATTGGGATCATCCTCTTCATCATCTTCATCAGAAAATTCTTGTTTGACGCCATGGTAGTAGACGTCGGATCCATAGTTCCGTGGAATATCCTTTTCCTAGGAATATGGGATAGGTCTAGGTGTTGTAATAATCAAGGTAGCCGCTTTTAGATTGCCAGTAATCCTTACAGGACCCTTGGAAGTGATCCTAAAAGGAGTACCAAATATGACAGATAAATCTCGGCATAAATTCTCAGTATAAGAAACTTTCTCAAACAAAATTACATGTTCATCCATTAAGCGATGGACACCTTCCTTCAGTAACCCGCAACCATTGGGTTGAACTGCATAGAAATGACATTCTTTAACATAACTCGAAAATAAACAGGCTTATAGCAAATTCTCCTTGATTGTTGAGAGAGGAGTAACCACATCACTTACGGAGGCAACATACAAAACATCTTCAATAGCACTTATGCCTTTGTCATGCTTCGGCATAGGTGCAATAATCACAATCGGAGTCTCTGGAGGGTCGAACTCAATTTCCTTGTTATTAATCATGTCTTGAATTTTGTTTTCCAAGGCCCAACAATTGTTGGTGTCGTGCCCAAGACTGTTCGAATGATAGGCGCACCTCACATTTGGGTTGTACTTTGGCGAGGATGTGTTGGGATTCTGAGGAGGATCCCGTAGGGAAATGAGTTTAGCCTTTACCAAATTTTGTAATGTCTAAGATAAAGGCATGCCGATATTGGTAAACTACCTTGACGGAGCGTCTGGCCTTCGATGGTTGCCCTGTTGTGATTGTTGTACAGGCGTTGGATTAGATATCAATACCGCCCCCACGGACTGATGGCAATCATTTTTACTACGACCCTTTTGGCCATAGACAACATTGGTTTCTTTTTTACTACCGAACGGATTCTTCACAACATTAGAAGTTGCAGCCATTGGAATCTTCCCACTCTTAATACCACTTTCAACTCTTTCTCCTATCAAAATTAGCTCAGTAAAGTCAAATGAATAACTCCCAATCCGATGATTAAAGAATGGTCCTATCAGAGTACCCATGAACATATCAATTAATTCCCAGTCACACATGGGAGGTTGGACCCTACCATCTAAGTCTCTCCACTTCTGGGCATACTCCTTAAACCCTTCATTCGAGCCCCAAGACATTTTTTGCAATTATATTGATACTGCTCGTAAAAAGCAGCATCCAAGTCTTCCCACGTGTGAATGTTGGTTCTTTTGAGCTGGTAGAACCATTCAAGTTGAGTACCGGACAAACTTTCTTGAAAGAAATGGACCCATAATTTTGTGAGGGATGACGACCCCCGGGATCATACCTAGCTCTCAAAAATCCAATCCAGGAACTTTTTGGGTTTCCATAGCTTTGAGACGATCTTCTAACTGCTTGTACTTGTCATCTGCAGGAGGATACTACTCATTGGAGTATTCTTCATCTCTGAAACCTTGATCGTTTCCACCTTTATGTCTGGTGCTTCTAACATCCTCTTCTAGGTTGTCGTCTTCTTTAGAGGAAATGTTTCCCCCTTGAGTTGGTTGAGTAGGACCTTTGAATATTCTCTCCATATTGAGGATAATAGTCAGCTTCTTAGTCTTCTTTTTCTTGGTGAGGGGAGTCATCATCTCTTGTTTCCCTTTGGCTAGATTCAAAAGAGTCTCTTGAAATTGTGCATGCTTAACTTGCAGATCCTTCCCAATTTGTTCGAGGGCCATCTTATACTGAAATAAACAGTAAATAGATGATGAAACCTGTATTGGAAAACCAGTTTATAAAATGATGCATGATATGTAGATGCAATGTTTTCAAGGACCTTAGGAGATTTAAATTTTCTAACCAAGAGGAAACAAAAACAAATAGTTTTATTAGTAAGTTCAAGATTACAATTGCCTCTTAGGCTTGCTTACAATGAAAACAAAAGGGTCTCAAAGAGACAACAATATGAACTTCTAAAACCTAAAACTCAAGTCTCCCACAGACGCTTCCTCTTCATGTCGATGTATGCATTAAGTCTTTTCTCCTCGTGAAGTTGCTCGTGAGCTCCAAAACTTTCGTTTCACTTGCATAGAATTGAGTTTCAAAGGTGTCTTGTTATTCCTTGAGTTGAATCCAGGACTTCTGCAATTCTTCGAGGTCAGCGGGCATGTCTGGATGAAGGATGGTGCGAGAAACGTATCCTTCGACAATAGGCTTCATGATCACCAGTAGAACAACTGGATATGGCATCGTGAGGTTTTGAGTGCAAGCTCGTACCCATTTGAGGTAGGGCTCCAAAGGGGTGGAATTCTTCTGTCCTAAAGTCTTACTTTAAATCTTGTTTACCATGCCCCAAGCACATTTAAACCATTAACGATAACCTTGAAAATCGTTCTTGTAATAGAATATAATACCATGGATAAGCATGTCATGAGGATCATCTCTTCGAGCATAACCAAATTGGCGAAAAGCTAGAGAAGGGTTGTAGGTAATACCTCCCCCAATGCCAAGGAGTGGAACATTAGGGAATTCCCCGCAGCAGTCAATCATAGTGACATCTTTCAGAGATCGGGAACATCAATAGATATCTGAATGAGAGAGAGACATCATCCTTTGAGACCACCTTAAACCTTGTTCATTCTTCACTATTGACTAGGGAAGGTGAGAAATAAACCACCTAGATATCAAAGGTATGAAACACATAAGATTCCCTTACTTCCTCATAGTACGAGTGTGAAGAGAATGCAAAATATCTCCAAGCAAAGTAGGCATAGGGTTACGAGTGAGGAAAATTTTGACGACATTCACATCTATGAGTTGGTCTGGATTAGGGAATAACACCAAACCATAGATCAACAAAGCCAAGATTTTCTAGAATGCCTAGAAACCCATAGCATCCAGAAAAGTCGAGCCTTATCTAACAGAAATTTAGCAAGAAAACCCTTGACTCCGCTTCTTGTTTCCTAATTAGATACAATGTCAGACCGTTTCAGATGTAAGGCTGCCACAATTTCTTCAGGTTGTGGATCTTTCTCTAAACCAGTTAAAGTTGTCCGATCAAGAATATGTATTCCCAATAGCTTAGAGAACTCTTCTATTGTGGGTACTAACTGATAATCTATAAAGGTGAAACAGTGATGTGCAAGGTCAAAGAACTGGAATAAAACAATAATTATGTCTTCTTCAAAACCTGAGGTAATCAAACGGAATACATGACTGCGCCTTTTGGTGAATTGGGAGCTTTCAGGAACTTTTGAGACTAACTCCTTAAGTTGGTAAGGTATCCTCATAAAACTAATCTGGATAGTATTTGTATGAGTAGAGGCCATAACCTAAAACAAAGAACGAAGATAAATCCCTAGGTCCTTGAAATGGTTAGTGAAAATGACATGTGTAATGATGTCATGATGTCATGTTCGCACAAATTTAATGAAACAAAACAAGAGTTCATGCTTGCATGGAGTTTTTAGGTAATATCCTCTTGAGTTTAGTTGGCTCAACCTATCCCTAAAGAAGTAATCGGGTTCTAGGAATCTCATATCATTGATTTTATCTCAAGCATTATTTCAGCTCAAGCATCTAATTAGTGGCTAAAATATCCTGAGAGTCTAATCTCAATGAGTATAGCATCGAGTATCAACAAAATTCAGTTTGCACCAAAGTCGGCAATCTCACTACTTTCTAATGGTTAAGTTGTCTCAACTAAGGTTCTAAGGTCAGTTAGTGCTTTATGACACCACACGGCAGCCCAGTATTCTACTTGACTGACTCAAGGGACACCGACACCAACTAACGTGTTGCACTAATGTAGCCATCGCTTTAACCATATCGTTCTACACCGTAAAGTTTCCACGATCTATTGCTACTTACCTAAAATGCCCCCAGATCGGGATGTAGGATCTATACAAGAAAGAAACCCAAGCATATCCAGAAATATAAAGCATACAAGGCAAACAAGTAAAGCAATAAAGGTGACCTAGATCTAAAGGTAACCCCACTTTTGGTTTTTAGTCCCAAGCAGAGTCGCCAGTTCTGTAATACGGTGGGAAAACTAACTTTTGGGTTTTTTTCGTTTTATCGCAAATGTTGTGGATAGCAAGAATCACCACCGACTTTTCTTTTATCCAATAAAGGAAAGGGTGAAAAGAACAGGAAAGACCTTTTGAGAATTTTTTGAGGTTAGGGGGTAGGTTATGAAAAAGGAAGGTGTTAGAACCCTTTTCATCTGTAGTTTTCTACGGGCTCTTAATCGCTAGCTCGCTTTTTGGAAATGCTTTGTGCTTGTGTATGTTTGAAAATATTTTGAAAATGCCTAAGTGCGGAAATTTTGTAATGATTCTCGTATCGTTGGGAATTTATACAAAATGTTCGTTTCGAAATTATTTGTGAAAGAAAGTGTTGTTTTTGTGAAAAGATGTTTTGTTTTGAAAATTTTGTGAGCAAGCGACTACGAGCGTTCTACCTACTCAAAAAAGTCTTTATTCTTTTCCTCCTCATTTAGATAGTGTTACCATACAATTAGTTAGTAGGGAGCCCTATCATTGAATGTGAGGGACAGGCACGGGTCATCGTATAGTCATAGAAGGTAACTTATAGGATGCTTTAAAAAATTTCGTAACGGGCTAAGATCGTTTACCGAAGGCAGCATCTAAGGGTCATCGAGGGACTACGATCTTTTAACCAAGGGTATTTGCTAAAGCATCCCACATTCGAGGGACATGACTGTTATTTATTCGAGGCAATAAGTGAGGGTCAACCTAGAGGTGCATGTGTGCAAAGTGTGTGATGTTTCAGTTATTAGTCTTGAGATTAGGTTATCTAACGTTGGTTTTTTATGTCTTGCCATGCACGCCTAATTAATCTAGCAGTTAAATATATATAAGTGCGAAAAATTAAAATACGAGAAATAATCTACGCTATTACATTGCTTCGGGGATGAGGAGTATAAACCATAAACTGGAGAGGAAAGCAATAAACCCTAATTATCTATTACAAACTTTTGACAGTTACAATATTGAAAAATAATGCAAAAAAGTAAATGAGCGTGCGGAGATGGAAAAGGGAAAGATGTCAACCCTAAAAAATTTTCTAAGTGTTTAAGAAAATATTTTTGTTGTTTTTGATTAGAAAAATATTTGAAGTGATTAATAAAAATAAAACCTAATTCTTTGATTAATTCACAAACTAAATAATAAAGTAAAAACAAATTGTGATTAAATTAAATTAATTTTTATTTATAAAAAAATTGATTAATTTATTAAAACCTAAATCTGATTTTTTTTAATGATTTTATGATTTTTTGTTGATTAAAATAAAACTAATTAAAAAAACGAAAGTTAATTAAAATAAAATAAAGAAAAATTAAAATGGGCCTGCAAACAAGTAAGATGGGGGTGAGAAAGAAGCAAAAACGTCCAGGCCCAAATCAGGGAGCCCAGGCTGCAGTGTTGGATCTAATGGAGGTGACCCCCCCTGAGGTGTATCAGATGGTCATTAGATGAGGCACACCATGCGTGCGCTGGACCTGATTGTACTGAATCCGCAATGAAAACACGAGAAAACAAAAATTACCCCACGCTTGGATCGAACCCAGGACCAAGCATAGGTAAGCCTGAAGAACACGCGTGTTGCCACTAGGATGGATGCTTCATCCGATTATGAAACAACACCCAATAAATATATTAGAAACCAAGTCATGAGAATTTGAAAATGCCAGCTTACCCTTCTTCTTCCCCGCGCACAAGTATTAACAACAACAACACCATTATTGATTTTGAAAATCTCTATTTCTCAACAAAATTGAAAACTTCCAAAACCAAACTTACTTGATGTTTTACAAGGAATGCAACCATATAAATTTTAAAAGCTATAAATCAAAGGTTAGGACGAATTTTACTTGGTACCAAACTGAAACCCTAATGGTTCCGAAAACTCAAACCCAAAATACTCGCCACACAGTCCATTAAAACGAAAATTATAGATATGGTTAGCTTCAAAGACATGATATCTACATTTTTCCTTTAGAATGTATATGGAAATGATGCTTAAATAAGGATTTCAAAGTTTGAAAAATGTAGCAAGTTGGAGAAAGTCCAACGCTTATTTAAGCACTTCCAGAAGCAAGATGATGATCTCTTTAGCTTACTGGGACCTCCCTGAGTGTATTCTAGCCCCTACTTTGCTTTGAGGATGGCTGAAACGTTCTACCCAAGTCAAGTTGCAAGGTTAGATTTTGAAAACGGTGGATGATAATGGAGTGATTACAAAAGTTATTCGGGTGTCTGGATAACTTCTATATGATGTACCTAAGGTGTTTGAAGGATAAAAGAGGATAACACACAAGTGGATTTGAATTTGGGTATTGGAAGCTTCAAATGTGCAACAATGGTGTTTTTTGAGAAAATTATCATCCTTGAGTTATGAGATTTGAAGACAATTTATAGAGGTTGAATTTGGTCCATGTAGCTTGCAGAAATCAGGCTTAGTTCATATGGAAGGCTGGTTTGGCCATTTGGTTTCAAATTGCATAAAATGAAAATTTGCTTCATGATGAAGAAATGAGTGAATCAAGGGATTCTTGCCAAGCTTTTCAGACTTTGTAGACTACTTCTGATATTGAGATATTTGTTGTGATCTTTTGAAGCATGTTACAAGGCTGAAAGAGAGAGAGTGGTTGGAAAAGTGGAGCTTTATGCAAATGGAAATGTTGCTTTTTGCAAATTCAACCATAAGTGGTATCATGTTTGGACAATGCTTCTAATCCTTGTGTAATACACTTAGGGCCTATGTAATTACTCAATTATGATTAGATTTAGAGGAAAATATGTCTGAAAAGAAGGATCTTATAGCTTAGATTTGAGATTTGGCCATAAGGTTTTCAAAAGGATGACCTATAATTCATGTGTGACAAGCCATCTTCATCTCTTCGAAACTTCTAACTCAAGTATGATAAATTCATGCTCTTGGACATTTTTGGAAACTTTGAAACATTGTCTACAACTTTCATGTTGACCACTTTGGCTTAATCAACATGGAAATTTGTTATAATTGGCCAAGAAGTTGAGATGAAAAACTGACCAAAAATATTTCTAAGTGTTAGATAAAAAGTACCAGAACTTCATGGGCCCATATCTCTTAATCCAAGCACTTTTTGAGGATAATCCCACATTAACAAAGTTATATAATTCATTAATACCTACAAATTTCATGTTAAAAGTTTTCCTTGAATCAGTTTGGATCATAGTTAAAAATGGCCATTAAGTAGTGACCTTGTTAAGAACAAAACACTTAAAAAAATTTCTAAGTGTTGGAAAATTTTCAAACTTTTGACTTTTGTTGAATTTTTTTATTCTTGATGATCAAGTTTGATTGTTTTGAATATCTTGATGATTCTTGATTTTTGAATTCCAATGTTGACCAAAAAGTCAAAGTTTGACTTTTGTGTGACTGTTCACTTTTTATCAATTGATTCAATTCTTCAACTATCAATCACTTGTATCTTTGGAAATGTCTTGAGCCATGCAATTAGGTCAACATCGTGTATTTGAGCCCTTGAGATCATGCTTTAAGCCATTAGGTCATGCACTAGGCTAAAAGACAACGATCAATCATCTTCAATCAAAACCCTAATTTGGGAATTTTTTACCTTTGATGAATTGAGGGCTTTCCTTGAGGAATCGTGATCAACCCTTGATCAAATGATGATTATCACCTCAAAATATTGATGTTGACAAATAATATTAAAGTTTGACTGTATGTAGACCATAGTTGACTTTTTACCTAATACATTTGACTTTCAATCTTTTGAGCCATTGACTGAGCAATTATGTGATGCAAGACTTGAAACTTGACATAAGCATTATTAAGGACCTATGATGAATAATGAAAGTCATTTGAGATCCTTGCAACTCAATATTATTTGAGAAGCACCAAACCCTAGTTGAAGACCCTTGATTACGAGGAGGTTTGACCAGTCAACTCTTGAGTGGCTTTGAGTATTTGAGACCTTTGTGAGCATGTTTTGAAGAAAATGGGAGGGCAAATTTTGGGATCGATAAAATCAAAGCGTCCTAACAACAAGCTTCAAAGGTTTTGAACCATAGTCCAATAATGAACCATATTTGGACCTTCTAACATAAGTTAGGGCCACTAATGATCATTCAAAGGAGGAGAAGAATGAGATTAGGTAAAGATGGAGGCATGTCACAATGGAACCATGAACTCAAACTAAGAAATGAATTCAATTATCATCAACATAATTCATCCATTTTGGTGGATTTGTTTTCAACCTATCAACACCCAAGATCCAATGATTTTGAGGAAATTGACCCAAGGTATGACAAATTATCATAAATTCAGAACCAAACACAAAAAGGAAAGATAAAATACAATTAAAAAAATTAATAAAAACAAATAAAAACAAATTTTAAATGGTTAATTAATTGGAATTAATTGATGAAATATACAAAATAATCAAAATACCAAACAAAAATCCCAAAAAATTACCAGAGGTCAAATATAAGTCAACAAGTGTTGACAAAATTTTTCACAAATTTCAGAAATCAGAAACTAATTTTAAAAAATACAAAATCTAGTGACATAAACCAAAAATCTTAAAAAATAGCAAATTCAGAAATAAAAATCAAATAAGGTCACCATAAGTTGTCAAACTATGATTGAATTATTTCATAATTTTCTCAAGATTTTAAAAGTATTAAAAGTATTTTTAAACCAATTAAAATAAAGAAAATAAACCAAAAATTATTTAGAAAATAACAAACATCAAAATAAAAATCTGAAAAAATATTCATAAAGCCGAAAACAATTTAAAGTATTTTTTGGAATTTTTTCATAATTTTTGGACAAAAAATAAAGGAGTTATGAATTTATAAAAATAAAATGAATTTAAAAACAATTTTGTAAAATAAAATAAATTAAAAATAACATGGAGCGTTAGATACAATTTATTAAAACATGTTGGCACATCAAGTGGCTTAGAAGTGATGATTAGTGCTGGAAATGAAACAAACCAACTCGAAAATAGTTTGAAATTCGATTCGAAAATTAAATCATTGAACTAGGTTCATGAACCGAATGACGTGAATAGGAGGTAAAAACTAAGTTCGTTAAGTAAATGAGCTGAACTTGAACTATACAAAGTTCGACTCGTTAGGTTCATGAGTCAATTCGATTATATATGAGATAAATTATATTGTCTTTAAGAATAGGATTAAAGGTTTTCTCTAAATCTTAGTCTCATATTTTTTTTTAATCTAACGTTTTAATTGATAGTTTATATTCTTAAGTGAGCAAAATATTTCTATAAATAATTATACAAATAAAATTAACATCGTATAAATTCCAATCTCATAACTTTTATTTTATTTCTATATTTTTTATTTAAAAAATATTAATTTAAAATTTCATATATATATATATATATATATATATATATATATATATATATATATATATATATATATATATATATATATATATATATATATATATATATATATATATATATATATATATATATATATATATATATATATATATTGACTTTAAAAATTACTTTTAAGTCCGTGAAATAAGTGAGTTGAACCTAATAAGATAAACCTAACGAGTTGAACCAAGATGTTCGTGAACTTCTAATAAGTCGAGTTTGAGCTGAAAAAAAGATTGTGATGAACTCGATCTCGAATTTGAACTCGTCCAATTCTTAACGAGTCGATTTTGAGTAAAAAAAAGTTTGTGATGAACTCGAACTTAAACTCAGATGATTCTTAATGAGTCGAACTGAGCTGATGCAAGGTCGACTCGACTCATTTCCAGCCCTAGTGATGATGTATGGTGGTCAGGAATCAAAGCACGTGCAGGAGACACAAAAATGTCAAGTCAATGAAAACATTTTAATTGGCATGCCCTCATTGGTTGAAGATGACACGTTGGTCATCTTCAACCTCCAGGCGCCTGCAACTAGGGGAAATATGAGATTCCTTAAACTACAACTTTATGCTTTCATAGTGGTATCATTAGATGTGTCTATTCAGGACGATCTCAACCATATGCTCACAAAATATTCATACTAAACATAGCTTAGTCGATTTGGAAAATATCAGACATGTTTTCAACTAAAATAATTCAAAAACAGACCTATAAAATGGATCGATTAAAGAAAACCAACGATCCTAGGAGCATCAGAGAACCATGAGCTACATCTTGACAACAAGTTTGAGTTAATTTGGTGAAGAATTCTACCTGACAAAGAAGAGAAAATTTGTGCTAAACTCTGACTCGGTGAGCTTGATTTGAGGCATGATTCTTCTTGCTAAAGGTCTGGTCAGCTTCAATGAAGTTCAATGAAGCTAATTGTGAGGAGCTTTTGGGTGTTTGGAGGGTGGAAAGAAGAAAACTAAATTCAAGCTCAAGAGTTCAAACGGGATCTCGAAAGGTCTCAATTGGCTATCAAAATCTTATGGAAATGAGTGGAATATGATCCTTATTTATAGTTTAAATGAATGGTAAGCTCAAGCGTGTAAGATGATGAGAAATTGAGGGAATTTGTGTGATCCCGATTCATGAAAAAAGTGTGACTTCACATGACCAAAAATCAAGCAAATCGTGTGTTCCAATTATCAAAATATCTTTTGGAATGTAGCTAAACATGATTAGGCACGAAATGGAATCTTAAATTTTCTTATAATTTGAATTAGAAATGTTCAAAATTCTGATCTTGGCAAAAAACGCAGGTCCAAACGACCATATTCAAATCCATGGGCCATGCTCTATAGGAAGCTTTATGATCTCATTCTCTTTCCAATACAAAGACTTTCTCATAAACTTTGCAATGTACCCAGAAAGTTTTAATTTGTACATTTGAGCACAAATTTATGTCTCTTTGAAATTGGGAAAAGCTCACTGAAATTTATACTTATAAAAATTTCTAAGTATAAAATCTCAAAATTACCTATAATGTTTTGCAAAGTTACATGACTTTCGACTCCAATTTAGCTCTTGATCATTGAAGATGAAATGAAGTACACTCCTTAAAGATAACCATAGTTTTTAGATCATCCAAAAATGTTAAAATTGAGCATGTTATGGCCTTAGGAAATTGATTAAAGATTCTTGAAAAATCCATGGATGACCTATAATGTTTTTAAAATTTACATGGCCTTCCACTCAAAATTAGCTCTTGATCGTTAAAGAGGAATTAAGGAATACCCTTTGAGGAGAAATATGGTTTTGGGATCACCTTAAAATCTCAAAAATTGAGCAAGTTATGGTCTTGCGAAGTTAAGTCAAAATTTTCTATGGTTTCTCAAAGGACTTGTAATCTTTTCAAACCTTTGATGATTCTCCAAGCATAATTGGCTCTTGACATGTGAAGATAAATTTTTGTATATGATGAGAAGAGTCTATAGAAAAAATAACCACTTAAAAATAATTAAAATTGAGAGGGTTATGCACTTGCAACCATATAATCAAGAACTTGTCAAATTTGGTCAAACCACTTGAATCAACTTTGCATCTTTTGAGATTTTCTTGAAAAACAAGGCATGATGAATCACATATGACCTTCATATGATATTGTCTTGAAGTACACTTGATAATTATGCTCATGGCCTGATGAAACTTATTGAAGAAGGCATAGAAATAAACACGTGAACCTATGAAGTTCCTTGATGAATCCAACCACTAACTTTGAGACGAATTTGATCAAATGAAGTTGAGAGAGTTCTCAAACCATGGAACTTTGATGATAGAATCAAAGCCTTGAAGTTAAAAATTTTGAAGTCCAATGAATAGCCAGTTGACAGAGGATCAATCTTCAAAAACCCTAGCTTAGGAGGTGAGAGAGATGCATTTGGCTCTATACCTATAATGTTTAAAACAAGGAATATCTCTTTTTAGATTTTAGATAAAGGTTAGTAAACATAAGATACACATAAACAAGATACATAATTCAAGGTTCTTGGTGATCCCTCAAGGACAAACTTAAAGATATGAGAGAGTAGAAGTGATAGCCAACCCAAATGTGTGATCTTGATGCATTGTGATAATATGAGATGATGATGAAGGGTCTTATGGCAAAAAATCAGGGTATAACAGCTACTTTTATTTAAGCGTCTTCTATTCGGTGATATGAAGGTTAAAATCTTCATTTTGACGTGATTGAAGATACTTAAATACAAAAATAATCCCTATTTTTGGCTGTAAGATACCATGCAATGCGTAAGATTGTGAATGTAAAAGAAAAACTCCACAGGGGAAAGAAGACACCGTTGGGAATACCAAAATAATGTAGACAAAGCTACAACACAAGACGGACTAAGAAAGAGAGTTTAACCAGGAAAATAAATCACTGTGAAACAAAATAACTCTGGGGATGACTATGAATAGGCAAAATCAAAATCACAGTTAAAGAAACAAAATGAAAAGTAAGATTTCAATGGGGAAATTCTTAACAGTGCAAACTACTAGCCCACATGGAAGTAATCTTTAAGAAAGAATTACCGACTCGAGTAGGGAAAGAAACTTGACTCCATTGGAGAAAAACCAACTCCGCTGGGGAGAAAAGGACTCAACTCTATTTGGGTAAAGCCCAAAGAGGAGACAAAAGAAATAAGATAACATCATCTCAATAAATGAGGGTAATACTGACTTACAGATGATGGTAAACTACCAAATCACAGATGAAGGTAGGAAAGTAGATTAATATCGAATCACAAAATTTAGTGACGATGATTGACATCAGTATTGAGACTGGAGAAAACTCAAATCTATTTGGGACCAACCCAAGAGGATGAGATGTGAATACAAACCCTATTGAAGACAAAATCTTAAATGGGTAGTATATGTCAAAGGAGGTGAATACCATCTTTTAAAGATGTGATAGTCTAACAATGGTAAACCCAAAAGGACATAAGAGTGAATACCATCTATTAAAGATAGGATAGGCTAACAATGGTAGACACAAAAAGAAGGATGAATACCATCTATCAAAGGTATGATAGTCTAAAAATGGTAAACAACATGGGTAGAAGGTTAAATACCATCTATCAAAGATGTGATAGTCTAACAATGGTAAACAATCAAAGGATATAAGAGCGAGCACCATCTATCAAACATGTGATAGTATAATAATGGTAAACACAAAAAGGTGGACTGAATACCATCTATCAAAGGTCTGGTAGTCTAAAAATGATAAACAACCAAAGGATATAAGAGTGAATACCATCTATCAAAGATTTGATAGTCTTTACAATCTTCGGCTTTTTTGAAAGCTCAAGATGTCCTCTACAATCTCTATTTTTATCATTTTTGCCTTTGAAGACTTTATCTTGATGTAAGTTGCCTTGACAAAAAGTGTCTTTTTGTTGACTTTTGAAATGACCTATAACGTTTTGGCCCATATCTCTCAAATGAAGCATTTTTTGCACTTGAGCTTCGAAAGACAATGTTGTAGAGAATTGAATTCCCTTCAAATGAGAGTTGGTTGAGGAAAATCCGATGAAGCATGTGAAAGTTATGCTTGGTTAAAGTTCAGTTGACTTCTCCTAAAGAAAACCCTAATTTGGCAACTTTTGACTTTTTATGAATTGAGAGTTTTCTTGATGAATAATGATCAACCCTTGAAAATGATGAGTATGACTTTAAAATCTTGATGTTGACCACAAATATTGAAGTTTGACTGTATGTTGACCATAGTTGACTTTTTGTCCAATATAGTTGATTTTCAATCAGCTAGCAATTGACTGAACAAACTTGTGATGCAAGGCTTTAAATTTGGCATGAGCACTCTTAGGGACACATGAGAAACCATGAAATTCACTTGATGTTTTAGAAACTCAATATTCCTTGAAAAACACAAAACCCTAGTTGTAGGTCCATTGCTTAAGAGAGGAATTTGTCAGATCCATTCTCAAACAAACTTGAGCAATTGAGAATTCTATGAGCATGAGAAGATGCCTTTTAGAAAATTGGAGGGAAAATTTTGGAGTACAACAGCTTCCCCTGTTCAATCTTCTTAAACGTGGAGATTTAGATTGTCATGTCCGTCGTTCGCGATCTGAAGGTAGAAGAGGATTGAACACTTAAGTGCCCAGAAATTTGCACTCGCATGTGCACGAAGTAACACTTGGTTGATAATACTGCTTGAATGGGCATAAAGATGCCATTAAGGAAGATGACAGATTGTCGTCAGAGATGGGATTATAGATGCCATCCAAAGTAACTGTTGATTGGAGTCTCAGAATAAGTCTATGCTTGACTATATTTGAAGAATGCTTTTCAGGACGACTCTCTGGGGAAAATGCTTAAGTAGCTGCTTGTAGATTTAGACTCCGAGAGAAATGCTTGTCATATTTGGTCTCTGATGGAAATTCTTATCATGTAGATAGTTGCCCCGCCCTGTTTCGGGAGTTGATCCATAATTTGTTTTTGTTGGTAAACCCTTCCTGTTTCAGGAATTCATACCACTTGGCCATGTCAATAGTTGCCCCGTCCTGTTTTAGGAATTCATCTTTTCCTGGTTATGCATATATTTTCCCTGTTCTATTTTAGGAATTAATCTTTTCTTAGTCATATAGATAGTTACCCCGTCTTTTTTTGGGAATTAATCTAGGACCCGCTTTTTATCGATCGTATAGATAGTTGCCCTGTCTTATTTTGGGAATTAGTATTTGACCTATTTTTTATTGGTAAACTCGTCTTATTTCGGGAGTTCATACCACTTGGTCGTATCGATAGTTGCCCCATATTCTTTTTGGAATTAATATTTGACCTGCCCATATAGTTAATTGACTTATCCTATTTCGAGAATTAATCTTTGACCTGTTTGAAAATGGCTGATGACATTCGTCTGTTGGTGGACTGTATATGCAAATACAAAGTTAGTTTTGTGCAATGTCATGATGTATGTAATGCATTTCATAATGATGTACTCAACATAAATGAGAATGTTATATGCATTTTGTATGCATATGCTATGATGTTTTGTAAATGATGTATGGATATGATATGTCATTGAAGCGTATTGGTATCTTCTGTAATATTTTTGGCTAGGAAAAATAAATTCTCGGCTGTTGCTGGGGACGAATAATATGAATCTTCAATCTTGTTTAGAATTTCTATGTTGGGGATTCCTGCTTTCTGTTTTAGCATACTCCGCTGGGAATGTTTGACTTTTGTTTGGGGATAGAAGAGTTCAGGAACATTGGTTGTTCATCACTCTACTGGGAATTTAGTTCTTATATACCCTGATTGGGGATAAAGTAGATGGATAACCCTCTGAGGCGCTGTCTGACCGAGTTTTTGATATGGATACCAACTCTTCTAGGGAGGACTAAGTTATGTGATATCTGGCCCGGTTTCATATTCTGTAGCAACTCTCTGGGGATGGCAACCTTGAATATACTTTATTGGAGAAGAGAATCTTGTCGGGGACTTGCAGTAATCGGAGAAATGAATTATTTGGGAAAATAAACCATGTTGGGTAAATAAACCTTGCTATGGACATAAGCCCTGCTGGAGAAGAGAATTTTGCAGGGGATTTTACAATGTTAGAGAAATAGACTCTATTGGATAATTAGATTCCTGTAAAATGTGCTCAGGAAATCATTTCTGATTTCATAGGATGTACAGAGGAAGTTTCCACTATATGTTGGGGAAATGGTTAAACTTCCTTGCACGCTAAGGGGCCTATTGAGGGAGATGATTACGTGGACTGCTGGAAGATGCCTCAATTCCAGTCTGAAGGCATATTTGAATTGTTGGGGAATGTATCTTTGTCAGGGGTGAGCTTGTGAAGACAGCTCTGTGGGGATTTTTCTGTGGGGATTTGTGGATGACTTGAACGCTATCCCAACTACTTGAGTCTTTAGTAATTCTTATTACTATTTTTATGCACATATTTGTTAACAGTAATCATATTCACATGCATATTTTCATTTAAATTAGTCATTGGACATTTTTGCAAACAAAACAGAGAAAGTAAGGCAATTTTGAATTTTGAAATTGACTTGTATTGATAATTTGCCTATAAACAGGCAATTTTGTACAAAGGAGACAAAAATCCTAATAAGAGGATATCATCGTAAAACGAAAAGAGTACAAAGTAAGACAGAGAAAAACAAGCTATGTGGAAACGATTGCATCGAGTTTCAACTCTGATATTGCCCTTATGTCTTAAAGCATCACATCTCTCATAGTCAGAAGAAGTTGACTGAATTGATCTGTACTGTTTAAACTTGACGTTGCTAAAAAAAGCTTGTTGTAAGTAGATGGGTGACCCAATGGGACATAGTCGTATGCTTTAATCCCTAACTTTTGCCTGGACCTCCCTTTCGGGTTTTCAGTCCACCGGGATATCCTTTTTTTCCCAAGCCGCCTTTTCAAGTTTTCTACTTGTCGGGTGTATAATTTATATATATATATATATATATATATATATATATATATATATATATATATATATATATATATATATATATATATATATATATATATATATATATATATATATATATATATATATATATATATATATATATATATATATATATATATATATATATATATATATATATATATATATATATATATATATATATACATCCCTATTTTTTTCCCGAACCCTTTTGGTTCGCCGGGATGCCATTAGTTCTTCCTAGGCAAGTTAACCTAGCATGTCTCTTTTTCATGCATCATATTTTTTAATTATGTCCTTGTTCACAGGGTGTGGAAAGTCTCCATCGTCCATGGTGATAAGTATCATTGCACCGCCATAAAATATGTTCTTGATCACAAATGGCCTTTCTTATGTAGGAGTCCGTTTTCCCCTGGGATCACCTTATGGTAGGATGATGTGCTTTATTACCAAGTCACCGGCTTAATATACCCAAAGCTTGACTTTCTTTTTGAAGGCTTTGATCATACGCTTCTGATACATCTGACCATGACAAACAACCACAAGCCTCTTCTCGTCATTCAAATTCATCTGGTATAGCCTAGTCTGAATCCACTCATCTTCGTCTAAACATGCGTCTTTCATAATCCTTAGAAAAGGAATCTGGACATGGACAGGTAGGAAAGCTTCCATACTATAGACTAGAGAGAATGGGGTTTCCCCATTCGATGTATGCGCTGAAGTGAGATAACCATAAAGGGAAAATGGTAACATTTAATGCCTATCTTTATACGTCATTGTCATCTTCTGTATAATCTTCTTGATGTTTTTATTGACGGCTTCAACTGCCCCCATTCATCTTCAATCGATACGGAGAAAGGTTGTGGTGCTTAATCTTGAATTATGTGAAAAGTTCCATGATCATAGTGTTATTGAGATTGACATCATTGTCTTTGATAATCCTTTTGGGGATGCCATACTGATAGATAAGATTATGCTTAATGAATCGGGCGACAACATTCTTGGTGATGGAGGCAAATTAGGATGCTTTAACCCACTTCATGAAGTAATCAATGGTGACAAGGATGAAACGATGTCCATTAGAAGCGGTCAACTTGATCTCTCCAATCATATAAATGCCCCACATTGCAAATGTCCAAGGAGCAGTCAAGAAATTCAAAGGAACTGGTGGCACATATACTTTGTCAGCATAGATCTGGCATTTGTGACAGGTTTTGCAGTGGTGATGGCAATCATTTTCCATATTTTACCCATAATAACATGCTCTCAGAATCTTCTTAGCCATCGTATTCCCACTAGAATGAGTATCAGAGACTCCTTCATGCATATCTTCCATAATTTTCTCAGCTTCCTTCTTGTCTGCATAACGAAGCAGAGTCGAATCATGGTTGCGCTTGTACAAAATTTTGTTGCTCAAGAAGAACTTAGTAGAGAACCTCCGTAGGAATTTATTTTCATTAATAGATGCACCCTCGGGGTACTCTTTGGCTTAGAGGTAAATTTTTACTTCATGAAACCAAGGCTTCTCTTTTACTCTGTCAGTGTCAACTTCGTAGCAATGTGCTGGTTCGTCTAGTCTTTCAATGGTAATCTGAGGAGCTTTGTTGTCCCATGTGACTCTGAACATAGATGACATGGTATCCAATGTGCCTGCCAACTGACTCTCTTCTCGTAGGATATGCTCAAAAGTGATTTCCTCGAAGTACAAAATTAGTGTCAATACATGCTCCCGATAAGGAATGAGATTCAGGTGCTTCGTATCATATTCCTTAATTTTACTAATGACTAGGGATGAGTCCCTATACACATCTAAGAAATTGATCCTCGGATCAATAGCAGCTTTGATGCCCATAATGCACGCTTCATTTTCTGTCATATTGTTAGTACAATCAAAACATAGTCTAGCGGTAAACAGCGTATGGATACCCTTGGGAGAGATAACCATAACACCAATTACATTGCCAAGTGTGTTGTAAGCTCCATCAAAAACCATAGTCCATCGGGATCCTGGGTCAGGTCCTCCATATGGTCCAGGTTCTTCACAACCTATAACTAGCATAATGTTCTCATCTGGGAACTCGAAATTCATAGACTGGTAGTCGTCTACAGCTTGATGAGCCAAATGATCTGCCATTACACTTTCTTTGATTGCCTTCTGATTGGTGTACTGAATGTCGTATTCTGTTAAGACCATTTGCCATCGGGCTATTCTTCTAGAGAGAGCGGGTTTCTCGAATATATACTTTATGGGATCCATTTTAGAGATCAACAAAACGGTATTACTCAAAATATATTGTCTTAGTCGGGGAGAATCCCATTCCAAATCACAACAAGTTTTCTCGAGTAACGAGTATCTTGTTTCACAGTCGGTATACTTTTTGCTAAGCTAGTAGATTGCATGCTCTTTTCGACCAGACTCGTCTTGTTGGCCCAATACACACCCCCATTGAGTTCTCTAACACTTTTAGGTACATGATCAGAGGTCTTCCTTCAACTGGTGGCATCAGAATCAGAGGTTCTTAGAGGAACTCCTTGATTTTGTCAAAAGCTACCTGGAAATCGTCATTCCATTTCAATATTTGGTCTTTCTTCAATAACTTGAAGATTGGCTCACAATTAGTAGTCAGATGGGAAATAAACCTGGAAATATAATTTATTCGTCCCAAGAAACCTCTGACTTCCTTCTTATTACGGGGAGCTGGCATTTCTTGAATGGATTTGATCTTGGCGGGATCAACTTCAATACCTTTACCACTGACGACAAAACCCAGGAGTTTACTGGATCTTACCCTAAAGGTGCACTTGTTTGGGTTCAACCTCAGCTTGTACTTCTTCAGTCTCTCAATTAGCTTGTGTAGGTGGTCAATATGTTCTTCTTTAGTCTGAGATGTGGCTATCATGTCGTCAACTTAAACCTATATCGTGTGATGTATTATGTCATGGAACAAAGCTACCATATCATGTTGATATGTCGCACCGGAGCTCTTCAAATCGAAGGGCATAACCTTGTAGCAGAAAGTGCCCCACTGAGTGACAAAAGTAGTCTTCTCCATGTCTTCTAGTGCCATGTTGATCTGATTATTATCCGAGAAGCCATCCATGAATAAACCTACATTAAGTTGCTTCATAACCTCAACCTTGATCTTTTTGGACATTTCGGGACGCATTCGACGAACCTTATATTTTATTGGAGAACAACCTTCTTTCATCGGTAGACGGTGAACCACAACATCAGTATCAAGCCATGGCATGTCTTTGTACGACCAAGCAAATATCTCAACATAGTCGTGCAACATCTAGATTAATCTGTTCTTGACACTGTCTCCTATATTGGCCCCTATCTTGACATCTTTCATGTCTGCTTCAGTACCCAAGTTTACAACCTCGATTGGCTCTTCATGCGGTTGTATAGCCTTTTACTCTTGCACTAATAGTCTTGCAAGTTCTCCAGGTATTTCACAATCTTCCTCACCTTTATCCTCGGCTTGGTAGATTTTATTTTCGAAGTTATAAGTGGCAATAGCAAAATTGCTATCAATAGGATCTAGAGTGGATGTGGATCTACAATTTGTTGTGTGGGTGTGTGTAAGAACACATAGCTATTTCGAAATTGATAAAAATAAAATAAAGAAAAAGATCTCAAAATTTAAATTCAAAACGTCCAATGATTTATTAAATGCAGATATGTTAATGAAATTACAATCCTAACAAATAGACTGTTGTGCCCCGGGTAAGACACAAGGCTTAAAGCTCTTATTTAAAGATTACATGGCCAAAACTTTGAAAGCAAAAAGAAACAGAAAATGGAATTTACTCCTGACTAAAGGAGATTGAGATAAGGTCTTCATCCTTCCAGTTGCTAAGCCTATTTCCGATGGTAGGAAAGATCCGGATATTTAGGTTTTAGTTACTATCCGCGTCTTCTATAGTGTTGACTCCATTGTTGCTAACGCGGAATGGTGGTATTCCAGTATGAGTACGACGAACAACCCTCTGAGCCTCTGCAGTAAAACCCAAACCAAATTTGTACGATTTGTACGGAATGTCAGGAACTTGACCTCGAGTAGTGCATCCACCTTCTTATACTACAACTCTAGCATCCTTCAAAGAAGCCATTCTGGGTGGAACCATGGTAACCTTGGGAATAGCATAAACATCTTCAATAGAAGTAGTCGTCCGAGGAATAACCTCAAAAGTCTGACAAGGAGTTACGATGAATTCGCCGTCCATCTCAACATACTTGATTGAATTCAAGTGACTAACCATATACTCTTCTTCACCATAAACTGTAACAACCTTTCCTTTTACGGGATATTTCACATTTTGATGTAAGGTGGAAATAACAACACCTGCCCCATGAATCTAGGGGCGTCTCAGTAAATATGAATAGGCTGGTCGGATATCCATTACATAGGAGGTGGAATCGAATACCTGCAAACCTACTCTGATCGAAAGATCCACCTCTCTATGTACCATCCTTTTTGAACCTTCAAAGGCTCTGACCACAATATCATTGGGTTTCAGCATAACCCATTCATAATTAAGTATGTTTAGAGAACCCTTCAATAGAACATTCAACAAGGAACCCGTATCAACCAACACATGAGCTAAAGTAGTCCCCCTTCATTCAATATAGACATACATGGCCTTGTTATGGTTCATTCCTTCGGAAATCAAGTTAGCATCAGAAAATCCTAGCCAATTATCAGTGGTCAGGCTAGCAACATAATTTTCAAATTGATCAGCAAATATTTCTTGTGGTACATACGCAGATTTTAAGAACTTCACCAAAGCTCGAGCATGGGCTTATAAGCACAATAATAGGGATAACATTGATATCTTCAAGGGGGTCTGTCCCAACTGTTCAACAATATTGTAATCACTTTTCCGGATGATCTTTAATACCTTCTCGAATTCTTGCTTGGAGGTATCTTTAGTGGTAGCTTCTTTAGGTGCCTCTATCTGGGAAGGCTCTATCATTTGTTCTTTGCCCCGAGTCTCAGTAGTTAACTCGATAGCGGCAACACGAACTGGTGTGGCGACAATCTTTGGAGAGATTTCGGGAGAGAAAACCCTTCCACTTCTAGTAACTTTACTGGTACCAGCAATATTATCAATAGTGGGATCAGTAAATTTAGTATCTTCACTTTTAACAGTCAATGGTTCTTCCTTGACGCCATGGTAGTATACGTCGGCTCCATAGTTCAAAGGGTCAGCCTTTTCAGAGGAGTATGGGATTGGTCCGAGTGTGGTGATTATCAGAGGAGCAACACTAAATTTAGCCTTAATTTTCAAAGAGCCATTGGCAATGATCTTGTTAGGAGTACCCGAAATTATAGATACCTCTTCCAGCTCCAAGTCTTCAAAAAAATCCTCAATAGAAGGAACCTTCTCAACTATAATGATATGGTTGTCCATCAGACGCTGAACACCTTATTTCTGTAACTTGCAACCATTGGGTTGGGTTATGCAGTAGTAACACCTTTTAATATAAGCCATAAATAAATTGGCCTGCAACAGATTCTTCTTGATAGTCAGGAGTGGAGTAGTCAATTCACTTACATCAGAAACATATGAAACATCGTAAATAGCACTTATGCATTTGTCGTGCTAAGGCATAGGTGTAGTAATCACATTGGGGGTCTCAGAAGGATCAAACTCAATTTCTTTATTGTCAATCATGTCCTGAATTTTATTCTTCAAAGCCCAACAACTATTGGTGTCGTGTCCGAGACTATTGGAATGATAAGCACATCTTACATTTGGATTGTACCAAGGAGAGGAGGTGTTGAGATTCTGAGGAGGATTCCTTAACGTTATCAGCTCTTCCTTCAATAGATGTTGTAATTCCTGAGACAATGACAAGTTGATCTTTGTAAACTATCTCTTGGGTGCGTATGACCCATGCTGATTGCCCTGATGTTGTTGTTGCACATGCTCCGGATTAGAAATTAGCACCTCCTCCACAGATTGGTTGTGATCACTTCTAGCACAACCCTTTTTCCCATACACAACATTAGTTTCCTTCTTTTCATTGAACGTCTTCTTCACAGCACTTGGAGACGTAGCTACCTGAATCTTTCCACTTCTAATTCCACCTTTAACATGTTCCCCAGTTAATATCAGCTCAGTGAATTCAGATGAAGAGCTTCCGATCAGATGATTAAAGAAAGGTGTAACACCCAATTTCTAACCAACAGATTTTATAAAATCAGAGTTACAAAATTTCTAACAACCAAATAGGATGCTACACTTACTACTTAAAAAACTTCAATTAATCACATGTAAAACAGATACATAACACATAAAATTTACATGAATCGATAATAACCGTTTTAGTCTTTGAAAACAAAACAAATTTTACAATTAAGCAGCAGAATTACAATTTTCAACTCAAATGACATAACATCTTTGTCCAACTGAAAACAACTTCAAAACAATAAGTACTTAACTAAAATAACTTAAAATTCAGTAACAGAAGTAAAATCAATAATAAAGAAACAAACGTTCATCCCCCCGAGTGTTATATGAGCGACGACACTGACGCGAACCATTGAAGGTAAACAACCTTCACTGTGTATTACCTGCACGTTACCAACATGGGGTAACACTGAAACAGAAGGGGTGGGATATCAAACAATATAATAGAATGCATGATAAATAGTATATTAGAATCAGTTCATACAAAATCACCACTTCGTAGCTCTTCAACAACATTTAACGTAATCAATTCATCCACACGACAAATCAGGATGCAACATGAAATGCGACTTGTTTTTATGCGCATGCATGTGGTACCAACGGAGAAAAACTCCCAACATAATAATCTGCCCATCAATAGAGGCATCAATAAGGAATAAGCCTTCAACTTTATATTTCCCAATTCATGCCAACTTACCGAGCATGAGCTCACAAATTGATACTCTATGTATGCGACAACAATATGAATGTAGTAACAACAACAATACTTCAACAACAACTCAACACAATTCAAAATTCTCTATAAGCCTGCAACTTAATATCTGCCAATAATTAGAGGCATCTCAAAAAAATTCATCATCACCTGCCAAATCTCAAAACTATAACAAAGTATAAAATACACCGTATTAACCAAAATATACTACGATGTCATGCGTAATTATTCGGGTAATTCGAATATATCCGGCTAACTAGTTTTCTGCTAAAATAATAATGTTTTCGATTCTGTACTGCTATCTCCAAGTTCATACATTTTATTGATAGTCAATTATTAATCAAATTATCTCTCCTGCTACTAACTTATTTTTACTAAAATTCTTTAATCATATAGGGATAGAATACCTTAAGAATTCTAATTATTATACTGAGAATGTTAGACTAAACTAAATAACTAAATAATATGTACAAGAATGAGTTAATAATGATGTGTGCTCTTCGACATAGTGGCCATGCCACTCGGAACCTTCCCTTTATGCCTCTGTATTGGCCGTTACCCCATACTTCTCGGCACATTGAGCAGCCTTGTTTCGCTCGACACAACTACCTATTCCTCTCGGTGCACCTGCCATCCTTGTTCCGCACGACACCTAACACCTATTCTCCTCGGAACATCTTGAAACCTTATGCCGCTCAACACCTAGAACCCGTTCTCCTCGGTACATCTTGCAGCCTTGTATCGCTCAACGCAAATACTTGTGCCCCTTGGCACGACGCGTCTTCACATTTTTGCACATATTTCGTCTAGTCCGTAATGAACGTTAACCTAGCCTTACAATATTATCTTCTACCATTAATTTCTGACCAACCGCACGGAATAACATAGAAACAGGGCAACTATATATCCTATTAACAGATTCATCAATTGAAAAGACAATCATGCAGAAAATTCCTAAATGACCACAACTTGAAAACAGGAAACTTTGAAGAACAAGCCCAGAAAATCAACCCAAAACAATTATACTACAATCCCTACATAAATATTCATCATAAGCCTCATTATAAGGTTGAAACCCCACCCTTACCTTGGATTGAAGGTCGCTCGACAGCTCTTCGACTGGAGCCTCGCTTTGCCTCTTCTTCTTATTCCTCTTGTCTGCAACTTCTCATGGCCAATTTTCTAATAACTTCTCAATTAACCCTATTCCTTATTTTAAATATAAATTCACAATATTACTATTCTTAGTGGGTTTAATAACATACCCCCAATATTTCTACTTCCAACCATTAAAATAGGCCCAACATAATTATTCTAGTATTCTACTAATTCTAATATTATTACTACTATTAATCAACTAATTGATTAACTAGTAATAATCTAGCAACTTATACCAACAATTAACAACATCTCATAACTTCAACGAATAATTCGAAAATAATTAAATTAAATAATTAATTAAATTAATGGGCGTTACAACTCTCCCCCACTTAGAATATTTTCGTCCTCGAAAATTTACCTTATTCGAACAACTCAGGATATGAGTCTCGTATCTTGCTTTCCAACTCCCACGTCATGCTTTCTCTAGAAGCTCCTAACCAGACTAATTTCACCAAAGCAATCTCCTTGCCTCTTATAGTCTTCATGTCATGATCTGCGATTCATACATGCATCGTCTCTATAGTAAGATTATCCCGTACTTGCACATCATCTATATGAATCACATGAGATGGATCTAAAATATACTTCCGGAGTTGTGGCACATGAAAACATCATGCAAATTCAAAAGATTCGGCGGTAAGGCCACGCTATAAGAAACATTCCTAACTCTATCTGAAATCTGATACGGACCAATAAAACGAGGAGTGAGCTTTTTAGACTTCAATGCTCACCCAACACCAGTCATAGGCGTGACTCTCAAAAATACATGGTCGCCTGCTTGAAATTCTAAATATTTCCTTCACTTTTCATGATAAATCTTCTGTTTACTTTGGGAAGATTTCATCTTTTCTCGAAATAACTTCACCTTCTCGGTAGTTTCTCAAACAAGTTCAGGTCCAAGTACTACACTTTCTCCAGATTCATGCCAACATAAAGGAGTTCTACATCTTCGTGCATACATCGTCTCAAAAGGTGTCATTCCAATACTAGAATGGTAGTTTTTATTATAAGTGAACTCTATCAATGGAATATAAGTGTCCCAAGAACCTCCCTGTTCAAGAACACATGCTTTTAACAAATCTTCTAACGACTGAATAGTCCTTTAAATTTGACGATATGTCTAACGATGATACGTCGAACTCAACCTCAACTTAGAACCCAACACCTCTTGTAAACTCTTCCAAAAATCAGAAGTAAACCTTAGGTCTCTATACGACATAATACACAAAGGATACCATGCAATTTTACAATTACACTAGCGTAAATCTCCACCAACTTTAATACCGGAAAATTGATGTTAATAGGAATAAAATGAACCGACTTTGTAAGCCTATCAACAATCACCCAAATCGAATCATGTCCTCTTGGAGTATTAGGTAACCCTGTTATAAGGTACATTAAAATGCTATCCCATTTCCATTCTGGACTTCTAATGGTTGCATCAACCCTATAGGCTTCTGATGTTCAACTTTCGACTTCTGACAAGTTAAACATGCATACACAAAATGACCCACATCACTCTTCATTCCAAGCCACCAAAAGAAATTCTTCAAATCTTGATACATTTTTGTAGCTCCCGGATGAATGCTCAACTTGCTTCTATGAATTTCCTCAAGAATCACTTTCTTCATCTCCACATCATCAGGAATACAAATTTGATTACGGAATCTCAACTCACCTTGCGCATCTAACTTAAAATCTTTATTCTCAGACAGATCGATTCCAACCATTAAATCTACCAATTTCACATCTAACTTCTGAGCTTCTTTGATACTGTCCACAAATTCATTGTTTATTTTCAACATTCCCAACATAACACTATGTGGTGTCACTTTACAAACTAAGCTCATATCTCTGAACTGCTCAATTAATTCTAACTCTTTAACCATCTTTGCCTACATATTTAAAGTCTTTCGACATAACGCATCGGCCACCATATTCTTTTTTCATGGATGATAATTCAAACCGAAATTGTAATCCTTTAACAACTCTAACCATCTTCGTTGTCTCATGTTCAATTCCTTCTGATAAAATAAATACTTTAAACTCTTATGGTCGCTAAACACTTCAAATCTAGAACCATAAAGATAATGCCTCTAAATCTTCAACACAAAAACAACTGCAACAACCTCTAAATCATGCGTAGGATAGTTCTTTTCATGAGTCCTCAACTTCCTTGACGCATAAGCAACTACCTTTTCATTCTGCATAAGAACACCTCGTAAACCCATCTTGGAAGCATCACAATATACCACAAAAGGTTCTCTTGGATTAGGTAATGTCAAAATCGGAGCCGACGTCAATCTTTTCTTCAATTCTGTAAAACTTTCTTCACACTGAACATCCCACAAAAAGCTCTACCTTTATAAGTCAGCTTAGTTAACAGAAGTGCCAAATTATAAAAACTTCTGATAAACCTTCTATAATAACCAGCTAGTCCTAAAAAGCTTCTAATCTTGGTAGCCGACTTTGGAGTTTCCCATTGCAACACATCATCTACTTTAGATGGATCTACAACAATGCCACTACCTGAGATAACATGACCAAGAAAACTAATCTCCTTTAACCAAAATTCACACTTAGACAACTTTTCATACAACTTCTTCTCTTTCAAAACTTGCAATACTATTCTTAAGTGTTCTGCATGCTCTTCTTCCAATTTAGAGTAAATCAAAATGTCATCAATGAACACCACTACAAACCGATCCAAATAGATATGAAATATACGGTTCATGTATTCCATGAATACTCCTAGCGCATTTGTAACACCAAAAGGCATCACCTAATACTCATAATGTCCATAACGCATTCCGAAATCCGTCTTCTGGATATCTTCATCCTTCACTTTAATCTAATGATAACCCGACCTCAAATCAATCTTACTAAACACTCAAGCACCCACCAATTGATCCATCAAATCATCTATTCTTGGAAGAGGATACTTGTTTGTAACCATCAATTTATTTAATTGTCTATAATCAACACAAAGTCTCATACTTCCATCTTTCTTCTTTACTAGCAAGACTGGAGCTCCCCATGGCGATAAACTTGGTCTTACAAATTTCTTTTCAAGTAAATCTTCTAATTGCTTCTTTAATCTGATGCAAACATCATGTATGGTGCCATAGAAATAGGTCTGGTACCAAGTACACGATCAATAGCAAAATCAACTTCTCTCTCTGGCGATACATCAGGAATTTCATCAGGGAAAACTTCAGGAAATTCATGCACCACTTGCAATTCCTAAATTATAGCTTGATTCTTGACAGATAGCGACGCCATCAACGAGAACATTATAGCCTCATCTTGTATCAACTGCCGCAAATGTTTAGCAGATAACAAACCATATTTTTTGTACCCCAAAATTTTCGCTCCCATATTTCTTAATACATGTCAAGTGAGGTCCTCAAATTACTCAAGGAAGTCCAAGAGTTGACCAGACAAACTCTCTCCTAACCTAGTCTACGTTAAATTAGGGTTTCATTTTACATCAAGATGCTTGAGTCCAAAGGATCCCAAATGCTCACCCTTGTTCGAATATGTTCTCAAGATCATCCATGTCAACTTTCAAGCCTTGCAGAAGAAGTTTGCTCAGTCAATTGCTCAAGAGCCTGAAAATCGACTGTGTTAGGGCAAAAGTAAATTGTGGCCCACATACAGTCAAACTTCAAGATTTTTGGTTAACATCCTCATTTTTAAGTATTATTCAAAATTTTATCAAGGGTTGATCATGATTCCTCAAGGATTGCTCACAATTCATCAAAACCCCAAAGTTGCTAAATTAGGGTTTTGTAGGAAAAGTCAACTCAACTTTGACCAAGCATAACTTTCTCATACTTTATCAAAAATGACCCATCCAAATATCATTTTTAAGAGGATGTAATTCCCTACAATTCATCTTTATCTGCCAAGTTCAAAAGATGCACTCACAAGAAGATATGAATTTGACATTATAGGTCATTTTGAAAAGTCAACAAAAACACCTTTTGGGTCAAAGTTTCATACATGAACATGGAAGAATCAATTGATATGACACCAAAAGGGTTGCTTAGAGGACATCCTAAGATTTCTATAAAGTCCAAGAACACCTCTCTAGGGTCAAAATTGAGGGAGTTATGCATTGGCCAAGTTGGCCCTTTTTGCAAAATTGCCAAAAGTCAAATGTGTCCAAAATTGCATTTTTTGCTAAATGGGCTCAACTTTTCATGCTTGCACTGAGTTTGTAATGTGACCCAAGACCCATAAGCCCTTCCACTTGTCATTATTTTATTTTTGTTATTTATTTTGATTGTATTTCATTTAAATCAAGTAAAATCAATATAAAATAATGAAAATATCAAAAATCAATTAAATCTTAAGATTTTGTGCAGGATTAGAGTCACTATACAACTGGAGACAAGATCAAATCATGCAAGGCTTCATATGGACAAAAAAAATTGAAATTTCTTGTTTTGGAAAGATTTGCTGCAAAGAATAAATCATTGATCAATCTTCTTAAATGGAAAAGATTTGGTACAAACTTTAACCCTAATGCACTCTAGTATACATAAGAAACAAAGGTAGACCAAAAGAAAGGGGCAGGAGACGTGAAAAGGCAGAGAAAGAAATCCAAAATTTCCAAGGAAAAAGTGCTGATCGAATCGTGTTCCACAGGCCGTTTCAAAGGTTTCAAAGGATCAATTCAAATTCTTGGATCATCCCTGAAGCCAAGAAAATCGTTTGCAAGGCATGGGATGCTCAGAATCACCCTGTAACGTACACACGATTTGCCTATTTTCTTGAATTCAAATATATTGATTCTGGCATATTTAGCATGATTGATTGGCATAATTATAATCTTTGAGATGTTCGCAATCTAATGACTATATTCAATTGCATTTTTATTGACTGAAGGTAAAACTGCCATTGCTAGGGTTTGTTCTTTGTTTTTAGGGGTTTCTTATACAAGAAAAATTGGACATTGATAATGGTACCATGATGCTCGTGAGGTTGAAACGAGTTGATTGGTACCATTGGTTTTCATTTATCATGCACGTACAGGATTTTGGAATGAACAAGGACTATACCTACGCTTGATGTCCGTAGGTAAAAGTCCTTTTACCTAAAACGACAGAATCAATGAAGAAGACAATGGTGTGGCAATGTGCGACTGGCTCGTTTGAATTTCCGCCCATTATGGGAGGCGTGGCACGTTGTTTGAATTATATTCCATTTATTTCATTATTATCACAATTGACATGTTGGCGCAAATGGTGAGGATGTTAGCCTTTGATGCACAGGTCCTGGGTTCGATCCCAGGCGTGTGCATTTTATTTTCTCAACAATTTCAAGTCAATCCAGTGCTTCCCATTCTTAAGCGTATTCCATGCACTCTCAACACCAGCCATCTGATGTACTCCTGGCCAGATCCAATATGCCCACAATGAAGGACCGTCATGCGCCCCAGTCAAACGTGCACATGGGATTGGGCAAAGTCAACAAGGCCAGGAGCTTGTTGGGCCAAGAAATTGCAAACAACACCCCCTTTGCTAAACAATCAGGCCCATTTTTATTTCTTTTCTATTTATTTCTTTTATTTAACTTAATTTGCTTAATTATTGTTTTTCCATAAAAATTAATCATTTTTTGCATAAAATCATAAAATCAAAAATCATAAAAAAATTAGAAATAGATTGTTTTTTTTAATCAAATTTAATTTAATTTAGTTTAATTTAATTTATAGAAACTCTAACCTTTTTTAATTAAAACAATTAGAAAAAATTAGGGTTAGACTCTTGATTTAATATTTATTTATTTCTCAAAATAAAAAATACAAAAAATAGGTTAATTTAATTATTTTTCTTAATTAAAATTAATTAGTAATTAGGTTCTTTTTTATTTCAATTGAGCTTTATTTTCTCAAAACTAACAAAAAAACGACAAAAATAATTTTCCCATTAAATTGCAATTAGGTATAGTTGGGGTCAAAACCCTAATTATCTTGTATCGAATTCATCGCGCGTGTTTATTATTTTTTTGCAATATTGATGTAATTGTCCACGGTATGTAATAGTTTAATGTAGGACTTTCTTTTATTTATCGTCTTTTGTGGGTTTTTTTCCGCTATGTAATTAACCCCTATCCTGAAGCCTTGTAATAGCATAGGTTTATTTTCTCGCATTTTAATTCTCGCAAATATTAACTGTTTAGATGTATGTTGATAGGATTGTATGACAAGATTGCATGATGATTTAAAACGGCTAGAAAACCCTAATGTTCAAAGATAATAACTGAAATCAAATCACTCGCACATATGCACTCTTAGGGTATACTCTCACTTTGGTTGCCTTTGGTAAACGATCATTAAGTTAGGGTGTCTTAGTGATTGCTCTCCTGTCTAACAAAGATCATAAGTCCCGTTCAGAAATGTTGCCTCGGAAATGTTGCCTCGAATATGATCTTAAGACTTTAGGGTTATTACTAAGACGTCCTAACATTTCTCTAGTGATCGTACGTCCCTTTCGAATTGACCCTTACAATTCCAATGACGGTGCTACTTATTTCTTAATAATAGGATAACACTGTCTAAAGGAAACGAGAATAGAAACGATCCTTTTTTCGAGTAGGTAGATGCTAGTAGGTACTCGCTTAAATCAAACTTTTCACACTTACACTTTTCAAAACAATTTTCAAAACAACTTCGTCACACCTTTGAGGACTGATACAAAGGTTATCACGAACTCAAAACTTTTTTCAAAACAAAGCACAAACACAAGCAATTTACAAAAAAAGATGAGCAAGTACCTAAGAGCCCATGGAAAACCATGGATAGAAAAGGTGCTAACACCTTCCCTTTCTATAATCTACCCCCCGTACTCAGAATATCTCGAAAAAGGATTTATTCTGTACTTTTTTCCTTTCCGATTGGATGAAATAAAATCCGATGGCGACTCTTGCTTACCGCAACATTTTGCAAACAAAAAGTGAAAAACGCAAACCAGCATTTCAAAACAGTTGGTTATGCCACCGTATCAAAGAACTGGTGACTCTGCTAGGGAGTTAATAAGTGGGGTATACCTTAGTATCTAGTTCATCATAATTTCTTTTCTTGATTTCTTTGTTTGCTTTACTTTTAAGGGTTTTTGTTTGGGGTTACTATAGATCCTACACCCGGATCTGGGGAATACCTTTTAGGTAAGTAGAAATAGACTATGAGGGATCTGTATGGCATAGACCGATACGGTTGAAGCAGTATCTACATTGATGTGGCACATTGGTTGGTACCGGTATCCCTTGTGGAGAAACGAGGAGAATACAGGGCCGCTGCGTGGTGTCGTTAAGCACCAACTGACCTTAGAACCTTTAATTACCCAACTTGGCCATTAGAAAGTAGTGAGATAGCCGGCCTCGGTGTAAAGCTGAGAACTGGTTGATACTCGATGCTACACTCATTGAGACCATACTCTCGAGTTAGTTCCGGCTGCAAGAAAAGATTGCATGAGCTGAAACCATGACCGATGGAGGATGGTCATTGATATTGAGATCCTCTAGATCCCGGTTAATTTTGCTAGGACAGGTTGAAACTAACTAAACTTCAAGAGGGTAATACCTCTGGCCTTATGCAAGCCTTAAACTTAAGAGCTTTGTGTGACTTGTTTGCCTTTGCCATGCCTGTTATCTGCTATACCTGTTGTTTTTTTATCATGACCTCATGGATCATAACATGGCATTCATACTTCATTATACGAACCATTTCAAAGACCAAGGGAGTTTATCTTTGTTTCTGTTTTACAGATCATGGATTATGTGCGCAGAAATACCATCCGAGTCAACTTTGTGCAAATACCTTCTCAACTTAAAGAGTTAACCTCAAAAGTTTCTGAGACTTCTATGTTCATTAAGAGACATGGTAAGCTTCTTAGCCTGGTCACCTCAAACCTTGATGAGCAGATGATGAGTGTACTTTTCCAGTTCTTCGATCCTGTGCATCATTGCTTCACCTTTCCGAATTACCAGTTGGTTCCCACCTTGGAATAGTTCTCTCACCTATTGGGCATATCCATCCTTGAACAGGTGCCCTTCACAGGTATGGAAGAGGTTCCTAGACCAGAAGACATTGCCTCAGCACTGCATCTGAAACGAGCTGATGTAGTATCCAATTGGGAAACACGAAGTGGGGTCAAAGGATTCTTAGCCAAATTTCTGATAGACCAGGCTCGAATATTTTGGGATAATTTGGATTTTCAGGCTTTTGAAGATATCTTGGCTCTCCTTATCTACGGGTTGGTCCTCTTCCCGAATCCAGATTCCTTTGTAGATGTCAATGCGTTCAAGATTTTCCTTTCTCGCAATCCCGTGCCTACCCTGCTGGGTGATATCTTACATGCCCTATATACTCGTACCGTATGAAGAAGAGGGACTCTTATATGTTGCATGTCGTTGCTGTCGAGGTGGTTTATTTCGCACCTCCCTAAGTTTGTGCTGAAGAACAAAGAAGGTTTGGGTTGGTCCTACAGGATAATGTCACTTACCCATATAGATATTCTTTGGAGCTTCCGGGCTATGGAAGACATTGCTGTTATTGATGGTTGTGGTGGGTACCCTAATGTCCAATTGATTGGGATCAGATGGGGTATAACCTACAATACTTGTCTAGCTTTGCGACAATTTGGTCGTGCTAGGAGAGATGGTCCCTACGAGCTACTTCTTAAGGATATTGCATTTGACTACAAGGAGGACGTTGAGGAGCACCGCTGGAGGTTTATACGAGCTTGGGGCATGGTGAACAGATCTGACCCCCAAGAGTTGGGACCAAGGACTTCCCTTCCTATGTAGCCTTACCTCCAATGGGTCTGAGCTCGTACCCAGAAGCTTGGGATGCCTTATGAAGTCGTATTTCCAGTAATTGTGGAGCCCACCAATGAAGAGGGTGTTCCTTACACAGTTCTATATCCCTACATGCCCACTGATCCTGGGGAGTTGCAGAGATCTTGGATTCAGTTGAAAGAGGAAAGGGATACTTACCGGGAAAAGTTCCACGAGCAAGAAAGGAAGATTTTGAAGCTCACCAGGCAGCTCGAGGAAGAAAGAGTGATCAATGACTACATCAGCACAAAGAGGAAGCGTCCATGGGACTTTTGATTTTGCTTTTTCTAGTTTAGATTTATTTTCCATTTACTTCTTTGTAACGCCTCAAAGGCATTGTTGAACCTTTTACAAGTTAATCTAATGAGTTTATTTATTTTTGGTTTGCAAACTTAAATTTCCCAAAGTCTTTGAAATCATTACATGCGCATCCCATTATCATGCACACCATTACAGGTTTCTCATCTTCTTCGCTGTTTATTTCAGCAAAAATGTCTTCTGATCAAGCCATCAAAGATCTTCAGGCACAGAACGCCCAATTCCAACAGATGTTCTTAAGCTTGGCTAAATGGCAAGAGGATTTGAAGACCCTGATTCTGAAAGAGAAGAAGAAGAAGAAGGTTGGTATTCTGAACATGGGTAGAAGATTTGGAGAAAGGATAAGACAATCAGCTGATCTGACCTACTCATCCAAGGACGGGGAGAACCAAGAAAGGGCAAAGGACCCTAGTCCTGCAGTTTCTGATAACGATACAGATTACGACAATGAGCAATATCCTTCTGCTGAGGATAGTACAAGAAGCTAGAAGACCGTCTGAGCGCTATGGAAATTCAGAAAATACCTGGTTTAGATTTCGGAGAACTGGGACTGGTATTAGGAGTGGTCATCCCTCATAAGTTCAAAGCTCTGATTTTCACCAAGTATGATGGGGTGTCCTGCCCAAAACTCCATCTCCACTCATATGTCAGGAAAATCCAACCCCACACTACTGATAGAAATTTGTGGGTGCATTTCTTTCAAGATAGTCTGTCAGGGACTCAGTTTGAATGGTTCTATCATTTGGAGGGGGCCAGTGTCCGAAACTGGGAAGATCTTGTTGCTGCTTTCTACAAGCAATATCAGTACAACACCGACCTTGCCCCTACGCGTACTCAACTCCAGGGTATGTCCATGGGTGCAAGTGAAGGTTTTAAAGACTATGCTCAAAAGTGGAGAGACTTGGCTGGAAGAGTCCAACCCCCTTTGTCTGATAGGGAGTTAGTTGACATGTTTCTAGGGACGCTATCTGGTCCATTTTTCAATCACTTGATCGGAAGCTCGTCATCTGGGTTTACTGAGTTGATTTTGACTGGAGAAAGAGTAGAAGATGGAATTCGAAGTGGTAAAATACAGAAGGATGCCACTTCGAGTTCGGTAAAGAAGCCTTTCACCTGCAAGAAGGAAGCTAGTGCAGTCTATAGCCCGAGGGGCCAAAACAGATCTGAACACCATCAAACGGTAAATGCTGTAGTGATACAAAGACCCGCAGTTGCTCCACAATGCAACAATCAAACAAGGGTGGAAAGACCACAAAGGCAGTTCACCCAACTCAAAATGACTCTCTCAAATTTTACCATAATTATTGAAGAGCAAACTGGTAACTCTGAGGGAAGCCCTGAAGAACCCCAACACCATATTTTCCCGCTATAACTCGAATGCCCGCTGCGCTTATCACTCTGAAAGTCCAGGTCATGATACAAACGATTGTTGGGCCCTGAAAAATAAGGTGCATGACTTGATCGAAGCCAAAGAGATTGAGTTCGAAGCTCTGGAGAAGCCCAACGTCATAACTGCACCCATGCCCAATCATGGCTCGAGAATCAATGCTATTGAGGTCGTCTCTGCCACAGAAGATGCTGATGATGAGAACCCGGATGTTGACACCTGGATCTACCCGACAACCCACGGTGGACTGAATAACTGGACGACGAAGGACTTCATACCCATTTCTTTTATTCCTCAGTAATTGACTTTTGTTTTAAGATTTGTAATAAACAGTTTGAAACTTTATAGCCCGATGCCTTGCCCGAGGCATCTTGGCTTTGCTTGTGAGGGCTTATTATTTGTCATTTCATATATCATTAATAAAGCATTGGAGTTTCTTGCATTACAAATTTTACGCTCCTTATTTTTCTTTTCTGTATCTCACTTTATTAAAATAACTATTCTCTTACACACACTCACGTATCATACTGCAGATCCATATCCACTTTGGATCCCATTGATAACGACTTTGCTACTGCCAGTTATAACTTCAAAAATCCGATCAACCAAGCCGAGGACGAAGGTGAGGATGATTGTGAGGTGCCTGGAGAACTTGCTAGACTGTTACTACAGGAAGAAAGGGCCATACAACCTCATGAAAAACCAGTTGAGTCAGTAAATTTGGGTACAGAGGAAGACAGGAAAGAGGTTAAGATAGGTGCGAATCTAGAGCCTAGTGTCAAATAATGGTCAATACAGATGCTACGTGACTATGTTGAGATCTTCTCCTGGTCCTATGAAGACATGCATGGTTTGGCCACTGATATTGTGGTACATCGCCTACCAACCAAAGAAGATTGTGCTCTGGTAAAGTAGAAGGTTTGTCGTATGCGCCCTGAGATGTCTGAGAAAATCAAAGTTGAGGTCATGAGACAGTTCGATATGGTATTTTTAGCTGTCACTTCTTATCCGCAGTGGGTTGCCAACGTTGTTCCGGTGCCAAAGAAGGATGGTAAGGTACAGATGTGTGTGGACTATAGAGATCTGAACAGGGCAAGCCCTAATGATGATTTCCCACTTCCTCACATCGATGTTCTGGTCGACAACAACGCGCAACATAATATCTTCTCCTTCATGGATGGTTTTTATGGCTACAACTAGATCAAGATGGCTCCTGAGGACATGGAGACGACAACCTTCATTACACAGTGGGGAACCTTTTTTTACAGGGTAGTGCCTTTTGGGTTGAAGAATGCTGGGGCAACTTATCAGTGCGCCATGGTCGCTTTGTTCCACAACATGATTCACCATGAGATCGAGGTTTATGTTGATGACATGATAGCCAGGTCTCACACTGAGGAAGAGCACCTAGATCATCTCCAGAAATTATTTGACAGGTTGAAGACGTACAAGCTGAGATTGAACCTGAACAAGTGTACCTTCGGAGTAAGGTCTGGTAAGCTGCTGGGTTTTGTTGTCAGTGATAAAGGTATTCAGGTGGACCCTGCAAAGGTAAAAACCATACAAGAGATGTCGGCTCCGCACACAGAAAAGGAGGTTAGAGGTTTCTTGGGACGTCTAAATTACATCGCCAGGTTCATTTCACACCTGACTGCTACTTGTTAGCCAATCTTCAAGCTGCTGAAGAAAGATCAAGTGGTAAAATGGAATGATGAATGTCAGACCGCTTTCGAAAGAATCAAGGAATTCCTCCAAGAGCCACCAATTTTGATGGCTCCAGTTGAAGGAAGACCTTTGATCTTATACTTGACAGTGATGGACAATTCAATGGGATGCGTGCTGGGACAGCATGACGAGTCTGGCCGAAAAGAGCACGCTATTAACTACCTTAGCAAAAAGTTTACCGACTGTGAGACCCGATACTCATTGCTCGAGAAAACTTGATGCGCTTTGGCATGGGCTTCTCACCGGCTGAGACAGTATATGCTGACTCACACTACCTTGTTGATATTAAAAATGGATCCAATCAAGTATATCTTCGAAAAGCCTTTCCTGTCTAGAAGAATAGCGAGATGGAAGATGATCCTAACCGAGTACGAAATCCAATACACCACCCAAAAAGCAATCAAGGGGAGTGTATTGGCGGATCATTTAGCGCATCAGGCCGTGGATGACTACCAATCCATGAATTTCGAGTTCCCGAATGAGAATATCATGTTGGTGACCGACTGTGAGGAACCTGGACCGGATGAAGGACCTGAGGAAGGATCCCGATGGTCTATGTATTTTGATGGAACCTCGAACAGGTTCGGTAATGGAATTGGCGTTGTAATTATATCTCCTGAGGGTTGTCATACTCCATTCACCGCCCGATTATGCTTTAACTACACCAACAATATGGTGGAGTATGAAGCATGTATCATGGGTCTTCGAGCTGCTATTGACCTGAGGATTAAGTTCTTGAGTGTATTCGAAGATTCCGCTTTGGTGATAAGTCAGATCAAAGGCGAGTGGGATACGAAGCACCCAAATCTTATTCCTTACAAAGAATATGTACTGACATTGCTCCCACATTTTAAGGAGATAACCTATGAACACTTCCCGAGAGAGGAGAACCAGTTAGCGGACGAGCTAGCTACCATGTCTTCTATTTTCAAAGTCAGGTGGGACAATGAAGCTCCCCAGATTACCATCGAGAGGTTGGACGAACCCGCGCATTGCTATGACATTGAGAATGAAGAGGTAGCAGATATACCCTGGTTTCACGAGGTAAAGAGGTATCTTGAGGCTCAAGAATACCCCGAGGGGGAATCTGTTAATGATAAGAAGTTTCTGAGAAGGTTCTCTGTGAAGTTCTTTGTCAGCAATGGGATCCTTTATAAGCGTAACCATGATTCAACCTTACTGCGATGTGTGGACAAAAGCGAGGCTGAAAGGATCATGGAAGAGTTACATGAAGGTACCTTCGGAACTCATTCCACTGGACATACCATGGCAAAGAAAATCCTATGGGCAGGATATTACTGGTCTACTATGGAAGCCGATTGTTATCAGCACTCTCGGACCTGTCATAAGTTTCGAGTCTATGCTGATAAGGTGCATGTACCTCCAGTTCCTCTGAATGTTTTGACAGCTCCTTGGCCTTTTGCAATGTGGGGCATCGATATGATCGGCGAGATGAGAATTATTGTGTCCAACGGGCATCGCTTCATTCTGGTAGCGATTGATTATTTCACGGAGTGGGTCGAGGCAGTTTCCTTTGCTACAGTAACCAAGAACGTCGTGGCGCGGTTTATCTGACACAATTTGATTTGTCGATATGGTGTACCAGAGAGAACCATTACGGACAATGGTACAAATCTCAAAAATACGATGATCACTGAGCTCTACAAACAGTTCAAGATACAGCATCACAAGTCTTCTCCCTACCGGCCAAAGATGAATGGGGCTGTTGAAGCGGCTAATAATAACATCAAGAAGATTGTGCAGAAGATGACAGTGACATACAAAGACTAGAACGAGATGTTTCCATTCTCTCTTCATGGGTACTGAACCTCAGCACGGACTTCGACAAGGGTAATATCCTACTCTCTGGTGTATGGCATGGAGGTAGTCCTACCCATCGAAGTCCAGATACCCTCTCTCAGGATTATGAAGGATGCTGGTTTGAGCAAAGACTATTAGATCCAGACCAGACTTGAACAGCTGAATCTAATTGATGAAAAGAGGCCTACTGCTATTTTTCATGGTCAGACGTATCAAAAGCGAATGATTAAGGCATTTAACAAGAAAGTCAGATGCCAAGAATATCAAGTCGGGGATCTGGTGATCAAATGCATCATACTACCGCAAGGTGATCCCAGGGGCAAATGGACCCCCACATACGAAGGGCCATTTGTGGTTAAGAACATTTTCTCGGGAGGAGCTATGATTCTAACCACCATGGATGATGACGACCTCCCTCACCCCGTCAATGCAGACATAGTGAAAAGATACTACGCATAATCAAAGACCCTCTAGGTTGACTGGCCTAGGCAAAAATAAGGGCTTCCCGGCGAACCAAAACGGTTCGGGCAAAAGTAAAGGATGAAAATGAAAAATTGTACACCCGGCAAGTCGAAAACCTGAAAAGGCGGCTTGGGCAAAAAAGGATATCCCGGTGGATTGAAAACCCGAAAGGGAGGTCTAGGAAAAAATTAGGGATTGAAGCGTAACACTATGTCTCATTGGATCATCTTGCAACCAGACTTTGGTATCGACTATCAAGCTCAGACGACGCCAATCAATCTGATCTACCTTCAACCAAGCGGTAAAGTGATGAGACGCTCGAAGATATAAGGGCAATAGCAGAGTTGGAACCCAGTGGGATTGTTTCATATAGCTGTTTTTCTTTCTTTTTAACAAATTGTATAATTTCTATCCTTCGGCGGTGTTCTCTTACTAGGACATCAGCCTCTTGTACAAAACGCCTATTACAGGCCAACTTCAAAAATCAATACAATTCATTTTCACAAGAAATTTCAAGTTGTTTCTTTTTTTTGTTTTGTTTTGCAAGAACGTCCAATGATTCATTTTTTATATATGCATTTAAAAATAATTGTTGCTCATAAATATTTACACAAGAAACAAAAGACGATTACTCGTAATTCCAGGAACCAGGACAAACAAGAAGTGTTTGAGCCTTAAAATTACTCTGTCCATTAGGTACAGGGATAGAGCTAGCTAGAGAACATGAGAAGTGGTACATACCCTCCCCACAGGATAAGAAGTATCCAAAAACTGTGGTGTTAACTATCCCAACAGGGCACGACTCTCCCCAGCTAAGGTTCACATTTGTGATTGAGTCAATAAATTGTTTCCCAAAGCAGAGTTTATTTCTCCCACAAGAAGAAGTTTAATCTCTGACAGAATTCATTGTCACCAGTAACGGAAATTCATCCCCAGCTGAGTTTATTTCCCTAAATTAGCATGGCTCGTCGACAGAGTGTCTTATCTCCGACAAAGTTATTCCTCACAGAGTCATACTCAGACCGAGTCTCGTCTGGCAGAATATTTACCAGCCAAGGGGAAAATCCCCAATAGAGGTGGAGGAACTATGGTTTTCATGGCAATCACGGATTTATTTTCCCCGATTTCGATTATCGCGTCAGCATTTCATGTTCATACATCATGACATATGCATACACCACACATAACATGGTCTCATTTATTTTGAGAACGTCAACACACAATGCATCTCATGCATCACATATAACTAACCCTGTATTTATTTCAGGAAAGACATTATTATCAACAATTTCCAGCAAACCCATGATCGACACTCGAAGCTAAATAGAGTAATCATCGGCACAACAAGAGAAGCCCTACTACCCAGGCTCTCATATCGAAGAATCCCTACTATCCAGGTTCCTTCTCATAGCCCTACTACCCAGGCTCTCATATCGAAGAAACCCTACTATCCAGGTTCCTTCCCATAGCCCTACTACCCAGGCTCTCATGTCGAAGAAACCATACTATCCAGTTTCCTTCCCACAACCCTACTACCCAGGCTCTCATGTCGAAGAAACCCTACTATCCAAGTTCCTTCTTACAGCCCTACTACCCAGGCTCTCATATCAAAGAAACCCTACTATCCAGGTTCCTTCCCACGGCCCTACTACCCAGGCTCTCATGTCGAAGAAACCCTACTATCCAGGTTCCTTCTCATAGCCCTACTATCCAGGCTCTCATGTCGAAGAAACCCTACTATCTAGGTTCCTTCTCATAGCCTTACTATCTGGGTTCTTCCTCTCCTATCCCCAGACAACAGTCCACAACACTGTAAGATCGGGACCCGATGAAACATAATTGATTTCACATTTCCCCAGTAAGTCGCGGTGCAACATATATCCCGACTAAACACAGAGTTTACTTCCGCTTCCCAAACCAAAATCATTCCCCAGTAGAGTAACGGACAACTGAAGCTCCTAAAACTATTTTTTTCTCAAGACAGAGACCAACATTCCCCAGCGAAGTCCTCCTCAATGACAGGTACACGGGTTCTCTCAAAGGAATCTCTTATGCGATCGACACTCCTCCAAATGGAATCTATAAGCCCTTTCTCGACATCGCAAGACAAATATCACTTCATGCGAGTGCAAATTTATGGGCACTCTAGTGTTCAATCATCTTCCACCTTCAGATCACGAAAGGCAGACAAGCCAATCTACATCCTCAGGTTTAAGAAGATTGAACAGGGGAAGCTGTTGTACCCAAAAATTTGCCCTCCCATATTTCTTAATACATGTCAAGTGAGGTCCTCAAATTACTCAAGGAAGTCCAAGAGTTGACCAGACAAACTCTCTCCTATGCTAGTCTACCTCAAATTAGGGTTTCATTTTACATCAAGATGCTTGAGTCCAAAGGATCCCAAATGCTCACCTTTGTCCTAATACTTTCTCAAGATCATCCATGTCATGTTTCAAGCCTTGCAGAAGAAGTTTGCTCAGTCAATTACTTAAGAGCCTGAAAATCGACTGTGTTAGGGAAAAAGTCAAATGTGGCCCACATACAGTCAAACTTCAAGATTTTTGGTCAACATCCTCATTTTAAAGTATTATTCATCATTTGATCAAGGGTTGATCATGATTCCTCAAGGATTGCTCACAATTCATCAAAACCCAAAAGTTGCTAAATTAGGGTTTTGTAGGAAAAGTCAACTCAACTTTGACCAAGCATAACTTTCTCATACTTTATCAAAAATGACCCATCCAAATCTAATTTTGAAGAGGATGTAATTCCCTACAATTCATCTTCATCTCCCAAGTTCAAAATATGCACTCACAAGAAGATACGAATTTGGACATTATAGGTCATTTTGAAAAGTTAACCAAAAAACCTTTTGGGTCAAAGCTTCATACATGAACATGGAAGACTCAATTGAGATGAGACCAAAAGGGTTGCTTAGATGACATCCTAAGCTTTCTAAAAAGTCCAAGAACACCTCTATAGGGTCAAAATTGAGAGAGTTATGCATTGACCAAGTTGGCCCTTTTTGCAAAATTGCCAAGAATCAAATGTGTCCAAAATTGCATTTTTCGCTAAATGGGCCCAACTTTTAATGTGACCCATGACCCATAAGCCCTTCCACTTGTCATTATTTTATTTTTGTTATTTATTTTGATTGTATTTCATTTAAATCAAGTAAAATCAATATAAAATAATGAAAATATCAAAAATCAATTAAATCTTGAGATTTTGTGCAAGATTAGAGTCACTATACAGCTGGAGACAAGATCAAATCGTGCAAGGCTTCATATGGACATAAAAAGATTGAAATTGCTTGTTTTGGAAAGATTTAGTGCAAAGAATAAATCATTGATCAATCTTATTAAATGGAAAAGATTTGATACAAACTTTAACCCTAATGCACTCTTGTATACATAAGAAACAAAGGCAGACCAAAAGAAAGGGCCGTGAGACGTGTAAAGCCAGAGAAAGAAATTCAAAATTTCCAAGGAAAAAGTGCTGATTGAATCCTGCTCCACAAGCCATTTCAAAGGTTTCAAAGGATCAATTCAAATTCTTGGATCATCCCTGAAGCCAACAAAATCGTTTGCAAGGTCTGGGACACTCCGAATCACCCTGTAACGTACACACGATTTGCCTATTTTCTTGAATTCGAATATATTGATTCTGGCATATTTAGCATGATTGATTGGCATATTTATAATCTTTGAGATGTTTGCAATCTAATGACTATATTCAATTGCATTTTTATTGACTGAACGTAAAACTGCCATGGCTAGGGTTTGTTCTTTGTTTTTAGGGGTTTCTTATACAAGAAAAATTGGACATTGATAATGGTACCATGATGCTCGTGAGGTTGAAACGAGTTGATTGGTACCATTGGTTTTCATTTATCATGCACGTACCGGATTTTGGAATGAACAGGGGCTATACCTACGCTTGATGTCCGTAGGTAAAAGTCCTTTTACCTAAAACGACAGAATCAATGAAGAAGACAATTGCGTGGCAGTGTGTGAATGGCTCGTTTGAATTTACGCACGTTTTGGGAGGCGTGGCACATTGTTTGCACTATATTCCATTTATTTCATTATTATCACAATTGACATGTTAGCGCAGATGGTGAGGATGTTAGCCTTTGATGCACACGTCTTGGGTTCGATCCCAGGCGTGTGCATTTTGTTTTCTCAACAATTTCAGGTCAATCCAGTGCTTCCCATTCTCAAGCATATTCCATGCACTCTCAACATTAGCCATCTGATATACTCCTGACCAGATCCAATATGCCCACAATGAAGGACCATCATGCGCCCCAGTCAAACGTGCACATGGTATTGGGCAAAGTCAACAAGGCCAGGAGCTTGTTGGGCCAAGAAATTGCAAATAACACCCCCCCCCCCCCCCTTTGCTAAACAATCAGGCCCCTTTTTCTTTCTTTTCTATTTATTTCTTTTAGTTAAATTAATCTGCTTAATTATTGTTTTTCCATAAAATTAATCATTTTTTGCATAAAATCATAGAATCATAAATCATAAAAAAATTAGAAATAGATTTTTTTTAATCAAATTTAATTTAATTTAGTTTAATTTAATTTAGAAAAACTCTAACCTTTTTTAATTAAAACAATTAGAAAAAATTAGGGTTAGACTCTTGATTTAATATTTATTTCTTTCTCAAAATAAAAAATACAAAAAATAGGTTAATTTAATTATTTTTCTTAATTAAAATTAATTAGTAATTAGGTTCTTTTTTATTTCAATTGAGCTTTATTTTCTCAAAAATAACACAAAAACGACAAAAACAAGTTTCCCTTTAAAGTCCAATTAGGTATAGTTGGGGTCAAAACCCTAATTATCTTGTATTCGATTCATCGCGCGTGTTTATTATTTTTTTTCAATATTGATGTAATTGTCCACGGTATGTAATAGTGTAATGTAGGACTTACTTTTATTTATCGTCTTTTTCGGGTTTTTTTTGGCTATGTAATTAACCCCTATCCCGAAGCCTTGTAATAGCATAGGTTTATTTTCTCGCATTTTAATTCTCAGAAATATTAACTGTTTAGATGTATGTTGATAGGATTGTATGACAAGATTGCATGATAATTTATAACGGCTAGAAAACCCTAATGTGCAAAGATAATAACTGAAATCAAATCACTCGCACATATGCACTCTTAGGGTATACTCTCACTTCGGTTGCCTTCGGTAAACGATCATTAAGTATAGGGTGTCTTAGTGATTTCTCTCCTGTCTAACAAAAATTATAAGTCTCGTTCGGAAATGTTGCCTCGGAAATGTTGCCTCAGAAATGTTGCCTCGAATATGATCTTAAGACTTTAGTGTTATTACTAAGACATCCTAACATTGCTCTAGTGATCGTACGCCCCTTTCGAATTGACCCTTACAATTCCAACGACGGTGCTACTTATTTCTCAATAATAGGATAGCGCTGTCTAAAGGAAACGAGAATAGAAACGATCCTTTTTTCGAGTAGGTAGATGCTAGTAGGTACTCGCTCAAATCAAACTTTTCACACTTACACTTTTCAAAACAATTTTCAAAACAACTTCGTCACACCTTTGAGGACTGATACAAAGGTTATCACGAAGTCAAAACGTTTTTCAAAACAACGTATAAACCCAAGCAATTTACAAAAAAAGATGAGCAAGTACCTAAGAGCCCATGGAAAACCATGGATAGAAAGGGTTATAACACCTTCCCTTTCTATAATCTATCCCTCGTACTCAAAATATCTCGAAAATTTTTTTTTTTTCTGTACTTTTTTCCTTTCCGATTGGATGAAATAAAAGTCGGTGGCGACTCTTGCTTACCGTGACATTTTGCGAACAAAAAACACAAAACGTAAACCAACATTTCAAAACAGACGGTTCTGCCACTGTATCACAATCTTTCTCTCCTTTAAGAGTAGACAACCTCACAGACTTGTTATAACAATTAATATTAGAATATAGTTATGCTCTAACTAGTCCATACCTAAGATCACATATAACCCACTTAAAGGCAAACAAATTAAATCAATGGCTAAGTCTATATTGAAGATCTACAACATGCACTTTAAACACACAAAAGAAGTAGTCAATGATCCCTTAGTTGGAGTATCGACGACCATCTCTTATTTCATATAAGAGAACACAAGACCCAATCTTTCAACATAATCAACAGCAATAAAGCAATGAGTAGCACCAACATCAATAATAGTAATTAAAAAAGAGTACTATTAATGAAAAATGTAGCTCTAATGAATCTGTCCTCATTAGCCGTCTGATTCTCAGCCAAAGCGAACACTTTTCCACTGGTTTGAGGCTTCTTTGGTTTCTGCCACTGACTACCAATGTGTCCTTCTTCACCATAATTGAACCAAATCTTCTATTTATGCTTTCACTCAAATATAGCATGTCCAGTCTTACCACAACAGAAACACCTCTTGACCTCAACAGTACACATATTACTCTTATGACCAAGTCTTCCACATTTAAAACAAACTACACCAGCAGGAGCATCTCTCCCACTAGTTCTCTAACCCTGGGGAACTTTTTGTTTACCTTTACCAGCTGGGGCATCGTAAGGCTTACCACAATTTTGTTGGTGCTTACCCCTATTCTCATTGATAATCTTATAGTGAGCATTATTATCCTCTTCATAAATCCTGCAACTATTAATCAAATCGGAAAAGACACTAATATTATAGTATCCAACTGCCTTCTTGATCTCTGGGTGCAACCCGTTCTTAAATTTTACGCACTTTGAAAACTCATCATTTGCCTCGATGTAGTGCGGGTAAAACTTAGCCAACTCAAAAAACTTTGCAGCTTATTCAGTAACCAACATACTCCCTTGCTTCAGCTCAAGAAACTCAATTTCCTTCTTACCACGAACGTCTTCAGGGACATACTTCCTCGGAAATTCCCTATGGAACACAACCCAATGATATTTTCACCAGCAACCTCGAATTTTTGACAAGTCTCTAGCCATCAGTCATCAGCCTCGAATTTCTGAAAAGTCTCTAGCCACCAGTCTTCAGCCTCGACTGCTAGCATATGGATACCATATCGAACCTTCTACGCTGGAGTGCAGTCCATCATACAAAATATTCTCTCCATCTCTTTCAACCAATCCAACTCTCTGTCAGGATCATACTTACCCTTGAAGGTAGGCGGATTCTCCCTCTAGAAGGTCGCCAAGCTACAAGATCCAGCATTCCTGTCAATGTTTGGCCGATTCTCCATAGCATGTGTCATTGCTTCCAAGGAAGCAACAAGTGCAACGTCATTCCTTCCAGCCATCTCAAATTATCACTACAGCATAAAACAACGATTAAAAGTCAAGTTAATAATACTCGATTATTAGACAAAACTATGACTCGACAACTTAGTCGGATGGACCAACCTGCTCTGATACCACTAATGTAGCACCCTATTTCTACCCAACAAATTTTATAAAATCAGAGTTACAAAATTTCTAACAATCAAATAGGATGCTACACTTACTACTTAAAACACTCTAGTTAATCACATGTAAAATATATACATAACACATAAAATTCGGATGAACGGATAACAACCTGTTTAGTCTTTGAAAACAACAAATTTTATAATTAAACAGCAGAATCACAATTTTCAACTCACATGACATAAAAAATATTTTTCCAACTGAAAACAAATTCAAAACAACAAGTACTTAACGAAAATAACTAAAAATTCAGTAACATAAGTAAAATCAACAATAAAGCAACAAGCATTCATCCCCCGGAGTGTTACGTATCAGAGCGACGACACCGACTCAAACCACTGAAGGTAAACAACCTTCACTTTGGATTACTTGCACGTTACCAACATGGGGTAACATTCAAATAGAAGGGGTGAGATATTAAAAAATATAATAGTAAGCATGATAAATAATATATCAGAATCAATTCATACAAAATCACCACTTCGCAGCTCTTCAACAACGTTTAACATAATCAATTCATTCACACAACAACTCGGGATGAAACATGAAATGAGACTTGTTTTTATGCACATGCATGTGCTACCAATGGAGAAAAAATCCCAACTAAAAAATCTGCCAATTAATAAAGGCATCAACAAGGCATAAGCCTTCAACTTTATATTTTCCAATTCAGGCCAACTTACTGAGCATGAGCTCCCAACCTGATATGTTATGTATGCGACAACAATATCAATGTAGTAACAACAACAACAATAATTCAACAAAAACACAACACAATTCAACATTGGTCACAAGCCTGCAACTTATTATCTGCCAGTAATTAGAGGCATCTCAACAAAATTCATCATCAGTTTCCAAATATCAAAATTATAACAAAGTATACAATACACCATATTAACCAAAATATACTACGACGTCCTGCATAATTATTTAGGTAATTCGACTATATCTGGCTAAGTAGTTTTCTGCTAAAATACTAATGTTTTCGGTTCTGTACTTCTATCTCCAAGTTCATACAGTTTACTGCTAGTCAATTATTAATTACATTATCTCTCCTGCTACTAACTTAGTTTTACTAAAATTATTTAATCATATAGGGATAGAATACCTTAAGAATTTTAATTATCATACTGAGAATGTTAGACTAAATTAAATAACTAAATAGTTTATACAAGAATGAGTTAATAACGATGTTTTCTCCTCAACACAGTGGCCATGCTGCTTGATACCTTCCCTTTATGCCTCTGTACCGCTCGATACAACTACCTATTTCTCTCGGCGCACCTTGCAGCCTTGTGCGGTTGGACACCTAGCACCTATGTTTCTCATAACATCTTGCAACCTTATGTCGCTTGACACCTGCCACATGTTCTCCTCGGCACATCTTACAGCCTTGTGCCGCTCGATGCAAATACCTGTTCCACTCGGCACGATGCGTCTTCATATTTTTGCACAGATTTCGTCCAGTCTGTGATGAACGTTAACCTAGCTTTACAGTATTCCCTCCGACCATTATTTTTCGACCAAACGCATGGAATAACATAGCAATGGGGCAGCTATATCTCCTATTAACAGATTCATCAATCGTACAAGACAGTCATGTAGAAAATTCCTAAACGATCACAACGTGAAAACGAGCAACTTTCTAGAACAGGCCCAGAAAACCAATGCACAACAATTATACCCACGACCAATCCCTACATAATATTCATCATAAGCCCCATTATAAGGTCATAAACCCACCCTTACCTTGGATTGAAGGTCGCTTGACAGCTCTCCAATCGGAACCTCGCTTTTCCTCTTCTCCTTATTCCTCTTATCTACAACTTCTCACGGCCAATTTTGCAACAACTTTTCAATTAACCATATTCCTTATTTTAAATAGAACGTTAAAATATTACTATTCTTAGTGGGCTTAACAACACACCCCATATATTTCTACTTCAAACCATTAAAATAGGCCCAACATGATTATTCTAGTATTCTACTAATTCTAATATGATTACTACTATTAATTAACTAATTAATTAACTAGTAATAATCTAGCAACTTATACCAACAATTCACAATATCTGACAACTTCAACAAATAATTCGAAAATAATTTAGTTAAATAATTAATTAAATTAACGGGTGTTACAAAAGACCCTATCAAAGTTCCCATAAACATGTCCACCAACTCCCTATCAGATAAGGGAGGTTGAACTCTTCCAGCTAAATCTCTCCACTTCTGGGCATATTCCTTAAAGCCTTCATTTGAGCCCATAGTCATACCTTGTTTGCACACAGGTTGGTGCAAGATCAGTATTTTATTAGTATTGTTTGTAAAAGGCAGAAGCCAAGTCTTCCCAAGTATGGATATTGGTTCCTTCCAGTTGATATAACCATTCTAATTGTGTCCCCGACAAGCACTCTTGAAAGAAGTGTACCCATAACTTGCTATCAGTAGTATGGGGTTGGATCTTCTGAACATAAGACCTCATATATAGCTTAGGACAAGAAACACCGTCATACTTTGCAAAAGTAGGGACCTTGAATTTGTGAGGAATCATAACTCCCGATATTAGACAAAATCTTCAAAATCCAGCCAAGGCACTCTCGAATCTCTATATCATTCAAATGATCTTCCAGCTATTTGTATTTGCCATCGGCTGGAGGGTACTGTTCATCTGAATAGTCTTCTTTTTCTTCATCAGAACCCTGGTTGTTATTCTCCTCAGCTTTCACACTCTTATCATCTTCCTCTTGGTTATCATCTTCATTTGATGGGACCTTAAAATCTAGAGCCCTTATGACCGGACCTTTGAATCTTCTACCCATATTAAGAAAGACAATTGGATTCTTAATCTTCTTCTTTCTCTCCTTTATGATGAGTGCTTTCAAGTCTTCCTGCCCTTTGGCTAAGTTCAAGAACATTTGCCGAAATTGAGTTTTTTGGGCTTGAAGATCTTTTATGGTTTGTTCGAGAGCCATCTTTTACTGAAATAAACAGCAAGAAGATGAGAAAAACTGTCTTGGGAAATACTTGTTATGATGATATGTATGGTATGCGCATGCAATGTTTTCAAGGATCTCACGAGATAAACAAAAATTAAATGTTAGAAGATGAGTCTGACTGCGACTTTGACTAAAGAACTTTACGTCTTTGGACATCCTCCTATGAGAATCAAGCTCACCATGTCGAGTGGGTCCTAGCCTTTGACTCAAAGGAATGTACTTCGATCTTTGACGACATCTGGTTAGAGGAAAATAAATCCTCTTTCCCCTTGCTAGACGTCTGGTTCAAGATAAACCTACATCACAGGTCCCTGAGATCCTTAAAATGATTAGAGAAAATGATATGGTATGGTGTTATGATGTCATGATATCATGTTTGAACAGATATAAAGCATAAAAAAGCATACAATAACCTTAGGTTTAAGGGCTTGCATGAGGTCCATAGGTAAGTACCCTCTTGAAGTTCAGTTGGCTCAACCTGTCCTAAGAATAGTAACTGGGTTATAGGGATCTCATATCACTATTCTTTCTCGAAGGTTTTATTTTGGTAGAGCAACGGATTTCCACCAAAATAACCTGAGAGTCAAATCTCAATGAGTGTAGTATCGAGTATCAACCAACTTTGGATTGTACCAAAGCCGACTATCTCACTACCTTCTAATGGCCAAGTTGGGTCAATTAAGGTTCTAAAAGTCAGTTAGTGCTTATGAAACAACACGGTAGCCTAGTGTTCCCCTCGACTAACTCAAGGGACACTAGTACAAATCAAAGTGTCACACTAACGTAGCCATCACTTCAACCATATTGGTATATGTCGTACAGTTTCTATGATCTATTGCTACTTAACGAAGGTATCCCCAGATTCGGGTGTAGGATCTTTGCAAGAAATTTAAACCAGGGCAACCCTCAAATATAAAGAAATAAAAGAAAACAAGCAAATGAAAAGTGATCTAACTCTAAGGTAACCCCTCTTTTTATTTTCCCAGCAGAGTCATCAGTTCTTTAATATGGTGGGAAAACTCAGTTGTTTTTGCATTTTATCACAAATGTTGCCGATAGAAAGAGTCACCATCGACTTTTCTTTTATCCAATAAGAAAAGGGTGAAAATAACAGGAAAGACCTTGATAGATTTTGAGTTCGGGGGGTAGATTATGAAAAGAAAAGGTGTTAGCACCCTTTTCATCGGTAGTTGTCTACGGGCTCTTAATCGCTTAGCTCACTTTTTGAAAATTTCTTTGTGTGCATGTGTTTTGAAAAAATATTTTGAAAGTTTCCATAGTGCGATAGACTTTGTAATGATTCTTGTATCGGTCCTCAAGAATGTGTATAAAGTGTTTGTTCAAAAATATTTTGAAAGTGTTTGTGAAATGTTTTGTTTTTTTTAAAAGCTTTGTGAGTAAGCGATTAAGATTATATACCCACTCAAGGTTATTCTTGTAATTTTACTCTCCCTTTAGATAGTGATATTTGTACCATTAGTTAGTAGAAAGCCCTGTCGTTCGATGTGAAGGGATAGGCGAGGGTCATTGTACAGTCATTGAAGGAAACTCGTAAGGACGCTTTAGCAATTTTCGTAAGGGACTAGATCATTTACCGAAAGGCAACGTCGAAGGATCATCGAGGAACTATGATCTTTGTATCGAGGGACTTTTCTAAAGCGTCCCCACATTTGAGTGACATGACTGTTTATTTTTCGAAGGCAACAAGGGAGGTTACCCTAAAGGTGTAAGTGTGAAAGTGATTTGTATTCAGATATTTTATCTTTGTAGTTAGGGTTTTCTAACGATTCATTTTCATATTTTCATGAAAACCCTAATTACTAACAATAATATAGTAAAATAATAGCAGGTAAATTAAAAATGCAAAAAATAAAATTCCTACGCTATTACATGGCCTTGGGCAGTTACATAATAGTAGAGCGGAAAATAAAAGCCCTAAGCTATTATAACCCGTAAACAGTTACATGATGATGAAGAAAAAAAAAAGAAAATAATATCTAGGCTATTACAACTCGTAAACAGTTACATAATAATGAAAAAAACAAAGCGGAAAATAATATATAGGCTATTACATTTGCAAACCCTATACAGTCGATCTAAAAATGTAAAATTAAATGAAAACTGAAAAGAAAATATTTGTCAATTTTTTATGGAAAAATGATTTATTATTAATTAATTAAAACCTATTAAATCTAAATAATTTTAATTAAGAAAAAAATGGTTAATTAATTAAATTATTAAATGGTTAATTGAAAACTAAACCCTAATTAATTTTAATTAATGAATAAACCTAGAACTAATTATGTGTTTTAATTAAATAAAATAAATAATAATAAGAAGTAAAAATAAGAAAAGAAAATATAAAAATAAGCAGATTGGACCTGGGTTAGCAAAAAGAAGGGGTGTAAATTGCAATTGTGGTCCAGGTCCACTAGTGCCAACGTTGGATCTAGTGTGGTCAATCCATGAGGTTCACCATGTGCTTAAGCATCTCGGACGTTGATATTGGATGATGATGATCGTGCGGATGTAGGGCAAGGATGAACGGTTGATTCCATGAAGAGCGCTGCATATGATCTACGAATATCAGAAAACATGTGAAAATGCCAAAACCAGGGATCAAACTCATGCCCTATTGCACAAATGTCTTAACACACGCTCGCTTGCCACTGGGGTGGCTATACATCAGATTATATTGATGAAATAAAACAAATATAAATTAACAACATTCCATGGACAAGAGAGGTTTCGGAGCCCTAGCTCTGGTTTCCTTCTCCGATGAGTATGTTTTTCAACCCTGCAAAATAGCAAACAATAGATATTCCCAAGGATCCTACCCCCCTAAATCAAGCCCTGTGAATTCAATGGAAGTGTTGTTTTTGGCCAAAACACGCTAGGTTGTGAGATAGGACTAAAATATCATGGATCGGACCAAGCATGACAGTTCATGGTTCCGATAGCATGGGAATCATGCGATGATCCAATCCTGCACTAATGCATCTCAAAAACACATTAATATAATTAATATGCCTTAAAACAATATGAAAACTGAAATATGAATTTGCAAAAAGTAATGAGATTGGAGACGTATGTGTTCAGGTTTAGTGTGCTCTGGATCATCATGTTTGATCCATTCTTACCCTATACCTCTTCACAGATCGATAGGAAAGGCTGAAAGGCTTTGAAGGTGGCTGCAACTAGAGTTTACAAGTTGCACTAGTTCTTTGATATTTTTGGAATTTTTTAGAGGTGTTTTTTGCAAGGATGTTTGTGTGGCCCTTGTCTGAATAATATGGAATATATAAGGATGAAATTAGGTCAACCTAAGAATAGGCTTGGACCTTTGTAAGAAGCCTTGTTTTATTTCATATATTTTGAACTTTAAATAAATTAAATAAAATATAAATAAAATAAAAACCAAAGGTGTGTATGAGTAAGCTCTAAGGTTCATCTTGAGGTATAAAACACGCATGGACTTTGAATCACAAGCCCAATAGCCCCAAATTCCAAGTTTAGTCACTTTTGGTTTCATACATTTGCCCAAAATTTCCCAACTTGCACCAATCATAACTCTTTTAATTTTTATTATTTGAATGTGATCTTGGACTTTTTGGAAAGATCAAGATGTCCTCTACAATATCTATTTTGATGATTTTTGTATTTGAAGAATTTATCTTGTTGTAAGTTGTCTTGACAAAAAGTGTCTTTTTGTTGACTTTTTAAATGACCTATAATGTTTGGGCCCATGTCTCTTAAATGAAGTATTTTTGGGACTTGAGCTTAGAGAGACCAAGATGTAGATAATTGAATTTCATTTAAAATGAGCTTTGGTTGAGGAAAATATGATGAAGCATGTGAAAGTTATGCTTGGTCAAAGTTGAGTTGACTTCTCATAAAGAAAAACCCTAATTTGGCAACTTTTGACATTTGATGAATTGAGAGTTTTCATTATGAATCATGATCAACCCTTGATCAAATGATGAATATGACTTCAAAATCTTGATGTTAACCAAAAATCTTGAAGTTTGATTATATGTTGACCATAGTTGACTTTTGTCCAATACAGTTGATTTTCAATCATGTGAGGATATGACTGAGCAAACTTGTGATGCAAGGCTTGAAATTCGGCATGAGAACTCTTAGGGACACATGAGAAACCATGAAATCCACTTGAGGTTTTATAAACTCAATCTTCCTTGAAAAAAATAAAACCCTAGTTGTAGGTCCATTGCTTATGAGGGGAATTTGTCTAATCGATTCTTAAACAAGCATGAGCAATTGAGAATTATATGAGCATGAGAAGATGCCTTGGAGAAAATGGGAGGGCAAATTTTTGAGTACAATAGCTGCCCCTATTCAATCTTCTTAAACCTGAAGAGTTAGATTGGCATGTCCGCTGTTGTACCCCAAAATTTTCCCTCTCTTTTCTCAAGACATTTCTCACCAAAAAAACTCCTTAACGACTCAAGCTTGCACAAGTGTTGACTAAGTCAGATCATCTCCTAAGCATTGAGACTCCAAATTAGGGTTTTGATTGAGAATGACTGATCATCGACATTTTACCTAATACATGAACTAATAACTTAAAGCATAGTCTCAAGGACTCAAACACAACATGTTGATCTAATTTCACGGCTCAGATTGTTTCTTAGGACCAAAGGTTTGATAGTTGAAATTTGGATCAATTGATGAAAAGTCAACTAATACATAAAAAGTGAAACTTTGACTTTTTGGTCAACATTGATTTCAAAGATCAAAATTCATCAAAACCTTCAAAAATGTCAAATTGATCATCAAGAATCAAGAAAGTCAAGAAACTAAATAAAAAGTCAAGATTCTCAATACTTAGAAATTTTCTAAATGTTTTTACACTTGATAATTTCATTACTTCATGACCTTTTTTCACCAAGATGCAAGATGATAAAAGGAAAACTTTCAACCTGAAATTTGTAGACCTTGACGAATTCTATAACTTTGTATTAGACGGTTAATGTCCAAAAAACGCTTAGATTTGAAGGTACAGGCCCATGAAGTCATGAGATTTTCAACTAACACTTAGAGAAATTTTCAACAGGTTTTGGTCAGTTATTATCCCAAATTCTTGGTTAGTTTTCATCAAGTTCCAATTTGATTTAGCCAAAGTGGTCAAAATGAAAGTTGTAGACAATGTTTCAAGCTTTCTAAAACATTCAAGAGCATGAATTTATCATACTTAAGCTAGGAGATTCAAAGACGTGTAGTTTGTCACTCATTCTTGAATTAACAAGTCATTTTGGTGAAGAACACATAATTCTATCTACATGCTATGTTGCATAATCTTGTGTTTCAGACCTTCTAACTTTCAAATCTCACCATAATTTAATGCTTACACAAACTTTTGAGCTATGGTCCATTTGATTTAAGCATTATCCAAGTGATCTTTCCATTTTTGGCACAAAGTTGACATTACCATTCTTGCAAAGTAGCTTTAATCATAAACTCAACTCTTCTTGAGCTTCTAACTTGTTACTTCTACACACATTCAACACACAAAATCAGACAAGCATGTTTAAAGTGTCCAACAACTCTATGAATCAAAGTACAAAGCATTGGAACTATGATCTTCAAGCCTACTTCATGTACCATCCAACCTAGCCATAACAGGTGATTTTGAAAATCTGATCAACCCTTGTCTTAAAACCTCTTGCCTAAAAATAGAGAGATCATTTGCAAGAAAAAAAAGAAGGGATAAAAATATGAACAAGCCCTCAAAAACTCATATACTCTGAAAAAACCAGAATTGTCCATAAAACCTCCACTTTTGAGTTTTGATGTCCAAATATTTGAACCTCTCACACCTTGCAAGTTTTTCCCAAACAAACCATCCAAATACTTCATATACATTATATAGAAGTTATTCAAACACAATAACAACTTCTGTAAAATTACTATCACCATCTTCCTAACTCAAAAACGGTACGTTGCAACTTGACTTGGTTGGAGTGATTCAACTACTTTCAGCATAAAGGAAGGATTGGAACAACTTCTAGAAGGTCCGAAGGAGCTCGATAAATCACCACTTCGCACCCGGAAACATCCGTACATGTTCTAAAGTATTTTCTTCAAGGGGTAAACTTTCTCAAATTGTAATATCTTTATCCATACATTATTTGCTTTCGTTTTCAAAAGGATACAACAGGACAGATCAAAGCCATAACTTATCAAGAAGGTAGGCCAGTGGCTGATGCGACCCGTGTCAGCTCAGCTAGGTTGAAAACTTAACAAAATGCAGGGCAGGCCTTGACACAAGTGCCCGTGTCACACGACACGGCCCGTGTCAACTCAAATGGTTCAGAAACGTGCAAAAACAGGCAGACAGGGGCTGACACAGGTGCTTGTATCACACGACACGGCCCGTGTCATTTTGGCTGGAACAAAAGTATGCAGAAAAGAATGAACAGGTCCTGACACGGTTGTCCGTGTCCACTAACACGATCTGTGTCAGCTCAGGCACCAAATTTCTTGATTTTGAGATTTTTTTAGGTTATTTTGGACATATTGCATTGCTTGGAGATGACATAACACCATAAAACCTTTTACTAAAATGAGACATCAAAAACATTTTCCTAAACAATTTGTGTTCTTTTAAGTAATCTTAGACCTAGGTTTTTTCTTCAAGTAATTGAAATTACAAAACCTATTCTATCAAAAAACCCTAAAAATGAACAATTCCTTTTCACTTTACATTTTCTTACGCATTTTACTATTTCACATTATAATTTATGTAATTGTCAAAGCCTTGTAATAATAATTAGGGTTTATTTTTACTTGTCATCACCATTTGTAAATTTGTATCCCCATCCCTCAAAGTATTGTAATAGCGTAGGACATTTAAATTCCGTAATTTATCACTTTCCATATTATTGCTAGTAATTAGGGTTTGTATGGCAAGATCTTAAAATCAATACTAGGCAATCCTAATCAAGAAAAATGCATGAAAACAAAAACACTTTGCACACTAGCACCTCTAGGGTAACCCACGCTTATTGCATCGAATAAAAATGTCATGCCCTCGAACATGGGATAATTTAGCAAAAAGACCCTCAATTACAAGATCGTAGTCCCTCGATGAACCTTCGATGACGTATTTGATAAACGATCTTAGACCCTTACAACAAACTGCAAAGGTATCCAACAATGTTGCCTTCTATGACTGTACGATGACCCACGCCCGTCCCCTCACATCCAATGATATGGTTTCTTACTAACTAATGCTAAGATAACACTGTCTAAAGGAGGAGGAAAAGAACTACGAATTTTTTAGTAGGTAGAACCCTCGTAGTTGCTTGCTTACAAACAAAACCATCTTCACACTCACACTCTCAAAACATCTTTCCAAAAACAAACATCTCTTTTAACTATTTTAAAAACCAACGCTTTGTATACATTCTTATAGAGATGAGAATCATTACAAAGTTTTCTGAAATAAAGGCGTTTTCAAAATATTTTCAAACTTACACCAAACACAAACACATTTACAAAGCATTTCAAAGTGAGCTAGCAACTAAGAGCCCATAGATAACTACAGATGAAAAGGGTGATAACACCTTCCCTTTTCATAATGTACCCCCCGAACTCAAGAAAAATTCTCAAAAGGTCTTTCCTATACTTTTCACCCTTTCCTTTATTGAATAAAAGAAAAGTCGGTGACGACTCTTTCTATCCACAACAATTGAAATAAAACACAAAACACCCAAGTTAGTTCTCCCACCATATAATAGAACTGGCGGCTCTACTGGGGAATAAACTTAAAAGTGGGGTTACCTTAGGAGCTAGATTGCCTTTTTTGCTTTACTTTCTTGGCTTGTTTTCTTTACATTTATGGTTTATTCTTGGGTTTGTTACTTGTAAAAATCCTACACCCAGATTTGGGGGCATTTTAGGTAAGTAGAAATAGATCGTGGGCACTGTGCGGGGTGTATCGACATGGTTGAAGTGATGGCTACGTTAGTGTGACACATTTGTTGGTACCGTTGTCCTTTGAGTCTAGTCAAGGAGATTACAAGGCCGTTGTGTGGTGTCATGAAGCACTAATTGACCGAAGAACCTTAGTTGAACAACTTGGCCATTAGAAAGTAGTAAGGTAGCCGACTTTGGTACAGATTGAAGTTGGTTGATACTCGATACTACACTCATTGAGATTGGACTTTCGGTATATTTTGGCCGCAGTTTGGATGCTTGAGCTAAAACAATGGCCGATGAAGAAAGATCAGTGATATTGAGGCTCCTAGAACCCATTTACTTTTTAGGACAGGTTGAACCAACTAAACTTCAAGAGGGTACTTACCAATAAACCCCATGCAAGCCTAACCCTAGGGCCTTGTGTGCTTTGTTTGTGTGTGATTATTTGCTCATAACCTCATAACATTATGTCATAGCATTTTACTAACCATTTCATAGACCTAGGGATTTATTTTTGTTCGGTTTTGTAGGATATGGCTTCCGCTCGCAGAAATACCATCCAAATCCACTTCGTAAGAGCGCCTCCTCAAATCAAAGAGTTAGCACCAAGGGTTCCTGAAAATTCTCCGTTCACCAAAGATATGGTCGACTTCTCAATCTAGTTACCTCAAGCATTGAAGAAGACATGGTGAAGGTGCTTTTCAGTTCTTCGACCCTATACACCATTGTTTCACCTTTCCTGATTATCAATTAGAGCCCACAATGGGAGAATTCTCTCAACTATTGGGAATACCAGTCCTTGACCAAATACCATTCGCCGGTTTAGAGGAAACTCCAAATCCTAAAGTTATTGCCAAGGCCTTACATTTGAAGAGTTCTGACATTATAGCTAATTGGGAAACAAGAAGTGGGGTCAAAGGCTATTTGGCTAAATTCCTGATGGAGAAGGCTCATTAGTTTTTGGATGTCTTGGATTTACAAGCTTTTGAAGAAATCTTGGCCCTTCTAATCTATGGTTTGATTCTCTTTCCTAACCCTGACCAACTCATATATGTGAACACTGTCAAAATCTTCCTTACTCGCAACCCGGTGCCTACATTGCTTGGGGATATTTTGCACTCTCTTCATACTCTCACTATGAGGAAGTAAGGGACCCTCATGTGTTGCTTTCCTTTTCTGGCTAGGTGGTTTATTTCTCACCTTCCTCGATCAATATTAAAGAATGAGCAAGGCTTAATATGGTCTCAATGGTTGATATCACTTTCTCATTCTGATATCCATTGGTGCTCTCGATCTCAAGAAGACTTTACTATCATTTATTCTTGTGGGGAGTTCCCTAATGTTCCACTCTTGGTAATTATGGGAGGTATCACTTATAACCCTTCTCTAGCCTTTTGACAATTTGGCTATGCTCGAAAAGTTGGTCCCCGTCACACACTCATTCAAGGAATTATGTTTGACTATGAGAATGATGTCCAAGGTTTTCATCTAAGGTTTGTGCATGCTTGGGGAATGATGAGCAAGGTTGATAGAAAGACTTTAGGGCATAATAATTCCATCCCTCTTGAACCTTATCTCATATGGGTAGGAGCTCGTGCTCAAAGTCTCATGATTCCATATCCTTCTATTCTACCAATAGTTGTAGAGTCCAGTGCCGAAGGGGATGTTCCTCATACCATTCTCCATCCTAACATGCCTACCGACCTCGGGGAATTGCAGAGATTGTGGATCCAACTTAAGGGGGGATGATACACCTTTGAAGCTAGATTTTGTGTAAGCGAGAAGAAAGTGTTGGATCTTACAAAGCAACTTCACGAGGAGCGAAGCCTGAATGCTTACATTGCACCAAAGAGGATGCATCCATGGGAGACCTGGGTCTTTTGTTTTAGGATTTCATTTTTTTGTCTCTTTGAGACCTTTTTTCTTTTTCATTGTAAGCCCAAAGGTCAATTGTAATCTTTGAACTTATTAATGCAATATTTGTTTTGGTTAAGCAAATTTAAATCTCTTAAAAATCCTTGAAAACATTGCATTCGCATAACATGCATCATATCATAAACAGGTTTTCTGACACATGTTTCCTCATCTTTCTACTGTTTATTTCAGTATAAGATGGATCTCTAGAAAACCGTCAAGGACTTGCAGATTCAACCCTCTCAATTCCAAGAGACTCTGCTCAACTTAGAAAAGGGGCAGCAAAAAATGATGGTGCTTCTTATCACGAAGAAGAATACCAAGAAGAAAGTTGTAATCAACATGGGGAAGAGGTTCAAAGGCCCCGCCTGACAAGTTCAAATTGAAGGGGACTCCTCTGAGGAGGATGATAATCAAGAAGAAGATGCTAGAAGCACCCGAGCTAGGGGTGGAAACAATCAAATCTTTGAAGACGAGGATTATACTGATGTGAAATACCCACCGGTCGACAACAAGTACAAGCAGCTAGAAGATAGACTAAAGGCTATAGAGATCCAAGTTGTGCCTGCCTTAGACTTTGGAGACTTAGGTTTGGTACTTAGGGTAGTCATCCCCCACAAATTAAAAATCCCTATCTTCGCCAAGTACGACGGTGTCTCATGTCCGAAGCTTCATCTAATATCATACATATGCAAGATCCAACTGCATATCGCTGATAGGAAACTATGGGTGCACTATTTTCAAGAGAGTTTATCTGGAATCCAGTTGGAGTGGTTTTACCAATTGGAGGGGACAAACATCCATACATGGGAGGATTTGGATGTTGCCTTTTATCGTCAATACCAATATAATGGTGATTTGGCACTGACCTGAGTGCAATTGTAAGGCATGACTATAGGTTCAAATGAGGGCTTCAAGGAGTATGCCCAAAAATGGAGAAACTTGGCTGGCAGGGTGAAACCACCTCTAACTGATATAGAATTGGTAGACATGTTTATGGGAACATTGACTGGTCCTTTCTTCAACATGCTAATTGGAAGTTCATCATTCGAGATTACTGAATTGATCTTAACTTGCGAGAGGGTTAAAAGTGGACTTAAAAGCGGGAAGATACCCATGGCATCCACCTTTAATGCTGTGAAAAGAACATTTATTGGTAAAAAAGAGACCAATTTCGTGTATGGATCAAGAAGTCGTGCTAAGAATGAGCGCCACCATTTAGTGGGGGTAGTATTGATTTCAAATCCAACTCCAACTCAACGGTCGTGTCATCAAAGCAAACAACAAAGGCCAGATTCCCAGAGAAGACAATTTACTAGAATAAATATGCAACTATCTCAAGCTCTTCAACACCTATTGAAAGCTGATTCGGTAACGCTACGAGACCCCCTTCTAATCCTAACACAGCTTCTCCAAAATATAATCCCAATTCAAAATGTGCTTTCCATTCAAATAGTCCCAGACATTATACCAATGACTGTTGGGCATTAAAAAACAAAATCAAAGACCTGATTAATAACAAAATAATTGAATTCGACCCTCTACTGACTCCTAGTGTAATCACTACACCCATGCCTAGTCATGGTAAGGGTGTCAATGCAATTGAAGATGCCTCTTTTGTTTAGTCAGTCAATGATTTAACCACTCCTTTGAATAATGTTAAAAAGAATTTGTTGAAAGCTGGTGTATTCCCAGGCTGATTTGAAGACTGTTACCACTGTGTTATACAAATTAATGGTTGTAAATGGCTGAAGAAAGGTGTCCAACACATGATGAATAGCCATGAAATTATATTTGAGAAATCTTCATCTGTGAAAAGATTGACCCAAAGTGTATCTCAAGAGTTTAAAGATGTGTCCATCGTTACTATCTCAAACACTCCAATTAGGATCACCTCCAAAGGCCCTATTAGGATTCCCTCTTAACCAAAAATAGCTCCATTAATTATCACCACACCTATATCTGTACTGTTTTGTCTCTATGTTTGTTTCTCCCTAGTAAAGTTAAGCCATGCAGTAGAACTTTGTTTCCTCAGTTGGTGCTTATTTTTCTTTTGGGATGATCGTCTTGGATGTGATTTGGCTGAGTGTTGTGTGCGCTCGAGTTGGTTTTGTTTGTTTATTACCAGTATTATATGTTTGTTTCGTCAGCATATACATAATAACACTGATACATTCATACATATATCATACATAGTTAAATTTAGAAAATCATTGCTCATTCACATTCATTAAATTTTTGTTGACATATTGCCCTATTTTGCAGAGTTGTGTTGTCCTCTCTCCAATAGAGTGTCATTCATAAGCACAAAGTGTATATTCTTTCAATTTTCCCACTGAGTTGTCCCTCGTGGAAGATTTTTGTTTTAGCCTTCCTACACGGCTCCTTGACTGGATGATTTGGGTTTCCCTCTTGAGTTTATTTCTCAAAGAATGTATTTTGGTAGACCGTTTTACTCCAGTTTATTTCTGGATGGAATATTTGTTTCCCAAAATTATTATTACTTTGGATTTTTGAAAGCTTCGAGTTTTAGTTTAAGAATGTGCATTTATTTTGCACGAGAAAACTTTATCTCCCCAGCAGGAATATGTCGGCATTTCCCCAGGAAGTCATATCTCTTTCCCCAGGAAGCCATATTGTTTTCCCCAGGAAGTCATTTTTACAAATCTCCATAACAACAAATAGAGGTCTCTTTATTTGAGCAACTTGTATTTCCCCATAAAAGTCGACGTTACCTTTTTTTGCTATCTTCTCTATGAGTGGATAGTTTGCAGTTCGTTGTCAAACTACTCCAGTGGAGAGTTAGTCGTTCAATATAATAGGGATAGTTCATTAAGAAATCTTTGTAAGTGGTAGTCTCTTTATTTGAGACATCTTATAGATTACCTTTTCCAGGCAGAAGGCCTTGGTTAAAGAAGAAGTTGAGACCCGTTCTAGGTGAAACGCCAGGATTTTGGAGAAAAAATTGTTATCTTTTTGCTAACTTCATTGAACGTTGGTAGTTCATCGTCAATGAATGGCGATGCTATGATATGTTCTCTTTCTACCTTCAGTGAAAGTTGGTAGGTCACCTTCAGTGAAAGTTTATGTTTGTTATCTTTTTGCTACCCTCAGTGAACATTGGTAGTTCATCGTCAATGAACGGTGATGCTATGATATATTCTCTTTCTACATTCAGTGAAAATTGGTAGGTCATCGGCAGTGAACGTCGAGGATTGTTATCTTTTTTCTACCTTCAATTAATGTTGGTAGTTCATCCTCAGTGAACGACGATGCTATGATATATTATCTTTCTACATTCAGTGAAAGTTGGTAGGTCACCTTCAGTGAAAGTTGGTGTTTGTTATCTTTTTACTACCCTCAGTGAATGTTGGTAGTTCATCGTTAGTGAAGGGTGATGCTATGATATATTATCTTTCTACCTTCAGTGAAAGTTGGTAGGTCACCTTCAGTGAAAGTTGGTGTTTGTTATCTTTTTGCTACCTTCAGTGAATGTTGGTAGTTCATCGTCAGTAAACGACGATTCTATGATATTTATCTTTCTCCCTTCAATGAAAGTTGGTAGGTCACCTTCAGTGAAAGTTGGTGTTTGTTATCTTTATGCTATCCTTAGTGAACGTTGGTAGTTTCACCTTCATTAAAAGTTGGTGTATCCTTTGACTTTTTATCATCCTCTATCAGTCGAGTCTTTTGATCCCCCAGTGATTTATTTTCCAGGTCGGGTTTCTCTTTTTTTTCTTCATTTTGTTACATCCCCAGTGGTGTTTTGCGTCCCTTTGAAGTTGTTCACGTGCATTCATATTCATAAGCATTGCATGGCATCTTAGGGCTAAATATAGGGTTTGTTTTATATTAAAGTATCTTCGATCGCGTCGACACAGAGATTTTTAACCTTTGTATCTTCGGATAGAAGAAACTTAAATAAGGGCAGTTGTTGTACCCCGATTTTTGCCCTTAAGATCCATTCATCATACCACGTTGATTCAATCACAACAATATCACATTAGGGCTTTTGGTTCTCCTCCCTATCTTTAGCTTTGCTCTTTGAGGAATCACCAAGCACTTTTACTTGTTTTCTTTTGTGATCATGAATGTTTTGTCTTGATTTTCCTTTTAATTAATAAAATACAATGTTGGTTGGTCTTACTTGTTAATAATGTAGGTAAAGGCAATGTGGCTTAGCAAATTGGTCCATGGGTTCATGAGTTTATTTCCATTCCCTAGTCAATAAAGCTTGAGAACTACAAACCTCACCATTGAAGTTGTTTTTGGAAGAAATTGCATGGCAAGGTTTATTTTGTGTTCATCACATTTCAAAGTTATCAAATTGATTCAAAGGTATAAGGGGTTGATGGAAGAAGTTGTCATGATTGGATAAGGTCTTGTTCCCATTGATCACAAGTGCACATTTCTCTAAATTCTCAAGATATGTAAGTGGTTTTGATGGCTATAAGTTCTCATTATCATCCTCAATAAATTTTATTTACAAAGAAAGAGTGTTGGTACAAGAAGGTTGGTCAAAATTGACAAAGTTCCTCAAAGCATTTTCTTAGTCTAGGAGCTAGGGATTTGAACTTCAAAGAAGTATATCTTGCTCATATTTTGGTATTTTTGAGTGAATATAAAAACATTCTTATCTTCAAAGGGTTATTAACAAATCACTTCAAAAGTTTCAAGGATTTTTCATTTGGAAGAAACTTGATGATGAAGAAAGATTACAAGTCCTCCAGATGAACCCTTAATTTCTCAGGTGTGACTTCAAATGATCATAACTTGGTCAATTTTTATCATATTGAGCCCACTATTTTTCCATAATGATCTTGAGGATGTTAACTTTATTCCTTCTTTTATGTGCAAAGTGAGAAAATGGATAGAAGATGCCCTGAGGATGCAAAATATTATAGGTCATTTCATGATTTTTTACCAACTTCAACAATTCATAACTCTCTTAATTTTTGGAGATTTTGAATGGTTCAAGTTTCAAAATGTCAACCAAGAGGTCTATTTCATGCCATCCTTTTTGGTCAAGAGCAAATTCCAAGTGGAAGGACATGTTTGGATGCAAGACATTATAGGTCACTTTTGAAGAAAAATTTGAAATATTTCTAAGTATGGAAAGTCAACATTTTCCCCCAACTTTGACTAAATACAACTTTTAGCTCAAGCATCCATTTAAATCCATTCTTTTTCCATTGAAAAGCTTATAACCTCATATTTCTAATCCATCAAGAATCATACCCTAAGACCCCTTGAGCTGCGAATGTCATTGATTTGAACCTGGTAACTTAGAACTGAAGTTTCTTCAAAAGTCAGAATTTGAAATCATTGATTTAGCTTCTAAACACTTTGTTTCTGCATGTTTTTTCTTCTAAACATTCTTAGTGAACTTCCAGAAGTGATTAGCATAGAAAAACTCGCGTTTTGGATGAGTTTTGATCAAATTAGAAGTCACACTTTTCTTGTTTGCAACTTCACACGATTTCCCTCCAAACTTCATAATTTCACACGCTTGAACATTCCATTTAATTCCCTATAAATAGAGGGTCATCCTCATTCATTTTCTCAAGCTTGGATAGCCAGAATCACCCTGCCAAACTTGCTCCATAACACAATTTTCTGTTACTTCGTAATCAGTGTTCAAGCCTTATATTTCTCCATAGAAGTCCAGTTTCAGAGCTCTGCAACTCAACTTCAATAGGTAGATTTCTCCATCAATTCTTCAAAACATTGATATCATTGTGATGCTCTCATTATCCTAGTTCTAGTCGCAACACTTACTTTTATTTGGAAACACGTTTTGACCATGAAATTTCAAATCCCTTTTCGAAACATTTCTTCCAAATTGCTTGAGCTATATTTTATATAAATTTGTCGCGAAGGTGTGGTTGTCTTCGTCTTGAAGAGACGAAGCGAATGGCATAGGTTCGAGCTTCTGATTTTACAGTTTGAGAGACCTGTAGTTCACGTTGGCTGGAGGTTGAAGATGACCAACGTTTCATCTTCTAACCAATGAAGGCGCGCCACTTGTTTTTTTGAATTTCTGATTTAATAAGTGATCCAGTGTTTTATTCACTAATGACCATGATATGCACAGTGCGCCGGATCCCTTGGATTTGATTACTAACGCGTTTTGACTCTCATCCATTGGTCCACATATTTTTTACTTTATTTTTTATTTTTTATTTTTATATTTAATTGTTTTAAACTTCAAAAAATCATAGAAAATTCATTTTTGTCCAAAAAATCTGAAAAAAAGTTATGGAAAATATTTTTGATTATTCTCTTTCTGATTTTTTTTTTCACAATTTTATTTTGTGTTTTTAGATTTTTTATAAATTTTAACTTTATTTGATTTTTTTTAAATGTTTAAAAATACTTTTATACATTTTTAAATTCTAAAAAAATTATGGAATGATCCAATGATATTGTGACAAATATTGGTGACTTCATTTATTTTTTATTTCTAACTTTGTTATTTTTTTTATCATTTTTGGTTTATTCTACTCATTTCTTTTAATTATAAAAATAGTTTCTGACTTAAAAAAACTACCAAAAATTTTATAAAAATATTTGAGTCCTTTTCAGATTTTTCTATGGTGTTACTTTTTATTTCTTGATTAATTTGAACATAGTTGATATTTTTTCTCTTTTATTTCTATTTTTAAATATTTTAAAAAACTTTTTTAATGTATATATTAAATGAAATATTATATTGTGATTATTTTCTCGCTGATCTTGTGTTGAATTTTTTATTATGAACTTTGTTAACATCATGGGATCCATGGTGTTGAGTATAACTCCATAAAAATGGATGAATGATTTTAATAATAGTTTAACTAAAATTTAATTCAAATGGGTTGGTATTCTTTCTCACCTCTCTTCATCTCATCCCTTTTTTATTGCACTAAGTGTTATTGGAGCATGATCTCTATATCATGTCTCAAAACAAATGGTGCATAGATTGCTATTGACCGACCTCCAAATAGGTTTGCTTCTATATAATTCCACTTACGATTGCTTAACATAGCGCTAAGTTTTTTCACAATTCGAATAAATGATCATCTGTGGCCCAAACCTATGTTTGCAAGCCCAATTATGTTAATTTTATCCCTTTGATCCAATAACTTTGAGATTCATTGTGTGGAGGCTTTGGTTCTACCAATCCTCTAATGGATCTACAATACTTTTGGTCAACGGGGATCACTTAAACATCGTTGATCATTAAATGATACTTATGATGATTCCAAATGGATGATATACTTGACAAAAAGAAAATGCAACTTGTTGTGTGAAGGCTTTGATTCTACCAATCTTCTAATAAGTTCCAAATGCAAGTTTTAAGGTGGTCATCCAACTAACCACTAATTTTTAATTTGTTTCACTTTATGCTTTTATTTTTTGATGCTTTATGTACCATTTACTTTAAGCATTACATTTCATGTTATTTGTATTTTGCTCACTTGAGCATTTATATCCTTGTTATCTTTGTTTTGTTCACTTAAGCCTTTCTTTTCTTTTGTAAGACACCTAATAATCAACATGAACCCTAAAAAGGCTTTAATGATATTTGGATTATTTGAGTACTATCCTTGGCATTATGGATCATTGGACTTCTTGGACTTATGATTAGAAACCTTGGCCTATGTTGGAGACCTTGTGACCTTAATTGATATTTTTGTCTGGAGTTCTTGAGGTTTACCTCAGGACATTGGATTGCTTGTTTCTTTTGTGTGCAAATTATTGTGATTACATTCTTTCTATCTTGACTCATAATGTCAAATATTGGCTTCTTGTTGGTTAGATGGTTCTTATCCCTAGCTTTTACCTTATGCTTTAGGATAGTCTCTTCTTCTCCTCCCATCTTCTTTAATTTTAAAAATCTTCTCACTCCTTTTGAAAACTCTTCTTGTTTTTAAACTTGAACCACTTTCATAATAAACTTGGACTCATGTCCATGCATTTTTAAAACATTTTCATAAATAAACTTCAACCAACTTAATAATACCTTGACATTTTTTGTGAGAATACTAAAAGTCAATCAATCTCATTTTAAACCATTTTTGCCACTTTGGCTTTTTACTTTAAAATATTTCTCAAAAGATTGGACTCTTGCCAATTCTTGTAGTGATGCAAACAACTATACTTTTATAATATGTAATGAAGAGAGATATTTTCCACTTGGGTGTTGAGTGAGGAATTATTTATTTTAAAATTCAAGCCATATCCTCCACTTTGAGATGATACAAATTCTCCTTTCTCATGATTGTGGGTAGTAAGTATGTTTTCCATACGGATAATGACGATGATGTCTTATCTCATAAAATCAACCAACACACTTGTGTTTTAAAATTTTAAAAGAGGAACTACGTGTACCATGATCCCCTAATGCACGAAAGGTAGTATGTAGGCCGTAAAGGTTCGCAACTGCGGCGGTTGCAAAAATCATAAAAAAATATATTTCTTTTCTCACCTCCACCATCTATTTTTCATACAACATTTTATAGCCATATATACAGATTTTTCAAAGAGTTTCATGTGGAGTACCGTAGATGTTTAGGGTGCCAATACGTTCCCTTTGCATAACCAACCCCCTTACCTTGAATATTTTCCCCCTCTTTTGGGTTACTTGCTCTTTTCCCATTACTTTGGAAACAATAAAGCGCGGTGGCGATTTTTATTTTAATCTGTATAAGTCTAGTCAATCCAATGGCTTAGTCTTAAACATTTCTACCGCTACAATCGGCTACAAACATGTGCCATGGTGAAACATCGGCTAAGAGATAGGAAGATAACATGGCAAAGATGGAGAAACATCAATAAACCAGAGAACAAAACATTACACCTAACAATGATATTGAGAATCAAGGTAAGATAACAAACATGTGCAATGGCGAAACATCGGCTAAAAGAATGTGCGATGGAAAAATATTGGCTAAGAGACGGGAAGATAACATGGCAAATATGGCGAAACATCAATAAACCATAGAATAAAACATCACACCTAACAATGATATTGAGAATCAAGGTAGGATAACAAACATGTGCGATGGCAAAATATCGGCTAAGAGATAGGAAGATAACATGGAAAAGATGGTGAAACATCAATAAACCAGAGAACAAAACATCACACCTAACAATGATATTGAGAATCAAGGTAGGATAACAAACAAACATGTGCGATGGCGAAATATCGGCTAAAAGAATGTGAGATGGAGAAACATCAGCTAAGAGATAAGAAGATAACATGGCGAAGATGGCGAAACATCAATAAATCAGAGAACAAAACGTCACACTTAATAATGATATTGAGAATCATGGTAGGATAACAAACATGTGAGATGGTGAAACATTGGCTAATAGAATTTGGAATGGAGAAACATCGACTAAGAGATAGGAAGATAACATGGCAAAGAAGTCGAAACATCAATAATCCAGAGAACAAAAACATCACACCTAACAATGATATTGAGAATCAAGGTAGGATAACAAACATGTGTGATGGCGAAGCATAGACAAAAAGATAACAAAATGTCATGGCAAGGATGTCAAGACAACACTTTGACAAGATTTAAAACAAAGCCAAGAGGCGCACAAAGAGATAAGGTTGGTTTATATTTTTTACCTTGAAGAAGGACTTAAGTTTATTAGAGATATTTTATGATTTTCCAAGAAGAGATTTTAGTTTTAAAATGAAATATGCGAAGAAAGGAAAAAAACATAAAATAACTAAGAGAAACTAGCCTAACACTACCCTCTAATGTTGTCATACGATGATTGATCCTAAGGTTGAGGATGAAAGAGGGAAATTTCTACCCTATGTTAGCATACATGGATTCCTATCCTAAGGTCTAGCTCAAGGACTAACCCTAAACGAGCAATCCTAAGGGAGCATGGTAAATACCAAACAAGTAAACAAACAAGTGTTTAAACATGAGTAATAAGCAAGGTACATATGCAGAATCTCCTTAAATAGGTCTTTAAATGAATCAGATAGACGCATAACATATATCAATAACGGAGATCCCATCATGCAATAGAAAGCAATAAGGAGTGGAAACAATAAGAGGGAAATAGTGCAATACCAAACGAATAACTATCCATAGCAAATGAGCAAGCAAAAAAGAAACCCAGAGAACTTCAAGAAAGCTAGCATCAGTAAACAAGTCAAGTCAGAAATCACGCCATCAAATATATGCAATGAGGCTTCAAGAGAAGTACTATAGAAGTCACAACCATATATATATATATATATATATATATATATATATATATATATATATATATATATATATATATATATATATATATATATATATATATATATATATATATATATATATATATATATATATATATATATATATATATATATATATATATATATATATATATATATATATATATATATATATACTGCAAAAGAATGACAAATATACAAGCACAGGAATAGTGCAGACATAACCAATTGTGTTCCACAAATAAAGTGGAACACTACAGTACCAAGTCTAAATGGAAAACTTTTCCTCAGAGCACCTCACACATTTAACATACAAATTAGTGATTCCAAAGAGAAATGATGAACCAATTAAGGATGGATGATGATATAATCATGAGAATGTAAAATGGATATGATGGCAAACATCAAAGGAAATAGATTTAAGAAGCATCAAGCAAACTAAAACTAGTTCAAAACTAAAAAATTGTTGCTCCTTTCATGTCACCATGTTGAATTGACAAGTAAATATCAATCAAGGATCAAAGGAGAAAGAGAAGAATGCAATAAAAGGCTTTAGAATTCAGTAGCAAACACTTCACATCCCTACTCATTCATTTCATCATGTTTCACAAGCATAACAAAATAGGGGTGCCACAAAATGTATCACAAGTTAGCAAGGCAAAAAATTCAAACAAAGACAAAGTTAGAGGACTTAAACCATTCAAGGACTTGAAATCAAGCTTCTAACATGCTATGAGGATATGATCAAGAGTTTAAAATGTTAATTATAAAGCATAAAAGGAACATCAAATTCATATATGAATGAAATTAGTTCAAGCATAAAAGGTCAAGTGATCTCAAGTCTTTATGAGACTATCCTTGATGTATCATTCCTCAACATGTTATCATTGGTCATTTGATGACCTCAAACTCAAGCCAAAAGTTTAAAGTTGAAAGCAAAAACAAGAAAAAAACATTAATTAGGAGGCATGAATCAAAAGGGCTCATCAACCAATTATGGGAAATCAAGTGGATTGATTTGAATTTGTGTGAGAAAAATAGTAGCAACATGATCATTAAGTGCCAAATTATAGGCCTCACACAACACTACGCCAAAAATGACATTTAACAGCGCACATTAGACAGCGCTTTTATACAAAAGCGCTGCTATAAGTGAATTTAAAAAAAAACACAGAAACTGTAAAAAATAATAAGTGAAAGTGTTGCTAAAAATGTGACATTAGACAGTGCTTTTAAAAAGCGCTGCTAAAAGTATTGCTTTAGAAAACGCTTTATGAAAAGCGTTGGTAAAAGACCACTTTAGACAGCGCTTTAAGAAAGCGCTGTCTAAAGTCATAAAAAATTTATAAAAAGAAATCTGAAAAGCACTGCTAAAGGACCCTATTAGCCAACACTTTTCAAAAGCGCTGCTAAAGGTCAATATTAGTCAGCGCTTCTAGAAAGCGCTGTCTAAAGCCATATAAATGAAAATTGAAAAATAGAATCAGTGTATATTGTTTCTCTTTCACAGATTCACGAACGAGCAAAAACCCTTTCCCTCTCATTCTCATGAACAGAAACCCATTCCGTTGTCGTTGAACCAGCCCCCTCTGTCCTCCGCCATCTCTCTCGATTGTCCTCCACCTACACCGACCGATTCTCAAGGTAGGTTCTTTCTTGAAAATGTCTTTATCTCCATTGATGTCCAAACTGAGTTATCCTCCTATTGATAATATACTATGCTAACATCTAAGACATTATCCTCCTATTGATGTCCAAACTGAGTTATAGATATGCATAACTGAGTTATAGGTATGCATTTTGATTTTTTGGTTCTTGGTAGGGCTTGATATATAACAGCAACACTTTTAGCATTTAGAATTATTGCATTTTCTTTTGGTTCTTTGTTTTGGAATAAAAAAGATGATGATGGGTTTTTTTGTTATTTTAATTGGCTTCTGAATTGTTTATCATGTTTATATTCGCCATGAACTAGTATTTTTTTACTTGCTGGTTGCTTGGTTTCTTTACTTTTAATACTATTTTACTGATATAAATTTCAGAATTGTTTAAGCATTATTACTCCTAAATATTGTGTTTCTGTTGGAAAGAAATATAATATGATAGAAAAGATTCATAAGTGATTTGTTTCTCATACAATTTTTCACAAAAAACCTGTCTAAGGACAAATTGTTAAGGTTTGTGGATTTAAGCTATTATAGCCCTATATATAAAACTTGTTTTTGATGATCCCTTTTTATTGGTGTAGTTAGTCGAAGACCATCACCGATCCAAAGAACATCAAAGTCGTATCAACCGACGTCGACACCAATAACCCCTTTTCTTTCTTTGGTAAGTTAAGTTCAAATTCTATTTGTATCGATCAATTAAAAAACACAATTATTTTTTTATAGATATATTTATTTTTAGTCCATGTTATTAACTCTAGAAATAATTCATTTAATTCAAACAAAAAGGGAATAATTTGTTTATAGTGTTTTTGTTTACCGATCGATTGTTACAAGAGTATGAGAATGGGGTATTGGAATTCGTTAAGTTTGTTGTTGAACACGCCAATGACCCCATTCGAATGAAGTGTCCTTGCTTGGGTTGTTGTTATGTGGGTCGGGTTGACGTAGATGGATTGAAATCGCATTTACTAATGCGTGGAATTGATAGAAGTTAAACGTGTTGGATATTTCACGGTGAAAAAAGTAACGACAACGTTGAACCGGGGGAGAAAAGTAGTACAACCTATGCTTCAGACGATAAGGACACAGATACATACGATTTTGATCGAGTCGAAGAGATTACAGATGCACTTGAAGAAGATCTTCAGGATTGTCCCAAAATGTTTGAGAGATTGGTAAGCGATGTAGAGAAATCGTTGTATAAAGGTTGCACTAAATTCACAAGACTGAATGCGGTATTAAAGTTGTACAACTTAAAGGTGGGCAATGGATGGTCAGATAAAAGTTTCACAGAGTTATTAGCCCTTATGAGAGATATGCTTCCGGAGGATAATGTTCTTCCTAATCGAACCTATGAGGCAAAAAAAATGTTTTGCTCTATTGGAATGAGCTATGATAAGATACATGCTTGTCCAAATGATTGCATTTTGTTTCGAAACGAATATGCATCGTTAAATAAGTGCCCTAAATGCAGTTTGTCTCGATATAAGAAAAAATTGTCTCCAACAAAAGTCTTATGGTAATTTCCTATAATTCCGAGATTTAGGCGCATGTTTCGTAGTGAAACTGATGCAAAACACCTGACTTGGCATGCAGATGAAAGAATTATTGATGGAAAGTATTGACATCCGGAAGATTCACCACAGTGGTCGAAAATTGATGATGATTATCCTGATTTTGGAGAAGAAGCAAGAAACATTCGCTTGGCTTTATCTACTGATGGAATGAACCCACATGGTCTTCAAAGTATCTCACATACCATATGGCCTATGATTCTTATGATTTATAACCTACCTTCATGGCGATGCATGAAGCGTAAGTACATAATGTTATCTATGTTAATTTTTGGGCCTAAACAACCAGGGAATGAGATAGACGTATACTTGACACCTTTGATCGAAGATTTAAATATTTTATGGAAGAACGGGGTAGAGGTTTATGATGGTTATAGGAAACAAAGTTTCAATTTGAGAGCGGTGTTGTTTGGCACAATTAATTATTTTCCAACATACGGGAATCTATCTGGGTATAACATTAAAGGTCAACGTGCATGTCCTATTTGTGAAGATGGAACCGATACGACGCGTTTGGAACTTTGTCAGAAGAATGTGTTTCTCGGTCATCGTAGATTCTTACATTCTAAACATCACTACCGTGCATGGAGAAAAACATTCAATGGAGACATCAAACAACGTAAAGCTCCACCTGCATTGTCAGGTGACCAAATTTTTGAAAAGGTGAAAGATGTGTGTACTCAGTTTGGCAAGCCATTTGCGCATACGGTTGTCAAAGGTGGGTGGAAGAAGAGATCGATTTTTTGAATTGCCATATTGGAAGTCTCTGTATGTGAGACATTTTCTCGATGTTATGCATATTAAAAAATGTATTTGAAAGGGTTATTGGTACGTTACTCAATATTAAAGGAAAGTATAAGGATGGCCTTAAAGCAATGGAGGACATGTTAAATATGCGAATACGAACTGATCTAGGACTCGTGAAGAAAGGAATCTGAACATATCTACCACCTGTTTCTTTTACTCTATCTAGAAAGAAGAAAAAAATATTGTGTAAGTTTCTAAGTGAAGTTAAAGTTCTAGAAGGATACTCTTCAGATATTAGAAGACTTGTGTCTATGAAAGACCTCAAGTTAAAGAGTTTAAAGACACATGATTTCCATGTTACAATGGAGCATTTTCTACCAATAGGTATACGTTCTATTTTGCCAGATAAAGTAAGGAGCTTGATAAATAAGTTGTGTTTTTTCTTTAGGTCAATTTGTAGTAAGGTGATTGATCTTGAGATCTTACCAACATTGCAAAAAGAAATTGTTAATACTTTGTGTGAGCTTGAAATGTATTTTCCTCCCTCATTTTTTGACATAATGGTACATCTAGTTGTTCATCTTGTGAAAGAGACACAGTTGTGCGGACCAGCTTATATGAGATGGATGTACCCTGCTGATCATTATATGAAAGTATTAAAAGGGTACGTGAAAAACCGAAGTCTTCTAGAGGGTTGTATTGTTGAGCGATACATTGTTGAAGAAGTCGTTGAGTTTTGTACTGAATATTTGTCCAAAGTTTAATCCATTGGACTCCCTAAAAGTCATATTTTTGAAAAAAGGAAGGTAAAAGATTAATTGGAAATAAAATTGTGACAGTATCAAAAGATGAACGGGATCAAGTGCATCTGTATGTTTTTCACAATGACAGTGAGGTTGAGCCATATATTCAAATGCACAAGGATGTACTCAGAGGGTTAAATCATAATAGAAATGAAAATTGGATAGTACGGGAGTACAATCAAAGTTTTATACCATGGTTTAAGGATCATATTTTTCAAAGCTTCATTCAGATCCCGCTTCAATAACAAAAAGGTTGAGATGTTTGGCATATGGTCCAAGTTTGCATTTGTTTTCTTATAGCGCATACGTAATTAATGGATACACATTTTTATACCAATGAACAAGATGATAAAAGTACTATGCAAAATAGTGGTGTCACCGTGCTTGCTGAAGCAATGCACATTTCAAGTATGAAGGACCTAAACCCCAAATATGAAAATCTGTCATATTTTAGGGTTATCGAGCATATTTGGGTGTTTGATAATGAGAAGTTTCAAATTCCTATCTTTGGTTGCAAGTGGGTAACTAGTAGTGGCATATGAATGAATAAGTCAGGATTTTTGCAAGTGGATCTTAATAGGGAGGGGTACAAAGATGAGCCTTTTATTCTAGCCTCTCAAGCTAAACAAGTGTTCTATGTCACTAACCTGGCGAGTACAAAATGGTCTATAGTGCATTTTTATCTAACAAAGTGGTTGATGATAACAGTGTAAACCAAGGTGATATTGATGATGAGAATAAGGCATGTATTAGACGGAATGAGTTGTATATTATAAATGATCAAGATGAGAATATTATAGCGGATGAATCATATATCAGAAATGATCATAATGAGGGAATTTGGATAAATCCATCCGTCTGCATTGTTAAGAAACTAGTAATTCATGTTCCAACCAAGAAAAGAAAGAGATGTTAGTGAAAGAGGTAGCATATTAAAATGTTTATGTTTATGTTTGTGTTTACGTTTAAGTTTATGTTTATGTTAATTTTTAGCATTACCATTTTATATATATTTAAATGAATATGGAATTTTATATTGGGTTTATGTTTACGTTTATTATAGGTTAGATGGATACTAATGAGGATCACCCACGTGATGATTCTGGGCATGATGGAGATAAGGCCGTTAGTAAAACAGAAATGGAATATAGACGGGGAATAACAATAATGAAGAGAATCATTCGAGATAGAGACCAAGGCATAAAGTATGATGTGCATTGGAGTCAAGAAGGCCAACTAATTGAGCCTAACGGTTCAATGTTGACGAGTTATCTCGGTTCAGTGGTATGGAGAGAAATTCCAATTACATGTGAAGATTGGAGAGAAAGAGTGTTGGACGACGCTAAAGGTAAAATATGAGTGAGATATAGGTACCATATATGTTATTTGTTTTTAATGACGATTATGTCTTTAAATTACTTATACTAACGCACTTTATGTATGATTTTCGTCGAGGTTGTTCAACATTGAGGATACCAGGAGAGATTATATTCTAAAATTGGTCGGGAAACTACATAGAGGGTTTAGAGCTTTCTGGTAAAACAAGTTTTTAGGGATGCGGATAAAATTTTTGTTGATGTAGAGCTTCCAAAGAAATATGCAGATTTGATAACAGCTGAAGAATGGGAAACTTTTAAATCCAAAAGAAATACCCAAAAATTTAAGAGTTTAAGTGTCGTAAATCGACAACGAGCATCAAGTCCAGCATATCCATACAGAAAAGGGTGTATGGGATATGCACGCTTACAAAAATCTATTGTAAGTATTTATAAATTGCAAAGTATCTATAATATATGCACGCTTATATTTGATCATGTTATTTGGCTTAATGTGTAGCTAACAAAGGAGAATAGTTCTGAAACAACTCTTCCGGAACACATTTTATGGAAGGAAGCCCGTGTGTGTAAGGATAGAGTTGTTGAAGAAAAAAGCTCAACAAATTTTCGAGAGATGTGTAAGTATAACATTATTTATTTAATTACACCATACTTTTATTTATTTAATTACATCATTCTTTTATTAACATATCATTATTTAATTACAATATTTATATGAATTTCAGGAGACTCTCTCTCAGTCCATACCTCCAGATGAAGATAATGATTGTAGGAGAATACTCTCACGAGCATTAGATATTCGTGAGTATTCTGGTCGGGTTAAGGGTAAGGGATTTGGGATCACTCCAACATCTTTGAAGAAAAAATCAAAGACAAAAGCTCCTAGCAATAAAGAACTTCAGGAAAAGTTGGAAAAGTTACAACAAGTTTATGAGTTGAGAAAGGAAAAATAAATAGAGCAAGCTACAAGTTTTAATGATACTAGTGACAAAGGTAGTATCAATGGTAACTTTGGAAAGAATATTCCTGAGGTAATTATATACCATATTTATAAATTATATAACCATATTTATTAATTATACAACCATATTTATTAATTATATAACCATATTTATTAATGGTTATAGGTCATTTCCCGGTGTCAACTCTATTTGTCGGCACCGACTTATCAGATGGTTGGCAAGGGAAAAGTGTATAATACTTTAGGATAAATGCTTCACCATAAAACGCTCCCAGATGGATTTTTGAAAGTATCGGTTGATGTTGTTTTAGAGGGGGTGCGTTGTTACCACTACCTAACAATGTGGCGGATGCAACATTGGTGGCAGATGCAATAGGATCGTTTGTTGCATGGTCGTGAAGCCTCGTTTACGTAGATAATGAGGTATGCTAAAAATCTTATACTATTCAAATTTTTTAAGGCAATTTTACTTACATTTTGTTTACATGGTAATGTTAGACTCCAACAAAATCCTTTCCAAAAGATAAGGGGATTAGGCGGGAGACCGAGTCAATTGCATCAATTGAGGTACAACACAATTATATGACATTTATGCTATGAGAAATGCTAATTTGTGATTTTATACTTCCCCTAACTAATTAAATGATAACTAGATTCATGCTAAAGAGATTGCACAAGTCAGTATGGGTAAGACGCCTGAAATTAGCAATATTTCCACACAAAAAAAGAATGTTGCTAAGAAGACCGTGGGTAGCAAAAAAAACTACTGCTCATTTCAGGTCGTGCCTTTGGACATATTTAGGAATAACAGATATTCCGGATGGTGGTACCCGCCTTATACCTATGAGTGCAGACATCTTTGGTTTTGAATACCTTGAAGCAATTGGTAGAGAGGATATGGACCAAGTTTTTAGACATTTGGAATTAGGCCTCGGTGTTATCGGTACATACATCAGGTATACTCCGATCAACTTTGTTTAATTAAATGAACAATTTATTTCCTCATTTCAATGAATATAGTATAATGTTAATGATGTTTTAATTTAAGGTTTATGTATGACAACATTGTGCCCCCGCGTGGATTAGAAGCAAGATTTGGCTTCTTAGCTCCCAACACTGTCAATTCAGGGTTAATTGTAGCAAGACCAGATGATGCCATAGTATATGTACTGGGTTTATTTGTGGCCAGCAAAGATACTGAGAAGTTGTTCTTTTTGCCATATAATATTGGCAACGGGTTAGATTTTCATCCTAACTTGATCTATTATAATTTTGTTTTTAGCCATTGTTTAATCTTTATTTAATCTTACAGTGGACACTGGTTATTGGTTGCGATTAATCCTATGAGAGAAACTGTGTATTATCTGGATTCGTTATACAATGATTGGTCAACATATCCAGATTTGAAGTAGATGATTGACACGTAAGTTTTTCGCTCCCAAAGAGATATTCAAGTTTATGTTTATGTTCATGTTTATGGTCAACAATTTGGATTTGTGTTTATGTTTATGTTTCTCTGTGAGATTTTTCTAAACAGACGTTTATATTTTATTATAGCGTTCTACTAGCTTTTCGCTCCCAAAGAGATATTCAAGTGCAAAAAAGTAGAGCCAACAACGTTACATGGATCAGAGTGGAGGTATGTTTTCACAAAGAGATATTCAGCTTTGATTACATTGGTGATGATACTTGATAAAACAATTTAAGGGGTATATCCTGATATGTATTCGTATTTTCTTTCCATGTGTAGTGTCCTCGTCAGCATAACGGTATAGATTGTGGCTATTTCATGTTGAGGTTTATGAAAGAAACTATTCTTTTGGATCAATTAGAGATTCCATCCACGATATGGATTTCTAACTTAGGAATTACATACTATTTTCATATTTTGTGTTTCTCATAAAATGACATATTGTTTTAACTAAATCACATACTATGTTATATTATTATATATGTAGTACTTTGAGGAATTCAATTGTGCACATTACTCAAAAGATCCATTGGATGAACTTATGGAGGAATGGTGTCAATTCATTATCGGGTTGAGAATTATATAAGCTAAGGTATATTGTCTTATTTCCTTTGATGAGAACTTTCGAGTTTTGAGTATAAATTAAATTCAAATAAAGTGCAACGTTAATATTATCATGTTATGAATTTCGATCATTTGTTTTTTTTTCCAGGTATATAGGTGCATGTGTAGAAGATAGAGGTAAGATATTCGTGTTGTTGTTGTTTCATGAGAATTCTTGAAGATAGTAAGATGTACAGATGTAACATCAATTTTGAATTTTAGTATTTTTAACTTGTAGAATTTTAACTTGTATCATAAATTTTGTAGTTGTTGTTGTATATATCATCAATTTATATATGTGTAATTTTTATATATGCATATTTTATTGGAATGAAGCTACCAAATATGGTGCATAATATGGTAAAAAACTTGTTCAAATATGGTTAAAATTCTGATTAAATATATATATATATATATATATATATATATATATATATATATATATATATATATATATATATATTGGACAGGGCTTTTGTAAGTAAAAATAGATATTTTATTAAAAAAATCGTGACCAATAGACAGCGCTTTAAGAGAAAAGCGCTGTAAAAACTCAAAAATAAGTGCTGCCTAAGTGGGAAAGCACTGTCTAAAGTGGGGGAATAGACAACGCTTTTAAAGGAAAGCGTTGTCTAAAGCCTAACTTAAAAAATAAAAAAGCGCTGTCTAAAGCAAAAGTGCTGCTAAAGGGGTATATAAAAAAGTGATGTCTATTCTAAAAGCGTTATCTAAAGTGGGCATAAGAAAGCGCTTTTACATTGGAAAAAAGCGTTGTCTTTTCTTTTAGCAGTGCTGCTTTAGGCAGCGCTTTAAAGCGCTATTAAAAGCCTAAAAAATCGTTGTCTTTTCCCTTATTTATAGTAGTGTAAGTTCATTGGCCATCAAATAAATTGCAACAAGATATGCAATATCAATTGGGCACTTTCACTTTGAAAACTCATCAAAAATAGAAATGGACTTCCATAATTGAAACAAAAAAATTCTCAGCATCTTTAAAATGTATAAAAGTTAGAAAGCAAATCTTAAGTTCATTGATGGTTGAGGAAAGGATCAAATAGGCTTCAAACATCAAAACTAGTTGGTGAAACCACTAATCTAGACATGTTTCCAAAATAAATCAATAGAAAATACCAAACCTCATCAATTAATTCAAAAAATATATATTTGAGATGCTCAATCCATCCATGAACTTTAAACAGGATTGAATTCAATTTAATCTCAAAGCAAATTGGTTTTTGGAATCAAATCAAACAAGGGGATAATCAAAACCCTAATTACTTAGAAAATAAACTTAAATATTGATCAATTAAGTTTCAATTATAAATAATTTAAACTAAAGTCATATAAAAATATAGAAAACTCCTAAGATCAGAAAACTTATTTTTTCATATTTTTAGAATTAAAGAAAAGTCAGAAATAAAATCAAGTTCAAGAAATTAATCTATTAAACAAATATTCACATCTTTAAAATAAAATTCTAATCAAAAGTCAGAAAAAATATTCAACCAAAATTATATTCAAATATTAGAATTAAAAATAAGCTTCAAGGATTTTTTGGAGAATTTTTAGATTAAAGGAAATGTCAAAATAAAATTGAAAATCAAACAAACAATTAATTAAGCACGCGGATTTTTAAACCAATTAGGACATTTTCCAAAATTCCAAAAAAAATACACAAGGTCAAAATTATTATTTTTAGGCTTCATGAAATTTTTCAGAATTTTCCACCCATTTTTGTGCAAGAAACAAAATCAGGAAAAATCTAGTTATAAAACAAAATTCAAATAAATGCAAAATTCAAATGGACCAATCAGAAGGTTACACGCTTCGTCTTCATCCTCTAGCCCTAACCAGAAATGCGCGAAAAATAGATTCTAGGGATCAATGTTCAGATCAACACCACATGCTCATTTTCACACCATTTTTTATGAACTTTCATGCAAATTAAAGCCAGAAATAAGATCTACATCATGTTAATCGAATTACATAGAATGATTAACCATAGATCAAGAACGAATCTCCTGAAAATTGCAAAAACACAATGAGAAAGATATTTCAGAATCATCATACATGCATATTTCATCAAATCAAAAGTTCTAAAGCTGCAGAAACACTCAATGAATATCAAACAACATGATTCCAAACTCAAATCATACAATTCATGGCCAGAAATCAAGATCCAAAGTTGAGGATTCTAATCTTTAAGGAAAAATTGTATCTACTGTCTCCTTCACTCCTGCTTCAAACCAAGCCTCGATCTACAATCCTTAGCACTTAGAGAAGAGAATGCAAGAAGAATCACTCAAAACGCACGAGCAAACTGGGAGAATCAAAGAAATGGTCTTTTGAGAGAAAAAGTGGTTTTAGATCTGAACTTCCTCCAATGTAGCCTTTCGTTCTTCTCCTTTTTCCCTCCCTTTTCCCCCCTTTGAATGAGCAATGCAGTGTTTATATGGAGTGTTTAGAGTGAGGGAAATAAGGTCATAACTCATAGAAATCTGTTGGAGGGAAATTTGGCCAAAACAAGCAAATGGAAATGTGAGATCATGTGCTTTCGTTTTGTTTGTTTATTTGGAATTTTATGGTGTGTTTTAATGAGCTCAGAGGTTAATGAAATGAGGTGAGTGAAGCGTGAGGGGGTGAGGTGGAAAGGATTTCACATGGTGTGATTTTTCTTGAGGTAAAAGTTACCAATTTTGGAAAAAAAATGTAGAAAGGGTGGGGAGGCGAGGAAAGTGTGATTGTTTGGCCAAAAGGAGTAAGAAATGAGGTGAGTGATTCGTGCCAAGAATGTGCAATATCAATCCTGAAAACAAATAGAATCAAAGGGTGCACAAAAACTGCAACCCACGCGTGCACCAAAGGTCAGTTGATTTCTAATTGAGGCCATAGAAAATTGGTTCATGCATTCTCAAATTTTCCTTGAGACAAATAAATAACACGCTCTAAGCTTCGAAACAAGCTGAGGTTCAAAATAAATGATGGAGGGATGAGCCAGATATGAGGCTTAGGATTCCTGGGAAACTCATGCCAACTTGCCCAAAACTGCGTGCGTGCTGGTCTGCCCAAGATAACACTTTGATTGGTCCAAATTGAGAGGAAACGAAGAGAGCATGAATGAGATTTCAACCAACCTATAAGGCCACTTCGAATGGTCCAAGTTGAAAAATATGAAGAGAACAGGAATGAGGCTTCGACCAGTCTATAAGGTCACTTCAAATTATCCAAACAAAGAGAGTAGGAATGAGGCTTCGACTAGCCTATAAGGTCACTTTGAATGGTCCAAGTTAAGTGAAAAATAAGGCTTCGACCAGCCCTCAAGATGACACTTTGAATGCCCAAACGAAGAGAAAAGAATGAGGCTTTGACCAGCCCTCAAGATAACACTTTGAATGTGCAAACTGAAGAATAACGGAGTAAGAAGAAAGAGCCTTTGATTAGCCCTCAAGATGGCGCCTTGAATGCCCAAACTGGAGAAGCACAAAGTAAGAAGAAAGGGGCTTCGACCATCCCTCAAGATGGTACCTTGAATATCCAAACTGGAGAAGAACAAAGTAAGAAGAATGAGGCTTCGACCAGCCCTCAAGGTGACACTTTGAATGTTCAAACAAAGAGAGGAGAATAAGGCTTCGACCAGCCCACAAAGCTACTTCGAATGGCCCAAGCTATAGGAAATCAAAGAGAGAAAATGAGGCTTCGACCAGCCTACAAAGCTACTTCGAATGGCCCAAGCTGAAGGAAATCAAAGAGAGCAAGGGAGACTTCGACCAGCCTACAAATCTACTTCGAATGGCCCAAGCTGAAGGAAATTAAAGAGAGCCATTAGAATCCCTAGTTTCAATATCCAACTTCCTAAAATCACAGCCTCTTTGATTTTAAACCAAATTGATAGATTCCAAGTTTAGTGAGAAGCTTTCGTAGCCCTCTTTATAGTGCACGAGGCACACTTTTGAATTATGCCTTGAATTAACAATTATAGGCATGTCACCAACTGTTTGATGAATTGTCTAGGCCAAATACTTTTCCTTGCCTGGCCAGTTTCCCAAGATTGCCCCAAAAAATGCTCAACTTGCCTTGAACTTCAAAGGCTCATAACTTTTGATTTTGAGTAAGAAGTGTGTTTTTGTCCACTGTGGGGCCTTGTAGATCTTTTTCCCTTCTTCAATTGGCAAAAATAACCACTAAAATCCCCTGAAAAATGAGAAAGTTATGTCCTTGTAAAGTTAGGCATAAACCAAGAACACTTAGTGAAATTTTCAATCACCAAGATAACTTCAAATCCAAGTAACCTCTCAAACTTGCAATTCTTATCAAAATCAATCATCAATGATCATCCCCCATGAAAATACATGTCAAATGCTTCATGTTGACCAAAAGTCCACTTGGTAAACTTTGACTTTGTTAAATTTGTGTAAAATGACTGTTTTGCCCCTTTTATTCAATTGAACCACTTCTCTTCAAAATTGATGATCAAAACTTCAAATATATGATAATCCAAACACGTAGAGGCTATGAAAAGAGTTTTCGCTCAAAATTCCAAAGAATCCATGATTGAAACTCAAACCCTAGTTGTGCAAAAAATTCCTACTTGGGCATCAAGAGAGGCTTTTTGAACAAAATTGATTCCAATGATGATAAAAGAATGATGCTTCAATGCTTGGGTCATCTAGACCCCAATAAATCCAACTTGGGCAAAACCCTAGTGTTGATTGATGAATCCAAATGGTGTGATTCTCCTTATAAACAGCACAATACTCAATCTTCTGATGATCCAATGAGGTGTGTAAGATATCTTGAGATATGTGGTACCTTTAGGTTTGAAAGATCTAGAGGTTTAGATAATAGGGCCCTCCTTGAGAAACTTGTCAATTCAATTAATCTTCCAAAGCTTGAGGGAGATATGACAACCAATATACTTTGATCCCTACACAATGCATGAATACAATGCAATATGACGTTTATGATGAAACATAAGCCTAAATCAAGAGGGTAAATTTTAGGGTGCAATAGTTGCCCATATTCAGTTATCTTTAACTGGGTAAGCTAGAAAAGTGACAACTTTCGAGTATTCAGAGTTAAATATGATTGAATATACATGAACCCAAAAATTTACACTCTTGAAGAAAAAGTAGAACCCCTCAAAGACAAAGAAAACTAGCAGACGTGGGATTAAGAGGATACCAAACGAGATTGAATTTAGCAAACAAGGGGTTTAATGAACATTTGGACCTCCCAAGGCATGCGTCTGAATGAAATTGTAACGCAGATATAAATAAAGTTTAACCTATGAATCACTTCATACACCCTATGGATTTTTGTCCGATTTATTTTGATTTTTATTAATTAAAATTAAAAATAAAATAAGATAAAACAAAGGCTCTTTCTTACAAAGTCCAAGCCCACTATCTTTTGACCTAATTCTCTTATATAAATCTCATGTATTTAGACAAGCAACACACGAATTCCTTGAAGCAAAAACACCTCTCCAAAATTCCAAAAATACTAAAGAACTAGGGCAACTTATAAACCCTAGTTGCAGCCACCTTCAAAACATTCCAGCCATCCAATTCACTTTCAGCAACACTGTAGGGTAAGAATGGAGCATTTTTGAAGATCTAAAAAGCATGAAACGCTCGTATATGCATCACCAATCTCCATCATTGCATGATTTTCATATCTCTCCTTTCATTATGTTTTTTCGCATACTAACTTTGCTAATGTGTTCATGAGGTTTAATAGTGCGGGAATAACCCAAAGTATGACCCCCCATAATGGCCAAATCGAAGCTTGCCATGTTAATATTGATTTGAATTATTTTTGTTGTAGCTCACAAACCAACACGTTTTAGCCAAAATTAATGGTCCCATTGAACTCACAGGGCTTAATTAAGGGGTGTAGGGTACCCTTGGATCACTAACCATGTTTATTTTGCAGGAACGGCAAAAAGGGCCATCGGAGAAGATAATCGAAGGTAGGGTTCTGGAACTTCTCCCCTCCAGTCATGCAGTTTTATTATTTATTTATTTTGTTTCATTGATAATAATGGATGTATCATCATCCCAGTGGTAGAAGCGCGCGCGTTAAGGTCTTACTATGCCAGGGCACGGGTTCGATCCCTGTCTTTTTGCATTTTGGTATTTGTTTTCTCATATTTTCATGTTTTACAGATTAAATTACACGCTTATTCCATCTCTTTACATAAGTGCACGCTTGGCGCAGTGGTGAACATGCTGGGCAGAAGAGCTGAGGGAATGGGTTCAACACCCACCCCTAGCATTTTGTGGTTTTTTCTTATTTCCTAACCTTTTTCTCTTTTTTCCTTAAAAACCCTAAATTCATAAAACCATAAACCTTTTTAACAAACCTATTTTTTTTCAAAACCCCTTTTTTATAAATCCTAATCAAATTAGGTTTAAGGTTTTAATTAATTTAATTAATCAATTAAGTCTAATTAAAATTAATTAAATTTTTTAGCATTATTTAATTAATCGTCAAAAAACTTTTTTTCGTTAAAAATCACAAAAAAGCATTTTTTCGTTTTCCTTTCTCTTATTCTTACATTCTTTTTGTATAGCTTATTCTTCTTGCGTTTTCCTTAATTATGTAACTTTTTATGGTTTGTAATAGCGTAGGTTATTTTTACTTCTCGCTTTTCTATTATGTAACTGACCCGAAGCGAAGTAATAGTTTAGGGTTTACTTTCTGCCTTTAATTTCTGCACCTTTACAGTTTTTTAAACTTGCTATGTTATTTCTTAGTAATGAGGGTTGTATGGAAGGACTAAAACGAATCGTTAGAAAAACCCAAATTCAAGACAAAATAACTGAATAAAAATCACTTGCACACTTACACCTCTAGGGTAACCCCCCTTGTTGCCTCAGAAAATAATAGTCATGTCCCTCAAACATAGGGACGCGTTAGCAAAGTCCCTCGATATAAAGATCATAGTCCCTCGATGACCCTTCGACGTTGCCTTTCAGAAATGATCTAGTCCCTCTTTGAAAATTGCTAAAGCGTCCTTACCAGTTTCCTTCGATGATTGTACGATGACCCTCGCATGTCCATTCACATCCAACGATAAGGCTTCCTACTAAATAATGATAGGATAACATTATCTAAAGGAGGAGGAAAAGTACAAGAACGGCCTTGAGTAGGGTAGATCTTAATCACTTTCTCACAAAGCTCTTCAAAATAAAACATTTCTCACAAACACTTTCAAACTATTTTAAAAACATTTTGTATGCATTCTCGAGGACACATACGAGAATCATTACAAAGTTTCACCTTACATTGGCAACTTTTTAAAATATTTTTAAACACACAACACAAAGCAAATTCAAAAGTGAGGTAAGTGATTAAGAGCCCGTAGATAACTACGGATGGAAAGGGTGCTAACACCTTCCTTTTCATAATCTACCCCCCGAACTCAAAATCTATCAAGGTTTTTTTGTTCTTTTCACCCTTTCCTTATTGGATAATAGAAAAGTCGGTGGCAACTCTTACTATATGCAACATTTATGATAAAATGCAAAACCAAGTCAGTTCTCTCAACGTATTACAGAAAAAGCGACTTCATTAGGGAGTTTACTTAAAAAAGAGGGGTTACCATAGAGATTTAGATCATCTTTAATTGCTTTAAAATTGCTTGCATTGTCTGCTTTATCTTTAATGGGTTGCTCGGGTTTTAAATTTCTTGCAAAGATCTTATACCCGGATCTAGGGATACCTTAGGTAAGTAGCAATAGATCATGGAAACTATACGGTGTAGACCAATATGGTTGAAGTGATGGCTATGTTAGTGTGACAGATTGGTTTATGCTGGTGTTCCTTGAGTCAATCGAGGATAACCCTAGGCTGCCGCATCGTGTCATAAGCACTAATTTACCTTTAGAACCTTAGTTGACCCAACTTAGCCATTAGAAGGTAGTGAGATGGTCGTGTTTGGCGCAATCCAAAGTTGGCTGATAGTTGATGCTACACTCATTGAGATTCAACTCTCGGGATATTTCGGTGGCAAGTCAGTTACTCTGCTGAAATAAAGCATGTGAGAAAGATCAATGATATGAGATTCTTAGAACCCGGTTACTATTCTTAGGACAGGTTGAGCCAACTGAACTTCAAGAGGGTACTTACCTACGAACCCCATGAAAGTCTTAAACTTAAGGCTCCTATGTGCTTTTTTTTTGTTATATGTTCAAACATTACATCATGACATCATAACATATCATTTTCACTGATCATTTCAAGGGTCTCAAAGGCATGTGATGCAGGTTTATTATGAACCAGATGTCTAGCAAGGGGCAATGGGATTTATTTTCTGCTAATCAAATACAATCAAAGATAAAAATACTTTCGCTTAAGTCAAAGGGTGGGACCCACTCGACATGGTGAGCTTGATTCTCATATGAATACATTCAAAGACGCAAAGTTCTTCAGTCAAAGTTGTAGCCAGAATCAACTTATAACATTTCCTTTTGTTTATCCCACGTGATCCTTGAAAACATTACATCCACATATCATGCATGTCATTACATAACAGGTATTTCCCAAGACAGGTTTTCTCATATTCTTGCTGTTTATTTCAGTAAAAGATGGCTCTTGAACAAACTGTGAAAGACCTTCAAGATAATAACTCCCAACTTCAAGATACGCTTTTGAACATAGCCAATGGGCAGAAATAGCTGACGGCGCTCATCGCCAAGAAGAAAAAGACTCGATAATCGGTTGGTATCTTCAACATGGGTAGAAGATTCAAAGGTCCTGCCAAACAGGTTCAAGCTTCTGACATCCCATCAGATGAAGATGACAATCAAGAAGAAGACTGTTGAAGTTCCAAAGCTGAGAGGGGAAGCAACCTTAGTTCTAGTAAAATTCATGATGAAGAAAACTATGCTGATGAGCAATATCCTCCCGCTGATGACAGATACGAATAGTTGGAAGATCGTTTGAATGCCATGGAAATCCAGAAAGTGAATGGGCTGGATTTTGAAGAGTTGGGATTAGTCTTGGGGGTTGTTATCCCTCACAAATTCAAGGTCCCTACTTTTGTGAAGTATGAAATTATTTCTTGTCCTAAGCTTCATCTTAGGTCTTATGTTCGAAAAATTCAACCCCATACCGCTGACAAAAAGTTATGGGTTCACTTCTTTCAAGAGAGCTTACCTGGGACAAAACTGGAATGGTTCTATCAGTTGGAAGGAACCAGTATACATACTTGGGAAGACCTGGCTACTTCTTTTTACAAACAATACCAATATAATGATGATCTTGCACCAACTCGTATGTAATTACAGAGTATGACTATGGGTTTGAATGAAAGAATTAAGGAATATGCCCTGAAATGGAGAGATGTGGATGGAAGAGTTCAACCTCCTTTGTTTGATAGGGAGATGGTTGATATGTTCATGGGAACTATGACAGGACCTTTCTTTAATTATCTGATCGAAAGCTCTTCATCTGGTTTTACCAAGTTGATGCTAACAGGAGAACAAATCGAAAGTGGTATCAGAAGTGGAAAGATTCTAGTGGCATCTTCAAGTACTGTAAAGAATACGTTCAACGGAAAGAAGGAAACCAATGTTGTGTATGGCAAGAATGGAAGTGCTAGAGGCGACTATAACCAGTCTATAGGAGTTGTGCTAATTTCTAATCCTGCACCTATGCAACAACATCAACAAGGTAATCAGCGAAGGTCAGACGCACCGAGAAGACAGTTTACAAAAATCAGCACGCCATTATCTCAGGAATTACAACATCTATTGAAGGCAGAGTTGATAGCATTAAGAAATCCGCCTCAAAATCCCAACACTTTGTCCCCCAAGTACAATCATAATGCAAAATGTGATTACCATTCCAATAGCCCCGGGCACGACACCAATAGCTGCTAGGTTTGAAGAATAAAATTTAGGATATGATTGACAATAGAGAAATTAAGTTTGATCCTCTCGAGACCCCCAATGTAATTACTGCACCTATGCCTAAACATGACAAACACATTAATGCAATTGATGATGTTCCATATGTTTTTGTTGTAAGTGAATTGACTACTCCACTCCTGATTATCAAGAAGAATCTGTTGTAAGCCGGTTTATTTTCGGGTTGTATTAAAAGGTGTTACTACTGCACAACCCAACCCAATGGCTGCAAACTGTTGAAAGAAGGTATTCAGTTCCTCATGGACAACAACATCATTCTAGTTAAGAAAATTCCTTCTATTGATAATTTATTTCAAGACTTAGAGCTTGAAGAGGTATCGTATTTTTCGGTATTCCTATCAGAATCACTGCCAAAGGTCATATAAAGATTACTGCTAAACCGAGAGTCGCTCCTCTGATAATCACTTCTCCCAGACCAATTTTGTATTCCTCGGACAATGTTATCCCTTGGAACTATGGAGTCGGTGTTTACTACCACGGCATCAAACAAGAACCTTTGACTACTGAGACTGAAGGTATTGAAGTTACTTATCCAACTGTTGACAATATTGTCGGGACCAGTAAAGTTACTAGAATTGAAAGGATTTTCTCTCCCGAAATCTCTCCGAAGACTGTCACCACACGAGTTCGTGTTACTTCTACCGAGTCAACTGTTGAGACTCGAGGCAAAGAACAAATGGTGGAGCCTTCCCAGCCGGAGGCACCTAAAGAAGCTACCATTGAAGATACCTCCAGGCAAGAGTTGGAGGAGGTATTAAAAATTATTTGGAAAATAGATTACAAGATTGTTGAATAGCTGGGGTAGACTCCCTCAAAGATCTTCATGTTATCCTTCTTATTGTGCTCTAAAGCTCATGCACATGCGTTGAAGAAGTTCTTAAAGTCTGCTCACGTGCCACAAGAAATCTCTGCCGCTCAATTTGGAAGTTATGTTGCTAGCCTAACTAGTGATAATGGGATAGGCTTTTCTGATTCTAATTTGACTCTTGAAGGAAGAAACCACAACAAGGCCCTGTGTGTCTCTATTGAATGCAGGGGCACTACTTTAGCTCAGGTATTGGTTGATACGAGTTCCTCGTTGAATGTTTTATCAAAGGGTTCCCTGGACAGACTTGATCGTGAAGGGTGTTGTATCGCAAAATTTTCTCTCCCGTTTTTCTTCAAGGAATTCTTTCAAGGCTCCTTAAATACTCAAGAATCTCAACGGTGACCAGTCAAATGCTCCTCCTAAGCCAAAGGTCTAAAAATTAGGGTTTTGAGTCTCTCAAGGAAATTTGGTTTGCAAAGGTCTGAAGTGGCTTCCATGGTTCTTCATAGGTCCTCAATAAGGTTCATGTCAAGTTTCAAGTCTTTCATCATAATTTTGCTCAGTCAATGACTCAGATGATTGAAAATCAACTATATTGAGCAAAAAGTCAACTATGGTCAACATATAGTCAAACTTCAAGATTTTTGGTCAACATAAACATTTTAAGGTAATATTCATCATTTGATCAAGGGTTGGTCATGATTCCTCAAGGAAAACCCTTAAATCATCAAAAGTCAAGATTTGTCATATTAGGGTCTCCTTAGGAGAAGTCAACTGAACTTTGACTAGGTATAACTTTGACATACTTCATCAAATTAGGGTTCCCATTTTGAAGAAAATTCAATTCTCTACAACTTTTCTTTTATGCTCAATTCCAAAAAATGCTTCATTTGAAAGATATGAACTAATACATTATAGGTCATTTCCAAAAGTCAACAAAAGACACTTTTTGTCAAGGAAATTCATATCAAGATACATTCTTCAAAAGCAAATAATATCATCATAGATATTGTAGAGGATATCCTTAGCTTTCCAAAAAGTCAAAGATCATCTTCAAAAGATTAAAATTGAGCAAGTTATGAGTTACACAAGTTGGGAAATTTTGAGGAAATTCATGAAATCCAAAATGAACAAACTTGAGATTTTGAACTTATGGCCTAACTTTTTGAGCTTCATACATGCTCATGATCCTAAGAGAGACTCCTAAATTAACTCATACTTTTCCCTAAACCTTTATTATTTTATTTATATTTTATTTTGTCTTTATTTAAATAAATTCAAAATAAATTGAATAAAATTATAAAACTATGGGTTACTGCACATGGGCCTGGCTTTTGGTCAGCATTGAGGCCCAAATACAAGCCAGTAACATGTTCAGGTTTGTTGCAAGCTCAAAATGGCAAGAACATCATAAGTATGGCAAGTTTTCAAAAAATGATTCTTGTTTTAAACCATGGCTTCATGAGTTGATATCCTTTCATCTTTGTTAGCCCACTCACTCTCTCTATTAACACTCAAGCAAGGCAGGCCAATAAGACACGAAATCATATGCATAAAAACTCTCCAAAAAATTCTCCAAATTTCAAAATATTAGAACAAGCTTGAAATCCTTGTTGCAGCTTGTATCACTCAAAGCCAGCGTTCTAAACATCTTTCTGAAACCTCCAGAAGTCCATTCAGACCCTTTGCCAAGCCAATCCACGTCCCAAGCAAGCTAATGAAACTGCACCGGTTTGGTAAATGTTCAAAAACTGAATCTCTTGATTTATGTCTTATTATCTAATCTCATGTATTCACATATGTTTGTATGCATCTGCAGAGTTGATCTAACGCATAATATGTAAGTTGTAGCGCAAGAACAGGTTGATGCCATGGCTAGGGAATGGAGCTTCCAAAGCTTCGGATCTTAGGTTACAAGAACTTTTAGCCCATTTGGACCCCAGATTCGGACTCAAGGGAATATTTTAAGGGGGTTAGGTTTGATTTGAGCCTTTAATACTTGTTGTTTTGCAGGTTTTAGTTTTAGGCCAACCGGAGAAGACGACCGAAAAGGTGACTCCAATGTGCTAACTCCAGTGGCCTAGGTGTCCTCGTTTAAATGGTCCATTTGAATCCACCTGGGTACGCGTTTTTGAAATTAAAAATACAATTGATTTAATATTATATTTAATCATTTGTGTTTGTATAACGGATGAATAATGCCACCCCAGTGGAAACACACACGCACATAAGGCATTTATGCGCCTTGTCCTGGGTTCGATCCAGGTGTAAGGCATTTTTATTTTTCTTGTATTATTCTGCCAGATCTGGTGCAAGCGAATTTACAGCGCCAATGGTAGATGTGAGCCTTTGACCATCAGATCTCAAGGCTTCAAATCCAACGCCCCTGGATCAGCAGGCACACCATGGGATGCATGGATCCAGGTGCACTGAATCACGTGTAGCTTTTAGGCTCATTCATGTTGGGCTTAAAAAATTCTGAATTGCATCCCCCTAACTACTTTTATTGCAGCGTGGCGCATTACTCTTTTTTTTATTTGTTTTGTTCAACTAACTTTTTTAATCAATTTGTTTAATCAACAAAAAAATCATAAAATCATAAAAAAATATATCTAAGTTTTTATTAATTAAATTAATTTTGTTAATTTTAATTAATTATTTAATCACTTTGTTTTTTTAATTAATTAACTAATTAGAATTAGGTTTTCATAATTTCATTATTTTTCTAAACAAAAAAAATACCAAAAAAACATTTCTTGTATACTTAGAAATTTTTTAGAGTTTTTCTAGATATTTTTCCCTCTTCACGCGTTCATTTACTTTTTCGCATTTTTCAATATTGTAATTGTTAACGGTTGTAATAGTTTAAACTAGGTCCTTTATACTTTCTTTCCCCAACTTTTTGGTTTGTATTTCCCCCATCCCCGAAGCGATGTAATAGCTTAGACTTTACTTCCCGCATTTTTATTTTTTGCCCTTATGTATATATTTAACTGCTAGATGTATGTTAATAGGTTTGCATGATAAGATTTAAAAGCAAATGATAGAAAACCTAACATCTAATATAAACATATTTGAAACACAACACACTTCGCACATGTGCACCTCTAAGGTACCTCTATTTGTTACCTTCGGAAATTAAATAGTCACATCTCTCGAACGTGAGAAATTTTAGCAAAGACCCTCTGGTTAAAAGATCAGAGTCCCTCGATGACCCTTCGATGCTTCCTCGGTAAATGATCTTGTTACCCTAGGTTAATTTCTAAAATGTATTACGGGTTACTTTCGTGGCTGCGCGATGACCCTTGCCTGCCCCTCAAAACATACAACGATAGGGCTACCTACCAACTAATAGTAGGCTAGCACTGTCTAAAGGAACAGAGGAAAAGAACAAAGACCTTTCGAGTAGGTAGACAGCTTCTAGTTGCTTGCTCATAAAAACAAAAATGATTCCTCACACATACACTCTCTATTCTAAATATTTTCAAAGACAAAACACTTTGTATACATTCTTAACGATACGAGAATCATTACAAAGTTTGTCGCACTAAGGTATATTTTCAAAATATTTTCAAAAAAACACACTTACACAAAAACGAATTTTCAAAGTGAGCTAGAAACTAAGAGCCCGTAGATAACTACGGATGAAAAGGGTGTTAACACCTTCCCTTTTCATAATCTACCCCCCGAACTCAATATTTAAGGGTTTTTCCTGATTTTTTCACCCTTTCCTTTATTTGATAAAAGAAAAGTCGGTGGCGACTCTTGGTAACAGCAACATTTGCAATAAAATGCAAAACCAGTAAAGTCAGTTCTCCCACCATATTACAAAGGGGTTACGCTGAAACGCAATGATATTGTGGTAAGAGCCTTCGACGGTTCAAAGAGGATGGTACACGAATAAGTGGATCTTCCAATCAAGGTAGGTTTGCAGGTCTTCGAATATACCTTCTATATGATGGATATCCGATCGACTTATTCTTGTTTACTCGGACGCCCCTGGATTCATGGGGCAGGCGATGTTACTTCAACCATACACCAAAAGCTAGAGTATCCTATGAAAGGAAAGGTTGTTATAGTCTACGGTGAGGAAGAGTATATGGTGAGTCACTTAAACTCATTCAGGTATGCTGAGATGGACGGTGAATTCATTGAAACTCCCTGACAGACTTTTGAAGTTGTCCCTCCTACCGCTACTGAAGACGTTTCTTCTAATCCCAAGGTTACCAGGGTTCCACCTAGAATGACTTCTTTGAAGGATTCTAGAGTTGTAGTAGAAGAAGGTGGAAGCACTACTTGGGGTCAGCTTCCTCACATTCCGTACAAATTTGACAAATTTGGTTTGGGTTTTACTGCAGCGGCTCAGAGGGCTTTTCATCATGCTCGTGCTGGAAGATAACCATTTCACGTCAGCAACAACAGAGTCAACGCTATAGAAGATGCGGATAGTGACTACGACCTAGATAGCTGGACCTTTCCTACCATCAACAACAGACTCAACAACTAGAAGACTAAAGACCTTATCTCAAGCTCCTTTAGTTAGGAGTAATTGTTATTTTCTGTTTCTTTCATAGTTTTGGTTATGTAATCTTTAAACTAAATTTAAACCTTGTGCATTACCCGATGCACAGTGGTTCATTTGTTAGGGTTGTCATTTCATTAACATATTTTCATTCAATAAATCATTGGACGTTTTGCATTCAAATTTTGTGCTCTTTGTCTTTCTTTTATTTTATCACTTTCAATTAGCTATGTGTTCCTACACACACTCACACAATAAATTGCAGATCCATGTCCACTCTGGGTCCCGTTGATAACAATTATGCTATTACCACTTATGACTTTGAAAATTCGATCTACCAGGCCGAGGACGAAGATGAGGAATATTGTGAAATACCAGGAGAACTCGCCAGACTATTAGTGCAAGAGGAAAAGGCTATACAACCTCATAAAGAGCAAGTTGAGGTTGTAAACTTGGGTACTAAAGCAGACAGGAAATAAGTTAACATAGGTTTCAACCTGAAGGACAATGTCAGAACATTTTAATTTATTTGTTGCATGACTATGTTGAGATCTTTGCTTGGTCAGACAAAGACATGCCAGGGCTCGATGTTGATATTGTGGTTCACCGTCTACCGATGAAAGCGGGTTGTTCTCCAATAAAGTTGAAGGTTCATCGTATGCGTCCCGAGATGTCCGAAAAGATCAAGGATGAGGTTATGAATCAATTCAATGCAGGTTCCTTGGCTGTTACATCCTATCCTCAGTGGGTTGCAAATGTGGTTTCGGTAACAAAAAAATGTGGAAAAGTGTATATGTGTGTAGACTATAGGGATCTGAACAGCGCAAGCCCCAAAGACGACTTTCCACTACCGCATATCGATGTTCTAGTTGATAACAATACTCAACATAAAGTATTCTCCTTCATGGACAGCTTCTTAGGTTATAATCAAATCAAGATGGCGCCTTAAGACATGGAGAAAACGACTTTTGTCACACAATGGGGAACTTTCTGTGACAAGGTTATGCCTTTTGGGTTGAAGAACATCGGTGCAACATATCAGCGATTTATGGTCACTTTATTCCATGACATGATCCATCATAAGATAGAGGTTTACGTTGATGACATGATAGCCAGATCTTAGACGGAAGAAGAACATCTTGACCACCTACCCAAGATATTTGAGAGACTGAAGAAGTACAAGCTGAGGTTGAATCCGAACAAGTGCAACTTTGGGGTGAGATCCGGTAAACTCCTGGGTTTCATTGTCAGTGGTAAAGATATGGAAGTTGATCCCGCTAAGGTCAAAGCTATTCAAGAAATTCCAGCTCCCCGTACTGAGAAGGAAGCCAAAGGTTTTTTGGGCCGACTTAACTATATTGCCAGATTTATTTCTCATTTGACCACTACTTGTGAGTCGATATTTAATTTGATGAAGAAAGATCAAGTAGTAAAATGGAATAATGATTTCCAAATATCCTTTGAAAAAAACAAAGAGTACCTCCAAGAACCTCTGATTCTGATGCCACCGGTTAAAGGAAGACCTTTGATCATGTACTTAACAGTGCTAGAGAACTCATTGGGGTTCGTATTGGGCTAACATGACGAGTTTGGTCAAAAAGAGCATGCAATATACTACCTTAGCAAAATGTTTACCGACTATAAAATAAGATACTCGTTGCTCGAGAAAAATTGCTGCGTTTTGGCATGGGCTGCTCACCGACTAAGACAATATATGTTGTCTCATACTACTTTATGGATCTCTAATATGGATCCCATAAAATACATATTCGAGAAACCCGCTCTCTCCTAAAGAATAGCAAGATGGAAAATGGTCTTGAAGAACATCGGTGCAACATATCAGCGCGTTATGGTAGCTTAATTCCATGACATGGTCCATCATGAGATAGAGGTGTATGTTGATGACATGATAGCCAGATCTCAGACAGAAGAAGAACATCTTGACCACCTACACAAGCTATTTGAGAGACTGGAGAAGTACAAGCTGAGGTTGAATCCGAACAAGTGCACCTTTGGGGTAAGATCCGGTAAACTCCTGGGTTTTGTTGTCAGTGGTAAAGGTATTGAAGTTGATCCTGCTAAGGTCAAAGTTATTCAAGAAATTCCAGCTCCCCATACTGAGAAGGAAGTCATAGGTTTTTTGGGCCGACTGAACTATATTGCCAGATTTATTTCTCATTTAACCACTACTTGTGAGTCGATATTCAAGTTGCTGAAGAAAGATCAAGTAGTAAAATGGAACAATGATTTCCAGATAGCCTTTGACAAAAACAAGGAGTACCTCCAAGAACCTCTGATTCTGATGCCACCGGTTGAAGGAAGACCTTTGATCATGTACTTAATAGTGTTAGAGAACTCAATGGGGTGCGTATTGGGCCAACATGACGAGTTTGGTCGAAAAGAGCATGCAATATACTACCTTAGCAAAAAGTTTACTGACTGAAAAACAAGATACTCACTGCTCGAGAAAAATTTCTGCATTTTGGCATGGGATTCTCACCGACTAAGACAATATATGTTGACTCATTCTACTCTATTGATCTCTAAGATGGATCCTATAAAATACATATTCCAGAAGCCCGCTCTCTTCGAAAGAATAGAAAGATGGAAAATGGTCTTGACAGAATACGACATTCAGTACATCACTCAAAAAGCAATCAAAGGAAGTGTATTAGCAGATCATTTGGCTCATAAAGCTATAGACGACAATCAGTCTATGAATTTTGAGTTCCCGGGTGAGAATACCATGCTAGTTACAGATTTTGAAGAACCTAGACCCTATGAAGGGCCTGAGCCAGGATCCAGATGGACTTTGGTTTTCGATGGAGCTTCTAATGCGCTTGGTAACTATTGTACCCCAAAATTTTCCCTCCCATTTTTCTTCAAGACATGCTCACAAAGTTTTCAAAATGCTCAAATCTACTTGAGGGTTGATCAGTCAAACCTTTTCCTAAGAAAAAATTCTACAACTAGGGTTTTGAGTTTCTCAAGGAAATTTTGGTTGCAAAGGTCTTAAATGATTTCCATGGTTTACCATAGGTCTCCAACAAGGTTCATGTCAAATTTCAAGTTCTACATCAAAAGTTGGCTCAGTCAATGGCTCAGGTGATTGAAAATCAATTGTATTGGGTAAAAAGTCAATTGTGGTCAACATACAGTCAAACGTCAATATTTTTGGTCAACATCAACATTTTGAAGTAATATTCATAATTTTATCAAGGGTTGATCATGATTCCTCATTCAAGCCTAAACGTGACCAGATACCGTCCCTACGATCCCACCGGTGAGGTAAGGATTTTTGCTTTTGAATCTGAATTTTTATGTTCTTTTAACATGATCTTTCTGTCCAAATGTGTTTGTTAGATCATATAGAACATGTTGGCACAATCACATGCGAGGTTAGACGTCCTCTGCGATAGATGTCATCGTTAGGGTTTTGAGGAACAGGTTGCTCGTATCCCTGTAAATACTTGGTTTCAGACCAAACCAATGCCATGGTTGACTTTGCAGCATATGATTTAAGGGGGTAGGTTAAACCTTGGACTTTGATCTTGTTTCTTTCGCAGGTTTTCTTTTATTCCAATCGGAGAAGAAAGAGTTGACCATCGTGAGGGTTGGTCAGACTCGCCTAAAAGTTTGCATGGCATCAAGCCATATTGTGATTCGTTGCTTCAAAAATAACAAAGGTCCACTGTGCGTGCATTTGTTTGATTGGACAATATTAATTTTATTTTTTAAATATAATGTTTGGAATTGATTTATATACCAGATGAGACAGCCGTCCCAACGGTAGGAGGAAGCATGCAAAGGCTTTGGTGTGTCAGGGCAGGGGTTCGATCCCTGCCCCTGGCATTTTATTTTCAAAGCTTTCTTATGTAGATTCAGTATGAACAAGCCCAACACGCGCACCGTGCATCTCCAGTCTTTGACCATCAGATCTCATCAAAGACAGATCCAACGCACCAAACGCACACCCCATGATGAACCTACTGAAAGCCACCCTCACTTGATCCAGCGCAAACCTGGGCTTTATCCAGTTTGGGCCTATAGTTTTGCTTCTTTCTCACCCCCATTTTACTTATTTGTCGGGCCATTTTAATTTTCTTTATTTTGTTTTAATTAACATTTTCTTTTTTTAATCAGTTTTATTTTTATCAACAAAAATCATAAAATCATAAAAAATTATATTTAGGTTTTTAATTAATTAATTTAAACTTTTGATAAATAAAAAAAATTAATTTAAATTCTTTGATTTTATTTTATTAATTAAAAATTAACTAGAATTAGTTTTAATCACTAAAAATAATTTTCTAAGCAAAAAAAAAACAAAAATATTTAAATGCTTAGAGATTTTTTAGGGTTTCTATATCTTCTCCTCTTCACCATCTCCGCGCACTCATTTACTTTTTCGCATTATTTTTCAGTATTGTAATTGTCAATAGTTTGTAATAGATAATTAGGGTTTATTACTTTCCTCCCCAATTTATGGTTTGTAATCCCCATCCCCGAAACGATATAATAGCGTAGATTATTTCCCGCATTTTTTTATTTTCCGCACTTGTATATATTTAACTGCTATTTTAATTAGGCGTGCATGGCAAGAGGTAAAAAACAAACGTTAGATAACCTAATCTTAAGACTAATAACTAAAACATAACACACTTCGCACACACGCACCTCTAGGGTGACCCTCACTTATTTCCTCGGATTTAAACAGTCATGTCCCTCGAATGTATGGTACTTTAGCAAAGATCCTTCAGGTAAAAGATCATAGTCCCTCGATGACCCTTCGAAGCTGACTTCGCTAAACTATCTTAGTCCTTTAGGATAATTGCTCAAGTGTTCTACAAGTTACCTTTGTGACTGTACGGTGACCCGCGTCTGTCCCTCAAAACATCCAATGATGGGGCTACCTACTAGGTAATAGTAGGATATCACTATTTAAAGGGAAGGAGGAAAAGAACAATGAATTTTTGAGTAGGTAGATAACTCGTAGTTACTTGCTCATAAAGAAAACTTTTCTCAGATATACACTCTTTTCTAAAATATTTTCAAAGACTAACACTTTGTATGCATTCTCAACGATACGAGAATCATTACAAAGTTTGCCGAACTTAGGCATCTTTTCAAAATATTTTCCAAACACACAAATATAAAGCATTTTATAAGTGAGCTAGCGACTAAGAGCCCGTAGATAACTACGGATGAAAAGGGTGCTAATACCTTCCCTTTTCATAACCTACCCCCATTACTCAAAAAAAATTCAAAAGGTCTTTCCTGTTCTTTTCACCCTTTCCTATATTGGATACAATAAAAGTCAGTTTACTCACCGTATTACAGAACTGGCGACTATGCTGGGAAACTAAAAGTGGGGTTACCTTGAGAGCTAGATCACCTTTATTGCTTTACTTGTTTGCCTTGTATACTTTATATTTCGGGATATTCTTGGGTTTATTTCTTGTATAGATCCTATACTCGGATCTGGGAGCATTTTAGGTAAGTAGCAATAGATCGTAAAAAATATACAACGTATACCAATACGGTTGAAGCAATAGCTATGTTAGTGTGATACATTGGTTGGTGTCGGTGTCCCTTGAGTTAAGTCAAGGAGAATGCTGGGCTGCCGCGTGGTGTCATAAAGAACTAACTGACCATAGAACCTTAGTTGACACAATTTAGCCATTAGAAAGTAGTGAGATAGCCGACTTTGGTGCAGACTGAAGTTGGTTGATACTCGATGCTACACTTATTAAGATCATACTCTCAGGATATTTCAATCACAAATCAGATGCTTGTGCTGAAACAATTCCTGGGAGAAATATCAGTGATCTTGAGGCTCCTATAACCCGGTTACTTCTTTTAGGACAGGTTGATCCAACTAAAACTCAAGATGGTACTTACCTATTAACTCCATGCAAGTTTAGACCTAAGGCCTTGTATGTTTCATTTGTGTATGATTAATTATTCGAACATGACATCATAACATCACGACATCATACCATATCATTTTCACTACCATTTCAAGGATCTAAAGGGTCTGTGATGTAGGTTATCATGAACCAGACGCCTAAAAAGGGGCAGGAGGATTTATTTTCCTCTAACCAAATTACGCCAAAGTATCATGAACCGGCGTCTAGCAAGGGGCAAGGGGATTTATTTTCCTCTAAGGCTAGGACATTATCTTGAGTCAAAGTCTAGGACCCACTCGGCATGGTGAGCTTCATTCTCATAGGAGGACATTCAATGATACGAAGTTCTTCAATCAAATCTGCAGTCGAATTCTAACATTTTCTTTGTTTACCCCGCAAGATCCTTGAAAACATTGCATATATATATCATGCATCATTACATAACAGGTTTTCCATACAATTTTTCTCATCAAATTTCTATTTATTTCAGTAAATGATGGTCCTCGAACAGACTATTAAGGACCTCCAAGCTCAGCATGCACAATTTCAAGAGACTCTTCTGAATCTAGCACATGGGCAGAAAAATCTGATGGCGCTCGTCGCCAAGAAAAAAAGACTAAAAAGCCGGCTGCTATCCTCAATATGGGGAGAAGATTCAAAGGTCCTTCTCAACCGGTTCAAGTGGATGATGTTTCCTCTGAGGAAGACTGTAACGCCCCAAATTTAATTAATTATTTAATTAAATTAATTAAAGATTTAATTATTGGATATTGTCGAAGTTGAGAATTATCAGTATTATTCTAAGAAGCATAATTGGATAATTATGTTGAGTTGAGAAGTAAGTTGATAGTCAGATAAATTAGTCAGTTTCATCGAAGAAATAATATTAGAAAAATAATATTATTATATTGGATTATTATTGAGTTGATTAAGTTGTGGAAATAGTATCATAATAATGCTATTATTATTTCTTATGGGCTTAATTTAAAGTGTTGTTGGTAGTAAAATGTGTGGTGTGAATATTAGGCCCAATAGAATTAATAACATAAATTATATGTTAAAGTTGAATAAGAAGGAAAAAATGATTTTTGTAAAGTAGAAGAGAGAATAAGAAGTGGTTGTAAAGAAAATAAGGGTTTTAGAGAAAAGAAGAAGAAGAAAGGTTTGGAGCTATGACAACAGCGAGTTACAATCGGAATTATAGAGAGATCTCCAATCCAAGGTAAGGGTGGAGTTTCTTATCCTATAATGCGGTTTATGAGAATTTGTATGTGGAATTTAGGGTGTAAATTTATTATTGTTTTTGTTTATTCATGGAAATTGATGTTAGAAAATTAATTAATGATGAATATTGGTGAAACTTTCATATTCTTGTGTGTTGTTGATTGATTGTTCCGTTGAAAATATATGGATACGAAGGAAACTTGAGAAATAACAAAGAATCATAGAATGGGGGTTTGATGCCGATCGTTAGTAGGTGGGGGAAGTGCCTGTGACGACCATCTCAAGTTGGAAGTGAAAGCATAACGACCGTTATGGCCTGGGGAGAGGAAGTTATACCGACGGGCACAAGTGAGGAAGTGTATTCTTGTGTGTTGTTGATTGATTGTTTCGTTGAAAATATGTGGATACGAAGGAAACTGGAGAAGTAACAAAGAATCATAGAATGGGGGTTTTATGGCGATCGTTAGTAGTGGGGGAAGTGCCTGTGACTACAGCCACAAGCTGGAAGGGAAAGCATAACGGCCGTTATAGCCTGGGGAGAGGAAGTTATGCCGACCGACACAAGTGAGGAAGTGGAGGGAAAGTTCCCCTTTGGAACTTGGAACTTGCTTCTGTCTCTGTTTTTCTGTTTCCCTATTTCTCTGTGTGGAGTTTATTAAATACAAAAGTAGTTTGGAAACAAATTAAACTATTCTTATCTTATCAGTAGTATGCTATAGCAGTCTGTAGTAATAAGACAGAGTTAGAAATAATTAGTAAAGTTGCAGTAAATGTTTTGGAGGATTAACTAAATAGTAGAAGAGAATATATTTCCAAGTAGTATATGTTGTAAGTGAATTACAGGAAACAAGTGACACTCATTTGGCAGAGAAATATTAGTAGCAGTATAAATAAATAGTAGTAATAACAGTATATAAAACAATACCGATTAGTCGAATTTGTATATTTGAGCGGTAAATGTAGTTAACTGGAATTAGTTAAAATTGTCGTAATAAGTCGTATATACATATATGTATTTTTAAATGGTTTGTTTTGGTTAGAATTATGTAGAATAAAGTTGATTTGCAGGTGAAGTCAAAATAAGTTGAATGGTTCTGGTTTATGAAATTGTGTTTTTGGTTATTATTGTGAATAAGTCATTGTCAAATACATCGTTGTTATTGAATATGTCGTTGTTTATATGTTGTGATTGATAAGTTAATTAAGTTGTAGGCTTATGCCAACGTTGTCGAATACATTGTTGTTGTTGAATATGTTGTTGTTTATATGTTGTGATTGATAAATGGATTAAGTTGTAGGCCTATGGCCAATGATGAAGCGACAATGAGTACCTCTAATTATTGTAAAGTAAGGATATAGGCTTATGCCTTTGTGATGGTGATTGTTGTTGTTGTTTTATGTGATTATTGCATTCATTGAGTCACATACATCTGCATTATTAAGTTGGTCTGGATTGGCACCATGTTGGCCTGGATTGGCAAAATATTAAGTTGAAGGCTTATGCCTTGTTGATGCCTCTATTAATTGGCAGTTATTAAGTTGGGAGTTCTGCTCCATTTCTAAGTTGGGAGTTCTATTCCAATGGTACCACATGCATGTGCATTGTAATTGAGTCGCATTTGATGTTGCATCTTGAGTTGTGGTGAAGATAGATTTGTTTTTGTTTTATGTTGTTAACTTATGGTAACAAGTATTATCGAAAAGCTGCGAATTTAATAGTTATGTCGTGTTGATGTTTTGTTGTGATTAAGTTTTTTATAAGTTGTGAAGTAGTGATTTTATATTCCTGAATTCTAATATATGATTTATCATGCGCTCACTTATACGATTTGAGAATCTCACCCCTTACTAATTGAATGTTACCCTTAGGTTGGTAATGTGCAGGTAATCCAGAGTGAAGGCGGTTTACCTTCAGTATGTCGAGTCGGTGTCATTGCTTTGATACATAACACTCTGGGGGGATGAACGCTTAATGCTTAGTTATTGATTATTTATTACTGTTGTTGAATCTTTAAGTTTTTTACATGAAGTAATTCTTGTCTTGAAGTTGTTTCAGTTTTATGAAAGAGGATAATGATTTGAAGTTGAGTATGTGATTCCGCTGCTTATTAATAAAAAGTTGTTTGATGTTAAAGAATAAATCAAGTTTTTATCGGTTCATCCGAGTTAAGTGTTATGTATCTATTTTATATGTGATTAAATGAAGTGTGATTTTAAGTTGAAAAATGTAGCACCTTATTTATGTTGAACTCTGATTTTATTATTATATGTCGGGTAGAAATGGGGTGTTACATTAGTGGTATCAGAGCCGTTCGGTCCGTCCGACCAAGTTTTCTAATGTTTTTTGTTCCTTAGTGCGTGACAAGTGTGTGAAACACTGTCGGTACTTGTTTTCCTTAATTGTAGGAAGCTGGTTGAAGATAAGTGGGGGAGAAGCTTTGCTTCTCAGATATGTTCAATTGAAAGGTGTTGGTTCGGTGTGCTGCCAACGACGACAATGCAAGAATTGTTGGAGTCTTGTTGTTCCAGAATTTGAAGGTGACTTAGATTCAAGGTCTTGTTGTTAGTCGAGTTAGAGCGCCTTAAGATATAATGATCAGACATTGTCAGTGCTTACTTCTCAAAGAATGAAGAGTGGTGTAATATTTGTTGATTTACGAAGCAAGTGTAAGATGTCGATGTTTGAACAATGATGGAGTAATAAAGTTGCTGTAACTTTTATGTTGGGATCACATAAGTGATTTTTGGAAGTAATTGACATTGATAAGTAGTTGTGAATCGTGAGTCTGAGTCGAAACATGAAAAAGTGAGTAGCGTTGCGAAAAGAATTGTTGCCCTGGTGTTTTGGAACTTGAACATTGGAGAAGGAATGCATCTCTCGGGTTATAAGAAGTTTGGAAGCACGAGATATGTTAAGAGTTGTTTGAAATATGTCTAAGTTGAAGACAAATGAGTTTCAGAGTGGAATTTCTGTAAGCGAATCGCAGGAAACTGCAGAATTATTGTGGGACTTCGAAAATTCATAACTAGAGTTCCACGCATCGGGTTTGAGTTCCGTTTGAAGCGTTGGAAAGCTAACAAAATAAGATTCATTTTAAAAATGGTTCCAGTAGCTGTAATAGATTCATTTATCACGTGATGATATTGGAAGTAAGTTCAGTTTGTTGTTAAGTTTGTCTTTGGGACTAGACTTCTTCTTCAGTGTTGTACGGGACGTCAACGTCCAAGTTGGGTGAATTAAAGGAGCAATTGGAAGATTTATTTAATGAAATTTGTGAAATCAAAGATATCATTTAGAAATCTTTGGTGTTATTAATTAGAACGAAAGACGATAGTGCGAAATTGTGTGGAATTTACGGTGTCGAAAAGGAGGAAGATTTATGCTAAGTTGTCAGGATGTATGTTATAGTTTTGGGAGAAGAGTACTCTTGAGTAATTTTATTTCCAAGCGAAAGTGTATGTAGATCCATTAAAGGTGGATGCAGTTCTAAGTTGAAGAACGATGATTTCGGTTAAAGAGGTTAGTAGCTTGTTGAGCTTAGATTATTACTATCGTAGTTGTTTTATGGTGTAGATATATAAGAAATGTTGTTAGATGAAATGATAATGTTGAGAGTGTGATTGGAATGTGAGTAATAAATCTGAATTGTGTTGATTTATGGTTATGTTGGTCAAGTAGTGGTCGAAGTGTTGCCAAACGCGACTTGGAGATCAAAAAGTTGGATGTGAACTTCGCGTTAAGGGTGGTAGTATCGAGTACATTTTCGAGGACGAAAATATCCTAAGTGGGGGAGAGTTGTAACGCCCCAAATTTAATTAATGATTTAATTAAATTAATTAATGATTTAATTATTGGATATTATCGAAGTTGAGAATTATCAGTATTATTCTAAGAAGCATAATTGGATAATTATGTTGAGTTGAGACGTAAGTTGATAGTCGGATAAATTAGTCGGTTTCATAAGAGAAATAATATTAGAAAAATAATATTATTATATTGGATTATTATTGAGTTGATTAAGTGGAGGAAAATAGTATCATAATAATGCTATTATTATTTCCTATGGGTTTAATTTAAAGTGTTGTTGGTAGTAAAATATGTGGTGTGAATATTAGGCCCAATAGAATTAATAATAGAAATTATATGTTAAAGTTGAATAAGAAGGAATTAGGTTTTTTTGTAAAGTAGAAGAGAGAATAAGAAGTGGCTGTAAAGAAAATAAGGGTTTTAGAGAAAAGAAGAAGAAGAAAGGTTTGGAGCTATGACAGCAGCGGATTGCAATCAAAATTATAGAACGATCTACAATCCAAGGTAAGGGTGGAGTTTCTTATCCTATAATGGGGTTTATGAGAATTTGGATGTGGAATTTAGGGTGTAAATTTATTATTGTTTGTGTTTATTCATGGCAATTGATGTTAGAAAATTAATTAATGATGAATATTCGTGAAACTTTTGTATTCTTGTGTGTTGTTGATTGATTGTTCTATTGATAATATGTGGATACGAAGGAAAATGGAGATGTAACAGAGAATCAAAGAATGGGGGTTTGATGCCGATCGTTAGTAGGTGGGGGAAGTGCCTGTGACGACCGTCACAACCTGGCAGGGAAAGCATAACGGTCGTTATGGCCTGGGGAGAGGAAGTTGTGCCAACCGGAACAAGTGAGGAAGTGGAGGGAAAGTTCCCCTTTGGCACGTGGCACTTGCTTTTGTCTCTATTTTTTTGTTTCCCTATTTCTCTGTGTGGAGTTTATTAAATATAAAATCAGTTAGGGAACAAATTAAATTATTCTTATCTTATCAGTAGTATGCTATAGCAGAAGCAACTTTAATAGAAGCACCTATATGTTAGTAAACTTAATTTAGCAATTCAACATAATTTTAACAGTCTGTAGTAATAAGACAGAGTTAGAAATTATTAGTAAAGTTGCAGTAACTGTTTTGGAGGATTAACTAAATAGCAGAAGAAAATATATTTCCAAGTATTATATGTTGTAAGTGAATTACAGGAAACAAGTGACACTCATTTGGCAGAGAAATATTAGTAGAAGTATAAATAAATAGTAGTAATAACAGTATATAAAACAATATCGATTAGCCAAATTTGTAGATTTGAGCGGTAAAAGTAGTTAACCAGAATTAGTTGAAACTTTCGGAATAAGTCGTATATACATATATGTATTTTTAGTTGGTTTGTTTTGGTTAGAATTATGTAGAATAAAGTTGATTTTCAGGTGAAGTCGAAAAAAGTTGAATGGTTTCGGTTGATGAAATTGTGTTGTTGGTTATTGCTGTGAATAAGTCATGGTCGAATACATCGTTGTTATTGAATATGTCATTGTTTATATGTTATGATTGATAATTTGATTAATTTGTAGGCTTATGCCAATGTTGTCGAATACTTTGTTGTTGTCGAATATGTTGTTGTTTATATGTTGTGATTGATAAGTGGATTAAGTTGTAGGCCTATGGCCAGTGTTGAAACGACGACGAGTACCTCTAATTATTGGTAAAGTGATGATATAGGCGTATGCCTTTGTGACGGTGATTGTTGTTGTTGTTGTTGTTGTATGTGATTGTTGCATTCATTGAGTCACATACATCTGCATTATTAAGTTGGCCTGGATTGGCACCACGTTGGCCTAGATTGGCAAAATATTAAGTTGAAGGCTTATGCCTTGTTGATGCCTCTATTAATTGGCAGTTATTAAGTTGGGAGTTCTGCTCCATTTCTAAGTTGGAAGTTCTGCTTCAATTGTACCACATTCATGTGCATTGTAATTGAGTCGCATTTGATGTTGCATCTTGAGTTTTGGTGAAGATAAATTTGTTGTTGTTTTATGTTGTTGACTTGTGGTAACAAGTATTATCGAAATGCTGTGAATTTAATAGTTATGTCGTGTTGATATTTTGTTGTGATTAAGTTATTTATAAGTTGTCAAGTAGTGATTTTATATTCCTAAATTCTAATATATGATTTATCATGCGCTCACTTATACGATTTGAGAATCTCACCCCCTACTGTTTGAATGTTACCCTTATGTTGGTAACGTGCAGGTAATCCAGAGTGAAGGCGGTTTACCTTCAGTATGTCGAGTCGGTGTCATTGCTATGATACGCAACACTCGGGGGGGGGGGGGGGGATGAACGCTTAATGCTTTGTTATTGATTATTTATTACTGTTGCTTAATCTTTAAGTTGTTTACATGAAGTAATTGTTGTCTTGAAGTTGTTTCAGTTTTATGAAAGGGGATGATGATTTGAAGTTGAGTATGTGATTCCGCTGATTATTAATAAAAAGTTGTTTGATGTTAAAGAATAAATCAATTTGTTATCGGTTCATCAGAGTTAAGTGTTATGTATCTATTTTATATGTGATTAAATTAAGTTTGGTTTTAAGTTGAAAAATGTTGCATCCTATTTATGTTGAACTTCGATTTTATTATTATCCGCCTGGTAGAAACGGGGTGTTACAAAGACGATAACCAAGAAGAGGATGGTAGAAGCGTCAAGCCTGAAGGAAGAAATAACCAGGCTTCTGAGAATGTTCATGAAGATGAAGACTACTCTGACGAACAGTATCCTCCTACAGATGACAAGTACAAGCAGTTGGAAGATCATCTCAAAGCTATGGAAATCAAGAAAGGGCCTGGGTTTGATTTTGGAGAACTAGGTCTGATCCCGGGAGTGGTCATCCCTCATAAGTTCAAGGTCCCTGTATTTGCAAAATATGATGGGGTCTCTTGTCCCAAACTTCACCTGAGATCTTATGTTAAGAAGATCCAACCCCATACTATCGACAGAGAGTTATGGGTCCACTTCTTTGAAGAAAGTTTGTCTGGTACACAACTTGAATGGTTCTATCAGCAGGAAGGAACCAACATCCATACATGTAAAGACTTGGATATTTCTTTCTACGAGCAGTATCAAAATAATGCTGACCTTGCACCGACTCGTGTGCAATTTCAAAACATGTCCATGGGCTCGAATGAATTGTTCAAGGAATATGCACAAAAGTGGAGCGACTTGGCTGAAAGAGTTCAACCTCCTCTGTTTGATAGGGAGTTGTTTGATATGTTCATGGGCACTATGACAGATCCATTCTTTATCCATCTTATTGGAAGCTCCTCATCTGGTTCTACTGAGGTGATTCTAACTGGGGAAAGAATTGAAAGCGGTATCAAGAGTGGGAAGATCCTGATGGTTACATCTTCTAATGTTGTGAAGAAATCATTTGGAGGTAAAAAGGAGATCAATGTTGTCTATGGACAGAAGATTTGTAGTAAAAGTAATTGCCACCAGTCTGTGGGAGCGGTGTTGATTTCCAATTCGGAGCATGTTCAACAATAATAGCAGGGTAACGAACGAAGGCCAGACGCTCCGCCGAGGCAGTTTACCAAAATTGGTGTGCCTTTATCTCAGGCATTACACCATTTGTTGAAGGTTGAACTCATTTCACTGCAGGATCCTCCTCAGAATCCCAACACATCCTCTCCCAACTATAATTCGAATGCGAGGTGTGCTTATCATTCGAACAGTCCTGGACACGACACCAACAATTGTTGGGCCCTGAAAAGCAAGATTCAGGATATGATCGATAATAAGGAAATTGAGTTTGATCCTCTGGAGACTCTAAACATAATTAATTCACCTATGTCAAAGAATGACAAAGGAATAAGTGCTATTGAATATGTTCAGTATTTTACCTCCATAAATGATGTGGTTTCCCCTCTCTCCACAATCAAGAAAAATTTATTACAAGCTGGTTTATTTCCAGGTTGTGTTGAAGAATGTAATTGTTGTGCGGTTCAACCCAATGGCTGCAGGTTATTAAAGAAGGTGTTCAACACATGATTTTTGTACCCCAATTTTCCCCCTAAGATTCCTCTATCATCTCATACCATCACAATGCAATCATATCACAAATTAGGGTTTGGGGTTTATCTTCTACTGCATCCTGTCTTAGGGTTTGCCTATGGAATCACCAAGCACCTTGAAGCACTTTTATTTGTATATATTTTACTTGTATGCTTATAACTAACCTCAAAATGTGTATATGTTGTCTCTTGGAATATCATCTTGAAGGTCATGGCACAATTGCAGCCATCTCACCATCTCCTAGCACAAATGATCAAAACTAGGGTTTGGAGTTTAATCAGGAGATCTCTGGATTTTTGGGCAATTCTTTATCCCATACTTCTCTACATAGTCATGAGCATCTATCATTGGAAGTTTGATCATCAACTTTGGCTTGAAGGGGTTCAATTGATGAATAGGGGTAAAATGGTCTTTGTTAAAAGACAGTCAAAATCAGTTGTTGACCAAGTGGACTTTTGGTCAACCATCAATTCAATATCCCCATTCTAATATTTCATGGTCAATAGTGCAAAAATATTAAGAGGAAGTGTGAATTGGAGAAAACTTGTCAAGGAAGTTATTTGAAGTTTTGAAATTTTCCTAGATATCCATAGGGCTGAATTTTGACTGGCTACAACTTTCTCATTTTTTATTGAAAATGTGTCACCTTTGTATGCCTACAAATAGGATGAAAAATTATAAAACTTTGTAGGAGTTGCCACAAGTCCAAAAAATGAAAGGAAAAAAAGTTATGAAGCTTGGAAGATTTTGACAATTAATGAAAGTTTGGTTAAAAATGCAAAAAATTGACTTCTTCATGTCCATTTTTGAATGACCATTAGGACTCAAATCAAAAAGTTGGCAACATGAAAGTTGTAGATTACAGTTTTATCTTCATTTTTGATTCAAGAATCATCTCAAATGGTTAAGTGTAGAGAAATATATGGTGATTAGGATTTTTAGTTGAAAACAGAATTTTCGCCCAGCACAAGGCAAGTCACGCGCACTAGGCAGTCATTTCATCAAACATGTTGTGAGCACGCATTCATCAATACTTTTGTATGTGAAATATTCATTATTTTGAGAAATGTCCAACATCAAAGTTGAATCCCTAAATATGAGGAACAATTTTGCTTCAGGAAGTTTTTCCAAATTCTCCATAAATTTTGAGATACAATTGAAAGAAGAAGGCATCATGCAAGATAAAATGTTTTTCCCAGCCAGGCCTCAAGCGTGCGCTGAATGCCCAGTCAGGCCTGGAATTTTATCAAGCAGTTTGTGAGCACACATCCATAGCCAAATATCTCATTGATCCAAGCTTCATTTTGAAAATTTTTGAACATCAAAGTTGGAGTATGAAATGTCCTCTCCATTTTTTATTCAAACTTTGTAACATTTCATGCATCATAGAGGAAGATATAAGGAGGTAAAGGAATCACCATGAAATGCCAAGACTTGCATGGGAATGCATGGAGTTTTTTCATGCAAGCCAAAGCTCCATCCTTCCAGCTCACATCCCAACTTTTCTCACTTATTTAAAACGCATGCTTTGCACCCTCAAACAAACATAAAATGCGCAGCACCTCACACTTCACTCTCACTTTCCATTTCTCTTATTTTCCTCACTCTCTCATTCTTTCCTCTATAAAGGGCAATGTGATTCAACAATTGAAGGAGCGAAGTTAGTATCAAGCTCTCACACTCTTTCTCTCTTCCTCACAAAGTCAGCAACACACTTCTCTTCCTCTCTCTCAAAACAAACTTGAACTCCATTGCTTGAAATTTCCTTCTCTTTGAAGCTACCTCAATTCTTGTTCCAACTCTCGTATCTCTTTCATCTCTTCATAATTAGAGCAAGAGAAGCAAGTGTCTCTGGGTTTCTCATCATTAGATCCAGCCAATAGTGAATTTATTTTTCACTTGAAAGGTAAAATTCAGATTTGGATTTCTCGATTGCTAGCTTAATTCAATTCTTGAGATCTTGCATATATGTTATTAGCTGGCCAGACAATAGGTCTGATGTATTTGATTGGTTTGATTCGAGCTCCATTGATGTTTTATGGTTTTCTGCAAATCATGCTCAAGTTAGTTTTCAGTGACTTTGAGCTCCAATTTCTCTTTGATCCTGCCTTGTTTTTGAAATCTAAAAGATGTGTGATGTTCTTAGAAGTTTAGTGATCTTGTTTGCTTTTTGAATCATCTCAAATGGTTGAGAAATAAGAGAGAAATTGAAGCTGGAAGTTGCCTTGATGAAAACTGTTTTTATACACGTTTTGGGATTTGGTATGTTGGTAGGGACGATGACGTGTCCCTGCCTGATTGAACATGGATGCATTTTATCTTTTACAGCACATTTTGTCAAGAAAGGGTGTAAAAAGCTTCATATATTAATTTTTCTTTTGTTTTCTTAAATTTTATTTTAATATTTTCTTCATTTCAAAAATAACCAAAAAAATATTTTAAACTCCTTTTTCAGTATATTTCCATAATTTGATTTATATTCCTTTTTTTAAATCATTTTTCTTGATTAAATAAAATCATGTGAATAATTAGGGTTTTAATATTTCTTTTAAATCTTGAATTTTATTTTCTTATATCTATTAAGTAAAAAACTCCATAAAAGATATTTTTGGTCTCCTCTCTGAGCTTATTACAAGAAAATATTATTTGCCCTATTTTATAAAAAAATTGGATTACAAATTAAATCATTTAATTGAACATGTTCATTTTTTCCTTGTTTTTTTAAATGATTTATTTAAATAATTTCTATTTCTTTTTTCGTTTTGAGATAAAATTCAAGAAAAATATACTTTCTGATCCTTTTAATTTTCTTGATATTTAGGTTATTCTACATCAAATTTATTTGACCTTTGGACCTAATTGATTAATTTTTGAAATTATTTTATTTTTTTAGGATTTTTGCTTGATCATGCACATTAATGGATTTAAATTTCTAACTTCCTATACCTATAAAACCAGAGATGAAATTTTTTGGAGTGCTTGAACATGTTGAGGCCATAAAAATCATTTTTCTTGAATTTTAAAATGTGATTTCATATTTTTCACAAATTATTTTCCAAAACCATCTAGTTTAAGGATTAAACTTGCTAGTTTCGAAGATTGCATTTCTAAACCAAATTTCCACCTCAATCTAGCGACTTAAAATTTCATTTTTTACTTTTATAGGACTTTAGGAAGTTAGGGTTTTAATTTCATAATGTTTCAAGTCATTTTCATATTTTAAACCTATTTTGACTTAAGATTGTATTTTTAGGTTTTACCTTTGATTAATGCTTGTAATTGAAAACTTTTCTACATGATTCTTGTTTGGTTCTAGAAATAACACGTGGTCCTGAATTGGAGCATATCTTGTGAAAAATTCGTCAACATCATTGGGTCTTGGGTGTTGATAGGTTGATAAACCAAATCCATTAAAATGGACGAATGATGTTGATGATATTTCAAACTCTAATCTCTTCCCTCTTCATCTTATTCCCCTTTTATTATTGTATTACATGTTATGGGACAATGATCTCTATATAATTTATCCAAACATGAAATACATAGATTGTTATTGACCAGCCTCAAAATAGGTTCGACTTCTACATAAGTCCACTTACAATTACTTAACATAGAGCTAAATTTTGTCCTAATTCGAATAAATGATCATTCGTGGCCCAAACCTATGTTTGCAAGCCCAAGTATGTTAATTTGATCCATTTGATCCAATAACCTTGAGATTCATTGTGTGGAGGCTTTGGTTCTACCAATCCTCTAATGGATCTTCATAAATTTTGGTCAGCGCGGATCACTTAAACATCGTTGATCATTAAATTTTTCCTTGAGAATTCTTAAATGAATGATATACTTGAAAAAAAGCAAATGCAACTTGTTGTTGAGAGGCTTTGGTTCTACCAATCCTCTAATGAGTTTGAAATGCAAGTTTCAAGATGGTCATCCAACTAACCCCTAATTATTAACAATTGACTTTACTTTATGTTTTTGTTTTTATGCTTTTACTTTATGTACTATTTACTTTAGCATTTCATTTCATGTTATTTTCACCTTAGCTCACTTAAGCATTTACTTTTATGTCATTTTTATTTTTCTCACTTGAGCTTTTCTTTTTGAAGATACTTAATAATCAACATAAACCATAAAAAAACTTTAATGATACTTGGACTATTTGATTACTATCCTTGGCATTATGGAGTATTGGACTTCTTGGACTTAGGAATAGAAACCTTGGCCTATGTTGTAGGACCTTATAACCTTAATTGATATTTTCTCCGGAGTTCTTGAGTTTTACTTCAAGACATTGGATTGTTTGTTTATTTTGTATGCAGGTTATTGTGATTACATACTTTCTTTGTAATTTGGAATTCACCCGTATATAGCCATTATTGTGCCCAATTTTTGTGAAGACTTAATACACTTGAAGTTTGGTTCTCTCAAGAGGTCTAGTATATTTTCTTGCTTGGTTTCAATCCAAAGAATTGGAATTCTATATTGACTCATAATTTCAAGTATTGGCTTCTTGTTGGTTATATTGTTCTTCTCCTTAGCTTTTACCTCATGCTTTAGGATAGTCTCTTCTTCTCCTCCCATCTTCTTTAATTTCAAAAATCTTCTCCCTCCTTTTGAAAACTCTTCTTGTTTTTTAAACTTGAACCACTTTCATAATAAACTTGGACCTAGGTACATGTATTTTCAAAAACCTTTTCATAAATAAACTTCAATCAGCTTAATAATACCTTGACATTTTTGTGATAAGACTAAAAGTCAATCAATCTCATTTCAAACCATTTTTCCATTTTGGCCCTTGTCAATTCTTGTAGTGATGCAAACAACTATACTTCTATAATATGTAGTGAAGTGAGTTATTTTCCACTTGGGTGTTGAGTGAGGCATTGTTGATTTTAAAATCCAAGCCATATCCTCCACTTTGAGATGATACAAATTCTCCTTTCTCATAATTGTGGGTAGTAAGTATGTTTCCCACACGGACAATGAGGATGATGTCTTATCTCATAAAATTAACCAACACACTTGTGTTTTAAAATTTTTTAAAAGGTCAACTACGTGTACCCTGATCCCCTATTGCACGAAAGGTGGTACGTAGGCACTAAAGGTTCACAACTGCGGTGGGTGAAAAAATCATAAAAAATATATTTCTTTTATCACCTCTACCATCTATTTTTTATACAAAATTTTATAGCAAAATATACAGATTTTACAAAAAGGTTCTTGTGGAGTACCGTAGATGTTTAAGGTGCTAATACCTTCCCTTTGCATAACTAACCCCCTTACCTAGAATATTTCCACCTCTTTTTGGGTTACTCTCTTTTCCCATTACTTTGGAAACAATAAAGCGCAGTGGCATTTTTTATTTTGATATGTATAAGTCTATTCAATCCAATGGCTTAGTCTTAAACATTTCTACCGCTACAGAAAAAATGGCGAATTCACTGGGGAAAGATTGACCTCTTGCTGGTCCATCCCTAAGTCGGTTAAACCTATCTTTATTTATATCTGTATATGTGCTATTGTTTGTTTTATATTATATGTTGTATATTTGTTTGTCTGGATTTTCCTGGTTTTTAGGGTGCTTGGTGATTACTTATGAGTCCTATACCCAGACTTGGGCAAAATTTAAGATAGGACGGGAGGTATAGTCATGTTAACTTTGAGGGAGTAATCCCAAAAAAGGAGGCATGAGATCCCCCACTCAGTGGAGGCCCCTTTGACTGTAGTATCATTTACTGAGTAATCGGGAAGACATGCTACTTTCGACCTGAGAGCCTGCTGAAGTTGAGGACTGTAGAATACCTAACCCATCTTGGCCTTTTAGGTGTAGTGTGGAAGCTATGACGGAGTAATCCGAAAATAGTTGTCATGCGATACTACGCTCGGACGAGTTTTTCTTGAGAATATTACTAATTACCGAGTTAATCGGCAAGTTAGTAATATCCGAAGGAAGGACGTAGACTCTAGGAACCTCTAGAACCTTGTTCGGTAGGTGATAACTTTTAGACCATACCTTATAGGTAGTACCTTCGACCTCATGCTCGTGACGTTGAACCTATGAATCCTATGTTTGTGATCTTGTGTGTAATTGTTGAATCATGCATCCGTGGACTCATAAGCATCTTTTGAAGAAATTTTATTACAGGGGACTTCAAAGTTGACCATTTGTGAATATCTCATGTACCTTTTGACCATGGATTCTGGAAAAAGAAAGACCAGAAAATACATTTTCAAAGATCCCAAGATAGATGAGTTGATCAGTCTAATTCCCGAGATTGAGTGTTCTGCAGATTTTTGGAAGAAGTATGGATCCATCATTCCTCTCATGAAGCTTAGGATGAAGGAGGGTATTATCTCGACCTTGGTCCAGTTCTATGATCTGATGTATCATTGCTTTACTTTCCATAACTATCAGTCGATGCCTACACTAGAGAAGTATTCTTATATGTTAAATTTACCTATTATCGATCGTGTTCCTTTTACTGGTTTGGAGGGTGAGCCAAAACCACATGAGATTGCTTCTTTGATCCATTTGGGGAAGTCTGAGGTTGAAGACCATATGACTACTAAAGGATGGATTAGAGAATTACCAGCTCAGTTCTTATATGAGAAAGTTCGTTACTTTGCCAGGATGAAGAGTATAGTCGCTTTTGAGGCCATCTTTGCTCTACTTGCTTACAAGTTGTTTTTATTTCCTAATGTGGACAAGTTTGTTGACATTAATGCTATCAGGATCTTCATGATTGGAAACCAAGTTCCTACATTGTTCGGTGATGCTTATTACTCTACTCATCTTCGGAATTCTTATCATGGGGGGATGATTATCTGTTGCACGCCTCTGTTGTACCGGTGGTTTACTTCTCATGTGCCTCAGTCTGATGCTTTCTGGGATGTCAGGAAGGAACCCCGTTGGGATCCTAAGATCATGGCACTTACTCACTCAGATATTGTTTGGTATCATCGGGGTTACCATGATGTAGAGATTGTCGATAGTTGTGGTAGTTTCCCCAATGTACCTCTTCTTGGTACAAAGGGAGGAATTAACTACAACCCTGTTCTTGCACAATGACAACTTGGTTATCCGATGACGGATAAACCAAATAGTATTCATTTGAGTAGCTTCTTCCTGAAGGATGGAGAAGACCGTAAGGAAGCTAGGGAGCAAATTCTGAAGGCCTGGCGTCACATTCATAGGAAGAGTAGGAAATACTTAGGACCTAAGGGGGCTGTTTCTTTGAAGCCTTATCTTCAGTGGGTCCAAACGAGAGTTATTCAGTTGAAGATGTCGTATTCTCGGGTAGCACCTATGCCTGATTTGTTTGTGAAGACCACACCTCCCTTATTGGATGATGTGGAAGAGTTACAGCTTACTTTGGTCAGCATGCAGCATGAAAAGGACGCTTGGAAGAATAAGTGTCAAACTTTAGAGATTTTATATAGAGCAGACTTGAAGGAGAAAGACGACTTGATCGAGATTCTTGAGAGTCGGGTTATAGAGACAATGGAGAAGAAAGAGGATTTATTTTCCTCTAAGCCTCAGTCTGATGCTACTTGCTCACTTCCTAATTCAGGTGATTGGAAGGAGGTTGCCACCAGATATGCGGAATAAAACCAGAGGTTGAAGGCTCAGATTTCCAGACTTACAGGGAAGCGCCAGCGTATAGAGTGATCTCCATCAATTTTACTTCTTAGGGTTTTAGACTTTATTTTCATCTTGTACTTGGGATTATTGAAACTTGTAATCCATTTTGAAGTTATTATAATAAAATTTATCGTTATTTCAAATGTGTTATTACTTTGATATTTGCAATGTGTCTATAAATCTTTAAGTCCCTTGAAATATTAATAAATAAAATAAATCATGTGCGTTGCATATCATGCATCATATTGTACATATTTCTTGCATTTATTATGCATATCCAGGTGTCTTACCAAGCTTCTTTACTTCGTTCCGCAAGTTGTCTCACCACTACAATACTCGAGCTAATTTCAGAAGGAAGATGGACAACTTAGAATAATAGAATCGTGAGTTGCGCGAGGAAGTTTATGCTCTGAAGGCCGGCATGGCCAATCTCACTGCTCTTAAGGAATCTTTGATGGTTGCTCAGAATCATCCAGCGAGTGATCAACCTCAACGGACAAGGGTTACTACTGAAGTTCCGACTGTTCCTGTGTCTGCTACTCCAACTATTATTCAGAATCGCATGCCTCAAGGTTATCCATGGGGAATGCCAGAGAAATTTGTGTCTGAAGGTTTCAACCTTGGTCCTCAAGTTACTCTATTTGTTCAAACTACTGTTACTCCTGCACCTCCTGTGGTGCATGTTACTCCTCCTGCACCTCCTATGGTGCATGTTACTCCTGGTGCACCTCCTTCGGCAAATGTCGTCCCATTTGCTAATAATGATATGTATCATCCTTTTCCTCCACCAAGTGAAGGGTTGGGTCTCTATGATAGAATGAATGTTTTTCAAATTCAGTTTCACAAGATGTAAGGGGAGATGAAGGCCCTCAGGGGAAGGAATTGTTCGGGAAGAATGTGAATGATTTATGCTTGGTCCCGAATGTCAAGATACCTGCAAAGTTTAAAGTCCCGGAATTCGAGAAGTACAAGGGCAACACTTGTCCTCGTGCTCATCTTGTGATGTATATAAGAAGAATGTCTACCTAAACTGATGATCAATGTCTGTTGATTCACTTTTTAAGATAGTTTGACTGGTGTTGTGTTGAAGTGGTATATGAGTTTGGACAGTGTCAATATCCATACTTTCAACGACTTGGGAGAAGCATTTATCAGACAATATAAATACAACATGGACATGGCTCCTGACCATGATCAACTCAGGGCCATGGTCTAGAAGGACAGGGAATCATTCAAAGAATATGCGCAGAGATTGTGTGACGTAGCCGCCCATGTGATTCCTCACATGGAAGAAAAGGAGATGACTAAAATTTTCCTGAAGACTATGGGTGCTTTCTACTATGAGAGGGTGGTAGCGAGTGCGCCAAGTGACTTTACTGAAATGGTGGGCATGGGTATCGGTTTGGAAGAGGTTGTAAGATAGGGCCTTTTAACAAAAAGTGAAAGTTTCAGAAGTACGAAGAAGCCATCCTATGGGTTTGCCAAAAAGAAGGAAGGTGATACAAATGTTGTTATGCAAGAGAGGAGGGTTAATCCTCCTAGAAGAAATTATCAGTGTCATCAACAAGCCACCTCAGTAACTCCAGTTATTGCTGTAGCTCCAACCACTATTGCTTATCAGAGACCATCCCATCAAGGGAGTCAATGGTATAATCAGATAAGGGAGAGTTATGACTTTATCCCTATGAGCTATTCAGAATTACTCCCGGCGTTAATTCAAAAGCAGTTGGTTCAGACCAGACCACCTCCCGTTATACCATCACCATTGCCTTGGTATTACAAGGTAGAACAAACATGTGCCTTTCCCTAGGGAGCACCAGGGAACAATGTTGAGAATTGTTATCCTTTGAAAACTGAAGTACAAAAATTGGTGAAGTCTGGTATCTTATCCTTCAAAGATGTTGGCCCTAATGTGAAAGATAATCCTTTGCCAAAGCATGGAGGAGAAAATGATGTGAACATGGTGGCTAGTTGTCCAGGCGACTTCGGGATTTTTGATATTAAATTGGTTAGAGGAGATTTGGTAAAAATTCATGTAAAGCTCTGTGAATTTAGCTACTATATGCATGACCATGCTGGTTGTGCTATTTGCAGTAAGGATATACAGGGTTGTGACAAGATAAAGGTTGATTTGTAGGAGATGAATGATGAGGGCATCATCCACATAATCAGGCCTAGGGCCGAGTATGAAGAGGAAGTAAACATGGTTTCTGGATGTCCTAGAGAGTCCAGAATCTTTGATGTGGAACATATGAATGAGTATCTTGTACAATTTCATGCTATTTTCTTCCACATGGCCGGTCAGGTAGAACATCAATATGGATCTTGCTGAATTTGTTGTCGGGACTCCCGAGGATGTTCAATTGTAAGGAAAGGTATTCAGTTGTTATTGGATAATGGAATTATCAAGGTTACAGTCCAAAGGGATGATTACCATGAGGTTAATGAGATTGAGGTTTGTTTGGCTGAAGAAGAGACATATCGTGAATATGCCTCTGCGGATGAGTTCTTCTCCTTAGATGAAGATATGTTTTTCAGAGATGACTCTGTAATGACTGGATGTGTTGAAAAGGGAGTAAATGTTATTGTGCCTTGTTTTGGTGCACCCGCCCCTTTTGAAGTTGAATATCATGGCAAGCCAGCTATTACTCCATTGGTGATTAGCTTACCGGGTTCAATTCCCTACAAGTCAGACAAGGTTGTACCATACAAGTATAATGCTACAATTTTAGAGGATGGTGTGGAAGTTCCCATCCAGATAATGCCTAATGTTGGAAATATTGCTGAGACTAGCAGAGTGACCCGTAACGATCGTGTATTTGCACCAATTGTTCATGGAAATGATAATGTTGGAAAGAAAATTGTTGAAGATGTTGAACCCAAGAAGGCTGTGGGTGAATCCAATGGTGCTACTTTGGAGAAAGATGTGGATGATATTTTGAAGATAATCAAGATGAGCGACTACAGAATTTTAGATAAGCTACTGTAGACTCCTCCAAAAATATCTATTCTGGCCTTGCTTATAAACTCCTCTGCTCACAGAGAATCTTTGATGAGGGTATTGGACCAAGCTTTCGTGGAAAGTGATATGCTAGTAGACCAATTCAGAAGTGTAGTAGGGAACATTACATCATGTAATAACCTGAGTTTCTGCAACGATGAACTTCCCGATGAAGGAAGGAATCACAAGTTGGCCCTCCACATCTCCATGAACTGCAAGAATGATTCATTATCCAATGTGCTGATTGATAATGGATCCGTATTGAACGTTATACCAAGGAGAACACTTATGAAGTTGAGTTATCAAGGAATGCCCATGTGCCCAAGTTGCATTATTGTGAAAGCGTTTGATGGATCAAGGAAATCTGTTATTGGTGAAGTGGACTTTCCTATTCATATAGGACCACATTTGTTTCAGATTACTTTCAAAGTCATGGATATTATACCCGCTTATAGCTGTTTGTTGGGACGGTCGTGGGTACATGAGGTAGGGGCTGCCAGTTCAACTTTACACCAGAAGTTGAAGTTTGTGCGTGAAGGAAAAATGGTAATTATAAATGGAGAATAAGCACTATTGATATCTCATTTGTCCTCTTTCATCATTGTGGAGGCCGATGAAGCTGTTGTTGGAACCCAGTTCCAAGCTTTATCCATTAATAATATAAGAAGAAATGAGAAATCTATGGCTTCGTTTAAGGATGCTCAACAGATTATGCATAATGGCCATAGTGAAGTATGGGGATAGATTGTTGATCCACCTGTAAACAAGAATAGAGCTGGCTTGGGGTTCTCTGTGGAGAATGATAAAGGTAAGAGCATAAAGTCGAAGTCTACTGCAGGCAAGTATCAAGACATCTTTCGTAGCGGGGGTTATCTTCATCCAATTGTTTCCGAGATTAATGCCATTGTGGAAGATGAAGCAGAGCCAGAAATGCCAAATTATGTGACACATGGAGTTAGGGTTCAGAACTGGATCACCATTGATGTTTCCTCTTGCATGCATGTTTCAAAGTAATTTATTTTTGTTAATCTCTTTGAAAAACTTTCACTTTGCCCAAGGTAAAAGTATTGATATTGTATGGGCCTATCTGTTTGCTTTGATTATTAAAATAAATAATAAAAGTTGTCTTTGTATCCCAACTTGTGTTTTTATTTTTTTACTTTTTTCTTGGAAAATGGTAATCAGAAAAAACCTTTCAAAATAAATAATAATTGAAATTCAATCTGCATGATCACTTGTTATATGTGTCAGTTTCTAAAAGCAATCATAAATCATATGTGCAGATTAATTAAAAAACCCGTTGAATACAACGACCCTGCACCCTCTCCCAACTTTGAATGTCTTGTGTATGGGGCCAAAGAAGAAGACTATGATGAGATTCCAAAATATGTCTCATGGTTGCTTGAGCGCGAGGAGAATGCCATTTAGCCGTATAAAGAGCCATTGGAAGTAATCAATTTGGGTTCAGAAGAAGATCCAAAGGAAGTTAAGATTGGAGCATTACTGCATCCTGATGTGAAGAGCAGGTTGATTGAGATATTGAAAGAGTATGTGGATATTTTTGCTTGGTCTTACCAAGATATGCCTGATCTAGATACAAATATTGTAGAGCACCGTTTTCTGCTGAAACCAGAGTGCCCGCCAATCAAACAAAAGTTGCAAAGAACTCACCCAGATAAGGCAATGAAGATCAAAGAAGAAGTTCTGAAGCAGATTAATGTCGGTTTTCTTGTGACATTAGTGTACCCTCAGTGGATTGCCAATATTGTACCAGTACCGAAGAAAGACGGAAAAGTTTGCATGTACGTAGATTATAGAGATCTAAATAAAGCTAGTCCAAAAGATGATTTTCCATTGCCACACATTGAAATGTTAGTGGATAGCATAAAAAATTCAAAGTTTTCTCGTTCATGGACGGATTTTCCGGGTATAATAAAATATGGATGGCTCTTGAGGACATGGAAAAAACAACGTTTATCACACCCTGGGGAACATTCTGTCACGGAGTGATGCCCTTCGGGTTGAAGAATGCTGGTGCAACGTACCATAGGGCTATGACAACCCTATTCCATGATCTAATGCACAAGGAAATTGAAGTATATGTTGATGATATGATTCCTACATCTCAGACTGAAGAAGGACATGTAGAAGATTTGTTGAAGATGTTTCAGCGTTTGAGGAAGTATTGTCTCTGCTTGAATCCAAATAAATGTACCTTCAGTGTTCCGTCAGGGAAATTGTTGGGTTTCATTGTTAGCCAGAGAGGGATTGAAGTTGACTCTGATAAAGTCAAAGCAATTCAAGAAATGCCAGCACCGAGAACTGAAAAGCAAGTTAGAGGGTTCCTTGGGCGTTTGAATTATATTTTGAGATTCATTTCCCACATGACTGCAATGTGTGAACCTATCTTTAAGTTGTTAAAGAAAGATCAAGGTTGTGTGTGGACAGATGACTGCCAAAGGGAATTTGAAAGTATTAAAGAATATCTGCTTGAACCTCCTATCTTGCTCTCTCCTGTTGAAGGAAGACCATTGATTATGTATTAATAGTGATACATAATTCTATGGGTTGTATTCTGGGAGAACTAGATGCAACAGGGAAGAAAGAGTATTCCATTTATTATCTCAGTAAAAAGTTTATTGACTGTGAGTCACGGTATTCTATGCTTGAAAAGACATGTTGCGCTTTGGCCTGGGCGGAAAAACGGTTGCGGCAGTATATGTTGAATCACACTACTTGGTTGATCTCCAAAATTGATCCAATCAAGTACATTTTTGAAAAGTCTGCTCTCATTAGGAGAATTGCCCGTGGGTAGATGTTGTTATCTGAATATGACATCAAATACCGAACTCAAAAAGCTATTAAAAGCAGCGTGTTGGCAGATTATCTTGCTCACCAACCAGTTGATGATTATTAGTCTGTGATGTATGATTTCCCCGATGAGGATGTGATGTTTCTGAAAGTGAAAGATTGTGATTAACCATTGCCTGAGGAAGGTCCTGATCCTGAATCTCGCTGGAGCATGATATTTGATGGAGTTGTGAATGCTTATGGTAAAGGAATTGGTGTTGTGATTGTCACTCCACATGGATCACACATTCCTTTTACTGCAAGGTTGACATTTGATTTTACTAATAATATAGAAGAATGTGAGGCATTCATCACGGGTCTCGAGGAAGCTATTGATCTCATAATTAAGATTCTAGATGTATATGGCGATTCAGTTTTGGGAATAAATCATATTAAAGGAGAGTGGGATACTCGTCACCCCTCCTTGATCCATTACAAATATTATGCTATCAGATTGTTACCCTTCTTTAATAAAGTTGAGTTCCATCACATACCTAGAGACGAAAATCAAATGGAAGATGCTCTGGCAACTCCGGCTTCTATGTATCAAGTGAATACTTGGAATGATATACCTCGAATTATAGTTTGGTGACTGGATAGGCCTGCTCATATGTTTACAACAGAAGAGGTAGTATATGAGAAACCTTGGTATTATGATATTAAGCATTTTCTCCAGACTCGGGAATATCTTATTGGTGCATCGAATAAAGATAGAAAGACATTGACAAGATTGGTTGGCAGCTTCTTCCTCTGTGAAAATGTGTTGTATAAGAGAAATTATGACACGATCTTGCTCCGATGCATGGATAGACACGAAGTAAACATCTTGATGCATGAGATTCATGAAGGTTCCTTTGGCACTCATGCCAATGGACATTCGATGGCTAAAAAAATGCTAAGGGCAGGTTACTATTGGTTGACAATGGAATCTGACTATTACAGATTTGCAAAGAAGTGCCATAAATGCCATATTTATGAGGACAAGATTCATGTGCCCCCGACACTTCTAAATTTTATTTCTTCCCCGTGGCCTTTCTCTTTGTGGGGTATTGACATGATTGGAATGATAGAACCCAAAGCTTCAAATGGACACCGTCTTATCTTGGTAGCAATTGATTACTTCACCAAATGGGTGGAAGCTGCTTCATATGCTAATGTTACTAAGAAGGTGGTAGTACGCTTCATTAATAATAATCTCATATGTCGGTATGGTGTGCCGAGCAGAATTGTCACCGATAATGGCTTGAATTTGAACAACAAGATGATGACAGAACTTTGTAAAGAATTCAAGATTTTCCATCACAATTCATCTCTGTACAGGCCGAAGATGAATGAGGTTGTTGAAGTTGCAAATAAGAATATCAAGAAGATCATCCAGAAGATGGTTGTTACTTATAAAGATTGAAATGAAATGCTCCCCTTTGCTTTACATGGATATCAGACAAATGTCTGCACTTCAACAGGAGAAACCCCGTTCTCCCTTATGTATGGAATGGAAGCGGTGCTCCCAATCGAGGTTGAGATTCCCTCTTTGCGTGTGATAATGGAAACCAAGTTGTCAGAGGCTGAATGGGTCCAAAAAAGGTTTGACCAATTGAATTTGATCGAAGAGAAGAGAATGACGGCTTTGTCTCATGGGCAGTTATATCAGAAGAGAATAAAGAAAGCTTTTGATAAGAAGGTCAAACCTCGTGAATTCAGATAAGGCGAACTTGTGCTCAGGAAGATCATGTCTTTTAACGCTGATTCTAGGGGAAAGTGGACTCCTAATTTTGAAGGCCCATATGTTGTCAAGAAAGCCTTCTCTGGCGGTGTATTAATTCTTGAAACTATGGATGGCGAGGAGTTCCCACGTCCCATGAATGCTGAGGCAGTCAAGAAATACTCTGCCTAAAGAAATAAAAGAACAGCTCGCTAAGTTGAAAACCCGAAAGGGCGGCTTAGGCAAAATGGAGCGTCTCGGTAGGCCGAAAACCCGAAAGGGAGGTCTAGGAAAAAATTAGAGACATAAACAGAATAAAATTTCCCGCTAAGTTGAAAACTCGCAAGGGCAGCTTAGGCAAATGTTAGGGACTTTCTTTGAAACTAACTGCATTAGACAAGACTTGATCATTGAAGCAACAATCTTCTTAGATCCTCACCATACTTCAACAGAAGTTGTTGCTCAGAATTTCAAAGTTATTAGAAGGAATAGTGGTCATTGTATCTCAATGTATCTTTTCCATTATATATTACCATTTTCCGAACTTTGTAATCATCCATGGAGTCTCTCCATTTGCATACTACCATTCTATCAATAAAATTTGAGCTTTTACCCAATTATTTGTAATTCTTATTTTATTCAACTTACAAAGACTCAATTTATTATTGATAATAATTTTTAAAGCAAACAGATTAAATAACAAAATTATTTTTCAAAAAGAATTTACAACTTACTTTTACTTTAGATTTTGCGATTCAAGAGGAAAACAAAAATGGTGATCCCAGGAGTGGACGAACTCCAGTAATTTTAGGATGTTTTGTTTCCCCAAGGAGGGTTTTCTCAGGTCATTTTCGCTGGTATGCGCATGATTTTTGTATATTGAAGACAATACCAATTGGCGTAAGGTGTGGAAATGGGTTTGTGATCCCATTGTCCCCAGTTAAGTCTTGGTTCATTTTTTATTTATTTTGGGTTTGCATGGTCTAAGGCCTCTATCCCAGATTCCCTAGCAAAGTCTTCCCTCATAAGATGAAAGGTCTTGTTCCCTTGATGTGCTGAGATGGAACTATTTGCAAAATGTCACTCTTTTTGGTAGTGTTGGCATTATTGTTGGTATTTATTTCCCAGGAACCTAGACCAGGGCAGTATGTTTTCTAAGAAGTGTTGGGACAATTGTCAACCCTTTTGGTTTTCACCCGCCAAGTGTTGGGTTTGATATAAAATCCCCATGAGTTTGACCTCTTTCTATAATGTTGACTTCTTGATTCCCTAGAAAGGCTATCCCAGGGCATTTTTTGTTGGAATAGGCTTGCATGATATGAAGACTCAATCCAAGATTCCTTATTGAAAGCTTCTCTTATTTGATAGAAGTCTTTTCTCCCTGTGCATGCTGAGTTGGACTCATTTGCGAAGTATCTCCCTTTCGTCAGTACTTGCATTTTGTTTGATTTCCCGATAATCAGGCAAGGGCAATGTTTTATTTAAGAAGTGTTGAGGCATTTGTCAGTTTTTTGGGTTTTCACACGCCAAGTGTTGGGTTTGATTTAAAATCCCCATAATTTTAATTTCTTGCTGTAATGTTTGACTTCTTAACTCTCCAAGTTATTATCCCAATGAGGTTTCATACTTTCTCCCCATAGAAGTTGGTGCAAAACTCATGCTCAATATTGAAGAACATATCTTGGTTTCCTCTCGACGATATGGTGTTATCCTCCCCAATGAAGTCAGCACGAGGTCTCTCGTTGATATCTCGATGATAAGGCACTATCTCCCCTAGTGAAGTCTGTATGATATTTCTCTAATAAAGTCAGCACGAGATCCTCGGTTGGTGTGTTGACGATATGGTTTCCATCTTCCCATTGAAATCAGTATTGCAATCCCCAGTAGATGTACGGACTATGAAACATTTATTTTCCCCATTGAAGTCTGTGTGATATCCCCCGGTGAAGCCTGGAGAAGGATGTTATATCCCTGTATCTGTACTATTTTGTCACTATGATTTGATTATTTCTAGATTATGTTCCTTCCCATTGAATTTAAGCTGCAAAATAGGATTTTGTTTCCTCGGTTGGTGCTTACTTTCTCTTGGAATGTTCATCTTGGATGTGATTTAGCCGAGTATTGAAGTTATCCGAGTTGGTTTTGTCTGGTTCTCCCTAGTGATATATGTCTGTTTTGTCAACATATACATAATAACACTCATACATTCATACATACATCATGCATAGTTGAATTTATCAAATCATTGCTCATTCGCATTCACTGATATTTTGTTGACATGTTACCCTATTTTGCAAATTTGTGTTGTCCTCTCTAATAGAGTGTCAACCTTAAGTAGAAAGTGTATATTCTTTCAATTTCCCCACTGAGTTTGTCCCTCGTGGAAGATTTTTGCTTTAACCTTCCTGTACAGTTCTTTATCTGGATGATTTGGGTTTCCCTCTTGAGTTTATTTATCAAAGGATGTATTTTGGTTGACTATTTTACTCCAGTTTATTTCTGGTTTGAATATTTCTTTCCCAGCAATATTATTACTTTGGATTTCTGCAAGCTTTGATCCCTAGTTTGAGAATGTGCATTTATTTTGGCATGAGAAGACTTTATCTCCTCAGCAGGAATACGTTGGCATTTCCCCAGGAAGTCATGATTCATTCCCCAGGAAGTCATATTTCTTTCCCCAGGAAGCCATATTCCTTTCCCTAGAAAGTAATTTTTACAATCCTTCATAACAACAAGGGGTAGTCTCTTTATTTGAGACAGCTTATATACTATCCTTTCCAGGAGGAATGCTTTGGTTAAAGAAGAAGTTGAGACCCGTTCTAGGTGAAACGTCATGATTTTGGGAAACTTATTATGGTCAATATATATTTTTTCTACCTTTAGTGAATGTTGGTAGTTCACCGTCAGTGAACGTCAGTGCTATGATATTTTCTCTCTACCTTCAGTGAAAGTTGGTAGTTCATCGTCAGTGAACGTCGATGTTATTCTCTTACTACCTTCAGTGAACGTTGGTAGTTCACCATCAGTGAACGTTGGTGATTGTTATCTTTTTCTACCTTCAGTGAACGTTGGTAGTTCACCGTCAGTGAACGTTGGTGCTATGATATTTTCTCTCTACCTTCAGTGAAGGTTGGTAGTTCACCATCAGTAAATGTTGGTGATTGTATATATTTTTGCTACCTTTAGTGAACGTTGGTAGTTCACCGTCAGTGAATGTTGGTGCTATGATATTTTCTCTCTACCTTCAGTAAAAGTTGTTATTTCATCATCAGTGAACGTCAATGTTATTCTCTTACTACCTTCAGTGAATGTTTGTAGTTCACCATCAGTTAACGTTGGTGATTGTTATCTTTTTTCTACCTTCAGTGAACGTTGGTAGTTCACCGTCAGTGAACGTTGGTGCTATGATATTTTCTCTCTACCTTCAGTGAATGTTGGTAGTTCACCATCAGTGAACGTTGGTGATTGTTATCTTTTTGCTACCTTCAGTGAACGTTGTTAGTTTACCGTCAGTGAACGTCGGTGCTATGATATTTTATCTCTAACTTCGGTGAATGTTGGTAGTTCACCATCAGTGAATGTTGGTGTTTGTTATCTTTTTTCTACCTTCAGTGAACATTGGTAGTTCACCGTTAGTGAACGTCGCTGCTATGATATTTTCTCTCTACCTTCAGTGAAAGTTGGTAGTTCATCATCAGTGAACATCGATGTTATTCTCTTACTACCTTCAACGAATGTTGGTAGTTCACCATCAGTGAACATTGATGATTGTTATCTTTTGCTACCTTCAGTGAATGTTGGTAGTTCACCGTCAACGAACGTCGGTGCTATGATATTTTCTCTCTACCTTCAGTGAACGTTGGTAGTTCATCGTCAGTGAACGTTGGTGATTGTTATCTTTTTTCTACCTTCAGTGAATGTTGGTAGTTCACCATCAGTAAACATCGGTGCTATGATATTTTCTCTCTACCTTCAGTGAAAGTTGGTAGTTCACCTTCACTGAACGTGGGTGTTATCTTTTCGCCTTTAGTGGAAGTTGGTGTATCCTTTGATCTTTTACCATCATCTGTGAGTCAGTATCTTTTTGATCTTCTACCTCCGACTATTGAGTTGGTAGTTCATAGTTAGTTGTCAATCACTTTTATCCTATATTATTCCCTCTTTAGCTGAGTTGATGCTACCTTATCTTTTCTTTGGGTGTTACACCAATAGAGTTGGGTCTTTTGATTTACCAGTGATTTATTTTCCTGGTCGGGTTTCTCTTTTGATCCTTATTTCCTTTGCTACATCCCCAATGGTGTTTTGCGTCCCTTTGAAGTTGTTCAGATGCATTCATACTCATAAGCATTACATGGCATCTTAGGGCCAAAAATATGGTTTGTTTTATATTTAAGTATCTTCGATCACGTCGACACGAAGATTTTTAACCTTCGTATCTCCGAATAGAAGAAACTAAAATAAGGGCAGCTGTTGTACCCCAATTTTTTCCCCTAAGATTCCTCTATCATCTCATACCATCACAATGCAATCAGATCACAAATTAGGGTTTGGGGTTTATCTTCTATTGTATCCTTGTTAGAACAAAGTTTGAATCTACTACCCTATGTTTAAGTTTTGATGATAACAAAATGAAAAGATATATTATTTATATGATTCATGTATGAACTATTTGCTACCTAAAAATATTACGTTCTGCTTTGCAGAAACTCTGATAGGTATAAACAAGAGCACACTTAATCAGCATCAGAATATTGGTTCGTGACACCAGCATCAGAAGTTTCTATATCAGAATACCATAATCAAAATATCAACTCACGTGTATGCTGAAGTTTGATGAACAGAACTGCGCTCAACACTCTGATAAAGAAAAACAACAGTTCATCAGCAGCTAAGCAGAGTCAGAATGAGCCAAGCCAGAACATGCATTAAGTAAGCAACGGTATTGTGCATTGAAAGCAAACTATTACCAACGGCCTCATTCCAGACAAGATCTGCTCAATAAGGAAAGTTTGTTATTAGCATTGAATCAAGAATATTGCTCCAACGTTCAACAATCTCAGTGCTATATAAACAAGACTATGAAGATTGAATTGGCTAATGCTCTCCAACATTTTACACGCCTAAAAGCTGATCATAATCTTCCTTCTCTCAGTTTTCTAAACACTACATATCTCCTTACTCAATAATTGTTTAGCAATCTAGTTTCATAAGCCTAAGTTGTGTATACATCACAGTTGTGATACAGTTTTGTAGAAAACATTCACACCTAGATTTATCTTCTTTATAAGAAAGTGTTTCCTTGACAAACCGGGTTGTGGTTTGCATCAAGAAGGCTTTAGCAGTTGTTAAAGCAGTTTGTAATATTCAGTTGAATATAGTGGATTAAGACCTCGTTGGAGAGAGGCGAAATCACCTTGACGGGTGGACTGGAGTAGTTTGAGATCAAACGAACCAGGATAAAAATATCTTGTTCATTGCATTGATTTTCAGTTTTACAATTCAACCCCCCCTTCTTGTGTTTTTCACTTCTTCAATTGGCATCAGAGCGCCTGGTTCTGAGCTAAAACACTTAACCGTGTCAGTACAAGATCCAGCGTCAGAAAAACACAATGGCAGGAAACTATTCTCACACCAGCAATGACAACCATGAGGACAGCGACAGATTCAGCGGCAAACCTCCAGTCTTTGATGGAGAAAACTTTGATTACTGGAAAGACAGAATTGAAAGCTTCTTTCTGGCACATGATGCTGATCTGTGGGATATGGTGACAGATGGATACACGCACCCTGTGAATGCAAGCGGTCAGAAGATTGATAGAAAAACAATGTCTGACCAACAAAAGCGTGACTTCAAGAATCACCACAAGGCCAGAACCATCCTCCTCAGCGCCATCTCCTATACTAAATATGAAAAGATCTCCAACAGAGACACAACAAAGAACATTTTTTACTCACTCAGAATGACGCATGAGGGCAACGTTCAGGTCAAAGAAACTAAAGCTCTGGCGCTCATTCACAAGTATGAGGCGTTTAAAATGGAAGAATCTGAATCCATTGAAACAATGTTCTCAAGATTCCAGATTCTGGTATCTGGTCTCAAGGTTCTAGACAAAGGATACTCTACTGCTGACCATGTCAAGAAAATCATGTAAAGCTGTTAGTCAGAAAGATGGGACTATCCTGTTTAATGGTAAGAGGAAAAACAACATTTACAAAATCAAACTTTCTGAACTAAAAAGTCAGAATGTAAAGTGCCTTATGTCTGTTAACAACGAGCAGTGGATCTGGCACAGAAGATTGGGGCATGTTAGTATGAGAAGAATATCTCAGATTAACAAACTCAATCTGGTCAGAGGACTTCCTAATTTGAAGTTCAATTCAGATGCTCTGTGTGAAGCATGTCAGAAAGGCAAGTTTGCAAAACCTTCTTTTAAATCTAAAAATGTTGTTTTTACCTCTAAGCCATTAGAACTTCTGCACATTGACTTATTTGGACCAGTTAAAAATGCTTCAGTCAGTGGCAAGAAGTATGGGTTAGTAATCGTAGATGACTATAGCAGATGGACATGGGTAAAGTTCTTAAGACACAAGGACGAGTCACACTCTATGTTTGTTACCTTCTGTAACCAAGTTCAGAATGAAAAGGATCTTAGAATCGTTAAAGTCAGAAGTGATCATGGTGGAGAATTTGAAAACAAAGATTTTGAGTCATTCTTTAATGACAGAGGCATTCTGCATGATTTCTCTTGTCCTAGAACTCCCCAACAAAATGGAGTTGTAGAACGAAAGAACAGAACATTGCAAGAAATGGCCAGAACCATGATCAATGAGACAAACGTTGCTAAGATCTTCTGGGCAGAGGCAATAAACACAGCGTGCTACATTCAGAATAGAATCTCAATAAGACCTATTCTGGAAAAGACTCCATGTGAATTGTGGAAGAACAGAAAGCCCAACATTTCATATTTTCATCTATTTGGATGTACCTGTTTTATGTTAAATACAAAGAATTATTTGAATAGTTTGACTCTAAAGCACAGAAGTGTATTATGTTAGGATACTCTGAACGCTCAAGAGGGTACAGAGTATACAATACAGAAACACAGATTGTGGAAGAATCAATCGGTGTTCGTTTTGATGATAAGATTGACTCTGAAAAGTCAAAGCAAAATGAAGTTTTTGCAGGTATGGAAATTGAATTTACAGGTTTTGAAGACAAGTCATCAGAAGCTCTCAACATAGACACTCCTTCAACATCTGAAAGGAGCACTGCTAGCAATCCTACAGCAGCTGCTGATCAACCTCAGAAGAGATTACCCAGAAGCAGCTTGGATCACCCAGAAGAGACTATCTTAGGAAGAAAGGAAGATCCAATCAGAACAAGAGCAAGCTTCAGAAACTCTGAAGAAACCCTAATGGGACATGTGTCTCTGGTTGAACCTTCTTCTATTGATGAAGCACTTCTGGATAATGACTGGATTCTAGCAATGCAAGAAGAGCTGAATCAATTCACCAGAAACGACGTATGGGATCTTGTTCCCAGACCAAAAGGATTCAACGTCATTGGAACAAGATGGGTGTTCAGAAACAAGCTAAATGAACAAGGTGAAGTCATCAGAAACAAGGCACGACTGGTTGCACAAGGTTATAGTCAGCAAGAAGGGATAGACTATACAGAAACCTTTGCTCCAGTCGCCAGGTTAGAATCTATCAGACTTTTAATTTCATTTGCTGTTAATAGAGGCATCACTCTGTATCAGATGGATGTCAAGAGTGCATTCTTAAACGGTTATATAGAAGAAGAGGTTTATGTGCACCAACCCCCTGGTTTTGAAAATACAAAACATCCAGAACATGTTTTCAAACTAAAGAAGTCACTATATGGTCTGAAACAAGCTCCCAGAGCTTGGTATGAAAGGCTAAGTAACTTTCTGTTAGAAAATAAATTCACCAGAGGGAAGGTGGACACTACCTTATTCTGTAAATCAGTTAAGAATGACATCTTAGTCTGTCAAATTTACGTTGATGATATTATTTTTGGTTCTACTAATCCTTCTCTTGGAAGAAAATTTGCTAAGTGTATGCAGGCAGAATTTGAGATGAGCCTCATGGGGGAACTGAAATTCTTTCTAGGAATTCAGATCAATCAAACTCCAGAGGGAACTTACATTCATCAGAGCAAATACATCAGAGATCTTCTGAAGAAATTTGACCTCTCAGAATGTAAGCCATCAAAGATTCCAATGCATCCCACGTGCATTCTGGAAAGAGAAGAGGTAAGCAAAAATGTAGAACAGAAAGTCTACAGAGGTATGATTGGTTTTCTCCTTTATCTGACTGCTTCAAGACCTGATATATTATTCAACGTTTGTATTTATGCTAGATTCCAATCAGATCCTAGAGAATCTCACTTAACAGCTGTTAAGCGAATTTTCAAGTATCTGAAAGGTACTACTAATCTGGGTTTGTTTTATAGAAAATCTAGTGATTACAGTTTAGTAGGCTACTGCGATGCTGACTTTGCTGGAGACAGAGTGGAGCGTAAAAGTACTTCTGGAAGCTGCTAGTTTCTGGGAGAAAATCGGATCTCTTGGTCCAGCAAAAGGCAATCAACAATTGCGCTATCAACAGCAGAAGCTGAGTACATAGCAGCAGCAGGATGTAGCACACAAATGCTCTGGATGAAAAGTCAGCTTGAAGACTTCCAGATTTTTGAGAGTAACATTCCTATACTCTGTGATAATACTTCTGCTATTTGCTTAAGTAAGAATCCTATTTTACATTCTAGAGCTAAGCATATAGAAATAAAACATCACTTCATTAGGGACTACATTCAGAAAGGAATTTTGAATTTAAAATTTATAGATACAGGCCATCAATGGGCTGATATCTTCACTAAACCCCTTTCTGAAGATAGGTTCAATTTCATTCTGAAACATCTCAGCATGAAAATCTGCCCAGAGTGAAAATGTTTTAATTCCATATATTTAACTTCAGAATGTATTTGTTTTACTGTGAACTTCTGATCAATCTCTTTTCAGAAAGATAGAACATGCAGATTGTATCAGATGCAAGTCTAAAGATCTGAGAGTCTAAGCTCAAAGCCAGACGTGCTGATCACTACATCAAACAAGTGTCATCCAATCATCAGCAAATCTCTGAAGTAGAACGCGTGCACGCTTCTGAGAAGGCAAAACGCTGATTGGGTGCATTGAGACACATGTCTGGTAATCATTTTTAAGTATCTTTCTCAAATCCCCCAAAATCAGCAAGCATTAAATGAAAGTAATCATGTTTTTAAAACGTAATCATGATTTTATTTCTCTTTCTTAAAAACGTTTACAATTTCAAAATATTATGAACCCTATTTAAACACGTTAACCTCTCATTTTAATCTTTTACAGTTTCTCACTATTTCTCAAGCATTCTCTGCATTTTTCTGTGTTCATCTCTTGCAAACTTTTTTTTCTCAGTTTTTCTCAAAATCCCTAAGTGTGAATATGGCAACCTCCAGCAGTGCTTCTGCAGGTTCTCAGAAGAAAGCATCATCTGAACAGTATCAAGTGCCATTCAGAACACTCCTCACTCCTGTGAAGAATCTTGAAGTGTTATCTGAATTGATCATTGATTTTGGAAGTCTGAAGGAAAACGGGTTTGACTTAACAGAAGAAGTTAGGGCACAGAAATGGGAAAGGTATTTTGACAGGTTGGTTGGACCAACATTCCCTATGTTAGTCAAGGAGTTCTGGATTCATGCGACGGCTTCAACGCATCAAGTCACCTCCTACATTATGGGGAAGAAGATTGTGATCACTGAGGATCACATAGCAAGGTTAATCGGTTACAGTGGCGGTGGCGTCCGCTGTATTGATATGGCTGAGAGATGTGCTGACGTGGGCGTCATAGCACAAAGGGTTTTCACCCATGGGGTGCCCAGCAGCAAGATCAAAGATCTGAAGGATCATCACAGAGTTTGGGCGAAGATAATTCTGGGGTGTTTTAACAATAGGAAGCCAACTAGTTCCCCTGATTACATAAATGTGGATCAGCAGTTTCTGATCTACTTTATCAATCAGAAGGTAAAAATCAACTTGGCTCATCTTCTGTTCAATCACCTCAGAACAAGCGTGAAGGAAACCAGGGAAGAAGAAAGAACAAAGAGGGATTGGATACCCTTTGGAAGGTTGATATCAGATATTCTGACTGAGAATAGGCTGATAGAGCATCTGATAGAAGCTCGAGAGTTAAGCACCATTGAACCAACGGTTGGGAAGCCTCTGAACACGAAGAACTTGAAGAAAATGAAGTTGATAGAGAATATCAAAAAGGAACCCAGCGTTACCCCTATTGCTGATATCTCCAGCAGAAGAGTCCCACTGAGTGACTTTCCTTTATTCTCTGAGATAGAATCCAAGCCAGTGGTAGTTCTCAGATATCTGGACGCGTGCAAAGCTGATGGTACAAATCCCAATCTGAAGATCAAAGATCTTCACCAATCTCAACCAGAAGTGACTCTGAAGAAGACGAAGAAAAGGAAGGTACCTTCAGAAGGATCATCCCAGCAGACACCCAAGAAAAGAGGTAATTTATCTACTGCTTCTGTTTTAAATTCTTCTACTATTCCAGCATCTATTCCACCTCCAACCTCTCATAGAATCTCAATACCCATCCCAACAATAGATGAAACTGAACCAGAAGATGACCCTTCTGAGGCATTACAACTCAGAAGACCCAGAACCAAACATCCCAAACCAACAATCTCAACAACATCAACAATTGAGAAAGTGTTGTCTGACATTGATCAACACACTTCTGATCACTCCTCCATCAATCCAAACTCTGAACCACAAATTATTCCTTCTCCACAACCAGAACAACAGCAATCTGCTGAAGAACCAGAACAACAACAACCTCTCTCATCCATTCCAGAAGAACCTCTTATCCCTGAATAACCAGAAATTCCAACAACTTCTCCACAACCAGCAATTCCTTCTCCCTCTCCTCAACCAGAAATTCATCCACAATCACCTCAACCTGAGTTTCATCACTCTGAAACTCCAACTCCTCCACCTTCTGAACCTCATTCACATCAACCATCACCTCTGGCAATCCAGCTGCCATGTGGAACAACAGTCACAATGGCCCAGTTGCCATCCTCACCAGAATCTACACCACCAAATACTCCCAAAACACCAAACAGTCCAATCATTATCTCAGACTCTCCCACTCCATCTCCAAAACAAACAGCTCCCAAGAAAACCACCGAAAACCCCAGCAGGACCTTCATAGACTTAACAATCCTTGACCGTCTTGCTGATCTGAAACATAAAATAGCGATTCCAAAACCAAAACAACCAGATGTTAGCTCTGGTATTATGAATTTTGAAACAGGTTTGCAGCAGTGGATTGCTTCTCTGAAGCAAGTCTGTCCTGGAATGATTGACCCAGCTGCCTCTGACCAGCTCTGGTCACAATTCAGAATTTGGGTACGTGCTGAAGCCCTCAAGTTGCAGGATATCAACTATGAGCAGGCACAACAAAACTTCAGCAAGCTGCTGAAGGAAATTGAAAGTCAGCTGCCACAGGAAGCCGTGCTCCCTCTGGATAGTGAGCCATGGTCTGAGAAACAGCTAGCTTCAAAGGTGCAACCAGAAGAAGACAAGACCATTCAAGCTGAAGCAAGTCAAGCAGAAGATGTTGCAGAAAGCTCTCAGAAGCTCCCTGCTTCTGATGTTTCTCAAGCTGCCTTGGACAGGCAGACTCTGGAAGAGCTGAAGCTGAATGACATGCGTCTGCAGCAAAGGATGGATGAAAACGACCAGAAGATGAAAGAAAGGATGGATGTGCAGGATAGCAAGATTGACACTGTTGTCAGCATGGTACACAAGCAGAATGAGACTGCTGATCAGATCAAAGCCATGCTGGAGAACCTGTTCACACGCCTTCCTCCCCAACCTTAGTTTTTCATTCATATCATTTTCATGTTTTCTTTGATTATCTGTTGTACTGTTTTGTTTGATTCTGAACCTTTTAATATGACAAGTTTTTCTGCCTTAAATATTTTAGCACATCACTTACACTTTTTGATTGCTGACAAAAAGGGGGAGAACAAGAATGATATTTTAAATAATAACGGATTACTAAGATAGAAATTCTCGAACATTCTAACTCTGATATACTTGAATATGTTCTCTGTTTTGCTTAAGTCTACCGGTACAAGAAAGCTCCATGGTACTTTGAATACTAAAGCTCTAATACTCTGACCCGCTCTGATACTCTGACCCAAAGCAAAGCTCTGACAAGAAAAGCTCTGATACGCTGATCTGAAGCTCTTCTCTGATATGCTGATCTAAAGCCTCTGATAGTCAAAGACTCTGATACTCTGATGTTCAAAGAAAGGCAAAAAGATCTGATCCTGAAGAACTCTTGGAATCAAAAAGGGAAGTAATAAATTCAGGGGGAGTATCTCTCAACTCTTATCCCTTATCTTTGATAACCTCTTACTCTGATACATCTTATCATTTAGTTACCTTTGATACTTTTTCACGTTATTTTCAATTAAAAATATCTAGTTTTTGTCATCATCAAAAAGGGGGAGATTGTTAGAACAAAGTTTAAATCTACTACCCTATGTTTAAGTTTTGATGATAACAAAATGAAAAGATATATTATTTATATGATTCATGTATGAACTATTTGCTACCTAAAAATATTACGTTCTGCTTTGCAGAAACTCTGATAGGTATAAACAAGAGCACACTTAATCAGCATCAGAATATTGGTTCGTGACACCAGCATCAGAAGTTGCTATATCAGAATACCAGAATCAGAAGATCAACTCACGTGTATGCTGAAGTTTGATGAACAGAACTGCGCTCAACACTCTGATAAAGAAAAACAACAGTTCATCAGCAGCTAAGCAGAGTCAGAATTAGCCAAGCCAGAACATGCATTAAGTAAGCAACGGTACTGTGCATTGAAAGCAAATTATTACCAACGGCCTCATTCCAGACAAGATCTGCTTAATAAGGAAAGTTTTTTATTAGCATTGAATCAAGAATATTGCTCCAACGTTCAACAATCTCAGTGCTATATAAACAAGACTATGAAGATTGAATTGGCTAATGCTCTCCAACATTTTACACGCCTAAAAGCTGATCATAATCTTCCTTCTCTCAGTTTGCTAAACACTACATATCTCCTTATTCAATCGTTGTTTAGCAATCTAGTTTCATAAGCCTAAGTTGTGTATACATCACAGTTGTGATACAGTTTTGTAGAAAACATTCACACCTAGATTTATCTTCTTTGTAAGAAAGTGTTTCCTTGACAAACCGGGTTGTGGTTTGCATCAAGAAGGCTTTAGCAGTTGTTAAAGCAGTTTGTAATATTCAGTTGAATATAGTGGATTAAGACCTCGTTGGAGAGAGGCGAAATCACCTTGACGGGTGGACTGGAGTAGTTTGAGATCAAACGAACCAGGATAAAAATATCTTGTTCATTGCATTGATTTTCAGTTTTACAATTCAACCCCCCCTTCTTGTGTTTTTCACTTCTTCAATCCTGTCTTAGGGTTTTCCTATGGAATCACCAAGAACCTTGAAGAACTTTTATTTGTATATCTTGTACTTATATGCTTATAACTAACCTCAAAATGTGTATATGTTTTCTCTTGGAATATCATCTTGTAGGTCATGGAACAATTGCAGTCATCTCACCATCTCCTAGCACAGATGATCAAAACTAGGGTTTGGAGTTTAATTAGGAGTTATCTGGATTTTTGGGAAATTCTTGATCGCATACTTATCTACATAGTCATGAGCATCTATCATTGGAAGTTTGATCATCAACTTTCGCTTGAAGGGGTTCAATTGATGAAAAGGGGTAAAATGGTCATTTTGTCAGAAGACAATCAAAATCAGTTGTTGACCAAGTGGACTTTTGGTCAACCATCAATTCAATATACCTATTATCATAATTCATGGTCAATAGTGCAAAAATATCAAGAGGAAGTGCGAATTGGAGATAACTTGTCAAGGAAGTTATTTGAAGTTTTGAAATTTTCCTAAGTATCCATAGGGATGAATTTTGACTGGCTACAACTTTCTCAATTTTTATTGAAAATGAGCACACTTTATATGCCTAGAAAGAGGATGAAAAATCTCCAACTTTGTAGTTTTGGCCACAAGTCAAAAAAATGAAAGGAAAAATTTGACTTCTTCATGTCCATTTTTAAATGACCATTTGGACTCAAATTAAAAAGTTGGCAACATGAAAGTTGTAGATTGAAGTTTTCTCTTCATTTTTCATTCAAGAATCATCTCAAATGGTTAAGTTTAGAGAAAGATATGGTGATTAGGATTTTGATTTGAAAACTGAATTTTTGCCCAGCACAAGGCAAGTCACGCGCGCTAGGCAGTCATTTCATCAAACATGTTATGGGCGCGCATTCATCAATACATTTCTATGTGAAATATTCATTATTTTGAGAAATGTCCAACATTAAAGTTAAATCCCTAAATGTGAGGAACAATTTTGCTTCAGAAAGTTTTTCCAAATTCTCCATAAATTTTGAGATATAATTGAAAGAAGAAGGCATCATGCAAGCTGAAATGTTTTGCCCAGCCAGGCCTCACGCGCGCGCAGAATGCCTAGTCAGGCCTAGAATTTTATCAAACAATTTGTGAGCACACATTCATAGCCAAATATATCATTGATCCAAGCTTCATTTTGAAAAAATTTGAACATCAAAGTTGGAGTATGAAATGTCCTCTCCATTTTTTCTTCAAACTTTTTGACATTTCATGCACCATAGAGGAAGATATAAGGAGGTAAAGGCATGATCGTGAAATGGCAAGACTTGCATTGGAATGCATGGATTTTTTTCGTGCAAGCCAAAGCTCTAGCCCGCTATCTCACATCCCAACTTTTCTGACTTATTCAAAACGCATGCTTTGCACCCTCAAACCAACATAAAACGCGGAGCACCTCACACTCACTTCCTATTTCTCTCATTTTCCTCACTCTCTCATTATTTCCTCTTATAAAGGCAATGTGATTCAACAATTGAAGGAGTTAAGTTAGTAGCAAGCTCTCACTCTCTTTCTCTCTTCATCACAAAGTCAACAATACACTTATCTTTCTCTCTCTCAAAACAAGCTTGAACTCCATTGTTGAAATTTACTTCTCTTCGAAGCTGCCTCCATTCTTGGTCCAGCTCTCATATCTCTTTCATCTCTTCATAATTGGAGCAAGAGAAGCAAGTGTCTCTGGGTTTCTCAACATTAGATCCAGCCAATAGTTAATTTATTTTTCTCTTGAAAGGTAAAATTCAGATTTTGATTTCTCAATTGCTAGCTTAATTCAATGCTTGAGATCTTGCATACATGTTATTAGCTGGCTAGTCAATAGGTCTGATGTATTTGATTGGTTTGATTTGAGCTCCATTGATAATTTGAAGTTTTCTACAAATCATGCTCAAGTTAGCTTTCAGTGACTTTGAGCTCCAATTTCTCTTTGATCATGCTTTGTTTTTGAAATCTAAAAGATGTGTGATGTTCTTATAAATTTGGTGATCATGTTTGCTTTTTGAATCATCTCAAATGGTTGAGAAATAAGAGAGAAATTGAAGTTGGAAGTTGCCTCGATGGAAACTGTTTTTACACGCGTTTTGGGTTTTGGTATGTTGGTAGGAACGATGACGTATTCCTGCCAGATTGAACATGGATGCATTTTATCTTTTACAGTGCATTTTGTCAAGAAAGGGTTAAAAAGCTTCATATATTAATTTTTCTTTTGTTTTCTTAAACTTAATTTTAATTTTTTCTTCATTTCAAAAATTATCAAAAAAATATTTTAAACTAGTTTTTCAGTATATTTCCATAATTTGATTTTTATTTTATTTTTATCATTTTTCTTGATTAAATAAAATCATGTGAATAATTAGGGTTTTAATATTTCTTTTAAATCTTGAATTTTATTTTCTTATATCTATTAAGTAAAAAATCCATAAAGAATATTTTCTGACTCCTCCCTGAGCTTAATACATGAAAAAAATTTGTTTCCTATTTTATAGAAATTTTGGATTATAAATTAAATCATTTAATTGAAGATGTTCAGTTTTTCCTTATTTTTTAATGATTTGTTTAAATAATTTCTATTTATTTTTTCCTTTTGAGATAAAATTCAAGAAAAATACGCTTTCTGATCCTTTTAATTTTTTTGATATTTATGTTATTCTACATCAAATTTATTTGACATTTCGACCTAATTGATTAATTTTTGAACTTATTTTCTTTTTTTAGGGTTTTTTGCTTGATCATGCACATTAATGGGTTTAAATTTCTAACTTCCTATACCTATAAAATCATAGATGAAATTGTTTGGAGTTCTTGAACATGTTGAGGCCATAAAAATCAATTTTTCTGGAATTTTACAATGTGATTTCATACAAATTATTTTCCAAAACCATCTAGTTTAAGGCTTAAACTTGCTAGTTTCCAAGTTTTCATTTCTAAAGAAAATTTCCACCTCAATCCAGGGACTCCAAATTTCATTTCTGACTTTTATAGGACATTAGGAGGTTAGGGTTTTAATTTCATAATTTTTCAAGTCATTTTCATATTTTAAAACTATTTTTTACTTAAGATTGTATATTGAGGTTTTACCTTTGTTTAATGCTTATAATTTCAAACTTTTGCACATGATTCTTGTTTGGTTCTAGAAATAGCATGTGGTACTAACTTGGAGTATATCTTGAGACAAATTCTTCAACATCATTGGATCTTGGGTGTTGATAGGTTGATAAACCAAATCCATTAAAATGGACGAATGATGTTGATGATATTTGAAACTCTAATCCATTCCCTCTTCATCTTATTCCCCTTTCTTATTGTATTACATGTTAAGGGATAATGATATCTATATCATTTATCCAAATATGTAATACATAGATTTCTATTGACCGGCCTAAGGATACCTCTGGACAAGATTTGTAAGAGGTTTTGAAGATCATTCACAGAAGTGATTATAAAATTATTGAACAGCTAGGGCAGACCCTGTCTAAAATCTCCATGCTATATTTACTATTGTGTTCTGAAGCCCATGTGAAGGCTTTAGTAAAGTTCTTGAATACTGCTGTTGTACCCCAAAATTTTTCCTCCCATTTTTACACAAAACATACTCCTAGAGGGCCTCAATTGCTTAAGTTAACTAAGGATTGACCAGACAAATCCTCCTTCTAAGACAATGAGCCTCAAACTAGGGTTAAACTCCTCATCAAGATGGTTGAGTTCTAAGGGTCCCAAATTGTCTCCATTGTCCTAATGCTTCCTCTAGATCATCCATGCCAAGTTTCATTCCTTGCACAACAAGTTTGCTCAATCAACTGCTCAAATGCCTGAAAATCAATTGTACTATGGCAAAAATCAACTGTGGCTCAAATACAGTCAAACTTCAATATTTTTTATCAACATAAATATTTTAAAGTATTGACCATAATTTGATCAAGGTTTGATCATGATTCCTCAAGAAATGATCTTAACTCATCAAAAGTAAAAAATGGCAATTTAGGGTTTCTATAGGAAAAGACAACCAAATTTTGACTAGGCATAACTTTCTCATGCTTTATCAGAAATTTTCCAACCAAGGTTCATTTTTAAGAGAATCAAATTCCCTATAACTCCTCTTCAGCCCTCAAGGTCAAAAATGCTTCAATCAAAGGATACAAGTTCATACATTATAGGTTATTTCAAAAAGTCAACAAAAACACCTTTTGGGTCAAAGCTCCTTACATGAACATGGAAGATCCAATTGAGATGAAACCAAAAGGGTTGTTTAGAGGACATCCTAAGATCTCTAAGAAGTCCAAGAACACCCTCTTAGGATTAAAAATAAGACAGATATACATTGTGAAAGTTGACCAATTTTATGAAAATGCACAAAAGTCAATGTGAGCAAATTGGATTTTTTGAACTAATGGCCGTGGGTTTTGGATATCAAACATATCTGTGATCGGTGGAAATAGAACTGACTGTTTTAAAGTTGGTTCGCGAAATGTCGCGGTAAGCAAGAGTCGCCACCGTCTTTTATGTTCTCCAACAAGGAAAGGACAAAAGCACAACAAAATTCCTTTTCGAGATGTTTCTCGGTTCGGGAGGTAGATTATAGAAAGGGAAGGTGTTATCACCCTTTCTATCTGTGGTTATCCACGGGCTCTTAGGTACTTGCTCACTATGTTTTCAAAAAATGTTTGCTTTTCTTGTGTTTGTGGGTTTTGAAAAAAGTTTAGTTTGAAAAACTTCTAGGTAACTCTTGTATCAGTCCTCAAGAGTGTATGAAGTGTTTGTTTGAAAACTTTTTGAAAGTGTAGGTGCGAAAAGTTGTTTTTGTTTTTTGAAAGAGCAAGTACCCAGGAGAAATCTACCTACTCTAAGGAATTAAGCTGTGTAAGAGTCCTTTAGACAGTACTATCCCACTATTGAGAAGTAGGTAGCACCGTCGTTGGAGTTATTCAGGTCAATTCGATTATAGGGACATGTGTGGTCACCAAAGCAATAGTAGGACGCCTTAGCGGTAACCCTAATGTCCTAGATCCTTTTTATCTGAGGCAACTGTTTCGAGGCAACTGGATCTTTAGACAGGAGGGCGACCTCTAAAACACCATATACTTGACGACCACCTCGAGGCAACCAAGTGAGGCGTACCCTAGGAGTGGCATGTGCATGTGTGTCAGGTTTCAATTCATATTATCTTTGCACATGTATTATAGTGAGCTACGAGTTGATTTTATTTTTCAGACAAGTCTTGCATGCATAATTAACAGTTAATAGTTGTGCGTAAAATAAATTGCGGAAAGTAAATCTACGCGATTACAAGGCGTCGGGTATTTACATCGCCAAAAACATAACCCTTGAAAAGTAAATGCGAGAAAATAAAAGAAAGCGATAAAAGTCCTAATTATCTATTACATTCTCGGAACAGTTACATAAATATAATCAAAATAGGATTTAAAAATAAATATGCGCGTGAAAGATTGAATCGGGAAAAGTCTTAGGGTTTTGACCCTTTTTTGAGAAAAGAATGGAATTTTAGTCCTTTTTGAAATTAATTCAAATTAAACCTAATTTACTAATTAATTAATTAATTAAAAGAAAAAGTGTTTTTTAGTGTTTCTTATGTTTTAATGAAAATAAAATAAAAGGAATTAAAATTGTCAAAAGAAAAACCCTAATTCTATATTAATTTTATTTATTATGAAAAAGATTAAAGTTAACCTAATTTAAAACAACTAAATTAATTAATTACATTTATTTACAAAATAATAATTAATGGTAAAAATAATAAATAATAAAATAAATAATATTTACATTTTTAATTGTCTGAATTTATTATGAAAATAAAAGTTTGTTAATTAAATAGTAATAATATTAATAATTAAAAATTAGTAAAAGAAAATAAAAGGAAAATTATGAAAGAACCAGGGGGGTGTTGGGCCCTTTAGGAGGTTTGTTCTGGAAATCTAAGGCCCATTAACATCAAGCCTTGTTGACTTTCTGGAATTGTCCCCGCTGGCTTTGACCAGGAGCATGGTGGTCATCCACTTTTTGACCATTGAATTGGTATTGTGAGACACATGGCATGATGTTGCTGGGAGCGCATGGTAGGACGCTGTTGGAAATCTGCATATAATCAGGTTATGCAAAATATGAACAAATATTGGGTGGACCTGGGAATCGAACCCAGGTCCCAATGGTTGCATGCCAGCATGTCTTCCACTAGGCCAACTGAACGCGTTTGTTAATAGAATAAACAACAAATATAATATTTGAAAACAATCCATATGCTTGGAAAGCAACAAAATTGCGCGCTGCTTTTTGAATTGCCCAATGACGCTTCACCACATCATCATCTTCTTCCCTAAACCTGCAAAATATACGTTAGATAGCGGGGGTTTTTAACCCCCACAAACTGTATCGACCAAAAATAGCGAATAGGCGTAGGATGAATATAAATTGTTCGCGAGGGTCTCAGTGTGTTCGTCTCGTCCTGACGGTTTCAACTATGGGTCTTTCAAAGATTAATTTTTCCTATATCACAAAGCCCCAATTTGAGAGCTTGGAAACCCTAAAATTCATCAATGGCAATTTCTGTTTCAGGGCATTTCAATGCAATTAAATCACACCATTAGCTTCATATGAGTCCTATGAACACAAAACAATCAACAAAACATGTCAAATGCGCATGAATAATGAGATGCGATTCTGAAAAATATGTGCAAACCGTTAAACTGTTTTTGATGATTCTTGTGGCTTTAGTGCTTGGTTTCGATTGCAATATGTTCCTGGGGACCCCTGCAATGTGTTAGAATCAATTAAAAGTATTGAATTGGCCTTGAAGTGAGAAAACAGTTTTCAAGTTTCTTGAAAAAATTCAATATGGCTATAGCTTTTTGCAGCAGCTTTTCACGTTCCATGCATTAGGGTTGAGTTCTGTATATATAATGGACTGAATTTAGGTTAAATCTTTGACCAAAAATCCATGGAATTATGGTTTGTATATTTGATTGAAAATCAAATATTTTTCAATCTTTTTGATTGAAAAATCTTGCCAAACTTGGATATCATTGTCCCCTTGATGTGCACACGAAATCTCCAGCATATATTGGTCATCTTTGCTTCATGAAAAGATTGAAAAACCATGTCTTGATATTTTCCTACATTTTAAATTAATTAAATGAATTAAAATCAATTAAAAATCCAATTAATTAATAAAAATAAGAAAATAAATCAATTTAAGCTTGATGGGTCGTGCATAGGCCTTGGATAAAGTTTCAAGAAGGAATTTGAGGCCCATTAGCAAAAATGATGTGTTTTGAGCAAAGTTGACTTTTGCAAATTCACAAAAATTTCCCAACTTCTCCAATGCATATCTTGCTCAATTTTGATCATATGAACATGTTCTAGGACATTTTGGAAAGGTCTTGAAGTCCTCTAACCAATGCCTTTGGTCCCATGTCATTTGGATTTACCAATCTCAATTTATGGTCTTTGACTTAAAGTGCATTTTTGTTGACTTTTGAAATTGACCTATAATGTAGAAATTGATAACTTTTTATGAGAGCATTTCTTGGACTTGGAATGTGAGGATGAGTTGTAGGAAATGTCATCCCCTTCAAAATGAGCATTGGATGGGATTTTTCTGATGAACCATGAAAAAGTTATGCCTTGTCAAGATACAGTTGACTTTTCTACTGTCCAAAAATAGTAACTTTTGCATCTTTGATGATTTTTGAGACATTCTAGTGGAATCATGATCAAGACTTGATCAAATGATGATTGTGAGCTCAAAATAAGATGTTGACCAAAAATTCTGACTTTTGACTGCCAAATGACCATTTTGCCCCTACAATTGATTGTAGAGCAAATGGAGCTTTTGACTGTGCAACTTGGGGCTGTGAGCCTTGAAACTGGACATGTAGATGCTTGACAATGTATATAGGCATATGAGTCTTGATTTAACCATTGAAAACCTCAAATTCCTTGAAAGAAACAAAACCCTAATTTTGACTGGCTTAGGAGGCATTTGGACTGTGCAACCCTTGAGTAATCTGGAACCTATTGAAGATGATTCTTGACAAACTTTGAAGAATATGGGAGGGAAAATTTTGGGGTACAACAGTTGCCCCTGTTCAATCTTCTTAAACCTGAGGATGTAGATTGGCTTGCGTGCCTTTCGTGATCCAAAGGTGGAAGATGATTTAACACTAAAGTGCCCAGAAATTTCACTCGCATAGTAGAATATCAGCAATGTGATGTCGGGAATGGGCTTATAGATGCAATTTGGAGATATGATGGATATGAGGATGGGCTTATAGATGCCATCTGAAGATGTGACAGAATCTTGTCGGGAATGGACTTATAGATGCCATCTGGAGATCGTTGGTAGAAATGTGATCTTGTAAGTTGAACGAGGGAACCTGTGTAGGGTTTCCTAATGATGAGCTCGTGTAAAAATGCATCTTGAAAAGAAGGAAACCTGTGTAGGGTTGACTAATGATGAGTCCGTGTGAAACTGCATCTGAAATGTAGAAGGAACCTGTGTGGGGTTACTTTGACGATGAGCCCGTGTAAAACTACATCTGGAGAGAGAAAGGGAACCGGTGTAGGGTCGCCTCATGATGAGTCCATGTAAAATTGCATCCTGGAAGAAGGAAAACCTGTGTAGGGTTTCTTGATGACAAGTCCGTGTAAAACTTCATCTTTGGAAAGAGAGAACCTGTGTAGGGTTTCTTGGTGACGAGTCCGTGTAAAACTGCATCTGGAGTTGAGAAGGAACCGGTGTAGGGTTACTTCGGGATAAGTTCGTGTAAAACTTCTGGATGAACCGGGGTAAGGTTATTGCGAGAAAAGTTCGTGTAAAACTTCAGGCTGAACCAGGGTAAGGTTACTTTGAGATAAGTTCGTGTGAAACTTCAGGAGGAACCGGGGTAAGGTTATTGCAAGAAAAGTTCGTGTAAAACTTCAGGCTGAACCGGGGTAAGGTTACTTTGAGATAAGTTCGTGTAAGACTTCTGGATGAACCGGGGTAAGGTTACTTTGGAGTAAGTTCGTGTAAAACTTTAGGAGGAACCGGGGTAAGGTTACTTTAGAATAAGTCCGTGTAAGACTTCAGGATGAACCGGGGTAAGGTTATCTTTACGATGAGTTCGTGTAAAACTTCATCTTGGAACTGAGGAGGAACCGGTGTAGGGTTGCCTGAGGACGAGTCTGTGTAAAACATCGTCTTGGAAGGGAGAAGGAACCTTAATGATGAGTCCGTGTAAAACTTCATCTTGGAAATGAGAAGGAACCGATGTAGGGTTGTTTGATGATGAGCCCGTGTAAAACTACATCTGAAGTTGAGAAGGAACCGGTGTAGGGTTTCCTGATGATGAGTCCGTGTAAAACTTCATCTGAAAGGAGAAGGAACCGGTGTAGGGTTGCTTCATGATGAGTCCGTGTAAAACTACATCTGAAAGAGAAGGAACTGGTGTAGGGTTTCCTGATGATGAGTCCGTGTAAAACTTCATATGAAAGAGAAGGAACCGGTGTAGGGTTGCTTCATGATGAGTCTGTGTGAAACTACATCTGAAAGAGAAGGAACCAGTGTAGGGTTGCTTCATGATGATCCAGTACATAATTGTCCTGTCTGGTTTCAGGTATTAACCCATGATCAGTCGTCCACAAAATTTTCCTGGCTTGTTACAGGTGTTGATCCGGAACTGCAAAGGTAGATGGTAATCATCTTTTGATTGACCTTTTCCTGAAAAGGCAAACATTAGTTGTATGCAATGTCATGATGCACGAACTGCATGATATTAAGATGTTCTCAAGAATAAATGACATTTATGTTGTATGATGCGTATGCATGTCAGAATGTATGAAGATGTGATGTTTTTGAATGTATTTTCGTCTTGGGAAAATAAATCCTTGACGGATGCTGGGAGCTTGTTAAATCCTGGGCTGATGTTGAAGAGTAGAGTTCTTCGTTTCCGCTGGGGATGATGAACAAAGATGACTGCAAGAATAAACCTGTAGGAGAAGATGACTCTGTTGAGGAATAAACCTGGTGAGGATTACTCTGCGGGGAATTACTCTATGGGGAAGAGATACTTCGCTGAGATTTTGATGATAACTCCGCTGGGGATACCGTTGATAAGCTCTATTGAGGGATTTGATGAACTCCGCTGGGGATAGGAAGAACTTCGCCAAGGACGGTCTTTCCGTTGTAATTTGCTGAGGATAACCCAGTTAGGCTCTGGTGAGGGATAACCTTTGAACATGGTCGGGGAGAGATATTTGTACTCTGCGGGGGATAAGCTTCCAGAATCTACTGGGGATAAACTTCCAAAATCTACTGGGGAGGATGATTCAACTCTCCTGAGGAAACTTTTTGGACTGCACTGGGGAATGGCTCCGCTGGGGTGTCTGGTATTCCGCCGGGGAACAATCTTATATTAAGACTGTCGGGGATGCTTGCTGAGTAACATCTGCATACTCCGCTGGGGAATGTTTATATTTTCTGGGGGTACCCAACTTCCTTAGGGATGACAGTAGACTAACTCTGCTCGGGGAGAGTGTTGCTGATTTGCTAGGGATATGGTGCCTTTTCAGGGATGATGGGAGACCAGCTCTGCTTGGGGGAGTATTGCTGAGTCTTGTCTTGCTCTGCGGGGAGTGGAGGTAACTTGGTCATGTTCTTCAGCTGAACTTACCTTGGTACCTCGGTGGATAGAGCAACCAGATCACTTAGACAATTCTTATTGCCCCAGTTTCTGTGGGAGAAAAAGGCCTATGAGGAGCTTGATAACTGCCGATTGACAAATCTTCTTCGGGTAGACGAGATGACAAGATGACGGGACATAGTCCTACGCTTTGAGCCCTAATTTTTGCCTGGACCGCCCTTTTGGGTTTTCAGTCCATCGGGATACCCTTTTTTGCCCAAGCCGCCTTTTCAGGTTTTCGACTTGCCGGGTGTACAGATTTTTTCTTTTCATCCCTTATTTTTTGCCCGAACCCTTTTGGTTCGCCGGGAAGCCCTTATTTTTGCCTAGGCCAGTCAACCTAGCGGGTCTTTGATTATGCCTAGTATTTTTTTGACTATGTCCACTTTCTCAGAGTGCAGGAAGTTGTCACTGTCAGTAGTGTTGCGTTGCCATATTACCAGAAGATGTTTGGTTGTGCAAGATTCTTTGTTGGAATTCATGTCCAATGCCCCAAGTGACTCAGGTGGAGATTTGCCCCTGGCTATTTGGCATCTTGAGAGATTCCTTGAATCTTGACTTGACTGCCCCAGATGATGGACAATGCTCATGACATGCCTCTGGATTGGAAGTGTTTTTTCCACTTGAGGTGACTCTTTTTTTGTTGAGAAGGTTTTTGTTCATTGGATATTCTTCGTGTGAATTTCTCTGCTGTTTGAACAAATAGTCATATGCAAACAATGTTATTTAAAAAATGCAAAGCTTATGTCCGTCTTGAAGTTTTTGAAAATGCATTTTTCAGTAAAACAAGTGAACTTTTGTAAAATGTGATGTCAACTCAGGATTTTACAGCAAGCCCTACAGGAGTCAGGATACCTTTTGTAACAGTATGCTTTCGAACTAACCCATGCTTCAGCTAGGACTTTTAAGGGTTATAACATGGCCTGGTTCACGGTTTAAGAAACAAAGGATAAAGGCTCAAATTTTATTCGTACCCACCCGTTCTTCGTGATGTTCTTCGATCCTAAACTCGGCTAATCGTGCATTAGATCTTGTTTGAGTCTTTGCTCTGATACTCCGGTGATGGTTCGGATACTGATAGTTTATTTTGAATAGGCAGTCATTTCTTTTTTGTGGAGGGTTTGTAGGACCTCTTTCTTTTCGATTTTATTATCCCTATTTTTTTTTTGCCTGAACTGTCTCTTTTGTGATTACAGTCAGCGGGATGCCCCTGTTTTTGTATGTCTCCTTCATAGGTTTTGACTTATTGGGCTTTTGGTTTTTGAAAGATAACGACTGCCTGTCTTGACAATTATAGGGAACCATCACTGTCTTTTGTTTTGGAAGGACTCCTTTGATGCCATTTATTTTGCACCTGGATCAACTGAGAGAACTACCCTGCCCCAGGTTATGATCAAGGGTTTTAATTTTTGAAAAGAAAAAACTCCAACTTCTTTGGCTCAAAGGGGTTGACTAGGGATTATCCTCCTTATAACTCCATTGTTTAGGGTTTGAAACAATGCCTGTACCTCATCAGCGGGGTTTGTCCAAAAGCATACTGTAAAGATCGTGGTATCGTTTTCGTCATCCTCCCTCAAAAGGCTTAGAATTTTTCAATCGAGAGTTGAACATCACAAAAAAAATAAAAGCAATTTTGAATATAGTAAACACAATTACTTCAAAACAGACACGTGTAATGCATTAATGAAATAAGAGAGTTTGACATGAATAAATGTTTGAACAATCAAAGAAAAATACAACTTGAACATTCGAATGAACAAAAGTTTTTTTCAATCCTAGCCATGTTTTGGCAAGGGAGCAGTGATCACATTAGGAGTCTCAGAAGGCTCGAATTCGATCTCCTTAGCATCAATCATATTCTGGATCTTGTATTTCAGCGCCCAGCAATCATCAGTATCGTGCCCCGGGCTACCAGAATGATAAGCACACCTCGTATCTGGGTTGTAGTTTGGAGAAGAAGTCTTAGGATTTGCAGGAGGGTTTATCACCGCGATCAGATTCATCTTCAACATGTGCTGCAGTGCTTGTGACAATGGCATGTTGATGTTGGTGAACTGTCTTTTAGGCTCGCCCGACCTTCGTTGATTTCCCTTTTGCTGTTGTCGGCATGGCGCAGAACCAGAGACCAGGACTGCCCCTACGTGTTGGTCACGACGACTCTTTTGACTGTATGCAGCATTGGACTATTTCTTCCCACTGTAAGGCTTTTTATGAGCATCAGAAGGTGCATCTTCTGGAATCTTCCCACTTTTGATGCCAGCTTCAATTCTTTCCCCAGTCAAGATAAGGTCTGTAAACCCAGCAGAAGAATTTCCAATCAGATGGTTGAAGAACAGACCAGACAGGGTCCCCAGGAACATATCAACGGGCTCACGGTCAGTCAAAGGTGGCTGCACCCTTCCAGCCAGGTCTCTCCACTTTTGTGCATACTCCTTAAAGCCTTCACCTGTCCCTATTGACATGCCCTGGAGTTGGGTACGCGTAGGAGCGAGGTCGGAATTATACTGATACTGCTTATAAAATGCAGTAGCCAAGTCCTCTCAGTTACGAATGCTGGCTCCATCCAGCTGATAGAACCATTCAAGTTGAGTCCCTGAAAGACTATCCTGGAATAAATGGATCCATAAATTCTTGTCAGCTGTATAAGGTTGGATCTTCCTTAGGTTTGAACGGAGGTGCAACTTAGGACAGAAAGCTCCGTCATATTTGGCAAAAGCAGGTGCCTTGAATTTATGTGGGATCACCACCCTAGAAGATAAGCCTAGGTCTCCAAAGTCTAACCCGGGCACATGTTGAATCTCCATAGCACTTAGGCGGTCCTCCAGCTGTTTGTACCGGTCCTCAGCAGGAGGGTACTGTTCATCATTGTAATCCGTCTCGTTGTCGGAGACCACGGGACTAGGAACCGTTCTCTCTTGGGGGCTATCTTTCCCTACAGAGGAAGTAGCCAGATCAGCCTCATTTTGGAGTCCATTCCCAAATCTACGTCCAGTGTTGAACAACACAGTCCTCTTCTTCTTCTTCTTCAGAATCAGAGTCTTCAACTCCTGTTGACCCTGGGCTAAGCTCATGACCAACTCTTGGAATTGGGCGTTCTGGGCCTGGAGGGCCTTGATAGCTTGTTCAGCGGAAGGTTCAGTAGACATGACGATTGCTGAAATAAACAACGAAGAAGGTAAGAGACCTGTAAAAAGGGTACCTGTAATGCAATGATATATATGATATGCAATGTTTTCAAGGATCTCACGGGGTAGACAAGAAAATTGTTAGAATTTGAATTTTGCAGCTTGATTGAAGGAACTTCATGTTGCTGAGAGTCCTTCTTCAAGGGTCAAGGCTCACCATATCGAGTGGGTCATAGCCCCTGACTCAAGTCATCATGTTTTGATCTCCAAACAATCTTGGCTAGAGGAAAATAAATCCCCTTTGCCCCTTGCTAGACATTTTGATTCATCATGACCTGCATCACAGACCCTTGAGATCCTTGAAATGGGTTAGTCCTTATGCAGGATGTATGCAATGGTATGATGGTATGATGTTATGCTATGCGTGGAATGATGTAAGTAAACCCTGTTATGAGCCCAAATTAAGGACTGTAAACAAAACCTGCAAGGAACTCATGTTGTCAGATAACAAGAATGTGCAAGTAGTTCAAGTTTGAAGGCACACAAGTCACACAAAGACAGCCCTTAGAGTTTAGGCCAGCATGAAGTTTAGGTACTACCCTCTTGAATTTGGTGGGCTCAAAACCTATCCTATCAAAAGTAATTGGGTTCTAAGGAGCTCAATATCATTGGGTTGTTTTCTATGTTCATTGTTTTGATTTAGCCACTGAACTGGCGATCAAAATATTCCAAGAAAACAACCCTCAATGAGTGTAGTGTCGAGTATCTACTGACTTCAGACTGCACCAAAGTCGGTCATCTCACTACCCCTAAAGAGGCCAGGATGGTCAAGTAAGGTTCCTAAGGTCAGTTGATGCTTCACGACACCACGCAGAATCCCCGTACTCTCCTTGACTTGAGTCAAGGGTTACCGGTACTCACCAAAGTTCCGCATCAACGTAGCAACTGCTTCAACCATGTCGGTATACCCCGCACAGTTCCCTCACAGTTTGTTGCTACTTCTAAAAGGGTATCCCCAGATCCGGGTTAGGATCTATGAAACTCCAAAACAAATCCACAATATTAAAGCAAACAACGCATACAATTGAAAACATAGAATGATCTAATCCTAAGGTACACCTCACTTATAATATCCCCACCAGAGTCGCCAGTTCTGTGATCGGTGGAAATAGAACTGACTGTTTTAAAGCTGGTTCGCGAAATGTCGCGGTAAGCAAGAGTCGCCACCGTCTTTTATGTTCTCCAACAAGGAAAGGACAAAAGCACAGCAAAATTCCTTTTCGAGATGTTTCTCGGTTCGGGAGGTAGATTATAGAAAGGGAAGGTGTTAGCACCCTTTCTATCTGTGGTTATCCACGGGCTCTTAGGTACTTGCTCACTATGTTTTCAAAAAATGTTTACTTTTCTTGTGTTTGTGGGTTTTGAAAAAAGTTTAGTTTGAAAAACTTATAGGTAACTCTTGTATCAGTCCTCAAGAGTGTATGAAGTGTTTGTTTGAAAACTTTTTGAAAGTGTAGGTGCGAAAAGTTGTTTTTGTTTTTTGAAAGAGCAAGTACCCAGGAGAAATCTACCTACTCTAAGGAATTAAGCTGTGTAAGAGTCCTTTAGACAGTACTATCCCACTATTGAGAAGTAGGTAGCACCGTCGTTGGAGTTATTCGGGTCAATTCGATTATAGGGACATGTGTGGTCCCCAAAGCAATAGTAGGACGCCTTAGCGGTAACCCTAATGTCCTAGATCCTTTTTATCCGAGGCAACCGTTTTGAGGCAACTGGATCTTTAGACAGGAGGGCGACCTCTAAAACACCCTATACTTGACGACCACCTCGAGGCAACCAAGTGAGGCGTACCCTAGGAGTGGCATGTGCATGTGTGTCAGGTTTCAATTCATATTATCTTTGCACATGTATTATAGTGAGCTACGAGTTGATTTTATTTTTCAGACATGTCTTGCATGCATAATTAACAGTTAATAGTTGTGCGTAAAATAAATTGCGGAAAGTAAATATACGCTATTACAAGGCGTCAGGTATTTACATCGCCAAAAACATAACCCTTGAAAAGTAAATGCGAGAAAATAAAAGAAAGTGATAAAAGTCCTAATTATCTATTACATTCTCGGAACAGTTACATAAATATAATCAAAATAGGAATTAAAAATAAATATGCGCGTGAAAGATTGAATCGGGAAAAGTCTTAGGGTTTTGACCCTTTTTGAGAAAAGAATGGAATTTTAGTCCTTTTTGCAATTAATTCAAATTAAACCTAATTTACTAATTAATTAATTAATTAAAAGAAAAAGTGTTTTTTAGTGTTTTTTATGTTTTAATGAAAATAAAATAAAACGAATTAAAATTGTCAAAAGAAAAACCCTAATTCTATATTAATTTTATTTATTATGAAAAAGATTAAAGTTAACCTAATTTAAAACAACTAAATTAATTAATTACATTTATTTAAAAAATAATAATTAATGGTAAAAATAATAAATAATAAAATAAATAATATTTACATTTTTAATTGTCTGAATTTATTATGAAAATAAAAGTTTGTTAATTAAATAGTAATAATATTAATAATTAAAAATTAGTAAAAGAAAATAAAAGGAAAATTATGAAAGAACCAGGGGGGTGTTGGGCCCTTTAGGAGGTTTGTTCTGAAAATCTGAGGCCCATTAACATCAAGCCTTATTGACTTTCTGGAATTGTCCACACTGGCTTTGACCAGGAGCATGGTGGTCATCCACTTTTTGACCATTGGATTGGTATTGTGAGACACATGGCATGATGTTGCTGGGAGAGCATGGTAGGACGCTGTTGGAAATCTGCATATAATCAGATTATGAAAAATATGAACAAATATTGGGTGGACCTGGGAATCGAACCCAGGTCCCAATGGTTGCATGCCAACACGTCTTCCACTAGGCCAACTGAACGCGTTTGTTAATAGAATAAACAACAAATATAATATTTGAAAACAATCCATATGCTTGGAAAGCAACAAAATTACGCGCTGCTTTTTGAATTGCCCAATGACGCTTCACCACATCATCATCTTCTTCCCTAAACCTGCAAAATATATGTTAGATAGCGGGGGTTTTTAACCCCCACAAACTGTATCGACCAAAAATAGTGAATAGGCGTAGGATGAATATAAATTGTTCGCGAGGGTCTCAGTGTGTTTGTCTCATCCTGACGGTTTCAACTATGGGTCTTTCAAAGATTAATTTTTCCTATATCACAAAGCCCCAATTTGAGAGCTTGGAAACCCTAAAATTCATCAATGGCAATTTCTGTTTCAGGGCATTTCAATGCAATTAAATCACACCATTAGCTTCATATGAGTCCTATGAACACAAAACAATCAACAAAACATGTCAAATGCGCATGAATAATGAGATGCGATTCTGAAAAATATGTGCAAACCGTTAAACCGTTTTTGATGATTCTTGTGGCTTTAGTGCTTGGTTTCGATTGCAATATGTTCCTAGGGCCCCCTACAATGTGTTAGAATAAATTAAAAGTATTGAATTGGCCTTGAAGTGAGAAAACAGTTTTTAAGTTTCTTGAAAAAATTCAATATGGCTATGGCTTTTTGCAGCAGCTTTTCACGTTCCATGCATTAGGGTTGAGTTCTGTATATATAATGGACTGAATTTAGGTTAAATCTTTGACCAAAAATCCATGGAATTATGGTTTGTATATTTGATTGAAAATCAAATATTTTTCAATCTTTTTGATTGAAAAATCTTGCCAAACTTGGAGATCCTTGTCCCCTTGATGTGCACACGAAATCTCCAGCATATATTGGTCATCTTTGCTTCATGAAAAGATTGAAAAACCATGTCTTGATATTTTCCTACATTTTAAATTAATTAAATGAATTAAAATCAATTAAAAATCCAATTAATTAATAAAAATAAGAAAATAAATCAATTTAAGCTTGATGGGTCGTGCATAGGCCTTGGATAAAGTTTCAAGAAGGAATTTGAGGCCCATTAGCAAAAATGATGTGTTTTGAGCAAAGTTGACTTTTGCAAATTCACAAAAATTTCCCAAATTCTCCAATGCATATCTTGCTCAATTTTGATCATATGAACATGTTCTTGGACATTTTGGAAAGGTCTTGAAGTCCTCTAACCAATGCCTTTAGTCCCATGTCATTTGGATTTACCAATCTCAAGTTATGGTCTTTGACTTAAAGTGCATTTTTGTTGACTTTTGAAATTGACCTATAATGTAGAAATTGATAACTTTTTATGAGAGCATTTCTTGGACTTGGAATGTGAAGATGAGTTGTAGGAAATGTCATCCCCTTCAAAATGAGCATTGGATGGGATTTTTCTGATGAACCATGAAAAAGTTATGCCTTGGTCAAGATACAGTTGACTTTTCTGCTGTCCAAAAATAGTAACTTTTGCATCTTTGATGATTTTTGAGCCATTCTTGTGGAATCATGATCATAACTTGATCAAATGATGATTGTGAGTACAAAATAAGATGTTGACCAAAAATTCTGACTTTTGACTGCCAAATGACCATTTTGTCTCTGCAGTTGATTGTAGAGCAAATGGAGCTTTTGACTGTGCAACTTGGGGCTGTGAGCCTTGAAACTGGACATGTAGATGCTTGACAATGTATATAGGCATATGAGTCTTGATTTAACCATTGAAAACCTCAAATTCCTTGAAAGAAACAAAACCCTAATTTTGACTGGCTTAGGAGGCATTTGGACTGTGCAACCCTTGAGTAATCTGGAACCTATTGAAGATGATTCTTGACAAACTTTGAAGAATATGGGAGGGCAAATTTTAGGGTACAACAATATCCATGGACTTATTCAAGACATCTAAATCCATTATTTTATTTTTATGATATTTATTTTTATGAGATTTATTTTTATGAGATTTATTTTTATTTATTTCAATTTTTATTCATTTAAATCTTAATAAATAAATAAAAATAGTAAAATGTTGAATTAAATCCCAAGTTTTGTTTTATGATCAGATCATGCGCCTAACATAAGAATATTGAGTCAAAGTTTCGTGCAAGGGTTGATGGGAGAGAGATGAGCAAGATTTGGCCAAATTTGGAAACATCAAATTCTAAGATGTAAATCAAATCCCTTTCATCCAATCTTCAAGATTCATTCCACATTCGTTAACCTAATGTGATTCACTACATATACACAACAATTCCAGACCTAAAGGGACACGCAGCTGCTGCCAAAAAACCCTCTTACAAGCTTGAAATCTCAAGGAAAAGTGCCAATCGGATTCAGAGTTACAAAGAGATTCAAAGCATTCTGAAGCTTGCAATCAATTTCTGGAGGTACTCTGAAGCTAGTTGCATCACTCCCAAGCGCCAAAGCCCCAATAATCGTACCCAACACCATCACGATTTGCTCTCTTTTTTTAAAAAATATTATGATCATATGTGCATCATAAATGAATTTTGACCATGCATTCTTGATTATGTGAATGATTAGAATCTATTTGAATCGTTAATTGCTCGTTTTGATGTATGAATAACGATATGCCATTGTTAGGGTTTTGACCTGTGATTTAGGGCTTTCGGATACATGCAAAATTAGGCTAAAAGATGAGTGTCATCGTGCTTAGGAGATCAAACCCAATCGATCCATGGCTTTAGACTGAATTTATATTACGTGTTGTAAATTTTGAGAATGGCAGGTACTATAGTGACAGACTATGTCCGTAGGTAAAAATGCAGAAGCAAATACGAAGGAGGAGTGGGGAAGATGATGGTTAGGCGTAGCCTGGTTGGCTATTTTGAACCAGCACGCGCTTTTTGTTTTCTTATATTGGGATCCTTTGTTTTCACATATATATTTTTTGTATTATTATATTAACGAATGATCCAGTGGCATAGTTGGTAAAGGTAACGCGTTTGGAAGAGAGAGGACCTAGGTTCGAGACCCAGGTCCAGCATTTTGCTATTTTATGAACAATTCTTGCAAGTTCGAGTGGGGTACATGGCAAGATGTCCATCCCGCGCTCTTACTCTCATCCATTAGATCATCCATTGATCCAGATCTAGCGCCCAACAAGTATTCCCCATGGTGTACCTTCCTAGCACAGCATCACTGGATCTCACGCTTGCACTGGACCAACAGATCTGGACTTTGGCCCAATTCAACAACCTCACCCCCCAGTCTTGGTTTCACACCCCCCTTTCAGGCCCATTTCTCTTCTTTTTTTATTTATTCTTTTTAGTTTTATATTACTTTGTTTATTCATTCTTTTTTATCATAAAATCAGAAAATTATCACAAAAAAATAGGACCTAGTTTTTTTAATAAATTAATTTTTGCAAATTAATTAATTTCATCAACTTTAATTTGTTTCATTAATTAAAATTAATTAGAAAAATTAGGTTAAATTTCAAACCTTTTCATAAAAATCCAAAAAAAATATTTGAATGTTCAAATTAGTTTTTTAGGTTTTTGCACTTTTTTTCAATTTAAATTCTCACGCTTAATTATTTTTGCCGTACGATTTATTTTTCATTATTAATGAAATTGCTTCGAGATTGTAATAGTTTTAGTTAGGTTATTTACTGTCGTTCCCTATTTACTGTTTAATCCCCAAAGTTTTTGGTCATGTAATCCCTAATCCCCGAAGCCTTGTAATAATTAGATTTATTTTTCGGCTTTTACTTTCTGCAAATATATAAACAGTTTAGATGTACGCGTAGGATTGTATGAAAAAGATCAATAATTTGAAACAGTAGAAAACCATGACTGTGCAAAGATAAATATCTGAAAAAAACACACTGCCGCGCACTTGCACCCCTAGGGTGTTACCTCACTTGGTTGCCTTCGGAAATAATGGTCATGTCCCTCGAAACATAGGGATACTCTTAGCAAAGACCCTCGGTTAAAATTGTCATAAAGATCATAGTCCCTAAATGTCCCTCGGGTTGCCTACGAGAAATGATCTTATGATGATAGTCCCTTCGAAATGCTAAGGTATCCTTACATGTTGCCTCCAATGACCGTATGTCCCTTTCGATAGTCCCTCAAAAATCCAACGACTAGAGTTACCTACTCATTAATAGTAGGATAACACGGTCTAAAGGATAGGAGGAAAAGAACGCCTTTTTTCGAGTAGGTAGATAATTGTTAGGTACTTGCTCAAAATAATCTTTTACACCATACACTTTCAAACATAATTTTCAAACAGAAATTTCAAAAATGCTTTATCACACTCTTGAGGACTGATACAAGAGTTACCATAAAGTGAAGCGCCGCACTAAGGAATTTTCAAAGCTTTTCAAACACACAAACACGAAAGAAATTTTAGAAATGAGCAAGTACCTAAGAGCTCATGGAAAACCATGGATTGAAAGGGTTCTAACACCTTCCCTTTCCATAATCTACCCGCGTACACAGAAATCTCAAAAAAAAGGTATTTTTCTGTTCTTTTCACCCTTTCCTAATTGGATAAAAGAAAATTAGATGTCGACTCTTGCTTACCGTGACATTTGCGAACAAAAAACACAAACCAGTATTAACAGTCAGTTCTGCCACCATATTACAGAAATGGCGACTCTACTGGGGAAAATTATAAAGTGGGGTTTACCTTAGGATATAGGTCATTTTAATTGCTTCTTTGGCTTGTCTTGTTTGATTTACTTTTAAGGGTATCTGTTTGGGTTGTTTGGATCCTAAACCCGGATCGGGGAATTCCTTTTAGGTAAGTAGAAATAAATTGTGAGGGAGTTGTGTGGGGTATACCGACACGGTTGAAACAGCAGCTACGTTGATGCGATACTTTGGTGTGTACCGGTAGCCCTTGAGTAATCAAGGAGAATACGGGGCCGCTGTGTGGTACCATAAAGCGTCAACTGACCTTAGCACCTTAATTGACCAACTTGGCTTTTTAGGACGTAGTGAGATAGCCTTCTTTGGTGTAAACCCAAAGTCGGTTGATACTCGACGCTACACTCATTGAGGTTTGACTCTTGAGTTTTGTTTGGTGGAAAGTCAATTGTCTATCGGAATGAAATTTAGGGGAAAGATCGATGATATTGAGATCCCTTAGAACCTGGTTACTATATTTAGGATAGGTTGAACCAACCCAACTTCAAGAGGGTATTACCTTAAAACCCATGCAAGCCTTAAACCTAAGGTCTTTGTGTGATTTGCTTGTGTTTGCTATATCTGCTATATTTGAGCTTAATCATGACATCATAACATAGCATATCATACTAACCATTTCAAGGATTCTTAGGGTTTATTTTTGTCTTGTTTTGTAGGACATGGCCCTCGCCCGCAGATTCACTATCCAATTCAGTCTGGTAAAGGTACCTCCACATCTTAAGAAGTTAGTATCAAGGGATCCTGAAAGCTCTCCCTTCACTGAAAGACATGGTCGACTTCTCAGCTTGGTCACCTCAAACCCTGATGAAGAAATGTTAAAAGTGCTCTTTCAATTCTTTGACCATGTACATCACTGCTTCACTTTTCCAGATTACCAGTTAGTGCCTACTATGGAAGATTTTTCTCTGTTACTAGGGGTGCCTATCCTTAACAAGGTACCTTTAATTGGTATAGAAAGAGACCCTAAACCTGAAGATATTGCTAAATCTCTATCCTTACAACGGTCTGACGTAGTAGCAAATTGGGAAACCAGGAGAGGTGTCAACGGTTTTTTGGCTAAGTTCTTGTTTGAGAAAGCTCATCATTTTTGGGATACCCTGGACTTACAAGCTTTTTAATAGGTGTTATCCCTTCTCATCTATAGGTTACTATTGTTTCCTAATTCAGACCATCTCATAGACGTGAATGCGGTTAAGGTTTTCCTGTCACGCAATCTGGTACCTACTCTGCCTATAGATATCCTACATTCTCTGCATACTCACAATATAAAGAAAAGAGGGACCCTTTTGTGTTTCACTCCTATTTTGGCTAGGTGATTTATTTCGCACCTACCTCGATCCGTCTTGAAGAATGAACATGGTTTGAGATGGTTTCATAGGCTAATGAATCTTACACATTCAGGTATTCATTGGTGTCCTCGATCCTCGGAGAATTCCCTAATGTCCCTCTCTTAGGAATTAGGGGAGGAAGATTTGAAGGCCCTTATTATGAAAGATAGCATGAAGAATGCGAAGAAGACCGCTAGTGTGGTAAACCTGGGAAGAAGATTCAAGGTACCGTTGAAGCAAATGGTTGATCTGACTTCTTCATCCAAGGAAGGAGAGAATCAAGAGGGTGAGACAAGGGAGGAAGACCCTAGTCCAAGGGACTCTGATAATGACACTGATTACAATGAAGAGCAGTATCCTTCGGCTGACGAAAGGTATAAACAGTTAGAGGATCGTTTGAATGAAATTGAGATCCAAAGAGTACCAGGGCTGTATTTTGAAGAGCTGGGTTTGGTATCTGGGGTTGTCATCCCACAGAAGTTCAAGGTTCCAGTATTTGCAAAGTATGATGGGGTTTCTTGTCCCAAGATTTATCTTCGTTCTTATGTTAGGAAGATTCAGCCTGACACTGCTGATAGGAACTTCTGGGTCCATTTCTTTCAAGACAGTCTATCCGGGACTCAACTTGAGTGGTTCTATCTACTGGAGGGAATCAATGGCCACAACTGGGAAGATCTGGCTGCTGCTTTTTATAAGCAATATTAATATAACACTGACCTTGCATCTACCCGTACTCAACTCCAGAGTATGTCCATGGGTGCAAGTGAAGGTTTTATGGACTATGCTCAGAAGTGGAGAGATTTGGCAGGGAGAGTCCAACCCCCTTTGTTTGATAGGGAGATGGTGGACATGTTTCTTGGTATGCTATCTGGTACATTCTTTAATCACTTGATTGGTAGCTCCTCAGCTGGTTTTACTGAGTTAATATTGACTACAGAAAGGTTAGAAGTTGGGATCTAAAGTGGCAAGATCCAGAAAGACACCTCTTCAAGTACAGTGAAAAAGCCATTCATGGGTAAGAAGGAGGTCAATGATGTTTACAATCCAAGAAGTCATAATAGAACCGAGAACCGTTCAACAGTAGGGGTTGTGATGATACCTACGCTTGTGGCTACTCAACAATGAAACAATTGGCCAAGGGTAGAAAGACCTCAAAGGTATTTCACCCGGATCAATATGACATTGTCTAAGGTTTTACCCCATCTGTTAAAATCTAATTTGGCAACCTTAAGGGAGGCTCCTAAGAATCCAAACACCACATCTCCTCGTTACTATCCAAACGCTTGGTGTGCTTACCATTCTGAGAGTCCAGGCCACGACACAAACGACTATTGGGCTCTAAAGAATAAGATACAGGATCTGATCGAAGCAAAGGAGATTGAGTTTGATTCTCCTGAGATGCCTAATGTCATAACTGCTCCCATGCTCAAGCACAACTGTGGTGTTAATTCTGTTGATACTAATCTATTTGTTACTTCTATTGATGAAGTTTCAACTCCTCTCATGACCGTCAAGAAGAATTTGTTGCTAGCTAGTTTATTTCTGAGTTGTGGTGAAGGTTGCCACATGTGTTTATCTCTACCTTCTGGTTGTTATTTGCTGAAGGCAGGTGTTCAGCGCCAGATGGATAACAAAGATATTTTTTTTGAAAAGACTCCGGTTCAAACTGTTATACATGAAGATGTTGTTATCATAACCATTTCTGCTAATCCTTTCAAGGACTCCTCCAAAAGACCTGCTAGGATTACACCTGCTCCAAGAATTGCTCCATTAATAATCACTTTTCCTAACCCTATATCATACTCCTCAGACAAACTATTCATTGGAATTATGGTGCTGACATTTACTACCATGGTGTCAAGCAGGATTTGTTAACCATTAAAGACGAAAAAACTAAAGAGGTTGATCCCGATATCAGTAACATTATCAGGACCAACAAAATTACTAGAAGTGGAAGGGTTTTCTCTCCCGAGATCTCCCCGAAGACTGTTGCTAAGCCTGTTGTTATTCCATATGTTGTTCCAGATAGTACTCCTGCTACTACTCCCATCCTTACTCCAGTTGTTACCCCTGCCGATGAGTCATCTGGGACTCGGGGAAAAGAAGTTTTAGGTGAGCCTGCCCGGACGAAGGCACCTAGATAAGTTATTTTGGAACCCTCTAAACAAGAAATAGAGGAGATTTTAAATATAATCAAGAAGAGCGACTACAATATGGTTGAACAGCCGAGGAAGACCCCTTCGAAGATATCAATGTTGGCTCTATTATTGTGTTTTGAGGCCCATGCAAAGGCTTTGGTTAAATTTCTCAAGATGGTGCATGTGCCGCAAGAAACCTCCGCTGACGAATTCGAGGACCGTGTGGCCAGTTTGACTGTTGATAATGGGTTGGGTTTTTCTGATGCTGATTTGACACCCAAGGGGAGAAAGAATAATGATGCTTTGCATGTCTCGATTGAATGCAGGGGCACTACTATGGACAATGTGCTAGTGGACACTAGATCGTCATTGAATGTTCTGCCCAAGAAGGCTCTTGATAGTCTAGATTGTGAAGGTTTGACCTTAAATCCCAGTAACATTGTGGTGAGGGCTTTGGACGGTTCAAAAATAATGGTGCACGGGGAGGTGGACATCCCTATCAAAGTGGGTTCCCAGACCTTTGAATCTACCTTCTACGTGATGGATATCAGGCCATCTTATTCTTGTTTGTTGGGTCGTCCTTGGATCCATGAAGCTGGAGTCGTTACTTCTACACTACACCTAACATTGAAGTGTCCAGTGAAGGGAAAGATTGTCACTGTGCATGGTGAATAGGAGTACATGGTAAGCCATCTGAACTCTTTCAGGTATGTGGAAATGGACGGTGAGTTCATAGAGACCCCTTAGCAAAATTTTGAAGAGGTTCCCCAGACTATCGCATCAATCGAGACTATTACTAGTGTGCCAAAGATCACCAGACCTCCTTTGAAGATGGCTTCTCTCAAGGACGCCAGAGCAGTAGTTGAAGAAGGTGGGTGTACCATTTGGGGATAGCTCCCAGATTTTCCTTACAAAACTGACAAATTTGGTTTGGGCTTTACTACAGGAGCTCAAAGGGTTGTTTGACGTGCTCAGGATGGAGGACCTCCCCTACACATTAGCAATAATAGGGGTCAATGCTATAGAAGAAAATGATGAGGATTTTGATATTGACAGTTGGATATACCCTACTACCAACGGTGGACCGAGTAACTGGACGACCAAAGATTTTTTGTCGATTACTTTTGTTCAGGAGTAATTTTCTTGATTGTTTTTTGGATTTTTAATAAACAATATAAACTTTATGGCCTTGTGTCTCCCGAGGCACAATGGTTTATTTGTGAGGGTTATTATATGTCATTATCATATGTCATCAATAAAGCATTGGACGTTTTTGCATACAAATTTTGTGCTCTCTATTTTTCTTTTCTACTGTTTACTTTATCGATACAGATATGCTCTTATATACACTCACATATCAAACTGTAGATCCATATCCACTCTGGATCCCATTGATAACAGTTATGCTATTGCTGGTTATAAGTTCGAAAATTCGATCAACCAAGATGAGGACGAAGGTGAGGAAGATTGTGAAGTACCTGGAGAACTTGCTAGACTGTTGGAGCAGGAACAAAGGGCTATACAGCCTCATGAAGATCCAGTTGAGACAACAAACTTGGGAACAGAGGTAGACATAAAAGAAGTCAAGATCGGCACAAATATGGAGATTAAAGTCAAACAGCGGTTGATACAAATGTTGCATGACTATGTCGAAATCTTTGCCTGGTAATATGAAGACATGCTAGGACTGGATACAGATATCGTGGTTCACTGACTACCAACTAAAGAAGATTGCCCTCCGGTAAAGCAGAAGGTCCATCGCATGCGCCCTGAAATGTCAGAGAAGATTAAAGTAGAGGTAATGAAGCAATTCAACACCGGGTTCTTAGCTGTCACTTCTTACCCCAAATGGGTTTACAACATGGTGTTGGTTCCTAAAAAAGACGGTAAGGTACGGATGTGTGTGGACTACAGAGATCTGAATAGAGCAAGCCCCAAAGATGACTTTCTACTCCCCCACATTGATGTCCTAGTTGACAACACCGCGCAACACAAGATCTTTTCCTTCATGGATGGTTTCTCTGGTTACAATCACATCAAGATGGCACCTGAAGATATGGAGAAGACAACCTTCATCACTCAATGGGCACTTTCTGCTACAAAGTGATGCCGTTTGGATTAAAGAACGCTGGGGAAACCTATCTGCGACCCATGGTCGCCTTATTTCATGACATGATTCACCATGAGATAGAGGTATATGTGGATGACATGATAGCCAAGTCTCAAACTGAGGAAGAGCACCTTGATCATTTACAAAAGTTGTTTTCTAGGTTGAAGACGTACAAGTTGAGGTTGAATCCGAACAAGTGCACCTTCGGGGTAAGGTTTGGTAAGTTGCTAGCTTTCATTTTCAGTGACAAGGGAATTCAGGTAGACCCTGCAAAAGTAAAGGCTATACAAGAGATGTCAGATCCTTGCACTGAGAAGGACTTCAGAGGCTTTTTGGGACGCCTAAATTACATTGCCAGGTTCATTTACCATTTAACTGCTACTTGTGAGCCAATCTTAAAACTCCTAAAGAAAGATCAAGTGGTAAAGTGGAATGACAAATGCCAGACTTCTTTCGAAAGAATCAAGGAATACCTTCAAGAACCACCAATTCCGATGCCTCCGATTGAAGGAAGACCTTTGATAATGTACTTAACGGTGTTAGACAATTCAATGGGGTGTGTGTTAGGGCAGCATGACAAGTCTGTTCAAAAAGAGCGTGCAATATACTACATTAGTAAAAATTTTACCGACTGTGAGGCAAGATACTCACTGATCGAGAAAACTTGTTACGCTTTGGCTTGGGCTGCTCGCCGACTGAGATAGTATATGTTGACCCACACTACTTTACTGATATCTAAGATGAATCTGATCAAGTACATCTTTAAGAAGCCTGCTCTCTCTGAAAGAATAGCGAGATGGGAGATGATCTTAACCGAATACGATATCCAATACACGACCCAGATAGCAATAAAGGGAAGTGTATTAGCTTATCATTTGGCTCATCAAGCCGTGGATGACTACCAGTCCATGAATTTTGAGTTCCCGGACGAGAATATTATGCTAGTAATTGACTATGAAGAACCTGGACCGTATGAAGGACCTGAAGAAGGATCACGATGGACCATGGTTTTTGACGGAGCCTCGAACGCACTCGGCAATGGCATTGGTGCTATAATCATATCCCCTGAGGGTTGTCATACTCCTTTCACTACCCGACTATGATTCAATTGTACTAACAACATGGCGGAGTATGAAGCATGCATCATGGGTCTCAAAGCCGCTATTGACCTGAGGATCAAGTTCTTGAGCATTTGCAGGGATTCAGCCTTGGTGATAAGTCAGATCAAAGGAGAGTGGGATACGAAGCACTTGAATCTCATCCCGTGCAAAGAAAACGTGCTGACATTGCTTCCACATATTGAGGAGGTAACCTTTGAACATTTTCCACGAGAGGAGAATCAGTTAGCGGATGCTCTAGCTACCATGTCTTCTATGTTCAAAGTAAGATGGGACAATGAGGCACCTCAAATCAATATTGAGAGGTTGGAGGAACTAGCATACTGCTATGAGATCGACACTAAAGGATTAGCAGACAAACCTTGGTTCCATGAGGTGAAAAGATATCTTGAGGCTCAAGAATATCTCGAGGGGGCATTTGTCAACGATAAGAAATTTCTGAGAAGGTTCTCCATGAAATTCTTCCTCAGTAATGGAATCCTCTACAAGGGCAACCATGACTCTACTCTACTTCGGTGCGTAGATGAGAGCGAAGCGGAGAGGATTATGACAGATCTACACGAAGGTACCTTCGAAACCCATTCAAGTAGACATACCATGGCTAAAAAGATCCTACGGGCAGGATACTATTGGTCCACTATGGAAGCAGACTGCTATAAGCATTCCCGAACTTGCCACAAATGCCAGATCTATGCTGATAAGGTGCATGTACCTCTGATTCCATCAAATGTCTTAATGGCTCCTTGGCCCTTTGCAATATGGGGCATTGACATGATCGGAGAGATTAGACCTACCGCTTCCAATGGGCATCACTTCATCCTGGTGGCCATTGATTACTTCGCGAAGTGGGTTGAAGCTACCTCTTTTGCTATTGTTACCAAGAACGTTATGGCGCAATTTATCAAGCATAACCTGATCTGTCGGTACGGTGTGCCAAAGAGGATCATCACGGACAATGGTACAAATCTTAACAACACGTTGATTACCGAACTCTGTAAAAAGTTCAAGATCCAGCACCATAATTCTTCCCCTTACCGACCGAAGATGAATGGCACTGTGGAGGCTGCTAACAAGAACATCAAGAACATCATACAGAAGATGACAATTGAAGAAGTGAAAAACACAAGAAGGGGGGTTAAATTGTAAAACTGAAAATCAATTGCAATGAACACGATATTTTTATCCTGGTTCGTTTGATCTCAAACTACTCCAGTCCACCCGTCAAGGTGATTTCGCCTCTCTCCAACAAGGTCTTAATCCACTATATTCAACTGAATATTACAATCTGCTTTAACAACTGCTAAAGCCTTCTTGAAGCAAACCACAAACCGGTTTCTCAAGGAATTACTTTCTTACAAAGAATTGAAATCTAGGTGTGTGAATGTTTTCTACAAAACTGTTTATCACAATTGTGATATTACACAACTTAAGCTTATGGAAACTAGATTGCTAAAATAATTGAGTAAGGAATTTTGGAGCTTTTAGCAAACTGAGAATAAGAAGATGATGAATAGCTTTTAGGCGTGGAAATTGTTGTTGAGCATTAGCCAATTCAATCTTCATTGACTTGTTTATATAGCATTGGAATTAGTGAACGTTGGAGCCATAATTTTGTTTCAATGCCAATAAAAATCTTTCCTTATTAAGCAGATCTTGTCTGGAATGATGTCGTTGGTAATAACTCATCTTGAATGCACAGTACCGTTGCAACGAAGGCGTGTTCTGGCTTTGGCTCATTCTGACGCAGCTTAAGTGCTGATGAACTATTGTTGTCTTTATCAGAGATCAGAGTGTTGAGCGCAGTTCTGTTCATCAAGCTTCAGCATAAGCGTGAGTTGTTCTTCTAATTCTGGTATCTGATATAGCATCTTCTGATGCTGATGTTGATATCCAATATTCTGATGCTGATTATGATGTTCTCATGCTGATACCCATAAGAGTTTCTGTAAAACAGAAAGTAATTTTTAGGTAGCAAATAGTTCTTACATGAATAACATAATTAATATATCTTTTCATTTTGTTATCATCAAAACTTAAACTTAGGGTAGTAGATTCAAACTTTGTTCTAACAATCTCCCCCTTTTTGATGATGACAAAAACTAGATATTTTTTAATTGAAAATAGCGTGAAAAAGTATCAGAGATAACTAAATGATAAGTTGCATCAGAATTAAATAAGGAGTTATCAAAGATAAGGGATAAAGAGATATCAGAGATATGATCGGAGATACTCCCCCTGAATTTATTACTTCCCTTTTTAATTCCGAGAGTCTTCAGGATCAGATCTTTATTGAATTGTTGAGCGTCAGAATATTGGAGCTTTGACTATCAGAACTTCAGATTAGAATATCAGAGCTTTGCTTTGGATCAGAGTATCAGAGTTTTGGGCTTCAGTGTATCAGAGAGCATTCTTGTACCTGTAGACTTATGCAAAAACAGAAAACATATTCAAGTATATCAGAGTTAGAATGTTTGAGACTTTTTGTCTCAGTAATCCGTTATTGAAAAATATCATTCTTGTTCTCCCCCTTTTTGCCAGCAATCAAAAAGTGTAAGTGATGTGCTAAAACGATCAGAGCAGAAAAACTTGTTATATTAAAATATTCAGAGCCAGACAAAACAGTACAAAAGATATTCAAAGAAAAACATTGAAAATATCATGAATGAAAAACTAAGGTTGGGGAGGAAAGCGTGTGAACAGAGTCTCCAGCATTGCCTTAATCTGATCAGCAGTTTCAGTCTGCTTGTGCACCATGCTGACTACTGTATCTATCTTGCTGTCTTGCACGTCCATCCTTTCCTTCATCTTCTGATCATTTTCATCCATTCTTTGCTGCAGACGAATATCATTCAGCTTTAGCTCTTCCAGAGTCTGTCTGTCCAAGGCAGCTTGAGAAACATCAGAAGCAGGGAGCTTCTAAGAGCTTTCTGCAACATCTTCAGCTTGTCTGACCTCTTCAGCTTAAATAGTCTGATCTTCTACTTGCTGAACTTTTGAAGCTGGGTGCTTCTCAGACCATGGCTCACTATCCAGAAGGAGCACGTCTTCCTGTGGCAGCTGACTTTTAACTTCCTTCAGCAGCTTGCTGAAGTTCTGTTGTGCCTGCTCATAGTTGATATCTTGCAACTTGAGGGCTTCAGCACGTACCCATATTCTGAAACGTGTCCAGAGCTGGTCTGAGGCAGCAGGATCAATCATTCCAGGACAGACTTACTTTAGAGAAGCAATCCATTGCTGCAAACCTGTTTCAAAATTCACAATGCCAGAGCCAACATCTGGCTGTTTTGGTTTTGGAATGGCTATTTTGTGTTTGAGATCAGCAAGACGGTCAAGGATTGTTAAATCGATAAAGGTCCTGCTGGGGTCTTCTGTAGTTTGTTTGGGAGATGTTTGTTTGGGAGATGGAGTGGGAGAATCAGAAATAATAATTGGACTGTGTGGAGTTTTTGGAGTATTTAGAGGGGTAGTTTCTAGCGAGGATGGCAGCTGGGCCATGGTTACAGTTGTTCCACATGGCAGCTGAATTGCCAGAGGTTGTGGCTCAGAGGATTGAGGAGAATGAGGTTCAGGAGATGGAGTTTCAGAATGATGAAACTCGGGTTGAGGAGGTGATGGTTGAAGTGATGGTGGATGAATTTCTGGTTGAGGAGAGGGAGGAGGAATTGCTGGTTGTGGAGAAGGAGGTGGAATTTCTAGTTGTTCAGGAATTTGTGGTTCTTCTAGTATGGGTGAGAGAGGTTGTTCTGGTTGAGGAGAGTGGGTAATTTCTGGTTCAGTGTTTGGATTATTTGAGAGGTGATCAGAAACACGTTGATCAATGTCAGACAGAACTTTGTCAAGTTCTGATGTTGTTGAAGTTGTTGGTTTGGGATGTTTGGTGCGGGATCTTCTGAGAGTCAGTGACTCAGAAGGGTCATCTTCTGGTTCGGTTTCATCAATTGTTGGTATGGGGATTGGAATTTCATGTGAAGTTGGGGTTGGGATTGATGTTGGAATAGCAGAAGAATTTAAAACAGAAGCAGCAGGTAAATTACCTCTTTTCTTGGGTATCTGCTGGGATGATCCTTCTGAAGTGGCCTTCCTTTTCTTCGTCTTCTTTAATGTAACTTCTGGTTGAGGTTGGTGCAGATCTTTGATATTCAGCTTGGGATCTGTACCATCAGCCTTGCACGCGTCCAAGTATCTGAGAACCACCACTGGTTTAGATTCCATCTCAGAAAATAATGGAAAGTCGTCCAGAGGGACTCTTCTGCTGGTGATGTCAGCAAGAGGAGTAACGTTGGGCTCCTTTCTGATATTCTCTATTAGTTTCATTTTCTTCAGATTCTTCGCGTTCAGAGGCTTGCCAACAGTTGGTTCAATAGTGCTTAATTCTTGAGTTTCTATGAGGTGCTCTATCAGCCTATTCTCAGTCAGAATATCTGATATTAACCTCCCAAAGGGTATCCAATCCCTCTTGGTTCTTTCTTCTTCCCTGGTCTCCTTGACGCTGGTCCTGAGGTGATTAAACAGAAGATGAGCCAAGTTGATTTTTACCTTTTGATTAATAAAATAGATCAGAAACTGATGATCTATATTTATATAATCAGGGGAGCTTGTTGGCTTCCTGTGATTAAAACACCCCAAAATGATCTTCGCCCAAACTCTGTGGTGATCCTTTAAGTCTCTGATCTTGCTGTTGGGCACCCCAAGGGTGAAAATCTGTTCTGCTATGACACCCACGTCAGAGCATCTTTCAGCCATATCAATACAGCGGACGCCACCGCCACTGTAACCAATCAATTTTGCTATGTGATCCTCAGTGATCACAATCTTCTTTCCCATTATGTAGGAGGTGACTTGATGCGTTGATGAGGACGCATGAATCCAGAACTCCTTGACCAAAGCTGGGAACGTTGGTCCAACCAACCTGTCAAAATATCTCTCCCATTTCTGTGCCCTAACTTCTTCTATCAAGTCAAATCCATTTTCTTTCATACCGTTGAAGTCAATAATTAGTTCAGACAACACTTCCAAATTCTTCACTGGTGTAAGGAGTGTTCTGAAAGGAACTTGGTACTGTTCAGAGGAATCTTTCTTCTGAGAACCTGCAGAAGCATTGCTGGAGGTTGCCATGTTCACACTTAGGGTTTTTCTGAGAAAAATGAAAACTGGGTTTCTGTTGAGAGAGAAAAAACACACAGAGAAAATGCAGAAAAATATTTGAGAGATAATGAGAAACCGTAAAGGATTAATGTGAGAAGTTAAAGTTCTTAAATAGAATTCAAAATACTTTTTGAAAGTGTAAACGGTTTCAAGAAAGAGAAATAAAATCATGATTACGTTTTAAAACATGATTACTTTCATTTAATGCTTGCTGATTTTGGGGGATTTGAGAAAGATACTTGAAACGGTTACCAGACATGTGTCTCAATGCACCCAATCAGCATTTTGCCTTCTCAGAAGCGTGCACGCGTTCTGCTTCAGAGATTTGCTGATGATTGGATGACACTTGTTTGATTTAGTGAGCAGCACGTCTATCCTTTAGCTGAAACGCTCAGATCTTTAAGACTAGCATCTGATGCAATCTGCATGTTCTATCTTTCTGAAAGGAGATTGATCAGAAGTTCACAGTAAAACAAATACATTCTGAAAGATAATATATGGAATTAAAACATTTTCACTCTCGGCAGATTTTCATACTGAGATGTTTCAGAATGAAATTGAATCTATCTTCAGAAAGGGGTTTAGTGAAGATATCAGCCCATTGATGGTCTGTATCAATAAATTTTAAGTTCAAAATTCCTTTCTGAATATAGTCCCTAAAGAAATGATGTTTTATTTCTATATCCTTAGCTCTAGAATGTAAAATGGGATTCTTACTTAAGCAAATAGCAGAAGTATTGTCACAGAGTATAGGAAAGTTACTCTCAAAAATCTGGAAGTCTTCAAGCTGACTTTTCATCCAGAGCATTTGTGTGCTACATCCTGCTGCTGCTATGTACTCAGCTTCTGCTGTTGATTGCGCAATTGTGGATTGCCTTTTGCTGGACCAAGAGATCAGATTTTCTCCCAGAAACTGGCAGCTTCCAGAAGTACTTTTACGCTCTACTCTATCTCCAGCAAAGTCAGCATCGCAGTAGCCTACTAAGCTCTAATCACTAGATTTTCTATAAAATAAACCCAGATTAGTAGTACCTTTCAGATACTTGAAAATTCGCTTAACAGTTGTTAAGTGAGATTCTCTAGGATCTGATTGGAATCTAGCACAAATACATACGCTGAATAAGATATCAGGTCTTGAAGCTGTCAGATAAAGGAGAGAACCAATCATACCTCTGTAGACCTTCTGTTCTACCTTTTTGCTTACCTCTTCTCTTTCCAGAATACACGTGGGATGCATTAGAATCTTTGATGGCTTACATTCTGAGAGGTCAAATTTCTTCAGAAGATCTCTGACATATTTGCTCTGATGAATGTAAGTTCCCTCTGGAGTTTGATTGATCTGAATTCCTAGAAAGAATTCCAGTTCCCCCATGAGGCTCATGTCAAATTCTGCCTGCATACACTTAGCAAATTTTCTTCCAAGAGAAGGATTAGTAGATCCAAAAATAATATCATTAACATAAATTTGACAGACTAAGATGTCATTCTTAACTGACTTACAGAATAAGGTAGTGTCCACCTTCCCTCTGGTGAATTCATTTTCTAACAGAAAGTTACTTAGTCTTTCATACCAAGCTCTGGGAGCTTATTTCAGACCATATAGTGACTTCTTTAGTTTGAAAACATGTTCTGGATGTTTTGTATTTTCAAAACCAGGGGGTTGGTGCACATAAACCTCTTCTTCTATATAACCATTTAAGAATGCACTCTTGACATCCATCTGATACAGAGTGATGCCTCTATTAACAGTAAATGAAATTAAAAGTCTGATAGATTCTAACCTGGCGACTGGAGCAAAGGTTTCTGTATAGTCTATCCCCTCTTGCTGACTATAACCTTGTGCTACCAGTCGTGCTTTGTTTCTGATGACTTCACCTTGTTCATTTAGCTTGTTTCTGAACACCCATCTTGTTCCAATGACGTTGAATCCTTTTGGGCTGGGAACAAGATCCCATACGTCATTTCTGGTGAATTGATTCAGCTCTTCTTGCATTGCTAGAATCCAGTTGTTGTCCAGAAGTGCTTCATCAATAGAAGAAGGTTCAATCAGAGACACAAGTCCCATGAGGGTTTCTTCAGATTTTCTAAAGCTTACTCTTGTTCTGATTGGATCTTCCTTTCTTCCTAAGATAGTTTCTTCTGGATGATCCAAGTTGCTTCTGGGTAATCTCTTCTGAGGTTGATCAGCAGCTGTTGTAGGATTGCTAGAAGTGCTCCTTTCAGACGTTGAAGGAGTGTTTGTGTTGAGAGCTTCTGATGACTTGTCTTCAGAACTTGTAAATTCAATTTCCATACCTGCAAGAACTTCATTCTGCTTTGACTTTTCAGAGTCAAGCTTATCATCAAAACGAACACTGATTGATTCTTCCACAATCTGTGTTTCTGTATTGTATACTCTGTACCCTCTTGAGCGTTCAGAGTATCCTAACATAATACACTTCTGTGCTTTAGAGTCAAACTTGTTCAAATAATTCTTTGTATTTAACATAAAACAGGTACATCCAAATGGATGAAAATATGAAATGTTGGGCTTTCTGTTCTTCCACAATTCATATGGAGTCTTTTCCAGAATAGGTCTTATTGAGATTCTATTCTGAATGTAGCACGCTGTGTTTATTGCCTCTGCCCAGAAGATCTTAGCAACATTTGTCTCATTGATCATGGTTCAGGCCATTTCTTGCAATGTTCTGTTCTTTCGTTCTACAACTCCATTTTGTTGGGGAGTTCTAGGACAAGAGAAATCATGCAGAATGCCTCTGTCATTAAAGAATGACTCAAAATCTTTGTTTTCAAACTCTCCACCATGATCACTTCTGACTTTAACGATTCTAAGATCCTTTTTATTCTGAACTTGGTTACAGAAGGTAACAAACACAGAGTGTGACTTGTCCTTGTGTCTTAAGAACTTTACCCATGTCCATCTGCTATAGTCATCTACGATTACTAACCCATACTTCTTGCCACTGACTGAAGCAGTTTTAACTGGTCCAAATAAGTCAATGTGCAGAAGTTCTAATGGCTTAGAGGTAGAAACAACATTTTTAGATTTAAAAGAAGGTTTTGCAAACTTGCCTTTCTGACATGCTTCACACAGAGCATCTGAATTGAACTTCAAATTAGGAAGTCCTCTAACCAGATTGAGTTTGTTAATCTAAGATATTCTTCTCATACTAACATGCCCCAATCTTCTGTGCCAGATCCACTGCTCGTTGTTAACAGAAAGAAGACACTTTACATTCTGACTTTTCAGTTCAGAAAGTTTGATTTTATAGATGTTGTTTTTCCTCTTTCCATTAAACAGGATAGTCCCATCTTTCTGACTAACAACTTTACATGATTTTTGATTAAAGATTATATCATAACCGTTATTACTTAATTGACTTATGGATAACAGATTATGCATTAATCCATCTACTAGCAGAACATTATTAATAGAGGGAAGATTTCCATTACCTATAGTTCCAAAGCCAATTATCTTTCCCCTCTGATTGCCTCCAAAGCCAACGTGGCCTCCAGGCTTAAGTTCCAGGCTTTGGAACATATGCCTTCTTCCCATCATGTGTCGTGAGCAGCCAGAGTCCAGGTACCATGACTGGTGTTTCTGATTTGCTGCTAAAGATATCTGCAACATGTATTATTTTATCCTTAGGTACCCAGATTTTCTTGGGTCCTGATTTGTTAGATTTACCAAAACTCTGGTTGAATTTTGGTTTCACAGAATACTTACTGCTAGTGTATTTAATATCATGTGTGTGACCATACACAAAATGTGAGTTCAGAGGAGTGTGTTTAATGGTTAAATCCATGACATTCTTTGGTGTAGGAACCTTACCTTGGTATCCTATTCCCTTCCTGCCGTTTCTGCTAACTCCATAGATCATTGAAGCCATTTTGCTTCTATCTATGCTTTTAGCAAGGAACTTCTGGAAACTGTGATCATACTCCTTGATGATCTCATCAGCGCTGCTGGGAGTTTCAGAAATTGGTTCCTTCTGAGAGTTTTGTAAAGTATTTTCTAGTTTTGAAATTTTATTTCTCAGCTCAGAATTTTCCAATTTAAGACTCTCAGTCTTATCAGAGTCAGATTCAAGATTCCTTTTCAGGTTTCTGAATTTAACTCTAATCTGCTGGTACCTTTCCAGGATTTCATTAAGGCTTTCAACAAGTTCAGCCTTAGTAAAATTAATTTCAAAGTCAGGAAATACCTCTTCTGTGTCTGATTCAGAAGCTTCACTATCTTCTGAAATGTTGGCCATGAGAGCTATGTTTGCTCTCTCATCATCTGATTCTGAGTCAGCTTCAGACGAGTCAGAGTCATCCCATGTAGCCATGAGACTTTTCTTCTTTTCTCTTCCAAACTTCTTTTTAGGCTTTTCCCTCTGAAGCTTTGGGCAGTCACTCTTGTAGTGTCCTTGCTCATTGCACTCATAGCAGATGATGTCCTTGGTGTTTGGCTTTCTGCTTCCTGAGGAGCCTTCAGATCTTCTGTATCCAAGGGAAGAATCTGTCCTTCTGTATCTGGAAGAAGACTCGTTCTGATCAGATCTTCTAGGATTCCTGAACTTCCTTTGCCTCTGCTTCCACAGTTGATTTACTCTTCTGGAGAGGAGGGAGAGTTCGTCTTCTTCTGATGAGGATCCATCAGATGTTTCTTCCACTGCCTGCAAACCTTTAGACTCAGATTTTTTGTTAGATTTTAATGCTAAAGGCTTACCTTTCTTCTGGGGTTCATCAGCTTCTAGATCTATCTCATGACTTCTGAGGGAGCTGATAAGTTCCTCCAGAGAAATTTTGTTGAGATCTTTTGCTAGATTCAGAGCTGTAACCATTGGCCTCCACTGCTTTGGTAAGCTTCTGATGATCTTCTTGACGTGATCAGCAGTAGAGTATCCCTTGTCCAGAACCTTGAGACCAGCTACCAGAATCTGGAATCTTGAGAACATTGTTTCAATGGATTTACTTTCTTCCATTTTGAATGCCTCATACTTCTGAATAAGCGCAAGAGCTTTTGTTTCTTTGACCTGAACGTTGCCCTCATGCGTCATTCTAATTGGGTCAAACATGTTCTTTGCGGTGTCTCTGTTAGAGATCTTTTCATATTCAGCATAAGAGATGGTGCTGAGAAGGATGGTTCTGGCCTTGTGGTGATTTATGAAGTCACGCTTTTGTTGGTCAGACATTGTTTTCCTATCAATCTTCTGAACGCTTGCATTCACAGGGTGCGTGTATCCATTTGTCACCATGTCCCACAGATCAACATCATGTGCCAGAAAGAAGCTTTCAATTGTCTTTCCAGTAATCAAAATTTTCTCCATCAAAGACTGGAGGATTGTCGCTGAATCTGTCTCTGTCCTCATGGTTGTCATTGCTAGTGTGTGAATAAGTTCCTGCCATTGTGTTTTTCTGACGCTGGATCTTGTACTGACACGGTTAAGTGTTTTACCTCAGAACCAGGCGCTCTGATGCCAATTGAAGAAGTGAAAAACACAAGAAGGGGGGTTGAATTGTAAAACTGAAAATCAATTGCAATGAACACGATATTTTTATCCTGGTTCGTTTGATCTCAAACTACTCCAGTCCACCCGTCAAGGTGATTTCGCCTCTCTCCAACGAGGTCTTAATCCACTATATTCAACTGAATATTACAATATGCTTTAACAACTGCTAAAGCCTTCTTGAAGCAAACCACAAACCGATTTCTCAAGGAATTACTTTCTTACAAAGAATTGAAATCTAGGTGTGTGAATGTTTTCTACAAAACTATTTATCACAACTGTGATATTACACAACTTAAGCTTATGGAAACTAGATTGCTAAAATAATTGAGTAAGGAATTTTGGAGCTTTTAGCAAACTGAGAATAAGAAGATGATGAATAGCTTTTAGGCGTGGAAATTGTTGTTGAGCATTAGCCAATTCAATCTTCATTGACTTGTTTATATAGCATTGGAATTAGTGAACGTTGGAGCCATAATTCTGTTTCAATGCCAATAACAATCTTTCCTTATTAAGCAGATCTTGTCTGGAATGATGTCGTTGGTAATAACTCATCTTGAATGCACAGTACCGTTGCAACTAAGGCGTGTTCTGGCTTTGGCTCATTCTGACGCTGCTTAAGTGTTGATGATCTGTTGTTGTCTTTATCAGAGATCAGAGTGTTGAGCGCAGTTCTGTTCATCAAGCTTCAGCATAAGCGTGAGTTGTTCTTCTAATTCTGGTATCTGATATAGCATCTTCTGATGCTGATGTTGATATCCAATATTCTGATGTTGATTATGATGTTCTCATGCTGTTACCCATCAGAGTTTATGTAAAACAGAAAGTAATTTTTAGGTAGCAAATAGTTCTTACATGAATCACATAATTAATATATCTTTTCATTTTGTTATCATCAAAACTTAAACTTAGGGTAGTAGATTCAAACTTTGTTCTAACAACAATGACATACAAATACTGGCATGAGATGTTACCATTTTCTCTTCATGGTTATCGCACCTCCGCACGAACATTAACAGGGGAAACACACTACTCTCTGGTATATGGCATGGAAGTTGTCCTTCCTATTGAGGTCCAGATCCCTTCTCTGAGAATCATGAAGGATGCAGGTCTGAACGAAGATGATTGGATCCAGACTCAACTTGATCAACTGAATTTGATTGATGAAAAGAGACTTACTGCTGTCTGCCATGGACAAATGTATCAAAAACGGATGATCAAGGCTTTTAACAAAAAGGTCAGACGCTAAATATATCAAGTCGGGGATCTAGTGATCAAGCGCATGATACTGCCGCAAGGTGATCCCAGGGGAAAATGGGCTCCCACATACGAAGGGCCATTTGTGATCAAAAATTTTTTTCCTGGTGGAGCCATGATTCTGACCACCATGGACGGTGACGACCTTCCTCTCCCTGTCAATGCAGACATAGTGAAAAGATACTACACATAAATAAGACCCGCTAGGTTGACTAGCCTAGGAAAAATAAGGGCTTCCCGGGGAACCAAAAGGTTTCGGGCAAAAATTAGGGATGAAAACAAAAAAAATTGTACACCCGGCAAGTCAAAAACCTGAAAAGGCGGCTTTGGCAAAAAAGGGTATCCCGGTGGATTAAAAACCCGAAAGGGAGGTCCAGGAAAAAGTTAGGGATTTAAAGTGTATCACTATGTCCCATTGGATCACCTTGCGACCAGATTTCAGCATCATCTATCAAGCTTAAAACGGCACCAATCAATCCAGTCAGCTTCGGACAAGCAGCAAAATGATGAGACGCTCGAAGACATAGCGGAAATAGAAGAATTGAAACTCAATGGGATTATTACACATATATTTTTTCTTCTTTTTGTACACAATATTTTATAGCTTTCATTTTCACGGTGGGGTTCTCTTAATAGAGTGTCAGCTTCCTTGTACAAAAATGCATGTTATAGGCCAACTTCAGAAATTAATACAAGTCACTTTTACAAAACCGTTTGTTTTTATTTTTCTTGACATATGCATTTGAATATGATTTCCATTCACAAATATTTTCATAAGAAACAGAAAGACAGTTGCTCATAACTTAAGGAACAGGGGAAAGACTAAAAAAAACATGTCAATCCCGACAGTTACTCCTTCCGGCTGGTACAGGGGCAGGGACAGCTTTGAAACGAAGTCACCATTACATGCGCCCCCGTGACATCTACACTCCCCACAGAGTAGAGGCAACCAAAGCTTTGACATCGGCTTGCCCAAACAGGAGCTATTTTCCCCAGCAAAGTTCCTTCAGAGAGCCGACGTCTATATTCCCCAGCCGAATTTTACAATCACAAGCGGTTCATAAAGTTTTCTCCCGAGCAGATTTTATTTCTCTGAATGCAGAAGCTCAATCCCCAACAGAGTTTATTCCTCCATCTACAAAAATTCATCCCCCGGCGGAGTTCATTTCCCCGAACCGACAAATTCTTCCAATAAAGCATCTCCTCTTGCAAACAGAGTTATTCCCCCGCAGAGTTATTCTTAAGCAGAGTCTCTCCCCATAAGGATATTCGTAAACAAGGAGTAAATCCACAGCATAGTCATCTCCATTCACTATCCCCAGCGGAAATGAAGAATTTAGCTGCCCCAATACTCTTCAGCAGCAGTCCGGGATTTATTTTCCCCGACTGAGAAATACCTTAATAGCATCTCTTATCCATACAGCATGGCATGCACATACATATTTCATACAACACAATCTCACTTATTTTGAGAACATCAACACAGTGCATTTCATACATCATGACATTGCATACGACTAACCCTTTACCTTTCAGGGAAAAGACCAAATCAGCAAGCTACATCCAACCAAGGACTATTCCAGGATTTTCCCCAGAAAGACAATCCAAGATCTCTCCGCTCACTATGCCGGAGGAAGAGATTCCAAGACTTTCGTCTGGGTCGGTTGAATCACTACTAAGATTCTCTTGATTACTATGCCAGTCAAAGTTAACCCAAGATCTCTCTGCTCACTATGCTGGTAGAAGAGATTCCAAAACATGCGTCTGGGTCAGTTGAATCGCCACTAAGATTCTCCTTATTACTATGCCAGTCAAAGTTACCCAAGATCTCTCCGCTCACTATGTCGGTGGAAGAGGTTCTAAGACTTTCGTCTGGGTCAGTTGAATCACTATTAAGATTCTGCTGATTACTATGCCAGTCAAAGTTAACCCAAGATCTCTCTGCATACTATGCCGGTAGAAGAGATTCCAAGACTTTCATCTGGGTCAGTTGAATCGCTACTAAGATTCTCCTGATTACTATTCCAGTCAAAGTTACCCAAGATCTCTCCGCTCACTATGTCGGTGGAAGAGGTTCCAAGACTTTCGTCTGGGTCAGTTGAATCGCTACTAAGATTCTCCTGATTACTATGCCAGTCAAAGTTAACCTAAGATCTCTCTGCTCACTATGCTGGTAGAAGAGACTCCAAGACTTTCGTCGGGTTCAGTCAAATCACTACTAAGATTCTCCTGATTACTATGCCAGTCAAAGTTAACCTAAGTTTTTTCCCTGGGTCAGACAGGTCGATACTAAGATCTCTCTGATTACTATGCCAGTGGAAGATGTACCAAGACTTTCGTCTGGATCAGTTGAATCGCTACTAAGATCCTCCTGATTACTATTCCAATAAAAGTTAATTCAAGGCCTTTCCTGAGTTTAGTCAAATCGACGCTAAGATTTCTACCCTAGTTGAAGACAACTTGATACCTTTCTCTGGTTCAGTCAAATTGATACTAAGATTTCTATTCCAGTTAAAGAAGCTATGAAGCCCAGAAACTGACTAGATGATAGTCAACCAACAATTCAAGACACTATGAAGCCCGGATCCTGACCGGATAACAGTTTAATCTCATTTCCCCAGTAAGTCGCTGTGAAGCCTGGAATACGACCAGATAGTAGTCAGCCTTATCATCCTCAATAAGTCACTGTGAAGCCTGGATCCTGACCAGATAGAAGTTCACTTTCGTATCTTCAATCAAGAGATGACTCTCCAGTAGAGTAATGGACAAACTGAAGCTCCTAGACTTTATTCCCTAAGACAGAGACCAACATTCCTCAGCGAAGGCCACCCTAACAACAGGAACAGGAATTCCCACGAAGGAATATCTCACGAAATCATCATTGTTTTGGATGGCATCTTTAAGCCCATCTCCGACGACTCTCATTCACCTTCTCTAGATGGCATCTGTAAGCCCATTCGTGGTGTCATCAACCGTTAGTTTTACCTCATGTGAGTGAAAATTTCTAGGCACTCTAGTGTTCAATCATCTTCCACCCTCAGATCACGAAAGATATACAAGACAATCTAAATCCTCAGGTTTAAGAAGATTGAACAGGGGTAGCTGTTGTACCCCAAAATTTTCCCTCCCATTTTCACACAAAACATACTCCTAGAGGTCCTCAATTACTCAAGTTGACTAAGGATTGACCAGACAAATATTCCTCCTAAGACAATGAGCCTCAAACTAGGGTTTCACTCCTTATCAATATGGTTGAGTTCCAAGGGTCCCAAATTGTATCCATTGTCCTAATATGTCCTCTAGATCATCCATTCCAAGTTTCATGCCTTGCACAACAAGTTTGCTCAATCAACTACTCAAATGCTTGAAAATCAATTGTACTAGGGCAAAAGTCAACTATGTCCCAAGTACAGTCAAACTTCAAGATTTTTGGTCAACATCAATATTTTGAAGTATTGTCCATCATTTGATCAAGGATTGATCATGATTCCTCAAGAAATGCTCCTAACTCATCAAAAGTCAAAAATGGCAATTTAGGGTTTCTATAGGAAAAGTCAACCAAACTTTGACCAGGCATAACTTTCTCATGCTTTATCAGAAATTTTCCAACCAAGGCTAATTTTGATGATAATCCAATTCCCTACAACTCCTCTTCAGCCCTCAAGGTTAAGAAATGCCTCAATCAAAAGATACAAGTTCATACATTATAGGTCATTTCAAAGAGTCAACAAAAACACCTTTTGGGACAAAGCTCCTTACATGAACATGGAAGATCCAATTGAGATGAAACCAAAGGGGTTGTTTAGAGGACATCCTAAGCTCTCTAATAAGTCCAAGAACACCCTCTTAGGATTAAAAATAAGATAGATATGAATTGCGAAAGTTGACCAATTTTATGAAAATGCACAAAAGTCAATGTGAGCAATTTGGATTTTTTGAACTAATGGGTGTGGGTTTTGGATCTCAAACATATCCATGGACTTATTCAAGACATCTAAATCCATTATTTTATTTTAATGAGATTTATTTTTATTTATTTGAATTTTTATTCATTTAAATCTTAATAAATCAAATAAAAAAGTAAAATGTTGAATTAAATCCCAAGATTTGTTTTATGATCAGATCATGAGCCTAACATCAAAATATTGAGTCAAAATTTAGTTCAAGGGCTGATTGGAGAGAGATGAGCAAGATTTAGCCAAATTTGGAAACTTAAAATTCTAAGATGCAAATCAAATCCCTTTCATCCAATCTTCATGATTCATTCCAAATTTGTTAACCTAATGTGATTCACTACATATACACAACAATTCCAGACCTAAAGGGACACGCAATTGCTGCCTAAACACCCCCTTACAAGCTTGAAATCTCAAGGAAAAGTGCCAATCGGATTCATAGTTACAGAGAGATTCAAAGCAATCTGAAGCTTGCAATCAATTCTTGGAGGTACTCTGAAGCTAGTTGCATCACTCCCAAGTGCCAAAGCCCCAAGAATCATACCCAACACCATCACAGTTTGCTCTCCTCTTTTTAAACGATTATGATCATACGTGCATCATAAATGAATTTTGACCATGCATTCTTGCTTATGTGAATGATTAGAATGTATTTGAATCATTAGTTACTCGTTTTGATGTATGAATAATGATATGGCATTGTTAGGGTTTTGACTTGTGATTTAGGGCTTTCAGATACAGGCAAAATTTGGCTAAAAGATGAGTGCCATCGTGCTTAGGGGATCAAACCCAATTGATCCATGGCCTTAGACTAAATTTATATTACATGTTATGAATTTTGAGAATGGCAGGTACTATAGTGATGGACAATGTTCGTAGCTAAAAATGCAGAAGCAAATACGACGGAGGAGTGGGGAAGACGATGGTGTGGCGTAGCCTGGTTGGCTATTTTGAGCTAGCGAGCGCTTTTTGTTTTCATATATTGGGATCCTTTGTTTTCATATATATTGTTTTTGTATTATTATATTAACGAGTGATCCAGTGGCACAGTTGGTAAAGGCAGCGCATTTGGAAGAGAGCGGACCCGGGTTCGAGTCCCAGGTCCAACATTTTGCTATTTTATGAATAATTCTTGCAGGTTCAATGTGGGGTACATGGCAAGGCGTCCATCATGGGCTCTCACTCACATCCATTAGATCATCCACTAATCCAGATCTAGCGCTCAGCAAGTATTCCCCATGGTGTACCTTCCTAGCACAGCATCACTGGATCTCACACTTGCATTGGACCAACAGATTTGGACTTTGGCCCAATTCAACAACTTCACCCCCCAGTCTGGGTTTCACACCCCTCTTTCAGGAGCATTTCTCTTTTTTTTATTCTTTTTAGTTTTATATTACTTTGTTTATTCATTCTTTTTTATCATAAAATCAGAAAATCATCACAAAAAATAGGACCTAGTTTTTTTTAATAAATTAATTTTTGCAAATTAATTAATTTCATAAAATTTAATTTCTTTCATTAATTAAAATTAATTAGAAAAATTAGGTTAAATTTCAAACCTTTTCATAAAAATCCAAAAAAAAATTTTAATGTTCAAATTAGTTTTTTAGGTTTTTGCACTCTTTTTTTTTAATTTAAATTCTCACGCTTAATTATATTTGCCGTACGATTTATTTTTCATTATTAATGTAATTGCTTCGAGATTATAATAGTTTTAATTAGGTTATTTACTGTCGTTCCCTATTTACTGTTTAATCCCCAATGTTTTTGGTCATGTAATCCCCATTCTCCGAAGCCTTGTAATAATTAGATTTACTTTTCTGCTTTTACTTTCTGCAAATATATAAATTGTTTAGATGTATGCGTAGGATTGTATGAAAAAGATCAATAATTTGAAACAGTAGAAAACCATAAATGTGCAAAGATAAATATTTGAAAAAAGCACACTGCCGCACACTTGCACCCCTAGGGTATTACCTCACTTGGTGGCCTTCGGAAATAATTGTAATGTCCCTCGAAACATGGGGATACTCTTAGCAAAGACCTTCAGTTAAAATCGTCATAAAGAGCATAGTCCCTAAATGTCCCTCGGGTTGCCTACGAGAAATGATCTTATGATGATAGTCCCTTCAAAATGCTAAGGTATCCTTACATGTTGCCCCCAACGATCGTACATCCCTTTCGATAGTCCTTCAAAAATCCAATGACTAGGGTTACCTACTCATTAATAGTAGGATAACACGGTCTAAAGGATAGGAGGAAAAGAACGTCTTTTTTCGAGTAGGTAGATAACTGTTAGGTACTTTCTCAAAATAATCTTTTACACCATACACTTTCAAACATACTTTTCAAACAAAAGTTTTCAAAAACGCTTTATCACACTCTTGAGGACTGATACAAGAGTTACCATAAAGTGAATCGCCGCACTAAGGCATTTTCAAAGATTTTCAAACACACAAACATGAAATCAATTTGTGAAATGAGCAAGTACCTAAGAGCCCGTGGAAAACCATGGATGGAAAGGGTGCTAACAGCTTCCCTTTCCATAATCTACCCCCCGTATTCAGAAAGCTCGAAAAAATGTCTTTTTCTATTCTATTCACCCTTTGCTGATTGGAAAAAAGAAAAGTCCTTGGAGACTCTTGCTTACCGCGATATTTGCAAACAAAAATCACAAACCAGTATTAACAGTCAGCTCTGCCACCGTATCACAACCACTCATGTGCTGCAAGAAATTTTGGCTGATCAACTTGAAGGCTATGTGATGAGTTTGACAATTGATAATGGTTTGGGTTTCTCTGATGCTGACTTGACTCCAGAAGGGAGAAATCATAATAGGGACTTGTATGTCTCCATTGAATGCAGAGGCACTATGTTGGATCATATGTTAATTTATACTGGCTCTTCTCTGAATGTTCTACCAAAGGGAGCTCTTGACCGAATAGATTGTGAAGGAGTTGTGTTGAAGCCCAATAATATCATAGTTCGGGCCTTCGACAGATCCAAAAGAATGGTACATGGAGAAGTGGGCCTCCCAATCAAGGTGGGTTCATAAATATTTAAATCCACTTTATATGTGATGGACATCCGTTCAGCCTATTCTTGTCTATTGGGACACCCTTGGATCCATGGAGAAGGTGTTGTCACCTCCACCTTGCACTAGAAATTGAAGTATCCTATAAAAGGGAAAGTTGTTAATGTTTGTGGAGAGGAGGAGTACATGGCCAGCCACATGAATTCATTCTGATACGTGGAGATGGATGGAGAATTTATCGAGACTCCATGTCAGACCTTTGAAGTGATTTCCCCTGCTGCTGTTGAAGATGTTTCTGCCATTCTGAAGATCACCAAAACTCCGCACAAGATGGCTTCCTTGAAAGATGCCAAGGCTACTATAGAAGAAGGTGGTAGTACTATTTGGGGTCAACTTCCTGATATCCCTTATAAATCTAACAAGTTTGGTATGGGCTTTACTACAAAAGGTCAGAGGATTGTTCATCGCACTCGAGCTGAAAGACCCATGTTCTATATTAGCAACAACGGGATCAACGCTATAGAGGTTACTGGCAGTGATGGTGACTTTTGCAGTTGAATATTCCTAACCATTGGTGATGGACTTGATAATTGGAAAGCAGAAGACATCTTCCATATCTCCTTTAGTCAGGAGTAATAGCTATATTCCTGTCTTATTGTTTTCAAATTTTTTAGTTATGTAATAAACAATGACTTTAAACCTGGTGTACAATGGTTCATTTTGTTAAAGGGTTGATAATTCATATACATTGCTCATTCAATAAATAACATTAGACGTTTTGCATGAAAATTTTGTGATCTCTGTCTTTCTTATATCCTATTGCATTTTCAAATAGCTATGTGTTCTTACACGCAGCCACGCACTAAATTGGAGATCCTCATCCACTCTGGATCTCATTGATAACAGTTTTGCTATTTCCGCATATGACTTCGAAAGTCCGATCTACCAAGCCGAGGACGAAGGTGGGGAAGATTGTGAAATACCTGGAGAACTTTTCAGACTCTTAATACAATTGTAAAAGGCTAACCAACCACATGAAGAGTCGGTCGAAGTTGTAAACTTGGGTACCGAGATAGACAGAAAAGAGGTCAAGATCGGTGCCAACTTAGAGAGCAGTGTCAATAGCAAGTTAATCCAGATGTTGCATGAATATGTTGAAATCTTTGCTTGGTCGTACGAAGATATTCCAAGACTCGATACTGATATCGTAGTTCACCGTCTGCCAATGAAAGAGGGTTGTTCTCCGATTAAGCAGAAGGTTCGTCACATGCGTCCTGAAATTTCAGAAAAGATCAAAGATGAGGTCATGAAGCAATTTAATGCAGGGTTCTTAGAAGTGACGGCATATACTCAATGGGTTGCTAATGTTTTTCTGGTACCAAAGAAAGACGGCAAGGTATGTATGTGCGTATATTACAGGGATCTAAATAGGGTGAGCCCCAAAGATGACTTCCAACTTCCACATATTGATGTTTTGGTCGACAACACCTCTCAGCACAAGGTATTCTCCTTCATGGATAGTTTCTTAGGTTATAATCAAATCAAGATGGCGCTTGAAGACATGGAGAAAACTACATTCATCACACAGTGGGGCACTTTCGGTTTCAAGGTTATTCCTTTTGGGTTGAAGAATGTTGGGGAAACTTATCACTGTGCCATGGTAACCTTATTTCGTGACATGATTCACCATGAGATAGAGGTCTACGTTAAAGACAAGATAGAAAGGTCTCAAATTGAAGAAGAGCATCTTGGTCATCTGCATAAGTTGTTCGAAAGACTAAGGAAGTACGAGCTAAGGCTAAACCCGAACAAGTGCACCTTTGGGGTGAGATCCGGTAAACTCCTGGGTTTCGTTGTCAATGATAAAGGTATTGAGGTTGATCTCGAAAAATTTAAAGCCATTCAAGAAATGCCAGCTCCTCGTACTAAGAAAGAAGTTAGATGTTTCTTAGGATGACTGAATTACATTTCCTGTTTCATTTCTCATTTGACTGCTACTTGTGAACCAATCTCCAAACTGTTGAAGAAAGATCATGTAGTAAAATTGAACGACGACTGTCAAATAGACTTCGATAAAATTAAGGAGTACGTACAAGAAACTCTGATTCTAATGCCAGCAGTGGAAGGAAGACCTATAATCATGTACCTAACAGTACTAGAGAACTCAATGGGGTGTGTACTGGGGCAGCATGGCGAGTCTGGTCGAAAAGAGCATGCAATATATTACCTTAGCAAAAAGATTACCGACTATGAAAAAAGATATTCACTTCTCGAGAAAAATTGTTGCGCTTTGGCATGGGCTTCTCGCCGACTAAGAAAGTATATTTTGACCCATAATACCTTGTTAATTTCTAAAATGGATCCCATCAAGTACATATTCAAGAAGCCAGCTCTCTCCAGAAGGATATCCCGATGGAAATTTGTCTTAACAGAATATGACATCCAGTACACCACTCAAAAAGCAATCATAGGAAGTGTATTGGAAGATCCTTTAGCACATCAAGCTGTAGACGACTGTTAGTCTATGAACTTCGAATTCTCAGGTGAGAACATTATGCTAGTAACATATTATGAAGAATTTGGACCGTATGAAGGACCTGATCCAGGATCACGATGGTCTATAGTTTTCGATGGAGATTCCAACGCACTTGGTAATGGAATTGGTGTCGTAATTATCCCTCCTCAGGGTTATCATACGCCATTCACTTCCAGGCTTTGCTTTTACTGCACCAATAACATGGTTGAATATGAACCATGCATCATGGGTCTTAAAGCTGCTATTGATCGTGTATGAGGACTCAACTTTGGTAATCAGTCAGGTCAAGGGAGAATGGGATACGAAGCATCTGAATCTTATCCCTTACCGGGAACATGTGTTAACCTTGATTTCGTATTAGGAGGAGATTACTTTTGAGTATATACCAAGAGAAGAGAATTAGTTAGCGAACACATTGGCTACCATGTCATCCATGTTAAAGTCAAATGGGACAATGAGGTTCCCAGAATTACCATTGAAAGAATCGATGAACCGGCACACTGCTATGAAATTAACACTGATGGAGTAGAGGAAAAACCTTGGTTTCATGAAGTGAAAAGGCACCTTGAAACTCAAGAATACCCTGAAGGGGCATCCATCAATGATAAGAAATTCCTATGGAGGTTCTTAGTTAAGTTCTTCTTGAGAAATGGAATTTTATACAAGCGTAATCATGATTCAACTCTGCTTCATTGTGTGGACAAGAAGGAAGCTGAAGAAATTATGCAAGATATGCACGAAGGTGTCTTCGGTACTCACTCCAGTGGGCATACTATGGCTAAAAAGATTTTGAGAGCTGGTTACTATTGGTCGACTATGGAAACTGACTGTCACCACCACTCGAGAACTTGTCATAAGTGCCAAATTTATGCTGATAAAGTTCATGTGCCTGCAGTACCTCTGAATGTCATGACTGATCCTTGGCCATTAGCAATGTGGGGCATTGATATGATATGGGAAATTAAACCTACATGTTGTACCCCAAAATTTTCCCTCCCATATTTCTCAAAACATTTCAAGAACGATCCTCAATTTGCTCAATGAAGCTCAACGGTTGACCAGACAAACTCTCTCCTAAGGCAGTCTACCTCAAATTAGGGTTTCATGTTGCATCAAGATGCTTGAGTCCAAGGGATCCCAAATTCTCACCCTTGTCCTAATATATTCTCAAGATCATCCATGTCAAGTTTCAAGCCTTGCAGAGAAAATTTGCTTAGTCAATTGCTCAAAGGCCTGAAAATCGATTGTGATAGGGTAAAAGTCAATTGTGGCCCACATACAGTCAAACTTCAAGATTTTTGGTCAACATCCTCATTTTGAAGTATGTTTCATCATTTGATCAAGGGTTGATCATGATTCATCAAGGATTGCTTAAAATTCATCAAGAACCAAAAGTTGCTAAATTAGGGTTTTGTAGGAAACGTCAACTCAACTTTGACCAAGCATAACTTTCTCATACTTTATGAGAAATGACCCATCCAAATCTCATATTTAAGAGGATGCAATTCTCTACAATCTATCTTCATCTCCCAAGTTCAAAATATGCACTCACAAGAAGTTATGAATTTGGACATTATAGGTCATTTTGAAAAGTCAACAAAAACACCTTTTTTTTCAAAGCTTCATACATGAACATGGTATATCAAACTGATATGAGACCAAAAGGGTTTCTTAGAGGACATCTAAAGCTTTCTAAAAAGTCCAAGAAAACCTTCAAAGAGTAAAAATTGAGGAAGTTATGCATTAGTGAAATTGACCTTTTTTGCAAAATTGCCAATAGTCAACTATGCCTAAAATTGCAAATTTTGCTTAATGGGCCCAATCTTTTTCACTTGTTTTGAGTTGGAAACATGGTCCACGAGCCCTATCCCTTGCCACTTGTCATTATCTTGTTTTTATTATTTACTTTGATTTTTATTTGAATTAAATCAATTTAAATCAAAACAAATCATAGAAAATCCAAAATATTGAAAACTCAAGATATTTTACATGATTCAGGTCTTAATATCCAGCTAGCATGAGATCAAATTCGTGTAAAGGCATGGAGTGCACAAAAATATTTAATTAGGCTATTTTTGGAAAGATATTCAAGTGTATCAAATCAAGATCAAATGCAATGACGGAGGTAGATTGAGCACACTCTTTCAACGCTAATCTATTCCTCAGTACATATAGAACCATTGCAGACCTAAAAGGAGTCTAGAGGGAGGCGCAGCAAGGAGAACCAAACTTGAAAAAACACCAAAAAAGTGCAAACTCGAATTCATTGTTCTAGGCAATTTCAAAGCTTCCTGATCATTCCAATCGTTTCCTGGGATCATAAGCAACATATACCAATCAAGAACAAGCCTTTTCCAGTACAAAAACGCGTTGTAAGTCATCCTTGACATTGCTTCTTTTTTGAAATCGAACAACATCATTCGTATACTTGTAGCATAAAATAATTGTATATTATTGTTCAGCATCATGTTTGCAAGCTTTCTGTAATATTCAATTGTGTTTTCATGGCCTATATTGGATTTCACCATTATTAGGGTTTCTTGCTTCGATTTGGGATCTTCATTTACAGGCAAAATTGGGCTATGAAAGGGGTACCACTGTGTACAGCAGGTCCAGACGAAGCCATCCATGGATTTAGTTTTTATTTATATCACTCATGCTTGATTTTGAGAAATGGAAGGGATATAGTGACGGACAAACGTCCGTAGGTAAAAGTCTGGGACTTTTACCAACGGAACAAGGTTGAAGATGACTGCGTGGCACCCTTCCATTGGATCATTCAAACTTCTGGCGGGCGTTTTTATTATTTTCCACTAACTCACTTTATTTGAATATTATATATTTTTAATATTCTATGAACAAATGAAGTAGCTAGCTCAGTTGGTTGCCAAGCATGGGAAAGTACCTTGGGGCCTGGGTTCGAATCCCAGGTCCCCTCTTATTGCATATAATTTGTTTTTTCATGATTCAGCGTGCATACAAAGCCAAGGAACACCATGCTCCCTAAAGATCCAACCATCCAGGTATCCAAGAAGCCAGATCTGATGGCTTTGATGTGGTGACCATGGTGTGCCTCAGTCAAGGCAACGCACTAGATCTCAGAAAGTCAAAACGGACCTCCCTGGTTTGGGCCAGGGCTTGCTTCTCACACCTCCTCAAATTACTAAATGCAGGCCCAAATTTCTTTTTCCCTTTCTTTTATATTTTATTTAATTAGTTTAATTAATTATTTACTAACAATTAATTATTTTCTTTTTGTCAAAAAATCACAAAAATATATTTTTCACCAAATTTAGATTTAGATTTTATTTTTTATTAAAAATTAAATTAATTTAATTAGGTTGTTAACTTTAGATAACTTTAACCCCTTTTGTACATAATTTAAATTAATTAGAACAAATAGGTTTTTATTTCTAATTTAATTATATTTTCTTTTCTTAAAAATAAAAAATAAACACAAAAAAAAGGCCATGTAATTATTTTCTTTAATTAATTTAATTAACTAATTTTTTGTACTTAATTTAGAAAAACCTAATTCTTTTCTTAAAAAAATAATTAAAAACAATAAAAAACAATTTTTTTCTTTTAATTAGGTTAAAAAGGGTCAAAACCCTAATTTCTTCCCGATCTTAATCTCATCGCGCGTGTTTTATTAGTTATTTTTATCCTATTATTGTAATTGCCCACAAGTTGTAATAGTTTAATTAGGTCTTTTATCTTTCATTTATCGCTTTATTTTTAAGGGTTTGTTTTTGGCTATGTAAATACCCGAAGCCTTGTAATAGCTTAGTTTAATTTGCGCACTTTAAATTCCTCAAAATATTAACTGTTAGATGTATGATATTAGGATGCATGACAAGAATGTATGAAAAACTTTAAAACAATTAGATAACCCTAAAATGTGCAAAAATAATAATTTGTAATTGAATCACTCGCACATGCACACTCCTAGGGTATACTCCCACTTGGTTGCCTTCGGTAAATGGTCATTGAGTATAGGATGCTTTAGTGGTCGTCCTTTTGTCCAAAGATCAAAGTTTCCTCGAAAAAGGTTGCCTCGGATATTGTTGCCTCGGATAAATCTAAGACATTATGGTTACTACTAAGACGTCCTAACATTACTCTAGTGACCGTACGTCCCTTTTGAATTAACCCTCAAAACTCCAACAACGGTGCTACCTACTCACTAATAGTGGGATAACACTGTCTAAAGGAAACGAACATAGAATGATTCTTTTTCGAGTAGGTAGATTAGCTCTTCAGTACTTGCTCAACCAAAAACAAAATTTTTTTCACACTTACACTCCTTTTCAAACAAAGTTTTCAAAAACACTTCATTACACTCTTGAAGACAGAAGCAAGAGTTAAATCGAAGCCAAAACAAAAACTTTTCAAAACACACAAGCACACAAAGAAGCAATTTTGAAAATGATGAGAAAATACCTAAGAGCCCGTAGATAATTATGGATAGAAAGGGTGCTAATACCTTCCCTTTCTATAATCTACCCCCCGTACTCAGAAATATCTCGAAAAAGGAATTTTTCTGTGCTTTTTTCCTTTCTTTGTTGGATAAAATAAAAGTCGGTGGCGACTCTTGCTTACCGCGACATTTTTCGAACATAAACGCAAAACACAAACCAGCATTCCTAAAAAAAAAGTCTCGGTTCTGGCCACAGTATCACAACTGGCGACTTTGCTGGGGAATTAATAAGTGAGGTGTACCTTAGGAATAGTTCATCATTTTGTTTTCTATTTCTTGATTTGATTGCTTTATTTTTGTGGGTTTTGTATCGGAGTTACTATAGATCCTAACCCGGATCTCGGGAACACCTTTTAGGTGAGTAGCAATAGACTGTGAGGGAACTTTATGGCGTAGACCGATACGATTGAAGCAGTAGCTACGTTGATGTGTCTCATTAGTTGGTACCGATATCCCTTGTGGAGCAACAAGGAGAGTATGGGGCTTCTATATGGGTCATTAAGCATCAACTGACCTTAGAACCTATAATTGACCAACTTGGCCATAGGAAGTAGCGAGATGCTACACTCATTGAGATCATACTCTCGAGATGGTTCCGGCAGCAAGAAAAGATTGTGTGAGCTGAAACTATGATCGATGGAGGATGGTCAGTGATATTGAGAACCTCTAGAACCCGGTTACTATTATTAGGACAGGTTGAACCAACTAAACTGCAAGAGGTTAGTACCTAAACTCCATGCCAGCCTGAAATTTAAGGGCTATTGTGTGACTTGTTTGCCCTTACCATGTTTGTTATTTGTGATACCTATGGTGTGTCTTTATCATGACATCATGCATCATGACATCGCATGCATATTTCATTAGACTAACCATTTCAAACACCGAGGGGATTCATCTTTGTTATGTTTTGCAGATCATGGCTTTTATGTGCAGAAATACCATTCGAGTCAACTCCGTGAAGATACCTGCTCAGCTCAGAGAGTTGGTTTCAAAATTTCCTGATACTTCTTCCTTTGTTAGAATACATGGTCATCTCCTTAGTCTGGTCACTTCAAAGTTGGATGAGAAAATGATAAGCGTGTTGCTCCAGTTCTTTGACCCATTGCATCATTGTTTCACCTTCCCGGACTATTAGTTAGTCCCTACTTTAGAGGAGTTTTCTGATTTACTGGGCATATCTATTCTAGAGCACACACCCTTTACAGGTTTGGAGATAGCTCCTAGGCCAGAGGATATTGCTTCAGCCCTACATCTGAAAATGGTTGATGTAGTATCTAACTGGGAGACTCGGAGTGGGGTTAAAGGTTTCTTGGCTAAGTTTTTGATCGATCAAGCTCAACAGTTCTGGGATAGCTTAGATTTTCAACCATTTGAAGTCATATTGACACTCCTCATCTACGGCTTAGTTCTTTTCCCGAATCCGGATGCCTTCATATATGTGAATGCAGTTAAGATCTTCATGTCTCGTAACCCAGTGCCTACTCTTTTGGGTGATATTCTACATGCTCTTTATACCCGTACTGTGCTGAGAAGGGGAACTCTCATGTGTTGTACACCGCTACTGGCAAGGTGGTTTATTTCGTACCTCCCCAAATCTGTATTGAAGAATGAGGAAGGAGTAGGTTGGGCTTACAGAATCATGTCCCTTGCTCATACGGACATCCTTTGGAGTTCTAAAGACATGGAAAGAGTAGCTGTTATTGATCGATGTGGGGAATACCCTAATGTTCCGTTGCTTTGAATTCGAGGGGGTATAACCTACAATCCTTGTTTGGCTTTACGACAGTTTGGACACGCTCGAAGAGATGGTCCCTATGAGCTGCTGCTTACAGGCATTGTCTTTGACTACAAGGGGGATGTTGAGGGAGATCGCCGCAGGTTTATACGAGCTTGGGGCATGGTAAACAGGTCTGACCCGCATGAGCTAGGATTGAAGACTTTCCTCCCGATGCAACCTTATCTTCAGTGGGTTCGAGCCCGTGCTCAAAAGCTGGGGATGCCATATGAAGTTGTTTCGCCAGTGATTGCAGAGCATACTAATGAAGAGGGTGTCCCTGATACCGTCCTCCATCCCTATATGCCTACTGATCTAGGGGAATTGAAGAGATCTTAGATCCAGTTGAAGGAAGAAAGGGATACCTACAGAGAGAAGTATCATGAGCAGGAACGGAAGATCTTGAAGCTTACAAGGCAGCTTGAGAATGAGAGGATAATCAACGATTATGTCAGCACGAAAGGAAAACGAACATGGGATTTCTGATGTCTTTTATTGTTTCTAGTTTATATTTTCTTTTCAGTATTTCTTTTGTAACGCCTTAAAAGCATTTGTTAAACATTGTTACAAGTTTTAATCTAATAAAGTGTGTTTTATTTTGGGTTACAAATTTGAATCTCCCTAATTCTTTGAAATCATTTCATATGCATTTCATCATCATGCACCTTATTACAGGTACCATTACAGGTTTCTCATCTTCTTCACTGTTTATTTCAGCAATCATGTCTTCTGAAACACCTACTGATCAAGCCATCAAGGCTCTTCATGATCAGAATGCTCAGTTCCAGGAGATGTTCCTAAACCTGGCCAAAGGGCAGCATGATTTGAAGACTCTCATCTTGAAGGACAAGAAGAAGAAGAAGAAGGTGGTCCTCCTGAATATGGGTCGCAGATTCGGGAACAATTTGCGACAGGAAACTGATTTGTCCCATTCATCTAGAGGGGGATAGAATCAAGAGGAAAGGAAGGGTCCTAGCTCTGTTGTTTCTGACAATGATACTGATTTTGATGATGAACAGTACCCTCCTGCTGAGGATAGGTATAAGCAACTTGAAGACCGGCTGAGTGCAATGGAGATCCAGAAGATACCTAGGTTGGACTTTGGAGATTTGGGGCTAGCATCAGGGGTGGTGATCCCTCACAAGTTTAAAGCTCATGTCTTTTCTAAGTATGATGGAGTGTCTTGTCCAAAGCTACACCTCCGCTCATACGTCAGAAAAATTCAACCATATACTGCTGATAGGAACCTATGGGTTCATTTCTTTCATGATAGTCTGTCAGGGACTCAACTTGAATGGTTCTATCAACTAGAAGGAGCTAATGTCTGCAACTGGGAGGACCTCGCTACTGCTTTTTACAAGCAATACCAGTATAATGCCGACCTTTCTCCCACGCGTACTCAACTTCAGGGTATGTCTATGGGTGCGAGCGAAGGTTTTAAGGACTACGCTCAGAAGTGGAGAGATCTGGCTGGAAGAGTACAACCCTCGCTGTCTGATAGGGAGTTGGTGGATATGTTTCTTGGGACTTTGTCTGGTCCATATTCCAATCATTTGATCGGTAGTTCATCGTCTGGGTTCACTGAATTGATTATGACTGGGTAGAGAGTGGAAGCTGGTATCAAGAATGGAAAGATACAGAAAGGTGCTTCGTCAAGTATAGAAAAGAAGCCTTTCAAGAAGGAAGTTAGTGTCGTTTACAGCTCAAGGAGCCAAAACCGACCTGAGCGCCGCCAAGCAGTCAATGTGATAGTAATATTAAGACCATTTGTTGCCCCACAACGCAACACTCAGCAAAGAGTAGAGAGATCACAAAGACAGTATACTCGGCTCAGTATGACCTTGTCTCAAATTCTGCCGCAATTGTTGAAAACCAACCCGGTGACTCTGAGGGAAGCTCCAAAGAATCCCAGTACCACCTCTCTGCTGTATAATCCAAATGCCCGTTGTGCTTACCACTCTGATAGCCCAGAGCATGATACCAACAACTACTGGGCCTTAAGGAATAAGGTGAAATATTTGATTGAAGCTAAATAAATTGAGTTTGACGCACCAGAAAAGCCTAATGTCATGACTGCTCCTATGCCCAAGCATGGAGTAAATGATGTGGATGATGATTCATTTGTGACCTCCGTGGAAGACATTGCTACTCCGTTGTTGACCGTTAAGAAGAACTTATTATCAGACGGTTTATTTCCGGGTTGTGGCGAAGGTTTTCATCTATGTTCAATCTTGCCTGCTGGTTGTCATTTTTTGAAATTAGGTGTTCAACGCCTGATGGATAGCAAAGAAATCTTGTTCGAGAATACTTTGATTCCAATGAATCCTGTTGAAGATGTTTCCATAATCACCATTTCCGCCAATTCTTCCAAGGCTTCCTCGAGAAAGCCTGTTAGGATTACATCTGTTTCGAGAGTTGCTCCATTGATCATTACTATTCCTGGACCCATCCCTTACACTTCGGATAAGGCTGTCCCATGGCACTAGGGCCGATGTGTATTATCATGGGATTAAACAAGACTTGAAGATTGAAGAGGTTGATACTGATGTCAGCAATATTGTCGGATCTAGCAAGGTCACCCGAAGCGGAAGAATCTTCTCTCTTGAGATTTCTCCTCCGACTGTTCAAAAACCTGTTGTCATTCCATCTACCAGTATATCAACTGCTGTTCCAATTACCACTCCAATTATCACCCCTATCGCCGAGTCATCTGACCCTCGGGGCAAAGAAGTTACAGGTGAGCTTGCCCGAACGGAGGCACCTAAGAAAGTCATTGTTGAAACCTCTAGGCAGGAGATGGAGGAAATTCTGAAGATTATCAAGAAAAGCGACTACAACACAGTCGAACAGCTGGGGCAAACCCCGTCGAAGATCTCTATGTTGTCTTTATTGTTGTGCTCAGAATCCCATGCAAAGGCTTTAATTGCTTTCCTTAAAACTGCGCATGTGCCGCAGGAAACATCTGTTGATCAGTTCAAAGACTGTGTGGCTAGTTTGACGGCTGAAAACGGGTTGGGTTTCTCCGACACAGATCTGACTGCTAAAGGAAAGAATCATAATGATGCTCTGCACGTCTCGATCGAGTGTAGGGGCACTACTTTGGCCCACGTGCTGGTGGATACTGGGTCCTCATTAAATGTTTTACCCAAGAAAGCATTAGATTAGCTGGATTGTGAAGGGTTGGTTCTGAAGCCAAGTAATATTGTGGTTAGGGCCTTTGACGGGTACAAAAGGATGGTACATGGAGAGGTAGCTGTCCTTGTTAAGGTTGGTTCCTAGACTTTTGCATCTACGTTCTATGTGATGGACATTCGACCATCTTATTCTTGTTTATTGGGTCGCCCATGGATTCATAAGGCTGGGGCAGTAACTTCTACGCTCCATCAGATGTTAAAATATCCTGTGAAAGGGAAAATTGTTACAGTATGAGGAGAAGAGGAGTACATGGTGAGCCACCTTAACTCTTTTCGGTATGTGGAGATGGATGGGGAGTTCATTGAAACCCCATGCCAAAACTTTGAAGAAGTCCCCCAGACTCTGGCGTCGACTGAAACTGTTGCTGAAGATCCTCCAATGAAGATGGCTTCCCTCAAGGATGCCTGGGTTGTTATTGAAAAAGGTGGGTGTGTGAATTGGGGTCAACTCCCTGACTTTGCACACAAGACTGACAAGTTTGGTTTGGGTTTTACTGCAGAAGCTCAAAGGGTTGTTCGGCGTGCGCGGATTGGAAGATCTCCCGTGCGTATCAGTAATCCGGAAGTGAATGCAATTGAAGATGATAATGAAGAGTCAGATTTTGATAGCTGGATTTACCCGACTACCGACGGTGGCTTGAACAATTGGACGGCGAAGGACTTTGTGCCCGTTTCTTTTCTTAAACAGTAATAGACTTTTGTTTTGAGACTTGTAACAAACAATTTGAAACTTTTACAGCCCGGTGCCTTGCCCGAGACACCGTGGCTCTGTTTGTGAGGGCTTATTATGTGTCATTTCCATATATCATCAATAAAGCATTGGACGTTTTTCTTGCATTACAAATTTTGCGCTCCTTGTTTTTCTTTTCTATCTTGCACTTTATCAAAACAGCTATTTGTCTTACAGACACTCACATATCATAATACAGGTCCACATCCACTCTGGATCCCACTGATAACGACTCTGCTACTGCCAGTTATGACTTCAAAAATATGATCAACCAAGCCGAGGACGAAGGTGAGGATGATTGTGAAGTGCCTGGGGAACTTGCTAGACTGTTACTTCAGGAAGAGAGGGCCATACAGCCGCATGAAGAGCCAGTGGAATCAGTGAATTTAGGTACCAAAGAAGACAAGAAAGAGGTTAAGATTGATGCAAATATGGAGCCTAGTGTCAAACAACGGTTGATACAGATGCTGCGTGACTATGTTGAGATCTTTGCCTGGTCTTATGAAGATATGCCTGGGTTGGATACTTATATTGTGGTACACCGCTTGCCAACCAAAGAAGATTGTCCTCCAGTGAAACAGAAAGTTCACCGTATGCGCCCAGAGATGTCTGAGAAAATCAAAGCTGAGGTTATGAAACAATTCGATGTCGGTTTTCTAGCAGTTACTTCTTACCCGCAGTGGGTGGCCAACGTGGTTCTGGTGCCGAAGAATGATGGTAAAGTCTATATGTGTGTAGACTATAGGGATCTGAACAGGGCGAGTCCCAAGGATGATTTCCCTCTGCCTCATATCGACGTTCTGGTTGACAACACTGCACAGCATAAGGTCTTCTCCTTTATGGATGGTTTTTCTGGTTACAATAAGATTAAGATGGCTTCCGAAGACATGGAGAAGAAAACCTTCGTTACGCAATGGGGGACTTTTTGCTACAAGGTCATGCCTTTCAGGTTGAAGAATGTTGGGGCAACGTATCAACGCGCCATGGTCGCTTTGTTCCATGACATGATTAATCATGAGATTGAGGTATACGTTGACAACATGATTGCAAGGTCCCAGACTAAAGAAGAACATCTTGACCACCTCCAGAAGCTATTTGACAGGTTGAAGTTGTATAAGCTGAGGTTAAACCCGAACAAGTGCACCTTCGGGGTGAGGTCTGGTAAGCTGTTGGGTTTGTTCGTTAGTGATAAAGGTATTCAAGTGGATCCAGCAAAGGTGAAGGCTATACAGGAAATGCTAGCGCCCCGAACAGAAAAAGAAGTCAGAGGCTTTTTGGTACGGCTGAATTACATTGCCCAATTCATTTCACACCTGACTGCTACTTGTGAGCCAATCTTCAAGCTATTGAAGAAAGATCAAGTGGTAAGATGGAATGATGAATGTCAGGCCGCTTTCGAAAGAATCAAAGAATATCTCCAAGAGCCACCTATTCTGATGCCTCCGGTTGAAGAAAGACCTTTAATCTTATACTTGACAGTACTCGACAATTTGATGGGGTGTGTGCTGGGGCAGCATGACGAGTCTGGCCGAAAAGAGCATGCTATTTACTACCTTAGCAAAAGGTTTACTGACTGTGAGACCCGATACTCACTGCTTGAGAAAACTTGTTGTGCTTTGGCATAGGCTGCTCGCCGACTGAGACAGTATATGCTGACTCACACTACTCTATTAATATCAAAGATGGATCCAATCAAGTATATCTTCGAAAGCCTGCCTTGTCCGGAAGAATAGCAAGATGGCAGATGATCTTGACTGAGTATGACATCCAATATAAAACCCAAAAGGCAATCAAGGGAAGTGTGTTGGCAGATCATTTGGCGCATCAGGCAGAGGATGATTATCAGTCTATGAATTTCGAATTCCCGGATGAGAACATCATGTTGGTGAGTGACTATGAGAAACCTGGACCGGATGAAGGACCTGAGGAGGGATCCCGATGGTCTATGTACTTTGATGGAGCTTCAAACTCTTTGGGTAATGGCATTGGCGCCGTGATCATATCTCTTGAAGGCTGTCATACTCCATTTACCGCCCGATTATGTTTTAATTACACCAACAATATGGCGGAGTATGAAGCGTTCATCATGGGTCTTCGAGCAGCTATTGACCTAAGGATTAAGTTCTTGAGTGTGTTCGGAGATTCCACTCTCGTGATCAGTCAGATCAAAGTCGAGTGGGATACGAAACACCCTAATCCTATTCCTTACAAGGAATATGTATTGACATTGCTTCCACACTTCGAGTAGATAACCTTTGAACACTTCCCAAGAGAGGAGAATCAGTTAGCGGACGCGCTAGCTACGATGTATTCTATGTTCAAGGTCAGGTGGGAAAATGAAGCTCCCCGGATTACCATCGAGAGGTTGGACGAACCTGCATATTGTTGTGATATTGAGACTGAAGAAGTAACAGATAAACCCTGGTTTCAGGAGGTGAAGAGGTATCTTGAGGCTCAAGAGTACCCCGAGGGTGAATCTGTTAATGATAAGAAGTTTCTGAGGAGGTTCGCGGCGAAGTTCTTCATCAGTAATGGTATCCTTTACAAGCGTAACCATGACTCAACCTTACTGCGATGTGTGGATAAGAACAAGGCAGAAAGGATTATGGCAGAGTTACATGAAGGTACTTTCAGGACTCACTCCAGTGGACACACCATGGCAAAGAAGATCCTTCGGGCAGGATATTATTGGTCTACCATGGAAGCCGATTGTTATCAGCATTCTCGGACCTGTCATAAGTGCCAAGTCTATGCTGATAAGGTGCACATACCTCCAGTTCCTCTAAATGTCTTGACAGCTCTGTGGCCTTTTGCAATGTGGGGCATCGATATGATTGGTGAGATCAGACCTACTGCGTCCAACGGGCATCGTTTCATCCTGGTAGCGATTGACTATTTTACGAAATGGGTTGAGGCAGCTTCATTTGCTACAGTGACTAAGAACGTCGTGGCACGGTTTATTCGGCACAATTTGATCTCTCGATACGGTGTACCAAAGAGGATCATTACGGACAATGGTATAAATCTCAATAATACGATGACCACCGAGCTCTGCAAGCAATTCAAGATACAGCATCACAACTCTTCCCCCTACCGACCGAAGATGAACGGGGTTGTGGAAGCGGCCAATAAGAATATCAAGAAGATTGTGCAGAAGATGACGGTGACATACAAAGACTGGCATGAGATGTTACCATTTGCTCTTCATGGATACCATACCTCAGCGTGGACGTCAACAGGGGAAACACCCTATTCCTTGGTATATGGTATGGAGGCAGTCTTGCCCATTGAAGTTCAGATACCCTCTCTTCGGATTATGAAGGATGCAGGTTTGAGAAAAGACGATTGGATCTAGACCCGGCTTGATCAGCTGAACTTAATTGATGAGAAGAGACTCACTGCTATTTGTCATGGTCAGGCGTATCAAAAGCGAATGATCAAGGCATTTAACAAGAAAGTCAGATGACAAGAGTATCAAGTTGGGGAACTGGTAATCAAACGCATCATACTACCTCAAGGTGATCCCAAGGGAAAATGGACCCCTACGTACGAAGGGTCATTTGTGGTTAAGAACATTTTCTCAGGAGGAGCTATGATTCTAACCACCATGGATGGTGACGACCTTCCTCACCCCGTCAATGCAGACATAGTGAAAAAATACTACACGTAATCAAAGACCCGCTAGGTCGACTGGCCTAGGCAAAAATAAGGGCTTCCCGGCGAACCAAAAGGGTTCGGGCAAAAATAAGGGATGAAAATGAAAAAAATTGTACACCCGGCAAGTCGAAAACCTGAAAAGGCGGCTTGGGCAAAAAAGGGTGTCCCGGTGGACTGAAAACCCGAAAGGGAAGTCCAGGCAAAAATTAGGCTCGAACAGCGCCAATCAATCTGATCTACCTTCAACCAATAGAGAAGTGATGAGACGCTCAAAGACATAGAGGCAATAGCAGAGTTGGAGCCCAGTGGGATTGTTCACATAGCTGTTTTTCTTTGTTTTCACAATTTATATAATTCATTCGGCGGTGTTCTCTTACTAGGACGTCAGCCTCTTGTACGAAAAACGCCTATTTTACAAGCCAACTTCAAAATCAATACAATTCATTTTCACAAAGAAATTTCAAATTGTTTTTCTTTTTCTGTTTTGTTTTGCAAAGAACGTCCAATGTTCATTTTTGATATATCCATTTGACAATAATTACTGCTCATAAATATTTACGTGCGAAACAAAAGACGATTACTCGTAATATCAGAAACAGGGGAAAACAAGGAATGTCCAAGCCTTACAGTTGTTCTATTCACCAGGTACAGGGATAGATCTAGCTGAAGAATATTACTAAGGTACATTCACTCCCTGCAGAGTAAGAAAATACAGTATTATCAACTCTCCACAGCTGAGGTTCGCAACCGCGAATGAGTCGGTAAGATTCTTCCCAAGCAGAGTTTATCTATCACCAGCACGGGAAGATTGTCCCCAATGGAGTCTGGAAGATTATCCCCAGTGAAGTCTCCACTAAAAGATTATCCCCAGCGGAGTTCATTTCTTCCATAAACGGAAACTCAATCCCTAACAAAGTTTATTATCGCCAGCAACGGTAATTCACCCACAATCGAGGGTATTTATCCAAGATCAGCGAATCCTCAACAGAGTATCTCTTCCCCACAGAGTCATTCTCTCACCAGTTTATTCCCCAGCGATGTTATTCTCTCCTGCAGGATTATGCTCACAATCATCTTCATTCACTATCCCCAGCGGAGACGAAAAATTCAACTCTTTTCTCCAGCAGAAATCCGGGATTTATTTTCCCCCAGCTAGAAAACATTACATGTCCATACATCATGACATATGCATACACATCATACAATGCAATCTCATTTATTTTGAGAACATCATTGCCTGATACATATCATGCATTACATACAGCTAACCCTTACCTTTCAGGAAGGATACAATCAAATTCTCACAAAGTTCAAGTTATGAAGCCCGAATCTGACCGGATAGTATCTTGATTTCTACAGCATATTTTGAAGCCCGGATTACGACCGGATAACAGTATCAGAATGCCACGAAGCCTGGATTACAACCAGATAGTGGTATCTCTTAAAAGCAATCTATGAAGCCCGGATTCGACCGGATAATAGTTTAATCCCTTGCAAGCCGTGAAGCCCGGATTACGACCGGATAGCAGCTCAGCAAGTACCATGAAGCCTGGATTTGACCAGATAGTGGTATATCATAAACACAAGTCGTGAAGCCCGGATTACGACCGGATAACAGCTCAGCAAGTTATTGTGAAGCCTGGATTACGACCAGATAGAAATACAAGTTCCTGTGAAGCCTGGATTACAACCAGATAGCAACCAAGAGTACTACGAAGCCTGGATTATAACCAGATAGTGGTATATCTTTAACACAAGTTATGAAGCCTGGATTACGACCGGATAGTATCTTGATTTCTCTGAACGCCATGAAGCCTGGATTTCGACCAGATAATGGTATAACACATCGTGAAGCCTGGATTACGACCAAATAGCGGTAAGAGACACTGTGAAGCCTAGATTACGACCAGATAACAGTGAGGGACATTGTGAAGCTTGGATTACGACCAAATAGCAGTTCACCCAGCCAATTACTATAAAGCCCGGATTCGACCGGATATTAGTAGGCCCAACAGTCAAAGGGAAGCCCGGATGCGACCGGATAACCACTTGATTTCTTCTTAAGCCTGGATTTCGACCAGATAAGAATTAAGGTATTGTGAAGCCTGGATTCGACCAGATAGCAGTACAGAACACCATGAAGCCTGGATTCGACCAGATAATGGTATAACACATCGTGAAGCCTGGTTTACGACCAGATAATGGTATAAGACACTGTGAAGCTTGGATTTCGACCAAATAGCAGTTTACATGGACAGTTACTATGAAGCCCGAAGTCGACCGGATATTAGTGTGCCCTAAATTCAAGTTGAAGCCCGGATGCGACCAGATAACAACTCATTTCCTTCTGAAGCCTGGATTACGACCAGATAAGAATTGAGAAATTGCGAAGCCTGGATTACGACTGGATAGAAAATATAATCTCATCTCCCCAGTAAGTCACTGTAAAGCCTGGATTACGACCAGATAGTAGTCGGTCTTATCACTATGAAGCTTGGATCACGACCAGATAGTAGTACATTTTCACCTCCTCGACTAAGATACGGTTCCTCAGTAGAATAACGGACGATCGAAGTTCCGAAAATTCAAATTTCCTCAAAACAGATACGATTCCTCAGTAGAATAACAGACGACCGAAGTTCCTAAATTTCTATTTCTCTCAAGACAAAGAACAACATTCCCCAGCGGAATCTTCCTCAACAACAGATATACAAGTTTTCGCTAAGGAATCTCTTATGCGATCGACACTCCTTCGGATGGCATCTTTAAGCCCATCCCCCGTCAGCAATTTCCAAATGGCATCTATAAGCCCATTCCCGATATCACAAGACGGACATCACTTCATGCGAGTGCAAATTTCTGGGCACTCTAGTGTTCAATTATCTTCCACCTTCGGATCACGAAAGGCACGCAAGCCAATCTATATCCTCAGAATTAAGAAGATTGAACAGGGGAAGCTGTTGTACCCCAAAATTTTCCCTCCCATATTTCTCAAAACATTTCAAGAAAGATCCTCAAGTTGCTTAATGAAGCTCAAGGGTTGACCAGACAAACTCTCTCCTAAGGCAGTCTACCTCAAATTAGGGTTTCATGTTGCATCAATATGCTTGAGTCCAAGGGATCCAAAATGCTCACCATTGTCCTAATATGTTCTCAATATCATCCATGTCAAGTTTCAAGCCTTGCAGAGAAAATTTTCTCAATCAATTGCTCAAAGGCCTGAAAATCGACTGTGCTAGGGCATAGGTCAACTGTGGCCCACATACAGTCAAAATTCAAGATTTTTTGTCAACATCCTCATTTTTAAGTATGTTTCATCATTTGATCAAGGGTTGATCATGATTCATCAAGGATTGCTCAAAATTCATCAAGAACCAAAAGTTGCTAAATTAGGGTTTTGTAGGAAAATTCAACTCAACTTTGACCAAGCATAACTTTCTCATACTTTATGAGAAATGACCCATCCAAATCTCATCTTGAAGAGGATGCAATGCTATATAATCCATCTTCAGCTCCCAAGTTCAAAATATGCACTCACAAGAAGTTATGAATTTGGACATTATAGGTCATTTTGAAAAGTCAACAAAAACACTTTTTTTGTCAAAGCTTCATACATGAGCATGGAATATCAAATTGATATTATACCAAAAGGGTTGCTTAGAGGACATATCAAGCTTTATAAAAAGTCCAATAACACCTTTAAAGAGTAAAAATTGAGGAAGTTATGCATTGGTGAAGTTGACCTTTTTTGCAAAATTGCCAAAATTCAACTATTCCTAAAATTGCAAATTTTACCTAATGGGCCCAATCTTTTTCACTTGTTTTGAGTTGGCAACATGGTCCACGATCCCTAGCCCTTTCCACTTGTCATTATCTTGTTTTTATTATTTACTTTGATTTTTATTTGAATTAAATCAATTTAAATCAAAACAAATCATAGAAAATCCAAAATATTGAAAACTGAAGATTTTTTACATGGCTCAGGTCCTAATATCCAGCTAGCATGAGATCAAATTCGTGTAAAGGCATGGAGTGCATAAAAAGATTGAATTAGGCTATTTTTGGAAAGATATTCAAGTGTATCAAATCAAGATCAAATGCAATGATGGAGAAAGATTGAGCACACTCTTTCAACCCTAATATATTCCTCAGTACATATAGAACCATTGCAAACTTAAAAGGAGGCTAGAGGGAGGCGCAGCAAGGAGAACCAAACTTGAAAAAACACCAAAAAAGTGCAAACTCGAATTCATTGTTCTAGGCAATCTCAAAGCTTCCTGATCATTCCAATCTTTTCCTGGGATCATAAGCAACATATACCAATCAAGAACAAGCCTTTTCCAGTAAAAAAACGCGTTGTAACTCATCCTCGACATTGCTTCTTTTTTGAAATCGAACAGCATCATTCTTATACTTGTAGCATAAAATAATTGTATATTATTGTTCACCATCATGTTTGCAAGCTTTCTGTAATATTCAATTGGGTTTTCATGGCCTATATTGGATTTCACCATTATTAGGGTTTCTTGATTCGATTTGGGATCTTCGTTTACCGGCAAAAATGGGCAATGAAAGGGGTACCAATGTGTACATCAGGTCCAGACGAAGCCATCCATGGCTTTAGTTTTTATATATCTCACTCGTGCTTGATTTTGAGAAATGGCAGGGATATAGTGACGGACAAACGTCCGTAGGTAAAAGTCTGGGACTTTTACCAACGGAACAAGGTTGAAGATGACTGTGTGGCACCCTTCCATTGGATCATTCAAACTTCTGGTGCGTGTTTTTATTATTTTCCACTAACTCACTTTATTTGCATATTATATATTTTTATTATTCTATGAACAAATGAAGCAGCTAGCTCATTTGGTTGCCAAGCATGGGAAAGTACCTTGGGGCCTGGGTTTGAATCCCAGGTCCCCCCTTATTGCATATAATTTGTTTTTTCATGATTCAACATGCATACAAAGACAAGGAACACCATGCTCCCTAAAGATCCAACCATCCAGGTATCCAAGAAGCCAGATCTGATGGCTTTGATATGGTGACCATGGTGTGCCTCAGTCAAGGCAACGCACTAGATCTCAGAAAGTCAAAACGGACCACCCTGTTTTGGGCCAGGACTTGCTTCTCACACCTCCTCAAATTACTAAATGCAGGTCCAAATTTCTTTTTCCCCTTCTTTTATATTTTATTTATTTAGTTTAATTAATTATTTACTAACAATTAATTATTTTCTTTTTGTCAAAAAATCATAAAAATATATTTTTCACCAAATTTAGGTTTAGATTTTATTTTTCATCAAAAATTAAATTAATTTAATTAGGTTGTTAATTTTAGATAACTTTAATTCCTTTTGTACATAATTAAAATTAATTAGAACAAATAGGTTTTTATTTCTAATTTAATTATATTTTCTTTTCTTAAAAATAACAAAAACACAAAAAATAGGCCATGTAATTATTTTCTTTAATTAATTTAATTAACTAACTTTTTGTACTTAATTTAGAAAAACCTAATTCTTTTCTTAAAAAAATAATTAAAAACAATAAATAAATTTTTTTTTCTTTTAATTAGGTTAAAAAGGGTCAAAACCCTAATTTCTTCCCGATCTTAATCTCATCGCGCGTGTTTTATTAGTTATTTTTATCCTATTATTGTAATTGCCCACAAGTTGTAATAGTTTAATTAGGTCTTTTATCTTTCATTTATCGCTTTATTTTTATGGGTTTGTTTTTGGCTATGTAAATACCCGAAGCCTTGTAATAGCTTAGTTTAGTTTCCGCACTTTAAATTCCGTAAAATATTAACTGTTACATGTATGATATTAGGATGCATGACAAGAATGTATGAAAAACTTAAAAACAGTTAGATAACCCTAAAATGTTCAAAGATAATAATCTGAAATTGAATCACTCGCACATGCGCACTCCTAGGGTATACTCCCACTTGGTTACCTTCGGTAAACGGTCATTGAGTATAGGATGCTTTAGTGGTTATCCTTTTGTCCAAAGATCAAACTTGCCTCGAAAAAGGTTGCCTCGGATATTGTTGCCTCGGATAAATCTAAGACATTAGGGTTACTACTAAGACGTCCTAACATTGCTCTAGTGATCGTACGTCCCTTTCGAATTGACCCTTAAAACTCCAACGACGGTGCTACCTACTCACTAATAGTGGGATAGCGCTGTCTAAAGGAAACAAACATAGAACGATTCTTTTCTCGAGTAGGTAGATTAGCTCTTAAGTACTTGCTCAACCAAAAACAAACTTTTTTTCACACTTACACTCCTTTTCAAACAAAGTTTTCAAAAACACTTCATTACACTCTTGAAGACAGAAGCAAGAGTTAAATCGAAGTCAAAACAAAAACTTTTCAAAACACACAAGCACACAAAGAAGCAATTTTGAAAATGATGAGCAAGTACCTAAGAGCCCGTAGATAACTACGGATAGAAAGGGTGCTAATACCTTCCCTTTCTATAATCTACCCCCCGTACTCAGAAATATCTCGAAAAAGGATTTTTTTTGTGTTTTTTCCTATCCTTGTTGGATAAAATAAAAGTCGGTGGCGACTCTTGCTTACCGCGACTTTTTGCAAACACAAACGCAAAACGCAAACCAGCATTCCTAAAAAAAAGTCCCGGTTCTGGCCACCGTATCACACTACTGCTTCTAACGGACATCGCTTCATCTTTGTCGCCATTGGTTACTTTACAAAGTGGGTTGAAGCAGTCTCATTCGCCTCTATCACAAAGAATATGGTTGTTCGGTTCATAAATCATAACTTTATTTGTCGGTATGGCATCCTCGAGAGAATCATCACGGACAATGGTACCAATCTCAATAACACCATGGTCACTGAACTCTGCACGCAGTTCAAGATCAAGCACCACAACTCTTCTCCATATCATCCAAAGATGAATGGCACAATGGAAGTCGCCAATAAGAATATAAAGAAGATTATAAAGAAGATGGTTGTGAAATACAAAGATTGGCACGAGATGTTACCGTTTTATCTCTACGGCTACCGCACTTTGGCTAGAACATCGACTAGGGAAACCCCTTTCTCTCTGGTCTAAGGTATGGAAGTTGTCCTACCTGTCAAAGTTCAGATTCCTTCTTTGAGGATCATGAAAGATGCAGACTTAGGTGAAGAGGACTAGATTCAGACCAGGTTGGATCAGTTAAATCTAATTGATAAGAAAAGGCTTGCGGTTGTGTGTCACGGCCAGTTGTACCAAAATGTATGATCAAGGCATTTAACAAGAAAATCAAGCATCCGGTATATCAGGCTGGTGACTTGGTAATAAAGCGCATCATTCTACTGCAAGGTGATCCCAGGGGCAAATGGACTCCCACCTATGAAGGGTCATTTGTGATTAAAAAATATTTTCTGGCGGCGCTATGATATTGACCACCATAGACGGTTAAGATTTCTCGCACCCTGTGAATGTGGACATAGTCAAAAGACACTACGCATAAAAATGACCCGCTAGGTTGACTGGCCTACCCAAAAATAAGGGCATCCCGGTGAACCAAAAGGGTCTGGGCAAAAATTAGGGATAAATATAAAAGATTGTACACCCGGCAAGTCGAAAACCTAAAAAGGCGGCTTGGGAAAAAAAGGGTATCCCGGTGGACTGAAAAACCGAAAGGGCGGTCCAGGCAAAAGATAGAGATTAAAGCATACGACTATGTCCCCATTGGATCACTTACAACAAACTTTATTACCAAAGTCGAAGTTCAAATTGTATAGATCAGTTAAATCAACTTCTTATGACAGCAAAGGATGAGATGCTCGAAGACATAGGGGCAATAGTAGAGTTGGAACCCAACGAGATTATTCCCACATAGCTATATGTTTTGTTTTCATTTTGTAATATTTTCATTTCACGTCAATTTCCTCTTATTGTGATTTTTGTCTCTTTGTACAAAATCGTCTGTTAATGGGAAAACTATCAATTAAATTACAAATTTCGAGATTCAAACTTTTTGTTTTTACTTTTTCTGTTTTGTTTGCAAAAACGTCCAAAAATTGAATAAGCATATGCATATGAATATGATTAACTGTTAACAAATACATGCATAAAAACATGAATGAGCATTTACTCAAGACTCTAGGAGTTGGGATAACATTCAAGCTGTCCACAAAATCCCCACAGAGCCACTTCCATGGGATTATCCCAACAGAGTAGTCTTATCATACTCACCATCAAATTCCTCCAGCGGATAAAGAAACATGATCTTTATCCCAGCAATATCACTCATCTACAGAGTCCCAATTAGTACAGTTTATGGAAATTATCCTCCCCAATTGAGTTTATTCCTCCTAAACTTTAAAATCCCCTGCAAATTTATTCTCTCCAACAGAGCTCATTTCCTCATGAAGAGTGTTTCCTAAGTAGAGTATTCCTCTGTTAATAGGGTTTATTTCCCCAATAGGGTTTATTTCCCCCAACAAGGTTTATTTCCCCAGTGAAGTTCAATCTCCCCAGCTTGAGTCTGCTTCAACCTTAATTCACCGGCAAGATTCCCACCTCCAACAGAAGACAGTCCGGGTTGTTATCCCCACAGGGTTGCTACTAAATATGGAACTGGGTTAGATATTGTTTAACCTTATTCTCTCCAGACAAATAAATATTTGTACCAAAAACTAGGTCAAACAGCACCTAGAAAGGATATCCATCTCTTTTATCCCCAGTCAGGGTATACAAGTATTATAATCCCCAGTAGAGTGATGAATAACCATTGTTTTTGAACTCTTCTCCCCAAGCAGAAATCAATATTCCCCAACAGAGTTTCCTCAAATAGAGAGCAGGAATCCCCAGCCGAAACAATCTCCAAAAGATCGGAGATACACATACTCTTTATCCCCTGCAACAGTCGGGGATTTATTTTCCCTAGACAAAGATACTGCTCGAGTTTACAAATACACTTCGACAACATTTCACATTCATACATCATTTACAAACGTCTAGCATGTGCATACGAAATGCATATATCACAATCTCATCTATTTTGAGAACATCATTACGTGATGCATTTCATACATCATGACATTGCATACAACTAACTCTTTACCTTTTCAGGAAAGATCAATCAACAGACAAACATCACCAACTACTCATATGACCAGATAGTCTTCTCAAAGGCTATATCTGATAAATGGTTACTTAAGCAATATCCTCAGAAGGTCATTCTAAAAAATAATATCTTATGGCTCAATTTAAATCGAACATAGATTTATTCTGATACTTCTTCCAGTTGAAAATGAGTATGGATATCTTCTGGCTCAAATTTAAATTAAGCATATATTTATTCTGATACTTCTTCTAGTTGAAGTCAAGCATAAACATTTTCTGGCTCAGTTTAAATCGACCATAAATTTATTCTGATACTTCTTCAAGATAAATACAAGCATGGATATCTTCTGGCTTAGATTAGATCTAGCGTAGATCTATTCTGATACTTCTTCTAGTTAAAGACGGTGTAGACATTTTCTAGCTTATATTAAATCAAGCATAGATTTATTTTGATACTTCTTCTAGTTAAATTCAAGCATAAACATTTTATGGCTCAGTTTAAATCGACCATAGATTTATTCTGATACTTCTTCCAGATAAAGACGAGCGAGGATATCTTCTGGCTCAGATTAAATCGAGTGTAGATATATTCTGATACTTCTTCCAGTTAAAGACTGTCGTAGACATTTTCTGGCTCAGATAAAATCAAGCATAGATTTATTCTGATGCTTCTTCAAGTTAAAGCAGAGCACAAACATCTTCTGGTTCAGATTAGATCGAGCGTAGATCTATTCTGATACTTCTTCCAGTTAAAGTCGAGCACATACATCTTTTAGCTCATATTGAATCAAGTGTAGATTTATTCTGATACTTCTTCCAGTTGAAGATAGGCATATACCTTTGTTGCATCAGATTAAATCGAGTTTATATTTATTCTGATACTTCTTCCAGTTGAAGTCAATGTTTACTTTGGATGGCATCTATAAGCCCATCTTCGAAGACTCTCCATCACCTCTCCAAATGGAATCTATAAGCCCATTCCTGACATTAGCAACCATTTGCATCACTTCTTGCACATGTGAGTGCAAATTTCTGGGTACTTAAGTGTGCAATCATCTTCTACCTTCAAGTCATGAATGGTAGACATGCCAATCTAACTCTTCAGATTTAAGAAGATTGAACAGGGGAAGTTGTTTTACACCAAAATTTTCCCTCCCATTTTTCTTCAAGACATTCTCACAAAGTTTTCAAAATGCTCAAAGTTACTCAAGGGTTGATCAGTCAAACCTCCTCCTAAGCAAAAAGTCTACAACTAGGGTTTTGAGTTTCTCAAGGAAATTTTTGTTACAAAGGTCTTCAATTATTTCATGGTTTCCCATAGGTCTCCAACAAGGTTCATGTCAAATTTCAAGTCCTACATTACAAGTTGGCTCAGTCAATGGCTCAAATGATTGAAAATCAACTGTATTGGGTAAAAAGTCAATTATGGTCAACATACAGTCAAACTTCAAGATTTCTGGTCAACATCAATATTTTGAAGTAATATTCATCATTTGATTAAGGGTTGATCATTATTCCTCATTAAAGCCTAAACATGACCAGATACCCTCCCTACGATCCCACCAGTGAGTTAAGGATTTTTGATTTCGAATCTGAATTTTTATGTGCTTTTAACATGATCTTTCTATCCAAATGTGTTTTTTAGATCATATAGAAAAGGTTGGCACGATCACATGCAAGGTTAGACGTCCCCTGCGATAGATTCCATGGTTAGGGTTTTGAGGAACAGGTTTCTCGCATCCCAATAAATATTGGGTTTCAGACCAAACTAATGCCATGGTTGAACTCGCAGCATATGATTTAGGGGGGGTAGGTTGAACCTTGGACTTTGATCTTGTTTCTTTTGCAGGCTTGATTTGTTTCCAATCAGAGAAGAAGGAGTTAACCACTGTAAGGGTTGGTCAGACACGCTTGAAAGTTTGTGTGGCATCAGGCAATATTGTGTTTCGTTGGTTCAAAAATAACAAGAGCACACTACGACGCGTATGTTTGATTGGCCAATATTAATTTCCTTTTATAAATATAATGTTTTGAATTGATTTATGTACCGAATGAGACAGTCGTCCCAATAGTAGGAGGAAGTGTGCAAAGGCTTTGGTGTACCAGGGCAGGGGTTCAATCCCTGCCTATGGCATTTTATTTTCTAACATTTTTCTTACAGGTTCAGTATGAACAAGCCCAACATGTGCACCGTGCATCTCCAGTCTTTGACCAGCAGATCTCATCAAAGACAGATCCAACGCACCAAACGCACACCCCATGATGCACCTTCTGAAAGCCACCCTCACTGGATCCAGCGCAAACCTGGGCTTTATCCAGTTTGGGCCTATATTTTTGCTTCTTTCTCACCCCCATTTTACTTGTTTGCGGGCCCATTTTAATTTTCTTTATTTTGTTTTAATTAACATTTTCTTTTTTTAATAAGTTTTATTTTAATCAACAAAAATCATAAATCATAAAAAAAATTGATTTAGGTTTTTAATTAATAAATTTAATTTTTTGATAAGTAAAAAATAATAACTTAATTACTTTGATTTTATTTTATTAATTAAAATTTAACTAGAATTAGGTTTAATCACTAAATATAATTTTCTAAACAAAAAAAATATTTAAATGCTTAGAAATTTTTTAGGGTTTCCATATCTTCTCCTCTTCACCATCTCCGCGCGCTCATTTACTTTTTCGAATTATTTTTCAATATTGTAACTGTCAATAGTTTGTAATAGATAATTGGGGTTTATTGCTTTCCTCCCTAATTTATGGTTTGTACTCCCCATCCCTGAAGCGATGTAATAGCGTAGATTATTTCCTGCATATTTTTTATTTTCCACACTTGTATATATTTAACTGCTAGATTAATTAAGCGTGCATGGTAAGACGTAAAAAAAACAAACATTAGATAACCTAATCTCAAGACTAATAACTGAAACATAACACACTTCGCACACGTGTACCTCTAGGATGACCTTCGCTTGTTGCCTCAGATGTAAGCAGTCGTGTCCCTCGAACGTATGGTGCTTTAGCACAGATACTTCGAGTAAAAGATCATAGTCCCTCAATGACCCTTAAACGCTGCCTTCGGAAAACGATCTTAGTCCGTTAGGATAATTGCCAAAGTGTTCTACAAGTTGCCTTTGTGATTGTACGATGACACGCGTATGTCCCTCAAAACATCCAATGATAGGGCTACCTACTAATTAATGGTAGGATATGACTATCTAAAGGAAAGGAGGAAAAGAACAAAGACATTTTGAGTAGGTAGATAACTCGTAGTCGCTTGCTCATAAACAAAACATTTCTCACATATACACTATTTTCTAAAATATTTTCAAAGACAAACACTTTGTATGAACGATACGAGTATCATTACAAAGTTTGTTAAACTTAAGCATCTTTTCAAAATATTTTCCAAACACACAAACACAATGCATATTCAAAGTGAGCTAGCGACTAAGAGCCCGTACATAACTAAGGATAAAAAGGGTGCTAATACCTTCCCTTTTCATAACCTACCCCCCTTACTTAGAAAAATTCTCAAAAGGTCTTTCCTGTTCTTTTCACCCTTTCCTTTATTGGATAAAAGAAAAGTCAGTGGCGACACTTGCTATCCACAACATTTGCGATAAAATGCAAAACCTAAAAGTTAGTTCTCCCACCGTATCATAGTAATGAAATCGGCGATATGATTATCTCTCCCTAAGGTTTCCATACGCCCTTCACCTCCAGACTTTGCTTTAATTGTACCAACAACATGGCCAAATACGAAGCGTGCATCATGGGTATCAAAGCTGCTATTGACATGGGGATCAAGTTCTTAGATGTGTATGGGGACCCAGCCCTAGTCATCCGTCAGATTAAGGGACAATGGGATATGAAACATCCAAAACTCATTCCTTATCGAGAGCATGTGTTGACGTTAATTTCGTACTTCGAGGAAATCACTTTTAAGCATATCCCACGAGAAAAGAACCAACTGGCAGATGCATTGGATACCATGTCATCAATGTTCAAAGTCAGGTGGGACAATTAAGCTCCTCGAATTACTATCGAAAAACTAGACGAAACAGAACATTGCTATGAAGTTGACACTGACGGAGTAGAGGTAAAACCTTGGTTTTACAAAGTGAATAGATATCTCGAGGCTCAAGAGTACCCCGAGGGGGCATCTACCAATGACAAGAAATTCCTACGGAGGTTCTCTTCCAAGTTCTTTTTAAGCAATGGAATCCTATACAAGCGCAACCACGATTCAACTTTGCTTCATTGTGTAGACAAGAAGGAAGTCGAGAAGATCATGGAAGATATGCATGAAGGTATCTTTGGTACTCACACCAGTGGTCATAATATAGCTAAGAAGATTCTGAGAGCAGGTTATTATTGGTCGACTATGGAAATTGATTACCAACACCATTCTAAACCCTGTCACAAATGTCAAATCTATGCTGACAAAGTACATGTGCCACTGGTTCCTATGAATGTCTTGACTGCTCCTTGGCCATTTGTAATATGGGGGATTGATATGATTGTAGAGATCAAGCCAATTGCTTCTAACGGACATCATTTCATCCTGATCACCATTGATTACTTCACAAAGTGGGTTGAAGCGTCCTCATTTGCCTCTGTCACCAAGAATTTTGTACCCCGGTTCATTAAGCATAATCTTATTTGTCGGTATGGCATCCCCGAAAGGATTATCACGGACAATGGTACCAATCTTAAAAAAACTATGATCATGGAACTTTGCATGCAGTTCAAGATCAAGCACCATAATTCTTCTCCGTATTGACCAAAGATGAATGGCACGGTGGAAGCCGCTAATAAGAATATCAAGAAGATTATACAAAAGATGACGGTGACATATAAAGATTGGCATGAGATGTTACCATTATCTCTCCATGGCTATCTCACTTAGGTACTGACATCAACTTGGGCAACCCCATTCTCTCTAGTCTACAGTATAGAAGTTGTCTTTCCTATCAAAGTCCATATCCATTCCCTAAGGATCATGAAAGATCTAGGTTTCGACAAAGACGAGTGGATTCAAACTATTCTAGACCAGATTAGTTTGATCGACGAGAAAAGGCTTGCGGCTGTTTGTCATGGTCAAATGTACTAGAAGCGTATGATCAAAGCCTTCAATAAGAAAGTCAAGCATCGGGTATATCTGGATGGTGACTTGGTAATAAAGTGTGTCATCCTGCCACAAGGTGACCCCAGGGGAAAATGTACTCCCACCTACGAAGGGCCATTTGTAATCAAGAAGATTTTTCTGGCGGTGCTATAATACTTACCACCATGGACGGTGAAGATTTTCTACACCCTGTAAACACAGACATAGTCAAAAAATACTACACCGAAAAGAGACCCGCTAGGTTGACTGGCCTAGGAAAAAATAAGGGCATCTCGGTGAACCAAAAGGGTTTGGAGAAAATTAGGGATATATAAAAATATTTTACACCCGGCAAGTCGAAAACCTGAAAAGGTGACTTGGGCAAAAAAAGGTGTCCCGGTGGACTGAAAACCCGAAAGGGCGGTCTAGGCAAAAGTTAGGGATTAAAGCGTACGAATATGTTCTGTTGGATTACCTACTTACAACAAGCTTGGTTAACAACGTCAAGTTCGAATGGTACAGATCAATTTAGTCAACTTCTTCCGACAGCAAGAGATGAGATGCTTGAAGATATAGGGGCAATAGCGGAGTTGAAACTTGACGGGAACATTTCCACCTAGTTGTTTTTCTCTATTTTACTGTGTACTCTTTTGATTTTATGACGTTTTCCTCTTACTAGGATTTCTGTCTCTTTGTACAAAACCTCCTGTTTATATGCAAAATTTCAATACAAAGTCAATTTCAAAATTCAAATTTGTTTTACTTTTTCTGTTTTGTTTACAAAAACGTCCAATGACTAAACTGAATAATCATATGCATATGAATATGATTACTGTTAACAAATATGTGCATAAGAACAGGGGTCAACATTTACTAAAGACTATAGGAGCTGGGATAGTATTAAAGTCACCCACGAATCCCCACACAAAAAATCCCTACAGGGGCCATCTTCACAAGCTCATCCCCGATGGAGACACATTCCCTAGCAAATCCGATATGCCTTTAAATAGAAATTGGTGCATCTTCCAGCAATTCACCTCCATGTCTCTGATGGATGGCTTGACCTCAGAATCATCCCCAGTAGATCCCCTAGCAAACAAGGAAGTTTAATCATTTCCCCAGTATACGATGAAAACTTCCCCAATACAACTATGGAAATACCAATTCCTGTCAGAAATGATTCCCTAAGCACAGTTTACGGGAATCTAATTCTCCAACGAAGTTGATTTCTCTAACACTGTAAAATCCCCTACAGAATTCTCCTCTCCAGCAGGGTTTATCTCTCCATCAGGGTTTATTTCCCCAGTAGGGTTTATTTCCCCATCATGGTTTATTTCCCCAACAAAATCCATTTCTCCGATTACTGCCAAAACCCGAAAAGATTCTCTTCTCCGGCAAAGTGTTGTCAAGGTTGTTGTCCCCAGAGAGTTTCTACGGAATCTAAAACCGGGCCAGATATCATTTACCTTTGTCCTCCCCATAAGAGTTTGTATTCATAGGGGAAATTCGGTCAGACGGCACCTCAGAAGGTTATCCGTCTATTTTATCTTCAATTAGGGTATATAAGAACTAAATTCCTTAGTAGAGAGATGAACGACCAATGTTCCTGAACTCTTGTATCCCCAAGCATAAGTCAAACATTCCAAGCGGAGTATCCTCAAAACAAAAGGTAGGAATCCTCAGCAAAGACATTCTAAACAAAATTGAGGATTCATAATCTTCACCCCAACAACAGTCAAGGATTTATTTTCCCCAACCTAGATATTATACGAAGCTACCGATACGCTTCAAACGAAATATTACATTTGTTGTACCCCAAAGTTTTCCCTCTCATTTATCAAGTATTTTCTCACAAGGTCTCCTTTGGTTCAAGACTGCGCAAGGGTTGATCAGCTCAAGACACCTCCTTAAGCACTGATGACTGAAATTAGGGTTTGAGAATGCACAAGGATAATTGAACTTTCAGTGCCTCATATTACTTTCATGGATCATTATGGACCCCCAATATTACTCATGTCAAGTTTCAAGCCTTGGATCACATTTTTGCTCAGTCAATTGAGCAGTTGACCTAAAAATTAGTTGTATTGGGGAAAAAGTCAATTATGGCCAATTTACAGTCAAACTTCATAAATTTTGATCCATATAAACATTATAAACTCATATGTATCATTTGATCAAGTATGGACCATAATTCCTCAAGAAATTTGATCAAATCATCAAAAGGGCAAAATGGTCAAAATTAGGGTTTTTACTGAGAAAGGGTAATTTCTGATTTTTGGCCTAGCAAATGGTTAATTGGTTTGAGGCATGATCTCAAGAGTTCAATTGCATAATTTTTACCTAATTGCATGACTCAAAACATTGCTCAAGATCAATTGGATTGATAGTTGATTTTCAGTCAACTGATCAAAAGTCAATTGTACACTGAAAAGTCAAACTTTATCTTTTTGGTCAAAATCAAGTGTCAAAGATCACAATTTATCAAAACATGTCGAAATATGAAACTTATTCATCAAGATATCAAAAATTCAAGACTTCATTTTGAAAAGTCAAAGTTTTCAAACTTAGAAATTTTTCTAAGTGTTGAAAACTTCATATTTTTTCACAACTTTGAGCCAATTTTTCAGCATGATGCAAGATGATTCAAAAGAAACTTTCAACATGAAAGTTGTATATCTCCATGATATCTACAACATTTCTATACACAACTTCTCCTAGAAATGCTTGGATCTCAATTTATTAATCCATGAAGTCATGGTCATGAAACTAAAACACTTAGTGAAATTTTGAACATTTTAGGTCAGGATTTTGACCTAACTTCTGACCCAAGTTTCACGTAGTTCCATTTGGAGTTTGAAAAAGTGATTCAAAGAGGGGTTGTATAGCATATTACAAGCTTTCTAAAATGTCCAATAACTCCTTGATATCATTTGTGAGCAATGAGAATCGGAGGTCAGAAGTTAGGGTTTCAAGTTGTTTTACAAGGCAAATTTTGTGATGAACAAAATTCAAATCTCAAACCTATGCTGCACAATCTTGCTTTGCAGACCTCTAAACTCCAAGATCTCTCCATAATCAGAAGATTACACTTGCTTTTGAGCTATTATCCACTTGATTCAAGCTTTATCCAAGTAAATTTTCCATTAATGGCACAAAGCCACCATTGCCATTTACATAAAGCAAGCTTTATGCAAAGTCAACTAGCATTGAGCTTTGCACTTGTTCTTTCTGCACAAACTTCCTCTACAAAGTCAGATAAGCTTGTTTAAAGTTGGTAACCACTCTAGATAGCTTTGTACTATGCATTGAAACCATGTTTGTCAACCTTACTTCAAAAACAAGTCAAGAAGCAAAAACATGTGATCTTATACTTCTGACCACCTCAAGTATCCAAACCTTTTCCATACAAAAACACAAGTCATTTGCAAGAAAATACACGCATGCTCAAGCCCTGAAACCTCCTAAAACTCAGAACCACCAAAAACATCTCAAAACTTGCCATTTCTGAGTTTTGAATCCAATCTCTATATTTGCTCGTGCGTTTCTTGGCCTTTTACTTTCAAAAGCTTCTAAATAACATAACAAACAATTCCAACACCTACAACACGACTGTAACACCTCCATCACCATCCACCATTTTCAAAAACAGCACCTTGCACCTTGACTTCTACAGAACTCCTCAGCCACTTTCAGCCCAAGCTAAGCATCACATTAGCTTCCTGGGAACTTGAGAAAGCTAACCCAATCACTGGAACTCATCAAAAGCTGCTCAAACTCAAAACATGATACCCTCTTGCAAGGTGAGTTTTCTGAATTTTGAACTCTTCATACAAGCATCATTAATGGTTTGTTTGTGAATAAGAAATGTAGATATCATTGTCCGGAAGCTAACCATATCCTTAGATTTCATTATTATTGGTTGAGTAGTTAGAGTTTTGAATCTGAACCTCTGAAAATAATTAGGTCAGGATTTGGTAATTTCAAATATTCTCATTCAGCTTTGATTTATAGTTCATGATATTTATATGGTTGGATTCGTATGGAAAAATAGAGCAACTTTCATGTTTGCATTTTCCATTTTTGTTGAGAAATGGTGAAGTTATAGGTGGTCTGGATGGAGGTTGAAGATGAAGTATGTTTAGGACTCGTTTTGCCTTCTATATTTATCATTTTAGTTATATTAACGGAAGTATAGCCACGCCAGTGGTAAGGCAGCGCGCTGGTAATCAAGAGGTGAGGGGTTTGAACCTCAGCACGCTGCCTTTTGCATTTTTCCACATTTTTTTGACATCTCTTTATTTTTGCAGCGCCTGGGTCTCCAAATGATTGGGCATTATTTTTTTGCTATGTTCTGACCCCCTGCCTTGCTGTTTACACTCATGGCCCATTTATTTTTCTTTTGTTATTTTCTTTTTTATTTTATTTTAATTTTACATTTTCTTTATTATTATTATTATTATTATTTTCATTAATAAAAAAATCCAAAAATATTTATATTTTTATTATTTATTTTTATTTAGTTTATTTTTCATAAAACTAAAAGAACAAAAACATTTTCTTTAATTAATTTCCTATTTTTAATATACTTAGATAATAAATTTTAATTATTATTTTTCTTGTAAATTAAAATCAATTTAGAATTTAGGACTTTAATTTAATTATTTTTATTCACTAATTTAATTAAATTCACAAAAACCCTAAAAAAATTGTTTTCTTTAAATTAATTTATTTTACTAAATTAATATTAATTTTATTATTTTTAGTTAATTATTTTATTTTAATTAATTAGGTCAAAAAACCCTTTTCATGAAAAACCAAACAAAAACCACATTTCTTTTTACATTTACATTCTTGCACTTTTACTTATTCAATTTTGTACATTTATTCAAATTCAATATGGTTGTAATAATTATTTAGATTTAATTTCTTGAAATTCCCCCATATGTAATTTGTACACCCCCCCCCCCCCCCCCCCCTAAATGATGTAATAGCTTAGTATTTTTATTTTCCGCAATTTAAATGCTTTATATACAAATGCTAGTAATTAGGGTTTTGTATGGAAAGATTAAAACCAACAAGTAGCAAACCCTAATCAAGACAAATCAAGCATGTAAATCAATATACTTGCACACATACACCCTTAGGGTAAATCCACTTTGTTGCCTTACAAAAATGGCCATATTATGCATGTGAGGTATCTTAGCAAAAACAAGCAAAAAATACAAGATCATAGTCCCCCGATGACGCTATCCATGTCGCCTTTCAAAATGATCTTTGTCCCTAAAGAAAATGCTAAGATATCTTACAACATTGCTAATCATGGTTATACGATGACCCACGCCCGTCCCTTTTACATCCAAAGATAGGTTACTTACAATATCAATGGTAAGATAACAATGTCAAAGGAAAGAGGAAATGAATATGAAATACTTTTGAGTAGGTAGAATGTTCCTAGTTACTTGCTCAACTTCAAAACAAAAACATCCTCGCTATTTTCAAAACAAACACCAACACTTTCAAAAACATCTTTCAAACTTGAAAACATTTTCAAAAGATAAAACACTTTGTATACATTCTTACGAACGAGAATCATTATAAAGTTTGCCTAAATAATGGCATCTTTACAAAATACCTTCAAAAACCACACAAAGCACATTTTTAAACAAAAGCAAGTTGATCTAGTAAGTAACTAAGAGCCCATTGAAAACCATGGATTAAAAGGGTGCTAATATCTTACCTTTTCATAATCTACCCCCCGAATTTAAGTAAACATGTCAAAGGTCTTTTTTGTTCTTTTTAGCCTTTCCATTTGGATAAAAGAAAAGTCGGTGGCGATTCTTTCTAACCACAACATTTGCAATCAAACGTAAAACATCCAAGTCAGTTCTCCCACCGCGTTACAGAACTGGCGACTCTGCTGGGTAATATTTTAAAAGTGGGGATACCTTATGGTTAGATCACATTTATTTACTTTCATTATTTGACTTGCATGCTTTATATTTTGGTTCTTTGTTTGGGTTTGAATCCTCTACCCGGATTTGGGATACCTTATTGGTAAGTAGAAATACATTGTGGAAACTGTGCGGGGTATACCGACATGGTCTAAGCAATAGCTACGTTAGTGTGACATATTTGTGGGTATCGGTATCCCTTAAGTAGTCAAGGAGAATACGGGGCCGCTGAGTGATGTCATGAAGCACTAACTAACTTCTAGAACCTTTACTTGACCAACTTGGCCATTAGGACGTAGTGAGATGATCGACTTTGGTGCAGTCCAAAGTTGGTAGATACTCGATACTACACTCATTGAGGTTTTGTTTTTTGGGATATTTCGGTCGCCATTAAAGAGGCTTGCGCTGAAACAATGCTTGAGAAAACAAACCAGTGATATTGAGTTTCTTAGAACCCGGTTACTATTGCTAGGACAGGTTTGAGCCAATAAACTTCAAGAGGGTACTTACCTACAAACTCCATGCAAGTCTAAACCTAAGGACTTGTTTGCTTTGTGTGTATATGACTATTTGTATATAAATTTGCTTACTTTGCATACTTGTACATGACATCATACCATAATATTTTCAATAACCATTTCAAGGATCTCAAGGGCCTATGATGCAGGGTCACGTTGAACCAGACGTCTATCAAGGGACAAGAGGATTTATTTTCCTCTAACCAAACACCGTTAAAGATCAAGTACAGCAACTTGAGTCAGGGGCTATGACCCACTCGACATGGTGAGGTTAATTCCCGTTGAAGGACATCCACCGATACAAAGTTCTCCAATCAAAACTGTAATTGACTAATAACATTTACCCCGTGAGATCCTTGAAAACATTTGCATGTCATATACGTCATTGCATAACAGGTAGTCTCCAGTACAGGTATCTCATGTTCTTGCTGTTTATTTCAGCAATGTCTCCCCAACAAGACAACAGAGATCTTCAAACTCAAGAGGCTCAGTTCAGGGAAATGTTCCTTAACCTATCCAAGGGGCATGAAGAATTGAAAGCACTCCTCGTTGGGAATCTGACCAAGAAACATCCTGATAACAACAAGGATGACCAGGTTGAACAGCTGCAGGTTGAGATGGAAGCAATGAGAATCTAAATGTTGGGGCAGATGGCTCTTATCCAAAGCCTAGCCCGGGGACAAGAAGAACTGAGGACTGTTGTCAACAAGCTCCATCAAGACGGATGCAACCGTATGAAACAAATATTCTAGGTTTGGGACCAAATCATGGGTCAACCTCTGAGAAGATAAGAGGTTAGACCTTCTCAAATTGCTACTACCTCACGGGTCCAACAATAACCTCGCCAACAACAACAGGGTAATCGGCATAAGCGGAATACATCTGAAAGACACTTCACCGAAGTCAATATGTCATTAGCTCAAGCACTGCAACACATGTTGGAGGCCAAGCTGATTACGTTAAAGGACCCTCCTAAGAATCCCAACACAACCTCTCCAAAGTACAATCCAAATGCAAGATATGCGTACCACTCCAACAGTCCTGGATATGACACCAATGGTTGTTGGACGTTAAGAAATAAAGTTCAAGACCTGATTGATGAGGGAACGCTAGAATTCGCACCAGATGGTCAACTGGAATTCTTCTGCCACAACCTCAAAGGCTCACCACCTAAAGTTACAAGTTCATACAAAGAGGCTTATGTTCATTTTAATTTTCAATTGTAATCTCTTTTGTTTGTTCAAACAATTATCTATTAATGTCAAACTTTGTTTCATTAATGCATTGCATATGTTTGTCTTGAAACCATCCATTCGTTTTCACTATATTTAAACTATGCTTTTTACTCTCTTTATGACATTCAACTCTTGCTAAAAGTTACAAGCCTTTAGACGGAGGATGACGAAAACAATGCCATAATTCTCATATAGTATGCTTTTGAACAGACTTTGCTGACGATGTACAAGCGTTCTTTCAAATCCTAAACACTGGAGTTATAAGGAATATAATCCCTAGTCAACCCCTTCGAGCCAAAGAAGTATAAGTTTTCCTTTTTTTCACAAATTGAAACCTTTAATCAAAACCTGGGGAAGGGTAGTCTCTCAGTTAATTCAAATGCATGTTTAGCCGCAAACTCTCATCTTGTAAATACAACGAATGACATCAAAACATTCCTCTGGAATCAAAAGACGATGATGGTTCCCTATCACATAGGCAGTCATTATCTCTCAAAAAGAAAAGCCCACTAAGTCAAAACATACAAAGGAGACTTAAGAAAAATTGGGGCATCCCACTGACCGTAATCTCAAAGCAAGAACAGTCAGGAAAAAATTAGGGATAACAAATCAAAAGAAAGAGGTCACTACAAATCCTCAACAACATAAAAAAAATGTTGCAAAAATGACTGCCTTCCGACAAACTTAACTTGTTTGAACCATCACCAAAACGTCATTCCAGACTCAATTAGAGTTCAAACGCACGATTAACTGAGTTTAGGACTGAAGTACATCACGAAGAGCGGGTGAGTACAAATACACTTTGGGCCTTTATCCTTTGTTTCTTAAACCGTGAACCAAGCCACGCTACAACCCTTCAAAATTCCTAATTAAAGCATGGTTTAGTTCAAAAGCATATTGTTACAAAAGGTATCCTGACTCCTGTAAAGCTTTACTCAAAATCCTGAGTTGAATTTTTCTTACAAAATTTCTTTACTTACTAAAACGCATTTTCAAAACTTCAAGACAAGCATAAACATTGCATTATTTGAATATCGTTATTTGCATATGGCTATTTGTTTGACAACGGAGAAATTCATAATGAATATCCAGTGAACGAAAGCTCTCCCAGTGAACAAAATCACTTCAATTGGAAAGACACTTCTAGTGACAAATCTGTCATAATCAAGGGGTACGATATGACCATTGTCCAACACTTCTGGGGCAGTCAAGTCGAGATTCAAAGAATCTCTCAAAGAATTGTTGAATAACCAGGGGAAAATCTCCATATGTATCACTCAAGAGTAAATGTTATGTTGATCATGGGTTTGAACAAAATCCATTATGAAGACTTTCGGTATGATCAAATCAATTGTCTGTACCAATAGTATCAGATGGTGTCAGTATCAGATGGTGTCAGTATCATGTCTTCAGATCCTCCCATGACAGTTCTTAGAAAATTCTGAGACTTGACCAAAGATCTTGGGTACCACCAATTTGTTCGTATGTTCCAGTAGTATCAGATGGTGTCAGTATCAGGTCTTCATTTTCTTCTACAGCAGTCTTAGAAAATATCTCTAGGAAGCTCAGGGCTACCAGAAATGTGATTAAAATCTCAAGTGTCGAGGTGAACCAAATTAACTCTGGGGGAAAGCAGGCTCCCACATAAAGGGTCATGTGCGACCAAGCAAACACTTTATGGCATTATTACAACACTTGCTACTAGGGGAAATGACAAATATCTCTAAGATCCTTCTCATAGGATGACTCCCAGCCAGAGTTGCAATCTCTGAAAACTTCTCACCAGCTGAGTCGACCTCAAGAACCCTCGAGGATTATCCCCAGTGAAGAAGACACCACTCCAACGGACCGGCCACGGGGTTTATTTCCCCAACAAACTACAGATTCCCCAGTTTGAGTTTTCCTCTCCGACTACTACAAATCAAAGGACCACAACTTCTCTTCCCCAATAGATTCCTCTTCCCCGATAGACTACTTTACAATCCCTAGCAAGTTACTGTAAAGCCTGGACCCGACCAGATATCAGTTCAACTTCGACTCCCCAATAGAGAAACGAATAACTGAGACTCCTGAACTCTTTTTCCCCAAGTAAGAATCAACACTCTCCACAGAGTTTTCAACATTCCCCAGCGGAGCTCTCCTCAAACAAAAAAATTGGAATCCTTGGTGGAAATTAATCTAAGAAAAATTTGAAGATTCACCTACTCTTCAACAGGAGTCCTGGATTTAATGACTCCCCAGCATTTATCAAGGATTTATTTTCCGAGACGATAAATACCTTCATTAATATCTCACATTTCATACATCATATTACATACACGACAAGTGCACACGACACAATCTCATTTATTTTGAGAACATCATTGCACCATGCATTTCATGCATCATGACATTGCATACAGCTAACGTTTTACCTTTTTCAGGAAAAGGTTAATCAATAGATGGTTTTTGTCAATAATCTTCAAAAGGTCAGAAATTAATACCTGAAACAAGCCAGGACAATTATCTACACGACCAGCTGAAGCAATCCTACATAGGCTCCTTCTGATACACTCTTCTAGATACAGTTCAGATACGCTCCAGATACGGATGCCATTCTGATACTCATTCAGATCTAGCTTTCAAATATAGTTCAGATACGTTCCAGATACGGATGCCATTCTGATACTCATTTAGATTCAGTTTTCGGATACAATTCAAATACGCTCCAAATACGGATGCCATTCTGATACTCATTCAGATTCAGCTTTCAGATACAATTCAGATACGCTCCAGATATGGATGTCATTCTGATACTCATTTAGATTCATCTTTCGGATACAGTTTAGATATGCTCCAGATACGGTTGTCATTCTAATACTCTTTCAGATACAGTTCAGATACGCTCTAGATACAGATGCCATTCTAATACTCACAGATGCCATTCTGATACTCATTCAGATTCAGCTTGCAGATACAGTTCAGATACGCTCCAGATACGGATGCCATTCTCATACTCATTTAGATTCAGCTTTCAGCTACAATTCAGATACGCTCTAGATACAGATGCCATTCTGATACTGATTAAGATTCAGCTTTCGGATACAGTTCAGATATGCTCCCGATACAGATGCCATTATAATACTCATTCAGATTCAGCTTTCGGATACAGTTCAGATACACTCTAGTCACGGATGCCATTCTGATACTCATTCAGATTTAGCTTGCAGATACAGTTCAGATACACTCAGATACAGATGCAATTCTGATACTCATTCAGATTCAGCTTTCAGACACAGTTCAGATACGCTGCAGATATGGATGCCATTCTGATACTCATTCAGACTCAGCTTTCAAATACAGTTCAGATACGCTCCAGATACGGATTCCATTCTGATACTCATTCATATTCAGCTTTCCGATAAAGTTCAGATACGCTTCATATGCGGATTCCATTTTGATACTCATTCAGATTCAGCTTTCGGATACAATTCAGATACGCTCCAGATACGGATGCCATTCTGATACTCATTCAGATTCAACTTTCATATACATTTTAGATACGCTCAAGATACGAACACCATTATGATACTCATTCAGATTCAACTTTCAAATATAGTCCAGACACGATCCATATTTGAACGCCATGTTGATACTCATTCATATTCAGCTTTCAAATACAGTCTAGACACGATCCAGATTCAGATGTCATTCTATCACTCATTCAAAATACAGTCTAGATATAAGTAAGATACAATTCATTTATGAATATTATTTTGTTGCTCATCCAAGACCTCTACTGGTTCAAATAAATCTCTTAACGATTTATTATGATTCTTTCCTAGTAGGTACTTTCTCTGGTTCAGATAAATCACTCAAATATCTATTCTGATTCTCTCCAGTTAAAGAATATTTAAGACCTCTTTTGGTTCAGTTTTAACCTCTCAATGGTTTATCCTGATACTTTCCAAACGAACATTTTTGGTTCAGATGAATCTCTCAATGATTTATTCTAATTCTTCTCCAAATCCTTATTGGTTCAGATAAATCTCTCAACAATTTATTCTGATTCTTTTCCCGCATATGTCTTCTCTAGCTCAGATAAATCTCTCAATGATTTGTTCTAATTCTTCTCCAGATCCCTTCAGGTTCAGATAAATCTCTCAACAGTTTATTCTGATTCTTTCCCGCAGACACTTTCCCTGGTTCAGATAAATCCCTCAAGGATTTACTCTGACTCTTTCCAATTAAAGAACATTCAAGATTTATTTTGGTTCAGTTTAAACCCCTTAACGGTTTATCCTGATACTTTCCAAAGGAACACTTCTGGTTCAGATAGATCGCTCCAAGATTTATCCTGATTCTTCCCAGTCAAATAACATATAAGATTTCTCCTGGTTCAGATTAATCGCTCCAAAGATTTGTTCTGATTCTTTTTCGGTTGAAATCAAGTTTAGACTTAGTACATTCTCTGTCAACAGTCACCTTTGGATGGAATCTACAAGCCCATCTCTGTAAAATCTCCATCATTCCTCCAAATGGAATCTATAAGCCCATTCCCATTTCATCCTCGAGTGCAAATTTCTGGGCACTCTAGTGTCCAATCATCTTCCACCTTCAAGTCATGAATGGCGGATCCGCCAATCTAACTCTTCAGGTCTAACAACATTGAACAGGGGAAGTTGTTGTACCCTAAAATTTTCCCTCTCATTTATCAAGTATTTTCTCACAAAATCTCCTTTGGTTCAAGACTGCACAACGGTTGATCAGCTCAAGACACCTCCTTAAGCATTGATGATTGAAATTAGGGTTTAAGATTGCACAAGGATAATTGAACTTTCAATGCCTCATATGACTTTCATGGATCATTATGGAACACCAAGATTACTCATGTCAAGTTTCAAGCCTTTGATCACATTTTTGCTCAGTCAATTGAGCAGTTGACCAAAAAATCAGTTGTATTAGGGAAAAAGTCAACTATGGCCAATATACAGTCAAACTTCATAATTTGTTATCCATATCAACATTATAAACTCATATGTATCATTAGATCAAGAATGGACCACAATTCCTTAAGAAATTTGATCAAATCATCAAAAGGGCAAAATGGTCAAAATTAGGGTTTTGACTGAGAAAGGGCAATTTCTGATTTTTGACCTAGCAAATGGTTAATTGGTTTGAGGCATGATCTCAAGAGTTCAATTGAATCATTTTGACATAATGGCTTTTTGGTCAAAATGATTGGGCATTATTTTTTGCTATGTTGTGACCCCCAGCCTTGTTGTTTACACTCCTGGCCCATTTATTTTTCTTTTGTTATTTTATTTTATTTTTTATTTTATTTTCATTTTACATTTTCTTTATTATTATTATTATTTTCATTAATAAAAAAAATCCAAAAATATTTATATTTTTATTATTTATTTTTATTTAGTTTATTTTTCATAAAACTAAAAGAACAAAAACATTTTCTTTAATTAATTTCCTTTTTTTAATATACTTAGATAATAAATTTTAACTATAATTTTTCTTGTAAATTAAAATCAATTTAGAACTTAGGACATTTATGTAATTATTTTTATTCACTAATTTAATTAAATTCACAAAAACCCTAAAAATTTTGTTTTCTTTAAATTAATTTATTTTACTAACTTAATATTAATTTTCTTATTTTTAGTTAATTATTTTATTTTAATTAATTAGGTCAAAAAACCCTTTTCATGAAAAACCAAACAAAAACCACATTTGTTTTTACATTTACATTCTTGCATTTTTACTTTTTCAATTTTGTACATTTATTCAAATTCAATATGGTTGTAATAATTATTTAGATTTAATTTCTTGCAGTTCCCCCATTTGTAATTTCTACACCCCCTCCCCTTAATGATGTAATAGCTTAGTATTTTTATTTTCCGCAATTTAAAAGCTTTATATACAAATGCTAGTAATTAGGGTTTTGTATGGAAAGATTAAAACCAACAAATAGAAAACCATAATCAAGACAAATCAAGCATGTAAATCAATACACTTGCATACATACACCCTTAGGGTAAACCCACTTTGTTGCCTTACAAAAATGGCCATATTATACATGTGTATCTTAGAAAAAACAAAAAAAAATACAAGATCATAGTCCCTCAATGACGTTATCCATGTTGCCTTTCAAAATGTTGTTAGTCCCTAAAGAAAATGTTAAGATATCTTACAACATTGCTAATCATGGTTACACGATGACCCACGCCCGTCCCTTTTACATCCAAAGATGGGGTTACTTACCAAATCAATGGTAAGATAACAATGTCAAAGGAAAGAGGAAATGAATATGAAAGACTTTTGAGTAGGTAGAATGTTCCTAGTTACTTGCTCAATTTCAAAACAAAAACATCCTTGCTATTTTCAAAACAAACACCAACACTTTCAAAAACATCTTTCAAACTTGAAAAACATTTTCAAAAGATCGAACAATTTCTATACATTATTACGAACGAGAATCATTACAAAGTTTTCCTAAACAATGATATCTTTACAAAATACTTTCAAAAACCACACAAAGCACATTTTCAAACAAAAGCAAGTTGATCTAGCAAGTAACTAAGAGCCCATGGAAAACCATGGATGAAAATGGTTCTAATACCTTACCTTTTCATAATCTACCCCCCCCCCCCCCCCCCCCCGAACTCAAGAAAACATCTCAAAGGTATTTCTTGTTCTTTTTAGCCTTTCATTTTGGATAAAAGAAAAGTCGGTGGCGACTCTTGCTAACGGCAACATTTGCAATCAAACGTAAAACATCCAAGTCAGTTCTTCCACCGTGTTACAACATCCATACATCATTTACAATTATCATAACATATGTATACGAAACATATATAGTACACTCTCATTCACTTTGAGAACACCATTACACAATGAATTACATACATCATGACATTGCACGAAACTAACTTTGCTTCTTTCAGGTTAGTCTGCAAACAAACGAACATCATTAGCAATTTTCAAACAGGTTAGAGATTAACTCCCGAAACAGGACGTGGAAACTATCTATATGACCAGGTCCGAGATTAATTCTCAAAACAAGACGGGGCAACTATCTATACGGCCGATAAAAAGAAGGTCCTAGATTATTTCTTGAAACAAGACAGGGTAATTATCTGCAAGACCAGGCCCAGATTAATTCCTGAAACAGGACGAGGCAACTATCTGTATAACCAGGAAAGGATTAATTCCTGAAACAGGATGGGGCCAACATGGCCAGGTGGTATGAATTCCCGAAACAGGACGGCTTACCAACAAAAACATATTGTCGATCGATTCCTGAAACAGGACAGGGAGACTATCTACATGACAAGCATTTACCTCAGAGACTAAATCTAACAAGGATTTCCTTCAGAGACTAAATCTGACAAGCATCTAATTAAGCACTTACCCCAGAGAGTCATCCTAAAAATCATTCTTCAGAAATAGTCAAGTGTGGACTCAATATGATACTCTCATCAACAATTACTTTGGATGGCATCTATAAGCCCATCTCTGACATTCAGTCACCTATCTGAATGGCATCTTTAAGTCCATTCAAGCAATATTATCAACAAATAGTGTCACCTCCTGCACATGCGAGTGTAAATTTCTAGCCACTTAGGTGTTCAATCCTCTTCTACCTTCAGACTGCGAATGGTAGACATGCCAATCTAACTCCTTAGGTTTAAGAAGATTGAACAGGGGTAGCTATTATACCCCAAAATTTTCCCTCCCATTTTATTCAAAACATTATCCTAGGGTTCTCAAATGCTCAAGGTTGCTCAAGAATTGATCAGACAAATTTTCCTCTTAAGCAATTGGCCTACAACTAGGGTTTCACTTTTCTCAAGGAAGATTGGGTTTCTAAGGCCACAAGTTGATTTCATGGTTCCTCATATGTCTCAAGGAATGCCCATACCAAGTTTCAAGCCTTTCATCATAAGTTTTCTAAGTCAATTGCTCAGATGACTGAAAATCAATTATATTGGACAAAAAGTCAATTGTGGTTAACATACCATCAAACTTCAAGATTTTTGGTCAACATCAAGATTTTGAAGTTATATTCATCATTTGATCAATGGTTGATCATGATTCATCAAGAAAACTCTCAAATCATCAAAATTCATAAGTTGTCAAATTAGGGTTTTCTTAAGGAGAAGTCAACTGAGCTTTGACCAAGTATAACTTTCATATGCTTCATCATATTTTCCTCAACCAAATCTCATTTTGAAGGAAATTCAATTCGCTACAACTTTGTCTATCTAAGCTCAAGTCCAAAATGCATCATTTGAGAGATATGGGCCAAGACATTATAGGTCATTTCAAAAGTCAACAAAAAGACACTTTTTGTCAAGGCAACTTACATCAAGATAAAGTCTTCAAATGCAAAAGTAATAAAAATAGAGATTGTAGAGGATATCACGAGCTTTCCAAAAAGGCTAAGATCACCTTCAAATGATAAAAATTGAGAGAATTATGATTGGTGCAAAATGGGAAATTTTGAGCAAATGCATGAAACCAAAAGTGACCAAACTTGGAATTTTGGGCTATTGGGCTCGTGATTCAAAGGACAGGCATGTTTTACAGCTTATAGTGAACCTATGAATCACTTCATACACCCTATGGATTTTTTCCTATTTATTTTGATTTTTATTAATTTAAATTCAAAATAAAATAAGATAAAACAAAGGCTCTTTATTACAAAGTCCAAGCCCACTATCTTTTAACCTAATTCTCTTCTATAAATCTCATGCATTCAGACAAGAGAGATACAGAATCCTTGAAGCAAAAACACCTCTACAAAATTCCAAAAATATCAAAGAATTAGGGCAACTTGTGAACCCTAGTTGCGGCCACCTTAAAAGCATTTTAGCCATCTAATTCACTTCCAGCAATGCTGTAGGGTAATAATGGAGCATTTTTGGAGATCTAAAATGCATGAAACTCTCATATATGCATCACCGATCTCCATCATTGCATAATTTTCATATCTCAGCTTTCATTATGTTTTTTCGCATACTAACTTTGCTAACGTGTTCATCAGGTTTAATAGTGCAGGAATAACCAAAAGCGTGACCCCCATAATGGCCAAATCAAAGCTTGCCATGTTCATACTGATTTGAATTATTTTTGTTATAGCTCACAAACCAGAACGTTTTAGCCAAAAATAATTGCCCCATTGAACTTGTAGGGCTTGATTCAGAGGGTAGGATACCCTTGGATCACTAACCATGTTTGCAGGAATGGGAAAAAGGGCCACCAGAAAAGACGACCTAAGTTAGGGCTCTGACGCTTCTCCGGTCCACTCATGCAGTTGTATTATTTATTTATTATTTCGCTGATACTAATAGATGTATCACCGCCCCATTGGTAGAAGCGCGCGCGTTAAGGTCTTACTATTCCAGGGCACGGGTTCGATCCCTTCCTTTTGGCATTTTGGGATTTGTTTTCTCATATTTTCATGTTTTGTAGATTACATAGCGCACTAATTCCATCTCTTGGCACAAGCGCACGCTAGGTGTAGTGGTGAACATGCTGGGCAGAAGAGCTGAGGGCATGGGTTCAACATCTACCCTTGGCATTTTATGGTTCTTTCTTATTTCCTAACCTTTTTCTCTTTTTTCCTTAAAAACCCTAAATTCATAAAACCGTAAACCTTTTTAACACACCTACTTTTTTTCAAAACCCCTTTTTTTTATAAAATCTAATCAAATTAGGTTTTAGGTTTTAATTAATTTAATTAATCAATTAAGTCTAATTAAAATTAATTATACTTTTTTAGGATTATTTAATTAATCGTCAAAAAACTTTTTTTCGTTAAAAATCACAAAAACACATGTTTCGTTTTCCTTTCTCTTATTCTTACATTCTTTTTGCGTAGCTTATTCTTCTTGCATTTTCCTTGATTATGTAAAAGTTTATGGTTTGTAATAGCTTAGTTTTTTTTTACTTCCCGCTTTTCTATTTTGTAACTACCCCGAAGCGATGTAATAGTTTAGAGTTTACTTTATGCCTTTACTTTCTGCACCTTTATAGTTTTTATACTTGCTATATTATTGCTTAGTAATTAGGTTTGTATGGATATACTAAAATGAATCGTTATAAAAACCATAATTTAAGACAAAATAACTGAATATAAATCACTTGCACACTTACACCTCTAGGGTAACCCCCCTTGTTGCCTCAAAAAATAACAGTCATATTGTTGTACCTGAAAATTTTCCCTCTCGTTTTCTCAAGATTTCTCTCACATGTGTGATTACAAACGCCTGTTTAAAGAAATAAAGGAAATGAAATTTTTTGAAGATGGCAAGGTTTTAATTCGACTGGTCGCATTAAAAGAAAACTGAAAAAAAATTGAATATGTGCCTTTCGACAAATCGAAAAAGAGAAAGCTTGCTTCGATCTAGTAAGCTTCGATTGGGCATTGGCAACTTCGATCAAGTTGGCTTCGATCTAGCAAGCTTTGACTAGGAAATAACTCCCTTCGAGCAAGCTTGCTTTGATCCAAGCTTCGACTAAGGGAATGTGTTTCCTTCAAGCACAAGCTTCGATTGGGCAGTAGCCTTCCTTCGATCCAAGCTTCGACTAAGGGAATGTGCTTCCTTCGAGCATAAGCTTCGATTGGGCAGTATCCTTCCTTCGATCCAAGCTTCAACTGAGGCAACGTGCTTCCTTCGAGCAGCTTGCTTCGATCCATAAGCTAAACCCTTCGATAGAAGTTCAAAAATGTTCAACCCCATATAAAACAGTTTCTCCAATCCTTCTAATCTCACTCTTCATACCAGGCTTATTGAGACTTGTTTTTCCACTCTTCGATCAAAGCAAGTTCACAAGCCCCAAAAACATGTTTCAAACAGTCTGAGAGAGAGAGAGAGAGAGAGGAGGGAGTCTTTGAAAAATCTAACAAGAACTTTTCTTTGTTCATCCAAAACAAGTTTCACTCTCCAACACAAAATCATTTAACACTTCAAAAATTGCTACACCTAAGTTTTGAAGTCAACCTCACCTGTTGTTTCCCTTGTCCCTTTGCTTACAAAAATTCCTAAATACCATCTACGTACAACCTCCTACTTTGTTTCCTGACACCATCCTCCAAAGAAAAGTAGCACTTCGAATAAGCATCATGGAGGTCGAAGCCAGCCCCATCAAACCATTTATGTTGATTGCATCGAAGTGCTTCAAATTTTGCTCCAAGAGGTAAGTTTCCTTAGACTTGGAACTCTTCATTCAAACATTATTTGTATATACTTTATGAAGGAAAATGTAGATACTTCAATTATCATTGTTTATACATAGATGTTTTCATATTCGATCAGTTAGGCTTTAGTTTTGATATTAAACAAAATCCATGCTAGCCTTATATCCATAGCTGTCGAAAATACTATGTCTCGACTCTTACTTAATTTAGTTCGATTTGATGTTTTCCTTGTGTGTTTCGATTAAGAAAATAGAGTTGTTAGGAGCTTTCCATTCGAATCATCAGGGCTTGCAGAAGCTGGGCATTTTGACATCCAGAAGTGAATTCAGTATATATTCGATTGAATTTATCGCATGAACGGATGAAACAGACCCCCCCCCCCCAGTGATATAAACAGCGCGCGCTTAAGCCTTGTTGGATCGAAGGTCCTGGGTTCGATCCCCAGCCAGACCCTTTGGCCATTTTTTCATATTTTAACATTTTTGTTTGTTTGTAGGAACACACCTGGGCCTCATTTGGTTGGGCTTCAATCTCAGCTTCTAACCCACTTTTTTACTAATTAACACAACAGGCCCTGGGCCTAAAACTACAGAAAATTTGTTTTTTAACACAAAAATTGCTCTTTACACAAAAACTATTTTTCTACATAAAAAACACCTTAAATTCAATTTTCAGCCCCTTGCTAACTTATTTTCTTTATTTTGTTATTTTTTTCTTATTTTCTATATTATTATCATTAGTATTATTTTTATGAAAAAAGGATACAAAGAATATTCTCATTTTCTAAATTAAATTAGTTTAAATTTCTTTTATTAACTAATTATTTCCTTTTAGTTTATTGGGATAAAAAAAACCCTTTTCAAAACAAAACAAAACAAGTCCTTTCCTTTTTCCACTTTGCCTTGTACATTTATTCAAATTCGATATGGTTGTAATAGATAACTAGGATTTAAATTACTTTCAAATCCCCATTTGTGCATTGTACCCCCCATCCCTAAAATATTGTAATAACATAGGATTTAATTTACCGCAAATTTACCGACTTCCATATAATGTATAGTAATTAGGCGTATATGGCAAGATTTAAAATCAACCGCTAGACAATCCTAATAAAAGATAAAAATGGATGCAAATCAAACACACTATTCACACATGCACCCCTAGGGTAATTCCACTTGTTGCCTCTGAAAAATAGTCATGTCCCTCGAATATGGGCGTTTTAGCAAAGACCCTCGATAAAAGATCGTAGTCCCTCGATGACCCTCAATGTTGTCTTTGGTAAACGATCTAGTCCTTAAACGACATTGCTAAAACGTCCCATAGGTTGCCTTTTATGACTATACAAATGTCTCATACCCGTCCCTTCCCATCCAATGATGGGGCTTCTTACCAAATCAATGGTAAGATAGACACATCTAAAGGAGGAGGAAAATAACTTGTAAGACCTTTTGAGTAGGTAGGTTGCTCCTAGTTGCTCTCTTGCTCACAACAAAAACATTGTATACACCAACGTGTTCATTTTGAAACATTCTCAAAAGACAAACACTTTGTACGCGTTCTTATAGAGACGAGAACCATTACAAAGACACCTTTTCAAAATCACTTTCACAAATACATTCCACAAACACCTCTTTGAACTATTTTCAAAACAACACTTTGTACGCATTCTTATAGAAACGAGAGCCATTACAAAGACGTTTTCAAAATACTTTCAAAACTCACACCCACAAACACATTTCAAACAAAAGCAAGTGATCTAGCAAGCAACTAAGAGCCTGTAGATAACTATGAATGAAAAGGGTGCTAACACCTTCCCTTTTCATAACTTACCCCCCAAACTCAAGAAATAATATTGAAAGGTCTTTCCTATTATTTGCAAGCTTTCCTTTTGGATAAAAGAAAAGTCGGTGGCAACTCTTGCTATCCACAACAATTGTGATCAAATGCAAAATACCCAAGTCAGTTCTCCCACCGTATTACACATATCCCTCGAACGTAGGGACGCTTTAGCAAAGTCCCTCAATATAAAGATCATAGTCCGTCGATGACCCTTCGATGTTGCCTTTTGAAAATGATCTAGTCCCTCAACAAAAATTGCTAAAGCATCCTTACCAGTTTCCTTCGATGATTGTAGGATGACCCTCGCCTGTCCCTTCACATCTAAAGGAGGAGGAGAAGTACAAGAACGGAATTTAGTAGGGTATATCTTAATATCTTGCTCACAAAGCTCTTCAAAACAAAACATTTCTCACAAAAACTTTCAAACTATTTTCAAAACATTTTGTACGCTTTCTCGTGGACACATACGAGAATCATTACAAAGTTTTGCCTTACATTGGAAACTTTTCAAAATATTTTCAAACACACAACACAAAGCAATTTCAAAAGTGAGCTAAGCAATTAAGAGCCCGTAGATAACTACGGATGGAAAGGCTTTTAACACCTTCCCTTTTCATAATCTACCCCCTGAACTCAAAATTTATCAAGGTCTTTCCTGTTCTTTTCACCCTTTCTTTATTGGATGAAAGAAAAGTCAGTGGTGATTCTTGTTATCCGCAACATTTGCGATAAAACGCAAAACCAAGTCAGTTCTCCCACTGTATTACACCTCCCTTTGTACCAAGAAGAGGTACATTAGGAAAACTACCACAACTATCAATAATCCTTACTTCATAATAAGCTTGATTATACCATACAATATCTGAATGAATAAGAGAGATAACCTTCTATGACTAACGCAATCCATCCTTGAAATCCTAAAAGGCAACAGACTGGGATAAGTGAAAAATAAACCACTTGTATAACAATGGTGCGCAGAAGATAATAATCCCCTCTTGGTAAGAATTCCGAAGGTGAATAGAGTAATAAGTATCTCCAAGCAGCGTGGGGACTAGATTCCCAATCAAGAATATCCTAATAGCATTAACATCAATAAAATTGTTGACATTAGGGAACAAGAATAACCCATAGGTGAGTAGAGAAAAGATGAACTCAAAAGAGTCCACACTCTTCATCCTAGCAAAGTAACGAGCTTTCTCTAACAAGAACTTAGAAGGCAAACCTCTAATACCTCCTTTAGTAGTCATATGAGCCTCAATCTCAGACTTTTTAGGTGAGTAACTGCTACAATATCTTGAGACTTAGGTTCTTCTTCCAAACCAGAGAAAGTAACATGATCACTAATGGGCGATTGAGCAGATAAGAGTACTCCTCTAGTGTAGGTATAAGCTGATAATCCAAAAAGGTGAAGAAACAGTATAAAGGATCATAAAATTGGACAAATGTAGTGACAATACTATCCTTCATGGTGGAACTCAAAATAGATAAAAGCGCTCCATACTTCTTTCAGAAAGCCTCGGGACTGTCAACTAAAGAACTCAAACTCTTCAACTCTTCTATATTAGGAATCTTGAAACTGTACTTCTGAGTCTTTCTCATTCCAAAGTCCATAGTCAAAAGGATGCCTGTTATATTTGTAAAAATCAGTCTTTAAGTTCTTGAAAAATTTGGTTAAAGAATGCTCATGGGTGCATGAATGCATGATGATGCAACAATCATACCCAAGATCACAAACCTGGGGGTTCATAGGTTCGACGTCCTGAGCTTGAAGTCAAAGGTATTACCCAAAAGCTATAGACTAAGGGTTTAATCACCTGTAGAACAAGGTTCTAAAAGTTCCCAGAGTCTACGATCCTCTTTTGTATATTACCAACTTTCCAATTTACTCAGTAATTAGTAATATTCTCAAGAGAAACTCGTCCGAGTGTAGTATCGTGTGACAACTATTTTAGGATTACTCCTTTATAGTCTCTGCACTACATCCTAAAAGTCCAATATGGGTTAAGGGTTCTATGGTCCTCAGCTTCTTTGGCTCCCAGGTCGAAAGCAACAATGTCTTCCCAATTACTTGGTAAACAAATACTACAGTCAAGGGGGCCTCCACTGAGCGAGTAATTCTCATGCCAACTTATTCAGAACTACTCCTTCAAAGTAAACATGACTATACCACCAATCCTAAACTTAAGTTTTCCCAAGTCCGGGTATAAGACTTCCAAGAGATCACCAACCACCCTGAAAACCATAAAAATCAAGACAAAAATGATTATATACAACAACAAACAATAGCATATACACAGATAAATTGAGATTGGCTCAACCCACTTAGAGATGTATTCCCCAGTGGAGTCGCCAATTTTTCTGTAGCGGAAAAAAGTTGAGACTAATTCATTGATTAACTTAACTAATAGAGTGAAAGTCTCCATCACATTTTATTATTCCAAACGAATTGGAAAGCAGAGAATAAAACCCAAAATAAGATAGAGATCAAGGTAAGGGGGTTGGTTATGCAAAGGGAATGTGTTAGAACCCTAAACATCTACAGTACTCCACATCAACCTCTTTGAAAATCCGTGTATTTTGGATAAAAGAAATATTTACAAAAAAAGAGATTATGGAGATGAGAAAAAAATGGTTTTTACAATTTTTGATTTGATAAAGCTTCCAATTAGCTCTAGGCCAACATACCAACAATTTGAAATGTTGAAATCAAAACCCATGTAGTTCGGGTAAAAAATACAAAAATGGTTTGTTATGGTTGACTTTAATGTAAAAGACATTTCGTCTTATCTGAGTGGAAAACAGAATAACTATGACAATCATGGTAAAAGGAGAACTTGCTTCAACTAAAATATAGAGAACTTATAGCCTGGAGGAACTCAATAGTGCAAGTCTCATCATACAAGTGTAAAGTTACTTAAATATTACCATGTTTATTAAAGTGGTTAGGTTTGCAAACACTCAAAGAAAAGACTTATATCTTAAACAATTTGAAAAGGTTAAAAGAAAAAGAAGTGCACCAAGGAATAAAAAGTTTGAGTGAAGTTAATGACTTTTAGTCTTTAGAAAGATGCCAAAGTATGATCAAATGGATTAAGGTTTTGATTAAGAAAAATAAAAGAGTTTAAAAAAAGTATGGACCTAAGTCCAAGTTTATTATGAAAGCGGTTCAAGTTTGAAAACAAGAATCCTTTGAAAAAGGGAGAAGATTTTGAAAATTAAAGAAGAATGGGAGGAAATGAAGAGGCTATCCAAAAGCATAAAGTAAAAGATAAGGTAAAGAAATGTCTAACCAACAAGAAGTCAACACTTGATACAATGAAGTCATTGTATAATTCCCATATTGTGATACGGTGGGAGAACTGACTTGGGTGTTTTATATTTGATTGCATTGTTGCGGATAGCAAGAGTTGCCACCAACTTTTCTTTTATCCAATAAAGGAAAGGGTGAAAAGATAAGGAGAGGCCTTTTGAGAATTTTCTTGAGTTCAGGGGGTAGGTTATGAAAAGGTAAGGTGTTAGCACCCTTTTCATCTGTAGTTATCTACGGGCTCTTAGTTGCTAGCTCACTTTGAAATGCTTTGTTTGAAATGTGTTTGTGATGGGTTTTGAAATTATTTTTGAAAAGTTACTTCATTTAGGAAAACTTTGTAATGATTCTTGTCTCTATAAGAATGCATACAAAGTGTTGACTTTTGAAAATATTTTCTTTGGAAATATGTTGGTGTATTTGAAAAGATGTTTGTTTTGAAGATGATTGTGAGCAAGCAACTATGAACATTCTACCTACTCAAAAAGTCTTAGTTGATTTCCTCCTAGATGGCAATAGCGGAGTCGTTGTCAATGAGATTTGGGTGGATGTAGATCTGCATATGTGTGTGTGTGCATGTAAGATCACATGGCTTACTTTAAAATGTTATAAAAGAAAAAGAAAGGCAAAGAGCGAAAAATTTGAATGCAAAACAGTCCAATGTTTCATTAAAATGAGAATATGGCATATGAAAATGAAAAACCCTTAATAAATGGGCCATTGTGCCCCAAGCAAGGCACATGGTTTAAAAGTCATTGTTTAAATGGAAATTACAGACAAAGTTCTCAAGGCAAATAAAACAGTAAATGGTAATTACTCCTAGTGGAAGGAGATGGGAATGAAATCCTTGGCATGCCAGTTGTTGAGCCCTCCATTAGCAGTCGGGTAAATCCAATCATCAAAATCACAATCAACATCAGGGTCTTCAAGAGCTTCAACTTCATGGTTAGTAATGCGAAGAAGTGGTTTCCCCTCGCGAGCTTGTCGAACCTCCTTTTGAGCCTTGTAAGTGAAGCCTAATCCAAACTTATTTGAATTGAAAGGGAAATCACGGAGTTGTCTCCAAATGGTGCAACCTCCTTTTTCAACAACAGCACGAGCATCTTTGAGAGAGGTCATCCTTGGTGTATCTTTAGCAGCTTCAAGAGCGTCAGGGATGGCCTTGGCAATAGCAAGCATGGGAGAGACCACTTCAAAGGCTTGACAAAGAGTTTCTATGAACTCGCCATCCATTTCAACGTATTTGAATGAATTTAGATGACTAATCATAAACTCTTCTTCACCACAGGAGGTAACAATTTTCCCCTTGACTAGATATTTTAACTTTTGATGCAGTGTGGAAGTTATCGCACCTGCCCCATGGATCTATGGGCGTCCAAGAAGGCTTGAATAAGCAGGACAAATATCCATCACATAGAATTTTGAGGTGAAAACTTGAGACCCAACTTTGATAGGGAGATCAACTTCCCCATGAACCATCCTCTTAGAACCATCGAAAGCCCTTACTACAATGTTGCTTGGTTTCAACATCAGTCTATCACAATCTAGCCTGTTCAAAGCTCCTTTGGTAAGACATTGAGGGAAGATCCAGTGTCCACTAATACATGTTCCAGGGTAGTATCCTTGCATTCTAGGGAGATGTGGAGAGCTTTGTTGTGATTCTTCTCCATCGGGGTCAAATCTGTATCGGAGAACCCTAAACTGTTGCCGACAGTCAAGCTTGCTACATATTTTTCAAATTGGTCGGCCGTAGTTTCTTGAGGTACATGTGCATTTCTCAGGAATTTTATCAGTGCTTGAGCATGTGCCTCAAAGCACAGCAATAAAGACACCATAGAAATCTTCGAGGGTGTTTGCCATAACTGTTCCACTATCTTGTAATCACTCTTTCTGTTAATTTTCAGGATATCCTCCATCTCTTGGGTGGATGGGTCTTCAATGGTAATGTATTTTGTGGGTGCCTCCGTCCTGGTAGGCTCAGTAGTTTTTTCCTTGCCTTTAGCATCAGCACTAGGTATGTCAACAGTAATGCGAACAGGTGTAGTTGTGGTAGTTAGAGGTGAAATGTCAAGAGAGAAAATTATCCCCGTTCTAGTCACCTTGCTAGACCTAACAATGTTGGTAATTTCAGCAACTTTATCTTCATCAATCCAGGAGTCTTGCTTAATACCATGGTAGTATACTTCAGCGCCATAATTCTAGGGTAACGCCTTATCGGAAGAATAAGGGATTGGCCCCGGTGTGGTAATTATCTGTGGAACAGTCTTTGGTTCATTGGAAATCCTAATAGGACCTTTTGAGGTGATCCTAATAGGTTTGTTGGAGATAGTGATGATGGACATGTCTTCAACTTCTTGAGGTACAATTTTAGTCAAACTTTTTATGGATGGAGTTCTTTCAAAAAAAATATCATGGCTATCCATTAGGTGTTGGACACCTTTCTTAAGCCATTCACAACAATTAACTTGTACAACACAGTAGAAACAGTCTTCAAGGCAACCAGAGAATACCCTGTCTTTCAGCATATTCTCTTTGACAGTCTTCAAAGGAGTGGTTAAATCATTGATAGAGGAAACAAAAGAGGCATCTTCAATAGAATTGACACGCTTACCATGATTTGACATAGGTCTGGTGATTACATTGGGAGTTGACGGAGGGTCGAATTCAATAGTCTTGTTATCAATAAGGTCTTCGATTATATTCTTTAGAGACCAACAATCATTGGTATCATGACCGGGACTGATTAAATTGTAAGCACATTTGGCGTTGGGGTTGTACTTTGGGGAAGAAGTGTTAGGATTGGAAGGGGGATCTCGCAAGGTCACCAAATCATCTTTCAATAGGTGTTGTAGAGCTTGAGATAGTGACATGTTGATTCTAGTAAATTACCTTCTTTGGAAATCTGGTCTTTGTTGATTATTTTGTTGACGCGGCCGTTGAGTTGGAGTTGGATTGGAGATTAGTACAGCCCCTACTGAATGATAACAGTTATTATTAGCATGGCTTCTTAATTCATATACAGCATTAGTCTATTTTTTACCAATAAATGGTTTTTTCACCTCACTTGAGGTGGAGGCCATGGGTATCTTTCCGCTTTTAATTCCATTTTCTACCCTCTCACCAGTTAAGATCAATTCAGTAAATCTGGATGATGAGCTCCCAATCAGCAAGTTGAAAAATGGTCCAGTTAATGTTCCCATAAACATATCTACCAATTCCCTATCAGTTAATGGTGTCTGCACCCTGTCAGCCAAGTCTCTCCATTTTTGCGCATATTCTTTGAAGCCTTCATTGGAACCCATGGTCATTTCTTGTAACTGAACTTTGGTTCGCGCTAGATCAGCGTTGTACTGATATTGACGGTAGAAAGCGGTGGCCAAGTCCTCCCAGGGATGAATGTTGGAACCTTCTAACTGGTAAAACCACTCCAATTGAGTCCAAGACAGACTCTCTTGAAATAAGTGCACCCACAACTTCTTATCAGTAGTATGTAGTTGAATTTTTCGGATGTAAGATCTCAAGTGAAGCTTTGGGAATGAGACATCGTCGTACTTGGAAAAAACTAGAATCTTGAATTTATGGGGGATCACTACCCTAGGAACCAAACCCAAGTCACCAAAGTCCAAGCCAAGCACAACTTGAATTTCCACAGCCTTCAATCTAGCCTCCAGTTTCTTATACTTGTCTTTGGCGGGTGAATATTGTTCATCAAAATAATCCTCCTCCTCAGAAGTTGGATTGTTACCACCCCAAGCATGGGTTCTCGTTGCATCTTCATCCTTATTCTCATCTTCCTCCGATGACTCTTCTACCACTTGAACTTTTCTTATGGGGCCCTTGAATCTCTTCCCCATGTTGATTACAGCTTTCTTCTTTGTCTTCTTCTTTGTAACCATTAGTGACATCAGTTCTTGCTGCCCTTTGGCCAAGTTGAGCAAGGTTTCTTGAAATTGAGAATTTTGTGTTTGCAAGTCTTTCATGGTTTGCTCGATATCCATCTTACTGAAATAAATAGTAGAAAGATGAGGAAACATGTGTCGTAAAACATGCTTATGATGTGATGCATGTTATGCGAATGCAATGTTTTCAAGGATTTAAAGAAATTTAAATTTGCTAGACAAGGAAAAAGACAACAAACATTAATTGTATTAATAAAATTCAAGAATTACAAATGCCTCTTGGGCTTACAATGGAAGAAACAAAGAGAAAATAAACTCCTAAAAAAGGACTCAAGTTTCCCATGGGCGCATCCTCTTTGGTGCAATGTAGGCATTTAAGTTCCTCTACTCATGAAGTTGTCTCGTGAGCTCCAAAACTTTCTTCTCGCTTGCGTTGAATTGTGCTTCAAAGGTGTCTCGTTCCCCTTTGAGTTGAATCCACAATATTTGCAATTCTTCGAAGTTGGTAGGCATGTTAAGATGAAGAAGATCGTAAGGGGTGTCTCGCTCAGCAACAGGCTCTATAATCACAGGTAGGATGGCAGGGTAAGGCATCACGAGACTTTGAGCACGAGTTCGTACCAACTTGACGTAAGGCTCGAGAGGGATGGAATTTTTATGCCCGGAAGTCTTTCTATCCACTTTTTTTACCATTCTCCAAGCTCGTATGAAACTTTGACGATAGCCTTGGTTGTCACCCTCGTAGTCGAATACCAAACCTTGGATGAGCGCGTCATGGGGACCATCTCTTCGTGCATACCCAAATTGTCGTAATGCAAGAGAAGGGTTATAGGTGATACCTACCCTAATGCCCAAGAGTGGGACATTAGGAAATTCCCTACAACGGTCGATGATGGTGATATCCTCCAAAGGTCGAGAACACCAATGAATATCCGAGTGTGAGAGTGACATCATCCTTTGAGACCATGTCAAGCTTTGCTCATTCTTTAATGTTGATCGAGGTAGGTGCGAAATAAACCACCTAGACAGTAATGGAATACAATACAAAATAGTACCCCTTTTCTTCATGGTGCGAGTGCAGAAACAATGTAGAATCTCTCCAAGCAATGTAGGTACGGGATTACGAGAAAGGAAAACCTTGACGGCATTCACGTCTATGAGTTGGTCCGGATTAGGAAATAGAACCAAACCATATATTAGAAGGGCCAAGACAACCTCAAAAACTTGAAAATCCATCTCTTCCCAAAACAAACGAGCCTTCTCCAATAGAAACTTGGCTAAGAAACCCTTAACTCCGCTTCTTGTCTCCCAACTTGTCACAATATCATATCTCTTCAAATGTAAGGCTTTGGCAATAACCTTAGGCTTTGGAGTTTACTCTAAACCGGTGAATGGTATTTGATCAAGAACATGCACTCCTAACAACTGAGAGAATTATTCTAGTGTACGCACTAATTGGTAGTCGGGAAATGTGAAGCAATGATGTATAGGATCAAAGAATTGAAAAAGCACACACATCATTTCTTCTTGGAAGTTTGAGGTAGCCAAGTTGAGAAGTCGACCATATTTCTTGGTGAAGGGAGAATCTCCAGGCACCCTCGACGCTAACTCTTGAAGTTAAGGAGGCACTTTCATGAAGCTGACTCGGATGACATTTCTACGAGCGAAAGCCATTTCCTACAAAACAGAACAAAAATAAATTCCTAAATCCTTGAAATGGTTATTGATAATGCTTATGATGTTATAATGTTATGATGTCATGGATAATAATCACAAAAAAATCATACAAACACCTTAGGTTTAGGCTTGCATGGGTTTCATATGTAAGTACCCTCTTTAAGTTTAGTTGGTTCAACCTGTCCTAGAAAGTAACCGGGTTCTAGGGAATCTCAATATCATTGATCTTTCTTCATTGGGCATTGTTTTAGCATAATCAATATTTTCTTGATGCCAAAATATCCCAAAAGTAGGATCTCAGTGAGTGTAGTATTGAGTATCAACCAATCTTCATATTTGCACCAAATTCGGATATCTCACTACTTCCTAATGGCTAAGTTGTTCAATTAAAGGTTCTATGGTAAGTTAGTTCTTCATGACACCGCCCAGCGGCCCCGTATTCTCCTTGATTCAAAACAAGGGATACCGGTACCAACAAATGTGTTACACTAATGTAGTTATTGGTTCAACCATATCGGTATACGTCGTACAGTTTCCACAATCTATTGTTACTTACCTAATGATGTTCCCAGATCCGGGTAGAGGATTTATACAAGAAACCCAAACATAAGCCCAAAATGTAAAGCAAACAAATCAAAAAATGAAGGTATTTTTAAATGTGATCTAGTCTCTAGGGTAACCCCACTTTAAGTTATGACTCCCCAGCAGAGTCGCCAGTTCTGTGATATAGTGGGAGAACTGACTTTGGTGTTATGCATTTGATCGCAATTGTTGCGGATAGCAAGAGTCGCCGCCGACTTTTCTTTTATCCAATAAAGGAAAGGGTGAAAAGAATAGGAAAGACCTTTTGAGAATTTTCTTGAGTTTGGGGGGTAGGTTATGAAAAAGGAAGGTGTTAGCATCCTTTTCATCCGTAGTTATCTACAAGCTCTTAGTTACTAGCTCAATTTGAAATGCTTTGTTTGAAATATGTTTGTGATGGGTTTTGGAAGTATTTTTTAAAAGTTCCTTCGTTTAGGCGAACTTTGTAATGATTCTCGTCTCTATAAGAATGCATAAAAAGTGTTGACTTTTGAAAATATTTTCTTTGGAAATGTGTTGGTGTATTTGAAAAGATGTTTGTTTTGAAGATGATTGTGAGCAAGCAACTATGAACATTCTACCTACTCAAAAAGTATTAAGTCTTTTCCTCCTCCTTTAGATATTGCTATCATACCATTGATTGATAAGAATCCCTATCATTGGATGTGAAGGGGCAGGCGTGGGTCGTCGTATAGTCATAGAAGGCAATGTTGTAGGATACCTTAGAAATTTGTTGTAAGGTTTTAAGATCGTTTATCGAAGGCAACATTGAAGGGTCATCGAGAGACTATGATCTTGTATTCGAGGTCATTGCTAAAGTATCCCACGTTCGAGGGACATGACGGTTTATTCATAGGAAACAAGTGTGGGTTACCCTAGAGGTGCGTGTGTGAATTGTGTTTTGATTGCATGTATTTTTTCTTGAGATTAGGGTTTTATAAGATTGATTTTATCTTTCCATAAACACCTGAATTACTAACAATTATATTAAAAGCGATAAATTGCGGAAATTAAAGTCCTGCGTTATTACATCATGTAGGGGATGGGGATACAAATTATAAATGGGGATGAAAGCAATTAAAACCTAATTACTATTACAACCAAATTGAATAAAAATAATAGAAAAAAGTCTCAAAAATCATGATTTTTGGTGTTTAGGCTGACACGGGCTGTGTCCTGTGGCACGGGCACCCGTGTCAGAACCCCTATAAAAATACAGGCATGTATTTTTTTGTCCCAACTGAGATGACACGGGCCATGTCCCGTGACACGGGCATCTATGTCAGAACCTTGTCCTGCCACTTTGCCAAGTTTTAATTCAAATAAGAGGGACACGGGCCATGTCTTGTGACATGGGCACCCGTGTCAGAACCCTGCCTTTCCATTTTGTCAAGTCTTAATCCCAGTAAGATTGACACAGGTCGTGTCCTATGACACGGGTACCCGTGTCAGAACCCTGCCTTGCCATCTTGTCATGTTTTCTTCCTGACATGGCCCGTGTCAGGTGACACTGTCGGCGGTGTCATACTTCCAGAAGCATTTTTCTATGATTTTTAATGTTTGTAACTCTTTTATTCTGATTTGTCCTGTTTTATTCTTTTGAAAATATAAGCAAAATGATATATGAACAGGGATATCACAGTTTGAGAAAAATTACATCTTGAAGTGAAAACTCAAAATGTGTATGGATGTTTCCAGTTTTAATGTGATGAGTGATTGATATTCCTTAGACCTCCCTGAAGTTATTTCAATCTTTACTTTGTGTTGAAAGTGTTTGGGTTTCTCCAACCAAGTCAACTCACAAGACAATGTTTTTGAGTTTATAAGGTGGTGACAATGATGTTACAGAAGTTGTTCTTGTGTTTGAACAACTTCTATATAATGTATGTGAAGTATTGGGATGTTTTATTTGAGGAAAACTTTCAAGGTATGAGATTCAAAGATTTGGACTTCAAAGCTCAAAATGGAGGTTTTTGTGGACAGTTCTGGTTTTTTGTGAGTGAAGGGATTTTGAGAATTTTTCTACACAAAAGAACTTTTGGCCTTTTATCTTGCAAATGACCTCTCTATTTATAGAGAAGGTTTTAGAGGATGAGAGAGTTTGTTTTACAAGCTGTGGAATTCTGGTTTGGTTGAAATGAAACAACTAAGTTACGTGAAATTTGATGTTCCAATGCATGATACAAAAGGGAACTGCAGTGGCTAGGAGTTTTTAGGCATGTTGCTTCTTGATTTGACATTGTGTGTGCAGAAAAAACAGTTGAGAGGCTCAAGGAGAGCTGACTGTGTATAAAGCATGCTTTATGTGAATGGCAATGGTGCCTTTGTGCCATAAATGGAATGATGCAATGGACAATACTTGAATCACTTGGATAATAGATAAATCAATTGTTAAACATCTGATTATGGATATATTTTCAAGTCAAAAGGCTTGCAAAGTAAGATTATGCAGCATATCATGCAAATTGGATTATGTTTTCTTCAACAAAGTTACTTGCAATTCAAAAATGGATGCCCAACTTCATGCCCTTGAATCTCCTAGCTCGAGTATGATAAATTCATGCTCTTGGACATTTTGGAAAGATTGAAACATTGTCTACATCTTTCATGTTGACCATTTTGGATAAATCAAATTGGAACTTGATGAAAAATGGCCAAGAAGTTGAGATAAAAACTGACCAAAATCTGTTGAAAACTTCTCTAAGTGTTGGATGAAAATGTACTGACTTCATGAGCTTATATCTTCAAATATAAGCATTTTTTGGACATCAACCATCTAATAAAAATTTGTAGAATTCATCAAGATCTACAACTTTCATGTTGAAATTTTTCTTTGAATCATCCAGCATCTTGATGAAAAATTGGCATGAAGTATAGAAATTATCATGTATAAAAACACTTAGAAATATTTCAAAGTCTTGAAAACTTTGACTTTTCAAATTGAATTTTGACTTTCTTGATTTATTGATGGTCAAGCTTCATATTTTTGAATGTCTTGATGAGTTGTGATCTTTGAAATCAAATTTTGACCGAAAAGTCAAAGTTTGACTTTTGGTTTATCAGTTGACTTTTCATCAGTTGACCAAATTTCAACTATCAATCCACTGATCTTGAGAAATGATTTAAGCCATAGAATTTGGTCAACATGTACTTGAATCCTTGAGATCACGTTTCAAACCAATAATTCATGTACTAGGTCAAAAGTCAAAGATTGGTCATTCTCAATCAAAACCCTAACTTTGACCATTTTGCCCTTTTGATGATTTTAACAATTTTCTTGGAGAATTGTGATCCAATCTTGATAAAATGATACAAATGACTACAAAATGTTGATATTGGTCCAAAATCTTGAAGCTTGATTGTAGGTTGACCACAGTTGGCTTTTTACCCAATATAGTTGATTTTAGGTCATCTGATCAACTGACTTGGCAATTTTTGTGATCCAAGACTTGAAACTTGACATGAGCAATATTGATGGTCCATAATGATCCATTAAAGTCATTTGAAGTATTAGAAGTCCAACTGTCCTTGTGAAAATCAAAAACCCTAATCTGAGGCATCAGTGTTTAGGAGATGGTTTAACCTAGTCAACACTTCTGCAAACTTGAGCTATCAGAGATCTTTGTGATAAAAGTATTGAGAAAAGAGAGGGCAAGTTTTTGGGTACAACACATACCAATCATCAATGTTAAAATAAATCACAAGTAAAAAAGTATCAAAGAAACCCAAGGTATTAAAACCCAAAAACAAGGTCTTCAACATTGAGTCATGTACCATATAGATCACTTAGGGCCAATATAACAACACCTACACACAAGAGATTTCTCAATACATAAGCAATATAACAATGAAATAACACAAGGTCCAAAGGTCTCAAAATCTCTGTTATTTTTCAGAATTTGTTATTGGCAATCATTTTGGTAAAAGCAACTTGGTAGCAACATGTTTAATAAAAAAGTATCAACTTGTTGTTTTCAACATGTCGAATAAGATGTCCCATCCTAGATATAGGACATAGGGTCTACATCATCCATTAGTAACGTCTCAGTTGATTTATCAGTTACTGAATATTTAGGGAATATTTAGTTAGATGATGTGGCATCCAAGGTTGACAACTCAGATTATTTTATGTTGGTTTTTGAAGATTTGCATAGTTTCTAAATATGGATTCATTTTAAGAAACTATTGATTGAAGACCAATTATCTTGCATAAGTCTTTGTAGACTTTGTGAAGCCAGCCTCATTGCTTCAGTTTTGAAGCCAAACCCAGTCTATAATAATGTTATAAATAAACTGGTATATACCTAGTTTTAGGTGAACTTATGTGTGTATTTTGTGGGGGTTTTATAAATCCTTATTGTTGGGTTTTAAGTTCCTTGTTAGATGTTCTTAAGCTTTTAAGCATAGAACATTTGTGTGTCAGGTACTGAAAAGTTGTAAAGCATTGAGTACTTGTATGTCAATTATCATAATCTTTTAAGCATTGAGTTTTGTGTGTCTTGGAATAGTGTCTTCCGTTTTTGTTCTCTACTTTTGGAAAGAGTGTCTCCAATTGCTGAGTATAATTGAAGAGGGATTTTGGGATGGCCTCATATCTAGGTGTGTCTTAGATAGAAGTTAGACAAAGGGTAGTGATTAAGTGTGTAGGCTGCAAACTTGAGGTTTGCTATAAGGTTTACAAATTGATATTATCTAGTTAATTTATTCCCTGGCTTTGTATCCACAGATTAGGAGTTGTTGTCTCTGAACTGGGTAAACATATCTGGTGTTATTTACTTTCAGCATTGTCTTATTTGTTTATACTTCTTGTTATGGTGTGTGAAGTCGGATCTGGTGTCTCGACATCTTTTAGGACATTCGGGATCTAACAGCCATAATTTCAATTGGTATCAGAGAAGGCATCTTGCTCTGACTTTAGGTGAGATTTAGGGAAGTTACTTTCTGGCGCAATGGACAAAGATGGTGCAAACATTGTGAAAATACTGATTCTAGATGGTTCCAACTATGACAGTTGGAAATCGCATATGGAAACATACATTAAGTCTTTGGGAGTTAAGGATGGAAGAATGTTGTCAAAGGATGGGATCCTCCTAAAGTTAAGTGGGCGGATGGTGTAGTCACTGATGTGCTGAAGCCTGAAGAAGATTGGAATGATGGGGATGAGGCTTCATCCCAAGAGAATTCTAAAGCACTGAGTGCAATATTCAATGGGGTTGATAAGAACTTGATCAAACTGATAAAGAATTTCAAGCATGCTAAGGTTGCTTGGGAAACTCTAAAGAAGGTGCATGAAGGAAATCCCAAAGTGAAGATGGAAAAACTTCAACTTCTTGCTACAAAATTTGAAAACTTGAAGATGAAGGAGAACAAAAGTATTCAGGACTTCCACGTGATTGTGCTGGACATTGAAAATGACTCAGAAGATCTGGAAGAGAAGATTTTAGAGAATAATCTGATCAGAAAGATGCTCGGGTCTCTTCTAAAGAGGTTAGAAATGAAGGTGATAGCCATTGAAGAATCCAAAGATATAACCACCATGATTGTTGATGAATTAGTAAGCTCTCTTAAAACCATTGAATCTGACATCAATGAAAGGCCTGAGAAGAAGAAGAGTATAGACTTTGTGTCAAGTAGTGATTACTCAGAGAATAGAGGAAATATCAGCTCAGAAGGAGTATCTGATGATCTTGTGCTGCTGAGGAGACAGTTCAACAGAGTATTACAGAAGTCTAGGTTAAATGCTAAGAACATGTCATCCGACATCAACAAAAACCAGGACCTGAGAAGGAAGTCTAGATTTGAAGAAAATCCAAATCAAGGGAAAGGTGTTCAGTTTCATGAATGCGAGGGATATGGACACATAAGAACTTAATGTGCCACCATCTTTAGAAGCAAGGGAAGAACCTGTCTATAGCATGGTCAGAAGCTAAATTTGATAGTGATCATGAAGAAGAATTGGCCAAGCAAGTGATTTCCTTTACTCAAATCTGTAAATATGAAGAAGGATCACGTGACTCTGATAAAGAACCATATGTGGGAGAACTCACGGGTTGTCAACTAGATGCTGGATTCACATAAATATGCCTAAAAAAGGAAAGAAAATGTCAGAAAATTCGAGAGCAAATGATTTTCATTACTATACTAGAGGCTGAGAAAGATAACACTTGTATATCATTGCTAATCTTGGATAATGTAAAGGATCTTGGGTATACTAACTAAGCTGTGAACAACAACAGGAAACTTTTGTAGTTTATTCCTCAAAAGTTAAAACAATATCATAAGATGTCCAGTCACATGTCTCAACATCAACCTAGACATCTCAAAAGGAAGTATGATCCCATATATCAGCCATGGATATGTGATTACTGTGGATTGCTTGGTCACCTAAAGGCTTCCTATTATAAATTTCATCGATACCTCAACCAAGTGATTGCTCTCAGAAGAAAACCCGGTCATTACAAGGCAAAGTCAAAAGAAGCTTCTTATCTTGATGCATATGGGCTTATAGCCTATACGTCTCTAAAAGCATCAACCAGGGAAGATTGGCACTTTGTAGTGGTTGTTCTAGGCACATGATTGATGTTAAGAAATTCCTAGTAAACATTAAACCACGTGACTCGAGCTATGTCACCTTTGGAGATGGGTCAAAAAGTGAATTCAAAGGTGTTGGAAAGGTGGAGTATGCATGACAACCCAGTCTTAGCAATGTATTTTTTGTAAAAGGACTAGCTGCAAACCTGATAAGTATCAGCCAACTATGTGATCAATGTCTCAAAGTTAACTTTACTAAATCTGAATGTCTTATTACAAATGATAAGAAGGAAGTTGTATGAAAGGAACCATATCAAAAGATAACTGCTACTTATGGAATTCACCATAATCAGAATGTCTCTCGACATGTTTAATGTCAAAAGATGATGAAGTCAACATATGGCATCAAAAGCCTGGTCATCTTCATGTGACAGGTATGAAGAATATCTTGTCAAAGGAAGATATTTGAGATATTCCCAAGCTAAATATTTATGAAGGGAGAATTTATGGTGAATGTCAGATTGGAAAGCATACAAAGATGTTCCATTAGAAGTTCCAACATCTTACTATCACAAGAGTTCTAGAGCTGCTTCACATGGACTTGATGGGACCTATGAAGGTGGAAAGTCTTGGAGGGAAAAGGTATAACTATGTTATTATTGATGAATATTCAAGATTCACTTGGGTAAATTTCATCAAAGAAAAGTCTGAAGTGTTTGAAGTCTTCAAGGAATTATGTCACAAGATTCAAAGAGAGAAGAATTATGGTGTTGTCAGAATCAGGAGTGATCATGGGAAAGAATTTGAGAACAACAACTTTGAAGAATTTTGTCTTCTGAAGGAATCATTCATGAGTTTTCTTCACCCATCACTCCTCAACAAAATGGTGTGGTTGAACGAAAGAACGTGACCATTCAAGAGTGTGCGAGAGTTATGTTTCATGCCAAGAAATTACCTATTTACTTTTGGGCTGAAGCCATGAATATTGCTGGCTATATTCATAATAGGGTGACAGCCATAACTAGAACTTCAGTTACTATTTATGAATTGTGGAGAGGAAGAAATCCAACTGTCAAATACTTCCATGTCTTTGGGAGTAAGTGTTACATTCGGGCTGACCAAGAGCCAAGAAGGAAGTTGGATGCTAAAAGTGATGAAGGAATTTTTCTGGGATACTCTACTAATAGCAAATCATATAGAGTATTCAACTCCATAACCAAGGTAATGATGGGATCTTCAAATGTGATCGTTGATGACATAGAAGATAATGTTCTAGAAGAAGTTGAGACAATCATTCCATCTGAAGATGTGATTCCTAAAGAAAATGTTACAACACCTACCACAAATGTTGCAAGCTCAAGTGTTGACTCTGAAGTTGAAGAACCTCAGGTAGCTGACAAAGGACCTTCTCTCAGGATCCAAAAGGATCATCCTAAGGAGCTTATAATCAGGAATCCTAGACAAGAGATGGTTCCTAAATCAAGGGAAGATGTATAAAAGGCTTGTTATGTGTCAAAGATTGAGCCAAAGAATATGAAGGAAGCTTTGATTGATGAGTTCTGGATTAATGCTATGAAAAATGAGCTTGGTCAATTCAAGAGAAATGAAGTCTGGGATTTGGTACCAATATCTGAAGGAACAAATGTCATTGGTACAAAGTGGGTGTATAAGAACAAGACAGATGAACAAGAAGGTGTCATCAGGAATAAGGCTAGTCTGGTTTCTCAAGGATACGCTCAAATTGAAGGAGTAGATTTCTATGAAATATTTGCTCATGTGGCTCTCTTGGAGTTGCTTGTGACTTAAAGTTCAAACTATATCAGATGGATGTCAAGAGTGTTTTTCTGAATGGGTACCTGTTGTACCCCAAAATTTGCCCACCCATTTTCTCAACTTTTCTCATCACAAAGCCTTTGGAGATCAAGATCCAGTTAGGGTTTCATCTGCTCAAGACTGCTCCTTGCACTGTTGACCAAAATTAGGGTTTGTGTTTGCACAAAGATGTTTTGACCTAAGTTGCCTAAGATGAATTTCTTGCTGCATATTGGACTCCCAAGTTTATCCATATAAAGTTTCAAGTCTTGATTCCAAGTTTTGCCCAGTCAATTGGACAGTTGACCTAGAAATCAGTTGTATTGGGGAAAAAATCAACTATGGCCAATTGACAGTCAAACCTCATGAAAATTGACCCACATAAACATCATGAACTCACCTGGGTCATTTGATCAAGTTTAGATCACAATTCCACAAGAAATTTGATCAGATCACCAAAAGGGCAAAATGGTCATTTTTAGGGTTTTGACTGTACAAAGGCAATTTTTGACTGTTTGACCTAGCCAATGGCAAACCAAGCTTACATATGGACTCAAGGACCCCATGGAATTATCTTGACATGCTCAACAAGTTCAAAAGATCCCAAATGCACAAGATTGACAGTGAATTTCCCAGTCAATTGATCAATTTTGACTGTATACTGAAAAGTCAAACTTTGACTTTTTGGTCAAAATCAAGAGTCAAGATTCATTTTTCATCAAAACATGCGAAATCATGAAACTTGTTCACCAAGAAATCAAAAATTGCAAATTAGGGTTTGAAATGAGAATTTTTTATAACTTAGAATTTTTCTAAGTTATGGAAAACCCTAATTTTTTCCCAACTTTGCCCTACTTTCTCACCAAGATTCATTTGGATTCAAGCAAAAGTCAAAACATGAAAGTTGTAGCTTGTTGCATAATCTACAACTTTTATTCACAAAGTTTTCCAAAAAGAGGCTTGTATCTCAAGTTACAATTTTTGGAATAAGGGTACTAAACCATTCTTAACTTAGTGAAAATTTGACCTATTTTGGCAAGGTTTTCTACCTAGCTTTAAGACCATTTTCCATGTACTTCCACTTGGAATTTCAATTTGCACTTCAAAGATGGATTGTAGTACACATTCCAAGCTTTCCAAAATGTCCAAGAACTCATCAAACAACCTCATAACTTGAGAGAATCGAATTTTGCAATATGGTCAAAACTCACTTTTGAATTGGTCATGTACATGTTCATAACTTATGCCATTTTCAAGTCAGCTTGGTTTGTGCTACATTACAGGCCTCTAAACCATCAAACACTCAATAATTTAATTCATGTTCATTGTGCTAAGGCCTTGTTTCATGAGTTTATGCATTACATGTTGAATTAAGCCATTTATGGAAAAAGTGAAATAACCATTTTTTCAAAAGCAAGCTTTATGTCATAATGCAAATCCAAGAAGTACAAATCAAATCTAATTGGCACAAGTTTATGAGTTAATCACACTGATCAAGGAGGAGCTTTGCATCATGTTTAGGGGTCCTCTACCTGTCTAGAACACAACTTGGCTTTTGCTTGCTTAAGTGTTAAGAAACTTGGCATGTCACAACACAACTTTGATCTCAGCATTAGAACACTTAAGCAATTATTTTGTACACTTTCTAATCATCAAGCACAAGCTAGAACACGAGCAAACAAGGTCTCAAACACTCCCATTCCCAGAATCACTCTCAAACTGCAGAAACAGGGCAGGGTCTGCAGATTGAATCCCATCTCTCATTCCTTTCATGATTTCTTACCCAAAGCTCATCAAACACATTCCCTAGCATCACTTGAAGCTAACCAAAACACAAAACACGACCTGTAATTCCTCTAACCAGTTCCACCATTTTCACTTTCTTGTTTTACAGTTGGAGGTCCATAGCTCGATTCTAGGTGTTTCAAAGCAAAGTAAACATTGGAATAGCATCACCACACTTCAGGCAGGCTATACAGATCATCATCTTGCTCTGAAAGCTCCCCCATTGCCAGATAGAACTTCAACTGAACAGGTATCTTCTTGAATTTCTAACTCTTAGTCTAGGCATCATTAGCTCTAAGTTTGTGAATAAGAAGTGTTCTACTCATGCCCCTGAATCTGTACATGCTTTTACTTTTCATTTATTTTGCTTGAGCTGTGAGAATTTAAGGTTTGAATATGGAAGAAAAGTTAGGTCAGGATTTGGGAATGTCAAAATTCTCTCTCATTTCTGAGAGTTAGGATGAGTTCTTTATACATTTAGAATCGTGATTCAATGCTTAACATTTCTTATGTTGTGAGTTTGTGCAAAAGATCAAAGAATCCAGATGTTTGAACTTGGAAAACAGGCGCGCGTTTTGGAACATTTTTTGTCTAAAGGTTGAAGAAGAAGCTTCATGGGCTGGGCCTGTTGTGTTATTTCTTTTCACACCTTGTTTTTGGTTTCATACCCCCTGAGCCCATTATGTTTATTTATATGATTTTGACTTTTCTTTTTTTCATTTTGGCTTATTTATTTTTTCCCATAGTATTAAAAACATGAAAAATTATTTTTACACCATTTTTATATTTTTAGGCATTTATTTAGTTATATTGCTATTTGTATGTAAATAAGTACAAAGAATATATTATTTAGAATAAATAGAAAAAATAATGTAAACACCATTTTATTTTCATTTTTATTTTGTTTTATCCTCTTAAAATATTTTATACAAAATATACTTTTTTATAAATATTAAATATTATTATTTTATATATATAATATTTATCTAGTAAATAATAAAGATATTTATATATATTAGTATATTCAGGTAAATAATACAAAAAAATATATACATTTTTATTTTATTAATATTTGACATGAAAAATACTTTTTTTATGAATATACTCCATTTTATTTTATTTTTTGTATATAATTATTAAATATTATACATATTAAATAGTATATATATTTACTTAATAAAAATTAGGGTTTTACCCTTAAAACACAAAAACTCCAAAAATGTTACTTTTTTATTTTATTCATTTTTTTGTTTATTGGACATAAAAAAATATCTTTTTTCCATACATATAAAAACCCTTTTTTGCATTTTTGCATCTTTATTTTATTTTCCATTTAATTGATGCAATTAATTATCTTGTGAATATTCCAAAATTGATGTAATAACTAGGTTTAAATTTCTTGTCTAAATATCCCCCCATTTGAACATTTGTACCCCCCTTCCCATATTGTGTTGTAATAGTTTAGGAAATTTAAATTTCGCACTTTATTGCTTTCTAAATATACCATGCTAGAATTAGGGTTTGTATGCAAATAAAAAGAACAAAATAGTTTGACCTAATTTCAAGATAATCAAGCATGAATATGGACAACACATATCACACTTGCACCCCTAGGGTATTCCACTTGTTGCCTTCAAATAAATGGGCCATATTGCATGTTAGGTTTCTTTGGGTAAAACAAACAATCAAATGATCATAGTCCCTCGATGACGCCTTCGAAAAGTTGCCTAAAATGATCAAGTCCCTTTCAAAGAGAAATTTGCCCAAAGATACTTAACACTATTGCAATTATGGTCTAAACGATGACCCGCGCCCGTCCCTTTTACCTCCTAACACAAGATTGTCCACCAAATGCAATGGTGGAACAAAATTGTTAGAAGGGTTAAAAACATAACAAAAATCTTTGAGAACTTTAGGGTAGATAGCTCTTAAGTGCTTGTCAATTTGCAAAAGAAAACACTTGCCTATTTTTAAACCACATTTCACAAACACTTTCAAAACAACTTTCAAAAACCTTGAAACATCTTTTCAAAAAGACAAACACCTTTTGTAAAACATTCGAGTAAAGAATTGTTACAAGGGTAGCCTAGACAAGGCATCTTCTTCAAAACATTTTCAAAACCACACACAAAGCACCATTTCAAACAACTGAAAACCAAGGCAAGTTGATCTAAGCAAGTACCTGAGAGCCCATGGATAACCATGGATAGAAAGGGTGCTAATACCTTCCCTTTCTATAATCTACTCCCCGAACCCAAGAAAAATCTCAAAGGTTTTTGCTGTGCTTTTTAAACCTTTCCTTAGGATAAAATAAAAAGTCGGTGGCGACTCTTGCTCAACCGAAACATTTGCGAAAACAAACGCAAAACCATAGTCAGTTCTCCCACCGTATCACAGAACTGGCGACTCTGCTGGGGATAATTTTAAAAGTGGAGTAACCTTAGGGCTTAGATCACCCTCTTGCATGACTAATTGTTTGAATTGTTTGCTTTATATCTTGGCTCTATTGTTTGGGTTTGCAATCCTACACCCGGATTTTGGGAAACATTCATAGATAGAAATACGTTGTGGAAACTGTGCGGGGTATACCGACACGGTCGAAGCAATAGCTATATTATTGCGACATATTTGTGAGTACCGATAACCCTTGAGTTCAATCAAGGAGAGTACGGGGCCGCTGAGTGATGTCACTAAGCACTAATGACCTAGAACCTCACTTGACCATCTTGGCCTTTTATTAGGGGTAGTGAGATGACCGGCTTTGGTGCAGTCCGAAGTTGGTAGATACTCGATACTACACTCATTGAGGGTTGTTTTCTTGGAATATTTTGGTCGCTAGTTAAGTAGCTAAACCAAAACAATGAACATTGAAAACAATCCAATGATATTGAGCTCCTTAGAACCCGGTTACTATTTATAGGACAGGTTTTTAAGCCAACTACACTCAAGAGGGTACTTACCTATGAAACCCCATGCAAGCCTGAAACTAGGGTTTGGTGTGAATTGCTTGTACATATGTTTTGTGCATACATCATAAACATCATAAAACATCATATGCATTCACTAACCATTTCAAGGGTTTGGATCTTCATCTTTGTTCTTGTTTTGTAGGTCATGGAAATTCCTCGCAGAAACACCATCCAAGTCAACCTTCTGAGAATCTCTCCTCAACTCAAGGAGCTCACCTCAAGAATTCTGGAAAGCTCATCCTTCAGTGAAAGACATGGTAGACTGCTCAGCCTAGTCAACACCAACATTGAAGAAGACATGATGAAAGTGCTATTCCAGTTCTTTGACCCTCTTCACCACTGTTTCACTTTCCCTGATTACCAGTTGGTGCCCACTTTGGAGGAGTTTTCTCAACTCCTGAGAATTCCTATCCTTAATCAACTACCCTTCAACGGTACGGAAAAGGAACCAAAGCCGGAAGATGTTGCTCTAGCATTACATCTACAACCATCCGACATCAAGGGGCATTGGGAAACCAGAAGCGGCATCAAAGGATTCTTAGCAAAATTCTTGTTTGAGAAGGCACAAGAACGTTGGAACTCATTGGACCTACAAGCCTTTGAAGAGATTGTGGCACTCCTTATCTATGGGTTGGTCTTGTTCCCAAATCCTGACCAATTGGTAGATGTCAACACCGTCAAAATCTTCTTGTCCAGAAATCCAATACCAACATTGCTTGGGGACATCCTTCACTCATTTCACACACGAACAATGAGAAAGAGGGGGGTTCTCATGTGTTGTACTCCTCTCCTTGCAAGGTGGTTTATTTCGCACCTTCCACAATCTGTCTTGAAGAATGACCAAGGCTCAAGGTGGTCCCAACGGTTGATGACTCTTACTCACTCTGATGTACATTGGTGTTCTCGGTCCAGAGAAAATGTCATCATCGTCGATCGTTGCGGAGAATTTCCTAATGTTCCTTTACTTGGAATCAGAGGAGGTATCACCTACAACCCTTGCCTAGCTTTGAGGAAATTTGGATATGCACGGAGGGATGGCCCTCATGACATGTTGATTTCTGACCTAGTTTTTGACTTCGACAACGATGCACAAGGACTTCGCCAAAGATTCATCAGAGCTTGGGGGAGGCCCAACAAGGTTGATAGCAAGACTCTGGGACATAAGAACTCCATCCCTCTTGAGCCTTATCTCAAGTGGGTACGAGCCCGAGCCCAAAGTCTAATGATGCCTTATCCTCATGTACTCCCTGTGATTAAAGAGCCCGTCAAGGAAGGAGAGGTTCCCTACACCGTCCTACATCCTGACATGCCTACATCGTGGGAGGAAATGCAGAAAAGTTGGATTCAGCTCAAGGAGGAACGAAATACTTTTGAAGCTAGCTTCTACGCCAGTGAGAAGAAGGTTCTAGAGCTTACCCGCCGACTCCATGAGCAAGAGGCCCTCAACACCTACATTGCGCCAAAGAGGATGCGCAATGTCTTTTTAGCTTAAGAAGTTTGTAATATTTGGCCCATGGGGCATTTATGTACTAACAAATTTCTTCTTATTAATATGACGTGCGTTCTTCTTTGTCTGAAACAATTTTGAATGTCCTAAATCCTTGAATGCATTGCATACATAAGCATATCATTCATCATGTGCATAAGCAAGTCTCACTCCAGGTTTCCTTATCTGTCTGCTGTTTATTTCAGTAGGATGGATCTCGAGCAAACAGTCAAAGACTTACAAGCTCAAAATGCACAGTTTCAGCAACTCCTGACAACCTTGGCTAAAGGTCAGGAGGATCTCAAGACCTTGCTGGGGACTAAAGACCCAGTGAAAAAGAAGAAAAAGAGACTCGGAGTGGCTACTTTGGGGAGAAGATTTGACGGAGAAGCTCGGAGAGTGCTTGAATTTCCTCCTACTTCTGATGAAGGAACCAGTAAAGGAGGTGGGGCTGCGGTACCTTCCGAGTCCAATGTGGAAGAAAAGGAGGTCGAAGAAGATGAAGATTATTCTGATCAACAATACCCTCCAGCTGATGATAAATACAAAGGTTTAGAAGACAGGTTGGCGGCCATGGAGCTACAAAGAGTACCGGGTTTGGATTTTGAAGATTTGGGTTTGGTTGCCGGGATTGTGATTCCCCCAAAGTTCAAGGTGCCAGTGTTTGTGAGGTATGATGGGTTGTCCTGTCCAAAAATGCATCTCAGGTCCTACGTGAGAAAGATTCAACCCTATACGGCAGATAAAAATCTTTGGATTCATTTCTTTCAAGACAGTCTTTCTGGAGCTCAATTGGAGTGGTTTTATCAGCTAGAGGGAACCAGCGTCAGAAATTGGGAAGACTTGGCCACTGCCTTTTACAAACAATACCAGTATAATTCGGACCTTGCTCCTACTCGTACCCAACTTCAGGGTATGTCATTAGGAACAAGCGAAGGATTCAAAGAATATGCACAAAAATGGAGGGATTTGGCTGGCAGGGTGCAGCCTCCTTTAACCGACCGCGAACTTGTTGATATGTTTCTTGGGACCCTGTCCAGGCCATTTTTCAATCATCTAATTGGTAACTCTTCCGCGGGGTTTACCAATTTGATCTTAACAGGCGAAAGAATAGAAGCTGGCATCAAGTCAGGAAAGATTCAGAAGAGTGTTGCTGCAAGTGTTGAGAAGAAGCCTTTTAAGAAGGAAACGGCTATGGTATATTCTCAGAGAAGAGCAGGAAAGACGGAGCGTCGGCCAACTGTGGAGGCCGTAATGATTCAAAATCCTCCAAGTGAGCAGCCTCACTATAACCAGTCCAGACCAAATCAGCAACGGGTGGAACGGCCACAACGGCAGTTCACCCGCATTAATATGACTCCAGCGCAAGTGCTTCCCCATCTATTGAAGTTGAATCTCGCCACCATCAAGGAGGCACCAAAGAATGTGAATACGTCCTCTCCACATTATCATCCTAATTCTAAATGCGCCTACCATTCTGACAGTGTTGGGCACGACACCAATGATTGTTGGGCACTCAAGCATAAGATCCAAGACCTGATAGAGGCGAAGGAGGTAGAGTTTGACGCTCCGGAGAAGCCTAATGTGATCTCTGCACCCATGCCGAAGCACGGCCGAAATGTCAATGCCATTGAAGAAGATTTGTATGTTGCTGATGTTAATGATCTGGTAACTCCTTTGTTAACCATTAAGTTGAATCTGTTAAGGGCCGGGATCTTCCCGGGATGTAAAGAAGACTGCTATTGTTGTTACTCTCTGCCGTTTGATTGTCCATTACTGAAGAAAGGCATCCAAGGCCTTATGGATAGTCGACAAATTTTGTTTGAAAAGGTTTTTGCTGTTCCAACTCATACTGAAGATGTCTCAATCATAACCATTCACGCCAATCTTTCCAAGGCCGTCAAAAAGCCTGTTAAGATTACACCAGCTACGAAATCTGTTCCTTTGAAGGTAACAATGCCAGGGCTTGTTCCCTATGTTTCGGAGAAGTCAATACCATGGAACTATGGCAGTGACATCTACTACCATGGTATTAAACAAATCGAAATAATTGAAGAAAGTTCGGATGATGAAGAAGCCAGCATTGGCAACATTGCAGGCACGAGTAAAATCACCAGGAGCGGGAGAATATTTTCTCCAGAGATTGCCCCTCCAAGAGCAATCTTTGGACCCTCATCAGCTGACAAGGTCATCCCTGCACCAATAAAACTCTCTGCTAGAGCCCCTTTGATTGAAGATGTTGTTGTTCCTAGTACTGTCTCTCCTACCGCTGCTGATAAAGGTAAGGGAATCCAAAATGAGCTCGTCAGGACGAGGGCTCAACCCTTGGTCATCCCGGAAACCTCCAAGAAGGAAATGGATGAGATTTTGAGGATAATCAAAAGGAGTGATTACGATGTGGTAGAATAGCTGGGGCAAACCCCCTCAAAGATCTCCATGCTGGCACTGCTGCTTTGCTCGGAAGCGCACGCTAAAGCTCTGATAAAATTCCTGAAGGCAGCCCATGTGCCCCAGGAAACCTCTGCATATCAATTTCAAAATTGCGTGGCTAGCCTGACTGCGGACAATGGATTAGGTTTCTCAGATGTCGACCTAACTCCTAAAGGTAGAAACCACAATGATGCTTTGCACATTTCAGTCGAGTGTCGAGGAACCACTCTCGCACATGTCTTGGTCGACACTGGCTCGTCGCTGAATGTATTGCCTAAGAAGGCCTTGGACTGACTAGATTGTGAAGGGTTGGAATTGAAGCCGAGTGATATTGTTGTCAGAGCTTTCGATGGTTCGAAGAGAATGGTCCATGGGGAGGTTGAAATTCCCATCAAGATAGGCACTGAGGTGTTTAAATCTACTTTCTATGTGATGGACATCCGTCCGTCATACTCTTGCTTGCTGGGTAGGCCTTGGATACACCATGCTGGGGCAGTCACCTCCTCCTTACATCAGAAGTTGAAGTATCCTGTCAAGGGAAAGATCATTACTGTCCATGGTGAAGAGGAGTACATGATTAGCCACTTGAACTCTTTCCGATATGTGGAGGTTGAAGGGGAATTCATTGAGACGCCTTTTCAACATTTCGAAGAAGTCCTTCCTGAAATAGCAGTAGCAAAGTTGGCAGCTGAGACACCGAGGCAGATGGCCAGGATGGCATCTCTGGAGGACGCAAGGGCCGCAATAAAGGAAGGGAAGAATTCAGCATGGGGGCAGTTACCTGATATTCCACATAAGACCGACAAATTTAGATTAGGGTTCACTACCGCAAACCAGAAAGCTATGCACCGTTCGAAGATTGAAAGAGCGCCAGTCAAAATTTCTCCCTATGGAATCAACGCTTTGGAGGATGAAGACAAAGAGAGCAACATCGAAGAATGGATTTATCCAACTGTCAAAGGAGGATTGAGCAACTGGGAGGCAAAAGACTTTGTCCCCATCACTTTTATCCATCAGTAATTTATCTGTTAAACATTTCCTATTTGGTCTGTAATATTTATTTTCAAACAATCCGTACACTATCTTTTCACCTCATGCCTTGCCCGGGGCATGTAGGTCCATTTGTAAGGGTTTTGATTGTTTTTCATATCCATATGCCATGTTTAATGATTCATTGGACGTTTTTCATTTGATAAACTGCTTGTGTTCATTTTCTTTCCTTTTGCATTTTTTGTTTAAGGATGGCTATCCCTTACACACACCTGTAGCGATAAAAAATGTAGCGGGGTAAATCGGAGATCGAATTATTGATTAATTCGTCTCACAAAAGCAAGAGTCGCCACCGCGCTTTATTGTTTCCAAAGGAAAAGGGAAAAGAGCGAAATAAAACCCTAAATATGCAATGTAAATAATAATAAAAATACAAAGCGTTTTTGAAAAGAGATCTTATGGTTCGGGGGTTGGTTATACAATGGGAAGGTATTAGCACCCAATGCATCTATAGTACTCTATAGGAACCTTTTGAAATATCTGTTTTATTTAAAATTGATTGCTTGATTGAAAATAAATCATTTTGGCCGAAACGGGATACAGACGGGTTTTTGAAGATACGACGACCTAATGTCGAAGTTTTTGCTTAAAGGGCATAAATTTTGAAAAGGTTGAATACTTGGGGAAAAATTATCCTAAGTTTTAATGAAATGCGAAAGTTCGCGCAATTAGACTTGAGGACATGAAGTCAACAAATTTACTGTTTTTCCTTTGGATTTAAACATAAACAGAATAAACAAATAAATATGGAATAAATAAACAGACAAAATAAGCGGATAATGATTAAATAACGATAATTTAAATGATAGACTAAATGATGCGAATAATGCATTTTTATGATTTTTTGTTTAATATTAACGAAAAGAAAGTATTTTTTTAATTTTTACGCATTTTTTGATATGGATAAAAAACAAGAGAATTATTTAACAGAGAGACATAATGTTTTTTAGTTTTAAGTTATTTTATATATTGATATTAATATTAATAAAGCAAGAAAATGAATTAATAAAATATTTTTTAAGTTTTTCTATTTTTATATGTTTTAGAGTTTTTGTTTGATAACGATGTAAGAGGAGAATTAATTAGAAAAGATAAAGTGTCTACATTCTTAAATTCTATATTTTTTATGTATATGAAAATAAAGTACTTATTTAAAAGGTTAAGAGGTTCTAAATTAAATTAAAAGTTATTAATTTACCCTAATGAAATAAAATTAAAACTCCTAAATTAAATCCAAAGTTTAAACTAAAAAGGTCAAACTAATTAAAAAAATTACCTAGTTAGATATATCTCTTGTTTTTATTATACTTACTAATTAACTAACATCATAATAATTCTAAAAAAAGATTAGAGAAAGTAAAATAAAAAAATAAAAAGTGTATCAAATAAAAAAGGGCAAGTAAAATATATATGGGCTATGGATTCAGTGGCCCACGCAGAACTAAAATGGGGGTGCTGCATACAAAAACGTTGGGCTTAGGGGTGGTAAGGTCCATCAGTTTTACAATTCATTTTAGGGTTAATTGTTATTTTAGCATAATTGGGATTAGGGTTCTGTGTGGTGCAGAACGGCGCTCATCTCGTTCCTTCGTCATCTTCTTCGCGTTCTTCTGCCTCCTGCCTCTGAACTTGCCTAAGCTTCCTTGCCCAATGGCCACCAGCTCTAAACTTCTCTTCCCTCCGACGCAAGCCAAGGCACGATGGGTTCACGGTACGAAAACGCTTTCTGATTTGTTAAAGCTTGGTTACATTTTTTTGCATGTGTTGATTCTGATTACATTGATTCTTACTTCGAACTTTTGATGTTATTTGATGCATGAAAGAAAGGGAAGGAAAGGGGTTACCTTCGGAGACGGAGGAGGAGGTCGGGTGAGCGTAGGAGGCCGAGGCGAGGAAGGGAGGCGCGTCGCGAGCTTGCTTCGGTGGCCGGTATTTTATATGTGGTTTCCTTCTTCTTCTTGCTGGTTACCTTAGCTTTGATCTTTCTCTTCTTCTTTTGCCTTGGTACTGTATGCTTTGATGTTTTGGACGATTGAGTGCTACTGTTTGAAAAATGCTTTTGACTAGCTTCTTTCTTCTCAACCGTGCTTCTGTACGATATTCGTTGGCCTAGGATAATGTTTTTGAGGCCTTGTGTTGTATGCTTTTGAATGCTTGAATGCTACCGTTAAAATGTTGTTTTAACCAGCTTCTTTCTTCCTCTTTCTCACCTTGGTGCTGTATGATTTAAATGGCCAATGATGGTAACTCTGAGGCCTTGCTCATGTTGCCTTCGAAGTTGGTTTTGGCTAGATCGTTTCAGGTTCGGCCTAGCTTGGCTTCAGCAGGTTTGTGATTGATGATGTTCATGGCTTGGGCAATAAGTTTGATAAGTTTTGGGTATACTGGTTATGCTGGTTTTACGCAGGTTGATGGAAACAGGGGAATAGGTTTTTTGTTGTTAGGCCATATTGGTTGTATGGTTTAAACTGGTTTTGTGTTGGTTGGACAGTAGAAAGGATGGTTCTTTGTTTAGGCCATGTTGTGAAATGGTTTGAAAATGGTTAAGGTTGTGGAATTGTTTTGTGATATATGGTTTTGACAGGCTTATGGTGATGTTGGCTTGAGGGCTCAATCAGTTTGTGAGGTTTAGGCCATATTGGTTTTTATGGTTTTTTTTTACAGTAGGAATGGTTATGCAGGTTCTTATTGTTTTGGTATCTTTTTGTTGACAACAATTTTTATAAGTCTTGAAGGCTTGGAGATTGATTGTTTTTTTGAAGTGATTCTAATGTTATAACCACTGCCTCCTTTGTTTTTTCGTTACAGGCTGGAGATTTTGAAATATTTTTCACTCTCTTCCCTGGCATTCTGCACCATACTGTTACATCTAATTTGTTTCTATTCCTATTTTATGTTTTTACTTTCTACTGGCTATATTACTGCAGTTTGTCTTGTATCCCTTTCCTGCCTAAGCCAAACCTGTAAAACCACACTTCCTCCTCTCTTTCTCTCTCTCAGTACAGTTTTGACAATAAAATGATATGCTGTACTATTTTCTGAAATTGCAAAAGGCTGGAATATGATGAAAAAAGGAATGTTACATTGCTTGCATATTGGTTAAACTGCATATTTGACTTGCTTACTGCATGGCACAGTGGGTTTACGTTGGAATTTTGTTTGCTTGCATATGCTGTTGAGATCATGCAGGGACTTTGTATGCTGTGCATATTTTGAAAAAATGCATTGGATTTTAAAAAATGCAATTAATTTGAAAGATGCAATTTCTTTGACAAAAGTGAATTTGTGCATTCATTTATAAAAATTCCTCTCTTTTTGTGAACCGGGAGAAATCCCGTGATTTGCAAAAAAGGGTAAACTGATTCCGGCCATTGCTTTTAATGATGAACATTAAATAAATTTGCTTTTAATTATTTGTTCAAATTCTAATTTCTTTTAATTTTGCAGGTAACATCAAGTGAGCAGACAAAAAATGCATTGGATCAGAAGATTTAGAATTAGGAATATTAGATTAATTTTTTTATTTCATTTTAACCTTGTAAAATTATTATTGTAATTTTGTTGTAATAAATACAATATTTACACAATAATTATACAATTAGAAAAAATGAATAAAAATCCAATATTCGCCAATTAATTTCTTCCTTCTCTAATTATTTATTTTATCGTTTACAATTCTTTAATCGTATAATAATTGAAAACGAATTTCAACTACCTACATTCAGAATAATAAACAGATAAATAAATAATTATCATTGATCAATTAATAGTCTCAATTATTTAATTCATCATCCATAACTTTCTAAATTATAATAATTAAAATAGAATTTCAATTATTTAACTTAGAATGACAAATGATTAAATAATCATTATTGACCAATTAATAAACTTTTCGAATATTTATTATATTGTTCATAAATCTTTAAATTATGTAATAACTGAGAATGAATTCCAGTTATTTAAATTTAAGATAGTGAGTAATAAATAAATATTGTCTGCACAATTAATGCGCCTCTTCTCTAATGTTTATTTTATTATCTATACATCTTTAAATTACATAATAATCGAAAACAAATTCCAATTATTTAAATTTAAGATAATAAATAATTAATAAACATTATTTTAGCACGAATCGATTAAATGATTTAGTGTTCAACATAAATAGCTCTCAGCCTGAAAAAAGTTATGAATTTTAAAATCAATGGATCAAAACACTTGTAATGTAATGATGCAGGTAGGAGACGATATCTTAGGTCAAAATTTGGGGTACAACAGCTGCCCCTATTTAAGTTTCTTCTATCCGGAGATATGAAGATTGAAATCTTCGTTTCGACGAGATTGAAGGTACTTAAATACATAATTACGCAAATTTTGTCCTAAGATGCCGTCGTCATGTTTGATATGAATGCAGTGATTGAACTCACAGAGAAAGATATTGTATGAAACCAGACAATGTTGGGGGAATCGAACACCAACAAAACACAGAGACATGGATTATACATTACTGGGGAAACGAGTTATCGACTTTAAACGACAGACTCCTGACAGTGAACGAAAACTGAGGGGATACAACCTCTGACCCTAACAAAGAGAGCATCTTGCATAGGCCATAACAGATCATTGATCCAAAACAGTGAGTTCGCAACTCAAGGTCAATGATAGACAGAGAGTATCAAATTGCTGATAACTGATTACCGACTTTTGGAGGTACAGATTCGTAACAGACTTCTCTGCTAGATTTTCGGAGAGATACCAATTAATGCTGAAGTAATAAGATTGCAGATACGAAAGTTGTTCAAATAAAGAAAACTGCCACTTGTTGTCGTCCAAAGAAAATACCGATAACATACAAGTTGCTCAAATAAAGAGGCTATCACCTGTCGTCGTCCAGAGATGTCAATAACATACAAGTTTCTCAAATAAAGAAGCTGCCACCTGTTGTTGTCCAAAGAAAATACCAATGACATACAAGCTGCTCAAATAAAGAAGTTGTCGCTTGTTGTCGTCCAAAGAAAATACCGATAACATACAAGTTGCTCAAATAAAGAGGCTATCACCTGCCGTCGTCCAGAGATGTCAATAACATACAAGTTGCTCAAATAAAGAAGCTGCCACTTGTTGTTGTCCAAAGAAAATACCAATGACATACAAGCTGCTCAAATAAAGAAGCTGCCGCTTGTTGTCGTCCAAAGAAAATACCGATAACATACAAGTTGCTCAAATAAAGAAGTTGCCGCTTACTGTATTCCAGAAAAGTAATAACTTACTAGTAACTCGTGAAGAGCTGCTGCTTGTTACTTTTAGAAAAAATAAATGACACGCTAGTAGCTCGTGAAGAACTGTTGCTCGGCGCTTTCAAAAGTAAATGACGCACTAGTAGCTCGTGAAGAACTGCTGCTCGGCGCTTTCAAAAGTAAATGACGCACTAGTAGCTCGTGAAGAACTGCTGCTCGGCGCTTTCAAAAAGTAACGTACAAGTTGCTCATGAAGAGCTGCCGCTTGTCGTTTTCCAACGGTGTCTATAACGTACAAGTTGCTCATGAAGAGCTGCCGCTTGTCGTCTTCCATAAAATAATAACGTACAAGTTGCTCATGAAGAGCTGCCGCTTGTCGTTTTCCAAAAACCAAACAGAAGTAAATTGCGATGATATTGGCATAGAATAAAATCCTCGTCAAAGAGAACCATGAATCAATCCTTCCCGAGGAGATCACCTACTTAAAGGTGCAACATAAATGCACCAGCCGTCTAGGTCGCGAACTTACTGGGGAGAATCAAAGAAATAGCCTATGCAAGAGGCAACAACTTCATCCAGGAATAACCTAGAGAGAAAACAGTCAAACAAGACTCCACCCAATGAGAAAGTAACTCGATTGGGGAATTCATCCTATCCAGAAATGGACAAGGTAAGCTGAATCAAAAATCATCCACGAGGATTAGCTCGGTTGGGGAATTTAGAAAGGAAGCACATTTTCTGCCTAAGCTAACCTTCTACTTGGAAATAAATATGTACGTTGTTCGAATAAACAAAGTATGACCCAAAATCAACGGCAAATGTGGATATGCATGCTGATATGAGTGTAAATGAATAAATGAATGTTATGCTGACAAAACAAACAGACGGAATAACTTGAAGGTAATAAGATGTCACAGCATAATAGATACTTGGCCAATCTTGAAAAAGACGGAAAATAACTGGAACTGGAAACACGAAGCAACGTCAGAGCGTATCACGCTACAAGGCTCAAGTCTTCTGAGGAGAAAAGCATCCAAATCCAATCTTCTAACACCAAGAGACAACTGGCGTGGGACGAAGTGTACCGCACTTCAAAATCTCCCAAACAAAGGTAGCTAAAACACCACTTAGCTGGAACAACTGGGGAGTCACCAAACTTAGTTCTCCGAGAAGCGCAAGTTTACACAACCAACACTTCAAGACGATTTTAAAAGAAAACGAGTCCCTCATACAAGTATAAGTTACTGCACTATTTTTCATTTCATGACTTGACCATCTTCGGAACGACTGTTAATATTCCTTTCGTTATTCACGACACTTTTTTTTTTAAAATGAGAATACTTTAATAACTTTGTTTCAAATATTTCCGAAAAACTTAAAATTTTGCCCACAGAAGGTAAATGCTCAAATTCATTAATAAGATGGTAGTTCGCTAACAACGCGACTCCAACGATTTACAAAAATGTGGGAAATAGTACATGAAATAAAAGGTTATACAAAAACAATGATCACTATTCTCCCTAACAACTTTGAATTCCAGAATGTGCTCAGATGCCAAGACTGATTTGACCAGAAGTTTGCCTAAGCGAAATACTTCTTGACTGCATCGGCGTTCAAGGGACGCGGAAGATCTTCACCGTCCATATTGGTGAGAATCATGGCACCTCCAGAGAAGACTTTCTTAACAACATACGGTCCTTCATAATTCGGAGCCCACTTGCCCCTAGAATCAGGTTGGAAAGATAATATCTTCTTGAGCACAAGGTCACCTTCTCTGAACTCGCATGGTCGAACCTTCTTATCAAAAGCCTTCTTCATTCTCTGCTGATACAATTGACCGTGACACAACGCTGTCAATCTCTTCTCTTCGATTAAATTCAACTGATCATATCTACTTTGACACCATTCAGCTTCAGAAAGTTTAGCTTCCATCAACACTCTCAGAGACGGAATCTCAACCTCCACGGGGAGTACTGCTTCCATACCATAAACTAGGGAAAAAGGGGTCGCGCCCGTTGAAGTTCGAACTGAAGTACGGTACCCATGTAAAGCAAACGGAAGCATTTCATGCCAATCCTTATAAGTTACCACCATCTTCTGGACAATCTTCTTGATATTCTTGTTCGCAGCTTCAACAGCCCCATTCATCTTCAGTCTGTAAGGAGAAGAATTATGATGTTCGATCTTGAACTCTTCACAAAGCTCTCTCATCATCTTGTTATTCAAATTTGAACCATTATCAGTGATGATCTTGCTCGGGATACCGTATCGAAAAATGATCTGATTCTTGATAAATCTGACTACCACCTGTCTGGTTACATTAGCATAAGATGTTGCTTCCACCCACTTAGTAAAATAATCAATCGCTACCAAGATGAAACGATGACCATTTGAAGCTTTAGGTTCAATCATTCCAATCATATCAATGCCCCACATAGAGAAAGGCCAAGGTGAAGATATAACATTGAGGAGGGTCGGCGGCACGTGCATCTTGTCTGCATAAATCTGGCATTTATGACACTTCTTCACATACCTGCAGCAATCAGATTCCATTGTCATCCAATAGTAACCATCTCTCAACATCTTTCTAGCCATTGCATGTCCGTTGGCATGAGTGCCAAAGGATCCTTCATGTACTTCTTGCATCAGCATGTCTGCTTCATGTCTGTCTACACATCTGAGCAAGACCATGTCATAATTCCTCTTATACAAAACTTCCTCATTGAGAAAGAAGCTGCTTGCTAATCTTCTCAACGTCTTCCTATCTTTATTGGATTCCCCAGGCGGGTACTCTTGAGTTTGAAGAACACGTTTGATGTCATAGAACCACGGTTTGTCGTCGGTGACCTCTTCCACTGAAAACACATGAGCAGGTCTGTCGAGGCGCATAACTCGGATTGTAGGCACGTCGTTCCAATCATTCACTTGAAACATTAAAGACAAAGTAGCTAAAGCATCAGCCATTTGATTCTCATCTCTAGGGATATGGTGTAATTCTACTTTGTTGAAGAAAGTTAACAATCTTCTAGCATAGTCTCTGTAAGGGATCAAACCTCGATGACGAGTCTCCCATTCTCCTTTGATTTGATTAATCACCAATTCTGAATCTCCGTAAATATCAAGAATTTTAATCCTTAGGTCCACTGCTTCTTCGAGACCCATAATACATGCCTCATATTCCGCCATGTTGTTCGTGCAGTCAAACTTCAATCTTGCTGTGAACGGGATATGAGTACCTCGGGGAGTGACGATGATTGCCCCAATTCCATTTCCATAGGAATTCACAGCTCCGTCAAATATCAAACCCCAATGCGATTCAGGATCAGGTCCTTCTTCAGGTAACGGCTCTTCACAATCTTTAGCTTTCAAGTACATAACATCTTCATCTGGGAAATCAAACTTGATGGATTGATAATCGTCAATTGGTTGGTGAGCCAAATGATCGGCTAAAATACTTCCTTTGATCGCTTTCTGAGTGTGATACTCAATGTCATATTCAGATAACAGCATCTGCCAACGGGCTATTCTTCCAGATAAGGCGGGCTTCTCAAAGATATACTTGATCGGATCCATTTTGGAGATCAACCAAGTAGTGTGGTTAATCATATACTGGCGCAGGCGGCGAGCAGCCCAGGCTAAAGCACAACAGGTTTTCTCAAGTAATGAGTACCGAGACTCACAGTCTGTGAATTTCTTACTCAGATAATATACGGCATGTTCTTTCCTGCCGGTCTCATCTTGCTGACCAAGCACACATCCCATGGAGTCTTCCAATATAGTCAGGTACATAATCAAAGGTCTTCCTTCCACCGGAGGAATCAAAATGGGAGGTTCAAGTAAATATTCTTTGATGCTATCAAAAGCTCTCTGACAATCTTCTGTCCATTCACATCCTTGGTTCTTTCGGAGAAGCTTGAAAATCGGCCCACAGGTAGCAGTCATATGAGATATAAACCTAGAAATGTAATTCAGTCTCCCAAGGAATCCTCTTACTTATTTTTCCGTCTTGGGTGCGGGCATCTCCCGAATAGCTTTGACTTTATCAGGATCTACCTCAATACCTTTCTGACTGACAATGAAGCCCAGAAGTCTTCCAGAACGAACACCAAAAGTGCATTTGTTGGGATTCAGGCGGAGTTTGTACTTTCTCAAACGCTGGAATAACTTCAACAAATGTTCCAAATGATCTTCCTCAGTCTGTGATTTGGCAATCATATCATCCACATACACTTCGATCTCTTTATGCATCATGTCATGGAACAAAGCAGTCATGGCCCTTTGGTATGTTGCGCCAGCATTCCTCAAACCAAACGGCATAACCCGATAACAGAAAGTTCCCTAAGGTGTAATGAAAGCGGTCTTCTCCATATCTTCCGGTGCCATCTTGATTTGATTGTAACTAGAGAAACCATCCATGAAAGAAAAGACTTTGAACTTGGCGGTACTGTCGACCAATACATCAATATGAGGTAATGGGAAATCATCCTTCGGACTAGCTCTATTCAGATCTCTGTAGTCTACACACATCCGAACTTTGTCATCTTTCTTAGCAACAGGCACTATGTTGGCTAACCACTGAGGATAGACCGACGTAACAAGGAAACCTGCATTGATCTGCTTCTGAACCTCTTCTTTGATCTTGTCAGCCATGTCGGGACGAGTCCTTCTCAACTTCTGCTTGATCGGCGGACATTCAGGTCTCAACGGTAAACGATGCTCCACAATATCGTTGTCCAAACCCGGCATATCTTGGTAGGACCAAGCAAACACGTCAACATACTCTTTGAGAAGCTCCAACATTTTCTCTTTAATTTCCGGGATAAGCAATGCTCCAACTTTGACTTCCTTTCTATCTTCTTCATCACCCAAGTTGACCAACTCTACAGGTTCTTCAAATGGTTGAATAATCTTCTCATCACGCTCAAGCAAACGGGAAATCTCAACAGGAACCTCTTCATCATCCTCTTCTTCGGCTCTGAACACAGGGAATTCAAAGTTGGGAGAGGGCATAGGATCATTGTTTTCGATGGTTAAGTCATGAATTAATCTGCACATATGATTATGCTTTATTTTAGAAATCGATTTGTGTAAATAAAACAAAAGGTTATTAATTAATTTTCATTGCTATTTCCCAGAAAAAGTGAAAAATAAAACAGCAGTGGACAAAATAACATTTTTATTCATTGAAGGGAAATATTTGAAACAAAGAGCCCAGACATCTCTCTTTTGCCTTGGGCAGAGCAAAAGGAATTATTTTTCATAGCCCGACACAAAATACGTTTCGCCTTGGGCAGAGCGAATTTTTCAAAGGAAAATAAACAAAACATTACTCGGAAATGTGCATAACCACAGGAACGTCAACAGCTATCCAGTTTTGGCAAGCCAATCCAGTCGTCACAAACACAGGCAAATCCTCCTCGGAATCATCATCTATGATAGCATCAACCTCAGGATGTACAAACCCTGCACTTCGGAAAACCTCTTGAATCGGACGAACAACCACCTCTTTCTCGACCCTTGCAGATATTGGATGAAAACCCAGACCTTCCCCAGACTTGTTCTCGGGTAACGTCAACACCTGGCCCCATCCTTCGGCCGAACCACTTTCCACCACTCGCCGCGCATCCTAAAAAGAAGAGATGGATGCCCCTTGCTTCTTCACTGTATTCTTAGAAACAGATAGACCCTGGAACTGGGTCCCCACATCCTCGTCAGCATCAATAAAAGAAAATGATGATAAATGGCTTACCACCATAGCCTGCTCTCCCCCAATCATCACTAGCTTCCCATGTCTTACAAACTTTAGTCTCTAATGAAGCGTAGAGGTGACTGCCCCGGCATCATGGATCTAGGGACGACCCAATAAACAACTGTAGGCAGCACGGATGTCCATCACTTGGAAAGTGATTTGAAAAGTATGGGGACCAATCACTATGGGAAGATCCACTTCACCAATGACTGTCTTCCTGGAACCATCAAATGCTTTAACAATTACTCCACTAGGCCTCATAGGAGCACCTGGATATGAAAGCCGAGATAACGTAGTCTTGGGCATCACATTCAACGACGAACCTGTATCCACCAACACGCTTGATAAGGTATCGTTTCCACAACTTACTGAGATGTGCAAAGCCATATTATCATTTCTCCCCTCCTCCGGGAGTTCTTCATCACTGAAACTAAGATTGTTACACGAAGTTATATTTCCCACAATCCCATCAAACTGATCAACCGTCACATCATGGTCTACGAATGCCTGGTCCAAGACCTTCATCAAGGCTTCTCTATGCGCACCAGAATCTCTCAATAAGGCAAGCAAGGAAATCTTGGAAGGTGTTTGCAAAAGCTGGTCCACAATCTTATATTCACTTCTCTTCATAAGTTTCAAAATCTCATCATCCTCAGGATGTGGGATAGGTTCATTGGATCGGCCTATCTCAACCCTTGGTTCAACATTTCTCACCGGAATATCTGCCGGCATGGGCCTCCTAACTTGAACTTCCGGTCTCCTCGACGGTACTGCTGCAAAAACACGCCCACTTCTTGTAACTCTACTCACATCAGCAATGTTAACAAAAGACGGTCTGGTTGGTATGGGGACTTCTACCCCATTCTCCATCATTGTGGCATTATACTTGTACGGCACAGCTTGGTCTGAATTGTAAGGCATAGGGCCAGGTGGGTAAATAATCAAAGGATCAACAGGCGCAACCTGACTGTCATAAGCAATCTCTACTGATTTAGGCAGATTAAATTGTGGTATGATAACATTAACTTCATCTTCTGGATTTCGGTCATAGGTAATAGTGATAACTCTCTGATCTAGCAACTTCTGAATATCCTCCTTCACGATAGGACAGTCATCCTCTCTTGAACAAAACTCACAAACGTCATAATCATGCTGGTGCCTAACAAAGGCAAGTCTTCTCAAACTCTGATGTAGCCTGACCAACGACTCTCTTATGTGTTCGACTTGAAAAACCCGAAACTTCCCCGGACAACCTTCCACCATATTCACCGAAGCTGCCCCATGTCGAGGCAAAGGATTATCTCTAACATTTGGATTAACATCCTTAAAAGACAAGATACCATTCTTAATTAATCTTTGTACGTCCACCTTCAGAGCAAAGCAATTCTCAAGGTTGTGCCCCGGCGACCCTTGATGATATTCACAAAATTGATCCGCCTTGTACCACGGAGAAGCACTGTTCGGTGCGACAGGAGGAGGCTTTGTCGTGATGAGATTCTTTCTGATAAGAGCAGGGAACAATTCAGTATAAGTCATAGGAATGGCATCGAACTGCGGTTTTCTGGGTGAACGGTTCTGATTGTTGAACGGATAAGCCTGTTGTCGAGGCTGCTGCTGAAAAGGCTGTTGTTGAGTTGGTGGAGTTTGATAAGCTGGGGTCATCAAAGTTGGGCGGACAGCCGGAGTGACTGCCGCAACGTGAGAGTAACCTCTCCTAGGCCTACCTGGAAACAAAGCACTGACATCCTGCTCTTTTCTTTTCGGGAAAACACTTCCAAACTTCTTCGCACTGCTAGACGGACTCCCTTCTTTAACCAAACGCCCTTCACGAATCCCTTCCTCTAATCGCATACCCATGCTTACCATTTCGGTAAAGTCACTAGGTGCGCTGGCTATCATTCTTTCATAGTAAAAAGACCCTAAAGTCTTCAAAAATATCTTAGTCATCTCCTTCTCCTCAAGAGGTGGATAGATTTGAGCAGCAATTTCACGCCACCTCTGGGCGTACTCCTTAAAAGATTCTCGGTCTCTCTGCGACATCGCCCGGAGTTGATCTCGGTCCGACGCCATGTCAACGTTGTACTTGTACTGATGGACAAAGGCTTCACTAATATCGTTGAAGTTGCGGATTCGAATGTTGTCTAAACCCATATACCACTTTAGAGCAGCACCCGTCAAACTGTCTTGAAAATAATGAATCAACAAGTCATGATCATCGAAATACGTAGACATCTTCCTTACGTACATTGTCAAATGACTTCTAGGACACGAATCACCCTTATATCTCTCAAAGTCTGACACTTTGAATTTTGTTGGAATCTTGACATTCGGAACCAAACAAAGATCATGCATATTCTTTTCAAACAAATCCTTCCCTTTCAATGCTCTAAGCTCCTTCTGCATTTCTTGGAACTGATCTTGAAATTCCTCCATTCTATCAAAAAGACCCAAACTTTCAGCAGGCTCGGCAGGATAAGGAGGTTCATTCAAGTAAGGCACGGAGTGGACCACAGGAGCAACGGTCGTCATAATTGGTTGCGGAAAAGGTGTTACAGACGGAATTACTGGCGGCATGGCAGTTGTCTCTGGTTGAGGAAGAGGCAATGCAGGTTGAAATAAAGGTTGTACGGCAGGCTGATACCCCTCTGGCACAAAGTTGTAAGGCATTCCCCACGGAAAACCTTTCGGAATCTGATGTTGAAGCGGAGAGTTGATTTGAGTTACGGAGGCAGGAACTATGACAATATCGGAAACCACTGGAGTTGAAGTCTGAATCTCGGCAGCCGTAGTCGATGGCTGATTATGAACAGCCACCAAACTTTCCACTAACGTAGTTAACTTTTCCATCTCGACACGAAGTGTAGCAACTTCCCCACGAAGCTCATGATTTTCCTGTTCCAAATCTTCCATTTTCCTTTGACGATTGGCCCGAGTGTCGTATCGGTGAGACAGCTTGACAACCTTTGGTGGAAAAAGAACAAGGATGAGACTCTAGAAAACATGTGAAGTGGAATGTGAAATGATGCATGATGGCGATGCAAATGATGACTCATTTTAAAAAAATTTCAAGGAACTTTAATAATTTTGCATACATCAATGGTAAAGGAATTTGGAACGACATAAACTCAATCCATTAATCGAAAGCGATAAATTACAGCTTACAATTTGGAACAGTAAATTACAACCTTGGGATAACAAATCCAATAATGAAAGCAATAAATTACAACTTCGAAACATGAAAACCATAATAAAGTGATAAATGAAATCTAAAATAAAGCAATAAATTACAACTTTGGAGCATGAAGCCCATAATAAAACAATAAATTACAACTTTGGAGCATGAAGCCCTTTTACATAGTTTTACAAAATGACATCAATAAAATAAACTAAAAACTAAAGCTCACTCGGAGCTTCTTGATCTTTTCTTCGTAAAAGTCTTCCATCTCCTTCTTCTCAACTATCAGTCGATCGATGATTTCCTTCTGCGGATTAGGAACAAGAGCAACGCTTACCGGACCCTCCTTCTTTCTCTTCCTTTCACTCGCATACTTCTTCAGCAAGGCATCCTTCTGACGAAGTTTCTCATCGTGGTCAACGAACCGGCCGTCTTGAATAAGCAGCAACTCCTCCTTTTCTTTTAGTTGTCGAGTCAGGACTCGATTCTCATATTCAGACATATGGTACTTTTCCTTCCAAGCATCCCTCTCGGACTTCATTCTAGCCAGATTTCCTTGATATTCTCCTACATCCGCGATAGGGATGACAACAGATGATGGTGCAATGGCGGGGAATAAAGGTTTCTCAAGTTTATATGGCATCTTGAGAGCACAAGCCCTAGCACGGACCCACTGCAGGTAAGGCTCCAAAGAAACGGCACCTCTATGTCCCAGCATATCTCTCCCTTTCTTGTGGATATGGCGCCAAGCTCCTTCAATCTCCCTCTTAGCAGCCTGATGATCTTGTCCTTCCTGAAGAAAGAAACCACTCACATGGATGTTGTTCGGCTTATCTCTCATCGGGTACCCGAACTGACGGCGCGCTAGAACAGGGTTGTAGTTGGTTCCACCCCTTGTACCGAGAAGAGGTACGTTAGGAAAAGCACCACAGCTATCAATGATCTCCACGTCGTGGTAAACTCGATTATACCAGTCAATGTCGAAATGAGTAAGAGCCATAATCTTTGGCGCCCAACGCGGTTCCTTCTCGAGATCCCAGAAAGCATCAGACCCAGGTAAATGCGAGACGTACCACTGATACAGCAACGGCATACAACAAATAATCATCCCTCCTTGATAAGAGTTTCGAAGATGGATGGAGTAATACGTATCCCCTAGCAGCGTAGGGACCGGATTTCCAATCAGGAAAATTCTGATGGCGTTGATATCCACAAACTTATCAATGTTAGGGAATAAGAAAAGACCATATGCGAGTAAAGCAAACATGTCCTCGAAGGCAACAGTATCCTTTGTATCAGCAAAGTGGCGAGCTTTCTTCAACAGAAACTGCGCCGGCAAACCCCGGATTCCCCCTTTCGTAGTCATATTCTCCTCTATCTCTGACTTCTTCAGGTGGGTGATGGTTGCTATCTCGTGAGATTTGGGCTCCTCTTCTAATCCAGAAAAAGGAACACGGTCGGCGATCGGCAAACCAAGAATATAGGAGTACTCCTCTAAAGTGGGCATCAACTGATAATCCGGAAAGGTGAAACATCGGTACAAGGGATCATAGAACTGAACCAACGTGTTGAGGATGCCTTTCTTCATCTTGCGCTTCATGAGCGGTATAATGGACCCATACTTCTTCTGAAAATCTGTCGGACTCTCGATCTTCGGAATCAAACTCTTCAGTTCTTCAATCTCGGGCTCCTTGAAGCTAAAGCTTCGAGTATTTCTCCTTCCAAGTTCCATAATACCCTGAGACGTCTGCAAAAATCATTCCAAAGTTCCTTGAAAAACAAGCTTTTTACAAAGATGTTGATGAATGCATGAATGAATGATAATGCAACAGTCACACACAAGTTTGCAAACATGGGGTTCAAAGGTTCAACGTTCAGCATGGAGTCGAGGGTAAAGACCACCCAAAGGTATGTACTAACGGTTCAATCACACCTGTAAGACATGGTTCTAAGGGTTCCCAGAGTCTACATTCCTCCTTCGGATATTACCAACGTCTTGATTACTCAATAATTAGCAATATTCTCAAGAGAAACTCGTTCGAGCGTAGCATCGCGTAACAACTACTTCCGAATTACTCCGTTGTAATCTCCGCGCTACACCTAAAAAGGCCAAGATGGGTTGGGGTTCTACGGTCCTCAACTTCTCGGGCTCCTAGGTCAAAAATAATAATGTCTTCCCGATTACTCGGTAAACAAATATTAAGTTCAAGAGGGCCTTCCATTGAGTGGGGGATCTCATGCCTCCTTCTTCGGGATTACTCCCTCAAAGTTAACATGACTATACCGCCCGTCCTATTCCTTAAGTGTTACTTAATCCGGGTATAGGATTCGTCCTTTGCAAAAAAACCCAAACACCCTAATTTAAACACATAATCAAGCAAATCAAATAATAGTAAACATATAAGACAAATTAGGCTTAACCCACTTAGGGATGGACCAGCAAGAGGTCAATCTGTCCCCAGCAGAGTCGCCAATTCTGTAGCGATAAAAAATGTAGCGGGGTAAATCGGAGATCGAATTATTGATTAATTCGTCTCACAAAAGCAAGAGTCGCCACCGCGCTTTATTGTTTCCAAAGGAAAAGGGAAAAGAGCGAAATAAAACCCTAAATATGTAATGTAAATACTAATAAAAATACAAAGCGTTTTTGAAAAGAGATCTTATGGTTCGGGGGTTGGTTATACAATGGGAAGGTATTATCACCCAATGCATCTATAGTACTCTATAGGAACCTTTTGAAATATCTGTTTTATTTAAAATTGATTGCTTGATTGAAAATAAATCGTTTTGGCCGAAACGGGATACGGACGGGTTTTTGAAGATACGACGACCTAATGTCGAAGTTTTTGCTTAAAGGGCATAAATTTTGAAAAGGTTAAATACTTGGGGAAAAATTATCCTAAGTTTTAATGAAATGTGAAAGTTCGCGCAGTTAGACTTGAGGACATGAAGTCAACAAATTTACTGTTTTTCCTTTGGATTTAAACATAAACAGAATAAACAAATAAATATGGAATAAATAAACAGACAAAATAAGCGGATAATGATTAAATAACGATAATTTAAATGATAGACTAAATGATGCGAATAATGCATTTTTATGATTTTTTGTTTAATATTAACGAAAAGAAAGTATTTTTTTAATTTTTACGCATTTTTTGATATGGATAAAAAACAAGAGAATTATTTAACGGAGACATAATGTTTTTTAGTTTTAAGTTATTTTATATATTGATATTAATATTAATAAAGCAAGAAAATGAATTAATAGAATATTTTTTAAGTTTTTCTATTTTTATATGTTTTAGAGTTTTTGTTTGATAACGATGTAAGAGGAGAATTAATTAGAAAAGATAAAGTGTCTACATTCTTAAATTCTATATTTTTTATGTATATGAAAATAAATTACTTATTTAAAAGGTTAAGAGGTTCTAAATTAAATTAAAAGTTATTAATTTACCCTAATGAAATAAAATTAAAACTCCTAAATTAAATCCAAAGTTTAAACTAAAAATGTCAAACTAATTAAAAAAATTACCTAGTTAGATATATCTCTTGTTTTTATTATACTTACTAATTAACTAACATCATAATAATTCTAAAAAAAGATTAGAGAAAGTAAAATAAAAAAAGAAAAAGTGTATCAAATAAAAAAGGGCAAGTAAAATATATATGGGCTATGGATTCAATGGCCCACGCAGAACTAAAATGGGGGTGCTGCATACAAAAACGTTGGGCTTAGGGGTGGTAAGGTCCATCAGTTTTACAATTCATTTTAGGGTTAATTGTTATTTTAGCATAATTGGGATTAGGGTTCTGTGTGGTGCAGAACGGCGCTCATCTCGTTCCTTCGTCATCTTCTTCGCGTTCTTCTGCCTCCTGCCTCTGAACTTGCCTAAGCTTCCTTGCCCAATGGCCACCAGCTCTAAACTTTTCTTCCCTCCGACGCAAGCCAAGGCACGATGGGTTCACGGTACGAAAACGCTTTCTGATTTGTTAAAGCTTGATTACATTTTTTTGCATGTGTTGATTCTGATTACATTGATTCTTACTTCGAACTTTTGATGTTATTTGATGCATGAAAGAAAGGGAAGGAAAGGGGTTACCTTCGGAGACGGAGGAGGAGGTCGGGTGAGCGTAGGAGGCCGAGGCGAGGAAGGGAGGTGCGTCGCGAGCTTGCTTCGGTGGCCGGTATTTTATATGTGGTTTCCTTCTTCTTCTTGCTGGTTACCTTAGCTTTGATCTTTCTCTTCTTCTTTTGCCTTGGTACTGTATGCTTTGATGTTTTGGACGATTGAGTGCTACTGTTTGAAAAATGCTTTTGACTAGCTTCTTTCTTCTCAACCGTGCTTCTGTACGATATTCGTTGGCCTAGGATAATGTTTTTGAGGCCTTGTGTTGTATGCTTTTGAATGCTTGAATGCTACCGTTAAAATGTTGTTTTAACCAGCTTCTTTCTTCCTCTTTCTCACCTTGGTGCTGTATGATTTAAATGGCCAATGATGGTAACTCTGAGGCGTTGCTCATGTTGCCTTCGAAGTTGGTTTTGGCTGGATCGTTTCAAGTTCGGCCTAGCTTGGCTTCAGCAGGTTTGTGATTGATGATGTTCATGGCTTGGGCAATAAGTTTGATAAGTTTTGGGTATACTGGTTATGCTGGTTTTACGCAGGTTGATGGAAACAGGGGAATAGGTTTTTTGTTGTTAGGCCATATTGGTTGTATGGTTTAAACTGGTTTTGTGTTGGTTGGACAGTAGAAAGGATGGTTCTTTGTTTAGGCCATGTTGTGAAATTGTTTGAAAATGGTTAAGGTTGTGGAATTGTTTTGTGATATATGGTTTTGACAGGCTTATGGTGATGTTGGCTTGAGGGCTCAATCAGTTTGTGAGGTTTAGGCCATATTGGTTTTTATGGTTTTTTTTTACAGTAGGAATGGTTATGCAGGTTCTTATTGTTTTGGTATCTTTTTGTTGACAACAATTTTTATAAGTCTTGAAGGCTTGGAGATTGATTGTTTTTTTGAAGTGATTCTAATGTTATAACCACTGCCTCCTTTGTTTTTTCGTTACAGGCTGGAGATTTTGAAATATTTTTCACTCTCTTCCCTGGCATTCTGCACCATACTGTTACATCTAATTTGTTTCTATTCCTATTTTATGTTTTTACTTTCTACTGGCTATATTACTGCAGTTTGTCTTGTATCCCTTTCCTGCCTAAGCCAAACCTGTAAAACCACACTTCCTCCTCTCTTTCTCTCTCTCAGTACAGTTTTGACAATAAAATGATATGCTGTACTATTTTCTGAAATTGCAAACGGCTGGAATATGATGAAAAAAGGAATGTTACATTGCTTGCATATTGGTTAAACTGCATATTTGACTTGCTTACTGCATGGCACAGTGGGTTTACGTTGGAATTTTGTTTGCTTGCATATGCTGTTGAGATCATGCAGGGACTTTGTATGTTGTGCATATTTTGAAAAAATGCATTGGATTTTAAAAAATGCAATTAATTTGAAAGATGCAATTTCTTTGACAAAAGTGAATTTGTGCATTCATTTATAAAAATTCCTCTCTTTTTGTGAACCGGGAGAAATCCCGTGATTTGCAAAAAAGGGTAAACTGATTCCGGCCATTGCTTTTAATGATGAACATTAAATAAATTTGCTTTTAATTATTTGTTCAAATTCTAATTTCTTTTAATTTTGCAGGTAACATCAAGTGAGCAGACAAAAAATGCATTGGATCAGAAGATTTAGAATTAGGAATATTAGATTAATTTTTTTATTTCATTTTAACCTTGTAAAATTATTATTGTAATTTTGTTGTAATAAATACAATATTTACACAATAATTATACAATTAGAAAAAATGAATAAAAATCCAATATTCGCCAATTAATTTCTTCCTTCTCTAATTATTTATTTTATCGTTTACAATTCTTTAATCGTATAATAATTGAAAACGAATTTCAACTACCTACATTCAGAATAATAAACAGATAAATAAATAATTATCATTGATCAATTAATAGTCTCAATTATTTAATTCATCATCCATAACTTTCTAAATTATAATAATTAAAATAGAATTTCAATTATTTAACTTAGAATGACAAATGATTAAATAATCATTATTGACCAATTAATAAACTTTTCGAATATTTATTATATTGTTCATAAATCTTTAAATTATGTAATAACTGAGAATGAATTCCAGTTATTTAAATTTAAGATAGTGAGTAATAAATAAATACTGTCTGCACAATTAATGCGCCTCTTCTCTAATGTTTATTTTATTATCTATACATCTTTAAATTACATAATAATCGAAAACAAATTCCAATTATTTAAATTTAAGATAATAAATAATTAATAAACATTATTTTAGCACGAATCAATTAAATGATTTAGTGTTCAACATAAATAGCTCTCGGCCTGAAAAAAGTTATGAATTTTAAAATCAATGGACCAAAACACTTGTAATGTAATGATGCAGGTAGGAGACGATATCTTAGGTCAAAATTTGGGGTACAACAACACCCACACTCACAACTGCAGGTACCCATCCACTCCGGATTCCATGGGTGACTATTCTGCTATATCTTTCAATAACTCTAAAGATCTGGTCAATCAAGCCGAGTATGAAGATGACGAAGGTTGTGAAGTACCAGGGGAACTAGCCAGACTTCTACAGCAAGAGGAAAGGGCCATCTTGCCGCACGCAGAGTCATTGGAAACTGTCAACTTAGGAACCGAGGAAGACCGAAAGGAGGTGCAAGTGGGTGCCAATCTAGAACCGAGTGTTAAGGAACGCCTGATACAGTTGTTGAATGAGTATGTTGAAATCTTCGCTTGGTCTTATGAAGACATGCCGGGTTTAGATACAGACATCGTGGTTCACCGTCTCCCCACAAGAGAGGATTGTCCATCGATCAAGCAAAAAGTCTGCCGAATGAGGCCTGACATGTCTGAAAAGATCAAAGCAGAAGTAATGAAGCAATTCGACGCTGGCTTTCTGGCTGTTACGTCCTATCCTCAATGGGTCGCTAACATCGTGCCAGTACCTAAGAAAGATGGCAAAGTCAGGATGTGTGTGGACTACCGGGATTTGAATAGGGCCAGCCCCAAAGATGATTTTCCACTTCCACACATTGACATTTTGATCGACAATACAGCTCAGCACAAAGTTTTTTCCTTCATGGATGGGTTCTCGGGTTACAATCAAATCAAAATGGCCCCCGAGGACATGGAGAAAACTACTTTTGTCACACAATGGGGCATTTTCTGTTACAAGGTGATGTCGTTCGGGCTGAAGAACGCAGGGGCAACTTATCAACGCGCCATGGTAGCTTTGTTTCATGATATGATACATCATGAGATTGAAGTTTACGTAGACGATATGATAGCTCAGTCACAAACAGAGGAGGAGCACCTTGAACATCTAGAAAAGTTGTTTTCCAGGTTGAAAGAGTACAAGCTCAGGCTGAATCCAAGTAAATGCACTTTTGGAGTTAGGTCTGGTAAACTCCTGGGATTCATTGTAAGCAACAAAGGCATTGAAGTCGATCCAGCGAAAGTGAAAGCAATACAAGAAATGCCTACTCCCCGTACTGAAAAGCAGGTTAGAGGATTCTTGGGGCGCTTGAACTATATTGCCCGATTCATCTCCCATCTGACTTCTACCTGTGAGCCAATTTTCAAACTCTTGAAGAAAGATCAGGTAGTCGAATGGAACGACGATTGCCAAGCTGCTTTTGATAAAATCAAGGAGTATCTGCTAGAACCTCCTATTCTGATGCCACCCGTCGAAGGAAGACCATTGATCATGTATTTGACCGTCTTGGATAACTCAATGGGGTGTGTTTTGGGCCAGCATGACGAGTCTGGTCGAAAAGAGCATGCTATTTATTACCTTAGCAAAAGGTTTACCGAATGTGAGACTCGCTACTCACTGCTCGAGAAAACTTGTTGCGCTTTGGTATGGGCTGCTCGCCGACTAAGACAGTATATGTTGACTCATACTACCTTGTTGATTTCCAAAATGGATCCTATCAAGTATATCTTCGAAAAGCCCGCTTTATCTGGAAGGATAGCTAGATGGCAAATGATCCTAACTGAATATGACATCCAGTACACCACCCAAAAAGTTATAAAAGGGAGTGTACTAGCTGACCATCTGGCTCATCAAGCTATCGAAGACTATCAACCCATGAGATTTGACTTCCCAGACGAGGACATCATGAATTTGGACAACATTGAAGGTAGCGGACCGTATGACGGACCCGAAAAGGGATCCCGATGGACCCTGTACTTTGATGGTGCTTCAAATGCACTTGGAAACGGTATCGGCGCAGTACTCATTTCTCCAGAAGGCTGTCACACACCTTTCACGGCCCGACTTTGCTTCAGTTTCACAAACAACATGGCTGAGTACGAAGCTTGCATCTTTGGTCTCAAGGCTGCTATAGACTTGGGGATCAAATCTTTGATCGTATTTGGGGACTCAGCTTTGGTTATCAGTCAAATCAAAGGAGAGTGGGATACCAAGCATCCTAATCTTATCCCATACAGAGAACATGTCCTGACATTGTTGCCTCATTTCGAGAAAATTACCTTCGAGCATTTTCCGCGAGAAGAGAATCAGCTAGCAGATGCTCTAGCCACAATGTCCTCCATGTTTAAACTCAATTGGGATAACGAGGCTCCCCAAATCACCATCGAGCGAATGGATGAACCTGCGCATTGTCACGAGATTAATACCGAAGAAGTAGTGGAACAACCTTGGTTCCATGAAATCAAAAGGTATCTCGAGACTAGAGATTATCCCGAAGGAGCTTCCGTAAACGACAAGAAGTTCTTAAGGAAATTTGCTGCCAAATTCTTCTTGAGCAACGACATCCTTTACAAACGAAGCCATGATTGTGTATTACTCTGATGCGTAGATAAAGCTGAAGCAGAGTTGATCATGACTGATATACACAGCAGAACATTTGGCACTCACTTGAGCGGGCATACAATGGCTAAGAAGATCTTAAGGGCAGGCTATTACTGGTCTACCATGGAAGCTGACTGCCATCAACATTCCCGTACTTGCCACAAATGCCAAGTCTACACTGATAAGGTTCATATCCCTCTGGTTCCTCTCAACGTTCTGACTGCTCCTTGTCCATTTGCAATGTGGGGCATTGACATGATTGGAGAGATCAAGCCCACGGCTTCCAACGGACATCGCTTCATCCTAGTTGCCATTGACTATTTCACTAAATGGGTCGAAGCGGCTTCCTTCGCCTCTGTTACTAAAAATGTGGTTGCCCGCTTTATCAAGAAAAATCTCATATGTCGGTATGGTGTTCCAGACAGGATCATCACAGACAATGGTACAAATCTGAATAACACAATGATCACCGCTTTGTGCGAACAGTTCAAGATTTATCATCACAATTCATCTCCCTATCGGCCGATGATGAACGGTGCTGTTGAAGCTGCGAACAAGAACATTAAAAAGATCATTCAGAAAATGACAGTCACTTACAAAGACTGGCATGAGATGTTACCGTTTTCTCTACATGGATACCGTACGACGGCACGTACTTCAACCGGGGCAACCCCATTTTCATTGGTGTATGGCATGGAAGTTGTCCTGCCGATGGAAGTTCAGATTCCTTCTCTAAGGATTATGAAGGACGCGAGTTTGAACGAAGATGATTGGATGCAGACCCGACTTGATCAACTCAATCTGATCGACGAAAAGCAACTCGCTGCTATATGCCATGGTCAGACGTATCAAAAACGGATGATCAAGGCCTTCAATAAGAAAGTCAGACGTCAAGTGTATCAAGTCGGGGATCTTGTAATCAAGCGGATTATCTTGCCGCAAAGTGATCCCAGGGGCAAATGGACTCCTACATATGAAGGACCATTTGTGATCAAAAGCATATTTTCTGGTGGTGCAATGATTCTGACCACCATGGACGGCGACGATTTGCCGCACCCTGCGAACGCAGACATAGTCAAAAGATACTACGCATAAAATAACCCGACAAGTCGAAAACCCGAAAGGGCGGCTTGGGCAAAAATGGGCATCCCGGTGAACCGAACACTCGAAAGGGCGGTTCAGGCAAAAATTAGGGATAAAAACAAAAAAATCTGTACACTCGGCAAGCTGAAAACCCGAAAGGGAAGCTTGGGCAAAAAGGGGTTTCCCGGTGGATCGAAAACCCGAAAGGGCGATTCAGGCAAAAGTTAGGGAATTAAAGCGTATGACTATGTCTCGTCGGATCACTTCAAAGACAATCTCTTCATTAACCAGTTCCAGGTTTCTGATCAATCCAGTCATCGGCAGACGAAGCATTGAATGGACAGATATTCAGAGTTGTGAAGCCTATAGCGGAATGGAATCCCATGGAATTATTTCACATAGCCATCTTTATTTTGTATAAGTCTTTCAATATTTACGACAAAATCCTCTTACTAGGATGATTGTCTCCTTTGTACAAATACACTCACAGAAAGCTAATACAAATACTTTTCCCAGAAATTTGTGTCATTTCCTTTTTCCTTTTCTCTTACACTATTGTTTTATTTTGAGAAACGTCCAATGTTTTGTTAAATAGGCATATGCATTTGAACATAATCATTTCCTTATGAATCAAGAAAGAGGATTACTGATAGGTCGAAGGTGCAGTCGGATATCTTGATACCCTTTCAAAGGAAATCCCCAAGAGATTTGGAATCCATATCCCCAGCAAGTCTTAAAGCTTATCCTCGGCAGATTTTGGAAGCTTATCCCCTGCAGAGTACGGACGTCTCTCCCGAGTTTTATTCAAAGTTATTCCTCACAAGGGCTTATAACTGGGTTATCCTCAGCTTATTGCCACGGAAGATCGCACTCGCCAAAATTCTTTCGACCTCCAGCGGAGTTCATCAGAGTTCCCCAGCATAACTTATCAGTACAATCCCCCAGAGAAGCCTATCTTTGTTATCCCCAACCTGAGAATCCTCCAAAACTCAGTTCCCCTCAGAGTTTAAGTTTCAGTATCCCCAGCCGAAGCTAAAACTTCAATTTATCAATCCCCGACGGAGCCAGACTAGTGAACCTTCTCCCCACAGAGTTTTGGGAAAGCAAATCTTGAGTTCCCCAGTGAAGTCGCCAGAGATACTTCCCTCCAAGCTGAAGATTCTCAGTCTTACCTCCCCAGCATGAGTCTATTAGATTGGAATTCCCCAGTAGAAGTCATCAGGAATTCCCCAGAAGATTGATATACAACCCAAGCTCCTTATTCTCCAGCAACAACCAGGAATTATTCTTCCCGGCAGCAGTCAAGATACCTTTATCTTCAGCCACCTCAGATTCATCTATCCTTTGCAAGACAGCTCTCCAGCTTACATGCGCATCCATTTACATTCATATCATATAACATACATTATATCATGCATCATGACATTGCATATAACTAACTCTTTACCTTTTCAGGCAAGATCCGTCGAAAGACTAAAATCATTATCTTCCGAGATTCTTTCCAGGAATAGTTCAGATGTGACCCAGACACGGCAACATTCTAATGCTTATTCCAGATTTATCCAGATGCAGTGTTACACGAGCTCATCATCAGGGAACCTTACACCGATTCTTCCTCCAAATTCAAGATTTCTGAAAACAGTTCACGGGTTCTCCAAGTAACAGATGTTTACCTATCGCTTGTTCAGATTATTCTCAAGACTTCTGAAAACAGTTTATGGATTCTTCCCAACAACGGATGTTAATCTATCGCTTGTTCAGATGCAACTTTTGAAAACAGTTTACGGACGCTTCCCAACAACGGATGCTGCTTTATTGCTTATTCAACTCTAAGATTTCTGAAAACAGTTCACGGGTTCTCCAAGTAACGGATGTTAACCTATCGCTTGTTCAGATTATTCTCAAGACTTCTGAAAACAGTTTATGGATTCTTCCCAACAACAGATGTTAATCTATCGCTTGTTCAGATGCAACTTTTGAAAACAATTTACGGACGCTTCCTGCTCTATTGCTTATTCAACTCTAAGATTTCTGAAAACAGTTCACGGGTTCTCCAAGTAACGGATGTTAACCTATCGCTTGTTCAGATTCTTCTCAAGACTTCTGAAAACAGTTTATGGATTCCTCCCAACAACGGATGTTAATCTATCAACTTGTTCAGATGCAACTTTTGAAAACAGTTTACGGACGCTTCCCAACAACGGATGCTGCTCTATTGCTTATTCAACTCCAAGATTTCTGAAAACAGTTCACGGGTTCTCCAAGTAACGGATGTTAACCTATCGCTTGTTCAAATTCTTCTCAAGACTTCTGAAAACAGTTTATGGATTCTTCCCAACAACGGATGTCAATCTATTGCTTATTCAAACCCCCAGTTCAGAGATGGTCCCAAGCATGGATACCTCTCTGATATTCATTCCAGATGGCATCTTTAAGCCCATCCCCGACAAGTTTCTATCACTCTTCCAGATGGCATAGTTAAGCCCATCTCCAAATGGAATCTCTAAGCCCATTCCCGCATCCATTGCTTTGACGAGTGCAAATTTCTGGGTACTCTAGTGTCCAATCTCCTTTTACCCTCGAGTCACGAAAGGAAAACTTGCCAATCTAACTCTTCAGATTCAAGAAGATTGAACAGGGGCAACTGTTGTACCCCAAAATTTGCCCTCCCATTTTCTCAACTTTTCTCATCACAAAGCCTTTGGAGATCAAGATCCAGTTAGGGTTTCATCTGCTCAAGACTGCTCCTTGCACTGTTGACCCAAATTAGGGTTTGTGTTTGCACAAAGATGTTTTGACCTAAGTTGCCTAAGATGACTTTCTTTCTTCATATTGGACTCCCAAGTTTATCCATATCAAGTTTCAAGTCTTGATTCCAAGTTTTGCCCAGTCAATTGGACAGTTGACCTAGAAATCAGCTGTATTGGGGAAAAATCAACTGTGGCCAATTGACAGTCAAACCTCATGAAAATTGACCCACATCAACATCATGAACTCACATGGGTCATTTGATCAAGTTTGGATCACAATTCCACAAGAAATTTGATCAGATCACCAAAAGGGCAAAATGGTCATTTTTAGGGTTTTGACTGTACAAAGGCAATTTTTGACTGTTTGACCTAGCCAATGGCAAACCAAGCTTACATATGGACTCAAGGACCCCATGGAATTATCTTGACATGCTCAACAAGTTCAAAAGATCCCAAATGTACAAGGTTGACAGTTGAATTTCCCAGTCAATTGATCAATTTTGACTGTATACTGAAAAGTCAAACTTTGACTTTGTGGTCAAAATCAAGAGTCAAGATTCATTTTTCATCAAAACATGCCAAATCTTAAAACTTGTTCACCAAGAAATCAAAAATTGCAAATTAGGGTTTGAAATAAGAATTTTTCATAACTTAGAATTTTTCTAAGTTATGGAAAACCCTAATTTTTTCCCAACTTTGCCCTACTTTCTCACCAAGATTCATTTGGATTCAAGCAAAAGTCAAAACATGAAAGTTGTAGCTTGTTGCATAATCTACAACTTTGATTCACAAAGTTTTCCCAAAAGAGGATTGTATCTCAAGTTACAATTTTTGGAATAAGGGTACTAAACCATTCTTAACTTAGTGAAAATTTGACCTATTTTGGCAAGGTTTTCTACCTAGCTTCAAGACCATTTTCCATGTACTTCCACTTGGAATTTCAATTTGCACTTCAAATATGGATTGTAGTACACATTCCAAGCTTTCCAAAATGTCCAAGAACTCATCAAACAACCTCATAACTTGAGAGAATCGAATTTTGCAATATGGCAAAAACTCACTTTTGAATTGGTCATGTACATGTTCATAACTTATGCCATTTTCAAGTCAGCTTGGTTTGTGCTACATTACAGGCCTCTAAACCATCCAACACTCAATAATTTAATGCATGTTCATTGTGCTAAGGCCTTGTTTCATGAGTTTATGCATTACATGTTGAATTAAGCCATTTATGGAAAAAGTGAAATAGCCATTTTTCAAAAGCAAGCTTTATGTCATAATGCAAATCCAAGAAGTACAAATCAAATCTAATTGGCACAAGTTTATGAGTTAATCACACTGATCAAGGAGGAGCTTTGCAGCATGTTTAGGGGTCCTCTACCTGTCTAGAACACAACTTGGCTTTTGCTTGCTTAAGTGTTAAGAAACTTGGCATGTCACAACACAACTTTGATCTCAGCATTAGAACACTTAAGCAATTATTTTGTACACTTTCTAATCATCAAGCACAAGCTAGAACACGAGCAAACAAGGTCTCAAACACTCCCATTCCCAGAATCACTCTCAAACTGCAGAAACAGGGCAGGGTCTGCAGATTGAATCCCATCTCTCATTCCTTTCATGATTTCTTGCCCAAAGCTCATCAAACACATTCCCTAGCATCACTTGAAGCTAACCAAAACACAAAACACGACCTGTAATTCCTCTAACTAGTTCCACCATTTTCACTTTCTTGTTTTACAGTTGGAGGTCCATAGCTCGATTTAAGGTGTTTCAAAGCAAAGTAAACATTGGAATAGCATCACCACACTTCAGGCAGGCTATACAGATCATCATCTTGCTCTGAAAGCTCCCCCATTGCCAGATAGAACTTCAACTGAACAGGTATCTTCTTGAACTTCTAACTCTTAGTCTAGGCATCATTAGCTCTAAGTTTGTGAATAAGAAGTGTTCTACTCATGCCCCTGAGTCTGTACATGCTTTTACTTTTCATTTTTTTTGCTTGAGCTGTGAGAATTTAAGGTTTGAATATGGAAGAAAAGTTAGGTCAGGATTTGGGAATGTCAAAATTCTCTCTCATTTCTGAGAGTTAGGATGAGTTCTTTATACATTTAGAATCGTGATTCAATGGTTAACATTTCTTATGTTGTGAGTTTGTGCAAAAGATCAAAGAATCCAGATGTTTGAACTTGGAAAACAGGCGCGCGTTTTGGAACATTTTTTGTCTGAAGGTTGAAGAAGAAGCTTCATGGGCTGGGCCTGTTGTGTTATTTCTTTTCACACCTTGTTTTTGGTTTCATACCCCCTGAGCCCATTATGTTTATTTTCATGATTTTTGACTTTTCTTTTTTTCATTTTGGCTTATTTAATTTTTCCCATAGTATTAAAAACATGAAAAATTATTTTTACACCATTTTTATATTTTTAGGCATTTATTTAGTTATATTGCTATTTGTATGTAAATAAGTACAAAGAATATATTATTTAGAATAAATAGATAAAATAATGTAAACACCATTTTATTTTCATTTTTATTTTGTTTTATCCTCTTAAAATATTTTATACAAAATATACTTTTTTATAAATATTAAATATTATTATTTTATATATATAATATTTATCTAGTAAATAATAAAGATATTTATATATATTAGTATATTTAGGTAAATAATACAAAAAATATATACATTTTTATTTTATTAATATTTGACATGAAAAATACTTTTTTTATGAATATACTCCATTTTATTTTATTTTTTGTATATAATTATTAAATATTATACATATTAAATAGTATATATATTTACTTAATAAAAATTAGGGTTTTACCCTTAAAACACAAAAACTCCAAAAATGTTACTTTTTTATTTTATTCATTTTTTTGTTTATTGGACATAAAAAAATATCTTTTTTCCATACATATAAAAACCCTTTTTTGCATTTTTGCATCTTTATTTTATTTTCCATTTAATTGATGCAATTAATTATCTTGTGAATATTCCAAAATTGATGTAATAACTAGGTTTAAATTTCTTGTCTAAATATCCCCCCATTTGAACATTTGTACCCCCCTTCCCATATTGTGTTGTAATAGTTTAGGAAATTTAAATTTCGCACTTTATTGCTTTCTAAATATACCATGCTAGAATTAGGGTTTGTATGCAAATAAAAAGAACAAAATAGTTTGACCTAATTTCAAGATAATCAAGCATGAATATGGACAACACATATCACACTTGCACCCCTAGGGTATTCCACTTGTTGCCTTCAAATAAATGGGCCATATTGCATGTTAGGTTTCTTTGGGTAAAACAAACAATCAAATGATCATAGTCCCTCGATGACACCTTCGAAAAGTTGCCTAAAATGATCAAGTCCCTTTCAAAGAGAAATTTGCCCAAAGATACTTAACACTATTGCAATTATGGTCTAAACGATGACCCGCGCCCGTCCCTTTTACCTCCTAACACAAGATTGTCCACCAAATGCAATGGTGGAACAAAATTGTTAGAAGGGTTAAAAACATAACAAAAATCTTTGAGAACTTTAGGGTAGATAGCTCTTAAGTGCTTGTCAATTTGCAAAAGAAAACACTTGTCTATTTTTAAACCACATTTCACAAACACTTTCAAAACAACTTTCAAAAACCTTGAAACATCTTTTCAAAAAGACAAACACCTTTTGTAAAACATTCGAGTAAAGAATTGTTACAAGGGTAGCCTAGACAAGGCATCTTCTTCAAAACATTTTCAAAACCACACACAAAGCACCATTTCAAACAACTGAAAACCAAGGCAAGTTGATCTAAGCAAGTACCTAAGAGCCCATGGATAACCATGGATAGAAAGGGTGCTAATACCTTCCCTTTCTATAATCTACTCCCCGAACCCAAGAAAAATCTCAAAGGTTTTTGCTGTGCTTTTTAAACCTTTCCTTAGGATAAAATAAAAAGTCGGTGGCGGCTCTTGCTCAACCGAAACATTTGCGAAAACAAACGCAAAACCATAGTCAGTTCTCCTACCGTATCAAAGTACCTGAATGAAGAGGTTTATGTTAAACAACCAAAAGGATATGTTGATCCATCTTTCCCAAACCATGTGTTCAAAATAAAGAAGGCTTTGCATGGTCTAAAGCAAGCTCCAAGGGTTTAATATGAAAGGTTGACTGAATTTTTTGTCAATCATGGATATAAACAGGGTGGAATTGACAAGACCCTATTTTTCAAAGATAAGGATGGAGAGCTTATGATAGCCCAGACTTACATGGATGATATATTATTTGGGGGAAAGTCAGATGAAATGGTTCAACATTTTGTGGATCAAATGAAATCTGAATTTGAAATGAGTTTGGTAGGTGAACTAACTCACTTTCTTGGTTTACAAGTTAAGCGGATTGAAGATTTTATCTTCCAGTGTCAAAGTAAGTATGCCAAAAATATTGTGAAGAAGTTTGGAATGGAAAATTCCAAACATAAGAGAACTTCTTCTCCTACTCACGTGAAGCTATCTAAAGATGAAAATGGGGTGAATGTTGATAAGATTTTATATAGAAGCATAATTGGAAGTCTTATATATCTCACTGCTAGCAGACCAGACATAACCTTTGCAGTTGGAGTTTGTGCAGGGTACCAAGAAGAACCCAAGGTGATTCATATTAATCAAGTGAAAAGGATCTTGAAGTATGTCAATGGCACTAGTGATTATGGAATTTCGTATTCTCATTACTCAAGTTCTATTCTGGTGGGATTCTATGATGCAGATTGGGCTGGAAGTGCATATGATAGGAAGAGTACCTCTGGTGGATATTTCGTTATGGGAAACAACTTGATCTCCTGGTTTAGTAAGAAGCAAAATTGTGTTTCTCTCTCTACTGCTGAAGTTGAATGCATAGAAGCAGAAAGCAATAACTCTCAACTGGTATGGATTAAACAAATGTTGTTTGAGTATAATGTCACACAAGGTGTTATGACATTATTTTGTGACAATTTAAGTGTGATTAACATTTTCAAAAATCCTATTCAACATAGTAGGACCAGGCACATTGATATTAGGCATCATCTCATCAGGGAACTTGTGGAGGACAGAGTCATAAAACTTGAGCATGTTAGTACTGAAAATCAGCTCGCTGATAATTTCACAAAAGCTCTTAATATTGCACAGTTTGAGAAACTGAGAAGGAGACTTGGAATCTGTATCTATGAAGAATTATAGCAATTATTGTTGGTGCTTCACTTGATACACGAGCTGGAGAGGATGCATGAAAGTTGATCATGCAGTTTTGTTTCGATCTGCCTTGTGATCCTATTTATTTTTTATTTATGATTATGTAAGGGTTAAATACCTAATATATTTTTAATTTTCTTACACCCTGCTACTTTATAAATTTTAGGTGCTTTAAATTTTTGCTAATATTGTCTTCTTACCTTTGTCATATTATGGCTAAAAAGGGGGAGTAGTATGATATTGAGCGTGTTGGAACAACTACTACTGATGGTACTTATGAGGGGGAGAATTTATGTTCCTCCATTTTTGTGATAGCAGGTATTGAGGGGCAGTTCCTGCTGTTCTGGACTGGAGAATGTCAAACATGATATCTCGATATCATGGCATGGAGAACTTAGATTCTCTATGTGTGTTGCAGCTGTATTAGTAGATCCCCTAACTACTAATTGTGTTTTGGTTGTGTGCTGCTATTTTTGTGTTGTTTCTTTTTCGCTATTGTGCCTCTAATATGTATGTTTGATTTTTCAAATATATTATGGTGTTTTATGTGCAAGTGTTATTTGGTTATTTTAGCCAAAATGGGAGGAGATGAAGAGACTTACCTAAAGCATAAAGTAAAATCTAAGGTAAAGAAATGTCTAACCAACAAGAAGACAACACTTGACACAATGAAATCAATGTAGAATTCTCATCCTTTGGATTAAAGCCACAAGCATAGAATAGACCAAGAGCATACCAATCATCAATGTTAAAATAAGTCACAAGTAAAAAAGTATCAAAGAAACCCAAGGTATTAAAACCCAAAAGCAAGGTCTTCAATATAGAGCCATGTGCCATATAGATCAGTTAGGGTCAACATAACAACACCTACACACAAAAGATTTCCCAATACACAAGCAATATAACAACGAAGTAACACAAGGTCCAAAGGTCTCAAGATCTCTGTTATTTCTGAGTTTGTGATTGGCAATCATTTTGGTAAAAGCAACTTAGCAGCAACATGTTGAATAAAGAAGTCTCAACTTGCTGTTTTCAACATGTCAAAGTAGATATCTCAACCGGGAGATAGGACATCGTGTCTGCATAGGCCGTTAGTAACGTCTCAGCTGATTTAGAAGTTACTGAATATTTGGGGAATATTCAGTTAGCTGATGTGGCGTCCAAGATTGACAACTCAAATTATTTTATGTTGGTTTTTGAAGATTTGAATAGTTTCTAAATATGGAGACATTTTAGGAAACTATTGATTGAAGACCAATTATCTTGGAGAAGATTTTGCAGACTTTGTGCAGCCTCGTTGTTGCGGTTTTAAAGCCCAACCCAGTCTATAATAATGTTATAAATAGACTAGTGTATACCTAGTTTCAGCTGTAACTTATGTGTTTGGGCTAAAAGAAATATTTACAAAAAAAAAGAGATTGTGGAGATGAGAAAAAAAGTGGTTTTTACAATTTTTGATTTGATAAAGCTTCCAATGAGCTCTAGGCCAACATACCAACAATGTGAAATGTTGAAATCAAAACCCATGTAGTTCGGGTTAAAAATACAAAAATGGTTTGTTATGGTTGATTTTAATGTAAAAGACATTTCGTCTTATCTGAGTGGAAAACATAATAACTATGACAATCATGGTAAATGGAGAACTTGCTTCAACTAAAATATAGAGAACTTATATCCTGGACAAACTCAACAGTGCAAGTATCATCATACAAGTGGAAAGTTACTTCAATATTACCATGTTTGTTAAAGTGGTGAGGTTTGCAAACACTCAAAGAAAAGACTTATATCTTAAACTTTTTGAAAAGGTTAAAAGAAAAAGAAGTGCACCAAGGAACAAAAAGTTTGAGTGAGGTTAATGACTTTTAGTCTTTAGAAAGATGTCAAAGTACGATTAAATGGATTAAGGTTTTGATTAAGAAAAAGAAAAGAGTTTTAAAAAAAGCATGGACCTAAGTCCAAGTTTATTATGAAAGCGGTTCAAGTTTGAAAACAAGAATCATTTGAAAAAGGGAGAAGATTTTGAAAATTAAAGAAGAATGGGAGGAGATGAAGAGACTATCCTAAATCATAAAGTAAAAGCTAAGGTAAATAAAGGTCTAACCAAAAATAAGTCAACACTTGATACAATGAATTCAATGTAGAATTATCATCCTTTGGATTAAATCCACAAGTATAGAATAGACCAAGAGCATACCAATCATCAATGTTAAAATAAATCACAAGTAAAAAAGTATCAAAGAAACCCAAGGTATTAAAACCCAAAAACAAGGTCTTTAATATTGAGCCATGTCCCATATAGATCACTTAGGGCCAACATAACAACACCTACACACAAAAGATTTCTCAATACACAAGAAATATAACAATGAAGTAACACAAGGTCCAAAGGTCTCAAGATTTTTGTTATTTCTCGGAATTTGTGATTGACAATCATTTTGGTAAAAGCAACTTGGTAGAAACATGTTGAATAAAGAAGTATCAACTTGTTGTTTTCAACATGTTGAAGAAGATGTCCAATACTAGATATAGGTCATCGTGTCTACATCAGCCGTTAGTAACATCTCAGCTGATTTATCAATTATTGAATATTTAGGGAATATTCAATTAGCTGATGTGGCATCCAAGATTGACAACTCAGATTATTTTATGTTGGGTTTTGAAGATTTGCATAGTTTCTAAATATGGAGACATTTTAGTAAACTATTGATTGAAGACCAATTATCTTGGAGAATTTTTTATAGACTTTGTGTAGCCAGCCTTATTGTTGCGGTTTTGAAGCACAACCAAGTCTATAATAATGTTATAAATAGACTGGTTCATGCCTAGTTTTAGGTGAACTTATGTGTGTATTTTGTGGGGGGTTTAGAAATCATTGTTGTTGGGTTTTTAGTTCCTTGTTAGAAGTTCTTAAGCTTTTAAGCATAGAACATTGTGTGTCAGGTACTCACAAGCTCTTAAGCATTGATTACTTGTGTGTCAATTCTCATAAGCTTTTAAGCATTGAGTTTTGTGTGTCTTGTAAGAGTGTCTTTCGTTTTTGTTCTCTACTTGTGTTAGAGTGTCTCCAATTGCTGAGTGTAATTGAAGAGGGATTTGAGGAGGGCCTCGTACCTAGGTTTATCTTAGTTAGAAGTTAGAAAAAGGGTAGCAATGAAGTGCATAGGCTGTAAACTAGAGGTTTGTTGTAAGGTCTACAAATTGATACTATCTAGTTAATTTCGTCCCTGGATTGGTAGCCCCCAGAGTAGGAGTTGTTGTCTCTAAACTGGGTAAACATGTATGGTGTTGTTTACTTTCAGCACTGTTTTATTTCTTTATACTTCTTGTTGTGGTGTGTGAAGTCGGATCCGGTGTTTTGACATCTTTTAGGACATCCGGGATCTAACTACCAGTATTTCAACAAAGTATCAAGGCTTCTAATCCTAAGTCTAAGAGATCCGCAACTCCAATATGCCAAGGATAGTAACCAATAGTTCATAAAGATCCTTAAATATTTTAATGTTCAAGTTGAATTATTGATTTTTTAAGAACAAAATAGAAGTCCAAGTGGACAAAAGAAAAGTACATAAGCAAAAGTAAATTCTCAAGTGGACAAAAGAAAAATAGCATAAACATAAACATGAGAATGAATGATGAGTAAAGCATAAAGTAAAATAAAGCATAAAATAATAAAAGAGGCATAAAAAATAAAATAAGAAGTTAGAAGTTAGAAGTTAGAAATTAGTGGTTAATGATTAATGGTTAGAAGGGATGATCAATGATAATTGAATAATGAACTTAGGTCAAAGTTGATGATGACTCATTATATGATTGATAAAATCAAAGCCTCCTAACAATAAGCTTCAAAGCTATTGAGCCATAGCTCAATAATCAATCATACTTGGACTTTCAAATCTAAGTTTGAGCCACAAATGATCATTCAAAGAAAAAAAGAGGAAGAAAGAGATGAAGGAGGTAGAATCTATAGTGAATGATCAATGATAATTGAATAATGAACTTTGGTTAAATTTTATGAAGACTCATTAGAGGATTTATAAAATCAAAGCCTCCTAACAACAAGCTTCATATGATTTGAACCATAACCCAATAATCAACCATACTTGGGCTATCAAACATAAAGTTTAAACCACTATTGATCATTCAAAGAAAAAAAGAAGAAGAAAGAGATGAAGGAGATAGACTCCATAATGAATGATCAATGATGATTGAATTATGAACCTATGTCAAAATTGATGAAGACTCATTAGAGGATTAATAAAATCAAAGCCTCCTAACAAAAAGCTTCAAAGGTTATGAACCATAGTCTAATAACCAACCATACTTGGACCTTCAAACATAAGTTTCAGCCACTAATGATCATTTAAAGGAGGAGAAGAAGGAGATGAGGTAGAGATGGAAGGTATGTCACAATGGAACCATGAATTCAAAGTAAACCAAGAAATGGATTCAATTATCATCAATATTTGTAATCCATTTTGGTGAATTTGGTTTTCAACCTATCAACACCTGTAATACGGTAGGAGAACTGACTTGGGTGTTTTGTGTTTTATCGCAATTGTTGCGGATAGGAAGAGTCGCCACTGACTTTTATTTTATCCAATAAAGGAAAGGTTGAAAAGAAAAGGAAAGACCTTTTGACATATTTTCTTGAGTTTGGGGGGTAGGTTATGAAAAGGGAAGGTGTTAGCACCCTTTTCATCCGTAGTTATCTACGGGCTCTTAATTGCTAGCTCACCTTGAAAATGCCTTGTGTTTTGTGTAAGTTTGAAAGATGTTTTGAAGATGATGATTTTGTAATAGTTCTAGTATCGTTGAGAATGTACACAGAATGTTTGTTTGGAAATATTTTGAAAATGCATTAGTACGGCAAACTTTGCAATGATTGTCGTATCGTTGAGAATGTATACAAATTATTTGTTTTGAAAATATTTGTTTGAAAGAGAGTGCTTGAAAATATGTTTGATTTTGAAAGTGTGAGGTGTGAAAGTGATTTTAGTTTGTGAGCAAGCAATTACGAACAATTTACCTACTTAAAAGTCTTTGTTCTTTTCCTCCTCCATTAGATAGTGCTACTTTACCATTGTTTGGTAAAGAGCTTTATCATTGGATGCGAAGGGACAGGCGTGGGTCATCGTATAGTCATATAGGGAAACTTGTAATATGTCTTAGAAATTTATCGTAAGGGACTAATATGGTTTACCGAAGGCAACGTCGAAGGGTCATCGAGGGACTACGATCTTTAAATCGAGGGTCTTTGCTAAATAATCCAACGTTCGAGAGACATGACTATTTTTATCCGAGGCAAAAAGTGTGGGTTACCCTAGAGATGCAAGTGTGCAAGATGTATTGTTTTCAATTATTTTATCTTGAATTAGGGTTATCTAATGTTGATTTCAAGTCTTTCCATACAAACCCTAATTACTAGCAATAATAAGGAAAGCGATAAATTGCAGAATTTAATTGTCCTATGCTATTACAAATTTGGGGATAGGGATACAAATTTTCAAATGGGGATGACAATTAAAATAAATCCCTAATTACTATTACAAACCATTGAATACGAATTACAATAATATACAAAATGTAAAGGTGAAGGGGAGAAGAAATCAATTGTTTTTAGGGTTTTTGATGAAAAGGTTTGGAGATTATCCTAATTATGCTAATTAATTTAATTACAAGAAGAGTCAATTAATTATTTAACAAAACCTAAAATCTACATTAATCAAATTTAAGATGAGAATAAACCTAAGTCTAAAGTAATTTTTTTTAGAAAATAGTATGAATGTTAGTTGTTAATTAAGAAAAATATTCTACAATAATAAAATTTAATTTGACAAAAATAAAATAAAACACTTAAATTAAAATATTTAATAAAATATATATGGGTTTGTATAAAAGTAAATAAAATGAATAGATTATAGATAAAAAATAAAGAATATAAAAATGTTGGGCTGGGAGGTTGAAAAATAAAATAGGTGTGAAAAAGCAATTTTGGCAGGCCCAATATAAGTCCTTTTTTTTAATTCGGAGTAAAGAAGAAAAAGTTTGTAATATAAAGAAACATTGGGCCTGCACTGTAGGAAGTAAAAGGGGAGGTGATGGAAAGGAAAAAATGGTGAGGCACAAAGCCATGGAAGCCCACGCGCGCTAGAACAAAACAAAGAATAAAAAAATGTTAGAAAAATAACAAAATGGGACGCTGGGGCTCGAACCCAGGATCCATAGGTGACAGGCGCGCGCTTTAACCCTAGGATGGTGATACATCTGTTAACTTATGCATAACCAACATATTATATTAAAAACTCGCTCTTGATTGTGTCATTTTCTTCTTCCACGTGCCAGTTGCTTCAACAACATTTTTGAATTTTCAAACTTGCTCATTTCTCAACCATTTCAGAAAGTGTAAACATCAAACTTGGTAGAAATTTCATCACGATTTCAAATATGTAAATAACTTAAACTATGGATCAAATATAAGCACAAATTTTGCTTGGTACCAAATTCTGACCTAATTTTTCAGAAAGTTCAAACTTAAAATTCGCATCACTCAGGAAACATAAATGAAATCTAAGGACATGGTTAGCTTCAGGGCTATGATGTCTACATTTTTTATTCATAAAGTAACCATTAATGATCCTTGTAGAGAGAGTTCAAAGTTTAAAAGACTTTCCTCAAAATTGGAAATCGTGTTTGATGATTGAGAACTCCTTGAGATGTTGTGATAATCTGGACAGCTTCACTGAACCTCCAAGAAGCTAATACAATGCTTACTTTGGATTGAGAGTGGCGGTATTATTCTAGAGAAGTGAATATGCAGAGCTCTATTTTTGGTTATGGGAGATGAGGAAGATGATGTTATAGTGTGGAAACGGGTGGGGATGAGTTGTTTATGATGTATAGATGCTCTGTGATTGATTTGGAGAGGAAACGCACGAGTGGATTGTGAGACAGAGGTTCAATGTCAAAAATGCCACAAAATGGAGTTTTGGTGAAAGTTATGATTTGATGGTGTTTGGGAGAGCTTAAGGGCTTGTTCATTCGTGTCTTTGACTTGTAAATAATGCCTCTATTTATAGGAAAAGATTTGAGTAAAGATAACATCAGGTTTGCAAGTTGTAGGGTTATGGCTACATGACTTGTTTTTGAAGAAAACTTTGACAAACGTTGTTCGAAGGCATGGTACAAGGATATCTAGAGTGGTTAGAAGCTTTAAACATGTTTATCTGACTTTTTATGTTGAGTGTGTTCATAGGGAACAAGTTAGAGGCTCAATACAAGTTGACTTTGTGATTAAAGCAACTTTTCAAGAATGGCAATGGTGCCTTTGTGCCATAAAACGAAAAATCATGTGGATAATGGCTCAATCACTAGTATCATACCTTAATCAATTGTGTAAACAATTAATTATGGAGTTATTTACAAGTTAGAATCCTGCAAAGCAAGATTGTGAAGCATAGGTTTGAGATTTGATTAATTGTTCATCAAGAAAATGACTTGTAATTCAAGAATGGATGCCCAACTTCTTGTCTTCTATTCTATTAGCTCAAGCATGATCTCTTCAAGTTCTTGTACATTTTAGAAATCTTGAAACATTGTCTACAACCTTCACGTTGACCATTTTTACAAAATCAAATTGAAACTAGGTGAAAAATGGTCAAGAAGTTAGGTTAAAAATATGCCTAAACTTGTTGAAAATTTCTCTAAGTGTTTTATGAAAAATGTCATGATTTCATGGGCTTGTATCTTCAAATATAAGAATTTTTTGTACATCAACCATCTAATACAAATTTTTATATTTCATCAAGATCTACAACTTTCATGTTGCAAGTTTTCCTTGAATCATCTTGCATCTTGGTGAAAAATTGTCATGAAGTAATGAATTTATCAAGTATAAAAACACTTAAAAAATTTATGTCTTACAAATCTTGACTTTTTATTGACTTTTTGGCTTTCTTGATTCTTGATGATCAAGTTTGATATCTTTGAATGTCTTGATGAATCTTGATTTTTGAAATTCAATGTTGATCAAAAAGGTCAAAGCTTGACTTTTTGTGTATCAGTTGACTATTCATCAGTTAATCAATTTCAACTATCAATCCAATGATCTGAGCCATAAATTAGTTCTACATGTTATGTTTGAGTCCTTGAGATCATTCCTCAAGCCATTAGGTCATGTACTAGGTCAAAAGTCAATGATCAGTCATTCTCAATCAAAACCCTAATTTTGACAATTTTTCCCCTTTGATGTTTTGAGGGCTTTTCTTGAGGAATTATGATCAAGACTTGATCAATTGATGGATATGACTTCAAAATGTTTATGTTGGCCAAAAATTATGAAGTTTGACTGTATATTGACCACAGTTGACTTTTTACCCAATATAGTTGATTTTTCAGTTATCTGAGCAATTGACTAGGCAAATTTGTGGTGCAAGACTTGAAACTTGATATGAGCAATATTAGAGACATATAATGAACCATGAAAGTCATTTTAGTCATCAAAAGTCCAATTTTCCTTAATAAAAACAAAACCTTAATTTGGAGGCTCAGTGCTTAGGAGGTGAGCTTATCTGATCAAACTCTTGGAACTTCATGAGCATTTGAGATCTTTTGTGAGAAATGTCTTGAGAATAGAGAGGGAAAATTTTGGGGTACAATAGATGCCCCTGTTCAATCTTCTTAAACCTGAAGAGTTAGATTGGATTGTTCTCCATTCGTGACTTGAGGGTAGAAGATGATTGAATACTTAAGTGCCCAGAAATTTGCACTCGCTTGTGCAAGAAGTAAGATTGTTTGTTGATTATGTCGGGAATGGGCTTAAAGATGTCATTTAGAGGTAATTATTTGATATCAGTATCAGAATGAGCCTAAGCTCGACTATATCTGAAGAAATATCAGAATAAATCTTTGGTCGATCTAATTTGAGCCAGAAAAAAGGTCTACTGAGAGAAGTATCAGAATAAGTCTTTAGTTGATTTAATCTGAGCCAACAGATGCTTGAAAATATTTAACTGGGGGAAGTATCAAAATAGATCTTTGGTTGATCTAATCTGAGCCAGCAGATGCTTGAAAATCTTTAACTAAGAGAAGTATCATAATAGATCTTTGGTCGATCTAATCTGAGACAGAAAAAGGTCTACTGAGAGAAGTATTAGAGTAAATCTTTGGTTAATTTAATCTGAGCCAGCAGATGCTTGAAAATATTTAACTAAGAGAAGTATCAGAATAGATCTTTGGTCGATCTAATCTGATCCAGAAAAAGGTCTGCTGAGAGAAGTATCAGAGTAATTCTTTGGTCGATTTAATATGAGCCAGCCGATGCTTGAAAATATTTAACTGAGAGAAGTACCAGAATAGATCTTTGGTCAATCTAACTGAGCCAGAAAAAGGTCTACTGAGAGAAGTATCAGAGTAAATCTTTGGTCGATTTAATCTGAGCCAACAAATGCTTAAAAATCTTTAACTAAGAGAAGTATCAGAATAGATCTTTGGTCGATCTAATCTGAGCCAGAAAAAAATCTATTGGGAGTGTTCATCATGCAGGTATTTTCCTTGTCTTTGCCTACCATCTATTTTGATAGTATCGGTCTGTTGATTGATATTTCCTGAAAAGGTAAAGAGTTAATTATATGCAATGTCATGATGTATGAAATGCATTGCATGATGATGTTCTTAAAATAAATGAGATTGTGTTATATGTGTTTCGTATTCATATGCTATGATGTATGAATGTGTAATGTTGTTGAAGAGTATCTTTGTTGAGGATAATAGATCCCTGACTTATTGCTGGGGGATGAAGAGTGTGTGTATCTTCAATCTTGTCTAAAATGCTTCTGCTGGGGATTCCTGCTTACTTGTTTGAGGAAACTCCACTGAGTATGTTGATCTCTGCTTGGGGAATAGAGTTCAGGAACATTAGTCGTTCGTTGCTCTATTGGGGTAATTTATTTCTTATATAACCTAACTAGGGATAAAAGAGATGGTTAAAATTCTGACTTATCTGGGGAAGATAATTTCCATAAATTGTACTGATTGAGACTTTGTGGGGAGATTTGAAGAGATTTACGCTCCTTTATTTTGTTAAAGTGATTTGTCGAGGAGATTGTGGGAAATGTGATTTTATTTGTGAAGACTACTCCATGGGGCATAATTTCATAGAAGTGGCTCTGGCTACTTAACTGGGGATAATCTTATGAAAGGGACTCTATGGGGATTTACAGACAGCTTGAGTGTCATCCTAGCTCTTAGAATTTGAATAAATGTTTATTCCTGTTCTTATTTATACATTTGTTAACAATTAATCATGTTCATATGCATATGTTCATTCGATTTTAGTCATTGGACATTGTGATACGGTGGCAGAACTGACTGTTAATATTGTTTTGTGTTTTGCATTTTTAGTTTGCAAAATGTCGCGGTAAGCAAGAGTCGCCACCGACTTTTATTTCATCCAATCATGGAAAAGGAAAAAGAACAGAAAAACCTTTTTTTGAAATATTTTGAGTACGGGGGTAGATTATAGAAAGGGAAGGTGTTAGTATCCTTTCCATCCATGGTTTTCCATGGGCTCTTAGGTACTTGCTCATCTTTTTAAAATTGCTTGTGTGTGTGCTTGTTTTGAAAATGTTTTACTTCATGATAACCCTTGTATCAGTCCTCAAAGATGTGATGAAGTTTATTTTGAAAATTTGTTTTAAAAGGTGTTTGTGAAAAGTTTTTGGTTGAGCAAGTACTTAAGATTCTACCTACTCAAAAAAAGATTGTTTGTTCTCGTTTCCTTTAGACAGTGCTATCCTACTATTAAGGAGTAGGTAGCCCCGTCGTTGGAGTTGTAAGGGACATTTGAAAGGGACAAGTACAATCACTAAAGAAACAGTTAGAAAACCTTAGTAATAACCCTAGAGTCTTAAGATCTTTTTCGAGGCTACATTTCCGAGGCAACATTTCCGAGGCAACAGTCGAATGGGACAATTTGATCTTTTAGACTGGAGGGCAACCACTAAAATCTCCTATGCTTAATGACTGTTTACTGAAGGTATCCGAAGTGAGGTAAACCCTAGGAGTGAATATGTGCATATGAATTGTTTCAGTTATTTAATCTTTGCACATTAGGTGATCTACCGTTTTAATTTCAAGATATTCTTGCCATACAATCCTATTAGCATACATCTAGACAGTTAAATATTTGCAGGAATTCAAAATACGAAAAAACAAACCTAGCTATTACAAGGCTTTAACAGTTACATAATTGTCTTGACGAAAAATAAAAGTGCGGAATTTAAAACCCTAATTAAAACTATTACAAACTCGAAACAGTTACAATAATAATAAAACAAATTAAAATACGCGCGGCAAATTAAATGCGAGAAAAAATTGAAAATCCTAAAAATCTGACTAGAAAATAATTAAGTTATTTTTTGAGAAAAGAATTAATTAAGTTATGTACGACTAAAACCCTAATTCTAATTATTTTTAATTATAAAAAGAAATTGAAATTAACCTAATCTAAATTAAATTAAATAATTTCAAGAAAATAAAATATTTTACAAAAGAGATTTTATTTGTTTTTCTGGTTTTTTATTATAGAAAATAAACAATTTAAATACAAAATTTAAAACCTAATTTCTATTTAATTTTATTTACAAAAAGAATTAAATTAGCCTAGTTTCTAATTAAAGAAATAAGTATTTCATGAGAAAAATAATTTTTGTGTTTTTGTGATTTTTGATTAAATAAAAAATAATAATAATAATTTTTGTGTTAATTAATTAAAACAATTAAAGAAATTAGTTAAAGAAAATAAAATAAAAGACAAACTGGGTCTTCATGTTGTTAGCAATTGGGGGGGGGGGGGGGGGGGGGGGGGTGTTTCTGGATTTTCAGGCCCAAACATCCTGGAGCCTGGTCAACGCGTCTGATTTCTTGTGACATTGACTTGAGGGTGCATCATGGTCCCTCACTGCTGGAGCGTACATCTGGCTGGATGGTAGATCCACTGGTTGGCTATTGGAAGCGCATGGTAGGCCCTTGGATAAGAATTGCATGCAATCTATGAACAGTAAATAAGAAAATAGGCGTTGTTGGGACCTGTGATCGAACCAAAATCCTTATGTTTACCAACCACATGCCTTGCCAACTGCGCTATTATGACTTGTTATTAATACAGTAAAAACAAAATATGATATAAAGAAACAAATGGCCAAATCCCACGCGCGCAGATTATCAAACGGGCGAATGGATGATTGCCACGCCATCGTCTTCTCCAGGGAACCGTCGCTTTTGACATTAACCCCTTACCTACGGATAAACTCGTCACTATGGGCTATAGTGACGGTTTCTTATGCGTGGCTAAAACCTGTAAAAATCTTAAAACGAAATTCAAGCAATATAAATTCCATTCAAGGGCATGAATCAAATGTACTTCATCCCCTGAACATGAAGAGGCCCTTAATTTGGCCCAATTTTTCCTCTATCTAGGGTTCCCCAATTTGGAGCTCACGAACCCTAACTATGGCAAGTAGTTATTCCTGCATCAAAACTTAAATTCAGGATATCAAAAAGCTTCCTAGCATGATCCTAAATATGTATATGCAAGCAAATTGGATTTAAAATGCGTAAAACTAGAGGAACAAGTTTGAGTTAAGAGGGTGCAAACCGTGATGTATAGCTGGAGATTCTGGTGGTTTGATGACTTGGGAATGATTGGAATGGCTTCAATGCACGCCCAATAAGAGATTTCTAGCTTCAAATTTCCTTGAATCGTCATATAGACTGAACACCGAATCACACTTTTTGCAAGAAATCCATATTTTATTTGATGCTTTTCACGACTGCAAAACCTTGTCTCATGCTTTGTATATGTTCCCTATATATCTTAGAATGGATTAGGGTTGTAAAGTTGGACTGAATATTTGCAATTATGAGAGATTTGATTTGATTTTCATGCTACATGTAAACTTGCTATTTTGAGCCAAATCATCCCTTTCTTGTACCAATTATGCTTGATTCATTTTGGCATTGATAACTCAGCATATTTTGATTGCCAATCTGTCCAAAAACCAAATCAAATCATATTGTTTCTACTATTCACCAATTATTTGATTTAATTCAATTTTTAATTAATAAAAAATCAAAATAAATTGAAAAATGAAGCAAATAATGTTTGGGTGAATATTTGGGTCGTGGACAATATTACAAGTAAGGTGCAATCATAAAATGTTAGGCCCATTTAGCAAAAAAATCCATTTTTGAGCATATTTGACTTTTGGCAATTTTGCAAAAAAAGGTCAACTTTGACAAGGCATATCTCCTCCAATTTTAACCCTAGAGAGGTGTTATTAGACTTTTATAAAGCTTAGGATGTCCCCTAAGCAACCCTTTTGGTCTCATCTCAATTGAGTCTTCCATATTTATGTAAGAAGCTTTGACCCAAAATGTGTTTTTGTTGACTTTTCAAAAGGACCCATAATGTAGAAATTCATATCTTTTTGTGAGTGCATATTTTGAACTTGTGGACTGAAGATGAATTTTAGGTAATTGCATCCTCTTTAAAATGAGCTTTGGATGGAAAATTTCTGATAAAGCATGTGGAAGTTATGCTTGGTCAAAGTTTGGTTGACTTTTACTAAGAAACCCTAATTTAACAACTTTTGGGTTTTGATGAATTTGGAGCATTCCTTATGGAATCATGATCAACCCTTGATAAAATGATGAAAGTCACTTCAAAATGTTAATGTTGACCAAAAATCTTGAAGTTTGACTGTATGTGGGTCACAGTTGACTTTTGACCTAATACAGTCGATTCTCAAGCATTTGAGCAGTTGACTGAGCGAACTTCTTGTGCAAGGCATGAAACTGGACATGTAGGGTCTTGAGAACATATTAAGACCATGGAGAGTATCTTAGGCCTTTTTGGTTCACCCCTCTTGATGAAAATGGAAACCCTAATTTGAGACACCCTGCCTTAGGAGAAAGTTTGTCTGGTCAACCCTGGGCAGACTTGAGAAAATTGAGGATCTCTAGGAGTATGTATTGAGTAAAATGAGAGGGAAAATTTTGGGGTACAACAGCTTCCCCTGTTCAATTTTCTTAAACCTGAGGATGTAGATAGGATGTCTGCCTTTCGTAATTTGAAGGTGGAAGATGATTGAACACTAGAGTGCCTAGAAATTTGCACTCGCATGAAGTGATACTTGATTGGTGATATCGGGAATGGACTTATAGATGCCATTGGAAGCTTCTAGAAAATTGTCGGAGATGGGCTTAAATATGCCATCTAAGATATGGCGGAATACCATCGGAGATGGGCTTAAAGATGCCATCTAGAGGATGTTGATTTCCTGAGACATTACTTTGATGAGAATTCTTGTTCTTGTTGTTGATGAGGAATCTGCTGAGGAATGTTGGTATCTGTCTTGGATGAAATGGAATTTTAGGAGCTTCAGTTGTATGTTACTCTACTGGGGAAATACGAAACAAATCGTTTTTTATCCGGTCCTAGTCTTATAGTGTTGTGGACTGTTGTCTGGAGATAAGAGAGAAGGGACTTGGATAGTAAGGTTATGAGAAAGAACCTGGATAGTAAGGTTATGATAAGGAACCTGGATAGTAGGGTTGCTTCGAGATGAAAGCCTGGATAGTAGGGCTGTGAGAAGGAACCTGGATAGTAGGGTTACTTCGATACGAAAGCCTGGATAGTAGGGCTGTGAGAAGGAACCTGGATAGTAGGGTTACTTCGATATGAAAGCCTGGATAATAGGGTTGTGAGAAGGAACCTGGATAATAGGGTTACTTTGATATGAAAGCCTAGATAGTAGGGCTGTGGGAAGGAACCTGGATAGTATGGTTGCTTCGATACGAAATCCTGGATAGTAGAGCTGTGAGAAGGAACCTGTATAGTAGGGTTACTTCGAAATGAAAGCCTGGATAGTAGGGCTGTGAGAAGGAACCTGGATAGTAGGGTTACTTCGATATGAAGGCATGGATAGTAGGGCTGTGAGAAGGAACCTGGATAGTAGGGTTACTTTGATATGAAAGCCTGGATAGTAGGGCTATGAGAAGGAACCTGGATAGTAGGGTTACTTCGATATGAAAGCCTGGATAGTAGGGATGTAAGAAGGAACCTGGATAGTAGGGTTACTTAGATATGAAAGCCTGGATAGTAGGGTTGTGAGAAGGAACCTGGATAGTAGGGTTACATCGATATGAAAGCCTGGATAGTAGGGCTGTGAGAAGGAACCTGGATAGTAGGGTTACTTTGATATAAAAGCCTGGATAGTAGGGCTGTGAGAAGGAACCTGGATAGTAGGGTTACTTCGATATGAATGCCTGGATAGTAGGGCTATGAGAAGGAACCTGGACAATAGGGTTACTTCGATATGAAAGCATGGATAGTAGGGCTTTGAGAAGGAACCTGGATAGTTGGGTTACTTCGAGATGAAAACCTGGATAGTAGGGCTTATGGGAAGGAACCTGGATAGTAGGGTTACTTCAAGATGAAAGCTTGGATAGTAGGGTTGTGAGAAGGAACCTGGATAGTAGGGTTACTTCGAGATGAAAGCCTGGATAGTAGGGCTTATGGGAAGGAACCTGGATAGTAGGGTTACTTCGAGATGAGAGCTTGGATAGTAGGGCTATGAGAAGGAACCTGGGTCGTAGGGTTACTTCAAAGAGATAGTGTAGATTAGTTAACACGTTTCTTTATGGGAATTGAGTTTCCATTAGTCGTCTGCCGATGTGATTTTCATAACTGCTGAATTTGTTGAAGCTAATCCTCTTTTTCTGAAAAGATATCAGGGTTAGTTATATGTGATGCATGAAATGCAGGGTGGGATGATGTTCTCAAAATAAATGAGATTATGTTGTATATGATATGTATGCGTATGCCATGATGTATGTTTATGAAATGCTATCTGGGTATGCTCGCGTTTGGGGAAAATAAATCTCTGACGAGTGCTGGAGATTTGTAAATATTCTGTCGGGAAGAGATGCTGGAGAATAACTTTGCGGGGACCAAACTTAGGGGGAAGAGATACTCTGTTGGTAGACCTGCTGATCTGGAGGAATAAACTCAGTTGGAGATGAAATTCCGTTGCTGGAGATGTTGAGCTCTGTGGGAGATTGAGCTTATGTATCTGGAGAAATAAACTTCGCTTGGGGGATGAAATTTACTGAATCGCCGCGATTATGAACCTCGGCTGGGGATAGTTGTGTCCTGTTTAGGGGAAGCTGAAATCAATGCCTTTGGATACTTTTACTCTGTGGAGAGTGTATATACCAATAATTATGTTCCCAAGCTGGCTCCATCCCGGTACCTGCTGGGCAGAGTAACTGTAGGGTTTGGCACTTCTTGTTTTTTCCTATTTCTGGAATTACGAGTGATTGTCTTTTGTTTCTTATGTAAATATTTATGAGCAGCAATCATTTTCAAATGCATATATCAAAAATAAATCATTGCACGTTCTTGCAAAACAAAACAGAAAAAGAAAAACGAATTGAAGTTTTTTGTGAAAGTGATTTGTATTGATTTTTGAAGTTGGCCTGTAATAGGAATTTTGTACAAAGAGGCTGACGCTCTAGTAAGAGAACATCGCTGAAAGAAATTACAATTTGTGTAAAAGAAATAAAAAACAGTTATGTGAAACAACCCCATTGAGTTCCAACTCTGCTATTGCCTTTATATCTTCAAGCGTCTCATCACTTTGCTACTTGGCTGAAAGTTGATCAGATTGGTTGGCGTCGTCCGAGCTTGATAGTTGATACTGAAGTCTGGTTGTAAGATGATCCAATGATACATAGTGATACGCTTCAATCCCTAATTTTTGCCTAGATTTCCCTTTCTAGTTTCCAATCCATCGGGATACCCTTTTTTTCCCAAGCCTCCCTTTCGTGTTTTCGACTTACCGGGTGTACATGTTTTTCATTTTCATCCCTTACTTTTGTCCGAACCATTTTGGCTCAACGGGAAGCCCTTATTTTTACCTAGGTCAGTCGACCTAGCGGGTCTTTGATTATGCGTAGTATCTTTTCACTATGTCTGCATTGATAGGGTGAGGAAGGTCATCACCATCCATGGTGGTTAGAATTATAGCTCCCCACGAGAAAATGTTCTTAACCACAAATGGCCCTTCGTACGTGGGGGTCCATTTGCCCCTGGGATCACCTTGCGGAAGTATGATGCGTTTGATCACCAGATCCCCGACTTGATATTCTTGACGCCTGACTTTCTTGTTAAAAGCCTTAATCATTCGCTTTTGATACGTATGACCATGGCAGATAGCAGTAAGTCTCTTTTCATCGATTAGATTCAGCTGATCAAGTCGGGTTTGCATCTAGTCGTCTTCGTTCAAACCCACATCCTTCATAATCCTGAGAGAAGGTATCTGGACTTTGATGGGTAGGACTGCCTCCATGCCATATACCAGAGAGTAAGTTGTTGCCCCTGTCGATGTCCGTGATGAGGTACGGTACCCATGAAGAGCGAATGGTAACATCTCATGCCAGTCTTTATATGTCACCGTCATCTTCTATACATACTTTTTGATGTTCTTGTTAGCTGCTTCAACAACGCCATTCATCTTCAGGCGGTAGGGAGAAGAGTTATGATGTTGTATCTTGAACTGTTTACAGAGCTCGGTGATCATAGTGTTGTTGAGATTTGTACCATTGTCAGTAATAATTCTCTCTGGCACACCATATCGATATATCAGATTGTGTCGGATAAATCGCGCCACGACGTTCTTGGTTACTGTAGCAAAGGAAGTTGCCTCAACCCACTTCGTGAAGTAATCAATGGCTACTAGGATGAAACGATGTCCATTGGAATCGGTGGGCCTGATCTCGCCGATCATGTCGATGCCACACATTTCAAAGGGCCACAGAGTTGTCAAGACGTTCAGAGGAACCGGATCCACATGCACCTTATCAGCGTAGATTTGGCACTTATGACAAGTTCAAGAGTGCTGATAACAGTCGGCTTCCATAGTGGACCAGTAATATCATGCCCGTAGGCTCTTCTTAGCCATGGTATGTCCACTAGAATGGGTTTCGAAGGTGCCTTCATGTAGCTCTGTCATGATCCTCTCTGCTTCGCTCTTGTCTACACACTGTAATAGTGTGGAGTCATGGTTGCGTTTATAGAGGATTCCATTACTGAGGAAAAAATTTGCAGCGAACCTTCTCAGAAACTTCTTATCATTGACAGATGTCCCTTCGGGATACTCTTGAGCCTCGAGATACCTTTTGACTTCATGAAACCAGGGTTTGTCTGCCACTTCTTCGGTATCGATTTCACAGTTGTGTGCTTGTTCATCCAACCTCTCAATGGTAATTTGGGGAGCTTCATTGTCCCACCTAACCTTGAACATATAAGACATGGTAGCTGGCGTGTCCGCTAACTGGTTCTCCTCTCGTGGGAAATGCTCGAAGGTTACCTCCTCAAAGTGTGGGAGCAATGTCAATACATACTCTTTGTATGGGATGAGATTCGGATGCTTCGTATCCCACTCTCCTTTGATCTAACTTATCACCAAAGCGGAATCCCAGAATACACTCAAGAACTTGATCCTTAGGTAGATAGAAGCTCGAAGACCCATAATACATGCTTCATACTCCGCCATGTTGTTGGTGCAGTTGAAACATAATCGGGAAGTGAACGGAGTATGACAGACCTCGGGGGATATGATTACAGCGCCAATGTCGTTACCTAGTGCGTTTGAGGCTCCATCAAAATACATAAACCATCGGGATCCCTCCTCAGGACCTTCATCCGGTCCAGGTTCTTCATAGTCAGTTACCAACATAATATTCTCATCCAGGAACTCAAAATTCATGGACTAGTAGTCATCCACGGCCTGATGAGACAAATGATCAGCCAATACACTCCCCTTTATTTCTTTTTGGGTCGTATATTGTATGTTGTACTCAGTTAAGATCATTTTCCACCTTGCTATCCTTCCGAAGAGAGTGGGCTTCTCAAAAATGTACTTGATCGGATCCATCTTCGATATCAACAAGGTAGTGTGAGTTAGTATATATTGTCTTAGTCGGTGAGCAACCCATGCCAAAGCGCATCAAGTTTTCTCGAGCAATGAGTATCGTGTCTCACAGTCGGTAAACTTTTTGCTAAGGTAATAAATTGTGTGCTCTTTTCGACCAGACTCGTCATGCTGCCCGAGCACACACCCCATCGAATTGTCTAGCACTGTCAAGTATTATATCAAAGGTCTTCCTTCAACTGGAGGCATCAGAATTGGTGGTTGTTGATGGTATTCCTTGATTCTTTCAAAAGCGGTCTGGCATTCATCATTCCACTTTACCCCTTGATCTTTCTTCAGAAGCTTGAAGATTGGCTCACAAGTAGCAGTCATATGTGAAATGAACCTGGCGATATAATTCAGACGTCCCAAGAAATCTCTAACTTCCTTCTCTGCATGGGGAGCCGACATCTCTTGTATGGCTTTTACCTTCACAGGGCCTACCTGAATACCCTTTTCACTGACAATGAAACCCAGAAGCTTACCAGACCTTACCCCGAAGGTGAACTTGTTCGGATTCAACCTCAACTTGTATGTCTTCAACCTGTCGAACAACTTTTGGAGATGACCAAGGTCCTCTTCCTCATTCTGAGACCTGGCTATCATGTCATCAACATAGACTTTGATCTCGTGGTGAATCATATCGTAGAACAAAGCGACCATGGAGCGCTGATAAGTTTCCCCAGCGTTCTTCAACCCAAAAGGTATCACCTTGTAGCAGAAGATGCCCCACTGTGTAACGAAGGTTGTCTTCTCCATGTCTTCAGGAGCCATTTTGATCTGGTTGTAGCCAGAGAAACCATCCATGAAGGAGAAGATTTTGTGTTGCACGGTGTTGTCAACCAGAACATCAATGTGGGGAAGTGGAAGTCATCCTTGGGGCTTTCCCTATTCAGATCTCTATAATCCACACACATTTGTACCTTACCGCCCTTCTTAGGTACCGGGACGACATTAGCAACCCACTGTGGATACGAAGTGACAGCTAGAATCCTGCGTCGAACTGTTTCATGACCTCTACCTTGATCTTTTCTGACATTTTAGGGCGCATACAATGAACCTTCTATTTAACCGGAGGACAGTCTTCTTTAGTCGGCAGGCGATGTACCACAATATCAGTGTCCAAACTGGGCATGTCTTCATAGGACCAGGCGAAGATCTTAACTTAGTCATGCAGCATCTGTACCAACCTCTGTTTGACATTAAGCTCCATATTTGCACCTATTTTAACCTCTTTTATGTCTTCCTCAATACTAAAGTTCACTGTCTCCACCGGCTCTTCATGAGGTTGTATGGTCCTTTCTTCCTGCTGTAATAGTCTAGTAAGTTCTCCAGGAACCTCACAATCATCCTCGCCTTCGTCCTCGGCTTGGTTGATCGAATTTTTGAAATCATAACTGACGATAGTAGAGTTGTTATCAATGGGATCCAGAGTGGATATGGATCTGCATTATGATACGTGAGTGTGTGTGTGTGTAAGAGAATAGCTGTTTTGATAAAGCAAAAGCAGGAAAGAAAAACAGAGAGCGCAAAATTTGTATGCAAGAAATGTCTGATGCTGTATTAATGGTATATGAAATGACAAATAATATCCCTCACAAGCAAAGCCAAGGTGTCTCGGGAAAGGAACCAGGTTGTAAAGTTTCAAATTGTTTATTACAAATCATAAAACAAATAAGTCAATTACTGCGGAATGAAAGAAACGGGTATAAAGTCCCTAGTTGTCCAGTTACTCGGTCCATCGTTGGTTGTTGGGTAGATCCAACTATCAATGTATGAGTCCTCCTCGCTGTCTTCAATGGCATTAATTCCCCGATTACTGATGTGTAGGGGAGGTCTTCCAGCCCGAGCGCGTCTAACAGCCCTTTGAGCCCCTATAGTAAAGCCCAAACCAAATTTGTCAGTTTTGGGAGTGAAATCAGGGAGCTGACCCTAATTGGTACACCCACCTTCTTCAATCACAGCCCTGGTGTCCTTGAGGGAAGCCATATTCAGAGGAGGTTTGTTGTTGGTAGTAGCTTCAGTTGATGCCAAGATCTAAGGGACCTCTTCAAAATTCTGACAAGGAGTTTCTATGAATTCCCCGTCCATCTCTACATAGCGGATGGAATTGAGGTGGCTCACCATATACTCCTCTTCACCCCGTACTGTGATAATCTTCCCTTTTACTGGATACATCAGCATTTGGTGGAGTGTGGAAGTAACTGCCCCAGCCTCGTGGATCCAAGGACGACCTAACAAACAAGAATATGATAGCCTGATATCCATCACATAGAAGGTGGACCCAAAAGTATGAGAACCCACTTTGACAGGGATGTCCACCTCCTCGTGCACCATTCTATTCGATCCGTCAAAAGCCCTTACCACAATGTTACTAGGCTTTAGAGTCAAACCCTTGCAATCCAACCGGTCCAACGCCTTCTTCGGCAGAACATTCAGCGAAGACCCAGTATCTACCAGCACATGAGACATAGTGGTGCCCCTGCATTCAATCGAGACATGCAGAGCATCATTATGCTTCCTTCCCTTCGGTGTCAAGTCAGCATCTGAAAAACCCAGCCCATTATCAGCAGTCAGGCTGGCCACACAATCTCTGAACTGATCAGTTGAAGTCTCTTGCGGCACATGCGCAGTTTTGAGGAATGCAATCAAAGCCTTCGCATGGGCCTCGGAGCATAATAGCAGGGATAACATGGATATATTTGATGGGGTCTGCCCCAGCTGCTCGACCATATTGTAGTCGCTCTTCTTAATGATTTTCAGTATTTCCTCCATTTCTTTCTTAGAAGCTTCTACAACAACTTTCTTAGACGCCTCCGTCTGGGCAGGCTCGCCTATAATTTCCTTTCCACGGGTATTAGACGATTCACCGACAGGGGTAATAACTGGTGTAAGTACAGGAATTGTAGTGGATGTACTAGCAGGAACAGCAGTTGGAATGACAATAGGCTTGTTAACAGTCTTAGGGGAAATCTCGGGAGAGAAGACCCTTCCACTTCGGGTGATTTTCCTGGTTCCGACAATGTTACCAATATCAGGATCAGCCTCTTCATCTTTCAAATCTTGTTTGATGCCATGATAGTACACATCGGCACCATAATGCCAGGGGACAGTTTTGTCCGAGACATACGGGACAGGACCAGGAACATTGATTATCAGCGGAGCAATTCTTGGAGCAGATGTAATCCTAATAGGTCTTCTCGAGGAGACCTTGGAAGGATTGGCGGAAATGGTTATAATGGAAATGTCTTCAGATGGAACAACGGGAACCAAAGTTTTCTCAAACAAAATTTCTTTGTTGTCTATCAGGCGTTGAACACCTAATTTCAGCAAACGGCAACCAGAAGGTAGAAACGAACACATGTGGCAACCTTCACCATAACCCGGAAATAAACCGGCCAACAGCAAATTCTTCTTCATAGTCATGAGAGGAGTAGAAACTTCATCAATAGAGGTAACAAACAAATCAGTATCAACAGCATTAATTCCACGACCGTGTTTAGGCATGGGAGCAGTTATGACATTTGGCTTCTCTAGAACATCAAACTCTATTTCCTTGGCTTCGATCAAGTCTTGTACTTTGTTCCTCAAAGCCCAGCAGTCATTTGTATCATGGCCAGGACTCTCAAAATGATAGGAACATGGAGCATTCAGATTATGGGGAGATGTAGTATTTGGATTCTTAGGAGCCTCTTTCAAGGTTACAAGTTGGATCTCAGCAGATGAGGTAGCACTTCAGCCAATGTCATGTTGATGCGGGTAAACTTCCGTTGTGGTATTTCCACCCTTTGTTGATTGTTGCGTTGTGGAGCAACTGCAGGTCTAGGTATCTCATGGCACTTACTGTCTGACGATGTTCAGCCTTGTTTTGGCCCCTCGGCCTATAGATGGCACTGGCTTTCCTTCTTACCAGCAAAAGGATTCTTTACTGAGCTTGAAGAGGAATCCTTCTATATCTTGCCGCTCTGAATCCCAGCTTCTACTCTTTCTCTAGTTAGAATCAGCTCGGTGAAACCAGCTGACGAGTTGTCGATCAAATGATTGAAAAATGGACCAGATAGCGTCCCCAGAAACATATCAACCAATTCCCTATCAGACAACGGGGGTTGAACTCTCCTAGACAAGTCTCTCCATTTCTGTTCATAATCTTTAAAGCCTTCACTTGCACCCATGGACATACTCTGGAGTTGAGTACGAGTAGGAGCAAGGTCTGCGTTGTATTGATATTGCTTGTAGAAAGAAGCAGCCAGATCTTCCCAGTTTCGGACATTGGCTCCCTCCAGCTGGTAGAACCATTCAAGTTGAGTCCCTGACAGACTATCTTGAAAGAAATGAACCCACAGATTTCTATTAGCGGTGTGGGGCTGAATTTTCCTGATGTAGGAACAGAGATGGAGCTTTGGGCAGGACACCCCATCATACTTAGCAAAAACTGGGGCTTTGAACTTCTGCAGGATGACCACCCCCGACACCAATCCCAATTCTTCGAAATCCAGTCCAGGTATCCTCAGAACTTCCATGGTACTCAGACGATCTTCCAACTGTTGGTATTTATCCTCAGTAGGAGGATATTGCTCATCATTGTAATCGGTATCATTGTCAGAAACTGCAGGATTGGGGTCCTTCTCTTCTTCCTGATTCTCCGCTTCCTTAGATGAAGAGGTCAGATCGACTTGTCGCTTCAACCGCTCTACAAACCTTCTGCCCATATTCAGAATACTGGCAGCCTTCTTCTTTTTCTTCTTCTCTTTCAGGATGAGGGCTTTCAGATCCTCCTGCCCTTTTTCCAGACTTATGAACATTTGTTGGAACTGGGCGTTCTGTGCCTGAAGTTCCTTGATGGTTTGCTCGGAAGACATTTCATGTGGAAATAGACAGCGAAGAAGATGAGAAACCTGTAATGGTACTTGTAATGATGTGTATGATAATGGGATGCGTATGCAATGATTTCAAAGACTTCAGGAAATTTAAATTTTCAAATCAAAATAAACAAAGATTTTATTAACTGAATTTGAATGTTCAAAATTCCTTTTAGGCATTACAAAAAAAAATAAATCTAAAACTAGAAAAGAAATCAAAAGTCCCATGGATGCTTCCTCTTTGTGCCGAGATAATCATTGACCCCTCTTTCTTCATGCAGTTGTTTTATGAGCTCTAAAACCTTCCTCTCCTGAGCATGGAACTGGTCCCTGTAAGTATCTCTCTCCTTCATCAACTGAATCCAAGACCTATGTAATTCCCCAAGATCAATGGGCATATAAGGATAGAGAACCCTGTAAGGAATACCCCCTTCAGTAGTGGGTTCCACAACCACTGGTAAAACGGCCACATAGGGAATCATAAGCTTTTGGGCATGATCTCGTACCCATTGGAGATAAGGTTCCATAAGAATGGAAGTCTTTGGCCCCAAAGCCTTGGCGCTAGATCTGTTTACCATGCCCCAAGCTCGTATGAACCTCCGGCGATACTCTTTAACATCATCCTCATAGTTGAATACAATGCCCTCGATAATTAACTCATGGGGACCATCCCTTCGAGTGTGACCAAATTGTCGCAAAGCTAAACAAGGATTGTAGGTTATACCCCCTCTGATACTAAGTAATAGGACATTAGGGTACTCCCTGCAGCGGTCAATAATAACATTGTTTTCCATAGCTCGAGAACACCAAAGAATATCCATGTGAGCAAGTGACATTATCCTTTGTGACCAACCCAAACCTTCTTCATTCTTCAGTACGGACTTAGGGAGGTGAGAAATAAACCACCTTGACAGTAATGGCATGCAACACATAAGAACCCCTCTTCTCTTCATGATACGAGTATGGAGAGTGTGCAAAATATCTCCGAGTAAGGTAGGCACAGGATTGCGAGAGAGGAAGATCTTGATAGCATTCACATCTATGAATGAATCTGGATTAGGGAATAGGACTAACCCATATATTAGAAGATCCAAAACCTCCTCAAAAGCCTGAAAATCTAAATCATCCCAAAACAGTTGAGCCTTGTCTATCAGAAACTTAGCTAAAAGACCATTGACTCTGCTTCTTGTTTCCCAGTTGGATACCACGTCGGCCCGTTTCAGATGCAGAGTTGAGGCAATGACTTCTGGCTTAGGAACTTCTTCTAGACCTGTGAAGGGTAACTGTTCAAGAATGGGTATATCCAACAACTGAGAGAATTCTTCCAAGGTAGGCACCAACTGATAGTCTAGAAAGGTGAAGTAGTGGTGCTTGGGATCAAAGAATTGGAAGAGTACACTCATCATCTTTTCATCAAAGTTTGAAGTAACCAGGTTGAGAAGTCGACCATGTCTAGTGAACGCAGAAGTTTCAGAAACCCTTGATGCTAGCTCTTTGAGTTGGGAAGGTATCTTCACAAAGCTGATTCGAATATTGTTTCTGCAAACGGAAGCCATGATCTGCAAAACAGAACAAAAATAAATTCCCTTGGTCTTTGAAATGGTTAGTGAAATAAGAATGGATGATATGTTATGATGCATGATGTTATGATAAACCACAGGTATAGCAAACACAGGTATAGCAAACATAGTCAAATCACACAAAGTCCTTAGGTTTAAGGCCTGCATGAGGTTAAAGGTAGTACCCTCTTGAAGTTTAGTTGGTTTTAAACCTGTCTTAAAAAGTAACCGGGTTCTAGAGGATCTCAATATCACTGACCATCCTTTATCGAGCATTATTTCAGCTCAAGCAATCTTTTCTTGCGGCCGAAATATCCTGAAAGTCTGATCTCAATGAGTGTAGCATCGAGTATCAACCAATCCTCAGCTCTACACCGAGGCCGGCTATCTCACTACTTTCTAATGGCCAAGTTTTTTCAACTAAGGTTCTAAGGTCCATTAGTGCTTCACGACACCACGCGGCGGCCCCGTATTCTCCTCGTTTCCCCCATGAAAAATACCGGTACCCACCTGTGATCGGTGGATCTGGAACTGACTTTTTAACGCTGGTTCGCGAAATGTCGCGGAAGCAAGAGTCGCCACCGTCTTTTATTTTCTCCAAATGGAAAGGACAAAAGCACAGAAAAATTCCTTAAAGAGATTGCTCTCGGTTCGGGAGGTAGATTATAGAAAGGGAAGGTGTTAGCACCCTTTCTATCCATGGTTATCCATGGGCTCTTAGATACTTGCTCATTGTGTTTTCAAAATGTTTGTTTGCTTTTCAAGGTGAGTGGGTTTTGAAAAAAAGTTTCGTTTGAAAAATCTCTAAGTAACTCTTGTATCTGTCCTCAAGAGTGTATGAAAAATTTGTTTGAAAACTTTTAGAAAGTGTAGGTGTGAAAAGTATTTTGTTTGTTTTTGAGATGAGCAAGTATCTATGAGAATCTACCTACCCTAAGGAATTCGTCTGTGTAGATGTCCTTTAAAGTAGTGCCATCCCACCATTGAGAGGTAGGTAGTACCACCGTTGGAGGTGTTCGGGTCAATTCGAGGTTCGGGACATGGTGATCACCAGAGCAATGGGAAGACACCTTAGAAGCTACCCTCATGCCAGGTTCCCGGATCATGAGGACTTACTAAGACATCCTCTACTCGACGATCACCTTTCGAGGTAAGGCAACAGTGAGGCGTACCCTAGGGGTGGTGTGTGCGATTCGTGTGTCGTTTTCATTTGCAGTTGTCTTGTCATGTTATTGGTGATCTAACGTTTGTTTTTATTTTGTCCATACATTCTTTCATGCTTTGATTTAACAGTTAAAAATATTGCGGGAAAGTAAATCTAAAACTATTACAAATGGCGCTGGTCCACATCGCCAAAATTAACCAGGACCCGATTTGACGGAAAACAAAGAAATTAAAAGTGCGAGAAGTAATTACAAGGCTTCGGGAGAGGTACATAATTATTTAAGCGAAATAAAATAAATATGCGAACGAATAAGAAATTAAGAACATGGGCGTTGGACCCTTTTGCAAAAATTAAAATTAATGAGGAATTAAAATTAAAATTAAAAGAAGGCAAGAATTTGTTTTTTGGGTATTTTTTAGTGTTTTTAGGAATTTAATGAGAAAAAGAATTAATTAAAATTAAAATAAAAGGCAAACCCTAATTCTAGCTATTTTTTAATTTATTAAGAAATATTGAAATTTTTAACCTAAATTAAACCTAATTTTTACATGCAAATTTGATTATAAAAATAAATAAAATAAATAATATTATTGTGAAAAAGGAAAATTAAAAGGAATAAAATATTTATTAAACCTAATTCTATATTTTTTAGATTTTTATTATGAAAAGAATTAAAATTGCAACCTAATTTAAAACTAAATAATTTACATGCATTTATTTACAAGAAATATGAAAATAAAATATTTATTATATTTTTTATCTTTTCTGATTTTTATGCATTTTTTATATTTTGTAGAAATAATTAATTAAATCAAAACAATAAAGAAAATAAAATAATAATTAAAAATATAGAGAATTTGCAAACCAGGGGGGGTGGTAGTCCCCAAATAGAAGGTTTGGCCTTAGTAATCTGGCCCATTTAGCAAGGCCTGGTGGACTTTTTGAATCACGTGTTGGCATGTTGACTAGGGCGTAGTGTACTCTCCAATTCTCAGCCTTTGATCTGATTCCAATGTGCACGTGGATGACTGGATTAAGAGGACGTATGGTGCGCTCCACCTTTGAAACTGCATATGAATATACATTGCAAAATAATATGGAAATTAACGTAGACCTGGGACTCGAACCCAGGTCATATGCATTACCAACGTTCACGCCTTGCCACTGGACCACTACAACGCGTTTGTTAAATAAATAAACAACAATTAATATAATATGAAACAATGCCTTAATGCCTTCAGCGCGCGAATTTTTAAATCACCCTATCACCGCTTGCCAACACATCATCTTCTTCGTGGGTCTTTTTATTTTTCTGAAACAAACACATTAAGCCACGGTTTTGGATTTGTTCTCTTAGGCCACTTTCCAGAAAATAGCGACTAGATCTCAGGTACTCATAAATTGAGCGCGATGACGGATTCTTAATCGTCCAAACCTGCTGAATCTAATGGCACAAGTCTTGAAGGCTAATTTTTCTTTGGGTGGAAAGCCCCAATTTCACATCCTGCAAACCCTAAAAATCAAACATGGCATATTTGCGTACACAACATAAAACTGCAATTAATCATATTGGTTAGCTTGCAAACCTTTCACTGATCATGAATATATAATTAGAATGCCATGAATGTGCGTAAATATTGAAACACGATAATGAAAAAAAATGGGACAAGAGTGACTTCTGTATACCGTTTCAACGCGTAAGGCTCGAGGTTTTTGATTGGAATACGTCCTATATTGCTCAAGGAAGCTAATGGGATAGGTTTTGTGCCTTGAAACCACTTACAAGTCAGTTTTCAGAATTGAGATTTTTTAGAAAAAGTTCAAGTTTGTCAATGGCTTTCTGGAGCAGATGTTCGTGTGAACATTAGGGTTGCATTCAGGCTTTTGTATTGAGTGCATTAGGTCAAAAAACTTGCTCCAAATCTCTTGCAATCATGATTTTTTAGATTTGATTTTTCACCATGATTTCCATATCTTTTTCCATGCAATTTTGTGTCAATTAGGATCCAATCAAACCAAATCTTCCCATATTTGAATGTGCACGAATTATTGAGTCTAAAACATGTGCAAAAAGATTTGTTAGGTTAAATTAAGTATTTTTCATATATTTAAATGATTTAAATGAATTAATATAAATAAAAATTCAAATAAATAAAATAAAAAATGAAGAAATACTTCCCTTTGGGCCAAGTGGTCGTGCACATGCTTGGGTTAATGAATTGTGGAAGAAAAATGGGCCCATTAGCAATTTTAGGTCATTTGAAGTAATGTTGACTTTTCAAAATATCCAAATATTTCCCAACTTCCACAAGGCATAACTTGCTCAATTTTTAAGCTTTTCTCATGTTCTTGGACATTTTGGAGAGTTCTTTGAGTCCTCTAACCAATTCCTTTGGTCCCATGTCATTTTTATTTACCAATCTCAAGTTATGGCCTTTGACTTAAAGTCCCTTTTTGTTGACTTTTGAAAATGACCTATAATGTTGAAATTGATAACTTTTTGTGAGAGCATTTCTTGGACTTGAAGTATGAAGATGAGTTGTAGGAAATGTCTTTCTCTTCAAAATGAGCTTTGGATGGAATTTTTCTGATAATCCATGTGAAAGTTATGCCCTGGTCAATTTCAGTTGACTTTTTCAACTGTCCAAATAAGGCAACTTTTGTATCTTGATGATTTCTGAGCCAAATTTTGAGAATCATGATCAAGCATTGATCAAATGATGTTTGTGGCTTCAAAATGATATGTTGACCAAAAATTTGAACTTTTGACTGTCAAATGACCATTTTGCCCCTACAGTTGACTGTTGTGCAATTAGGGTTTCTGACTGTGCAATTTTGTACTGAATGTCTTGAAACTTGATATGAGGATGCTTGACCATGTTTATAGGCATGTGAGACTTGATTGGACCTTTGAAAACTTCATTTTCTTGATCAGAACACAAACCCTAATTTTGACTGTATAGGAGACCTTTGACTGTGCAACCCTTGGGGAAGATTTGAAGCTTGGCTTGGCAATTTCTTGGAGAATATGGGAGGGCAAATTTTGGGGTACAACAGTTGCCCCTGTTCAATCTTCTTAGACCTGAGGATGCAGATTGGCTGACGTGCCTTTCGTAATCCGAGGGTAGAAGATGATTGAACACTAGAGTGCCCAGAAATTTGCGCTCACATAGTAGCAGTGTGATGATGGAGGAATGGGCTTATAGATGCCATTTGGAGATTGATGAATAGGATGATGGGCTTATAGATTTCATCTGGATGTTGATCGCGTAAGAGATTCCTTAGCGAGAACCTGCATACCTGCAAAAGAAACATGAGTACCTGACACGTTGCAGGAGTTGATTTCAGATGCTTGGCATAGATATGTACTGACTGGTTACAGGAGCTGGGTCTGGAGCTTCACAAGATGATGAATGACCCATGGATGGTTACTGCCTTAGTATGAATGGTAAGAGAACCTTGGGCGACTTTAACTTTAATAATGCTCGTTGAGAAAAATCTTAGCGGGAATTACCATCTTTGCGGTATCGGGAAGAGAACCATAGGCAATTATAATCTGAAAGGGAATTGTCACCTTACTCACTGTTGGAGAGGGAAACATCTGAAAAGGAATTACCACCTCACTCACCGTCGGAGAGGGGACCATAGGAGACTATCACCTCACTCATCGTCGGAGAGGGACCATAGGAAATTATAATCTCAAAGAAGAACCCTAAAACGGAAATCTCATGCACCGTCGGAGAGAGAACCAATAGGACATTATAATCTCAAAGAAAAACCCAAAATGGAAATCTCATGCACCGTCGGAGAGAGAACCAATAGGAAAATATAATCTCAAAGAAAAACCTAAAATGGAAATCTCATGCACCGTCGGAGAGAGAACCAATAGGACATTATAATCTCAAAGAAAAACCTAAAATGGAAATCTCATGCACCGTTGGAGAGAGAACCAATAGGAAAATATAATCTCAAAGAAAAACCCAAAATGGAAATCTCATGCACCGTCGAAGAGAGAACCAATAGGACATTATAATCTCAAAGAAAAACCTAAAATGGAAATCTCATGCACCGTCGGAGAGAGAACCAATAGGAAAATATAATCTCAAAGAAAAACCCAAAATGGAAATCTCATGCACCGTCGGAGAGAGAACCAATAGGACATTATAATCTCAAAGAAAAAACCTAAAATGGAAATCTCATGCACCGTCGGAGAGAGAACCAATAGGAAAATATAATCTCAAAGAAAAACCCAAAATGGAAATCTCATGCACCGTCGGAGAGAGAACCAATAGGACATTATAATCTCAAAGAAAAACCTAAAATGGAAATCTCATGCACCGTCGGAGAGAGAACCAATAGGAAAATATAATCTCAAAGAAAAACCCAAAATGGAAATCTCATGCACCGTCGGAGAGAGAACCAATAGGAAAATATAATCTCAAAGAAAAACCCAAAATGGAAATCTCATGCACCGTCGGAGAGAGAACCAATAGGACATTATAATCTCAAAGAAAAACCTAAAATGGAAATCTCATGCACCGTCGGAGAGAGAACCAATAGGAAAATATAATCTCAAAGAAAAACCTAAAATGGAAATCTCATGCACCGTCGGAGAGAGAACCATTATAGTCTGATAACTTCTACTGAGCCTTCATCAGAAAAATCTGTTGGGAGTCGATTTAACTGAACCGGTCTAGGTCTTTGAAATATGATTGAGAATTTCAACTGCATCTTTCCTGAAAGGTAAAGGTAAGTCATGTGCAATGCATGATATGGATCAAGCAATGATGTTCTCAATATAAATGCGATTTGTATGATATAATGCGTCTATGCATGCTATAATGATGTATGTGATGTTTTCGTCTAGGAAAGTAAATCCTTGACGGGTGCTGGGAAGTCATATCCTGGGCTGATGTTGAAGAATAGCTTTTGCTTCCGCTGGGGATGATAATTGCAAGAATACCGGTAGGAGAAGATGACTCCGTTGAGGATAAACTTGGCAAATGGAAGATTCTGCGGGGAGAAAAATATACTCTAGCGACCTTGCTGGGAAGCAATACTCTGTGGGAAGAGGGATGCCTTGCTGAATTGTTGAGAATGACTTGCTGAGGATATCTTTTTTGTATTGGAAGTATGAATAGACTTCGCTGGGGATAAGAAGACTTCGTCGAGGACGCTCTTTCCGTGGCTTTTGGCTGAGGATAACCCAGTTATATCCTGTTAAGGAAATAACTCTTTGAATAAATCCGGACGACGCGTTCGTGCTCTGCGAGGGGATAAGCTTCCAGAATCTACTGGGGATAAGCTTACTGCTTGGGGAGATGAATTCCAACTTTCCTGGGGAAACTAATTGGACTCTCCTGGGGAAGTTTTGAACTGGGGGGGAAGTGATTCTTTTGAATATTTGATATGCCGCCGGGGAACAATCTTTAGGTCGAAACTGCCGGGGATGCTTGTTAAGAATGCCTGTATGCTGCTGGGGGATGTTGAGATCTGCTGGAGGATACCCAACTTCCTTAAGTTTGATAATATCTTTGCTTAAGGAGAGTGTACGGACTTGCTAGCTCACTCTCTGGGGAGTTGAGATATCTGGTTATCTTCTTCAGCTGAACCTACCTTGATACTCTGATGGACAGCACAATTAGATCGCTTAGACCACTTATTATTGCCCCTGTTTCAATGGGAGAAGGCATCTGTGGGGTGCTGATAGTGGTTGATGGACAAACCTTCTTCTGGTAGGCAGGTGATAAGATGACAGGACATAGTCGTACGCTTTGATCCCTAACTTTTGCCTGGACCGCCCTTTCGGGTTTTCAGTCCACCGGGATACCCATTTTTGCCCAAGCCGCCTTTTCAGGTTTTCGACTTGCCGGGTGTACAGATTTTTCATTTCATCCCTTCATTTTGCCCGAACCCTTTTGGTTCGCCGGGAAGCCCTAATTTTTGCCTAGGTATGTCAACCTAGCGGGTCTTTGATTGTGCGTAGTATTTTTCCGACTATGTCCGTTCTCAGAATGTAGGGAGTTGCCCCTGTTAGAAGTGTTTTGTCGTGCCACCAGAAGGTGTTTGATCAGGCCAGATTCGTTGTTGAAATGCCCCCAGTGACTCAGGAGGATATTTGCCTCAGGCTATTTGGCCTTTTGAGAGATTCTCCGAATCTTGATTGGACTTCCCCAGATAATGGACCATGGTCATGTCTGCCCCTTGATTGGAGATGCTTTCTTCCATTTGAGGTGACTCTTTTGTGGAGAAGACTTTTGTTCATAAGATATTCGTCTTGCGAACTTCTCTGCTGTTCAAACAAAAAGTCATATGCAAACAAAGTTATGTTAAAAATGCAAAGCCTATGTCTGTCTTAAAGATTTTGAAAATGCATTCTTTTTTCATAAAACAAATGAATGTTTGTAAAACGTGATGTCAACTCGTTATTTTACCGCAAGCCTTAAGGAGTCAGGATACCTTTCGTAACAGTATGCTTTCGAACTAACCCGTGCTTCAGCTAGGACTTTTATAGGTTATAACGTGGCCTGGTTCACGGTTTAAGAAACAAAGGATAAAGGCTCAAATTTTATTTGTACCCACCCGCTCTTCGTGATGTTCTCCAAACCTAAACTCAGTTGATCATACGTTAGACCTTGTTTGAGTTTTTGTCCTGATGTTCCAATGATGATTCGGATGTTGATAACTTATTTTGAATAGGCAGTCATTTTTTGTCGAGGGTTCGTAAGACCTCTTTCTTTTTTTGACTTTGTTATCCCTATTTTTTGCCTGAACTGTTTCCTTTTTTGGAATTACAGTCAGCGGGATGCCCCAGCTTTGTAAGTCTCCTTCATGGGTATTGACTTAATGGGATTTTTATTTTTTTTTAGATATAATGACTGCCTATCTGTATGATTGTTCAGAACCATCACTATCTTTCTTCGTTTTGTAAGGACCTCTTTGGTGCCATTCGTTATGCACTTGGATCAACTGAGAGACTACCCTGCCCCGGGTTATGATTAAGGGTTTAAATTTTTGAAAAGAAAAACTCCTACTTCTTTGGCTCAGAGGGGTTGACGAGGGATTATCATCCTTATAACTCCAGTGTTTAGGGATTGAAACAATGCCTGTACCTCATCAGCGGGGTCTGTTCAAAAGCATACTGTAGATTATGGTATCGTTTTCGTCATCTTCCCTCAAGAGGCTTAGAATTATTAATTAAGAGTTGATCATCAGAAAAAATATGAAAATAATTTGCATTTAGTGAATATGAATATATTGTTTCAAAACAGACATATGCGATGCATTAACGAAATAACAATGTTTAACAAGAGTAAATGTTTGAACAAAATAAAATTGCAACTTGAACATTCGAATGAACAAAAATTTCTCAATCCTAGCCATGTTTTGGCAAGGGAGCAGTGATCACATTGGGAGTCTCGGCGGGCTCGAACTTGATCTCTTTAGCATCGATCATGTTCTGAATTTTGTATTTTAGCGCCCAACAGTCCTCGGTATCGTGCCCCGGGCTGTCGGAATGATAAGCACACCTTGCTTCTGGATTGTAGCTTGGAGAGGAAGTTTTAGGATTTGCAGGGGGGTTGATCACCGCAATCAGGTTCATCCTTAACATGTGCTGCAAAGCTCGTGACCATGACATGTTAATGTTGGTGAATTGTCTTTTAGGTTCGTCCGACCTGTTCTGATTAACCCGCTGTTCTTGGCGCGGTCGTTGTTGGACCTGAGAAGTAGTAGCAATTCGGAGAGGTCTATTCATTGGACCCGACCTTTGCCTTCTTGGAAGTTGTTCTATGACCTGGTCCCTGATTTGGGCTGGTTGCTTCATGCCTTGAGGAAGTTGGCTGATCATGGCTCTCAGCTCTCCTTGCTCCTGAGCTAAACCTTGAATGAGGGCCCTTTGCCCCAGCATCTGGGTTTTCAATGTGTCTACCTCGGCTTGTAGACGTTTCAGCTGTTCGTCCTTGTCATCTTCAGGACTCTTTCTGATCAGATTCCCCATGAGGAGTGCCCTCAACTCTTCCTGCCCCTTGGATAGGCTTAGAAAGATCTCCTTGAACTGAGCCTCTTGAGCGAGAAGGTCCTGGTTATCTTGTTGGGAAGCCATTGCTGAAATAAACAGCGAGAAGGGTGAGTGACATGCAAAAGGGATACCTGTAATGCAATGATATGTATGTATGCATGCAATGTTTTCAAGGACCTCTCGGGATAAACAAGAAAATTTGTTAGCATTGGAACTTATAGCTTGACTGAAGGACACCCATGTTGTTGAGAATTCTTCTTCAAGGGTCAAAGGCTCACCATATCCAGTGGGTCATAGCCCCTGACTTTAGTTATCACATCTGGTTTTGATTTCCAAACAACCTTGGTTGGGGGAACCTCCTTCAGGAGTCAGAGCTCACCATATCAAGTGGGTCATAGCCCCTGACAACCTTGGCTAGAGGAAAATAAATCCTCTTTGCCCCTTGCTAGACAGTTTGATTCATCATGACCTGCATCACAAGCCCTTGAGATCCTTGAAATGGGTTAGGATGTATGCAATGGTATGATGTTATGCTATGCATGGGGTAATGTACGTAACCCTGTTATGAGTCCAAATTAAGGACTGCAAACTAAAACCTGCAAGAAACTCAAGTAAACCTGTCATGAGTCCCATTTAAGGACTTGAAACATAACCTGCAAGAAACTTAGTACCCTGTTATGAGCCCCAATTAAGGACTATAGACAAAACCTGCAAGAAACAAGTGTCAGGTAACAAGCATGCAGATAGTCAAGTACGAAGGCACACAAGTCACACAAGAGAAGCCCTTAGAGTTTAGGCCAGCATGAGGTCTAGGTATTACCCTCTTTCAGTTTGTTGGTTCATACCTGTCCTAATCAAAAGTAACCGGGTTCTTAGAGGATCCCAATATCATTGACTACCCTCAATCGGTCATAACTCCAGCATCGCAATCTTTTCTTGCGGCCAGAACCATCACGAGAGTTTAGCCTCAATGGGCGTAGCATACTGCTACAATTCTAAAGGCCAAGTTGTGTCAATTAAGGTTCTAAGGTTGTTGGTGCTTAATGACTCCTTAGAAGACCCATATTCTCCCCGTTTCAACACGAGGGATATCGGTACAGACCAAGGCGCCACACCAATGTAGCCACTGCTTCACCCATGTCGGTATACGCCGGACAGGTCTCTCACAGCTTATGCTACCTAAACAGGGTATCCCCAGATCCGGGTTAGGATCTATGTAACTCCCATGCAACCCACAATTTTAAAGCAGACAAGTCAATACAATTGAAAACACAGTTATGAACTAACCCTAAGGTACACCTCACTTTAAGTTTATGTCCCCAGCAGAGTCGCCAGTTCTGTGATCGGTGGATCTGGAACTGACTGTTTAACGCTGGTTCGCGAAATGTCGCGGAAGCAAGAGTCGCCACCGTCTTTTATTTTCTCCAAATGGAAAGGACAAAAGCACAGAAAAATTCCTTAAAGAGATTGCTCTCGGTTCGGGAGGTAGATTATAGAAAGGGAAGGTGTTAGCACCCTTTCTATCCATGGTTATCCATGGGCTCTTAGATACTTGCTCATTGTGTTTTCAAAATGTTTGTTTGCTTTTCAAGGTGAGTGGGTTTTGAAAAAAAGTTTCGTTTGAAAAGTCTCTAAGTAACTCTTGTATCTGTCCTCAAGAGTGTATGAAAAATTTGTTTGAAAACTTTTAGAAAGTGTAGGTGTGAAAAGTATTTTGTTTGTTTTTGAGATGAGCAAGTATCTATGAGAATCTACCTACCCTAAGGAATTCGTCTGTGTAGATGTCCTTTAAAGTAGTGCCATCCCACCATTGAGAGGTAGGTAGCACCACCGTTGGAGGTGTTCGGGTCAATTCGAGGTTCGGGACATGGTGATCACCAGAGCAATGGTAAGACACCTTAGAAGCTACCCTCATGCCAGGTTCCCGGATCATGAGGACTTACTAAGACATCCTCTACTCGACGATCACCTTTCGAGGCAAGGCAACAGTGAGGCGTACCCTAGGGGTGGTGTGTGCGATTCGTGTGTCGTTTTCATTTGCAGTTGTCTTGTCATGTTATTGGTGATCTAACGTTTGTTTTTATTTTGTCCATACATTCTTTCATGCTTTGATTTAACAGTTAAAAATATTGCGGGAAAGTAAATCTAAAACTATTACAAATGGCGCGGGTCCACATCGCCAAAATTAACCAGGACCCGATTTGACGGAAAACAAAGAAATTAAAAGTGCGAGAAGTAATTACAAGGTTTCGGGAGAGGTACATAATTATTTAAGGGAAATAAAATAAATATGCGAACGAATAAGAAATTAAGAACATGGGCGTTGGACCCTTTTGCAAAAATTAAAATTAATGAGGAATTAAAATTAAAATTAAAAGAAGGCAAGAATTTGTTTTTTGGGTATTTTTTAGTGTTTTTAGGAATTTAATGAGAAAAAGAATTAATTAAAATTAAAATAAAAGGCAAACCCTAATTCTAGCTATTTTTTAATTTATTAAGAAATATTGAAATTTTTAACCTAAATTAAACCTAATTTTTACATGCAAATTTGATTATAAAAATAAATAAAATAAATAATATTATTGTGAAAAAGGAAAATTAAAAGGAATAAAATATTTATTAAACCTAATTCTATATTTTTTAGATTTTTATTATGAAAAGAATTAAAATTGCAACCTAATTTAAAACTAAATAATTTACATGCATTTATTTACAAGAAATATGAAAATAAAATATTTATTATATTTTTTATCTTTTCTGATTTTTATGCATTTTTTATATTTTGTAGAAATAATTAATTAAATCAAAACAATAAAGAAAATAAAATAATAATTAAAAATATAGAGAATTTGCAAACCAGGGGGGGTGGTAGTCCCCAAATAGAAGGTTTGGCCTTAGTAATCTGGCCCATTTAGCAAGGCCTGGTGGACTTTTTGAATCACGTGTTGGCATGTTGACTAGGGCGTAGTGTACTCTCCAATTCTCAGCCTTTGATCTGATTCCAATGTGCACGTGGATGACTGGATTAAGAGGACGTATGGTGCGCTCCACCTTTGAAACTGCATATGAATATACATTGCAAAATAATATGGAAATTAACGTAGACCTGGGACTCGAACCCAGGTCATATGCATTACCAACGTTCACACCTTGCCACTGGACCACTACAACGCGTTTGTTAAATAAATAAACAACAATTAATATAATATGAAACAATGCCTTAATGCCTTCAGCGCGCGAATTTTTAAATCACCCTATCACCGCTTGCCAACACATCATCTTCTTCGTGGGTCTTTTTATTTTTCTGAAACAAACACATTAAGCCACGGTTTTGGATTTGTTCTCTTAGGCCACTTTCCAGAAAATAGCGACTAGATCTCAGGTACTCATAAATTGAGCGCGATGACGGATTCTTAATCGTCCAAACCTGCTGAATCTAATGGCACAAGTCTTGAAGGCTAATTTTTCTTTGGGTGGAAAGCCCCAATTTCACATCCTGCAAACCCTAAAAATCAAACATGGCATATTTGCGTACACAACATAAAACTGCAATTAATCATATTGGTTAGCTTGCAAACCTTTCACTGATCATGAATATATAATTAGAATGCCATGAATGTGCGTAAATATTGAAACACGATAATGAAAAAAAATGGGACAAGAGTGACTTCTGTATACCGTTTCAACGCGTAAGGCTCGAGGTTTTTGATTGGAATACGTCCTATATTTCTCAAGGAAGCTAATGGGATAGGTTTTGTGCCTTGAAACCACTTACAAGTCAGTTTTCAGAATTGAGATTTTTTAGAAAAAGTTCAAGTTTGTCAATGGCTTTCTGGAGCAGATGTTCGTGTGAACATTAGGGTTGCATTCAGGCTTTTGTATTGAGTGCATTAGGTCAAAAAACTTGCTCCAAATCTCTTGCAATCATGATTTTTTAGATTTGATTTTTCACCATGATTTCCATATCTTTTTCCATGCAATTTTGTGTCAATTAGGATCCAATCAAACCAAATCTTCCCATATTTGAATGTGCACGAATTATTGAGTCTAAAACATGTGCAAAAAGATTTGTTAGGTTAAATTAAGTATTTTTCATATATTTAAATGATTTAAATGAATTAATATAAATAAAAATTCAAATAAATAAAATAAAAAATGAAGAAATACTTCCCTTTGGGCCAAGTGGTCGTGCACATGCTTGGGTTAATGAATTGTGGAAGAAAAATGGGCCCATTAGCAATTTTAGGTCATTTGAAGTAATGTTGACTTTTCAAAATATCCAAAAATTTCCCAACTTCCACAAGGCATAACTTGCTCAATTTTTAAGCTTTTCTCATGTTCTTGGACATTTTGGAGAGTTCTTTGAGTCCTCTAACCAATTCCTTTGGTCCCATGTCATTTTTATTTACCAATCTCAAGTTATGGCCTTTGACTTAAAGTCCCTTTTTGTTGACTTTTGAAAATGACCTATAATGTTGAAATTGATAACTTTTTGTGAGAGCATTTCTTGGACTTGAAGTATGAAGATGAGTTGTAGGAAATGTCTTTCTCTTCAAAATGAGCTTTGGATGGAATTTTTCTGATAATCCATGTGAAAGTTATGCCCTGGTCAATTTCAGTTGACTTTTTCAGCTGTCCAAATAAGGCAACTTTTGTATCTTGATGATTTCTGAGCCAAATTTTGAGAATCATGATCAAGCATTGATCAAATGATGTTTGTGGCTTCAAAATGATATGTTGACCAAAAATTTGAACTTTTGACTGTCAAATGACCATTTTGCCCCTACAGTTGACTGTAGTGCAATTAGGGTTTCTGACTGTGCAATTTTGTACTGAATGTCTTGAAACTTGATATGAGGATGCTTGACCATGTTTATAGGCATGTGAGACTTGATTGGACCTTTGAAAACTTCATTTTCTTGATCAGAACACAAACCCTAATTTTGACTGTATAGGAGACCTTTGACTGTGCAACCCTTGGGGAAGATTTGAAGCTTGGCTTGGCAATTTCTTGGAGAATATGGGAGGGCAAATTTTGGGGTACAACACCACCAAAGTGCCACACCAACACAGCCATCGCTTAAACCATATCAGTCTATGTCATACAGTCTCCACGATCTATTGCTGTTTACTTAATGAGTGCCCCCAGATCCGGGTGTAGGATCTATAGTAACCCCAAACAAAACCTCAAAAGTAAAGCAATCAAGACAATCAAGAGAAGCAATTTAATGAATTAGATCCTAAGGTATACCCCACTTATTAAGAGTCCCCAGCAGAGTCGCCAGTTCTGTGATACGGTGGCAGAATCGAATGTTAATACTGTTTGGTGTTTTGTGTTTGTTGTTTGCAAAATGTCGCGGTAAGCAAGAGTCGCCACCAACTTTTATTTCATCCAATCATAGAAAAGGAAAAGAACAGAAAAAACCTTTTTTTGAGATATTCCGAGCACGGGGGGTAGATTATAGAAAGGGAAGGTGTTAGCATCCTTTCCATCCATGGTTTTCCATGGGCTCTTAGGTACTTTCTCATCTTTTTAAAATTTCTTGTGTGTGTGCTTGTTTTGAAAATGTTTTACTTCGTGATAACCCTTGTATCAGTCCTCAAGGATATGACGAAGTTTATTTTAAAAATTTGTTTTGAAAGGTGTTTGTGAAAAGTTTTTGGTTGAGCAAGTACTTAAGATTCTACCTACTCGAAAAAAGATTATTTATTCTCGTTTCCTTTAGATAGTGCTATCCTACTATTAAGGAGTAGGTAGCCCCGTCGTTGGAGTTGTAAGGGACATTCAAAAGGGACAAGTACAATCACTAAAGCAACAGTTAGAAAACCTTAGTAATAACCCTAGAGTCTTAAGATCTTTTTTGAGGCAGCATTTCCGAGGCAACAGTCGAATGGGACAATTTGATCTTTTAGACTGGAGGGAAACCACTAAAATATTCTATGCTTAATGACTATTTACCGAAGGCAACCGAAGTGAGATAAACCCTAGGAGTGAATATGTGCATATGAATTGTTTCAGTTATTTAATCTTTGCACATTAGGTGATCTACCGTTTTAATTTCAAGATATTCTTGCCATACAATCCTATTAGCATACATCTAGACAGTTAAATATTTGCAGGAATTCAAAATGCGAAAAAACAAACCTAGTTATTACAAGGCTTTGACAGTTACATAATTGTCTTGACGGAAAATAAAAGTGCGGAATTTAAAACCCTAATTAAAACTATTACAAACTCGAAACAGTTACAATAATAATAAAACAAATTAAAATACGCGCGGGAAATTAAATGCGAGAAAAAATTGAAAATCCTAAAAATGTGACTAGAAAATAATTAAGTTATTTTTTGAGAAAAGAATTAATTAAGTTATGTAGGACTAAAACCCTAATTCTAATTATTTTTAATTATAAAAAGAAATTGAAATTAACCTAATCTAAACTAAATTAAATAATTTCAAGAAAATAAAATATTTTTCAAAAGAGATTTTATGTGTTTTTGTGGTTTTTTAGTTGAGAAAAGAAACAATTTAAATACAAATTTTAAAACCTAATTTCTATTTAATTTTATTTACAAAAAGAATTAAATTAGCCTAGTTTCTAATTAAAGAAATAAGTATTTCATGAGAAAAATAATTTTTGTGTTTTTGTGATTTTTGATTAAATAAAAAATAATAATAATTTTTATGTTAATTAATTAAAACAATTAAATAAATTAGTTAAAGAAATTAAAAAGAAAATAAAAGAAAAGACAAACTGGGCCTTCATGTTGTTAGCAATTGGGGAGGGGGTGTTTCTGAATTTTCAGCCCCAAAATCCTTTGAGCATGATCAACGCGTCTGATTTCTTGTGACATTGACTTGAGGGTGCATCATGGTCCCTCACTACTGGAGCGTACATATGGCTGGATGGTAGATCCACTGGTTGGCTATTGGAAGCGCACGGTAGGCCCTTGGATAAGAATTGCATGCAATCTGTGAACATAAAATAAGAAAATAGGTGTTGCTGGGACCTGGGATCGAACGAAAATCCTTATGTTTACCAACCACATGCCTTGCCAACTGCGCTATTATGACTTGTTATTAATACAGTAAAAACAAAATATGATATAAAGAAATAAATGGCCAAATCCCACGCGCGCATATTTTCTAACGGGCGAATGGATGATTGCCACGCCATCGTCTTCTCCAGGGAACCGTCGCTTTTGACATTAACCATTTTACCTACGGATAAACTCGTCACTATAGGCTATAGTGAAGGTTTCTTATGCGTGGCTAAAACCTGTAAAAATCTTAAAACGGAATTCAAGCAATATAAATTCCATTCAAGGGCATGAATCAAATGTACTTCATCCCCTGAACATGAAGAGGCCCTTAATTTGGCCCAATTTTTCCTCTAGCTAGGGTTCCCCAATTTGAGGCTCGCGAAACCTAACTATGTCAAGTAGCTATTCCTGCATCAAAACTTAAATTCAGGCTATCAAAAAGCTTCCTAGCATGATCCTAAATATGTATATGCAAGCAAATTAGATTTAAAATGCATAAAACTAGAGGAACAAGTTTGAGTTAAGAGGATGCAAACTGTGATTTATAGTTGGCGATTCTGGTGGTTTGATGACTTGGGAATGATTGGAATGGCTTCAATGCACGCCCAGGAAGAGATTGCTAGCTTCAAATTTCCTTGAATCGTCCTATAGACTGAAAACTGAATCACACTTTTTGCAAGAAATCCATGTTTTATTTGATGCTTTTCACGACTGCAAAACCTTGTCTCATGCTTTGTATATGTTCCCTATATATCTTAGAATGGATTAGGGTTGTAAAGTTGGACTGAATCTTTGCAATTATGAGAGATTTGATTTGATTTTCATGCTACATGTAAACTTGCTATTTTGAGCCAAATCATCCCTTTCTTGTACCAATTATGCTTGATTAGTTTTGGGCTTTATAACTCAGCATATTTTGATTGCCAAGATGACCAAAAACCAAATCAAATCATATCTTTGCTACTATTCACCAATTATTTGATTTAATTCAATTTTTAATTAATAAAAAATCAAAATAAATTGAAAATGAAGCAAAAAATGTGTGGGTGAATATTTGGGTCGTGTACCATATTATAAGTGAGGTGCAAGCATAAAAAGTTAGGCCCATTTAGGAAAAAATGCATGTTTGAGCACATATGACTTTTGGCAATTTTGCAAAAAAGGTCAACTTTGACAAGACATATCTCCTCCAATTTTAACCCTAGAGAGGTGTTCTTGGAATTTTTAGAAATATTAGGATGTCCCCTAAGCAACCCTTTTGGTCTCATCTCAATTGAGTCTTACATGTTCGTGTAAGAAGCTTTGACCCAAAAGGTGTTTTTGTTGACTTTTCAAAAGGACCCATAATGTAGAAATTCATATCTTTTTGTGAGTGCATATTTTGAACTTATGGGTGAAGATGAATTGTATGGAATTGCATCCTATTCAAAATGAGCTTTGGATGGAAAATTTATGATAAAGCATATGGAAGTTATGCTTGGTCAAAGTTTGGTTGACTTTTACTAAGAAACTCTAATTTAGCAACTTTTGGGTTTTGATGAATATGGAGCATTCCTTGGTGAATCATGATCAACCCTTGATCAAATGATGAAAGTCACTTCATAATGTTAATGTTGACCAAAAATATTGAAGTTTGACTATATATGGGTCACATTTGACTTTTGACCTAATACAGTCGATTCTCAAACATTTGAGCAGTTGACTGAGCAAACTTCTTGTGCAAGGCATGAAACTGGACATGTAGGGTCTTGAGAACATATTAAGACCATGGAGAGTATATGAGGCCTTTGTGGTTCACCCCTCTTGATGAAAATGGAAACCCTAATTTGAGACACCTTGCCTTAGGAGAAAGTTTGTATGGTGAACCTTGGGCAGAGTTGAGCAAATTGAGGATCTCTAGGAGTATGTATTGAGTAAAATGAGAGGGAAAATTTTTGGGTACAATAGACGTTTTTGCCAACAAAAAAGAAAAAAAAGTTTGAACTTCAAAGTATATTTGTGTTGATAATTTTCCTATAAATAGACGATTTTGTACAAAGAGACGAAAATTCTAGTAAGAGGAAGGTGCCGTAAAATGAAAGAGTACAAAGTGAAAACAAATGTATATAGCCATGTGGAAGTGATCTCATTTGGCTCCAACTTTGTTATTTCCCCTATGTCTTTGAGCATCTCGTCCCTCGCCACTGGAAGAAGTTGATTGAACCATTTGAACTTTTGACTTTGTTAATAAAGCTGGTTATAAGTGATCAAACGGGACATAGACGTACGCTTTTAATCCCTAATTTTTGAATGGACCTCCCTTTCATGTTTTCAGTCCACCAGGATACCCTTTTTTTCCCAAGCCACCCTTTCAGGTTTTCGATTTGCCGGGTGTATAATATTTTGTATATATCCCTTATTTTTGCCCGAACCCTTTTGGTTCACCAGGATGCCATTATTTTTACCTAGGTATGTCAACCTAGCGGGTCATTCTTATGCGTAGTATTTTTTTACTATGTCTGCGTTCACAGGGTGCGGGAAATCTTCGCCATCCATAGTGGTTAGCATCATAGCATCGCCCGAGAATACTTTTGAACAACAAATAGCCCTTAATAAGTGGGAGTTCGTTTTCTCCTGGGATCACCTTGTGGCAGAATGGTGCGCTTTATTACCAAGTCACCAGCCTGATATACTCGATGCTTGATCTTTTTGTTAAAAGCTTTGATCATGCGCTTCTAGTACATCTGACCGTGACAGACAGCCGCTAGCCTCTTCTCGTTAATGAAATTCAACTGATCCAACCTTATTTGAATCCATTCGTCTTCGTCTAGGTCTTCTTATTTCATAATCCTTAGATAAGGAATCTGAACTTTGATAGGCAAGACAACTTCCATGCCATAGACCAAAGAGAAAGGGGTTTCCCTAGATGAGGTTTACGTAGAAGTACGATAGCCATGAAGATCAAATGGTAGCATCTCATGCCAGTCTATATAGTTCATCACCATCTTTTTCAAAATCTTCTTTATATTCTTGTTAGCAGCTTCCACTACGTCATTCATCTTAGGTCTGTATGGAGAAGAGTTGTGATGCTTGATCTTGAACTGCATGTAGAGCTCAGTGATCATGGCATTGGTAAGGTTGGTTCCATTGTCTGTGATGATCCTCTCAGAGATACCATACCGAAAATGAGGTTGTGCTTGATGAACCGGGCCACGACGTTCTTGGTAACTGAGGTAAATGAAGTTGCTTCAACCCACTTGGTAAAGTAGTCAATGGCGACAAGAATGAAATGGTGTCCATTAGAGGCAGTGGGCTTGATCTCTCCAATCATGTCAATGCCACACATTGCAAATTGCCAAGGAGTGGTCATGACATTCAAAGGAATTGGAGGCACATGAACCTTGTCAGTATAAATTTGGCACTTGTGGCAAGTCCTCGAGTGGTGATCACAATCGGTCTCCATGGTTGACCAATAGTAACCAGCTCTCAAAATGTTCTTGGCCATAGTGTGTCCACTAGAATGAGTACCAAAGATACCTTCATGCATATCCTCCATGATCTTCTCTGCTTCCTTCTTGCCCATATGACGGAGCATAATTGAATCATGGTTGCGCATGTATAAGATCCCATTGCTCAGGAAGAACTTGATTGAGAACCTCTGCAGGAATTTCTTGTCATTGACTGACGCCCCTTAAGGATACTTTTGAGCTTCAAGATATCTTTTCATATCATGAAACCAGGGCTTCTCCTCTACACCATCAGTATCAATTTCATAGCAGTGTGTTGTTTCATCAAATCTTTCGACAGTAATTCGGGGAGCTTCGTTGTCCCATCTGACTTTGAACATAGAAGACATGGTAGCCAAAGCATCTACCAATTGATTGTCTTCCCTCAGAATGTGCTCAAAGTTAACCTCTTCAAAGCATGGGATCAAGGTTAGCACAAGCTCTTTGTAAGGGATATGATTTGGATGTTTTGTATCCCACTCTCCTTTAACTTGACTGATGACCAAAGTTGAGTATCCATATACACTTAAGAATTTGGTTCTTAGGTCAACAGCAGCTTTAAGACCCAAGATGCACGCCTCGTATTCATCCATGTTGTTGGTACAATCAAAGCAAAGTCTAGCGGTGGAAGGAGCATGGAAACCTTCGGGAGAAATGATCACGGCACCAATTTTGTTACCAAGAGCGTTGGAAGCTCCATCAAAAACCATAGTCCATCGGGATCCTTATTCAGGTCCTTCATATGGTCCAGGCTATTCACGATCTGTAATCAGCATTATATTCTCGTTTGAGAATTCAAAGTTCATAGATTGGTAATCATCCACAACTTGATGTGCCAAATGATCTTTCGGCACACTTCCTTTTATTGTTTTTTGTGTAGTATATTGGATATCGTATTCAGTTAAGATCATTTGTCGTCGAGCTATACTTCCGGAGAGAAATGGCTTCTCAAAGATGTATTTGATGGGGTAAATCTTATAAATTAATAGAGTGGTATGAGTCAACATATACTATCTTAGTCGACGAGCAGCCCATGCCAAAGTGCAGCAAGTTTTCTCGAGCAGTGAATATCTTGTTTCTTAATCGGTAAACTTTTTGCTAAGGTAGTATATTGCATGCTCTTTTCAACCAGACTCATCATGTTGTCCCAGCACACACCCTATCGAATTCTCTAAAATAGTTAAGTACATGATCAGAGGTCTTACTTCAACTGGTGGCATTAGGATTATAGGTTCTTGTAAATATTCCTTGATCTTGTCAAAAGCTATTTGGCAGTCGTCATTCCATCTTACCACTTGATCTTTCTTCAGCAGCTTGAAGAGTGGTTCACAAGTAGCAGTCAGGTGAGAGATGAATCGGGTAATGTAATTGAGTCGTCCTAGAAAACCTCTAACCTCTTTCTCAGTACGAGGAGTTGGCATTTCTTGGATGGCTTTGACCTTTGCGGGATCAACTTCAATACCTTTACCATTGAAGACAAAGCCTAGGAGTTTACCAGACCTTACCCCGAAGATGCATTTGTTGGTATTCAACCTCAGCTTATATTTCTTCAACATTTCAAACAACTTGTGTAGATGATCAAGGTGCTCTTCTTTAGTTTGGGATCTTTCTATCATGTCATCCACATAGACTTCTATTTGATGATGAATCATGTCATGAAATAAAGCCATCATATCCCGTTGATAAGTTGCGCCTGCATTCTTCAGCCCAAAAGGCATGACTTTATAACAGAAGGTGTCCCACTGTGTTACAAAAGTAGTCTTCTCCATGTCTTCGGGCACCATTTTGGTTTGGTTGTAACCTGAGAAGCCATCCATGAAGGGAAACACATTGTGTTAAGCAGTGTTGTCAACTAAGACATCAATATGTGGTAGTGGGAAGTTATCCTTAGGGCTCGCCCTATTTAAATCCATGTAGTATACACACATATGGACCTTACCATCTTTCTTTGGCATTGGAACAACATTTGCAACCCATTGGGGATACGACGTCACGACCAAGAAACCTGCATCGAATTGTTTCATTACCTCAGCCTTGATCTTCTCCGACATATCAGGGCGCATGCGGCGAATCTTTTGTTTGATTAGAGAGCAACCCTCTTTCATTGGTAGATGATGGACCGCGATATCAGTATCGAGCCCCGGCATGTCTTCATACGAGTAAGTGAATACCTCAACATAGTCATGCAACATCTGAACCAATCTGCTCTTGACACCGTCTTCCAAGTTGGCGCCAATCTTGACTTCTTTCTTATATGCCTCAGTACCCAAGTTTATCACTTTGACAAGTTCTTCATGCCATTGGATAGTCTTTTCCTCTTGTATTAGAAGTCTGGTGAGTTCTCCAGGTATCTCACAATCTTCTTCACCTTCTTCTTCGGCTTGATAGATTGGATTCTCGAAGTCATAGATGGCAATAGCAGAATTTTTGTCAATGAGACCCAGAGTGGATGTGGATCTGCAAATGTATGTGTGTGCATGTAAGGTCGCATGGATATTTGAAAATGAAGTAAAGTAAAAGAAAGAAAAGGAGCGCAAATTTTGAATGCAAACCCGTCCAATGTTTTCATTAAATGAGCATATGATATATGAAATGAAAAACCCTTAACAAATGGACCATTGTGCCCCGGGTAAGGCACATGGTTTAAAGTTATTGTTTTGAAAGAAATCATACAGACAAAATTCTTAAAGCAATAAAAATAGGAAATAGCAATTACTTCTAGTTGAAGGAGATTGAGATGAATTCTTTGGCCTTCCAATTGTTGAGTCCACCATCAGCAGTTGGTAATATCCAGTCGTCCAAGTCACATCACTATCAGTGTCTTCTAGTGCATTGACTTCACTGTTGCTAATACGGAGAGGTGGCCAACCAACACGAGCACGTCGAACCTCTTTCTGATCCTTTGAAGTAAAACCCATCCCAAATTTGTCAAATTTGTAGGGGATGTCAAGATGTTGTCCCCAGATAGTGTAGCCTCCATCTTCTACAACGGCCATAGCATCTTTTAGAGAGGCCATTCTTGGGGTAGCAGGCATAGCTTTAGCAACAACAATCGTTAGAGGGATTACCTCAAATGCTTGATAGCATGTTTCAATGAATTCACCATCCATTTCAACGTATTTGAAAGAATTCAAATGACTTACCATATATTCTTCCTCTCCATGAACTGTGACAACTTTCCCCTTTACTGGGTACTTCAGCATTTGATGTAATGTAGAGGTAACTGCACCTGACTCATGAATCCATGGGCGTCCGAGTAAGCATGAATAGGCTGGGAGAATATCCATTACATAGAAAGTTGAATTAAAGACTTGAGATCCCACCTTGATCGGGAGATCAACCTCTCCATGGACCATCCTCTTTGACCCATTGAAGGCTCTTACCACAATATCACTAGGTTTTAGTACCAACCCATCATAGTCCAGTCTATCCAAAGCACCTTTAGGTAGAACATTTAGGGAGGACCCAATATCTAATAACACAAGCACCAGAGTGGTGCCTTTGCATTAAATAGAAACATGGAGAGCTTTGTTGTGATTCTTCCCCCCCGGAGTTAAATCTGCATCAGAAAATACCAAGCCATTATCAGCAGTTAGGCTTGCAACATAATTCTCAAATTGATCAACAGTGGTCTCGTGTGGTACATGGGCATTCTTTAGAAATTTCAGCAAAGCTTGGGCGTGTGCGTTGGAGCATAACAATAAAAACAGCACAGATATTCTTGAGGATGTCTGCCTCAGTTGCTCCACTATTTTGTAATCACTTTTTTGGATGATCTTCATAATTTCTTCCATCTCTTGTCTAGATGGGTCTTCAATTTACTTCTTTTGGTGGTGCCTCCGTTAGGGCAGGCTCAGTAACTTTCTCTTTACCTCGATTGTTAACAGTTGGTCTAGCAGCAGGAATGCAAACAGGTGTTGTAGTAGTTGTTGGAGGAGAGATCTCTGGAGAGAAGACTCTTCCTATCCTACTGACCTTACTAGTTCCAGCAATGTTTGTAACTTCAGACTCTTCATTTTCATTAATCCATGGCTCTTTCTTGACACCATGATAATAAACCTTTGCCCCATATTTCCAGGGTACAGCTTTGTCAAAGGTATAGGAGACTGGCCCCGGTGTAGTGATGATTAAGGGAGCCAATATTGGCTCAACAAGGATCCTTATAGGGCCTTTAGAGGTGATCCTAATAGGAGTGTTAGAGATTGTGATTATGGAAACATCTTGAGGTAAACTTTTCACGGATGTAGTTTTCTCGAACATAATTTCATGGCTATCAATCAGGCGTTGGATACCTTTCTTCAGCCACATACAACCATTGGTTTGGGAAGCATAATGGTAATAATTTTCAAGGCAGTCAGGAAATAAATCGGCTCTCAGAAAATTCTTCTTAATATTCAATAAGGGAGTAATCAAATCATTGATGGGGGAGACAAATGAGGCATTGTCAATAGCATTGACACCTTTACCATGACTGGGAATGGGAGCAGTAATGATATTAGGTGTTTGTGTAGGGTCAAACTCAATCACTTTGTTATCAATCAAATCTTGAATCTTGCTTTTTAAGGCTCAACAATCATTGGCATCGTTCCTAGAGCTATTGGAATGATAGGAACACTTTGTATTCAGGTTGTATTTTGGAGATGAAGTATTGGGGTTTTGAGGAGGATTCCTCAGTGTTACCAAATCTGCCTTCAACAAATGTTGTAAAGCTTGAGACAATGGCATGTTGATTCTAGTGAATTGCCTTCTTGGGGCATCAGGCCTTTGTTGACTGTTTGATTGTTGTGGTCGTTGAACTGGAGTAGGGTTTGAAATCAATACAAATCCTACTAACTGATGATGATCATTCTTGACACGGCTCCTTTATCTATAAATAGCATTAGTCTCTTTCTTTCCAATAAACGGCTTCTTTACAACATTAGAGGTTGAGGCCATGGGGATATTTCCGCTTTTTATTCCATTTTCAACTCGTTCACTAGTCAAAATCAACTTAGTGAATCCAGATAATGAACTCCCAATCAGCAAGTTAAGGAATGGACCAGTCAAGGTGCCCATAAACATGTCCACTAAGTCTATGTCAGTCAATGGGGTTGCACCTTTCCAGTCAGGTCCCTCCACTTTTGAGCATACTCTTCGAAACCTTCATTTGAGCCCATAGCCATATTCTGCAACTGCACGCGAGTTGGTGCAAGATCAGTGTTGTATTGGTATTGTATGTAGAAGGCAGCAACCAGATCTTCCCATGTGTGGATATTAGTCCCCTCAAGTTGATAGAACCACTCCAACTGTGTCCGAGATAAGCTTTCTTGGAAGAAGTGCACCCATAACTTCCTATCGATAGTGTGTGGTTGAATCTTGCTGACATAAGACCTCAGATACATCTTTGGACGGGAGACCCCGTCATACTTGGCGAAGGTAGGGACTTTGAATTTATGGGGAATGACCACCCCATGGACCAGACCTAAGTTTCCAAAGTCCAAACCAGACAGTGTTTGGATCTCTACAGCCTTAAGTCGGTGTTCGATTTGTTTATACTTATCATATATCGGTAGGTATTTCTCCTCGAAATACTCTTCGTTCTCAGTAGCTTGGTTATTTCCTCCCCCATCTCTAGTGCATCTAACCACCTCTTCTTGTTTGTCTTCATCCTCATAAGAGGCCTCTTCTATTTGAGCCAGTCGGGCAGGCTCCTTGAACCTTCTTCCCATGTTAAGGATGGCAACCCTCTTCTTAGTCTTGTTCTTGGTGACAAGGAGTGCCATCATTTCTTGCTGACCTTTGGCTAGGTTGAGGAGAGTATCTTGGAACTATGTATGTTGAGTCTGTAGATCTTTGACGATTTTCTCTAGAGCCATCTTATACTGAAATAAATAGTAAAAAGATGAGAAAAGTTATATCGGAAAACCTGCTTATGATATGATGCATGCTATGTGGATGCAATATTTTCAAGGACCTTAAGGAATTTAAATTTGCTTAGCTAAAAAGGAAACAAACACCACAATTGTATTAATGAGTTCAAAGATTACAAATTCCCCTTGGGCTTACAATGAAAAAAAGAAAAAAGGTCTCAAAGAGACAACAAAATAGACTCCTAAAACAAAAGACTCGAGTCTCCCATGGGCGCTTCCTCTTCGCTGCAATGTAGGCATTCAGGATTTGCTCCTCGTGGAGTTTCCTTGTAAGCTCCAACACTTTCTTCTCGTTTGCGTAGAATCGTGCTTCAAAGATGTTTCGTTCCCCCTTGAGTTGAATCCACGATCTCTGCAATTCTTTGAGGTCAGTAGGCATGTCCATATGGAGAATAGTATAAGAAGTTTCTCCCTCATAAACAGGTTCCACAGCTATTGGTAATATGGCAGGATATGGCATCATGAGGATTTGAGCCTGAGCTCGCACCCATTTGAGATAAGGCTCCAAAGGAATGGAATTCTTATGCCTTAAAGTCTTGCTATCAACCTTGTTCACCATGCCTCAAGCTCATACAAACCTTTGATGATAATCTTGGATATCTTTCTCATAGTCGAACATAATACCATGGATAAGTGCATCATAAGGACCATCTCTTTGAGCATAGCCAAATTGTCGTAGAGAAAGTGAAGGGTTATAAGTAATACCTCCCCTAGTGACCAAGAGTGGAACATTAGGGAACTCCCTACAACGGTCAATGATAGTAATGTCTTCCAGAGATCGGAAACACCAATGAATATCCGAATGAGAGAGTGACATCAACCTATGATACCACATAAATCCTTGTTCATTCTTGAATACTGATCTAGGAAGGTGAGAAATAAACCACCTATAGAGCAACATAATTCAACATATAAGAGCTCCTCGCTTCCTCATAGTGTAAGTGTGAAGACAAGGCAGAATGTCTCCAAGCAAAGTAGGCATGCGATTACGAGAAAGAAAAACCTTGACAGCATTCTCATCTTTGAGTTGGTCCGGATTAGAGAACAAAACCAAACCATAGACTAGAAGAGCCAAGACATCTTCAAAAGCTTGAAAATCCATATCTTCCCAAAATAATCGAGCCTTCTCTAACAGAAACTTCGCTAGAAAGCCCTCGACTCAACTCCTTATTTCCCAATTAGCTACAATGTCATATATCTTCAAATGTAAGGCCTTGGCAATAAATTAGAGCTTTGGAGTTTCCACTGAATCGGTGAATGGTATTTTATCAATCACAAGCACCCCTAATAGTTAAGAGAATTCTTCCAATATGGGAACCAATTGGTAATCAGGAAAGGTGAAGCAATGATGCATAGGATCAAAGAACTGAAAGAGCACACACATTATTTCTTCTTGAAATCTTGAGGTAGCCAAACTGAGACGTCGACCATATCTTTTGGTGAAGGGATAATCTTCAGGAACCCTTGATGCTAACTCTTTGAGTTAAGGAGGCACTTTTACGAAGTTGGCTCGAATGGTATTTCTACGAGCAAAAGCCATATCCTACAAAACAGAACAAAGGTAAATTCCTAGATCCTTGAAATAGTTAGTGAGAATGCTATGGCATGATGTCAAGATGTTTATGAACAAATAATCACAGAGAAAAAAGCACACAAGGCCTTAGGTTTAGGCTTACATGGGGTTTATAGGTAAGTACCCTCTGGAAGTTTAGTTGGTTTAACCTGTCCTAAAAGAAGTAATCGGATTCTAAGGAATTTCAATATCATTGATCTTTCTTCATCTGATATTATTTCAGCATAATCAATCTTTTCTTGCGGCCAAAATATCCCGAAAGTCCAATCTCAGTGAGTGTAGTATCGTGTATCAACGAATCTTCTATTTTGCACCAAAGCCGGCTATCTCACTACTTTTTAATGGCTGAGTTGTTCTACTAAGGTTCTATAGTCAGTTAGTGCTTCATGACACCACATAGCGGCCCCGTATTCTCCTTGATTTGACACAAGGGACACTGGTACCCACAAATGTGTCACACTAACGTAGTTATCGCTTCAACCATATTGGTCTACGCCATACAGTTTCCACGATCTATTGCTACTTACCTAAAATGCCCCCCAAATCCGAGTATAGGATTTTTACAAGTAATAAACCCAAGCATTACCCATAAATGTAAACCAAACAAGAAAAACAAAATAAAGCAAATAAAGGTGATCTAACTCTTAAGGTAACCCCACTTTTAGTTTACAAATTTCCCCAACAGAGTCGCTAGTTCTGTAATACGGTGGGAGAACTGACTTGGGTGTTTTGCGTTTTATCGCAATTGTTACGGATAGCAAGAGTCGCCATCGACTTTTCTTTTATCCAATAAAGGAAAGGTTGAAAAGAACATGAAATACCTTTTGGGATATTTTCTTGATTTCGGGGGGTAGGTTATGAAAAGGGAAGGTGTTAGCATCCTTTTCATCTGTAGTTATCTATGGGCTCTTAATTGCTATCTCACTTTAAAAATGCCTTGTATTTTGTGTAAGTTTGAAAGATGTTTTGAAGATGATGATTTTGTAATAATTCTCGTATCGTTGAGAATGTATAAAAAAATTTGTTTGGAAATATTTTGAAAATGCCTTAGTACGGCAAACTTTGCAATGATTCTCGTATCATTGAGAATGTATACAAAGTATTTGTTTTGAAAATATTTTTTTGAAAGAGAGTGTTTGAAAAGATGTTTGTTTTTTAAAGTGTGAGGTGTTAAAATTATTTTAGTTTGTGAGCAAGAAATTACGAACAATCTACCTACTCAAAAGTCTTTGTTCTTTTCCTCCTCCTTTAGATAGTGCTACTTTAGCATTATTTGGTAAGGAGCCTTATCATTGGATGTGAAGGTACATACGTGAGTCATCTTATAGTCATATAAGGAAACTTGTAAGATTTCTTAGCAATTTATCGTAAGGGACTAAGATCGTTTACCAAAGGCAGCGTCAAAGGATCATCGAGGGACTAAGATATTTTAATCGATGGCCTTTGCTAAAACATCCCACGTTCGAGAGACATGACTATTTTTATCCGAGGCTACAAGTGTGGGTTACCCTAGAGGTGTAAGTGTGCAAGGTGTTTTTTTCCAATTATTTTATCTTGAATAAGGGTTATCTAATGTTGATTTCAAGTCTTTCCATGTAAACCCTAATTACTAGCAATAATAAGGAAAGCCACAAATTGCGGAGTTTAAATGTCCTACGTTATTACAATATTTTTGGGGATGGGGATACAAATTTACAAATGGGGATGACAAGTAAAATAATTCCCTAATTACTATTACAAACCATTGAATATGAATTACAATACTATATAAAATGTAAAGGTGAAGGGGAGAAGAAATCAATTGTTTTTAGGGTTTTTTATGTAAAGATTTGGAGATTAGCCTAATTAAACTAATTAATTTAATTACAAGAAGAGTCAATTAATTATTTAACAAAGCCTAAAATCTAAATTAATCAAATTTAATAGGAAAATAAACATAAGTTTAAAGTAATTTTGTTTAGAAAATAGTATGAATGTTAGTTGTTAATTAAGAAAAATATTCTACAATAATAAAATTTAATTTGACAGAAATAAAACAAAATACTTAAATTAAAATATTTAATAAAAATATATGTTTTTGTATAAAAGTAAATAAAATGAATAGATTATAGAGAAAAAATAAAGTATATAAAAATGTTTGGCTGGGAGGTTGAAAAATAAAATGGGTGCGAAAAAGCAATTTTGGCAAGCCCAATATAAATCCTTTTTTTTAATTCAGAAAAAAGAAGAAAAAGTTTGTAATATAAAGAAACATTGGGCATGCGTTGTAGCAAGTAAAAGGGGGTGACGGAAAGGAAAAAATGGTGAGGCCCGAAGCCAGGGAGGCCCGCGCGTGCTATAACAAAACAAAGAACAAAAAAATGTTAGAAAAATAACAAAATGGGACACTTGGGCTCGAACCCAGGTTCCATAGGTGACAGACGCGCGTTAACCACTGGGATGGTGATACATCCGTTAACTTATGCACAACCAACATATTATGTTACAAACTCGCTCTTGATTATGTCATCTTCTTCTTCCTCGTGCCAGTTGCTTCAGCAACATTTTTGAATTTTTAAACTTGCTCATTTCTCAACCATTTCAGAAAGTGTAAACATCAAACTTGTTAGAAATTTCATCAAGATTTCAAATATGTAAATAACTTAAACTACGGATCAAAGATAAGCACGAATTTTGCTTGGTACCAAATTCTGACCTAATTTTTCAGAAAGTTCAAACTCAAAATCCGCATCACTCAGGCAACATAAATGAAATCTAAGGGCATGGTTAGCTTCAGGGCTATGATGTCTACATTATTTATTCCCAAAGTAACCATTAATGATGCTTGTAGAGAGAGTTCAAAGTTTGAAAAACTTACCTCAAAACTGAAAATCGTTTTTGATGATTGAGCACTCCTTGAGATGTTGTGATGATCTGGATGGATTCACTGAACCTCCAGGAAGCTAATGCAATGCTTACTTTGGATTGAGAGTGGTTGTATTATTATGGAGAAGTCAATATGAAGAGCTCAGCTTTTTGTTATGGAAGATGAGGAAGATGGTGTTACAATTGGGAAACAGGTGGGGGATGAGTTGTTTATGATGTATAGCTGCTTTGTGATTGATTTGGAGAGGAAACGCACAAGTGGATTGTGAGATGGAGGTTCAAGGTCATAAATGCCACAAAAATGGAGTTTTTGTGCAAGTTCTGATTTGAGGGAGTTTGGGAGAGTTTCAGGGCTTATCCATTCGTGTCTTTGACTTGTAAATAATTCCTCTATTTATAGGAAAATATTTGAGGAAAGATAACATCAGGTTTGTAAGTTATAGGGTTATGGCTACATGACTTGTCTTTGAAGCAAGCTTTGATAAACATTGTTCCAAGGTATGGTACAAGACTGTCTAGAGTGGTTAGAAGCTTTATACATGTTTATCTGACTTTGTATGTTGAGTATGTGCAGAGGGAACAAGTTAGAAGCTCAATACAAGTTGACTTTGTGATTAAAGCAACTTTTCAAGAATGGCAATGGTGTCTTTGTGCCATAATTGGAAAACTCATGTGGACAATGGCTCAATCACTTGGATCATACCTTAATAAATTGTGAAAACAATTAATTATGGAGTTATTTACAAGTTAGAAGCCTGCAAAGCAAGATTGTGCAGCATAGGTTTGAGATTTGATCAAGTGTTCATTAAGAAAATGACTTGTAATTCAAGAATGGATGCCCAACTTCTTGTCTTCAATTCTCTTAGCTCAAGCATTGTCTCTTCAAGTTCTGTAACATTTTGGAAAGCTTAAAACATTTTCTACAATCTTCATGTTGACCATTTTGACAAAATCAAATTGGAACTAGGTAAATATTTGTCTAGAAGTTAGGTTAAAAACCAGCCTAAACTTGTTGAAATTTTCACTAAGTGTTTTATGAAAAATGTCATGATTTCATGGGCTTGTATCTTCAAATATAAGAATTTTTTGGACATCAACCTTCTAATACAAAGTTGTATATTTCATCAAGATCTACAATTTTCATGTTGAAAGTTTTCCTTGAATCATCTTGCACCTTGGTGACAATTGTCATGAAGTAATGAATTTTTCAAGTATTAAAACACTTGAAATTTTCTAAGTCTTAGAAATTTTGACTTTTGATTGACTTTTTGACTTTTTGACTTTTTGACTTTATTGAATCTTGTGATCAAGTTTGATATTTTTGAATGTCTTGATGAATCTTAATTTTTGAAATTCAATGTTGATCAAAAAGGTCAAAGTTTGACTTTTTGTGTATTAGTTGACTTTTCATTAGTTGATCAAATTTCAACTATCAATCCAATGATCTTAAGAAATGATTTGAGCCATGAATAGTTCAACATGTTATGTTTGAGTCCTTGAGATTATTCCTCAAGCCATTAGGTCATGTACTAGGTCAAAAGTCAATGATCAGTCATTCTCAACCAAAACCCTAATTTTGACAATTTCGCCCCTTTGATGATTTAAGGGCTTTTCTTAAGGAATTGTGATCAACACTTGATAAATTGATGGATATTACTTCAAAATGTTGATGTTGGCCAAAAATTATGAAGTTTGACTGTATATTGACCACGGTTGACTTTTTATCCAATACAATTGATTTTTCAATTATCTGAGCAATTGACTGAGCAAATTTGTGGTGCAAGACTTGAAACTTGGTATGAGCAATCTTAGAGACCTATAATGAACCATGAAAGTAATTTTAGGCATCAAAAGTCCAATTGTCCTTGAGAAAACAAAACCTTAATTTAGAGGTTTGGTGCTTAAGAGGTGAGCTTATCTGATCAAACTGTTGGAACTTCATGAGCATTTAAGATCTTTTGTGAGAAATGTCTTGAGAATAGAGAGGGAAAATTTTGTGGTACAACAACAGCCAAGATCCAATGAGGTTGAGGAAATTGACCCAAGGTATGACCAATTATCATAAAGTCAGAACCAATCACAAAAAGGAAAGATAAAATATAATTAAAACAATTAAAAAAACAAATAAATTTTTTTAAATGGTTAATTAATGGATGAAATACACAAAGTGTATCAAAACACCAAACAAAAATCTCAAAAGATTACCAGAGGTCAATTATAAGTCAACAAGTGTTGACAAAAAATTTCACAATTTTCAGAAATCAGAAACTAATTTTTAAAAATACAAAATCAAGTGAAATAAACCAAAAATCTCAAAAAAATAGCATAGTCAGAAATAAAAATCAAATAAGGTCACTATAAGTTGTTAAAAAATCATTGGATCATTCCATAATTTTCTCAGGATTTTAAAAGTATTAAAAGTAACTTTAAACCAATTAAAATAAATCAAATAAACCAAAAATTATTTTAAAAAATAGAAAACATCAAAATAAAAATCTGAAAAAAATATTCACAAAGTCAGAAATAATTCAAAGTATTTTTGTGAATATTTTCATTGTTTTTGGACAAAAAATAAAGGAGTTATGAATTTATAAAGATAAAATGAATTTAAAAATAATTTTGTAAAATAAAATAAATCACAAATAACATGAAGCGTTAGATCCAATTTATTAAAACACGCTGGCACATTAAGTGGCTTAGAAGTGATGATGTATGGTTGTCAGGACTCAAAGCATGCGTAGGAGACACAAAAAAAGTCAAGTCAACGAAAACATTTCAATTGGCACGCCCTCATTGATTGAAGATGGTATGTTGGTCATCTACAACCTCCAAACGCCTGCAACTAGGGGAATATGAAATTCCTCAAACTATAAATTTACACTTTCATAATGATATCATTAGATGTGTCTATTCAAGACGATCTCAACCATATGCTCGTGAAATATTTATATAAAACACAACTTAGTCGATTTGGAAAACACCATACATGTTTTCAACTGAAAAATTCAAAAAACAGACCTATCAAATGGATCGATTAAAGAAAACCAACGATCCTATGAGAATCAGAGAACCATGAGCTACATCATGACAACAAGTTTGAGATAATTTGGTGAAGAATTCTACCTGAACGAAGTAGAGAATATTTGTGTTAAACTCTGACTTGGTGAGCTTGATTTGAGGCACGATTCTTCTTGCTAAAGGTTTAGTCAGCTTCAATGAAGCTAACTCTCATGAGCTTTTGGATGTTTGGAGGGTGAAAAGAAGAAAACAAAATTCAAGCTCAAGAGTTCAAACTAGATCTTAGCAGGGCTCAATTGCATATCAAAATCTTATCAAAGTGAGTGGAATATGATCCTTATTTATAGCTTAAATGAATGGTAAGCTCAAGCGTGTGAGATGATGAGAAATTGAGGGAATTCGTGTAAGCCTGGTTCATGGAAAAAGTGTGACTTCACATGACCAAAACTCAAGCCAATCGTGTGTTTCAATTATCAAAATATCTTTTGGAATGTTGCTAAACATGATTAGGCACAAAATGAAACCTTAAATTGGCTTATAACTTGAATTAGAAATGTTTAAAATTCTGATCATGGCAAAAAACTCAGGTTCAAACGACCATATTTAAATCCATGGGGCATGCTCTATAAGAGGGTTTATGATCTTATTCTTTTTGCAATGCAAAGACTTTCTCATAAACTTTTCAATGTGCCGAGAAAGTTTCCATTTGGACATTTTAGCACAAAGTTATGTCTCTTTGAAATTAGGAAAAACTCACTAAAATTTATACTTAGAAAATTTTCTAAGTATAGAATCTCAAAATGACCTATAATGTTTGCAAAGTTACATGACCTTCCACTCCAATTTAGCTCTTGATCATTGAAGATGAAATGAAGTACACTCCTGAAAGAGAACCATGGTTTTTAGATCATCCAAAATGTTAAAATTGAGCAAGTTATGGCCTTAGGAAGTTGATGTAAGTTGCTTGAAAATTCCATGGATGACCTATAATGTTTTGCAAACTTACATGGTCTTCCACTCAAAATTAGATCTTGATCATTGAAGAGGAATTGAAGAATACCCTTTGAAGATAACTATGGTTTTGGTATCACCTCAAAATCTAAAAAATTGAGCAAGTTATGTTCTTGAGAAGTCAAGTAAAAAATTTCAATGGTTTCTCAAAGGACTTGTAATCTTTTCAAACATTTGATGATTCTCCAAGCATAATTGGCTCTTGTCATGTGAAGTGAAATTGTTGTATATACTAAGAAGAGTCCATATAAAAAAGAACCACTTCAAAATATTTAAAATTGAGAGATTTATGCACTTATGGCCATAGAATCAAGAACTTGTCAAATTAGGTCAAACCACTTGAATCAACTTTGCATCTTTTAAGCTTTTTCTTGAAATCTAAATCATGATGAATCACATATGACCTTGAGATGATATTGTCTTGAAGTACACTTGATGATAATGCTCATAGTCTAATGAAACTTATGGAAGAAGACATGGAAATAAACACATGAATCTATGAAGTTCCTTGATGAAGAGCTCTAATAGTTATAATCATCTCATCAGGAATCTTGTTGAAGGCAAGGCTGTTACTCTGGAGCATGTAGAAACTAAGGGACAACTGAATGGTATGTTTACTAAAGCCTTATATGTAAATAAATTTAAGAACATAAGTAGTGGGTTATGAACTTGCTCTATTAAGGAGTTATAGAAATTACAAATATGGAGGAATGCAATAGGTAATGTATCTTTCCTCTATTTTCTGATGCAACAGATACTGCAACACTCCTAAAACATGTGACAGCTATTGTTAAAGAATGGAACAAAAGATCTCTGCAAGGTCAAAAGGCTGGTTTGAAGAAGACATGTTTTGAGTTGGTGGCAAGGGAGTTCAGTGCCAACACTCTTAAAACATGTGACAACAACAAGAAATGCTGAAGGATTTTTGACAGGGGGAAAAGGTGGAAGTCCACCTGAAGATGATCATGAAATGTTTGTTTCCATATGTTATTATGTGTTTCCAATGCTACTTTGTACTTCTATCTGTTGATTTTTCTTGTTTGCTTGTGTGCTTCTAACGTTATTGTACATTTACTCTAATTTTTGTCAATTTTTGGCTAAAAAGGGGGACTAAAGTGTTAGTGAAGTATTAGTGAAGCTTGTTTGTCCTGATGTTGATGTCATGTCAAATGTCTTGATATGTTGATTAACATTGTGATAGGATTGTACTACTGCTCAGAGGGAGTAGTCTTTATTGTTGCTTTCTATGTATGCAATTGTTTAAGGGGAGAATGATTGTCTGTCATGCTTGTTGCTAGTGCTTAAGTGAATTTACTTATGTTGCTAATACTGATATGTGTGTGCATGATTCCATACCAAAGATCCTAACATCTTGTCTGAAGTATTTTTTAGAGAACTCTGGTTACTTTGGTTCTCTTAGTTTTCTATTTATTGGGCTTATTTTTCTTCTATTGTATGTGCCTCTTATGTATGAACTTGGACAATTCATATTTGGGTTGTTTGGATATTCCCTTGAGAGTGAGTATTGGTTATGTATGACAGGGGGAGTAACAGTCATATCGGAAGTTGTTGAGCACTGTGCTATGATGTTGGTTTTATTGTGTTGTGTTAGAGTTATTTTTGGATGTGTTGATGTGATGTCAGACCACATGTCTTGACATCTGATCTTTGGAGATTTCTGGAGTTTGAAGAAGAGTTGTGTGTGAGGTTAGGTCTCTCTGTACTACATTTATCTCTGATGTTTTGTGTTTGTAGTTTGTACAAAGTTTACATGTATTTCATGTAGCTTGTGTTATGTTATTTTTGTGGTTTTATTTCTCTTCTCCGGGGTTATTATGCAAAGGTTATTTTAGCCAAAATTTTCCAAAGAGTAGATTGTTAGGTCTGTGATTTTATGATTGGAAACAATTTTGATAAAAACATGTTTCATTTGGAAAAATATGTATCACAGCCAGATGTTGAGCAAGATGTTGTGACATCTTGAACAACTGTCATACCAAGTGATGCTGCCTCCAAATGTTGTGACATCTTTGCCAACTAATATAGTAGATTTTGTTGTTACTTTCTTGACATATTTGATTTGATTTTATGGGGTTCTCTTGGGAACATCTCACTTATTTGTGCATGTCAAGAAGATTTTATTTGGAACAATTGATTTCATCTCCAGTTGTACATTAGTTTATAAAATTGGATGTTGAGACAATTTAGGAAACTTATGTTATTTTGTTCCAATATTTAAGGAGATTTTTCTGCATAATTAATGCAACCATCAGCTACTAAATCTATAACAAATTAGGCAGAGAATTCAAAGCCCATGAACAAATGAGGTCTTTAAAAGGAAAAACCTAAACCTAATGAAAGGTGTGAAAAATAAGGAGAAGTTAGTTTACAAGAGTCTTAGGGTTTTGGAGTCTTTTTAGAGTAATATGTTTTGTGTATGTCACTCATGTATTATGTTGATACATAGAGTTTGACTGATTGTTCATTGTTTATTGTCAATCACTCAGGAGCTTTTAAGCAAAGAGTGGATTTTGTGTAATTGAAAGTGTGATCTTCTGTTTTTGGTCTTTTGTTATTGTCACTGAGGTGACTGTGGGAAGTGAGAAGGGTTCTAATATCTAGGAGGTTCCTAGTTAGAAGTTTCATAAGGTAGTGATTAGGTGATAAGTTGTAAACTAGGGTTGTTTAGTTTTGAACTAACATTATCATATTAGATTTCCTTCCTGACTTGGATGCCCCCATAGTAGCTGACGTTGCACTGAACTGAGTTAACAATTGATTGTAATATTTTACCTTCTGCATTTTAATTCTGTATAATTTATTGTTTGGCAAAATTATTCTGTCAGCAGACGATATCTTAACATATGTCTGAATATTGTGTTTGGTGTTGGGACATCAGTCTTAACATCTATATTGAAAATGTCATAATTTCAAATGTATTTATTTGATTTCTTTGATCTCTCAAATTCAAATTCAAATTCAAAAATCCATTTCTAAATCCATATAGTCATAGAAAAAAACAAAGAGTGAAAGCAGTAAAAACAAGGTAGAAATAAAGATTATTTATAAAAAAATATAGAAATAAATATGATTGAAGTGAATTTAAAGTCAAAAGATCATAGTGATTTTTTCAATTCATCACAATTTATTTCCTTTTTATTTTCATTTATACCTATTTTTTTTATGGGAAAAGATCAATTCATTTCATTAATAATATTTTCATTTATCCCTCTAAATATCAGTTGGGTTAGGGCTATCTCTCATATTTATTTTCATTTATGTTCATTTCCAATTTGTTAGGTCATTGATTTTTTTTTTTTAATTTGGATTTGATTTTGAGACAGTATTTTAACAATGGATCATGCTAACGAGTACCATGGAACATTTTTTAAGGATTACAAATAAAGAAAATATTATATTTAATATAAGTCTTTTAAAGAAAAACATATCCTTTATTGTTTAGAAAGGTCAATTATTTTAATTTTCAACTAGTCGATAACCCGTGCTGTCGCACGGGGCCGGTCGAGAATTCATAAAACGTGGAACTAATGTTGTCATGTAACAGTAAATTCGTTTTTATGTAATTCAATAAAAGTTCATCTAATTCGGCCAAATTTAGTGTATCAAACTTATTTGACAACATTAAAAAATGTAAACTGAAATCATGATTGTGTAACAAAATAAGAAACTGTGATGACTCTTCAAAATAAGAAACTATCACGAGTCTTCAGATACAACGCAACCAGCTTGGAAACGATGTTTTCAACTTTTTGACCTGCACAATAAATTATGCAAAAATTAGACAGCATTTACGGAAACAATTTATATTAAAGAAAATATTTGTTATTATGTACTTACCGATCAACAAAGAGATTGGAAAACTTCTTTGTATACAACATTTGTAGTGATAGATGTTGATACATTCATACTATCATGTATTAAGATCTTCAGACCACTTTTGCTTGTAACTCTTGAAATGGCTACATACAACTGGCCATGACTGAATACAGGAGTAGGCAAATACAATCCAACTGTATCAAGTGATTGGCCTTGAGACTTATTAATTGTCATTGCGTACGACACAATAATTGGGAACTGTCTCCTAATCAACTTAAATGGCCACGGTGACTCGGAAGGTGACATAGACATTCGAGGGATGTAAAAGATGTTACCAACATTCTTACCAGACATGATCTTTGCCTCAATAACGTGATTTGCCAACCTTGTAACAATTAGTCTAGTTCCGTTACACAAACCATCGTTTTGGTCCAAATTCCTAATAAGCATTATTGGTGTACCAACCTTTAATCTGAGTTTGTGATTTGGGACACCTGAAGTCCTAAGCTTGCTAAGAAATTCTGGAGTAAGACATTCATAGGCTTCGGTGTAACTTGAATCAGTTCTATCAATCGAATCAAAACTCAAATACTCTTTGTCCTCACCTAAGAAATGGGAAAACGCGAATCAATCCATAATGTTTTTTCAAGAATAATTTAATAACGAAACATCTACACGAAAATAAACATCAAAAGAAAAAATAGTTTACCCGGTATCATGTCTAACACGTAATGATTAATTTTATCAACAACTTTAATGGTTGAAGCAAGTATTGCTTTTCCTTGTAGAAATTCTACATTTTGAAAGTCGGCAAGCAAATTTGGGTATGTGCTTTCAACTATAGCTCTTATTGGATTCTCAATATTGGAAATTAACAAATCCGGAGGAATTTCTATATCAGCTAATCCATCGTTAGGTTCACATATTTTACCGTCGCCAACATTTAATATCCATTTAGAGAATTCTGCAAGTTCATCAGAAGTTGTATCGTCCCTCCCATTCTTTAGTCTCATGTTTTTGGTTAGTGTTAAGACTTGGAAATAGTCCCACACATAAGAAGAACAAATGGAAGCATGAACAATATCAGAACGGCCTGCACTTGGAACAACTGGAAGTATCTGTCGAAAATCTCCTCCAAATATAACTACCTTGCCACCAAAAATTGTATTTGCAAAACCCTTATCGCTCATGACATCCTTAAGGGTCTTATCCAAGGCCTCAAAACAATTCTTATGAGCCATGGGTGCTTCGTCCCATATTATGACATAAGTAGCTTCGAATAACTGTGAATGCTCAGAGTCTTTGTCAACATTGCAAGTAGAGTTGTCAAGCATTGAAATGGGAATTTTGAACTTCGAATGGGCTGTTCTACCACCTGGAAATAATAAGGAAGCTATGCCACTTGAAGCAACATCCAGAACAATTTTTTTATCTGAACGAAGTGCACTTGATAATGTCCTCCACATAAACGTTTTACCGGTTCCGCCGTATCCATGTAAAAAAAACACCCCCGCCGTTTTGTTTCTTGACGGCGTCCATTATGGTTTCAAAGATTGCACGTTGCTCATCTTGACGTTCAAATGAAAAGAATCAATACAACAGTAGTTTAATGAAAACATCGATGATTTGAAAAATGAGGAAATACCTGTTAGAGATGTAAATAGATTCTGGAAGTTTTGTCGCTCTAAATCAGCATCGTAATCACGTTCATCAAAAATCAGTCTATTGCCGACATGTCGCGTTATATACAAATCTGGAAACGGCATATCTTTGAATTCACGCAAGCTTCTTCTATTTGATTGCATCATATTCTCAATCTCAATTAATGTGAGGTTTGTCAGTTCTGCAGTTGACAATTGCATGTCTTCCAACACAAATACAAACCAAAATAAAATATAACTATTATGTACAATAGAAATCACAGTGTTGATGAAGATAGACATGCAAAAGGATCGTTAACCTTAAAATGGCAGTATCATGTGTTAGAACAATGTTTGAATCTACTACCCTATATTTAAGTTTTGATGATAACAAAGTGAAAAGATATAGTATTTATAAGTTTCATGAATGAACTATCTGCTGCCTAAAATTATTATGTTCTGACTTGCAGATACGCTGATTGAAATAAGCAAGATCACATCTATTCAGCATCAGAACTTGATTTCAGACACCAGCATCAGAAGTTGCTACATCAGAACGTCAAAATCAGATGATCAACTCACGTACATGCTGAAGCTTGATGAACAGAACTGCGCTCAAACACTCTGATACAGAAACACAATAGTTCATCAGCAGCGAAGCAGAATCAGAATGAGCCAAGCCAGAACGTGCATTAAGGAAGCAACGGTACTGTGCATTGAAAGTTAATTAATTCCAACGGCCTCATTCCAGACAAGATCTGCTCAAAAAGGAAAGCTTGTTATTAGCATTGAATCAAGAATATTGCATCCAACGTTCATCATCTCAAGTGCTATATAAACAAGGCTTTGAAGATTAAAATGGTTAATGCTCTCCAAATCTCTACACGCACAAAAGCTGAACCATAATCTTCGTTCTACCAGTTTTGCTAAACCACACACTCTGATATTCCATTACCGTTTAGCAATCTAGTTTCTAAGCTTCATTTTGTGTATACATCACAGTTGTGATACAGTTTTGTAGAAAACATCCACACACATAGTTTTATCTCCTTGTAAGAAAGTGTTGCCTTGACAAACCGGGTTATGGTTTGAATCAAGAAGGCTTTAGCAGTTGTTAAAGCAGTCTGTAATATTCAGTTGAATATAGTGGATTAAGACCTCGTTGGAGAGAGGCGAAATCACCTTGACGGGTGGACTGGAGTAGTTTGAGATCAAACGAACCAGGATAAAAATATCTTGTCAATTGCTTTAGATTTCAGTTTTACAATTCAACCCCCCCCCCCTTCTTGTGTTTTTCACCACTTCAATTGGCATCAGAGCGCCTGGTTCTGAGCTAAAACACTTAACCGTGTCAGTACAAGATCCAGCGTCAGAAAAACACAATGGCAGGAAACAATTCTCACATCAGCAATGACAACAATGAGGACAGAGACAGATTCAGTGGCAAACCTCCAGTCTTTGATGGAGAAAACTTTGATTACTGGAAAGACAGAATTGAAAGCTTCTTTCTAGCACATGATGCTGATCTGTGGGATATGGTGACAGATGGATACACGCACCCTGTGAATGCAAGTGGTCAGAAGATTGATAGAAAATCAATGTCTGATCAACAAAAGCGTGACTTCAAGAATCACCACAAGGCCAGAACCATCCTCCTCAGTGCCATCTCCTATACTGAGTATGAAAAGATCTCCAACAGAGACACAGCAAAGAATATTTTTGATTCTCTCAGAATGACGCATGAGGGCAACGTTCAAGTCAAAGAAACAAAAGCTCTGGCGCTCATTCAGAAGTATGAGGCGTTCAAAATGGAAGAATCTGAATCCATTGAAACTATGTTCTCTAGATTCCAGATTCTGGTAGCTGGTCTCAAAGTTCTGGACAAAGGATACTCTACTGCTGACCATGTCAAGAAAATCATCAGAAGTTTACCCAAGTAGTGGAGGCCTATGGTTACTGCTCTGAAGCTAGCTAAAGATCTCAACAAAATCACTCTGGAGGAACTTATAAGCTCCCTCAGAAGTCATGAGATAGAGCTAGAAGCTGATGAGCCTCAGAAGCAAGGTAAGCCTTTAGCATTAAAATCTAACAGAAAATTTGAGTCTAAAGTTTTGCAGGCAGTTGAAGAAACATCTGATGGATCCTCATCAGAAGAAGACGAACTTTCCCTTCTCTCCAGAAGAGTAAATCAACTATGGAAGCAAAGACAAAGGAAGTTCAGGAATCCCAGAAGATCTGATCAGAACGAGTCTTCTTCCAGATACAGAAGGACAGATTCTTCCTCTGGATACAGAAGATCTGAAGGCTCCTCCAGTAGCAAAAAGCCAAACACAAAAGACATCATCTGCTATGAGTGCAATGAGCAAGGACACTACAAGAGTGACTGCCCAAAGCTTCAGAGGGAAAACCCCAAAAAGAAGTTTGGAAGAGAGAAGAAGAAAAGTCTCATGGCTACATGGGATGACTCTGACTCGTCTGAAGCTGACTCAGAATCAGATGATGAAAGGGCAAACATAGCTCTCATGGCAAACATTTCAGAAGATAGTGAAGCTTCTGAATCAGACTCAGAATCAACCACAGAAGAGGTATTTCCTAACTTCGCTGTTAACTTTACAAAGGCTGAACTTGCTGAAAGCCTTAATGAGATTCTGGAACATTATCAGCAGATTAGAGCTAAATTCAGAGACCTGAAAAGGAATCTTGAATCTGACTCTAATAAGTCTGAGAGTCTCAAATTGGAAAATTCTGAGCTGAGAGATAAGATTTCAAAATTAGAAAACACTTTACAAAACTCTCAGAAGGAACCAATTTCTGAAACTCCCAGCAACGCTGATGAGATCATCAAGGAGTATGATCACAGTTTCCAGAAGTTCCTAGCTAAAAGCATAGATAGAAGCAGAATGGCTTCAATGATCTATGGAGTTAGCAGAAACGGCAGGAAAGGAATAGGATACCAAGGTAAGGTTCCTACACCAAAGAATGTCATGGACTTAACCATTAAACACACTCCTTTAAATTCACACTTTGTGTATGGTCACACACATGATATCAAATATACTAGCAGTAAGCACTCTGTGAAACCGAAATTCAACCAGAGTTTTGGTAAAACTAACAAGTCAGGACCCAAGAAAATCTGGGTACCTAAGGATAAAATAATACATGTTGCAGATATCTTTAGCAGCAAGTCAGAAACACCAGTCATGGTACCTGGACTCTGGCTGCTCACGACACATGACGGGAAGAAGGCATATGTTCCAAAACCTGGAACTTAAGCCTGGAGGCCACGTTGGCTTTGGAGGCAATCAGAGGGGAAAGATAATTGGCTCTGGAACTGTAGGTAATGGAAATCTTCCCTCTATTAATAATGTCCTGCTAGTAGATGGATTGATGCATAATCTGTTATCCATAAGTCAATTAAGTGATAACGGTTATGATATAATCTTTAATCAAAAATCATGTAAAGCTGTTAGTCAGAAAGATGGGACTATCCTGTTTAATGGAAAGAGGAAAAACAACATTTACAAAATCAAACTTTCTGAACTAAAGAGTCAGAATGTAAAATGTCTTCTGTCTGTTAACAACGAGCAGTGGATCTGGCACAGAAGATTGGGGCATGTTAGTATGAGAAGAATATCTCAGATTAACAAACTCAATCTGGTCAGAGGACTTCCTAATTTGAAGTTCAATTCAGATGCTCTGTGTGAAGCATGTCAGAAAGGCAAATTTGCAAAACCTTCTTTTAAATCCAAAAATGTTGTTTCTACCTCTAAGCCATTAGAACTTCTGCACATTGACTTATTTGGACCAGTTAAAACTGCTTCAGTCAGTGGTAAGAAGTATGGGTTAGTAATCGTAGATGACTATAGCAGATGGACATGGGTAAAGTTCTTAAGACACAAGGACGAGTCACACTCTGTGTTTGTTACTTTCTGTAACCAAGTTCAGAATGAAAAGGATCTTAGAATCGTTAAAGTCAGAAGTGATCATGGTGGAGAATTTGAAAATAAAGATTTTGAGTCATTCTTTAATGACAGAGGCATTCTGCATGATTTCTCTTGTCCTAGAACTCCCCAACAAAATGGAGTTGTAGAACGAAAGAACAGAACATTGCAAGAAATGGCCAGAACCATGATCAATGAGACAAACGTTGCTAAGACTTTCTGGGCAGAGGCAATAAACACAGCGTGCTACATTCAGAATAGAATCTCAATAAGACCTATTCTGGAAAAGACTCCATATGAATTGTGGAAGAACAGAAAGCCCAACATTTCATATTTTCATCCATTTGGATGTACTTGCTTTATATTAAATACAAAGAATTATTTGAACAAGTTTGACTCTAAGGCACAGAAGTGTATTATGTTAGGATACTCTGAACGCTCAAGAGGGTACAGAGTATACAATACAGAAACACAGATTGTGGAAGAATCAATCAGTGTTTGTTTTGATGACAAGCTTGACTCTGAAAAGTCAAAGCAGAATGAATTTTTTGCAGGTATAGAAATTGAATTTGCAGGTTCTGAAGACAAGTCATCAGAAGCTCTCAACACAGACATTCCTTCAACGTCTGAAAGGAGCACTGCTAGAAATCCTACAACAGCTGCTGATCAACCTCAGAAGAGATTACCCAGAAGCAGCTTGAATCACCCAGAAGAGACTATCCTAGGAAGAAAGGAAGATCCAATCAGAACAAGAGCAAGCTTCAGAAACTCCGAAGAAACTCTTATGGGATTGGTGTCTCTGATTGAACCTTCTTCTATTGATGAAGCACTTCTGGATAATGACTGGATTCTGGCAATGCAAGAAGAGCTGAATCAATTCACCAGAAACGACGTATGGGATCTCGTTCCCAGACCAAAAGGATTCAACGTCATTGGAACAAGATGGGTGTTCAGAAACAAGCTAAATGAACAAGGTGAAGTCATCAGAAACAAGGCACGACTGGTTGCACAAGGTTATAGTCAGCAAGAGGGGATAGATTATACAGAAACCTTTGCCCCAGTCGCCAGGTTAGAATCTATCAGACTTTTAATTTCATTTGCTGTTAATAGAGGCATCACTCTGTATCAGATGGATGTCAAAAGTGCATTCTTAAATGGTTATATAGAAGAAGAAGTTTATGTTCACCAACCCCCAGGTTTTGAAAATACAAAACATCCAGAACATGTTTTCAAACTAAAGAAGTCACTGTATGGTCTGAAACAAGCTCCCAGAGCTTGGTATGAAAGGCTAAGTAACTTTCTGCTTGAAAATGAATTCACCAGAGGGAAAGTGGACACTACTCTATTCTGTAAATCAGTTAAGAGTGACATCTTAGTCTGTCAAATCTATGTTGATGATATCATTTTTGGTTCTACTAATCCTTCTCTTGGAAGAAAATTTGCTAAGTGTATGCAGGCAGAATTTGAGATGAGCCTCATGGGGGAACTGAAATTCTTTCTAGGAATTCAGATCAATCAAACTCCAGAAGGAACTTACATTCATCAGAGCAAATACATCAGAGATCTTCTGAAGAAATTTGACCTCTCAGAATGTAAGCCATCAAAGATTCCAATGCATCCCACGTGCATTCTGGAAAGAGAAGAGGTAAGCAAAAGTGTAGAACAGAAAGTCTACAGAGGTATGATTGGTTCTCTCCTCTATCTGACCGCTTCAAGACCTGACATATTATTCAGTGTTTGTATCTGTGCTAGATTCCAATCAGATCCTAGAGAATCTCACTTAACAGCTGTTAAGCGAATTTTCAAGTATCTGAAAGGTACTACTAATCTGGGTTTGTTTTATAGAAAATCTAGTGATTACAGCTTAGTAGGCTACTGTGATGCTGATTTTGCTGGAGACAGAGTGGAACATAAAAGTACTTCTGGAAGCTGCCAGTTTCTGGGAGAAAATCTGATCTCTTGGTCCAGCAAAAGGCAATCAACAATTGCTCTGTCAACAGCAGAAGCTGAGTACATAGCAGCAGCAGGATGTAGCACACAAATGCTCTGGATGAAAAGTCAGCTTGAAGACTTCCAGATTTTTGAGAGTAACATTCCTATACTTTGTGATAATACTTCTGCTATTTGCTTAAGTAAGAATCCTATTTTACATTCTAGAGCTAAGCATATAGAAATAAAGCATCATTTCATTAGGGACTATATTCAGAAAGGTATTTTGAACTTAAAATTTATAGATACAGACCATCAATGGGCTGATATCTTTACTAAACCCCTTTCAGAAGATAGGTTTAATTTCATTCTGAAACATCTCAGCATGAAAGTGTGCCCAGAGTGAAAATGTTTTAATTCCATATATTTACTTTCAGAATGTAATTATTTTACTGTGAACTTCTGATCAATCTCCTTTCAGAAAGATAGAACATGCATATTGTATCAGATGCAAGTCTAAAGATCTGAGAGTCTAATCTCAAAGACAGACGTGCTGATCACTACATCAAACAAGTGTCATCCAATCATCAACATATCTCTGAAGCAGAACGCGTGCACGCTTCTGAGAAGGCAAAGCGCTGATTGGGTGCATTGAGACACATGTCTGGTAACCGTTTTTAAGTATCTTTCTCAAATCCCCCAAAATCAGCAAGCATTTAATGAAAAGTAATCATGCTTTTAAATGGCAATCATGATTTTTCTCTCTCTTAAAAACGTTTATCTTTTCAAAATAGTTTTGAAAACTCTATTTAAGCACATTAATCTCTCATTTATTCTTTACGCTTTCTCACCATCACTCAAGCATTTTCTGCATATTTCTGAGTTCATCTCTTGCAAACCTTTTTCCTCAATTCATTCTCAAAACCCTTTTTGTGTGAACATGGCAACCTCCAGTAGCGTTTCTGCAGGTAATCAGAAGAAAGCAACTTCTGAGCAATATCAAGTGCCACTCAGAACTCTCCTCACTCCGGTGAAGAACCTTGAAGTGCTCTCTGAGTTAATCATTGACTTTGAAAGCTTGAAGGAGAATGGTTTTGACCTAACTGAAGAAATTAGGGCTCAAAAGTGGGAAAGGTATTTCGATAGGTTGGTTGGACCAACATTCCCAGCGCTGGTCAAGGAATTTTGGATTCACGCCAAGGTTTCAAAACATCTAGTCATCTCCTCTTTCATGGGGAAGAAGATTGTGATTTCTGAAGATCTCATTGCAAGGCTAATCGGTCAAAGTGGTGGTGGCGTCCGTTGTGTGGACATGGCTGAAAGATGTGCTGATACAGGTGTGGTAGCTAACAGGATTTTCACTCTTGGGATGCCCAGCAGCAAGATTAAAGATCTGAAGGATCATTGCAGAGTATGGGCTAAGATTGTTCTGGGGTGCTTCAACCACAGGAAACCAACAAGTTCTCCTGATTATATAAATGTGGATCAGCAGTTTCTGATCTACTTTATTGATCAGAAGATAAAGATCAATCTGGCTCACTTCCTGTTCAACCATCTCAAAACCAGTGTGAAAGAAACAAGGGAAGAAGAAAGAACCAAGAGGGACTGGATACCGTTTGGAAGGCTAATATCAGATATTCTGACAGAGAATAGGCTGATTGAACATCTGATAGAAGCTCAGGAGCTGAGCACTATTGAACCAACAATTGGGAAACCTCTGAACGCAAAGAATCTGAAAAAGATGAAGTTGATAGAAAATATTCAGAAGGAACCCAGAGCTACTTCCACTGCTGATATCTCCAGCAGAAGAGTGCCTCTGAGTGATTTTCCGATATTTTCTGAAATGGAATCCAAACCAGAGATGTTTCTCAGATACCCAGATGCGTACAAGGCAGATGATACAGATCCAAAGCTGAATATCAGAGATCTGCGTCAACCCCAACCAGAAGTGACTCTGAAGAAGACAAAGAAGAGGAAAGCGCCATCAGAAGGATCATCTCAGCAGACTCCAAAGAAAAGAGGTATTTCATCTGCTGCCCCTATTTCAAATTCTTTTACTATTCCAGCATCTATTCCTCCTCAAACCTCTCATAGAATATCAATTCCCATCCCTACCATTGATGAAACCATACAAGAAGAAGACCCTTCTGAGGCATTAAAACTCAGAAGACCTAGAACCAAACAACCCAAACAACCAACAATTTCAACAACAACAGCACTTGACCAAGTGCTGGCTGATATTGAGCGTCAACATGCCTCTGCTTAACCAAACTCTGAACCACAAAATGTTCCTCCTCCACAACCAGAACAACAACAACAATCAGAACTAGAACAACAACAACCACTCTCAGAAGAACCTCTGATCCCTGAACAATCAGAGATTCCACCTCCCTCTCCCCAACCAGAAATTAATCCACCTTCACCACTTCAATCTGACCCTCACTCACCTCAACCATCACCGCTGGCAATTCAGTTGCCATGTGGAACCACTGTTATCATGCCCCAGTTACCATCTTCATCAGAATCGACACCACCAAAGACTCCCAAAACACCACCCACTCCAATCGAAATATCTGACTCTGATACCCCTTCTCCAAAACAAACAGCTGCTCAGAAAACCTCTGAAAACCCCAGCAGGACCTTCATTGACTTAACCAGTCTTGACCGTCTTGCTGATCTAAAACACAAAATTGCCATCCCAAAACCAAAGCAACCAGATGTTGGCTCTGGTATTTTGAATTTTGAAACAGGTGTGCTGCAATGGATTGCTTCTTTGAAGCAAGTCTGTCCTGGGATGATTGACCCAGCTGCTTCTGATCAGCTCTGGTCACAGTTCAGATTTTGGGTACGTGCTGAAGCCCTCAAGTTGCAGGATATCAACTATGAGCAGGCACAACAAAATTTCAGCAAACTTCTGAATGAAGTTGGAAGTATGCTTCTGAAAGAGGACGTGCTCCCTCTGGACAGTGTACCTTGGTCTGAGAAACAGCAAGCTGCAAAGGTGCAACCATCAGAAGAAGACAAGACTATTCAGGCTGAAAGTCAAGCAGATGATGTTGCTGAAAGTTCTGAGAAGCCTCCTCCTTCTGATGCTTCTCAAGCTGCCTTGGACAGGCAGACTCTGGAAGAACTAAGGCTGAATGACATACGTCTGCAGCAGCGGATGGATGAAAACAATCAGAAGATGAAAGCAAGAATGGATGTGCAGGACAGCAAGATTGACACTGTTGTCAGCATGGTGCATAAACAAAATGAAACTTCTGAAAAGATTCAAGCCTTGCTGGAGAGCCTGTTCACACGCTTGCCTCCTCAACCTTAAATCTGTTTTCATGCATGACCTTTTTCATGTTTTCTTGATTTTCTGATGTACTGTTTTGATTAAGTTTTGTAATATTTTCTTGTTTTGATTCTGAACTATTTTAATATGATTAGTTTTTCTGATCTTACTTATTTTAGCACATCACCAACACTTTTTGATTGCTGACAAAAAGGGGGAGAACAAGAATGATATTTAAATCAATAACGGGCCAACTAGACAGAAATTCTCAAACATTCTAACTCTATTACTTGAAATGTTTTTTCTGTTTTGTTTAAAGTCTACAGGCACAAGGAAGCTCCTGGACACTCTGAAGACTAGAAGCTCTGATCAATATGAAGTTGCTCTGATCAATATGAAGTTCTGATCCAAAGCAAAGCTCTGACAAGAAAAGCTCTGAAGCTCTGCTCTGACATAAAGCTTCTGATAAGTCAAAGACTCTGATAATCTGATGTTCAAAGAAAGAAAAAGATCTGATCCTGAAGAACACGTATAATCAAAGGGAAGTAATCAACTCAGGGGGAGTATCTCTTAACTCTGACTTCTCCGTACTTCTTACTCTGATACATTTTCCAGATACCTTTTCACGTTATTTTCATTTAAAATATCTAGTTTTTGTCATCATCAAAAAGGGGGAGATTGTTAGAACAATGTTTGAATCTACTACCCTATATTTAAGTTTTGATGATAACAAAGTGAAAAGATATAGTATTTATAAGTTTCATGAATGAACTATCTGCTGCCTAAAATTATTATGTTCTGACTTGCAGATACGCTGATTGAAATAAGCAAGATCACATCTATTCAGCATCAGAACTTGATTTCAGACACCAGCATCAGAAGTTGCTACATCAGAACGTCAAAATCAGATGATCAACTCACGTACATGCTGAAGCTTGATGAACAGAACTGCGCTCAAACACTCTGATACAGAAACACAATAGTTCATCAGCAGCGAAGCAGAATCAGAATGAGCCAAGCCAGAACGTGCATTAAGGAAGCAACGGTACTGTGCATTGAAAGTTAATTAATTCCAACGGCCTCATTCCAGACAAGATCTGCTCAAAAAGGAAAGCTTTTTATTAGCATTGAATCAAGAATATTGCATCCAACGTTCATCATCTCAAGTGCTATATAAACAAGGCTTTGAATATTAAAATGGTTAATGCTCTCCAAATCTCTACACGCACAAAAGCTGAACCATAATCTTCGTTCTACCAGTTTTGCTAAACCACACACTCTGATATTCCATTACCATTTAGCAATCTAGTTTCTAAGCTTCATTTTGTGTATACATCACAGTTGTGATACAGTTTTGTAGAAAACATCCACACACATAGTTTTATCTCCTTGTAAGAAAGTGTTGCCTTGACAAACCGGGTTGTGGTTTGAATCAAGAAGGCTTTAGCAGTTGTTAAAGCAGTCTGTAATATTCAGTTGAATATAGTGGATTAAGACCTCGTTGGAGAGAGGCGAAATCACCTTGACGGGTGGACTGGAGTAGTTTGAGATCAAACGAACCAGGATAAAAATATCTTGTCAATTGCTTTAGATTTCAGTTTTACAATTCAACCCCCCCCCCCCCCCTTCTTGTGTTTTTCACCACTTCATCATGGAAAAGTTCAGTATAATGCAAGAGCATCAGACATTCGGGTTCATTAAAAATGTTATGTTTTTGATCAGTAGCTGTGACAAAAGGTGGTTGAAGGTAAAAGATAAATCACAGAATTATTCTGTTCTGTGTTGGTGGTGAGTAATATCAGATTGCATTAGATATTTTTATTACTGATGAAATAGCAGCATTGAAAGGACTTGCTTACTGGAACTTATGATTCTTTGAAAGGGCAGCATTGAAAGGTGCTGTTGAATGGAAATGATGTGAACCAGTTTGGTAACAATTGAAATTCTTAAGTTAAGACCCTATCTACATGAGTTGAAATTACATTACGACAATGAGAACCTGTCAAAAGACTTAAGTATGGTTTGAACTGTATGATATGTAACAGATATATGGAAGTATAAAAGGATTGAAATTATTGCATCCAAAGTAGTTTAAAAGGTATTATAAGAAGAAAAACTCATTATAATAGTTTCGTACGGTTTGTAATTGTATGAAATTTAACAGAAGTATTTAGGTATTTGTTAAGTGTACCTCTTATTCCAGTGACAATTCTCTGTTGATGAAGAATACCGTCAGATAGCAACTTCCAAGTCTATTGCCAAACATGTCGCGGTCGATTAACAGTACCAGACAACAGCATTGTGACAAATAGCTTCCTCAAAAAATTACCGGAACCCCAATCTTCGGCCTCATTTATGGCTGCAACATATTCTTTGTCGTCGTTAAGAAATCCCATCTCAAAGCATGCATCTCTAAAACTGTCGCGGACTACTCCACCAACCTTTTTTATATCGTCATAGCAAGTCGGTCCCTTGACAACCGTCAACATCATTCTAAGGTAATAGAGCTCACCAGTGCTTGGAGGAACCCAAATTAACTGGCCAATCGTACGACCTCTTTTTCGAGGTCTCCATAAACGGTACCTTTTATCGTAAACGAACTTGGAAAGAAACGCAGTGTATGTTAAAGTCTTTGCATCTTCGTATTTTTTGTTTGACTCCATCCAAGCTGTAAACATTGATTCCTTTATAGTTGGTTTTTCAAGAACATTGTCTATGAAATCATAGTCAGTGTAGTAAACCGGATTTTCGCCTTCCAGATGAAAATACAACCTTTCGACAGAAGGAGATCTACCATGGATAGGATATGAAAAAATCCTCCAACACGCCTCACTCGGGGAAACGTACCTGCAATCAAGGTACTGTTTGATTTCATCAACATCTGTACCAAATGAACTTCCGTCTGATTCGGTCCGAACAACCGCTGCAGTTATTCTATCGTAACCTTTGTTAATATACTTGAATAAGTACTTGACAGAAGTACCTTGGTTACACCATTCCATATTAATGTGCGCCTGATATTTCTTTAGAAGATATGCATTATAAGGAACTACATACCTATTATCAAGAACAATACTTTTTTTCAGAACAGTAATGCCAGTATCCCTTCTCCTATAGACAGGATAGCCATCTTGATCGACAATGGTTTGAGGCTGCCAATTTTTGGGAAAGAATTTAGAGAATTTACCATTTTTCATGCAAGGGGAAGATCTGTTAGCCAACCCACATGGACCATGAATCATATGTGTCTTTACCAAATGATTTAATTGTTTATCATCCGTTTCTCCCGGTATTTCTGCTGAAATAATGTTGTTGATGTCATCCGGAGTGGGAAACTTGTTCTGGTGATGCATGAAAAGTAAAATGTGTGCATGAGGCAAACCTCTCTTTTGGAACTCAATGGTGTATATATCTGGAAGAAATTAAAATACAGTAAAACATTAATTTAAAATCATTGGTATAGAATAGGGAAGAATTAAGTATTACATATTTAATTTCATGTGGCTCACATGCAACAACTCTGCCCAAGACATGCTTCTTTGTTATATCATACAGTAATTCGTCAAACTTCATTTTAAAAACCCTTGAGATTATATCAGGACGATCTTGAGGTTGTAAATTCATGTTGTTAAGAAACCTCTGAATCTCTGGCCAACATGGATTACAAGTAAAGGTAATGAATAGATCGGGAAATCCAATTTGACTACAAATTGCCATTCCATCAAAGTATAATTGTTCCATGTATCTGCGACTTCCAATGTATGTTGACGGCAACACCACTCTTTTGCCTTTGTGGGCTCCTTCATTTGAAGATTGTTGGTGTACTCCTGACAAATTGGAGTATTTGGATACTCGTAATTTTTTTTTATGCTTACGTATGTAATTGAGTCGCTGTGACTCCATCATAGTGAATCCATCAACCAAAAATTGCTGAAACAATCTCCTTGACCTGAGCAGTGTGTGAGCTTCACGTTGTCTGGTCTGAATGCGAAAGGCCAGCCATTTTCTAATAGTAAGTTTGTTCATCTTTCCTTTTTTTTGGGAACTGTCTCTCTGTGTAGAACACCAAGTCTAAATCCATCTTCCCCGTACGGAAACAGAAGTGGATATTGTAATGCAAGATAGCTCGGATGAAACTCACTTATTCATTTTAGTCTACCGCTTTGTCTTTCAAGGATAATATCCCTTTTTGAGCCTGTATCAACATCACCAACAATGAGGGCTGCAACCTCAGACACGGTGGGTTGGTTATAAATTCGTCCGTCCTTTAATCTATCAGATATTAACTTCAACTTGAGGTCAGGTACAGGACAATCCTTTAGTCTAGTTGATTCCATTCTAAAAGATTTAGCATGTGTGTTGAATTCGTCAAGCATGTTCTGTATTCGGCTAACAGTTTCTTCAATAATATTTTGGTTGTTGCTGCATTAAAAAATTAGACACATGTCATGCACGATAATAACAAAGGTAATATAAAGTAGGCATCTCAGTTGGCTTAAGAAACATAACCCTATTCCTTGCATCCTATGATGAATCTCATTGTCAGTGCCGTATATATAAAGCTGAGCGAATTTCGGTTTTTCGCCATGCACAGGCATCATGCTACCAATTCTATCGCAAGCCTGCCCTTGAATTCTCATGTTAGGTGGTCCATTTCCATTATTGAATCTATTGTCAATTTTCATTCCAGGAGACGTAAATGTAAACATTATGTTGTACAGTCTGCTATTCTGCTGATAATTTCTACATAGTACATCGTTTTCATTCGACAGAAGATGTTTAAGAAACGGTGGTGGTGTTCTCAGAAGTGGCAACACAACTTTACCCTTTCCACAACATAATTGGAACTTAGGCACTGCACTATGTTTTCTCTTGACAACCTTCTCCTGATACCACATTTGTGCTCCACACTGAGTGCATTCAATGGAAGGATCACCAATATCTGAATATCTTGTATTTATCAGATAGAATGAAACATCATATATCTTATACACATCAGTATATTCATAGACACCAAACTGCATGACAGTGAATTTAAGTTATTGTTTGCTATTAATAATAATTCCAGCAATACATACCAGCATTTGTGCAATCAATTGTTGGGACATTTGCAGAATGATCTTCGTCGTTGTCCAGACTTGAACTTGTATCATAATCCGGATCTTCATTTATGAATTCACACGAACTATCGGTTAAAGATTCATCGGATGAATAGTCTGCAACTGATTGTTGAACTGGGTTCACTGAGTCAGCACTTCTGAACAGATTGGTATTAAGGGAAGTTGACGTCGTTTCTGTAACACTTGAAAAGGTTTTTAATAGATTCGCAGTCGTTGAACGAATTAGATTTGGATCAAGATGTTTGTTGGATGAAGATGCATAGGAAGTCGGTAGTCCATATGAATTATTTTTGCATTTAATACTTGATGAGGAGGTAACGCCACTCAGAGGTGTGTTAGCATCAAACGGTAAAGGGGAACAAAAGGGCATTCTATCAGTGAGTTTGATCTGCAGATGACCACGGTGGCTGTTGTTTTGGGGACTCTTACGCTTCATTATTGACCTCCTTCTTTGACGTGCTGAAGCAGAAATTTGTTTGGGAGAAATTGTATCAGTAGAAATGCATGAGAAGCTGGGGGAAGATGCAGGTGTTGGGGTTGTGCACTGGTTAAAACCAACACTCCTTCTCCTTTGTTGGGAATTAAGCATTACGCACTATGTTCGTGCAGAAACATCTCCATGGCCATTGACAAAAACAGAACTGATATTAGACAATGGCTGTCTTGTATGATGTCTGCTTACATAACTTGAATTATTTAGGTCATGGTTGTGCTCAGTTGAATTTTCATTAACTCTATTCTTCTTAAATCTTTTTTCATCAAGAACATGCTTCCTCTTTTGTCTTGCAAGTGATGCAGAGTATTTCCTATCTACAAAATGGTTGTTCATAGTTGAAAGAGAATATGGTTGATAACTTACAACTCTTCATAAGTATAACATAATGAATGTAAGACTAACACACCTATATGGAATTGTTTGGTTTTGCAGTTCATAACATTTGTATTCTAATTTTTAAGTGTACTCAGATACTCTATTTGTACATTGGATATGAGATAGGGTACAGTGCATTGCATCAGTGAAGTTGCTATATAACATTAATTGTGTTTCATCATTACAGTATATGCTACCAAAGCTTAACAATTATGGGTAGAGGTTAAAAAAGTTAATGTCACATCAATACCATATGTTGGCCAAACTTTAAACAATTATTAGAACACCAAATATTATAATATGACATTAAATACTGTTATGTTGGAAACACAAAATTGCCATTGGAAACCAAAGGTTATTCCTATTGTATTCTATACTATCATCATTTTATTTTTGTTTGTAACATATAACCATGGTTTGATGTAAATGTGTAAAATTAAAAGTACTTCCAAAAATATACATTTTCCAAGGGATATAAAATGGAATGATCAGAAACTGTTTGTATTCTACATGTCATGTATAGTGTCTTATGTAACTAATGCTTGCTTGTTGGGCCAACAAAAGTTATTGTCTAACGTCAGTTTTACTCCATCTCCCTGTCTCTTCGGTTTTCCATCAGAAACAACATTCCAAGAAGACGGTACACCTTTGAAACAGCGTTTTGCTCCAGACAGCGCCGACCAACCAATACGATGAAGAAAGAGTATCTACGTTGGTGTTCCCGCGGGTAAGTTCTTCCGTTTTGACACACATGTTTCTAAACTTGCAATGAGATCATTTAGGGTTTATACAAAGATGTCTGTGTGCATGATGGGCATGAATGAATTTATATGCAGGGGAATCGTTGGTAGAAGTCACACAACCACGACTCCTAATCCTAAATGGAAAAATCTGGCTATCCAAAAGGTTTGGAAGCAATCAGAGGATAAGAGGGACAGAGCAGAAGAATGGAGAAAGTTGCATGTAGAGGCTAAGAGGAGGAAAGAGGAAGCTGAAAGTTCTTCAAGGTAAAACAGTATTCTGGATAGTGAAAAAAACAAAAAACTGAATGCATGATGTTTGTTGTTTTTTTGATTAAGCAACAGGAGTTGCATAAATTTTACACGTGCTGAACTTATGGACAAATACTATGAGTATGTCGAAAGAGAGGAATCGTATGAACTGAGAACAGGAAAGGTGAGAAGCTGTCTATCAGTGGAAAAGTACTTTGAAATAGCCAGAGAGGAGGGATGGCTTGTTGACATATCAGACGATGAGCCTGAACAGAATTCCACTGATGAAGCAATGGAATCAGCGGGCGATGTGTTGGACAGGAAAGGGCTTTTAGGTTACATATATACATTTGAATATTTGACTTTGCAAATTAGTAGTTTAAATAATCGTGTTTGTTAATGCAGCAAGGAGAACAACACTACTGATGTTGCTGATGTTGTACAACCTCCTGCCATGCAAGAGAAACTTGTTTGCAGATGGCAGAAAGTTGTTAAGAGCAGCAGCCAGATAAAAAATCAAGTTCTTGTAAGCTCTTGATCTGTTTGCTGTTACAGTTCGTAAGGATGCATAACATTGAATGAATAGACATAGCTAATAAAGTTTTAATGTTGCAGCACTTTCCAGCAGCAGTCATCAAGGAAATCTTCATGGAACCAAGATCATATATTGATCTTCATGACACAGACTCGGGTATTACGTACCAATGTGTTTTCAAATCCAGGGAGAACATCACCGAGAAGTTTCTGTCAAGGGGCTGGTTAAAATTTGCAAAGGACAAAGAGCTGTCGAAAGGTGACGTTCTCTTATTCAGTGTAGAGCATCCTCCTGTGGAACGTATATTGGTCAAAGTTGAGAGAGGGCAGCATTGAAAGGAGTTGTTGATTGGATTACATGGGAAGCATCATGGCAAAAAGGAGGTATTATTTTTGTATGGGCGGAAATGCATAACTTTTTGTTTTGAAAATCTATTTGATGCCCATTTGTCTTTGTTATTAGTTTTGTTATTTGATATTGTTGGGCTACGGCTCAATGTACAATCTGCTTATGATTTGTTAGATGGGATGATACGAAATTAGTTCCATATCTTGCGTTGATGAGATAATTGCATATCGTTTCCAGTATTATCCGGTAACAATTTATATTAATCAAGTGTCATGGATTTCTGCTATGCATAATCTGTTATTCGTGTATTAGTTTTTTAGATTAATGTACAGTATGCTGATATACTACCGTGTATTATGCATAAAGTATGCAAAACAATATGGATTGTCCAGCATCAAGACATAAAGAGAAACATTTTTGTCCAGAATAAGTTTATTATATTAAACAAAATAAGGAATTACCAACATCATATTGCTTTTTGCAGTGTAAATTATACATAATTTTTTGCAGCTTAAATGACTAAAATCATATCATTCTTTCATATACAATGTCAAAAGGATCAAACAAAAAGCAAGAATGACAAATCAAATCCTCATAAACCAGAATAAACAAAATGTAAACCAGAAATATTTCATTACATCAATCAAAATAAGGTGTGCAATGTTGTCCAAAACAGGTTAAAGTAAAAATAAATCGTCGACGATAATTGACTGCATCATTTCTCCAGCTTGATGTCCCTTATTATCTTGGTGGACGATAGTTGGGCACTATCGAGTTCTTCAACTGTCTCAGGAATAGATCTTTTTGACGGTGTAAGTGCAGAGTTGGCAACTGAAGGGTCATAATCTGCAGTGATTGATAACGGATCCTGCCATTAAAGAGTCATTACAAAATCAGTAGCATAAAAAAGGAAGTAAGACATTGTTTAATAGGCTAATTTGTTAATGTTGAAAGCTAAAAAAAGACGCACTGAAACTGTTTGTGGATCATCATGAGACTGTTTTTCCGAGGTGCTGATGGTCGGAGTACACTGCAAGTTAAAAAACGCAAGAAATAAACGTTAGACAATTGTTCAAAATATGATGGCAAGAGTAATAGATCGTTCCTATTTAAAACATACCGATGATGTATGCATATCATCCCGAGTGTCATCTGTTGAGACGACAATCTTTGAAGTGTGCTGCAAGTTTTAAACAATTGTTAAAAAAATCCAATGCACATGATACTGATTTTAACAACAGTAAAACATGAGTACAGCAGTACCTCTTCACATTTAAACCTCTCCTTTATTTTGGTACGTAGCACTTCATCTGCCTTAAATCCGATTACAGAAAGACTGGCCTTGTTTGGTTGAAACACTGCTCTTATAGCCAACTCCTTCTTCAGCATCACATCAAGTTCATAAGGGAATTCAAGGGGATCAAAATCTCCAGTCTAAATGATTAAAACAATATATGTTATTTATGTGGTAATTATCTAACTTACATATTAGCCAAATGGAAAATACCTCCATCAAATCCAACTTCATCTGAAGGGCGGACTTCCCAATCAACTTTACACAATCTACATCCCAAAATACGAACTTGTATTTTAACTTTCCATCGGAGGGAAGCACTTCAAGCTTAAACCTGTACCATGCGTGATCAAAATAAGAAATTGTCAGTAATGAAGCGTTTGGTTATATGATGATAATAATTGATATGCAATACTTAGAAGTTACCTTGGGACTGGCTCAGAACTGATGTGTTTGGAATAACACATGAATTTTCCATCCTTCAAAGTCACACTTTTGGTACATTCACTACATCCATCATAATACCATCCTGACTGCCCACATTCAAACTTCTCCAGAGTCGCAACAGTCACACATGTAGTTTCCTGAAACAGAAAGATGGGATGATGTCTCAAAAAATGGATTAGAACCCAGTCTGTGTAATTCCTCAATCTAAGACAGTCATGTATTAAAGAGCAACTTACAGTCTGCAGATATGCAATATCAGACAGACTCAACACTTCAGCTTTCCATACAAATTTGTCCAAATCAGAAAAAACAGAGGTATTTGTGGTTTCCATTTGCATGCTCGAGGATGAGAGCGTCGGCAGATCATCTTTAAGTCTGATGTACATAGATCAGAATGAAAACAGGATGTTAGTAATCATAGGTTGCTAATTCATAACTTCATAATAAAATCACTTACTTCTCTTTAAGGTTTTTAACCTCCTCAATAGACAAATCATTGATGAGCAGTTTTGTGTCGTTCCAAGCATTTGATACATTTAAAGGATAATTTCCTGAAAATTGAGATATTTATAAATGACAACAGTTAAAGTTGGATATAATAATTGGATATAATAAGAAATAGTCACATAGCATACCTTGAGGTTCCTTGATCCTTGCATTCATAAGTAGGAGAACAATACTACCATCAGCCTTATGAGTCGTATAATACTCATTCAGTTGCACAGCTAATTTACCCCAAAGAGTACATTGCACATGATGTTTGCTGATTGACAGGAATTACAAAACAAACAACATGAACATGTTAGACTTTTATATTTATCAGCATCAATGTTAACAAACAAAATGAAACACCTACCTCAGATCAGTTAATGAAAACACAACCTTGCTTTTGTTGTTATCAGGAATTATCTGGGCTTGGGATATTTCAGTAACCCCACCAATTATATCTGCACAAAAGTTCACCACAGACAGTTATGTATAACGGAGAAGTCACAATACAATGCGTTCTATTATAACAGTAAAAATGTAACTCACCATATAACAAATTCGTTCTGTATTTACCCTCAATAATAGCATTTATTCCAATTAACTTGAGGTGGTTCAGAGGTATGTCAGCAAGTTGGACCTTTTTGACGGAAGTTGAACCACAGAAAATCAATTTGAACTTATGATCAGTGGATTTGAAGGAGAAATCATTGCTGGAAATTTTGAAATTCTGCATTATGTAGGAACAACCAAGTTCAAGCTGTGTTTTGAATTTTGATACCAAATAAGATGGCACAATGGCTTGAATCAAATCCAACTATGAAAATACAAACATCTTGAAATCAGTATCATATACCAGTACTGTTACAACAAAATCAGAATGGCAAAGCAGAAACGTTTAGATTGTATTATACCTTTGAATCAAACAGAATAAGCTCTAAGTGCTCTCTATTCTGAGAACTGGTAACAGACCACAGATGCTTACATCTAACAGCAACCTTCCACAAATCCTTCGAATCGTCAATGCTACTGATATACTCGATTGGGCGCGCCATCGTCACGCAGCGATTCGTAACAGCGCAGAGAGCCTTGCGTGAATGAAAACAAAAGGGACGTCTGTAGCAATGGCTTGCGTGAATGAAAACGACTGGAAGGTGTTAAGCAATGGAGGTTATACATAAGTACACATTGGGGAAGGATTGAAGGAAGAGTGAAAAACTTTTGGTGTTCCATTTGAATTTGAATTTTGATTAAGAGAGACATAATGGTTTGGCATGGGGAAGAGGAAGAGAGGCACAATGAATGACAAGGAATAATGAATTGGTATTCCCCATGGTTGGGTTTCTCACGCTGCCTGCACAATAAATTGAATTGGTTCTTTATTTTAAAAAACAGTATAATATGTGGGATTTATTTGAAAAAAAAAATTGAAAATGTGGTAAAAAATTGTGGGAGTGCCACATTAGATTCAAATCAATGTGGTGCAAGATATTTTGGAGTTTCCAATTTTACCCCAATACAATAGATCAACAATAGATTTTTTCAGCTGTGGTGTTGTGGTAATTTCCAGGGACTATCATTTTTATAGATTTATAATAGATACATTAAATACAAATATTTAAAAAAAACATACAATTTTAAACTCTTAGCAAGTTCCCCGAAGACACTTGTTAGCATTTTTCTCTAAAGAAATAGATACTTTCTCTTTCAATTTTTATACTTTATTTGAAGTAAATTAATTTGTCGATTTTTATTTTCTATTATTATTATTATTATTATTATTATTATTATTATTATTATTATTATTATTATTATTATTATTATTATTATTATTATTATTATTATTATTATTATTATTATTATTATTATTATTATTATTATTATTATTATTTTATATGTCATTTCTCTTTCAAGTTTTTATTTTATTATATTTATTAGTTTTTTAATTAATTTAGATTAAATAAATAAATATAAGAAGAAAAAAATGACATGTAAAATAGGATGCATTATTGGTCGTGTACACTTCACTCAAACTATGTCACTTATTTACACAATTTTTTTACTAAAACTAAAATATAAGATCAAAACTATTTAAAAAAAATAGAAAGATTAATTTCATAAATAAACAAAAATAAAAAACTATTTATCATTGAGCTCCAATTATTTTAATTAGAAAATAAGATTTATGTAAAATACCATAGTTTGTAATTATATGATCATATTTCATTACATTTAAAAAAAAAAAACTAAAATAGCTCGAAAAAAATTAAAGGAACCAGCTCAAACATCAAAGTTATAATTAAAATAAAAATTTAATTCAATTTTAATTGCTCTACATAAACTAAAATCAAACAAAATGTATATAATATCAAACTTAAGAACGTTTTTTTTTACCATTCTCTTTTTCTCCCTCCATAAGAGACACTCTCAAAAAAGGAGTGACTATAAACTTAACACCTCCCACAATTCTAATGCTCATACATAGGATCCTTCCATGATGAAGAAGAATCACATTCTTTCCTTCTTTGATCTTCTTTTTCCCCCTTTATTCCTTTTAATGGTGCTATGAGCATCCGTACTTTCACATGCATATACTAAAATTAAAAGAGGAACACAATTGATATTTGATAAGACACTTGCAAATAAACCAAGAGGCATTCGTCACTCATAGTTAAAACTTCTTGTCTTTCCTTCTCTCTTTGTTTTTCTTGGTAACTTACTTCACTATACAAGCAAAAAATAATGTTATATGATAGTGCTCAATACAGGGTCTTTTGGATGGACAGTTTCAGTATTTTGCAACCCAATAATACCCTACTTGAGACAGGTGTTGGATGTTGTTAGAAATATAGTTTTTGTGATGTCGAAATATATGTGTGGTTTATGTCGAATAGTTTATTGTATAGATTATAAGTTGTATTTGATAGAGTCGAATACAATAGATATTGTAGTATGTCGAAATTATGTTTTGGACTTTAGCGTGTTTTATTTAATTGGGTCTGGGCATTGTTTGTCTATATAAAGGGCTGCTGGGTTTGTAATCAGTGTGTAATCAATAACATATGTTTACAATTTAGTTAGAAACACAACAAACTTCCAATCTCTCTCTCTCTCTCTCTCTCTCTCTCTCTCTCTCTCTCTCTCTCTCTCTCTCTCTCTCTTCCATAAATCATCTTTCTTTCCGGCGAATCTACAGGTTTTTGAAGATGAAAACTATTAGAGGTGGATTGCGCAGATGAAGGTTATTTTCAGATTTCAAGATGTTGTTGAAATCTTGAATGATGAAATATCAGAACTAGAAACAAATGCGACGGAAGCCCAGAAAACTGCGCACAAAGATTAGAGGAAGAAAGATGGTAAAAACATTGTTCTTGATTCACCGGTGTGTGGATTCTTATGTATTTGAGAAGATAAGAAGAAACAACAAAGGAGCTTGGGAAAAGCTGAAGAGATTGTATGGTGGAGATGAGAAATTGAAGAAGGTGAAGTTGCAGACGCTAAGGAAGCAATACAAGATGCTTCATATGAAATAAGATGAATCAATTTCTGCATATTTCTCAAGAATTGTGACGCTAACAAATCAAATGAAGACATGTGGTGAATCGGTTACGGATCTACAGAAGATAGAAATTGTGTTGAGATCTTTAACTACAGATTTTGACAACATTATTGTGAAAACTGAAGAGGCCAAGACTCTATCTGAGATGAAGTTGGAAGAACTTCAAGCTTCATTAGAGGCTCAAGAAATGAGGTTGAAGTAGAGAAACTCGGAAAGAGAGAAGGTGACTGAACAGGCATTGCAATCAAGATTCAAGAAGAAAGCTAGAAAAGAGAAGTCGAAACGGCGAAAGAATCCTGCTAGTGATGAGAAGTCAAGCAAGAATACTGATTCGATCAAAAAAGATGTGGGCAACAAGTATTTTGGGAAGAAAGTTGACACGAAAGAAGTGTAATATTATAATTATCAAGGTTTTGGTCACTATACTAGAGACTGTCGAAGAAAGAAAGTTGTGAGGGCGAAAGATAGTGATGAAGCTCAATATGCACGAGCTGGAGATAGTGATTCTAATGATGTGTTGAACACTAGAGACTGTTGATGTTGATGGTAAAGGATATATTTTGATTGTCAGGAAGGATGGTCGAAAAGCTACTATCACTGAAGTGATATATGTACCTTCTATGACAAGTAACTTGATAAGTGTAGGTTAATTACTTACAAAAGGCTTCAATTTGAAGTTGGAGAAAAATCAGATAGAGGTATATAGGGCTAATGGGAGGCTAATAATGAAAGCACCATTTGCGGAGAACAAAATATTCAAAGTTGAACTCAACACATCAGATCATAAATGTCTCGCTTCAACTACAGAAAAAGACAAAAATTGGCTATGCAATCACAGGTATGGACATCTAAACTTCAAAAGTTTATGCACACTCAATTAGAAAAGTATGGTGTTTGGGTTGCCATATGTAAAGGAACCAAAGCAGGTATGCGAGGAATGCTGCAAAGCAAAACAGGCTAGAAAGGCATTCAAACATGACTTGCTCGTGAAATCAAAGCAAAAACTGGAGTTGGTTCATTTTGATGTGTATGGATCCTTTAAAGTAAAGTCAAATGGAGGTAATAGGTATTTCTTTACTTTCATTGATGAATTCACCAGACATATGTGGATTTACCTTATTTAAGAAAGAGTGAGGTATTCACACAGTTCAAGAAGTTCAAGTTGTATGCTGAGAAACAAAGGAGCTACAAATTGAAGAAGTTAAGAACTGATGGTGGTGGTGAATATACTTCTGCTGAATTTGCTAGATTTTGGAATGAGGAAGGTATAGATCATGAAGTTATTGTACCCTATACACCTCAGCATAATGTCATAGCTAAGAGAAATAATAGAAATATACTGAACATGATGAGAAGTATGTTGAAAGCTTAAGATATGCCTAAGAGATTTTGGGCTGAAGCAGCTTCGACAACAATATATATTCTTAATAGATGCTCAACAAAGAAGATGGTCGAAAAGACACCTTATTAGGCTTGGATAGAGTTAAAGCCAAATGTGAGTCATCTTAGATTTTCTGGATCAGTGTGCTTCTGCATTGTACATGAATAATTGAGAAAGAAGTTGGATGATTGAACTGAAGTCATGGTGCTTATAGGTTATCATTCGACTGGTGCATACAAGTTGTATTCGCCAAACAAAGATAAATTAGTGATCAGTCGAGATGTTCTTGTGGACGAAAGTAAAAGTTGGGACTAGAGTCAAAATTCAGTTCGACGAGAATCAAATACAATCACAATTATGTTCTAAGAAGATGAACAAAATGAAGCTTCAACGAGTCGAAATGAACCAGGTGATGCTTCAACCAGTCAAAATGAAGAACCACTTGTGCCGAATGAAAGAAGATCAATAAGAACAAGAACTGAGTCAACTAGGATAACTGGATATGAAAGGTTTCCAGATCAAGCAGTTGATGCAGGTGGTGACTTTATCAAAGAATCCATGATGATGGTTGAAGCAGAACCAATTGATTTGGATGAAGTCATGAGCAATTCGAATTAGTGTGAAGTCATGAAAGAAGAACTCAGAGCTATTAAGAAGAACAAGACCTGGGAGCTTGTCGAAAGAACTAACAAGAAACCAATTGATGTAAAGTGAATTTACAAGGTGAAACAAAGTCCAAATGGTGAGATTGCGAAGTTTAAAGCAAGATTGGTGGCGAGAGGTTTTCTACAAAAATATGGTATTGACTTCGATGAAGTATATGCGCATGTTGCAAGGTTAGAAACAATCCGAATTGTTGTTTCTATAACAACATATTGAGGATGGAAGATGCATCAGTTGGATGTAAAGTAAGCATTTTTAATGGTCCATTAGAAAAAGAAGTCTAGGTTACTCAACCACCAGGTTCAACGTCAAAGGGCAGGAGTTGAAGGTATATAAATTAAGGAAGGCTCTCTATGGTTTGAAGCAAGCTCCTAGAGCTTGGAATAAGAGGATATATATAGCTTCCTGATTGAAGCAGGTTTCACAAAGTGTGTCTCTGAACATAGAGTGTATGTAAATGATATCAACAGTGTCATCTGAATCATTTTATGCCTCTATGTTGATAACTTACTCATTACAGGAGCACACAAAGCTGAGATAATGAAGGTAAAGTCGAAATTAATATAGGAATTCGAAATGTCTGGCTTAGGGAATCTCTCATATTTCCCAGGGATGGAATTCAAAGATACTGAAGAAGGAGTATTCTTGTATCAAACAAAGTATGCTCGAGATATTTTGAAGAGGTTTAAAGTGAGAAACTGTAATGAAGTTGTCACTCTGTTAGAAACTGGAGCAAATTTGAAAAAGGAAACGAATGATGAGTTTGTAAGTTCGACCTTTTACAAACAAATCATTGGATCCTTGAGATATCTTTGCAATACTAGACCAGATATCTACCAAAGTATAGGATTGTTAAATAGATTTATGGAGAAACCACAAGAATGTCATCTCATGGCAATAAAGAGGGTGTTGAGATACATAAAGGGAACAATTGTTCATGGTGTATTGTTACCAAAGAAGTCTAAGAACATAAAAAATGTTGAAGTTCATGGATACACTAACTCAAATTTTAGTGGAGATCAAGACGAAAAGAAAAGTATTGCAAGCTATACTTTCATGATTGAAGGTGCTCCAATCTCTTGGAGTTCGAGGAAGCAAAGCATTGTGGCTTTGTCATCATGCGAAGCAGAATATATGGTTGCATCATATGTTGCATGCCAAGCAGCATGGATCGAAATGCTACTTGAAAAACTTAGGATAATGAAACCTAAGAAGATGAAGTTGTTTGTTAACAACAAGTTAGCTATTAACCTGGTGAATCACCCAGAGTGTCATGGTCGAAGTACGCACATAGAAAGAATGTATCATTTTCTGAGGGATCAAGTCAACAAAGGAAAGCTGGAGATAAAGCATTGCAAGACAGAAGTGCAATTAGCTGACATATTTACCAAATCTCTGAAGAAAGTCAGATTCGACGAGTTAAAGAGAAGAATCGAGATGAGAAGTCTTGAGAACATGAATTAAGGGGTGTGTTAGAAGTATAATTATTTTTCTGTCGAAATGCATGTGTGGTGTATGTCGAATAGCTTATTGTATAGGTTATAAGTTGTATTCGACAGAGTCGAATACAACAGATATTGTAGTATATCAAAATCATGTTTTGGGCTTTAGCATGTTTTGTCTAATTGGGCATCGATATTATTTACCTATATAAAGGGTTGTTGAGTTTGTAATCAGTGTATAATCAATAACAGATTTTTACAATTCAGTTAGAAACACAACAAACTTTCAACATCTCTCTCTTTTTTTCTTCTTCCTCTTTCATAAATTATCTTTCTTAAAAACTCTTTATTCCAACAAATGTCACCTCTCCTACCCACACGCCTTTAACTTAAGACCACAACATTGATTTGGACAAATCCATGCATAAATTCATACTAAGTGCCGAACTAGCATACCAACAATCAAATATCTTATCTATAATCTCAATATTCAAGACAAAAAATTGGAGTATATTACAAAATATTCAAATTTAAAATAATTGATATTTACATCTTATAAAATAATAACACCAACAATCAAATCATTATAATTGTACCCAAAAAATGACACCAACAATATAATCATACACTTACATCAAATGTCTTTTCTGTTTTGTTTTTCTTTTGTTTGGTATTGAATAAATAAATTTTTTATCAACTACTAAATAAACCAAAATTAATATTCTTATAGATCAATAATTAAAAATAATAACATAAAATAAATGAATGTTCTAACAATAATTTTATAGAAATTTGGGTTGAATTAAATCCAAGATAAAATTATGAATAATAATAATAATAATAATAATAATAATAATAATAATAATAATAATAATAATAATAATAATAATAATAATAATAATAATAATAATAATAATAATAATAATAATAATAATATGCGATTCTCATATTTAATATTTAATTGTCCTTTATTTAATACATTACTAAACTTTTTATAAAAAAATTATATATTGTAAATTTATAATAGAATAATTGTGAAAATATTTTTCTTCATTATTTAAACCAAGTCATAATCTCATATAAAATAAAAATAAAATTATAAGCTATATTATTTAAAACTTATTTAAAGGTTATTAAATAATATTAAATAAATAAATATTTAGACATAAACTAAAAGGTTAGAGTTATAATTATATAATTAATTTGATGATAAAGTCTAATGAAAGATTTGAAAGATTTATTTATACTCGTCACTAAATAAAATTAATTACATTTAACATACTTCAAATAAATATTAAATGATTGGCGACGAGAAAATCAACATTTATGTTATCATAATTTTTATTTTTTTCCCGTAATTACACCAATGAGACCGGTGTTTTAAAAATTGAATTGGACTGACCTGTCGAACTACGAACCAACCAGGTAATTGGTCTGGTTCAATTATTTGATCGCTTATATCGTTGAACCAGTGCGAATTGGAAAAAAACAGGTGTAAATTGGAAAAATCAGAGGTTTAATTGCTTTTTTATTTTAAAATATTAAAACGACATTGTTTTGATTAATTTAATAAAAAATTAAAATAAAAAATAAAATAAATAAAATATAAAAATAAAAATAAAAAATAAAGTAAAATAATAATATCATTGACGGGAAAGTTGTTGTAGATTCGATTGATTTTACTTCATATGATTTTATTATTGAAGAAGGAGATCCCAACATTGAAACAATTTTCCTTCCTTTAAACTAAATATATTATAGTTATTTTGTTATAAACTATTCAATTAGATTATGTTGTACTTAGATTTTATTTGCAATTAGACTTTGTAAATGTGTACTATTTTGTTATGTGTGATACATATGTTTAAAATTTAAATTTAAATTATGAACTAATGAACTTATGATATGATATTTAAAAAAATATTAAGTGTTAGTTCTTTTTTTGACAAAAGAAAAATCAACTCACATCATTAACCAAACAATGTTCAATACAACAAGGAATTGAATTAAGAACCATGCGTCGAGATCAACATTTGGTCGCCCTAACTAAAATATGAGCCACACAATTAGCTTGACGCTTTACAAACTTGACCACAAAGTCGTTATGAGAAACTAAAAGATTATAAATACTTGAGATGGTCATATTGTATTCTTAATTACCGAAAGAATTAGTATTAGCAACATGAACCACCAATTAGGAGTCACTCTCAAAAGTAATGTGATGCAGATTCAATTGAATAGCTGTTTGGATTGCTTCCTTCAAAGCCAAAACATTTGCTTTAATAGTGTAACTCACATTATCCCACAATGTACCTGCCAACACAAATTTGCCAAAACAATTCCTAACAAACCAATCTCTATTAGTCGTACCCAAGTGTGTGTTGAAACTCGCATCGACATTACACTTCAACATACCTGCTTGGGGAGGTTGCCAAGTGAGATGATGGGTCTTATTATTGCCCTCTGAATTTGAGACTTGGGTCATAAACCAATCATAACTACTACCCTACACACAACCTTGTCGTCCTCCCTACTACAAATGTCATGGATCACCCTTTGTGCATCATCCATAAGAAGAAGTCACAGTCTAATAATATGATCAAGTCCTGCAGTATTCCAATAATTAAGCGTTTCAAAACAACCAAAAAAAAATAAGGCACTCATCTTCCACATCCGCCTCACATAATTGACAACAGTTGGGGCAAGGGGCATAGTATTGTCGAAGCTTATTTCTAGTAGGAAGACACCCTCGACATAAACGCCAGAGAAGATATTTGGCTCTTAGCGGCGCTTTAATTAAGTGTTAGTTATATTTTGTAGAGATTGAATTATCCCGTTTGATCGGCTTTATACCTATATAATTTTGTTATAATGATTGGTCTATTCAGTCGAGTTATCCGATTTAATCCAGTTTAGTCATGTGGTTCGACCAGTGACCTAATGGTTCAATCAACGAACCAACGATTCAGTACCCTCATCAATTTGATGACCGATCTGATTTTTAAAGCACTGAATGAGACAAATTTATTTAATTATTATATTAATAGTTTAAATTTCGATAAATGACATATATTTTTCTCGTATCTAGATCACAATTTTTTTTACCGTATTTACATCAATTAGACACATTTATTCAAACATTAATTTAATTATAAAGACACATTTATTCAAACATTAATTTAATTATATTAATTTTAATAAATGACTTGTATTTATGAATGACTCGTATTTTATTGTGATTTATGTAATGATATTAAATATTTAATGACAAATATTTGCATCATATATTTTTTATATTATTTGTGACAAATATTTTTTTTATATTTTTTTATGATTTATATAATGTTATAAAATCATAATTAAAAACAATTATTTAATATAATTGATTAAAATTAATCATGTAAAACAATGATTGATTAAAATTAATATGATTGACTAAAAATATTTAAAATTAATAATGTTATTCAATGATTTAGTTAAAATTTAAAAGTGAAGAAGAAGTTATGCCATTTATATGATGAGAGAGACCCAAGTAACATTGAGCAATAAAAATTAGAGTAAAAGAGAGACAGATGCAAAGACTGACAATGAAATTGAAACGGTAATAAAACAGTGTTAAGATGTTGAAGTGTCTCTACACTCTGTACCACTAAAGGGACCCCCCATATTTAAAGCAACCCTCCCTCAAATCCTACACCATTTAGCTACCTTCATCCCTATTACTAGTATTTATTTAACTCCTAAATATTTTATTCAAATTTTTTCATTTCTCCAGAACATTGGACAAAAACACAGGTGATAAATATTATTTTATAATACAGTATAAAATTTCATAGATTTCGTCTTTAAATTACATTAATAGTGTGCAACAACATTCGATTGGAGAAACGCTAATTCAACTTTATTTATTTAAAATTCTGACCATTCAAGTATTAAATCAATAATATATGTAACAATTATCGGTAACGAACAAAATAATTAATTAACAACAACAGCGATTAATTAATTAATTAATTAATTCCAGTATCACTAATCTAACAGATTGAGCCGTGTAGCCAATATCACCACTTCATCATCACCACCACCAACATCAACATCAACATCAACAAGAACAGGAACATCTTAATCTTAAAAAAATCAAAAAACAAAGCATCATAGAAAGAAGAAGAGAAAGTACATAGTAGTTGATTCAGTACCCAAGAAGTTAAAGAGACCCATTTCCTTGAGAAGAAATCTGCTGCAAAAAACGAAACATTGTTGGATCTCATAAGTTGTTGCAGGCAAAAACGTGATCATCTTTTGCTTCAGCTTCAAGTTCTTCCAACAGGAGCAGGACCAAAGGAACCAACCTCTTGATGGTGGTAGCATGAGAAACTAATGGTGTAGTAGTTGGTAAGAAGAAGGGAGGGGTGTGAAAATGAAAAGATGAGAAAGAGAACAAGGGGGGTGCATGTCGTAAGAGAAGAAGGCAAGAAATGTGAATGTTTTGAAAAGGGTGTTTGTTTTTTCAAGAAGCTGCTGCAACACTCTGTGATTGTCTGTGGAAACATAATGTAATGTAATGTAGTGAGACAGTGTAGTAATTATTTTAATCAAAATGAATGGTTGGTTGGTGAATGCTTTTTTGTGTGTGTACGGTTATAGTAAGACATTGGGTTGGGAGAGGTTAGTTTACTTAATTTAATTATGTTGTTAAGTAAAGAAGGTCTTTAATGTTTTATTATATAGTAGTAATGTTTGTTCTCTGTGTATTTGGTTGGGCCAGAACAGAAGACCAGATTAGCTAGATTTGCGCAAGCAACCTCTGTCGTCCTTTTCTTCATTCCAACCCTAGCCTTCGTCAATCAACATAATTTCACTCTTGTCTTTATTGCCTTTTTTTTTTCCTACTTTTCTTTTTCTTTTCTTTTTTTTTTCTTCTAACTCTTGCTTTCTGGAGGACTTAAATTAGCTTGTAATTTAACCTAACTTGGGATTCTTATTTTTAGACCCTAAAGCAATATATGGTTTACCACACAAATCTCAATTGATAAGTAATGCAATGCAACTTTACATCTCTTTTATTCTTATATTATGTGTATTCTTCCTCCATAAATATTACTAGTTTGCAAGGATCACTTTTAGAAGGATGCTTCCAATAGTATTAAATTCCGATTTTTAATTTTTTTTTTATAGTATGTGTAAAGATTTTATATATATATATATATATATATATATATATATATATATATATATATATATATATATATATATATATATATATATATATATATATATATATATATATATATATATATATATATTGCATCAATAATATAAAATTCACATCTTCTTCCTCGATAAGTTTTCATATTTTCAGATATCTATCTTCCTTTTAGCTTTTCATCGTCGAACATTTGCCTCCCACGCGCCAATCATCTCACCCGTCGTTGCCACCTCCGATGACAACCACGGGCACCACCTTTTCCTTTGAGTCTGACACAATGACCTTCTCCCCTCTCTTTGAAACAAAAGGGAAAAACAAAACCAAAAAAAAATTAAATATTTAAGGTTACTTGCTTGATTTTTTATTAGGTTTCAATTTTTATTATTTGCCCAGAACTTCTAAAAAGTCAGGACCGACCTTGGGTGTCATTGATTGTTCTCAACCTAATGGTTGAGAAATTTGATGATGTTGGACCGAATGCTCGTGCACTTTATGTTGATAAATCATAGTTTGGCGAATCTTGTGTTGTTAAACTAGTTGTTGTGTTAGAACAATAGCTTGTTCATGAAGAAAGAGGAGAATATCCACTTCACCATTGTGATCAAGTTTTATTTGTTTTGTTTATTGATTGATTTTATAGTATTACAAGAGTTAGTTTAAATAATATTTACTGCTTGAGATGTTGTACCTAACTTTAGGTTTGTTACACCTTTAACTAACTCCTTAGGATGGACATGTACATCACTTACATTCTCATGTATAGCCTACAATCATGCATACATGTACTCTCTTCTAATAAACCCCATCAAGATCATGGTGGTTCCAATAAACCCACTTTGATCTTGTTTCGAAAATCTGCAAACATAGTTGTTGGTAGTGACTTAGTGAGTGCATCAACTAGTTGGGCATGTATTGGAACATGTTATATGTGAAGCTGTTTGGACATACCTTCTCCCTAACAAAATGAATATCAAGTTCAATGTGCTCTTTCCTTGTGTATAGTATCGGGTTATGAGAGAGCAGGACAACATTGAGGTTGTCAAATAGTAAGGTGGGCACATGATACTCGATATACAATTCAGATAGAAGAGATTCATTCCATAATAATTCAGCAGTGGTATGTATCAAGTCCTTGTATTCGTCTTATGTGCTTGAGCGTGCTATAAGTACTTGTTCTTTTATGCTCCAAGAAACTAAATTTGGTCCAAAGAATATGTATGAGCCAGACGTTGAGCGGCGATCATCAGGTCGTAGGGAGAGTTTTGGTGAATGCAGGGCCGATGTAAGTTATACAATGTATGTTGTCGTAACATTTAAGTAACATATAATTTGTTTAACTATAGCCCAGTGGGAGTCTAGTAGTAAGGACATGAGATAACATAATTTTTTGACTGAGAAAGCTATGTTAGATCGAGTGAGAGTTAAGTATTGCAAGGCCCCAACTGTAAAACGATACATGAGCAGATATGTCATGACATCGGTGCCACGTTTGGAAAATAGGTCATGAATGTACTTGGTTTGTGTAAGAAGAATAGTTCCATTGTCCTGATGATGAACTTTAATTCCAAGAAAATATTAGGGGACACCAAGTTTATTGAGTGAAAAATTTGTGTGAAGTTTGTTAATAAGCTCATGGATAAGTTTAAGGGGGGAACCTTTTATGAGGATATCATCTATATAGACAAGTGCATATTGTTTGAAATTGTATTAATTGTAAATGAACAGAGAATAATCATATTTACTTGAGTTAAATCCAAAATTAACCAATGTGTGATGCAGTTTTTTATACCATGCACATGTAACTTACTTGAGGCCATAAATGGCTTTTTTGAGCTTGCAAACGAACTATGAATTTAAACCTTCAAAGCCAGGGGTTGTTTGATATAGGCCCCATCTTGCTAATATCCATTGAGGAATGCATGGTTGATGTCAACTTGTTGGACTTCCCATTTGTAGGTGAGAGCTAGTGTCAAAATTACTCGAATTGTTGTTGGATTCACCACTTGTGAAAACATTTCAGGGAAGTCGAAGCCATGTTGTTGATGAAATTCTTTGGCCACTAGGCGTGCTTTATACTTTTTTACACTCCTGTAATACAGTGGGAGAACTGAATTTACTATTTTTGCGTTTTATCGCAACTGTTGCGGTTAGCAAGAGTCGCCACTGAATTTTCTTTCATCCAATAAAGGAAAGGGTGAAAAGAATAGGAAAGACCTTTCGAGAATTTTTCTGAGTAAGTGGGGGTAGGTTATGATAACGGAAGGTGTTAGCACCCTTTTTATCCATAGTTATCTACGAGCTCTTAGTTGCTAGCTCACTTTGAAAATGCTTTTTGTGTAAGTGTAAATTTGAAAATATTTTGAAAAGATGCATTAGTGCGACGAACTTTGTAATGATTCTCGTATCATTGAGAAAGCATACAAAGTGTTTTGTCTTTGAAAATATTTAAAAAAGAGAGTGTGTGAGAAATTGTTTTGGTTTTGCGAGCAAGCAACTACAAGCTATCTACCTACTCAAAAGATCTTTATTCTTTTCCTCTTTTCCTTTAGACAGTGTTATCTTACTATTAGTTAGTAGGTAGCCCTATCATTGGATGTTTGAGGGACAGGCGCGGGTCATCGCACAATCATGAAGACAACTCGTAGGATACTTTAGCAATAATCCTAAGGTACTAAGATCATTTATCGAGGCAGCATCGAAGGTTCATCGAGGGACTATGATCTTTTAACGAAAGGGTCTTTGCTAAAACATCTCACGTTCGAGATACGTGACTATTTGTTTTCTGAAGGAAACAAGTGGGGGTACCTTAGAGGTGCACGTGTGCGAAGTGTTTTGTTTTCAGTTATTTATCTTGTATTAGGGTTTTCTAAAGCTTTGTTTTAGATATATACAAGTGTAGAAAGTAAAAATGCGGAAAATAATCTATGTTATTACATTGCTTCGGGGATGGGGAAGTACAAACCAAAAAATTGAGGGATAAAAATGTAAAAGGGTCCTAATTAGCTATTGCAAACTTTGGACAATTACAATATTGAAAGAATATGAAAAAGTAAATAAACGCGTGAAGATTAAAGAGGGAAAGGATATCTAAGAAAACCCTAAAAAATTCTAAGTATAAGAAAAATATTTTTGTTGTTTTTATTTAGAAAAATGATTTAATTATGGAACCTAATTTTAATTAAAAATAAAGTGATAAAATTAATTAATTTTATTTGTGAAAATTAATTTAATAAAAAAAACCTAAATCTAATTTTTTTTTGACTTTATGATTTTATTATTATTATTATTTCTGATTTTTTTTAAAAATAAATTAAAACAAAAAAATAAATGATAAAACAAATAAATTAAAATTACAAATGGGCCAGATTTAAAGTAAATGGGGGGTGCGTTTCAAAAAAATCCCCAGGCCCATTAGCAAGAGGGCCCAAGCGCCTGGAGATCTGGTGAAGGTAGCTCCTTAGGGTGCACCGTGGTCATGATTGCTTTGAAGTGTTGGATCTGAAGTTTTCGAGATTGGATGGCCCAGATGTCGGTTGCATCATGCGCGTGCTGGCCTGGTATATACTGGATCTATAAAATAAAGGTTAGAAAAATGAAAATTGCTCCCTGCCTGAGTCGAACCCAGGACCTGGCTGGGGTGTGTCTTAAGAGCGCGCATGCTACCATTGGGATGTGTTGTTCATTCGTTACATTATTCAAAACAAAACAATATAATTCAAAATAAGTGCTAATGACAGGCAAGAAGAACATGCGCGCCCAGGTGAACCCCCTGGATTTGAATGAGCCAATGGTGTTATTTCATTTTGCCACATGAGCTCTTCGGTGAGTCAGACCACCCCTCACGGTGGTCAACTCCTTCTTCTCCAGCGAGTGAATTTCTGATCTGCAAAAATACGATGAATTAATGGGGATAAAGATCATAGCCCCCCTAATTCGGGGTCTACAAGTTCAGTGTTACCCTCCGTTTGGCCTAAAAGCGTCTATAAACAACAAATCGAAGTTTCACTGTAACTATGCCCTAGTGATGGCATCTTGTTGTTCCTGTGTTAGACCTCACAAATAATGGTTCAAAAACGTTCTAAACATTAATACGAACAAATATATATGCATGAAGTTCATTGAAATCACATGATTAAATAGTTTGAAATTCAAGAATATAAGCAAACCGGTGTAAGTCAGTAGGTACGTCCTCGAGTCTTTTGATCTTGAATAAGGATCTGGATCGCCTCCTGAGAACTCCAGGAACGTGTTTGAATGCTTGAAACCGATTGACCGTGGCTGCAAGTTGGGTTTTCGAATTGCCCTAACTTTGATAAATTTTGAGAATTTTGTAGTGTATTCTTGCAGCAGTTATGCGTGTCTTTTGCACATGGCTTTGTTTGCATTATATAGAGAAAGAAAGAGCTGATATACATGGCAAGGAATCAAAGTCATGAAGCCATGATAAAGCAAGGATCAAACAACTTTAAAACTTGCCGAACTTGCAATATTTCTTCCCTTTCTCGAGCTTGCACGAGTTTGGCATGTTGTTGGCTTGTATTTGGGCCTCAATGCTGACCAAAAGCCAGGCCCATGTTTTAATACGGTGGGAGAACTAACTTGGATGTTTTGCGTTTTATCGCAATTGTTGCGAATAGCAAGAGTTGCCACCGACTTTTCTTTTATCCAATAAAGGAAAGGGTGAAAAGAACAGGAAAGACCTTTTGAGATATTTTCTTGAGTTCGGGGGTAGGTTATGAAAAGGGAAGGTGTTAGCACCCTTTTCATCTGTAGTTAGGGCTCTTAGTTGCTAGCTCACTTTGAAATGCTTTGTTTGAAATGTGTTTGTGATTGTTTTTGAAAGTATTTTTGAAAAGTGTCTTCGTTTAGGTGAACATTGTAATGATTCTCGTCTCTATAGGAATGCATGCAAAGTGTTGACTTTTGAAAATATTTCATGGAAAAGTGTTGGTGCGTTTGAAAGATGTTTGAAAAATGGTTGTGAGCAAGAAACTATGAACATTTTACCTACTCAAAAAGTCTTAGTTCTTTTCCTCCTCCTTTAGATATTACCATCTTACCATTGATTGGTGAGAAGCCCTACCATTGGATGTGAAGGGACAGGCGTGGGTCATCGTATAGTTATAGAAAGCAAAGTTATAAGATACTTTAGCAATTTTTGTAAGGGTCTAAGATCATTTATGAAAGGCAACATTGAAGGGTTATCGAGGGACTATGATCTTGTATTTTGAAAGTATTTTGCTAAAGCATCCCACATGCATAACATGACTATTTATTTCTCAAGGCAACAAGTGAGGTTAACCCTAGAGATGCAAGTGTGAAAAGTGTTTTGTTTTTCATGCATTTTTGTCTTTGAATTAGGATTTTCTACTTATTGATTTTATCTTGCCATACAAACCCTAATTACTAGCATTTATATTTGAAAGCGATAAATTGCGGAATATAAAGATTCTACACTATTACATCATTTGGGGGCGTGGGTACAAATTTACAAATGGGGGGATGACAAATAATTAAAATCTAATTACTATTACAACCATATTGAATATGAACAAATAATGTACAAGAATAATGAAGACAATGTGAAAGGGAAATGTTTTTGTTTGAGTCTTGGTGTAAAAAGGTTTAATATTAACCTAATTAAACTAATAAAAGAAAGAAAAATAATTTTCTAGTCTAGGTTGATTTAACGAGAACTAAACCTAAATTAAATAGAAAAGAAAAAATAAATTAAGTAAGAAGACATTTTTTAGGGTTTTTATGAAAATGTTTTAGTTTTATTAAACTAGTATAGAAAAGTTAATTAATTAACAATCCTAGGTTCTAAATTAATTTTAATTAAAAGAGAAAATAAAATGAATTAAGTCTAATATCTATTTAAATTTAAGAAAAGAAATTGGATTTGTTAAGAGAAATATTTTTGGTCTTTTTGTCTTGATAAAATGAAAATATATTAATATAATAAATAAAAATATTTTTAGGATTTTGTTAATAATAATAATAATAACAATATTATTATAATATATATATATATATATATATATATATATATATATATATATATATATATATATATATATATATATATATATATATATATATATATATATATATATATATATATATATATATATATATATATATATATATATATATATATATATATATATATATATATATATATATATATATATATATATATATATATATATATATATATATATATATATATATATAAGTTTAAGTCAGGGGGTGTAAAAATGATTTAGGGTGTATGTGAAGTAAAGCAGATTTTCGTTTGATGTTAGGGCCCAATATGGCTTTTTGTGTAATCAGGAAAAAAAGAAAATAAAAAATAAATGGGTTGCGTTGTTGCTAGCAGGAAGGGGGTTAGTGAAGTTAAATGAACCAAGGCCCAACTGAAGGGAGCCCATGCTCTACTTGTTCAAACAAAAAAGAAGGAAAAAAACATGAAAAACACAAAAGGTCTCGTCGGGGCTCGAACTCAGGACCTTCCATAGTAAAGCTTTTACGCGCGCGCTTGTTGCCACTGGGGTGGCCTGTTTCATCCGTTAGTAATACAACAACTATTAAACTTAAAATAAAACAAGTCCTATGGTCAGCTTCATCTTCAACCTCACGCCATAACCAGTCATGGATTTAAACCCTGTAACTTCTTCATCTCTCAACCATTTGCAAAAATGTAAACATCAAACTTGTTCCAAATTTCATCACGACTCCAGAAATGTAAATAACTTAAATTATAAATCAAAGATGAATGATAATCTAAAGACATGGCCAACTTCAGGGCAATGATGTCTAAAGACCTAATTTTTTCAGGAAGTTCAACTTCAAAATTCACATCACTTAGGCAATATAAATGAAATCTAAAGACATGGTCAGCTTCAGAGCAATGATGTCTACATTTTATCTTTGAAAATGGAAAGCTAACAATGCCTATATAAAGAGATTGAAAGTCAGAAAATTTACCTCAAAACTGGAAATCATGTTCTGCAAATGAGCTTGATTCAAGTTGCTGCAATGATCAGGTTAGCTTCCTTGAGTCCCCAGGAAGATAATGTAGTGCTTAGCTCGAGTTGAGAGTAACTAAAATGGCCTGGAGAAGTTAAGAGTCATACCTCTGTTTTTGGTTATATAAGACGAGAAAGATGATGTTACAGTTTCAAAACAGGGATTGGGATAACCTCTATATATGTATTAGAAGCTTTGTGAATGGTTTGGCCAAGAAACACACGAGGAAATTATGAGTTGGGTGTTCAAAATCAAAAATGACACAAAAATGGAGGTTTTGTGCAATTTCTTATTTAATGGAGTTTTAGGGTGTTTGAGGGCTTCTAATCTCGTGTCTTAAGTTGCATAAGAGTATCTTGATATATAGGAAAAAGTTTGGAGACTTGAGGTGGTCAGAATTAGAAGATCACAAGTTTTGGGATTTTTACTTGTTTTTGAAGCAAGCTTGACAAGTATGGTTTCAAGGTAATGTACAAGGCTATCTAGAGTGGTTACCAACTTTAAATATGCTTCTATGACTTTGTAGAGGAAGCTTATGCAGAAGGAACAAGTGCAAAGCTCAATATAAGTTGACTTTGCATAAAGCTTGCTTTATGAGAATAAAATGATACCTTTCTTCCAAAAATGGCAAATTGCTTTGGATAATGGCTTAATCACTTAGATCATACCTCAATCAATTGTGTAAACAATCAATTATGGAGTTATTTACAAGTTAGAATCCTGAAAGAAAAAGATTGTGCAACATAGACTTGAGATTTGAATTCTTGTTCATCACAAAAATGACCTATAATTCAAGTTTGAAACCTTAACTTCATCTCTTCGATTCTCTTAGCTCAAAAATGATCTCATAAAGTTCTTGGACATTTTGAAAAATCTTGGAACATTATATACAACTTTCATGTTTTTCATTTTTGAATAATCAAATTGGAACTATGTGAAAAGTTTCCATGAAGTTAGGTCAAAAAATCTGCATAAACTAGTCAAATTTTCACTAAGTGTTTTTATCAAAAGTGCATGACTTTGTGAATTTATAACTCAAAATCCAAACATTTCTAGAACATGATCAGTGAAGAAAAGTTGTATATCTCATCAAGATATACAACTTTCATGATGAAAATTTCCTTTGAATCATTTTGCATCTTGGTGAAAAATTGGCATGAATTCATGAAAAAATAAGACTTAAAACACTTAGAAAAATTTCCAAGTCTTGGAAACTTTGACTTTTCAAAATGAATTTTGAATTTCTTGATTTATTGATGATCAATTTTAATATCTTTTCATGTCTTAATGAAATTGATCTTTGAAACTTAATTTTGATCAAAAAGTCAAAGTTTGACTTTTCAGTGTACAATTAACTTTTTCATCAGTTGACCAAATTTCAACTATCAATCAATTGATCTTTGGAAGTGAATTGAACCATGCAATTAGGTCAATATGATGCATTTGAATCCTTGATATCATGCTTCAAACCAATAAGTCATGTATCAGGTCAAAAGTCAAAAATCAAGCTTTCTCAATTAAAACCCTAATTTTGACCATTTTGCCCTTTTGATGATCTGCGTAATTTTCTTGGGGAATTATGATCCAAACTTGATAAAATGATACATGTGAGTTCAAAATTTTGATATGTGTCAAAAATCTTGAAGTTTGACTGTAAGTTGACCAAAGTTGACTTTTTACCCAATACAGTTGATTTTAGGTCATCTGATCAATTAACAGAGCAAACTTGAAATGCAAGGCTTGAAACTTGACATGAGAAATCTTGAAAGTACATAATGATCCATGAAAGTCATATGAGGCATTAAAAGTCCAATTTTCCTTATGAAAACTCAAACCCTAATTTGAGACATCAGTGTTGAGGAGATGTCTTGACCTAGTCAATCTTTGTGCAAGCTTGAACTATTGAAGATCTTGGGAAATGTCTTGAGAAAAGAGAGGGCAAATCTTGGGGTATAACACATATGCACTAGCCCACAATTTTATAATTTTATTTAATTTATTTTGAATTTATTTAAATAAAAAAATAAAAATAAAATAAAATAATAATAAGGTATATGGAAAAGTATGAGTGAATTTAGGAGTCTCTTTTAAAGTCATGAGCATGTACGAAGCTTAAAAAGTTAGGCCATAAGTTCAAAATCTCAAATTTTCCCATTTTGTATTTCATGAATTTCCTCAAAATTTCCCAACTTGTGCAACTCATAACTTGCTCAAATCTTTTGAAGATGATCTTGGACTTTTTGAAAAGCTAAAGATGTCCTCTCCACTTTATATTTTAATCATTTTTGCATTTGGAGACATTATCTTTATGTAAGTTGCCTTGACAAAAAGTGTCTTTTTGTTGACTTTTGAAAATGACCTATAATGTATTAGCTCATATCTTTCAAATGAAGCATTTTTTGGACTTGATCATAAAATCAAAGTTGTAGAGAATTGATTTTTCTTCAAAATGAGCTTTGGTTGGGGAAAATTTGATGAAGCATGTGAAAGTTATGCTTGGTTAAAGTTTAGTTGACTTCTCCTAAGGAAACCCTAATTTGACAATTCTTGACTTTTGATGATTTGAGAGCTTTCCTTGGGGAATCGTGATCAAACCTTGATCAAATGATGAATATCACTTAAAAATATTGACGTTGACCAAAAATCTTTGAAGTTTGACTGCATATTGACCACAATTGACTTTTTACCCAATGTAGTTAATTTTTAATCACTTGAGCCATTGATTGAGCAAACTTTTGATGCAAGACTTGGAACTTGGCATGTACCTTGTTGAGGACCTATTATGAACCATGGAAATCATTTGAGACCTTTGCAACCTAAATTTCCTTGAGAAACTCAAAACCCTAATTGTAGACCTTTGGCTTAGGAGGAGGTTTGACTGGTCAACCCTTGAGTGTCTTGAGCATTTTGAGAAGCTTTGGAAGAATGTCTTAAAGAAAATTGGAGGGAAATTTTGGGGTACAATAGCTTCCAATGTTCAATATTCTTAAACCTTAAGAGTTAGATTGGCATGTCCACCATTTGTAACTTGAAGGTAGAAGAGGACTGAACATTTAAGTGCCCAGAAATTTGCACTCTCCTGTGCAAGAAGTGATGTTGTTGGTTGATTGTACCGGGAATGGGCTTAAAGATGCCATTTATAGAGGTAACAGTGAGTCATCGGAGATTGGCTTATAGATGCCATCCTAAGTAATTGTTAACTTTAACTGGAAGAAGTGTTAGAATAAATCTTTGGTCAATTTAATCTGAGCCAAAAGAGGTATCTTTGTCTTTAACTGGAAGAAGTATCAGAGTAAATCTTTGGTCGATTTAATCTAAGCCAAAAAAGATCTACTGGTAGAAGTGTCAGAATAAATCTTTGGTCAATTTAATCTGAGCCAGAAGCTATCTATGGTCGTCTTCAACTGGAAGAAGTATCATAATAAATCTTTGGTCGATTTAATCTGAGCCAGAAAAAGGTCCGCTGGAAGAAGTATCAGAATAAATATTTGGTCGACTTAAACTGAGCCAGAGGATGTTTATGCTCGTCTTTATCTGGAAGAAGTATCATACTAAACATATACTTGGTTTTATCTGAGCCAGAAAATATCTTCAACTGGAAGAAGTATCAGAATAGATCTACACTTGATCTAAGTTGAGCCAGAAGAACGTCTGTTGGAAGAAGCATCAAAATAAATCCATGCTTGATTTAATCTGAGCCAGAAAATATTTATGCTTGAATTTGACTAAAAGAAATATCATACTAAATCATGCTTGATTTAATCTGAGCCAGAAAATGTCTACGACCGTCTTCAACTGGAAGAAGTATCAGAATAAATCTATGGTCGACTTAATTTGAGCTAGAAGATATCCACGCTTGTCCAACTGGGAGAAGTATCATAATAGATCTATGCTCGATCTATACTAAGCCATAAGTTTTTTATGTCCATCCTCAACTGGAAGAAGTATCAGAATTGATCTACGCTCGATCTAAACTAAGCCAGAAGATGATATCTTTAAGGAGACTATTTGGTCATACAAGTAGTTGTCGATGTTTGTCTGTTGATTGATCTTTCCTGAAACGGTAAAGAGTTAGCTGCATACAATGTCATGATGTATGAAATGCATTGCGTAATGATGTTCTCAAAATAAATGAGATTGTGCTGTAAGTGTTTCATATGCACGTGATATGATGTTTGTAAATGATGTATGGATATGAAATATTGTTGAAGTGTATTTGTAAACTCAACCAGTATCTTTGTTTGAGGAGTATGAATCCCTGACTGTTGCTGGAGATGAAGAGTATGTGTATCTTCGATCTTCTGGGGATTGTCTCCGCTGGGAGAGGAGAGTTCAAAACTTTGGTTGTTCCTTGCTCTACTGCGGATTATACTTCTTGTATACCCTGACTGGGGATAAAAGAGATGGATATCCTTTCGAGGTGTTGTTTTACCGAGTTTCTGATATGGGTATCGACTCGTCTGGAGAGACTATAGTTTGAATGATATCTATTCTGGTTTCAGATTTAATAGCAACTCTTTGGGGATAGCAATCCGGGTTGTCCTTTGTTGGAAGATGAGAATCTTGTCGGTAATTTATGGTAGAAGCATATCCAAGCTATAGAGATTGAACTTCGCTGGGGAAATAAACCCTGTTGACAAAAAATTCTGAACTCCACTGGGGAAGTAAACCCAGTTGATGGAGGAATACTCTGGTGAAGGAAACTCCTTGCTGAGGAGAGTGAGCTATGCTGGAGAGAAGTAGTCTGCATGGGATTTTACAGTTTTGAAAACTCAATTGGGGAGAAGAATTTCCATAAACTGTAATGATTGGGATTCTGTAGATGGGCGATATTACTGGGAAGAAGAATATACTCCTTTATCTACCAGAGCAATCTACCGGGGAAATTGCGGGGAACGTATGAACTTGCGAAGATTACTTTGTAACTTAGAAGTGGCTCTGTGGGGATTTGTGGATGGTTTGGATGTTATCCCGACTCCTAGAGTCTTGAGTAAATGCTTATTCCTGTTTTTATGCATATATTTGTCAACAGTAAATTGTATTCATATACATATGCTCATTCAATTTTAGTCATTGGACGTCTTACAAACAAAACTGAAAAACGAAAAAAGTTTGAACTTTGAATTTGAATTTCTTATTGATAGTTTGCCCATAAACGAAAGATTTTGTACAAAGAGACAGAGATCCCAATAAGGGTAAATTTTCGTGAAATGGAAAGAGTACAAAGTGTAAACAAGATAAATATCTATGTGGAAATAATCTCGCCAGGTTCCAACTCTACTATTGCCCATATGTCTTCAAACATCTCATCCCTTGTTGTCAGAAGAAAGTGAGTGAATTGATCTGTGTCGTTTGAACTTTGACTTCGGTAATAAAGCTTGCTGTAAGTAATCCCATTGGGACATAGTCATACGCTTTAATCCCTAATTTTTTCCTGGGCTTCCCTTTCTGGTTTTCAATCCACCGGGATACCCTTTTTTGCCCAAACCGCCTTTTCAGGTTTTTGACTTGCCAGGTGTACAATTTTTTTATATATATCCTTGATTTTTGCCCAAACCCTTTTGGTTCGCCGGGATTCCCTTATTTTTTCCTAGACCAGTCAACCTAGTTGGTCATTTTTATGCGTAGTATCCTTTGACTATGTTCGCATTCACAAGGTGCGGGAAATCTTCACCGTCCATGGTGATTAGTATCATAGCTCCGCCAGAAAATATCTTTTTGATTACAAATGGCCCTTCGTAAGTGGGAGTCCATTTTCCCCCGGGGTCACCCTGTGGTAGAATGATGTGCTTTATTACCAAGTCACCAACCTGATATACCCGATGCTTAATCTTCTTATTGAATGCCTTGATCATGCGTTTCTGGTACATCTGACCGTGACAGACAGCTGCAAGCCTCTTTTTGTCAATTAGATTCAACTGATCCAACCTAGTATGAATCCACTCATCCTCGTCCAATTCTGCATCTTTCATGATCCTTAAAGAAGGAATCTGAACCTCAACAAGTAGGACAACTTCCATACCATAGACCAGAGAGAACGTGCCCTAGTTGATGTTCGAGACGAAGTGCGATAGGCATGAAGAGCCAACGGTAACATCTCGTGCAAATCTTTATATGTCACAACCATCTTCTGTATGATCTTCTTTATGTTTTTATTGGTGGTTTCCACTATACCATTCATCTTTGGACGATACATAGAAGAGTTGTGGTGCTTGATCTTGAACTACGTGCAGAGTTTAATGATCATGGTATTGTTCAGATTTTTATCGTTGTCTGTGATGATCCTTTCGGGAATGCCATATCGACATATTAGGTTATGTTTGATGAACCGGGCAACTACATTCTTGGTGACAGAGGCAAATGAGCCTGCTTCAACCCATTTTGTAAAGTAATCGATGGCGACGAGGATGAAGCAATGTCCGTTAGAGGATGTGGGCTTGATTTCTCCGATCATATCAATGCCCCATATTATGAATGGCCAAGGAGCAGTCATGACGTTCAAAGATACTGGAGGCACATAAACTTTATCAGCGTCGATTTGGAATTTATGACAAGTTCTCAAGTGGTGGTGACAGTCAATTTCCATAGTCGACTAATAGTAACCAACTCTAAAAATCTTTTTAGCCATAGTATGCCCACTGGAGTGAGTTCCTAAGGCACCTTCGTGTATATCTTGCATAATCTCTTCTGCTTCTTTCTTGTCCACACAATGAAGTAGAGTCGAATCATGATTGCGCTTGTATAGAATTCCATTACTCAAGAAGAACTTAGCCGAGAACCTCCGTAGGAACTTCTTGTCATTGATGGATGCCTTTCAGGGTATTCTTGAGCTTCAAGGTACCTTTCTAACTCATGAAACCAAGGTTTTTCCTCTACCCCATCAGTGTTAATTTCATAGCAGTGTGCCGGTTCGTCGAATCTTTCAATAGTAATTCTGGGAGCCTCATTGTCCCATCTGACCTTTGACATGGACGACATGGTAGCCAATACGTCCGCCATCTCATTCTCTTCACTTGGTATGTGTTTAAAGGTAATATCCTTGAAATACAAAATCAAGGTTAACACATGCTCTTTATAAGGAATGAGATTTGGGTGTTTCGTATCCCAATCTCCCTTAACCTGACTGATCACCAAGGATGATTCTCCATACACGCTTAGGAACTTGATTCTCAGGTCAATAGAAGCTTTAAGACCCATGATGCACGCTTCATATTCAGCCATATTGTTGGTGCAGTCAAAGCATAGTCTGGAGGTGAAGGGTGTATGGCAACCTGCGGGGGAGATGATCACAACACCAATTTCGTTGCCAAGGTCATTGGAAGCTCCAACAAAAACCATTGTCCATCGGAATCCCGACTCAGGTTCTTCATACGGTCCAAGTTCTTCATAATCTGTTACTAGCATAATGTTCTCGTCCGGGAATTAGAAATTTATAGACTGATAGTCGTCTACAGCCTGATGCGCCAAATGGTCGGCCAATACACTTCCTTTGATTGCTTTTTGAGTGGTGTACTGTATGTTGTATTTTGTTAAGACCATTTTCCATCGGGCTATTCTTCCGGAGAGAGTTGGATTCTCAAATTTGTACTTGACGGGATCCATTTTAGAGATCAACAAGATAATGTAGTGGTAGAAATGTTCAAGACTAAGCCATTGGACTGACTAGACTTTATACAAATAAAAAAAATAAAAATCGCCACCGCGCTTTATTGTTTCCAAAGGAATGGGAAAAGAGCGAATAAGCCAAAAAAAGGGGGGAAGATTCAAGGTCAGGGGGTTGGTTATGCAAAAGGAAGGTATTAGCACCCTAAACATCTACGGTACTCCGCAGGAACCTCTTTGTAAAATCTGTATATTTTGGATATAAAAAATGTGTTATATGTAAAATGGATGGTGGAGGTGAGAAAAGAAATATATTTTTTATGATTTTTGCACCCGTCGCGGTTGCGAACCTTTAGTGCCTACGTACTACCTTTCGTGCAATAGGGGATCAGGGTACACGTAGTTCCTCTTTTAAAAGTTTGAAACACAAGTGTGTTGGTTTATTTTAAGATATAAGACATCATCGTCATTGTCCGTGTGGAAAACATACTTACTACCCACAATCATGAGAAAGGAGAATTCGCATCATCTCAAATTGGAGGATATGCCTTGGATTTTAAAATAAACAATGCCTCACTCAACACCCAAGTGGAAAATATATCACTTCACTACATATTATAGAAGTATAGTTGTTTGCATCACTACAAGGATTGACAAGAGTCTAACCTTTTGAGAAAAGTTTAGAGATAAAAAGGCCAAAGTGGCAAAAATGGTTTGAAATGAGATTAATTGACTTTTAGTCTTCTCACAAAAATGTCAAGGTATTATTAAATAGATTGAAGTTTATTTATGAAAATATTTTGAAAATGCATGGACCTAAGTCCAAGTTTATTATGAAAGTGTGTTGTACCCCAAAATTTGCCTTCTTCTTTTTTCCACAAGAAATCACAGCTTCGGGTTTTCCATGACTTTTCAAATTGGCGTAAGAATCAGTCAAACAGACTTTTTCTTATCAGTCTATCCAAATTAGGGTTTTCATGGACTTTGGAACAGTTCAGGCAGATTATTAGGGTTTGATCAGGCAGGCGCTTCTTCGACATTAAATCAAGAATCAGGGTTTTGTGCGCACATTCTCAGAAAGAATTAATTCTACAGTTCTTTTCAATTTACTCTGAGATATGGATTGAGGCTTCTGATTGAGAGTTTGCAGTGTTTGATTTAATCAGTAAAAGGAAAGGACATATGGGCATTTGTTGTGATTGACTGTGCATTGCTATGGTTAATTGGAGCGCCGGGTTTGTTATTGATTAATGCTAAGTTGCAAGACCACAGTGTTTATTAATTATTTATTTATTCTAAGTTAGAATAGTTGGGATTTACTTCTAGTTATTTTAATTTAAGAAGCTATAAATAATTAAATAAACAATTGAAGAGAAATAAAAGAGAAATCTGACCAAAAAAGGACTTATTTATTTCATTTTGAATTGTTTGTTACAGATATTATTTGAATACTGTAAATTCATTTACAGTCATTTAAATTAATATTATTACAAATAATTAAAATGAAATAAAATTACATCCTAAAATTTCCTAAGTCTTCATCTGCTACTCATCCTTTGCTCAACTGATTTTTACCTACAAAAAGAAAAAGAAAAGAAGTCAATGCAGATAAAATTAAAGGCAGACAGATATTTTAAAGCTCATCATTAAAAGTAATTGGCCGGAATCAGTTTATTCACCCTCTCTGCAAATTACAAGAAAATTCTTGGTTCACAAAGAGGGATAGAAAATGTTTGCAAACAATTAAATGCACAAAGCTACATGGAAATATACAAGGCTGCATAAATTGTCAAACAAAGAGGCAAACTGAACTGCACAAATTGAAAGTGAATAAGCCAACCAAGTTGCATTGTCAAACTGAAAAGCAAAGCTGTCAAAATTCCAAACTAAGTCACAAATTGCAAACTGAACTGCCCATGCCTAACCAAGTTTAAAATGTCAAACAAACTGTCCACAAACTGTCCAAAGATATCAAAAGATATCAAGCTGTCAACAAGTACAAAAGCTAGCAAAAGCAAGACAGAAAAGCAGGAAATATGCAGAGGAAAGAAGCATTGCAAGCAAGATATTCAAAATCATCATTTTCAAAGCCAATCACTTTTTCAGAGCATAGTACAGTTTTAAGCAATAAACAAATGCTTTTTAATCTGTAGAGGAAAAGAGAGAGAGAAGATGCTTACAGGGCTGAGGCTAAAGATATAAGACAAACATATCAGAACAGTTTCAAAGGGGGGCAGAATATCACAAAAAGCTTGTAACACCACAAACTGTTGTATAACAATAACAGCCTGCCTCAAGCCTAAATCTACATAAAACACATAGCCAAAACCTGTTTCAACTCAAAAGCTTCAAGCCTAACCTGTTTCCAACATACAAAACCTGTGATTCAAAATACCAAACCAGAAGCTCTCAACCTGTCAAGCCTAAACTTTGAGCCTGTAGCCAAGCCTGAAGCCTGCACAAACTATAAACTTCAACCAAAGCCAACAAAACTGCCTTAAGCCTTGCAGCAAACCATAAGCCTTCACCTGCAGAACCACAAGCCTCAAGCCTGAAGACTCATCCTGAAGCCTGTCAAACAACCAAGAACACAAGCCTGAAGCCTGTCCAAAACCAGGATAACAAGTATCAAACCAACAAAGCCCTCAGAGCTAGGCTCATCATAGGGTTCAACAACATATCAAGCATATCAAGCATCTCAACAAGCAAACAGTGAAAGAGGAAAAGAAGTGTTCAGAAATAGGCAAAGGTTTTCAGGCATTCAACACAAAACCTAGCAAAAAAAGCAAAATACGAGGATACCAGGAAGAGCAAGCTCATCAGCATCACTGTTCCCTCCGTCTCCGGCCACCCTACGCGCCTCCAAGTCCGCCTCTCCTCCTCTCCAAGCAACGAACCCCAAAGGTATAACTCCTTTTCTTTTTTCTTTTCACACCTCATACAAGACATAACAATAATCAAAGAATCAGAACAAATAAAAACATGCAAGATTGGAAATCTGAGAACCCTAATGCGTTAAGACAGAAATCATACCTCTTTTTATCATTGCTTGAGTAAACGCGAGGAGATGATGGACGGTGGCGCTGGGTGGCCTTAGGCGAAGAGGAATTTTGTTCAAAATCCATGGCTTGAGGAGATGAAGAGGACAACGAAGCAAAAATGGAGAAACGGCGCCTCTGTAACCCTAATTCCCAATTGAAACAAGAAATGAAACCCTTAGAAAAAAATGTCAAAAATGTGTTCTGGGCCTTGCCCTTTCCAAAAGCCTTAAGCCCAACTGATTCCAGCGTGCATACCCCCCCTTTCCTTATTCGTTCCCTTGTTTTGTTTGGGCCAGAGTAAATCCCCTTGAGCCCATATCGACTTTTTTTTATTAACCAACACCATTTTTTTTATAACTTAATTATTTTCTTTGTTAAATAGATAATATATCAATAATAAATTTATGTTAACAATATTTTTATTATACTTATTTTAAACAATATTTTTAAAAATATGTAAATCTTAGATGTATTAAGTTTAAACTTTTTATTTTATTTTATTAAAACCTTTTTTGTTGTTTACATAAAAAATAAATTAACTAAGATACATAAATGTTAATTTTCTTAAGCTTAAAACATTTTTCTTTTCTTTTATTAAATATTTTTGTACATAATTAACAAAAAACCAAAAATAAATACTTAACAAAATACTTAATTTTGCATTAAGTTAACATACTTTTCTCACTTGTAAATAATCACATGCACTCACACAAATACTTTTGTTACATTTGCTTATCTTTTATTCTTGAACATTGATATATATTACATTTGAGAATGCAATTCGATTTGGTTGTAAATATATTTGGACACTACTCTCCTAATAAGTCTCATCCCTATTTGTAAATATTTGTACCCCACTCCCAGATACTTATTTGTAATAGCTTAGACTTTAAATTCCCGCAATTTATCGCTTTCTATATACTGTATAGTAATTAGGGTTTGTATGCGAAGATTTAAAATCAACCGCTAGATAACCTAATACAAAATAAATGCATGACAATCAATACACTAATCACACTTGCACCCCAAGGGTAATCCCGCTTGTTGCCTTCCAAAATGGGCCATGCTTGCATGTTGAGTTTCTTTGGCAAAACAAAAACAAATCAAATGATCATAGCCCCTCGATGACGCTTTCGAAGTTGCCTAAACAAAATGATCATAGTCCCTTCAAGCAAAATTGCCAAAGAACCTTGGCACCATTGCATTCATGGTCCATACAATGACCCGCGCCTGTCCCGTTAACATCCTAACACAAGATTGTCCACCAAATACAATGGTGGAACAATACTGTTAAAAGGGTTAAAACATGAGAAAAATCTTTGAGTAAATTTAGGGGTAGACAACTCTTAGTTACTTGATCAAACTTGCAAAACACGCTTTCCTACTTTTCAAAACCCACTCCACAACACACTTTCAAAACAACTTTCAAAAACATTGAAATATCTTTTCAAAAAGACAAACACCTTTGTAAAACATTCGAGTAAAGAATTGTTACAACGGTTGCCTAGACAAGGCATCTTTTTCAAAACATTTTCAAAACACACACACACACCACCATTTCAAGCAATTGAAAATCAAAGGCAAGTGATCTAAAACAAGTAACTAAGAGCCCATGGATAACCATGGATGAAAAGGGTGCTAATACCTTCCCTTTTCATAATCTACCCCCCCCGAACCCACGAAACATCTCAAAAGGTTTTTCCTGTGCTTTTTAACCTTTCCTTTAGGATAAAATAAAAAGTCGGTGGCGACTCTTGCTAAACCGAACAAGTGCAAATACAAACGCAAAACCTCAAGTCAGTTCTCCCACCGTATCACAGAACTGGCGACTCTGCTGGGGACTAATTTAAAAGTGGGGTTACCTTAGGGTTTAGATCACCTTTACATTTTTGCTTTGATTGCTTTGGTTGCTTTACTTTTTGGGTCCTTGTTTGGGTTTGTTGTAAATCCTACACCCGGATTTGGGGGCACCTTTTTAGGTAAATAGCAATAAAACTGTGAGGGAACTATGCGGGGTATACCGACATGGTTGAAGCAGTAAGCTATGTTAGTGTGACATATTTGTGAGTACCGGTAACCCTTGAGTTCAATCAAGGAGAGTACGGGGCCGCTGAGTGATGTCGTGAAGCACTAACGAACTCTTAGAACCTTAATTGAGAATCTTAGCCTTTTTAGGGGTAGTGAGATGACCGACTTTGGTGCAGTCCGAAGTTGGTAGATACTCGATACTACACTCATTGAGGGTTGTTTTCTTGGAATATTTTGGTCGCCAGTTAAGTGGCTAAACCAAAACAATGAACACAGAAAATAATCCAATGATATTGAGCTCCTTAGAACCCGGTTCCTATTTTAGGACAGGATGAGCCAACTAACTTCAAGAGGGTACTTACCTACAAACCCCATGCAAGCCTAAACCTAAGGACTTGTTTGCTTTGTGTGAATATGACTGTTTGTATATACACTTACTTGCTTTTGCATACATGTACATAACATCATGACATCATACCATAGCATTTTTTCAATAACCATTTCAAGGATCTCGAGGGTTCTTTTGATGCAGGGTCACGTTGAACCAGACGTCTACCAAAGGGCAAGAGGTTTTCTCCTCTAAACAAATGCCATCAAAGATCAAGTGCCACAACTTGAATCAGGGGCTATGACCCACTTGACATGGTGAGCTTGATTCTCGTGGAAAGACATCCACCACTACAAGGTTCTCCAATCAAAGATAGAAGTTCAACCTCTAACATTTTCTTGTGTTTACCCCAAGAGATCCTTGAAAGCATGCATCCAAACATCATGCATCACATCATGACAGTTTTTCCTTTTCAGGTTTCCTTATTCTCCTACTGTTTATTTCAGTAGAGATGGCTCTGGAGCAGAATATCAAGGGCCTCCAAGCTCAAAATGCTCAACTTCAAGAGATGTTCCTGAACCTATCCAGGGGGCAGGAAGAGTTGAAAGTACTCCTCGCTAGGAGCCTGGCTGAGAAAATTTTGGAAGACAATAAAGACCAACAGTTGGAACAACTGCGAATTGAGGTTGAAGCAATGAGAACCCAGATGCTATGGCAGATGAATCTTATCCAAGGCCTAGCCCGAAGACAAGAAGAGCTGGGAACCATTATCAATCAATTTCGTCAAGACAGTTGCAACCGTATGGGGCAAGCAATCAGGATTGGAAATCAGGGCCTTGCTCAGCTTCCCATGAGACAAGGAATCAGTTTAAAAGAGATAAGACCTTCTCACTTTGCTTCCACATCACGAGCCCAACAACGACCTCGTCAACATCAACCGGATAATCATCCAAAGGAGGTCGCACCTAAAAGACAATTCACCCAAATCAACATGCCATTGTCACAAGCATTGCAACACATGTTGAAGTTGAATCTGATTTCGGTGATAAACCCTCATCCAAACCCCAAAACTTTTTCTCCCAGATACAATCCAGATGCCAGGTGTGCCTATCATTCTGATGGTCCTGGACATGATACAAACGATTATTGGGCGTTGAAGTACAAAATTCAAAACCTGATCGACGAAGGAATGCTGGAGTTCACACAAGATGGCCAGACTGAATTCTTCTGCCAAGGGTTCTCCACCTGAATTGACAAGGCTCGAACTGAGAGATTTTTGCTTCATTTGAATTTTCAAAGTTGTAATTTCGTTTGTTATTCAAACAATTATCTGTTGATGTCAAACTCTGTTTCATTAATGCATTGCATATGTTTGTCTTGAATTCATCCATTCATTTTCACTACTCTTATGCTTTCTTTATGATATTTAACTCTTGATAAAAAGCTGCAAGCCTTTAGAGGGAGGATGACGAAACAATACCATAATCTCATACAGTATGCTTTTGAACAGACCTTGCTGATGATGTACATGCATTTCTTTCAATTCCCAAACACTGGAGTTATAAGGAAGATAATCCCTAGTCAACCCCTTCGAGCCAAAGAAGTAGGAGTTTTCTGTTCTAAACAATCAAAACCTTTGATATAAACCTGGGGAAGGTTAATATCTCAGTTAATTCAAAAAAAAGATGCGCATTGAAGTCGCAAACTCTCAGTTCGTAATACAACGAACGACATCAAAAAAAGAGACATTCCTTTGGAATCAAAAGACAGTGATGGTTCTTTATCTCATAGGCAGTCATTACCTCTCAAAAGAGAAAAGCCCACTGAGCCAAAACCTATAAAGGAAGCTTAAGAAAGCTGGGGCATGCCGCTGACTGTGATCTCAAAAACAGGAACAGTCAGGCAAAAGTTAGGGATAACAAATCAAAAGAACGAGGTCATTACAAACCCTCAAACAACATGAAAAAATGTTGCAAAAGAAAAAGGAGAAAATGACTGCCTTCCCAATAAATTCAATTGGTGAACCATCACCCAAAAGTCATTCCAAACGCGAATAGAGTGCGACGTGCAATTGACTGAGTTTAGGATTGAAGAACATCACGAAGAGCGGGTGGGTACAAATATACTTTGAGCCTTTATCCTTTGTTTCTTAAACCATGAACCAAGCCACGTTACAACCCTTCAAAAGTCCTGATTGAAGCATGGGTTAGTTCGAAAGCATACTGTTTCAAAAGGTATCCTGACTCCTGTAAGGCTTTGCTCTAAAATCTTGTGTTGAATTTGTCTTACAAAAAGTTTTCTGCTAAAAAACGCATTTTTCAAAATTTCGAGACAAACATAAACTTTGCATTGCTTGAATATCACTGTTCGCATTTGGCTATTTGTTTGACAGCAGAGAAATTCACACAATGAATATCCGATGAACGAAAGCTCTCTCAGTGAATAAAATCACTTCAAAAGGATGACACTTACACTGACAAAGTCTCCTTCATCATCACTTGGGGCATGACATGTCACCATCCAGCACGCCTGGGGCAGTCCACTCAAGGTTTCAACAGATCTTCCAAAGTTCAGTTAACCTGGGGCAGTCCAGTCAAGGTTTCAACAGATCTTTCAAAGTTCAGTTAACCTGGGGCAGTCCAGTCAAGGTTTCAACAAATCTTTCAAAGTTCAATTAACATGGGGCAGTCCAGTCAAGGTTTCAATAGATCTTTCAAAGTTCAGTTAACCTGGGGCAGTCCAGTCAAGATTTCAACAAAACTCTCAAAAATTACAGATTAACTTGGGGCAAGTCTCCCTCACCATCACTTGGGGCATTCGAATGTCAATCTCAAGGGTTACGAACAGTCCAAGTTTCCTGGCAATATCACATGCATCTGATACTGGGGGCAATGATGAAAACTCTCTAGAAGACCAACAATCATGGGTTTATTTCCCCAACATTTGTCAAGGATTTATTCTCCAAAACAAATTACATTTCAACAACATTCTTAACATATGCAGTTCGATCGACAGATTCCTTCATCTTTTGGAGTAGTAGTCGTCAAATATTCCTTCATCTTTTGGAGTAGTAGTCGTCAAAGATTCCTTCATCTTTTGGAGTAGTAGTCGTTAAAGATTCCTTCATCTTTTGGAGTAGTAGTCGTCAAAGATTCCTTCATCTTTTGGAGTAGTAGTCGTCAAAGATTCCTTCATCTTTTGGAGTAGTAGTCGTCAAAGATTCCTTCATCTTTTGGAGTAGTAGTCGTCAAAGATTCCTTCATCTTTTGAAGTAGTAATCATCAAGGTTCCTTCATCTTTTGAAGTAGTAATCATCAAGGTTCCTTCATCTTTTGAAGTAGTAATCATCAAGGTTCCTTCATCTTTTGAAGTAGTAATCAAAGGTTCCTTCATCTTTTGGAGTAGTAATCATCAAAATTTCCTTCATCACCTACTGGAAGTTGCGGTCATTATCAAAAATTCCTTCATCACCTGCTGGAATTCAAGAACGTTCAATTTTTCCTTCATCACCTGCTGGAAATTACGACCACCAACAAGATAACAGACAACTGAAAATCTGTTTCTATCAAAGAATGAAGACTCTCATCCTTAAAACCTCAGAAGATTGGTATACTCCCAGTTTCTGATCGTTAACAGCATGAAGACTCTCATCCTTAAAACCTCAGAAGATTGGTATACTCCCAGTTTCTGATCGTTAACAGCATGAAGATTCTCATCACCTCAGAAGATTGGTATACTCCCAGTTTCTGACCGTTAACAGCATGAAGATTCTCATCACCTCAGAAGATTGGTACACTCCCAATTTATGACCCCCAACAAAATGAAGATTCTCATTCTCAAAGTGGCATATAACCTGAGTTCTCAATTCCCTAAATGGAGTTTAACTTCAGGATCCTCAGCAGAACAAGAGTTTTCTCAAAACTGATTTCCTCAGCCAGAGAGCCTTACAGAATCTAATTCCCCTCAGAGTCAAGTTTCAGAATCCCCAGTGGAGCCAAAGCTGTCAATCCCCAGCGGAGCTAAAACTTCCAACTGTCAATCCCCAAGCAGAATGAAGACTCTCATTCTCAGTTCCTCACGGGATATTCGAATATTCTCCAGTGAAGATCTCCTCAAGACAGGAATCCCCAGCAGATTGGCATACAACCCAAGCTCCTGATTCCCCAACAGTGGTCCCAGGACTTCTCATTTTCAACGATCAAAGGATTTTCAATCCCCTACAGCAGTCAAGGAATTACTTTCCCCGGCAACAGTCAAGATTCTTTTATCTTCAGCTATCCAGGATTCGTCTTCCTCAGCAAGACAGCTCATCAGCCTACATACGCATTCATTACATTCATATCATAAACATTGATATAACATACATTGCATCATACATTTCATGCAACATGACTTTGTGTTTCAGCTAATATCTTACCCTTTTTCAGGATAAAGATTAGTAAGCTTCAGACTCAATTTCTGAAAACAGTTTACGGATTCTCCAGTAACGGATGTTAATCTATCGCTTGTTCAGATTCCAACTTCTGAAAACAGTTCACGGGTTCTCTAGTAACGGATGTTAACCTATCGCTTGTTCAGATTCCAACTTCTGAAAACAGTTCACGGGTTCTCCAGTAACGGATGTTAACCTATCGCTTGTTCAGATTCCAAGACTTCTGAAAATAGTTCCCGGGTTCTCCAGTAACGGATGTTAACCTATCACTTGTTCAGATTCCAACTTCTGAAAACAGTTCACGGGTTCTCCAGTAACGGATGTTAACCTATCGCTTGTTCAGATTCCAAGACTTCTAAAAACAGTTCCCGGGTTCTCCAGTAATGGATGTTAACCTATCGCTTGTTCAGATTCTTCAAATTTATGAAAACAGTTTACAGATTCTCCAGTAACGGATGTTAATCTATCACTTGTTCAGATTCCAACTTCTGAAAATAGTTCACGGGTTCTCCAGTAACGGATGTTAACCTATCGCTTGTTCAGATTCCAACTTCTGAAAACAATTCACGGGTTCTCCAGTAACGGATGTTAACCTATCACTTGTTCAGATTCCAAGACTTCTGAAAACAGTTCCCGGGTTCTCCAGTAACGGATGTTAACCTATCGCTTGTTCAGATTCAAACTTCTGAAAACAGTTCACGGGTTCTCCAGTAACGGATGTTAACCTATCGCTTGTTCAGATTCTAAGACTTCTGAAAACAGTTCCCGGGTTCTCCAGTAATGGATGTTAACCTATCGCTTGTTCAGATTCTTCAAATTTCTGAAAACAGTTTACGGATTCTCCAGTAACGGATGTTAATCTATCGCTTGTTCAGATTCCAACTTCTGAAAACAGTTTACGGATTCTCCAGTAACGGATGTTAATCTATCGCTTGTTCAGATTCCAACTTCTGAAAACAGTTCCCGGGTTCTCCAGTAACAGATGTTAACCTATCGCTTGTTCAGATTCCAAGACTTCTGAAAACAGTTCCCGGGTTCTCCAGTAACGGATGTTAACCTATCGCTTGTTCAGATTCTTCAAATTTCTGAAAACAGTTTACAGATTCTCCAGTAACAGATGTTAATCTATCGCTTGTTCAGATTCCAACTTCTGAAAACAGTTTACGGATTCTCCAGTAACGGATGTTAATCTATCGCTTGTTCAGATTCCAACTTCTGAAAACAGTTTACGGATTCTCCAGTAACAGATGTTAATCTATCGCTTGTTCAGATTCCAACTTCTGAAAACAGTTCACGGGTTCTCCAGTAACGGATGTTAACCTATCGCTTGTTCAGGTTCCAAGACTTCTGAAAACAGTTTACGGATTCTCCGTTAACGGATGTTAATCTATCGCTTGTTCAGACTCAACTTTTGAAAACAGTTTACGGACGCTTCTCAACAACGGATGCTGCTCTATTGCTTATTCAACTTCAAGACTTCTGAAAACAGTTCACGGGTTCTCCAGTAATGGATATTAACCTATCGCTTGTTTAGATTCTTCTCAACTTTTGAAAACAGTTTACGGACGCCTCCCAACATAGATGCTGATCTATTGCTTATTCAACTTCAACTCCTGAAAACAGTTTACGGATGCTTCCAGATATAAATGTCAATCTGTTGCTTATTCAGACCCCCAGTTCAGAGATGTTCCAAAGCTTGGACACCTTTCTGATATTCATTCCAGATGGCATCTTTAAGCCCATCCCCGACAAAATTCTGTCACCCCTCCAGATGGCATCTTTAAGCCCATCTCCAAATGGCATCTCTAAGCCCATCCTCCTACCAACAATTTCCAGATGGCATCTCTAAGCCCATCCCCCTGTCACATCTCCAGATGGCATCTTTAAGCCCATCACCAAATGGCATCTTTAAGCCCATTCTCGCATCCATATTTTGACGAGTGCAAATTTTTTTTGGGCACTCTAGTGTCCAATCTCCTTTTACCTTCGAGTCGCGAACGGAAAACTTGCCAATCTAACTCTTCAGGTTCAAGAAGATTGAACAGGGGCAACTGTTGTACCCCAAAATTTGCCTTCTTCTTTTTTCCACAAGAAATCACAGCTTCGGGTTTTCCCTGACTTTTCAAATTGGCGTAAGAATCAGTCAAACAGACTTTTTCTTATCAGTCTATCCAAATTAGGGTTTTCATGGACTTTGGAACAGTTCAGGCAGATTATTAGGGTTTGTTTGAGTTTGGCTCAGGGTTTGATCAGGCAGGCGCTTCTTCGACATTAAATCAAGAATCAGGGTTTTGTGCGCACATTCTCAGAAAGAATTAATTCTATAGTTCTTTTCAATTTACTCTGAGATATGGATTGAGGCTTCTGATTGAGAGTTTGCAGTGTTTGATTTAATAAGTAAAAGGAAAGGACATATGGGCATTGGTTGTGATTGACTGTGCATTACTATGGTTAATTGGAGCGCCGGGTTTATTATTGATTAATGCTAAGTTGCAAGACCACAGTGTTTATTAATTATTTATTTATTCTAAGTTAGAATAGTTGGGATTTACTTCCAGTTATTTTAATTTAAGAAGCTATAAATAATTAAATAAACAATTGAAGAGAAATAAAAGAGAAATCTGACCAAAAAAAGACTTATTTATTTCATTTTGAATTGTTTGTTACAGATATTATTTGAATACTGTAAATTCATTTACATTCATTTACATTAATATTATTACAAATAATTAAAATGAAATAAAACTACATCCTAAAATTTCCTAAGTCTTCATCTGCTACTCATCCTTTGCTCAACTGATTTTTACCTGCAAAAAGAAAAAGAAAAGAAGTCAATGCAGATAAAATTAAAGGCAGACAGATATTTTAAAGCTCATCATTAAAAGTAACTGGCCGGAATCAGTTTATTCACCCTCTCTGCAAATCACAAGAAAATTCTTGGTTCACAAAGAGGGATAGAAAATGTTTGCAAACAATTAAATGCACAAAGCTACATGGAAATATACAAGGCTGCATAAATTGTCAAACAAAGAGGCAAACTGAACTGCACAAATTGAAAGTGAATAAGCCAACCAAGTTGCATTGTCAAACTAAAAAGCAAAGCTGTCAAAATTCCAAACTAAGTCACAAATTGCAAACTGAACTGCCCATGCCTAACCAAGTTTAAAATGTCAAACAAACTGTCCACAAACTGTCCAAAGATATCAAAAGATATCAAGCTGTCAACAAGTACAAAAGCTAGCAAAAGCAAGACAGAAAACCTGGAAATATGCAGAGGAAAGAAGCATTGCAAGCAAGATATTCAAAATCATCATTTTCAAAGCCAATCACTTTTTCAGAGCATAGTACAGTTTTAAGCAATAAACAAATGCTTTTTAATCTGTAGAGGAAAAGAGAGAGAGAAGAGGCTTACAGGGCTGAGGCTAAAGATATAAGACAAACATATCAGAATAGTTTCAAAGGGGGGCAGAATATCATAAAAAGCTTGTAACACCACAAACTGTTGTATAACAATAACAGCCTGCCTCAAGCCTAAATCTACATAAAACACATAGCCAAAACCTGTTTCAACTCAAAAGCTTCAAGCCTAACCTGTTTCCAACATACAAAACCTGTGATTCAAAATACCAAACCAGAAGCTCTCAACCTGTCAAGCCTAAACTATGAGCCTGTAGCCAAGCCTAAAGCCTGCACAAACTACAAACTTCAACCAAAGCCAACAAAACTGCCTTAAGCCTTGCAGCAAACCATAAGCCTTCACCTACAGAACCACAAGCCTCAAGCCTGAAGACTCAGCCTGAAGCCTGTCAAACAACCAAGAACACAAGCCTGAAGCCTGTCCAAAACCAGGATAACAAGTATCAAACCAACAAAGCCCTCAGAGCTAGGCTCATCATAGGGTTCAACAGCATATCAAGCATATCAAGCATCTCAACAAGCAAACAGTGGAAGAGGAAAATAAGTGTTCAGAAATAGGCAAAGGTTTTCAGGCATTCATCACAAAACCTAGCAAAAAAGCAAAATACGCGGATACCAGGAAGAGCAAGCTCATCAGCATCACTGTTCCCTCCGTCTTCGGCCACCCTACGCGCCTCCAAGTCCGCCTCTCCTCCTCTCCAAGCAACGAACCCCAAAGGTATAACTCCTTTTCTTTTTTCTTTTCACACCTCATACAAGACATAAAAATAATCAAAGAATCAGAACAAATAAAAACATGCAAGATTGGAAATCTGAGAACCCTAATGCGTTAAGACAGAAATCATACCTCTTTTTATCATTGCTTGAGTAAACGCGAGGAGATGATGGACGGTGGCGCTGGGTGGCCTTAGGCGAAGAGGAATTTTGTTCAGAATCCATGGCTTGAGAAGATGAAGAGGACAACGAAGCAAAAATGGAGAAACGATGCCTCTGTAACCCTAATTCCCAATTGAAACAAGAAATGAAACCCTTAGAAAAAAATGTCAAAAATGTGTTCTGGGCCTTGCCCTTTCCAAAAGCCTTAAGCCCAACTGATTCCAGCGTGCATACCCCCCCTTTCCTTATTTGTTCCCCTGTTTTGTTTGGGCCTGAGTAAATCCCCTTGAGCCCATATAGACTTTTTTTTATTAACCAACACCATTTTTTTTATAACTTAATTATTTTCTTTGTTAAATAGATAATATATCAATAATAAATTTATGTTAACAATATTTTTATTATACTTATTTTAAACAATATTTTTAAAAATATGTAAATCTTAGATGTATTAAGTTTAAACTTTTTATTTTATTTTATTAAAACCTTTTTTGTTGTTTACATAAAAAATATATTAACTAAGATACATAAATGTTAATTTTCTTAAGCTTAAAACATTTTTCTTTTCTTTTATTAAATATTTTTGTACATAATTAACAAAAACCCAAAAATAAATACTTAACAAAATACATAATTTTGCATTAAGTTAACATACTTTTCTCACTTGTAAATAATCACATGCACTTACACAAATACTTTTGTTACATTTGCTTATCTTTTATTCTTGAACATTGATATATATTACATTTGAGAATGCAATTCGATTTGGTTGTAAATATATTTGGACACTACTCTCCTAATAAGTCTCATCCCTATTTGTAAATATTTGTACCCCCACTCCCGGATACTTATTTGTAATAGCTTAGACTTTAAATTCCCGCAATTTATCGCCTTCTATATACTGTATAGTAATTAGGGTTTGTATGAGAAGATTTAAAATCAACCGCTAGATAACCTAATACAAAATAAATGCATGACAATCAATACACTAATCACACTTGCACCCCTAGGGTAATCCCGCTTGTTGCCTTCCGAAATGGGCCATGCTTGCATGTTGAGTTTCTTTGGCAAAACAAAAACAAATCAAATGATCATAGCCCCTCGATGACGCTTTCGAAGTTGCCTAAACAAAATGATCATAGTCCCTTCAAGCAAAATTGCCAAAGACACTTGGCACCATTGCATTCATGGTCCATACGATGACCCGCGCATGTCCCGTTAACATCCTAACACAAGATTGTCCACCAAATACAATGGTGGAACAATACTGTTAAAAGGGTTAAAACATGAGAAAAATGTTTGAGTAAATTTAGGGGTAGACAACTCTTAGTTACTTGATCAAACTTGCAAAACACGCTTGCCTACTTTTCAAAACCCACTCCACAACACACTTTCAAAACAACTTTCAAAAACATTGAAATATCTTTTCGAAAAGACAAACACCTTTGTAAAACATTCGAGTAAAGAATTGTTACAACGGTTGCCTAGACAAGGCATCTTTTTCAAAATATTTTCAAAACACACACACACACACACCACCATTTCAAGCAATTGAAAATCAAAGGCAAGTGATCTAAAACAAGTAACTAAGAGCCCATGGATAACCATGGATGAAAAGGGTGATAATACCTTCCCTTTTCATAATCTACCCCCCCGAACCCACGAAACATCTCAAAAGGTTTTTCCTGTGCTTTTTAACCTTTCCTTTAGGATAAAATAAAAAGTCGGTGGCGACTCTTGCTAAACCGAACAAGTGCGAATACAAACGCAAAATCTCAAGTCAGTTCTCCCACCGTATCACAAAGTGGTTTAAGTTTCAAAACAAGAAGAGTTTTCAAAAGGAGAGAGAAGTTTTTTGAAATTAAAGAAAATGGGAGGAGAAGAAGAGACTATCCTAAAGCATAAGGTAAAAGCTAAGGATAAGAACCATCTAACCAACAAGAAGCCACAACTTGACATTATGAGCCAAGATAGAATTCCAATTATTTGGATTGAAACCAAGCAAGCAAAGATACTAGACCTCTTCAAGTGTATTAAGTCTTCACAAAAATTGGGCAGAGTAACAGCTGTATACAGGTGAATTCCATATTACAAATAAAGGATGTAATCACAAAAACCTACACACAAAAACAAACAAGCAACCCAATGTCTTGAGGTAAACCTCAAGAGCTCCAGACAAAATAATCAGATAAGATCACAAGGTCTCTAAGATAGGCCAAGGTTTCTAATCCTAAGTCCAAGAAAAAGCTCCATGCTCCATAATGCCAAGGATAGTTACCAAATAGTCCAAGTACCATTAAGAGTTTTTTAAGGTTTAAGTTGATTATTAAATATCTTAAGAAAAGAAAAAGAAAAGCTCAAGTGAGCAAAATAAAAATGACAAGAATATAAATGCTCAAATGAGCAAAGATGAAAATGGCATGAAATGAAAAATGCTAAAAAATAAATAGTGCATAAAGCATAAAAGAATAAAAGCATAAAATAAACAAGTCAATAATTAATGGTTAGCTGGATGACCATCTTGAAACTTGCATTTAGAACTCATTAGAGGATTGGTAGAACCAAATCCTCCACACAACAAGTTGCATTTGCTTTTTGTCAAGTATATCATCCATTTGGAATTCTCATAAGTACCATTTAATGATCAACGATGTTTAAGTGATCCAAGTTGACCAAAGGTGTTGTAGATCCATTAGAGGATTGATAGAACCAAAGCCTCCACACAATGAATCTCAAGGTTATTGTATCGAAGAGATCAAATTATCATACTTGGGCTTGCAATCATAAGTTTGGGCCACAAATGATCATTTATTCTAATCGGGACAAAATTTAGCGCTATGTTAAACAATTGTAAGTGGACTTATATAGATGTAGCACCTATTTTGAGGCCGGTCAATAGCAATCTATGCACCATTTGTTTTAAGAGATGATATAGAGATCATGCTCCAACAACATTTAGTGCAATAAGAAGGGGATGAGATGAAGAGGAATTAGGGTAAAAAGAGAAACCACATTTGAATTAATATTTAATCAAACTATTATTAAAATCATTCATCCATTTTTTGTGGAGTTAAACTCAACACCATGGATCCAATGATGTTAATAAAGCCATGACAAAAAAATCAAACCAAGACAGCCAGAAATTATTCACAAAATAATAATATAATTAATATATACATTAAAGGGTTTAAAAATGTTTTAAAGAAAATGGAAAATAATGAAGAAAATTCCAATTATATTCAAATTATTCAAGAAATGAAAAATAAGACCATAGAAAAATCAGAAAAGAGGCCAAGTGATTTTACAAAATTTTTGGGAATTTTTATAAGTTAGAAACTATTTTAAAAAATTAAAATAAATGGGTAAAATAAAAAAAAATAGTAAAAAATAGTAAAGTCAGAAACAAAAATAAAATAAGGTCACCAATATTTGTCACAATATCATTGGATCATTCCATAATTTTTTTCAGAATTTAAAAATGTGTAAAAGTATTTTTAAACATTTTAAACAAATCGAATAAGTCCAAAATTCATAAAAAATACCAAAACACAAAATTAAATTGTGAAAAAATAAAAATCAGAAAGAGAATAATCAAAAATATTTTTCGTAATTTTTTCAGAATTTTTGGACTAAAAATGAATTTTCTATGATTTTTTGAAATTTAAAACAATTAAAATATAAAAATCAGAAAAAGAAAATAAAAGAAAAAGATGTCGACCATTGAATGAGAGTCAAAACGCGTTAGTAATAAAATCCAAGGGATCTGGCGCGCTGTGCATATCATGGTCTTTAATGAATATTATACATAATCATTAATAAAATCAGAATTTGAAAATAACAACTGTCACACTTTCATTGGTTAGAAGATGACACGTTGGTCATCTTCAACCTCCAGCCCTCACGAATTGCAGGTCTCTCAAACTGTAAAATCAGAAGCTCAGACCTATGCCATTCGCTTCGTCTCTTCAAGACGAAGAAAACCACACCCCCGCGCCAAATTTATATAAACTGTAGCTCAAGCAATTTGGAAAGAAACTTTTGAAAAGGCATTTGAAAATTCACAGTCAAAAAACGTGCTTCCAGATGAAAGTAAGTGTTGTGACTAGAACCAGGGCAATGAGAGCAACACAATGATACTAAAGTTTTGAAGAATTGATGAAGGAATATACCTATTGAAGTTGAGTTGCAAAGCTCTGAAACTGGACTTCTATGGAGCAATATAGGGCACGATTCTTGAATGTAATTATATGGTTAGCTTCAGGGAAGATCAAGGAAGGTGAATTGATGGAAAAAATGGATTGAAAAAGGCTTGAGAATAGGATTCGAAGTAGCTGAATTCTGAGTTGTGAAGCAAGTTTGACAGGGTGATTCTGGCTATCTAAGCTTGGGAAAATTGAATGGGGGATGACCCTCTATGTATAAGGAATCAAATGGAATGTTCAAGCGTGTGAAATGATGAAGTTTGGAGGGAAATCATGTGAACCTGATGCACGAGAAAAGTTTGATCTGATTTGCATCAAAACTCATCTAATCCTTGCGTTTCAAGGCTCTAATCCACTTTAGAAACTTGGTTAAACATGTTTAGATCACAAACGCGTGCTAATTTGATGTTTAAAGGCCAAAACATGAATTTCAAATTCTGACTTATGGAGAAACTTCAGTTCCAAGTTAGCAAGTTCAATCCAATGGCATTTCCACCTCAAGGGGTCTTAGGGCAAAATTCTTGATGCTTTGGCAAGATGAGGTAACAAAATTTGCAATGGAAAAATAATGGAATCAAATGGATGCTTGAGCTGAAAGTTACATGGAGTCAAAGTTGAAGAAAAAGAGTTGACTTTCCATACTTAGAAATATTTCAAATTCTTCTTTAAAAATGACCTATAATCTCTTGCATCCAAACATGGCCTTACACTTAGAATTTGATCTTGACCAAAAAAGATGGAATGAAGTAGATCTCTTGAATGACATTTTTCAATTTGAACCATTCAAAATATCCAAAAATTGAGCAAGTTATGACTTGTTGAAGTTGGCCAAAAATCATGAAATGACCTATAATCTTTTGCATTCTTAAGGCAACTTCCATCCATTTTCTTACTTTGCACATAAAAGAAGGCATGAAGTACACATCTTTAAGATCATCATGAAAAAATAATGGGCTCAAGGTGATAATAATTGACCAAGTTATGACCATTTGAAGTCACATAGGGAAAATTGGGGATTCATCTGGGTGCCTTGTAATCTTTCTTCTTCACCAAGTTCCTTCCACATGAAAACTCCTTGGAACTTTTAAAGTGATTTGTTGGTAACTCATTGAAGAGGAGAATGTTTTCAGAATCACTCAAAAATACCAAAAGATGAGCAAGATATGCCCCTTTGAAGTCCAAAACCCTAGCCTATAGATCAAGAGAATGCTTGGTGGAACTTTGCCAAGTTTGAACAAACTTTTTGTGCCAATATTCTTCCTTTGTGAATAGAAATTGTTGAGGATGATGATGAGGATTTATGGCCACCAAAACCACTTCCATACCAACTTCAAAACAACTTCAATGGTGAGATTTGAATTTCTCAAGCTATTGACCAGGGCATGGAAATAAACTCATGAACCCATGATGCAACTTGCTAAACCTCATTGCCTTTATCTACATTATTAACAAGTAAGACAAACCAATATTGAATTTTGTTAATTAGAGAGAAAATCAAAGCAAAATATCCATGATCTCAAAAGAAAACAAGTTAAGGTGCTTGGTAATTCCTCAGAAAATCAAAGCTAAAGATAGGGAGAAGAACCAAAAGCCCTAATGTAATATTGTTGTGATTGAAATAATATGGTATGATGATGAAATCTTAGGGGTAAAAATTGGGGTACAACAGATAGTATGGGTTAACATATACTGTCTTAGTCAACGAGCAGCCCATGCTAAAGTGGAACAAGTTTTCTCGAGCATTGAATATCTTGTTTCACAGTCAGTAAACTTTTTGCTAAGGTAGTATATTGCATGCTCTATTCGACCAGACTCGTCATGCTGCCCCAGTACACACCCCATTGACTTCTCTAGCACTGTTAAGTACATGATTAGAGGCCGTCCTTCAACTGGTGGCATCAGAATTGGATGTTCTTGTAGGTACTCCTTGATTTTATATGTTTTACACAAAAAATTTCCCTCTCCTTTTCTTCTCAAGATATTCTTTCAAGGCTTCTCAGATATTCAAGACACTCTAGGGTTGACTAGTCAATATGCTCCTCCTAAGCCAAAGGCCTACAACTAAGGTTTGGAGTTTCTCAAGGAAATTTGGTTTGAAAAGGTCTTAAGTGGCTTCCATGGTTCTCCTTAGGTCCTTAATAAGGTTCATGTCAAGTTTCAAGTCCTGCATCACAAGTTTGCTCAGTCAATGGCTCAGATGATTGAAAATCAACTATATTGGAAATAAAATCATGAACCTATGATGCAACTTGCTAAACCTCATTTCCTTTACCTACATTATTAACAAGTAAGACAAAACAATATTGCATTTTGTTAATTAGAGAGAAAATCAAAGCAAAATATCCATGATCACAAAAGAAAACAAGTTAAGGTGCTTGGTAATTCCTCAGAAAAGCAAAGCTAAAGATAGGGAGAAGAACCAAAAGCCCTAATGTAATCTTGTTGTGATTGAAATAATATGGTATGATGAAGAAATCTTAGGGGCAAAAATTGGGGTACAAAAACTGCCCTTATTTAAGTTTCTTCTATCCGGAGATATGAAGGTTAAAAATCTTCGTGTCGACGTGATCGAAGATACTTAAATATAAAACAAACCTTATTTTTGGCCCAAAGATGCCATGCAAATGCTTATGCATATGAATGCATATGAACAGATCCAAAGAGACACAAAGTAACATTAGGGATGCAACAAAAAATGTAGAAACAAATGAGCAACCCCACCAAGAAAATAAATCACTGGTGAACCACAAGAACATAATTAGAGAGGAAGATAACAAGCATTAACGTTTACTGCCGATGTACTGCCAACATTCACTGAATATATCATACCACCATCGTTCACTGACGATGAACTATCAACGTTCACTGAAGATAGAAAAAAGATAAGAAACATCGACGTTCACTGCCGATGTACTACCAACATTCACTGAAGGTAGAAAGAGAAAATATATCATACCACCGCCGTTCACTGACGATGAAGTATCAATGTTCACTGATGATAGCAAAAAGATAAGAAACACCGATGTTCACTGCCGATGTACTACCAACGTTCACTGAAGGTAGAAAGAGAAAATAAATCATACCATTGCCGTTCACTGACGATGACTGTTGTACCCAAAAATTTTCCCTCCCATTTCCTCAACATTTTCTCACCACAAGACCCTTGGAGCTCAAGATCCAGCTAGGGTTTCCTCTGCTCAAGACTTCTCCTTGCACTGTTGACCCAAATTAGGGTTTGTGTTTGCACAAAGATGTTTTGACCTAAAATGCCTAAGATTAATTTCATGCTTCATATTGGACTCCCAAGTTTATCCATACCAAATTTCAAGCCCTGATTCCAAGTTTTGCCCAGTCAATTGGACAGTTGACCTAGAAATCAGCTGTATTGGGGAAAAAGTCAATTGTGGTCAATTGACAGTCAAACCTCATGATTTTTGACCCACGTAAACATTATGAAATCATATGAACCATTTGGTCAAGTTTGGATCACAATTCCACAAGAAATTTGATCAGATCACCAAAAGGGCAAAATGGTCATTTTTAGGGTTTTGACTGCACAAAGGCAATTTTTGACTGTTTGAGCTAACCAATGGCAAACCAAGCTCACAATTGGACTCAAGGACCCCATGGATTTGTCTTGACATGCTCAACAAGTTCAAAAGATCCCAAATGCACAAGATTGACAGATGAATTTTCCAGTCAATTGATCAATTTTTGACTGTATACTGAAAAGTCAAACTTTGACTTTTTGGTCAAAATCAAGTGTCAAGATTCATTTTTCACCAAAGCATGTCAAAATATGAAACTTGTTCATCAAGAAATCAAAAATCACAAATTAGGGTTTGAAATGAAGAATTTTCATAACTTAGAATTTTTCTAAGTTATGAAAATCCCTAATTTTTTCCTAACTTTGTCCCACTTTTTCACCAAGATGCATTTGGATTCAAGGAATACTCAAAACATGAAAGTTATAGTCCATTGCAAAATCTACAACTTTGATTCACAAAGTTTCCTCAAAAGAAGCTTGTAGCTCAAGTTATGATTTTTGGAACAAGGGTGCAAAACATTCTTAACTTAGAAATTTTTTGACCTATTCTAGGTAGGATTTTTGCCTAACTTCATGGCCACTTTTCACATGCTTCCACTTGGAATTTCAAATTGCATTACAAAGATGGATTGTAGTACACATTCCAAGCTTTCCAAAATGTCAAAGAACTCATCAAACAACCTTGTGGTTAGGGAGAATAGAATTTGGCAATATAGGCAAAACTCACTTTGTTCATGAGCCATTTCCATGTCCATAACTTTGCATTTTTGAACTCAGCATGCTCTAAGCTAGATTACAGGTCTTTTATCTCATTTACACTCATAAATTTAATGCCAATCCTTTGTGTTTAAGCCTTATTTTGTATGTTTAACCATTGCATACAAGATTGAGCCATAAATGGAAAAAGCAATATATCCATTTTTGAAAAGTGGAACTTTATGTCAAGATTGCAATCTTTGAAGTACAATGAAAATCCTTTTGGCACAAGTTCAGGGACATAACACACTGATCAAGACTCAAGTGTGCAACATATTTGAGGGGCCTGCACAAGTCTAGAAACCAAGTTGACATTTTTTGCTTAAGTGTGAAAAAACTTGGCATAACTCACAACAACTCTCATTGCTGCAAGAACTAGCTTAGACAAACTTGTTAGACACATCCCAAACAACATAACTGAGCTAAGGCACGACCAAAACACCTTCCAAACCTCATCATTCATCAAAACACCATCCCACTGCAGAAAACAGAGTCACCTCTGCAGTTGGACTTCCATAACTCAATCCACTCGTGCATTCTTGCTAAAACCAGTTCATACACACTCCATACCACATATACAAGCTATCCCAAGCATTGGACACGACCTGTAACACCTCTAACCAACTTCACCATTTTCACTTTTTCTGTTTTGCAGGTTGATTGCCATAGCTTGATTCACTTGGTTTCAAAGCAAGCTAAAGGTTGGAATAGCATCCCTGGACTTCAAGCAAGCTGTACCAATCCTCACCTTGCCTTGAAAGTGCCTCCATTGCCAGACACGATCCAAGTTGAATAGGTAAGTTCATGGACTTCTATCTCTCAATCTAGGAAGAGTTAGGTTTAGATTTATGAATGAAAAATGTCATATTCATGTCCCTGAAGCTATACATATCCTCACTTTCCATTTATATTGCATATGCTGAGAGAATTTAAGACCTGAACATTGACAAAAACTTAGGTTAAGAATTTGGGATGGAGAAATTCTCTCTCATTTATGAGAGTTAAGTTAAGTTTTTTATATGTATGGAATCGTGGCTTGATGCTTGACATCTTTCATGTTATAAGTTTGTGCTAAAAGTCCAGGAATCAGAAGATAGCAGGAAACACGCGTTGCTCTGTTTGTTGTTCAGAGGTTGAAGACAACCTCTCTTGGGCTGGGCCTGAGATATTTTTCCTTTTTGCACTTTCATTTTTCACATGCACCCCCTGGCCTATTTTGAGATATACTTGTCATTTTTTATTTTTTCCTTTTGATTTTGTTTCTATATTTTTATTTAAGCATGAAAAAATATTAAATTTATTTTTCCCACATTTTTTGAATTTTATTTGATATTTATTTGGTTTCATTTAGTTTTGTACATAAGTAAACATAAATATCCTTTTATTTAAAAATACAAAAAATAATACAAACACTTTTATTTTCTGATTTTTATTCTATTTTACCTTTGAAAACATTTTATAAAAAATATACTTTTTTTGTAAATATTAAATATCTTTATTTTTTGTACATATTTAATATATTTAATAAATAATGTAAATAATTATATATTTATTAGTATATTTAGGTTAAAAACACAAAAATAATACATTTTTATTTTTATTTTTATTAATATTTAACTTAAAAAAATCACTTTTTGACAATATGTTTTCTTTTTATTTATTTTTTGTACATAATTAATAAATATTGCATATATTGTATAATAAATACCTTTTATTTAGCAAATTAGGGTTTTGCCCTAAATACATAAAAAATACCAAAAATTAATCATTTTTATTTTTGTTTATTTGACACATAAAAAAAATACTTTTTACATACATATAAAAATCATTTTTTGCATCTTGCATATTTATTTTATTTTATTTAATTATTGTGCAATTAAATACCTTGTAAAAATTCAATTCGGATGTAATAGTTTAGGTTTAATTTCTTGCTAAAATATCCCCCATTTGAACATTTGTACCCCCCATCCCATAAATTGTGTTGTAATAGTTTAGACCTTTAAATTCCGCACTTTAAAAGCTTTCTAATTATGCCATGTTAGAATTAGGATTTTGTATGCAAATCAAAAACAACAAATAGTTTGACCTAAATTCAAGATAAACAAGCATGAAAATGGACAACACTAATCACACTTACACCCCTAGGGTACTCCACTTGTTGCCTTCAAATAATGGGCCATATTGCATGTTAGGTATCTTTGGCAAAAAAAAACAAAACAAATCAAATGATCATAGTCCCTCGATGACGCTTTCAAAAGTTGCCTAAAAATGATCAAGTCCCTTAAAGGAAAAATTGCCCAAAGATACTTGGCACCATTGCAATCATGGTCTAAACGATGACCCGTGCCCGTCCTGTTCACATCCTAACACAAGATTGTCCACCAAATACAATGGTGGAACAAAATTGTTAAAAGGGTTAAAAACATAACAAAGATCTTTGAGAAATTTAGGGTAGATAGCTCTTGGTTACTTGCCAACTTGCAAAACAAAAACACTTGCCTATTTTTCAAAACCACACTCCACAACACTTTCAAAACGACTTTCAAAAACATTGAAAACTTTTCAAAAGACATACACCTTGGTATACATCCCAACATGGATCATTACAAAGGTTGCCACCACATTGGCCTCTTTTCAAAACATTTTCAAACCCACACACAAAGCACCATTTCAAACAATTGAAAATCAAGGCAAGTTGATCTAAGCAAGTAACTAAGAGCCCATGGATAACCATGGATAGAAAGGGTGCTAATACCTTCCCTTTCTATAATCCACTCCCCGAACCCAAGAAAACATCTCAAAGGTTTTTGTTGTGCTTTTTTAACCTTTCCTTAGGATAAAATAAAAAGTCGGTGGCGACTCTTGCTCAACCGAAACATTTGCGAAACACAAACGCAAAACCCAAGTCAGTTCTCCCATCGTATCACAGAACTGGCGACTCTGCTGGGGAGAACTTAAAAGTGGAGTAACCTTAGGGCTTAGATCACCCTCTTGCATGACTAAATTGTTTGCTTTGATTGCTTTATATCTTGGCTCTCTTGTTTGGGTTTGCAATCCTACACCCGGATTTGGGGAAACATTCATAGATAGCAATACGTTGTGGAAACTGTGCAGGGTATACCGACACGGTTGAAGCAATAGCTATATTGGTGCGACATATTTGTGAGTACCGGTAACCCTTGAGTTCAATCAAGGAGAGTACGGGGCTGCTGAGTGATGTCACTAAGCACTAATGACCTAGAACCTTACTTGACCATCTTGGCCTTTCATTAGGGGTAGTGAGATGACTGGCTTTGGTGCAGTCCGAAGTTGGTAGATACTCGATACTACACTCATTGAGGGTTGTTTTCTTGGAATATTTTGGTCGCTAGTTAAGTGGCTAAACCAAAACAATGAACATGAAAACAATCCAGTGATATTGAGCTCCTTAGAACCCAGTTACTATTTATAGGACATGTTTTTAAGCCAACTACACTCAAGAGGGTACTTACCTATGAAACCCCATGCGAGCCTGAAACTAGGGTTTGGTGTGAATTGCTTGTACATATGTTTAGTGCATACATCATGAACATCATAAAGCATCATATGCATTCACTAACCATTTCAAGGGTTTAGATCTTCATCTTTGTTCTTGTTTTGTAGGTCATGGAAATTCCTCGCAGGAAAACTATCCAAGTCAACCTTGTGAGAATCCCTCCTCAACTCAAGGAGCTCACATCAAGAATTCCGGAAAGCTCTCCCTTCAGTGAAAGACATGGTAGACTGCTCAACCTAGTCAACACCAACATTGAAGAAGACATGATGAAGGTGCTGTTCCAGTTCTTTGACGCTCTTCACCACTGTTTCACTTTCCCCGACTACCAGTTGGTGCCCACTTTGGAGGAATTTTCTCAACTCTTGAGAATTCCTATCCTTAATCAACTACCCTACAACGGTACGGAAAAGGAACCAAAGCCTGAAGATGTTGCTCAAGCACTACATCTACAGCCCTCTGACATCAAGGGGCATTGGGAAACTAGAAGTGGTGTCAAAGGCTTCTTAGCAAAATTCTTGTTTGAGAAGGCACAAGAGTGTTGGAATTCATTGGATCTACAAGCCTTTGAAGAAATTGTGGCACTCCTTATTTATGGGTTGGTCCTGTTCCCAAATCCTGACCAGCTTGTAGATATCAACGCCGTCAAGATCTTCTTATCCGGGAATCCAATACCAACATTGCTTGGGGACATTCTTCACTCATTTTACACACGAACAATGAGAAAGAGGGGTGTTCTCATGTGCTGTACTCCTCTTCTTGCAAGGTGGTTTATTTCGCACCTTCCACAATCTGTCTTGAAGAATGACCAAGGATTAAGGTGGTCACAACGGTTGATGACCCTTACTCACTCTGATGTACATTGGTGTTCTCGTTCCAGAGAAAATGTCATCATCGTCGATCATTGTGGAGAGTTCCCTAATGTTCCATTACTTGGCATTAGAGGAGGCATTACCTACAACCCTTGTCTAGCCTTGAGACAATTTGGGTATGCAAGAAGAGATGGCCCTCACGACATGTTGATTCCTGACTTAGTTTTTGACTTCGACAACGATGCGCAAGGACTTCGCCAAAGATTCATCAGAGCTTGGAGGATGCCTAACAAGGTTGACAGCAAGACACTGGGGCACAAGAACTCCATCCCTCTTGAGCCTTATCTCAAGTGGGTACGAGCCCGAGCCCAGAGTCTAATGATGCCTTATCCTCATGTTCTCCCTGTGATTAAAGAGCCCGTTAAGGAAGGAGAGGTTCCCTACACCATCCTATATCCTGACATGCCTACATCGTGGGAGGAGATGCAGAAGAGTTGGATCCAACTCAAGGAGGAACATAACACTTTTGAAGCCAGCTTCTACGCCAGTGAGAAGAAGTTTCTAGAGCTTACCCGCCAACTCCATGAGGAAGAGACCCTCAACACCTACATCGCACCAAAGAGGATGCGCAATGTCTTTTTACCTTGAGAAGTTTTTTTGTAATATTTGGCCCATGGGGCATTTATGTACTGACAAATTTCTTCTTATTAATATGACGTGCGTTTCTTTTTGTTTGCAACAATTTTGAATGTTCTAAATCCTTGAATGCATTGCATACATAAGCATACCATTCATCATGTGCATAAGCAGGTCTCCACACCAGGTTTCCTTATCTTTCTGCTGTTTATTTCAGTAAGATGGATCTCGAACAAACGGTCAAGGACTTGCAGTCTCAGAATTCACAGTTTCAACAACTCCTGATGACCTTGGCTAAGGGTCAGGAGGATCTAAAGGCCCTGCTGGGGAACAAAGACCAAGTGAAAAAGAAGAAGAAGAGAATCGGGGTGGCTACCCTAGGGAGAAGGTTTGAGGGTGAAGCCAGAAGAGTGCTTGAATTTCCCCCTACTTCTGAGGAGGGAACCAGTAAAGGGAATGCGGCTGCAGTACCTTCCGAATCCGAAGTGGAAGAAGAGGAGGCTGAAGAGGATGAAGACTACTCTGATCAATAATACCCGCCCGCTGATGACAAGTACAAAGGCTTGGAAGACAGGTTGGCAGCTATGGAGCTGTAGAGAGTTCCCGGCTTAGATTTCGAAGATTTGGGATTAGTTGCTGGAATTGTGATCCCCCCGAAGTTCAAAGTGCCAGCTTTTGCAAGATATGACGGGCTATCCTGCCCGAAGATGCATCTCAGATCGTATGTAAGGAAGATACAACCTTACACTGCCGACAAGAACCTTTGGATCCATTTCTTTCAGGATAGCCTTTCTGGGGCTCAACTCGAGTGGTTTTATCAGCTGGATGGAGCCAGTATCCGAAACTGGGAGGACTTGGCCACCGCATTTTATAAACAATATCAGTACAATTCTGACCTCGCTCCTACGCGCACCCAACTTCAGGGTATGTCACTAGGGACGGGCGAAGGATTCAAGGAGTATGCGCAAAAGTGGAGAGACCTGGCTGGCAGGGTGCAGCCACCGTTGACTGACCGTGAACTTGTTGACATGTTCCTAGGGACCCTGTCTGGTCCGTTCTTCAATCATCTGATTGGTAATTCCTCTGCTGGGTTTACGGATTTGATCTTGACTGGTGAGAGGATAGAAGCTGGTATCAAGTCGGGGTAGATACAGAAAGGTGCCGCTGCGAGTACTGAAAAGAAGCCTTTCAAGAAGGAAGCTAGTGCTGTTTATGGTCCTAGAAGACAGGTTAAACCAGAACGCCGCCAAGCTGTCAATGCATTGGTAATTTCAAAGCCTGCTGCTGCTCCTCAGCAGTATAATCAACAAAGGGGTGAGAGACCCAAGAGGCAGTACACTCGGCTCAGCATGACCCTGTCTCAGATTTTGCCGCAACTACTGTCAACCAATCTGGTAACTGTCAAAGAAGCTCCAAAGGTAGTGAACACAGCTTCTCTGAAGTACAACCCCAACGCCCGTTGCGCTTATCACTCTGATAGCCCCGGGCATACTACGGACGATTGCTGGGCTCTGAGGAATAAGGTTCAAGACCTTATTGATGCTAAGGAAATACAGTTTGAGGCGCCCGAAAGACCCAATGTTGTGACTGCTCCCACGCCCCAGCATGGAGTGAATGCTGTGGAAGAAGACCGATATGTAGCCTCCGTGGAAGAGATTGTTACTCCGTTATCGACTGTTAAAAGGAATATGTTGCTAGCCGGTTTATTTCCGGGATGTGGTGAAGATTGCCTTCTATGTGCTATTTCGCCTTTTGGTTGTCCTTTGCTGAAATCAGGTATCCAAAGCCTGATGGATAGTAAAGAAATCTTATTCGAGAAAATTGCTGTTCCTGCTGTCCCTACCGAAGAAGTTTCTATCGTCACTATTTTCAACAAACCTCCTAAGGCTCCCTCAAAGAAGCCTGTCAAAATCATGTCCACTCAGAAGATTGCTCCCATCATCATCACTGTTCCAGGGCCTCTCCCTTATACATCCGACAAAGCTGTCCCATGGCACTATGGGGCAGATGTTTATGTGCTTGGAGTGAAGCAAGAGTTTGATACAAGTACCGGTATCAGCAACATCACCGGGCCTGCCAAAATTACTCGCAGTGGTAGATTGTTTTCACCAGATATTGCGCCACCAGCTATTCAGAAACCCCTTATCATCACACCTACAAGTGTGCATGCTCCACTTCCTAATCATGTTCCTGTTTCTACCCCTGCTGCCGAGTCCTCTAACGCTCGGGGCAAAGGGATTGCTACTGATTTGCCTGCCCTGATGGAGGCGCCGAAGACAACCACTATTGAAGCCTCCCAGCAAGAGATGGAGGAGATCCTCAAGATTATCAAGAAAAGTGATTTCAATGTTGTTGAGCAGTTGGGGCACACCCCATCAAAAATTTCTATGCTATCACTGTTATTGTGTTCAGAGGCCCACGCCAAGGCCCTGATCTCCTTCCTGAAGACGGCCCATGTGCCACAAGAGATATCTGCTGATCAATTTACTGATTGTGTGGCTAACTTGACTGCTGATAACGGGTTGGGATTTTCTGACGCCGATCTGACTGCAAAAGGAAAGAACCATAATGACGCCCTGCATGTCTCTATTGAATGCAGGGGCACTACTCTTGCCCATGTGTTGGTGGACACCGGTTCTTCAATGAATGTGTTGCCCAAGAAGGCCCTAGACAGATTGGATTGCTAGGGTTTAGAGCTCAAGCCTAGTAACATTGTTGTCCGAGCCTTTGACGGTTCAAAGAGGATGGTACATGGTGAAGTTGACATTCCAATCAGGGTTGGTTCTCAAGTCTTTGATTCAACTTTCTATATGATGGACATCCGTCCATCATACTCTTGTTTGCTGGGTCATCCATGGATCCACAAGGCTGGAGCTGTGACCTCCACATTACATCAAAAGCTTAAGTACCCAGTCAGAGGAAAGATTGTTACAGTTCAAGGGGAGGAAGAGTATATGGTCAGCCACTTAAACTCGTTCCGATACATAGAAATGGATGGGGAATTCATTGAAACCCCCTTTCAACACTTTGAAGAAGTGCCTCAGACATTGGCATCAGCTGAAACTGTGATTGAAACCCTCCTTTGAAGATGGCTTCCTTAAAGGATGCCCGGGCTGTGATTGAGAAGGGCGAGTGCACAAACTGGGGCCGACTTCCTGACTTCACTCCAAAGACTGACAAATTTGGTTTGGGCTTCACTGCGGAGGCTCAGAAGGCTGTTCGTAAGGCGAGGATTGGAAGACCTCCTGTGTTCATCACCAACCCGGGAGTGAATGCTATTGAAGACGACATGGAGGAATCGGAATTTGACAGCTGGATCTACCCAACAACCGACAATGGACCAAGAAACTGGACTGCCAAAGACTTCACACCTATTACTTTTGTCACTCAGTAATGAACTCTTTTGTTTTCAATTTGTAACAAACAATATGTTGAAACTTTTATGGCTCGGTGTCCTACCCGGGGTACCGTGGCTCCATTTGTGAGGGCTTTTGTATGACATTTTCATATATCATTAATCAAAACATTGGACGTTTGTTGCATTTTAAATCTTATGCTCCTTTTCTTTCTTTATCATATATTGCAAAACAGCTATATTTACACACACTCACTTATACAGGTTCTAATCCACCCTGGATCTCACTGGTAACGACTCTGCTACTGCCAGTTATGACTTCGAAAATCCGACCAACTTAGCCGAAGACGAAGGTGAAGATGATTGCGAAGTGCCTGGTGAACTTGCAAGACTGTTACTCCAAGAAGAGAGGGCCATTCAGCCACATGAAGAGCCAGTGGAAACGGTAAATCTAGGTACTGAGACAGACAGGAAGAAAGTCAAGATCGGTGCCAATCTAGAGCTCAGTGTGAAACAACGGTTGACTCAGATGCTGCATGACTATATGGAAATCTTTGCCTGGTCTTACGAAGACATGCCTGGTTTAGATACCGACATTGTGGTTCATCACCTGCCTACCAAGGAAGAATACCCTCCGGTAAAACAGAAGGTCCGCCGTATGCGTCCAGAAATGTCCTAGAAAATCAAAGCTGAGGTTATGAAACAATTTGATGCTGGGTTTCTAGCTGTAACTTCTTACCCTCAGTGGATTGCCAACGTGGTTCCGGTGCCAAAGAAAGATGGTAAGGTTCAGATGTGTGTTGATTACAGGGATTTGAACAGGGCAAGTCCTAAGGATGATTTCCCTCTGCCTCATATCGACGTCCTGGTTGACAATACTGCTCAGCATAAAGTTTTCTCCTTCATGGACGGCTTCTCCGGTTATAATCAGATCAAGATGGCTCCTGAAGACATGGAGAAGACCACCTTTGTTACTCAGTGGGGCACCTTTTGCTACAAGGTCATGCCATTTGGGTTGAAAAATGCTGGGGTAACTTACCAACGTGCCATGGTTGCTTTATTCCATGATATGATCCATCACGAGATAGAAGTTTACGTCGATGATATGATTGCAAGGTCCCAAACTGAGGAGGAACACCTTGACCATCTACGGAAGTTGTTTGACCGTCTGAAGTTGTACAAGCTGAGGTTGAACCCAAACAAATGCACCTTTGGGGCGAGATCTGGAAAATTGCTAGGCTTCATCATAAGCGACAAAGGTATTCAAGTGAACCCTGCCAAGGTGAAAGCCATACAAGAGATGCCAACTCCCAAGACAGAGAAAGAGGTCAGAGGCTTTCTAGGACGATTGAACTACATTGCCCGATTCATCTCACATCTAACTGCTACCTGTGAACCAATCTTCAAGCTACTGAAGAAAGATCAAGTAGTATGTTGGAATGATGAATGTCAGGCTGCTTTCGAGAAGATCAAGGAGTATCTCCAAGAACCACCCATTCTTATGCCACCGGTTGAAGGGAGACCTCTAATACTATACTTGACAGTACTTGACAACTCAATGGGGTGTGTGCTGGGGAAGCATGACGAGTCTGGCCGAAAAGAGCACGCTATTTATTACCTGAGCAAAAATTTTACCGACTGTGAGACTCGGTACTCACTGCTCGAGAAAACTTGCTGCGCTCTGGTATGGGCTGCTCTCCGGCTGAGACAGTATATGTTGACTCACACTACTCTGTTGATTTCAAAAATGGATCCAATCAAGTACATATTCGAAAAGCCTGCTCTGTCTGGAAGAATAGCAAGATGGAAAATGATCTTGACGGAATATGACATCCAGTACACGACTCAAAAAGCAATCAAGGGAAGTGTATTGGCAGACCATTTGGCACACCAACCGGTGGACGATTACCAGTTGTTGAACTTTGAATTTCCAGACGAGGATATCATGGTAGTAACTGATTGCGAAGTACCTGGACCAGATGAAGGACCTGAGGAAGGATCCCGATGGTCTATGCACTTTGACGGAGCCTCGAACGCTTTGGGTAATGGTATCGGCGCTGTGATTATATCCCCTAAAGGCACTCATACTCCCCTCACCGCCCGACTGTGTTTCAACTGCACCAACAACATGGCGGAGTATGAGGCATGTATCATTGGTCTTCAAGCTGCAATCGATTTAAGGATCAAGTTTCTGAGTGTCTTCGGAGATTCCGCTCTCGTGATCAATCATGTCAAAGGCGAGTGGGATACGAAACACCCAAATCTTATTCCTTACAAGGAGAATGTGTTGACATTGCTTCCCCACTTCGAAGAGATAACTTTTGAACACTTCCCAAGAGAGGAGAATCAGTTAGCGGACGTGTTGGCTACGATGTCTTCTATGTTCAAAGTCAAATGGGACAATGAGGCTCCCCGGATCATTATCTTGAAGTTGGACGAACCTGCATATTGCTGTGATCTTGAGGCTGGGGAGGTAATTGAAAAACCCTGGTATCATGAAGTGAAGAGGTACTTGGAAGCTCAAGAATACCCCGAGGGTGCATCCGTTAACGACAAGAAGTTTCTGAGAAGGTTCGCAGCAAAGTTCTTCCTGAGCAACGACATTCTGTACAAGCGCAACCATGATTCGACCTTACTGCGTTGTGTGGATAAGACTGAAGCAGAAAAGATCATGGAAGAGCTACATGAAGGTACCTTAGGGACGCATTCCAGTGGACATACCATGGCAAAGAAAATCCTTCGGGCAGGATATTTCTGGTCCACAATGGAAGCCGACTGTTATCAGCACTCGCGAACTTGTCATAAATGCCAGATCTATGATGATAAGGTGCATATTCCTCCGGTCCCTCTGAACGTCCTGACGGCACCTTGGACTTTTGCAATGTGGGGCATTGATATGATCGGCGAGATCCGACCGACGACATCCAACGGGCATCGATTCATCTTGGTAGCGATTGACTACTTCACGAAGTGGTTTGAAGCAGCTTCTTACGCCACCATAACCAAGAGCGTCGTGGCACGGTTCATTCGGCACAACTTGATCTGTCGATACAGTATACCTGAGAGGATCATTACGGACAATGGTACCAATCTTAACAACAAGATGATCACTGAGCTCTGCGAGCAATTCAAGATACAGCACCACAACTCTTCTCCCTACTGGCCGAAGATGAATGGGGCTGTCGAAGCAGCAAATAAGAACATCAAGAAGATTGTGCAGAAGATGACAGTGACCTACAAAGATTGGCACGAAATGTTACCGTTTTCTCTTCATGGGTACCGCACCTCAGCACGGACGTCAACAGGGGAAACTCCCTTTTCCTTGGTCTATGGCATGGAGGCAGTCTTGCCTATTGAAGTCCAGATACCCTCTCTCCGGATAATGAAGGATGCAGGTTTGAGCGAAGATGACTGGATCCAGACTCGGCTCGATCAGTTAAACCTAATTGACGAAAAGAGACTCACTGCTATTTGTCATGGTCAGACGTACCAAAAATGGATGATCAGGGCATTTAACAAGAAAGTCAGACGACAAGAGTATCAAGTCGGAGACCTGGTAATCAAGCGCATCATTCTTCCTCAAAGTGATCCCCGGGTAAAATGGACCCCTACGTACGAAGGACCATTTATGGTTAAACATATCTTCTCAGGAGGAGCTATGATTCTAACCACCATGGATGGTGACGAACTTCCTCACCCCGCCAATGCAGACATAGTAAAAAGATACTACGCGTGAATAAAGGACCCGCTAGGTTGACACACCTAGGAAAAAATAAGGGCTTCCCGGCGAACCAAAAGGGTTCGGGCAAAAATAAGGGATGAAACAAAAATCTGTACACCCGGAAAGTCGAAAACCTGAAAAGGCGGCTTGGGCAAAAAGGGGTATCCCGATGGACTGAAAACCCGAAAGGGAGGTCCAGGCAAAAGTTAGGGATTTAAGCGTAATACTATGTCTCATTGGATCATCTTGCATTCATAATTCGGCATCAACTATCAGGGCTCGGACTTCGGCATCGATCAATCAGCTTCATCTTCAACTAAACAGCAAAGTGATGAGACGCTTGAAGACATAAAGGCGATAGCAGAGTTGGAACCCAGTGGGATTGTTTTTCACATAGCTGTTTTGTTTCCTTTTCAAAATTTTATAAACTCTATGTTGTTCGGCGGCGTTCTCTTACTAGGACGTCAGCCTCTTGTACATAAAACGCCTGTTTACAGGCAAATTTCAAAATCAATACAAGTTCACTTCTCCAGACAAATTGCCAATTGTTTTTCCTTTTTCTGTTTTGTCTTGCGAACAACGTCCAATGTTCATTTTTGATATATGCATTTGACATTAATTGCTAATCATGAATATTTGCATGTGAAACAAAGGACTGATTACATGTGACATCAGAAACATGGGCAATTTTGAATTGTCCAAGCAGTCTAGTTGCTCTGTCCACCAAGGTACCAAGGTAAGTTCAGCTGAAGAATGAAACCAGGTTACCTCAATTCCCCATAGAGTAGTCCCAGCAAGTCAGCAATACTCTCCCCAAGCAGAGATAATCCACTGTCAGCCTTATGGAAGTTGAGCATCCCCAGAAGATCTCAACATTCCCCAGCAGATTATAGGCATTCCTCAGCAAGCATCCCCGGCAGTCTTAATATAAGGTTGTTCCCCGGCGGAATACTATCCCCCAGTCTATCTGAAAAGTTTCCCCAGGAGAGTGGAATCCATATCCCCAGCAGGTCTTGGAGCTTATCCCCAGTAGATTCTGGAAGCTTATCCCCTGTAGAGTACGGACGTCCCTCCCGGACTTTATTCAAAGTTATTCCTCAGCTAATTACCACGGAAAGTCCGTCCTCGGTGAAATTCTTCCTATCCCCAGCGGAGTTCATCAAGTTCCCCAGTGGAGTTTATCATTGAAATCTTCGGCGGAGTCTATCGTTGAAATCCCCAGCGGAGCTCTCATCAAAACCTCAGCGAAGTATCTCTTCCCACAGAGTAATTCCCCTCAGAGTAATCTCTCCAACAAGTATATTCCTCGACGGAGTCGTCTCCTCCTACCGGTTTATTCTTGCTATCATCATCCCCAGCGGAAACGAAGAACTCTACTCTTCAAACATCAACCCAGAATTTGATTCCCCGGCCAGTCATCAAGGATTTATTTTCCTAGACAAAAATACATTCATAGACATTTCACATTTCATACATCCTGCTTACATAACAAAGTGCATACAACACTATCTCATTTTAAGCATCATGACATCGTGCATTTCATACATCATGACATTGCATACAACTAATGTTTTACCTTTACAGGAAAAGGTCAATCCAAAGATGATTACTATCAACTATCGCAATTCCAGATTCGATTCCTGTATCTAGCCAGGGCACATCTGTGAGTGATTGATTGTAGATTCGATACCTGTATCTAGCCAGGGCATATCTGCATGAAGAGTTTGAAGATCAACCCCTGTAACAGGCCAGGAAATTATCTTTCATTCTCAGGTCAGAGGTCGACACCTGTATCCATCCAGGAAAGCTATCTCTACCAACCTTCTACAATTCCAGATTCGATACCTGTATCCAGCCAGGGCATATCTATAGACAACAGTTCCAGATTCGATTCCTGTATCTAGCCAGGGCACATCTGTGAGCAGCTAATTCCAGATTCGATACCTGTATCCAGCCAGGGCATATCTGTAAACGACAATTCCAGATTCGATACCTGTATCCAGCCAGGGCACATCTGTAGACAACAGTTCCAGATTCGATTCCTGTATCTAGCCAGGGCACATCTGTGAGCAACCAATTGTAGATTCGATACCTGTATCTAGCCAGGGCATATCTGCATGAAGAGACTGAAGATCAACACCTGTAACAAGCCAGGAAAACATCTTCCTTTCTCAAAGTACGCAAGTTCTCTCTAAGGAATCTCTTACGCGATCAACACTTTCAAATGGAATCTATAAGCCCATTCCCGACAAGGTTCTGTCACGTCTCCAGATGGCATCTATAAGCCCATACTCCTATCCATCCTATCTCCAAATGGCATCTATAAGCCCATTCCCGACATCACATTGCTGGTACTCCAGCATGCGAGTGCAAATTTCCGGGCACTCTAGTGTCCAATCTCCTTTTACCCTCGAGTCACGAAAGGCAAACTTGCCAATCTAACTCTTCAGGTCTAAGAAGATTGAACAGGGGCAACTGTTGTACCTCAAAATTTTCCCTCCCATTTCCTCAACATTTTCTCACCACAAGACCCTTGGAGCTCAAGATCCAGCTAGGGTTTCCTCTGCTCAAGACTTCTCCTTGCACTGTTGACCCAAATTAGGGTTTGTGTTTGCACAAAGATGTTTTGACCTAAAATGCCTAAGATGACTTTCATGCTTCATATTGGACTCCCAAGTTTATCCATACCAAATTTCAAGCCCTGATTCCAAGTTTTGCCCAGTCAATTGGACAGTTGACCTAGAAATCAACTATATTGGGGAAAAAGTCAACTGTGGTCAATTCACAGTCAAACCTCATGATTTTTGACCCACGTCAACATTATGAACTCATATGAACCATTTGGTCAAGTTTGGATCACAATTCCACAAGAAATTTGATCAGATCACCAAAAGGGCAAAATGGTCATTTTTAGGGTTTTGACTGCACAAAGGCAATTTTTGACTGTTTGACCTAACCAATGGCAAAACAAGCTCACAATTGGACTCAAGGAACCCATGGATTTGTCTTGACATGCTCAACAAGTTCAAAAGATCCCAAATGAACAAGATTGACAGATGAATTTTCCAGTCAATTGATCAACTTTTGACTGTATACTGAAAAGTCAAACTTTGACTTTTTGGTCAAAATCAAGTGTCAAGATTCATTTTTCACCAAAGCATGTCAAAATATGAAACTTGTTCATCAAGAAATCAAAAATCACAAATTAGGGTTTGAAATGAAGAATTTTCATAACTTAGAATTTTTCTAAGTTATGAAAATCCCTAATTTTTTCCTAACTTTGTCACACTTTTTCACCAAGATTCATTTGGATTCAAGGAAAACTCAAAACATTAAAGTTATAGTCCATTGCAAAATCTACAACTTTGATACACAAAGTTTCCTCAAAAGAAGCTTGTAGCTCAAGTTATGATTTTTGGAACAAGGGTGCAAAACATTCTTAACTTAGAAAAAATTTGACCTATTCTAGGCAGGATTTTTGCCTAACTTCATGGCCACTTTTCACATGCTTCCACTTGGAATTTCAAATTTAATTACAAAGATGGATTGTAGTACACATTCCAAGCTTTCCAAAATGTCCAAGAACTCATAAAACAACCTTGTGGTTAGGGAGAATCGAATTTGGCAATATGGGCAAAACTCACTTTGTTCATGAGCCATTTCCATGTCCATAACTTTGCATTTTTGAACTCAGCATGCTCTAAGCTAGATTACAGGTCTTTTATCTCATTTACACTCATAAATTTAATGCCAATCCTTTGTGTTTAAGCCTTATTTTGTGTGTTTAACCATTGCATACAAGATTGAGCCATAAATGGAAAAAGCAATATATCCATTTTTGAAAAGTGGAACTTTATGTCAAGATTGCAATCATTGAAGTACAATGCAAATCCTTTTGGCACAAGTTCAGGGACATAACACACTGATCAAGACTCAAGTGTGCAGCATATTTGAGGGGCCTGCACAAGTCTAGAAACCAAGTTGACATTTTTTGCTTAAGTGTGTAAAAACTTGGCATAACTCACAACAACTCTCATTGCTGCAAGAACTAGCTTAGACAAACTTGTTAGACACATCCCAAACAACATAACTGAGCTAAGGCACGACCAAAACACCTTCCAAACCTCATCATTCATCAAAACACCATCCCACTGCAGAAAACAGAGTCACCTCTGCAGTTGGACTTCCATAACTCAATCCACTCGTGCATTCTTGCTAAAACCAGTTCATACACACTCCATACCACATATACAAGCTATCCCAAGCATTGGACACGACTTGTAACACCTCTAACCAACTTCACCATTTTCACTTTTTCTATTTTGCAGGTTGATTGCCATAGCTTGATTCACTTGGTTTCAAAGCAAGCTAAAGGTTGGAATAGCATCCCTGGACTTCAAGCAAGCTATACCAATCCACCTTGCCTTGAAAGTGCCTCCATTGCCAGACACGATCCAAGCTGAACAGGTAAGTTCATGGACTTCTATCTCTCAATCTAGGAAGAGTTAGGTTTAGATTTATGAATGAAAAATGTCATATTCATGTCCCTGAAGCTATACATATCCTCACTTTCCATTTATATTGCATATGCTGAGAGAATTTAAGACCTGAACATTGACAAAAACTTAGGTTAAGAATTAGGGATGGAGAAATTCTCTCTCATTTCTGAGAGTTAAGTTAAGTTTTTTATATGTATGGAATCGTGGCTTGATGCTTGACATCTTTCATGTTATAAGTTTGTGCTAAAAGTCCAGGAATCAGGAGATAGCAGGAAACACATGTTGCTCTGTTTGTTGTTCAGAGGTTGAAGACAACCTCTCTTGGGCTGGGCCTGAGATATTTTTCCTTTTTGCACTTTCATTTTTCACATGCACCCCCCTGGCCCATTTTGAGATATACTTGTCATTTTTTATTTTTTCCTTTTGATTTTGTTTCTATATTTTTATTTAAGCATGAAAAAATATTAAATTTATTTTTCCCACATTTTTTGCATTTTATTTGATATTTATTTGGTTTCATTTAGTTTTGTACATAAGTAAACATAAATATCCTTTTATTTAAAAATACAAAAAAATAATACAAACACTTTTATTTTCTGATTTTTATTTTATTTTACCTTTGAAAACATTTTATAAAAAATATACTTTTTTTTGTAAATATTAAATATCTTTATTTTTTGTACATATTTAATATATTTAATAAATAATGTAAATACTTATATATTTATTAGTATATTTAGGTTAAAAACACAAAAATAATACATTTTTATTTTTATTAATATTTAACTTAAAAAAATCACTTTTTGACAATATATTTTCTTTTTATTTATTTTTTGTACATAATTAATAAATATTGCATATATTGTATAATAAATACCTTTTATTTAGCAAATTAGGGTTTTGCCCTAAATACATAAAAAATACCAAAAATTAATCATTTTTATTTTTGTTTATTTGACACATAAAAAAAATACTTTTTACATACATATAAAAATCATTTTTTGCATCTTGCATATTTATTTTATTTTATTTAATTATTGTGCAATTAAATACCTTGTAAAAATTCAATTCGAATGTAATAGTTTAGGTTTAATTTCTTGCTAAAATATCCCCCATTTGAACATTTGTACCCCCATCCCATAAATTGTGTTGTAATAGTTTAGACCTTTAAATTCCGCACTTTAAAAGCTTTCTAATTATGCCATGTTAGAATTAGGGTTTTGTATGCAAATCAAAAACAACAAATAGTTTGACCTAAATTCAAGATAAACAAGCATGAAAATGGACAACACTAATCACACTTACACCCCTAGGGTACTCCACTTGTTGCCTTCAAATAATGGGCCATATTGCATGTTAGGTATCTTTGGCAAAAAAAACAAAACAAATCAAATGATCATAGTCCCTCGATGACGCTTTCAAAAGTTGCCTAAAAATGATCAAGTCCCTTAAAGGAAAAATTGCCCAAAGATACTTGGCACCATTGCAATCATGGTCCAAACGATGACCCGCGCCCGTCCCGTTCACATCCTAACACAAGATTGTCCACCAAATACAATGGTGGAACAAAATTGTTAAAAGGGTTAAAAACATAGCAAAGATCTTTGAGAAATTTAGGGTAGATAGCTCTTGGTTACTTGCCAACTTGCAAAACAAAAACACTTGCCTATTTTTCAAAACCACACTCCACAACACTTTCAAAACGACTTTCAAAAACATTGAAAACTTTTCAAAAGACATACACCTTGGTATACATCCCAACATGGATCATTACAAAGGTTGCCACCACATCGGTCTCTTTTCAAAACATTTTCAAACCCACACACAAAGCACCATTTCAAACAATTGAAAATCAAGGCAAGTTGATCTAATCAAGTAACTAAGAGCCCATGGATAACCATGGATAGAAAGGGTGCTAATACCTTCCCTTTCTATAATCTACTCCCCGAACCCAAGAAAACATCTCAAAGGTTTTTGCTGTGCTTTTTTAACCTTTCCTTAGGATAAAATAAAAAGTCGGTGGCGACTCTTGCTCAACCGAAACATTTGCAAAAACAAACGCAAAACCCAAGTCAGTTCTCCCACCGTATCATAATGACCTATCAATGTTCACTGAAGATAGAAAAAAGATAAGAAACATCGATGTTCACTGCCGATGTACTACCAACATTCACTGAAGGTAGAAAGAGAAAATATATCATACCACCGCCGTTCACTGACGATGAACTATCAACATTCACTGAAGATAGCAAAAAGATAAGAAACACTGACGTTCACTTCCGATGTACTACCAATGTTCACTGAAGGTAGAAAGAGAAAATATATCATACCACCGCCGTTCACTGACGATGAACTATCAACGTTCACTGAAGATAGCAAAAAGATAAGAAACACCGACGTTCACTGATGATGTACTACCAACATTCACCGAAGGTAGAAAGAGAAAATATATCATACCACCGCCGTTCATGACGATGAACTATCAACGTTCACTGAAGATAGCAAAAAGATAAGAAACACCGACGTTCACTGCCGATGTACTACCAATGTTCACTGAAGGTAGAAAGAGAAAATATATCATATCACCGCCGTTCACTGACGATGAACTATCAACATTCACGGAAGATAGCAAAAAGACAAGAAACACCGACGTTCACTGCCGATGTACTACCAACGTTCACTGAAGGTAGAAGGAGATGATATATCAAGTTTCCCCAAGATTCTGGTGTTTTGCCAAGAACGGGTCTCAACTTCTTCTTTAACCAAGGAAATTTGTCTGGAAAGGGTAATACGTAATCTGTCTCAAATAAAGAGACTTCCACTCATTGTCAAGGGGAACTACAAAGAGAAATGACTTTCTGGGGATAGAAATGTGACTTCTCGGGGAAATGCCACGATATTCCTGCTGAGGAGATAAAGTCTTCCTGTGCAAAATAAATGCACAAACCAAAACTCAAAGTTTTCAGAAATCCATAATAAATGATATTGTCATGTAGCCACAAATCCAATTCAGAAATAAACTAGAGTAAGACGGCCAATGCAGATACATCCTTTGAGAAATAAACTCAAGAGGTAAAACCAAATTCAACTAAGCAAAGAGCGCTGCAGGAAAGGTCAGAACACAATGTCAATGAATGATGATTTTTAGCAATGCATTATGTATGTATGAATGTATGAGTGCTATCGTGTATATGCTGGTAAAAAGGATACATAATCAGTGCAAACAAACAAAACCACCTCAGGTACTAACAACATTGGGCTAAGCTTCAACCAGAAATATCAATCCAAGAAAGGTAAAAGAAACTGCGGAAATCAAACCTATTGCCTGTCCTAACTTCACTGAGGAGAAACATAATCCGGATGTATCCAAATCAAACAGATACCGGGATAGAACATCCTTCTACCAGTTTCATCGAAGAAAATAGTTTTCCAAAAGCAACATGCCTACTGGAGATTGCAAGAACAACCTCAAATAAAGAAGACTGACGCTGAAACAACCAAGCCTCACTGGGAGTTTCAAGCCTACCTCCCTGGAGAAAAAACTGCGGACTGAAACTTTCATCATGAATACTATTCCAACAAGAGATGCCTTGGGATAATCTTCCCGGGAAATCAAGAAGTCAACATTAATGCCAATACTGAAAAAAGAGCGACATCTCAGCACACCAAGGGAATAAAACCTTTCATTATATGAGGGAAGACTTTGCTGGGGAATCAAGGACGGAGACTTTTGATCATGCAAACCCAAAAAAACAAACCAAAACTTGACTGGGGATAATGGGGTCACAAACCCAATATTGTACCTTGTACCTACTGATATCATCTTTAACTATCTGAGAAACACACAAAGATTGCGCACACCAGCAAAATGACCTGAGAAAACCTTCATGAAGGAAGTAAATCTTCTTAAAACAAACAGAGTTTGTTCATTCTTGGGATCACCATTTTCGTTGTCATTGTTTCAACATAAATCCCAAAGTAAATTGAATTGTAAAGATCTCTTATCTTTTTTTGAAAAATTAATTTTGCTTCTTTTAATCTTTTTTCTTTAACAGTTATTATCAGTAATAAATGAAGTCTTTGCAAGCTAAATAAAAATAAGAACACAAAGAATTGGGCAAAAGCTCGAATTTCATTAATAGAATGGTAGTCTGCGAATGGCGAGACTCCATGGATGATTACAAAGTTTGGGAAATGGTAATACATAATGGAAAAGATACATTGAGATACAATGACCACTATCCCCCCTAACAACTTTTGAAATCCTGAGCAGCAGCTTTCATTGAAGTATGGTGAGGATCCGAGAAGATTGTTGCTTCAACGATCAAGTCTCGTCTGATGTATTTACTTGCCAAGAAAATCCCTAACTTTTGCCTAAGCTGCCCTCGCGGGTTTTCAACTTAGCGGGAAATTTATTCTGTTTATGTCTCTAATTTTTGCCTAGACCTCCCTTTCGGGTTTTCGACCTACCGAGACGCTCCTTTTTGCCTAAGGTGCCCTTTCGGGTTTTCAACTTAGCGAGCTGTTCTTTTATTTCTTTAGGCGAAGTATTTCTTGACTGCGCCAGCATTCATGGGACGTGGGAACTCCTCACCATCCATAGTTTCAAGAATTAATGCACCACTAGAGAAGGCTTTCTTGACAACATACGAGCCTTCAAAATTGGGAGTCCACTTGCCCCTAGAATCAGTGTTGAAAGACATGATCTTCCTGAGCACGAGGTCGCCTTCTCTGAATTCACGAGGTTTAACCTTTTTATCAAATGCTTTCTTCATTCTTTTCTAATATAACTGCCCATGATATAAAGCTTTCATCCTCTTCTCTTCAATCAAATTCAATTCGTCAAACTTGTTCTGACCCATTCAACCTCTGTACACTTGGCTTCCATTATCACATGCAACGAGGGAATCTCTACCTCGACAGGGAGTACAACTTCCATTCCATACACTAGGGAAAACGGGGTTGCTCTTGTTGAAGTGCGAACAGATGTTCGATATCCATGCAGAGCAAAAGGGAGCATTTCATGCCAATCCTTATAAGTGACAACCATTTTCTGGATAATTCTCTTGATATTCTTATTAGCAGCTTCAACATCCCCATTCATCTTTGTCCTGTACGGAGATGAATTGTGATAGACAATCTTGAATTCTTCGCACAGTTCAGTCATCATCTTGTTGTTCAAATTCGAGCTATTATCAGTGATGATTATGCTCGGCACACCATACCGGCATATACGATTGTTTTTGATGAAACGCACAACCACCTATTTGGTAACATTGGCATATGAAGCAGCCTCTACCCATTTGGTAAAGTAGTCAATTGCTACCAAGATGAAACAGTGTCCATTCGAAGATTTTGGTTCTATCATCCCAATCATGTCAATACCCCACATAGAGAAAGGCCATGGGGAAGAAATCACATTGAGAAGTGTCGGAGGCACATGGATCTTATCTGTATAAATCTGGCATTTATGGAACTTCTTTGCAAATTTGTAACAATCAGATTCTATTGTTAACCAATAATAACCTGCCCTTAGCATATTTTTAGCCATCGAGTGTCCATTAGAATGAGTGCCAAATGAACCTTCATGGATCTCATGCATCAACATGTCTGCTTCGTGTCTATCTACGCATCTGAGCAAGACCATGTCATAATTTCTCTTGTATAACACATTTTTACTGATGAAGAAACTGCCTGCCAATCTTCTCAGTGTCTTTCTATCTTTCTTCGACGCGCCAAACGGGTATTCCTGAGTCTGAAGAAAATGTTTGATATCATAATACCAAGGTTTTTCATCTGTTACCTCCTCTGTTGCAAACACATGAGCGGGCCTATCTAGCCGTCGAACTGTAATTCGGGGTATATCATTCCAAGCATTTACTTGGTACATGGAAGCCAGAGTTTCCAGAGCATCCACCATTTGACTTTCATCCCTAGGAATGTGATGGAATTCAACTTTATTGAAGAAGGGTAGTAATCTTCTAGTATGATCTTTGTAAGGGATTAAGCCAGGGTGACGAGTGTCCCATTCGCCTTTAATCTGATTTGTTACCAAACCTGAATCACCATACACATCTAGAATCTTGATTCTGAGATCAATAGCTTCCTCAAGTCCCACGATACAAGCCTCATATTCTACCATATTATTAGTGAAATCAAATGTTAACCTCGCGGTAAAAGGAATGTGCGATCCATGAGGAGTGACAATCACAACACCAATTCCTTTACCATAAGCATTCACAGCTCCATCAAAAACCATACTCCAACGAGATTCAGGGTCGGGGCCTTCCTCAAGCAATGGTTCATCACAATCTTTCCCTTTCAAGAACATCACATCTTCATCGGGGAATTCAAATTCTACAGACTGATGATCTTCCACCGGATGGTGAGCAAGGTAATCTGCCAACACACTAATTTTAATAGCCTTTTGAGTGCGGTACTCGATATCATATTCAGATAACAACATCTGTCAGCGGGAAATTCTCCCGGTAAGAGCAGGCTTTTCAAAAATATACTTGATTGGATCCATTTTGGAGATCAACCAAGTGGTATGATTCAACATATACTGCCGCAAACGCTTTGCCGCCCAGGCCAAAGCACAACATGTCTTTTCTAGCATAGAATACCGCTACTCACAATTAGTGAACTTTTTGCTGAGATAATAAATGGAGAACTCTTTCTTTCCTGTTTCATCATGTTGTCCCAGAATACAACCCATAGATTTATCTATCACTATTAGATACATAATCAACGGTCTTTCTTCTATGGGAGGGAGCAAGATAGGAGGTTTAAGCAGATACTCTTTAATACTTTCAAATTCCCTTTGGCAGTCATCCATCAACACACAACCTTGATCTTTCTTTAATAACTTAAAGATCGGTTCACGCGTTGCAGTCATGTGGGAAATAAATCTGGAGATATAATTCAAACGCCCGAGGAAACCCCTGACTTGCTTTTCAGTTCTTGGTGCTGGCATTTCTTGAATTGCTTTGACTTTGTCATGGTCAACTTCAATTCCTTTCTGGCTAACAATAAAACCCAACAATTTCCCCGATCTAACTCCGAAGGTGCATTTATTTGGATTCAAGCGAAAATGATACTTCCTCAAACGCTGAAAAAAATTCAACAAATCTTCTATATTCCCTTCTTCAGTTTGGGATTTGGCAATCATATCATAAACATATACTTCGATTTCTTTGTGCATCAGATCATGGAATAGGGTTTTCATAGCCCTCTGGTACGTTGCACCAGCGTTCTTCAACCCGAAGGGCATCACTCTGTAACAGAATGTTCCCCAGGGTGTGATAAACGTTGTTTTTTCCATGTCCTCTGAAGCCATTCTTATTTGATTATACCCGGAAAATCCGTCCATGAATGAGAATACCTTGAATTTTTCTGTGCTATCCACTAACATGTCAATGTGAGGTAGTGGAAAATCATCTTTTGGACTAGCTTTATTTAAATCTCTGTAATCTACACACATGCAAACTTTTCCGTCTTTTTTCGATACTGGGACAATATTGGCAATCCATTGAGGATACACTGACGTCACAAGAAAACCAGCATTAATCTGCTTTAGGACCCCCTCTTTAATCTTTACTGCCATATCCGGGTGGGTTCTTCTCAACTTTTGTTTAACTGGTAGACACTCTGGCTTCATTGGCAAACGATGCTCGACAATGTCTGTATCTAGACCAGGCATATCTTGATAAGACCAAGCAAAAATATCAACATATTCTTTCAACAGCTCGATCAACCCGCTCTTTACATCAAAATGTAATGATGCTCCAATCTTGACTTCCTTCGGATCTTCTTCTGAACCCAAATTAACCACTTCCAAAGGCTCTTTATATGGCCGAATGGTATTTTCCTCGTGCTCAAGCAATCGTGAGACCTCTTCTGGAATCTCATCATAATCTTCTTCTTCAGCCCTAAACACAGGATAATCAAAGTTGGGAGAGGGTGCAGGGTCATTGTACTCAACGAGTTTTTTAATTAATCTGCACATATGATTTATGATTGCTTTTAGAAACTGACACATATAACAAGTGATCATGCAGATTAAATTTCAGTTACTATTTTTTTTGAAAGGGTTTTATTTATTTATTTTACCATTTCCCAGGAAAAAGAAGAAAATAAAAAGACATAATTTGGAAGCAAAGATAACTTTTATTAATGATCTTAACAATTATAGCAAACAGATAAGCCCTACAACATTAATACTTCCACCTTGGGCAGAGTGAAAGCTTTTCAAAAGAAAGAAACAGATTAACAAAACAAATTATTTTGAAACATGTATGAAAGAAGGAATATCAATGGTGACCCAGTTCTGAACTCGGACTCCATGCGTCACATAATTCGGTACTTCCTGCTCTACTTCACCTTCTTCAACATCATTAATTCCAGAACCAATTGGATGGAGGTAGCCTCCGCTGCCGAAAACATCATGATAACTGTTCACAAAAGACTTTGACTTCAAACTTTCTCCTTTGCCATTCTTCGAAGAGAAACCCAAACCAGTTCTGTTCTTGTTCGCAGGTGGATCCACAAGTCGTCCCCAAACTGCATTATGACCATTGCACACAACCTGTTGCGCGTCCTTCAGGGAAACCACGTAATTCTCATTCTTCCTTATGTTATCAATGGATAAGGCTTGGAACTGGGTTCCAACAGTAGCCTCGTCCGCTTCTATAATACTGAAAGAGGATAGATGGGATATCAACAATGCCTGCTCCCCATTTATGATCACTACCTTCCCTTCACGCACAAATTTTAGCTTCTGATGCAGAGTTGAAGTGACAGGCCCTGCTTCATGTATCCATGGCCGTCCTAGCAAACAACTATATGGAGGAATAATCTCCATGACCTGGAAGGTTATCAAGAACAAATGTGGTCCTATATGGATGGGTAAGTCCACCTTACCGATGACAGATTTCTTCGACCCATCAAAAGCCTTCACAATGATGCCACTCAGGCGCATAGGTGTTCCCTGATACTTTAACTTCATGAGGGTACTTCTCGGTATAACATTCAATGCGGATCCATTATCAATTAGCACATTAGATAGCGAGTCATTCTTGCAGTTCATGGATATGTGGAGGGCCAGGTTGTGATTTCTCCCTTCATCTGGTAACTCATCATCGCAAAAACTCAAGTTGTTACATGACGTAATGTTTCCAATTACGCTGCTGAATTAATCTAACAGCATGTCATTCTCCACAAAAGCTTGGCCTAGTACTCTCATTAGTGATTCTCTATGAGCGGAGGAATTCATCAATAAAGCTAGGATGGATATCTTTGAAGGAGTCTGCAATAGCTGAGCTACAATTTTGTAGTCGCTCATCTTAATTATCTTTAAGATATCATCCACTTATTTCTCTAATGTAGCTCCACTAGTCTCTCATGCAGCCTTCTTAGGCTCATCGTTCTCAGCAATTTTCTTTCCAGCAACAACATGTTTTCGAATAACCAGCACAAACACACGACCACTACATGTCACCCTGCTATTATCGGCTATATTTCCAACATCTGGTGTTGGCTGGATGGGAATTTCCACCCCATCTTCTAATATTGTAGCGTTGTATTTGTAAGGCATAACCTTATCTGATTTATAAGGAATAGGACCTGGCAGACTAATTACCAATGGGGTAATAGCTGGTTTGCTATGGCACTCCACCTCAATATGAGCGGGTGCACCAAAAAAAGGTACAATGACGTTTACACCTTCCTCAACACAATCAGCACTCAAAAGATCATTTTCGGCAAATAAATCTTCGTCTGAAGAGAAATACTCATCCATGGAGGCATACTCTTCCTATGACTCTTCTTCCATTAAACAAACTTCGACCATATCAATCTCGTGATAATCATCTCTCTGACCTATGATCTTGATAGTCCTGTTGTCTAATAGCAACTGAACACCCTCTCTCACAATAGAACATCCTCGAGGGTCTCGACAGCAAACTATGCAAGATCCATATTGGTGTTCTACCTGACCAGCAGTACGGCAGAAGGTAGCATGCAACTGCACGAGATCTTCATTCAAATGCTCCACATCAAAAATTATGAATTCACCCGGACATCCAAAAACCATATTCACTTCTTCTTCATATTCTGCCCTAGGCCTGATTATATGGATTAAACCTTCATCCATCATCTCCTGTAAATCAACCTTTATCTTCTCGCAACCCTGTATGTTTGTACCGCAAATAGCACAATCGGCGTGGTCATGAGTATAATAACTGAATTCACAGAGGTTTGTGTGCATCTTCACCAAATCTCCTCTAACCAGATTAATGTCAAAAATCTGGAAGTCGCATGGACAACTAGCCACCATATTCACAACATTCACTCCCCCTTGTTTAGGTAGAGGATTATCTTTCACATTAGGTCCCATGTCTTTAAAAGATAAAATTCCAAACTTCACCAACCTTTGCACTTCAGTCCTCAAAGGATAACAATTTTCAACACTATGCCCTGGTGCTCCCTGATGAAAGGCACACGTTTGGTCTGCTTTGTAATACCAAGGCAATGGTGATGGTACTGCTGGAGGTGGTCGTGTCTGGACCAACTTCTTCTGAATCAATGCTGGTAGTAGCTCTGCATAACTCATGGGAATAGGGTCGTAGTTCTCCCTTCTCTGATTATTCCCTTGGTTCCCCTGCTGGGATGGTCTTTGATAAGCAACAGTAGTCGGAGCGGTATTCATAACAGGAGTCACTAAGACAACTTGCTGGTGACACTGATAATTCCTTCTAGGAGCGTTCACTCTTCTCTCTTGTATGACAGCATTGGTATCCCCTTCTTTCTTCTTTGTAAACCCATAAGTTGACTTTTTCAAACCTCCGGATCCTTCACCCTTTGTCAAACGGCCTTCTCTTACTACCTCTTATAGGTGGACACCCATCCCTACCATCTCTATAAAATCACTTGGGGAACTCACTACCATTCTTTCGTAGTAGAAAGCGCTTAGCATCTTCAGAAAATTTTTAGTCATTTCCTTCTCCTCCATGGGAGGAATCACTTGTGCAGCCACTTCGCGCTATCTCTGCGCATACTCTTTGAACGATTCTATGTCTTTCTGAACCATGGCCTTAAGCTGGTCACAGTCAGGCGCCATGTTCACATTGTACTTGTATTGTTTAATGAATGCTTCTCCCAAATCATTAAAAGTATGGATGTTGGCGCTGTCTAAACTCATGTACCATTTCAATGCTGCACCAGTCAGACTATCCTGGAAAAAGTGAATCAGCAGACGCTGATCATCGGTGTGAGTAGACACTCTCCTCATGTACATCACCAAGTGAGAACGAGGGCAAGTGTTGCCCTTGTACTTCTCAAACTCCGGGACCTTGAACTTAGCAGGCACTTTAACATTCGGGACGAAACACAACTCATTCACATTCTGACCAAATAACTCTTTTCCCCTAAGAGTCTTCATATCTCTTTGAATTATATCAAACTGCTCTTGGAAATCATCCATTATGTCATAAAGACCCAAGTCTTCACTCGGCGGAGGGAAAGGACGACATACATCTTCATTAACAAACGGAACCAAATTCACTGAAGGAGGTGCAGCAGGAACAATATGCACCACAAGAGGTGCTGGAGTAACAACATTTGGAACCACTGGAGCATCTTGGGGGCCCAAATTGAAACCTTCAGGTGCAAAATTCTCTGGCATTCCCCACGGATAACCCTAAGGCATGCGGTTTTGAACAACAATCAGAGTAGTAGATACAGGAACAGTAGGAACTTCAGCATTTGCCCTTGTTGGTTGAAGTTGAACACTCGGTGGCTGATTCTGAGCAACAACCAGAGCTTCCATCAGAGTAGTCAAGTTGGCTAAGCCAGCCTTCAAAGCAGAAACTTCTTCGCGTAGCTCGCGATTCTCCTGTTCCAAGTTGTCCATCTTCTTTTTGAAGTTAGCCCGAGTGTTGTAGCGATGAGTCAGCTTGTTGGATGTAGTAAAAAGATGGGTAAGGCACCTGAATATGCATAATAAATGCAAGAAATATGTGCAATATGATGCATGACATGCAATGCACATGATTATTTTTGCTTTATTATTTAATATTTCAAGGGATTTAACGTTTATATACATATTACAAACATCAAAATAATAACACATTTGAAATACTGAAATTTTTTATTATAATAACTTCAAAAATGGATTACAAGTTTCAATGATCCCAAGTACAAGATGAAAATACAATCTAAAAATCCCGAGAGAAAGAAACTGATAGAGATCAATCTGTACGCTGGCGCTTCCCTGTGAGCCTGGCAATCTGAGCCCTCAACCTCTGGTTTTCTTCTACGTGCCTGATGGAAATTTCCTTCCAATCCTCTGAAGCAGGAAGTGAGTGATCAACACCTGTTTGAGGCTTAGGAGAAAATCAATCCCCTTGCCTCTCTATAGACTCTACCGCTCGACTCTCAAGGATCTCGATCAAATCGTCTTTTTCCTTCAGGTATGCTTTGTAGGAACTATCTAAAGTCTGGAACTTGTTCTTCCAAGCATCCTTTTCTTGTTGCATCCTAACCAAAGCGAGTTGCAACTCTTCTAGATCATCTAATAAGGGAGGAGTGGTCTTCACAAAAAAATCAGGCATGGGTGTCTCCCAAGTATACGGCATCTTTAACTGGATGGCTCTCGATCGGACCCACTGAAGATATGGCTCCAAAGAAACAACACCCTTAGGTCCCAAATCCTTTCTACTCTTCTTATGAATGTGACGCCAGGCCTTTGCAATCTGCTCCCTATCTTCCCTATGGTCTTCTCCTTCCTTCAGAAAGAAACTACTCAAATGAATACTATTCGGTTTATCTCTCATCGGATAACCAAGCTGTCACCGTGCAAGAATAAGGTTATAGTTAATTCCTCCCTTTGTACCAAGAAGAGGTACATTGGGGAAACTACCATAACTGTCATTAATCTCTATATCCTGATAAGCTCGATGATACCAATCAATATCCGAGTGAGTAAGTGCCATGATCTTGGGAGCTCAACGGGGTTCCTTCTTGACATCCCCAAAAGCATCAGCCTGAGGCATATGAGAGATGAACCACCGGTACAACAAAGGCGTGCAACAAATATCATTCCCCCATAATAAGAACTTCCAAGATGAACAGAGTAATAAGCATCACCCAACAGTGTAGGAACCAGGTTTCCAATCATGAAAATCCTGATAGCGTTAATGTCGACAAACTTGTCCACATTAGGGAATAAGAATAATCCATAAACAAGTAGAGCAAAGATGGCCTCAAAAGCAACCGTACTCTTCATTCTGGAAAAGTAACGAGCTTTCTCCAATAAGAACTGAGCTGGTAATCCTCTAATCCCTCCTTTAGTAGTCATATGGGCTTCCACCTCAGACTTCCCCAGATGAATCAAAGCAACAATCTCATGTGGTTTTGGCTCACCCTCCAAACCAGTAAAAGGAACACAATCAGTAATAGGTATATTCAAAAGATAAGAATACTCCTCCAGTGTAGTCATCAATTGATAATCGGGAAAAGTAAAGCAGTGATACACCGGATCATAGAACTGGACCAAGGTCGAGAGAATACCCTCCTTCATTTTCAGCTTCATGAGAGGAATGATGGATCCATACTTTTTCCGAAAGTCTGCAGGACACTCAATCTCTAGAATTAGACTGATCAACTCATATATCTTGGGATCCTTGAAACTTTATTTCCCGGTCTTTCTCTTTCCAAATCCATGGTTAAAAGTACCTGAGATATTCACAAATAGTCAACCTTTAGATCCTTTGAAATATTGTTTTCTTCAAAAGATGCTTATGAGTGCATGGATGCATGATTCATCAATCACACACAAGATCACACATATAGGGTTCATAGGTTCAACGTTACGAGCATGAGGTCGAAAGTACTGCCCATAAGGTGTTTTGTCTAAGAGTTATCACCTGCTGAACAAGGTTCTAGAGGTTCCCAGAGTCTACATCCTTCCTTCGGATATTACCAACTTCCCGATTAACTCGGTAATTAGTAATATTCTCAAGAAGGACTCGTCCGAACATAGTATCGCGTGACAACTATTTCCGGATTACTCTGTTATAGCTTCCGCACTACACCTAAAAGGCCAAAATGGGTTTGGTATTCTACGGTCCTCAGTTTCAGCAGGCACCCAGGTCGAAAGTAGTACGTCTTCCCGATTACTCGGTAAACGACACTACAGTCAAAGGGGCCTCCACTCAGTGGGGGGTATCATGCCTCCTTGTTTGGGATTACTCCCTCAAAGTTAACATGACTATACCGCCCGTCCTATCTTAAAGTTTGCCCAAGTCCGGGTATAGGACTTATGAGTAATCACCAAGCACCCTGAAAACTAGGAAAATCCAAACAAACATATATACAAAATACAACACATAAATGCAATAACACATATAAAGATATAAACAAAGATAGGCTTAACCCACTTAGGGATGGACCAGCAAGAGGTCAATCTTTCCCCAGTGAAGTCGCCATTTTTTCATGTAGCGGTATAAATGTTCAAGACTAAGCCATTGGATTGACTAGACTTTATACAAATCAAAAAATAAAAATCGCCACCGTGCTTTATTGTTTCCAAAGGAATGGGAAAAGAGCGAATAACCCAAAAAAAGGGGGAAAGATTCAAGGTAAGGGGGTTGGTTATGCAAAGGGAAGGTATTAGCACCCTAAACATCTACGGTACTCCGCAGGAACCTCTTTGTAAAATCTGTATATTTTGGCTACAAAAAATGTATTATATGTAAAATGGATGGTGGATGTGAGAAAAGAAATATATTTTTTATGATTTTTTCACCCGCCGCGGTTGCGAACCTTTAGTGCCTAGGTACCACCTTTCGTGCAATAGGGGATCAGGGTACACGTAGTTCCTCTTTTAAAAGTTTGAAACACAAGTGTGTTGGTTGATTTTAAGAGATAAGACATCATCGTCATTGTCCGTGTGGAAAACATACTTACTACCCACAATCATGAGAAAGGAGAATTTGCATCATCTCAAAGTGGAGGATATGGCTTGGATTTTAAAATCAACAATGCCTCACTCAACACCCAAGTGGAAAATATCTCACTTCACTACATATTGTAGAAGTATAGTTGTTTGCATCACTACAAGGATTGACAAGAGTCTAACCTTTTGAGAAAAGTTTAGAGATAAAAAGGCCAAAGTGGCAAAATGGTTTGAAATGAGATTAATTGACTTTTAGTCTTTTCACAAAATGTCAAGGTATTATTAAATAGATTGAAGTTTATTTATGAAAATATTTTGAAAATGCATGGACCTAAGTCCAAGTTTATTATGAAATTGGTTTAAGTTTCAAAACAAGAAGAGTTTTCAAAAGGAGGGAGAAGATTTTTGAAATTAATGAAAATGGGAGGAGAAGAAGAGACTATCCTAAAGCATAAGTTAAAAGCTAAGGATAAGAACCATCTAACCAACAAGAAGCCACAACTTGACATTATGAGCCAAGACAGAATTCACATTCTTTGGATTGAAACCAAGCAAGCAAAGATACTAGACCTCTTCAAGTGTATTAAGTCTTCACAAAAATTGGGCAGAGTAACAGCTGTATACGGGTGAATTCCAGATTACAAACAAAGGATGTAATCATAAAAACCTACACACAAAAACAAACAAGCAACCCAATGTCTTGAGGTAAACTTCAAGAGCTCCAGACAAAATAATCAGATAAGATCACAAGGTCTCCAAGATAGGCCAAGGTTTCTAATCCTAAGTCCAAGAAAAAGCTCCATGCTCCATAATGCCAAGGATAGTAACCAAATAGTCCAAGTACCATTAAAAGTTTTTTAAGGTTTAAGTTGATTATTAAATATATTAAGAAAAGAAAAAGAAAAGCTCAAGTGAGCAAAATAAAAATGAAAAGAATATAAATGCTCAAATGAGCAAAGATGAAAATGGCATGAAATAAAAAATGCTAAAAAATAAATAATGGATAAAGCATAAAAGAATAAAAGCATAAAATAAACAAGTCAATAATTAGTGTTTAACTGGATGACCATCTTGAAACTTGCATTTGAAACTCATTAGAGGATTGTTAGAACCAAAGCCTCCACACAACAAGTTGCATTTGCTTTTTGTCAAGTATATCATCCATTTAGAATTCTCATAAGTACCATTTAATGATCAACGATGTTTAAGTGACCCGCATTGACCAAAGGTGTTGTAGATCTATTAAAGGATTGGTAGAACCAAATCCTCCACACAATGAATCTCAGGGTTATTGGATCAAAGAGATCAAATTAACATACTTGGGCTTGCAATCATAAGTTTGGGCCACAAATGATCATTTATTCGAATCGGGACAAAATTTAGCGCTATGTTAAGCAATCGTAAGTGGACTTATATAGAAGTCACACCTATTTTGAGGCTGGTCAATATAAATCTATGCACCATTTGTTTTGAGACATGATATAAAGATCATGCTCCAACAACATTTAATGCAATAAGAAGGGGATGAGATGAAGAGGAATTAGGGTAAAAAGAGAAACCACATTTGAATTAATATTTAATCAAACTATTATTAAAATCATTCATCCATTTTTTGTGGAGTTAAACTCAACACCATGGATCCAATGATGTTAATAAAGCCATGACCAAAAAATCAACCCAAGACAGCTAGAAAATATTCACAAAATAATAATATAATTAATATATACATTAAAGGGTTTAAAAATGTTTTAAAAAAATGGAAAATAATGAAGAAAATGTCAATTATATTCAAATTAATCAAGAAATGAAAAATAAGACCATAGAAAAATCAGAAAAGAGGCCAAGTGATTTTACAAAAATTTTGGGAATTTTTATAAGTCAGAAACTATTTTTAAAAATTAAAATAAATGGGTAAAATAAACAAAAATATTAAAAAATAGTAAAGTCAGAAACAAAAATAAAATAAGGTCACCAATATTTGTCACAATATCATTGGATCATTCCATAATTTTTTCAGAATTTAAAAATGTGTAAAAGTATTTTTAAACATTTTAAACAAATCAAATAAGTGCAAAATTCATAAAAAATACCAAAACACAAAATTAAATTGTGAAAAAACAAAAATTAGAAAGAGAATAATCAAAAATATTTTTCATAATTTTTCCAGATTTTTTGGACTAAAAATGAATTTTCTATGATTTTTTTTGAAATTTAAAACAATTAAAATATAAATATCAGAAAAAGAAAATAAAAGAAAAAGATGTGGACCATTGGATTAGAGTCAAAACGCGTTAGTAATCAAATCCAAGGGATCTGGCGCGCTGTGCATATCATGGTCTTTAATGAATAATGTACATAATCATTAATAAAATCAGAATTTGAAAATAACAACTGTCACGCTTTCATTGGTTAGAAGATGACACGTTGGTCATCTTCAACCTCCAGCCCTCACGAATTGCAGGTCTCGCAAACTGTAAAATCATAAGCTCAGACCTATGTCATTCGCTTCGTCTCTTCAAGACGAAGACAACCACACCCTCGCGCCTAATTTATATAAACTGTAGCTCAAGCAATTTGGAAAGAAAGTTTTGAAAAGGGATTTGAAAATTCATGGTCAAAACGTGCTTCCAGATGAAAGTAAGTGTTGTGACTAGAACCAGGGCAATGAGAGCAACACAATGATACCAAAGTTTTGAAGAATTGATGAAGGAATCTACCTATTGAAGTTGAGTTGTAGAGCTCTGAAACTGGACTTCTATGGAGAAATGTAGGGCACGATTCTTGAATGTAATTATATGGTTAGCTTCAGAGAAGATCAAGGAAGGTGAATTGATGGAAAAAATGGATTAAAAAAGGCTTGAGAATAGGATTCGAAGTAACTGAATTCTGAGTTGTGAAGCAAGTTTGGCAGGGTGATTCTGGCTATCTAAGCTTGGGAAATTGAATGGGGGATGACCCTCTATTTATAGGGAATCAAATGGAATGTTCAAGCATGTGAAATGATGAAGTTTGGAGGGAAATCGTGTGAACCTGATACACGAGAAAAGTGTGATCTGATTTGCATCAAAACTCATCTAATTCTTGCGTTTCAAGGCTCTAATTCACTTTGGCAACTTGGTTAAACAAGTTTAGATCACAAACGCGTGCTAATTTGATGTTTAAAGGCCAAAACATGAATTTCAAATTCTGACTTATGGAGAAACTTCAGTTCCAAGTTACCAAGTTCAATCCAATGGCATTTCCACCTCAAGGGGTCTTAGGGCAAAATTCTTGATGCTTTGGCAATATGAGGTGACAAGATTTGCAATGGAAAAAGAATGGAATCAAATGGATACTTGAGCTGAAAGTTACATGGAGTCAAAGTTGAAGAAAAAGAGTTGACTTTCCATACTTGGAAATATTTCAAATTCTTCTTTAAAAATGACCTATAATCTCTTGTATCCAAACATGGCCTTCCACTTAGAATTTTCACTTGACCAAAAAAGATGGAATGAAGTAGATCTCTTGAATGACATTTTGCAATTTGAACCACAAAAAATCTCCGAAAATTGAGCAAGTTATGACTTGTTGAATTTGGCCAAAAATCATGAAATGACCTATAATCTTTTGCATTCTTAAGGCAACTTCCATCCATTTTTTTACTTTGCACACAAAAGAAGGCATGAATTACACATCTTTAAGATCATCATGAAAAATAATGGGCTCAAGGTGATAAAAATTGACCAAGTTATGACCATTTGAAGTCACATAGGGAAAATTGGGGATTCATCTGGGTGCCTTGTAATCTTTCTTCTTCACCAAGTTCCTTCCACATGAAAACTCCTTGGAACTTTTAAAGTGATTTGTTGGTAACTCGTTGAAGAGAAGAATGTTTTTGGAATCACTCAAAAATACCAAAAGATGAGCAAGATATGCCCCTTTGAAGTCCAAAACCCTAGCCTCTAGATCAAGAGAATGCTTGGTGGAACTTTGCCAAGTTTGAACAAACTTTTTGTACCAATATTCTTCCTTTTTGAATAGAAATTGTTGAGGGTGATGATTGAAATAATATGGTATGATGAAAAATCTTAGGGGCAAAAATTGGGGTACAACAGATAGTATGGGTTAACATATACTGTCTTAGTCGGCGAGCAACCCATGCCAAAGTGCAACAAGTTTTCTCGAGCATTGAATATCTTGTTTCACAGTCAGTAAACTTTTTGCTAAGGTAGTATATTGCATGCTCTATTCGACCAGACTCGTCATGCTGCCCCAATACACACCCCATTGAGTTCTCTAGCACTGTTAAGTACATGATTAGAGGCCGTCCTTCAACTGGTGGCATCAGAATTGGATGTTCTTGTAGGTACTCCTTGATTTTATATATTTTACCCAAAAAATTTCCCTCTCCTTTTCTTCTCAAGACATTCTTTCAAGGCTTCTCAGATATTCAAGACACTCTAGGGTTGACTAGTCAATATGCTCCTCCTAAGCCAAAGGCCTACAACTAAGGTTAGGAGTTTCTCAAGGAAATTTGGTTTGAAAAGGTCTCAAGTGGCTTCCATGGTTCTCCTTAGGTCCTTAATAAGGTTCATGTCAAGTTTCAAGTCCTGCATCACAAGTTTGCTCAGTCAATGGCTCAGATGATTGAAAATCAACTATATTGGGTAAAAAGTCAATTGTGGTCAACATACAATCAAACTTCAAGATTTTTTGTCAACATCGACATTTTGAAGTGATATTCATCATTTTACCAAGGGCTGATCATGATTCCCCAAGGAAAGCCATCAAATCATCAAAAGTCAAGAATTATCAAATTAGGGTTTCCTTAGGAGAAGTCAACTGAACTTTGACCAGGCATAACTTTGACCATTGAGGCTAAACTCTCGCGATGGTTCTGGCCGCAAGAAAAGGTTGCGACGCTGGAGTTATGACCGATTGAGGGTAGTCAGTGATATTGTGATCCTCTAGAACCCGGTTACTTTTGATAGGACAGGTCTTAACCAACGAAACTGAAAGAGGGTAGTACCTGAACTTCATGCTGGCCTAAACTTAAGGCTATATGTGTGACTTGTGTGCCTTCAAACTTGACTACTTGCATGCTTGTTATCTGACACTGGAGTTTCTTGCAGGTTTTGGTTTACAGTCCTTAATCTGGACTCATAACAGGGTTCACTTACATCACTCCATGCATAGCATAACATCATACCATTGCATACATCCTGCATAAAGACTAATCCATTTCAAGGATCTCAAGGGCTTGTGATGCAGGTCATAATGAATCAAAGTGTCTAGCAAGGGGCAAAGGGGATTTATTTCCCTCTAGCCGAGGTGGTCAGGGGCTATGACCCACTCGATATGGTGAGCCTTGACTCTTGAAGAAGGACTCTCAATAACAGGAAGTTCCTTAAATCAAGCTACCAAATTCAAATGCTAACAATTTTCTTGTTTACCCCACGAGGTCCTTGAAAACATTGCATGCATACATACACATCATAACAGGTACCCTTTGTACAGGTCACTTACCTTCTTCGCTGTTTATTTCAGCAATGGCTTCCCAACAAGATAACCAGGGTCTTCATGCTCAAGAGACTCAGTTCAGGGAGATCTTCCTAAGCCTATCCAAGGGGCAGGAAGAGTTGAGGACACTCCTCATGGGGAATTTGGCCAAGAAAAGTCCCGAAGATGATAAGGACGAACGACTGAAACGTCTGCAAGCTGAGGTAGATACAATGAGAACCCAAATGCTGGGGCAAATGGCTCTCATCCAAGGCTTAGCTAGGGAGCAAGAAGAGTTGAGGGCCATGATCAGTCAGCTTCATCAAGACAGATACAACATGAAGCAACCAGTCCAAGTCAGGGACCAGGTCATTGATCAACTTCCAAGAGGACAAGAGTCTGGTATGGTGAAGAATAGACCTCTCCAAATTGCTACCACTTCACAGGTCCAACCACAACCTCGCCCAGAGCAACAGGTTGATCAGAGCAAGCCAGACAAGCCCAGGAGGCAATTCACCCAGCTTAACACGTCGCCGTCCCAAGCTTTGCAACACCTGTTGAAGTTGAATCTGGTGACGTTGATAGGACCTCACCCTAATCCTAAGACTTCTTCACCCAACTATAATCCTGGGGCCAGGTGCGCATACCATTCTAACAGCCCGGGGCATGATACTGACGACTGTTGGAAGTTGAGGTACAAAATCCAAAGCCTGGTTGATGAAGGAGCTGTGGAATTCACCCCAGATGGTCAGGTCAGGTTCTTCTACTATCCCTGCGAGATTCACCATTTGAAGTGACAAGTCCTGAGACTAGAAGACTTTTGTTCATTCGAATGTTCAAGTTGTATTTTCTTTGCTTATACGAACAATTATTGTCATAGCAAACTTTATTACTTTATCAATGCATCACATATGTCTGTTTTGAATTAATATATTCGCATTCGCTATATTTAAACTGCTTTCATTTTTTGATGTCAACTCTTAATAACTCTAAGCCTCTTGAGGGAGGATGACGAAAACGATACCACGATTTACAATATGCTTTTGAACAGACCCCGCTGATGAGGTACAAGCATTGTTTCAATTCCTAAACACTGGAGTTATAAGGAAGATAATCCCTCGTCAACCCCTCTAAGCCAAAGAAGTAGGAGTTTTTCTTTTCAAAAATTAAAATCCTTAATCATAACCTGGAGCAGGGTAGTCTTCTCAGTTGATCCAGGTGCACAATGAATGACGTCAAAAGAAATCCTTACAAAACAAAAGATATGATGGTTCCGAATGATCATAAAGACAGGCAGTCGTTATATTTCAGAAATAAAAACCCAATAAGTCAAAACCTATGAAGGAGACTTGCAAAACTGGGGCATCCCGCTGACTGTAATCACAAAAGAAACAGTTCAGGAAAAAAATAGGGATAACAAAATCAAAAAGGAAAGAGGTCCTACAAACCCTCACCAAAAACTAACTGCCTGTCCAAAATAAATTGTCAATATCCGAACCATCACTGGAATGTCAGAGCAAAAACTCAAAAAAGGTCTAACGCACGATTAGCTGAGTTTAGGTTTGAAGAACATCACGAAGAGCGGGTGGGTACAAATAAAATTTGAGCCTTTATCCTTTGTTTCTTAAACCGTGAACCAGGCCACGCTACAACCCTTAAAAGTCCTAGATGAAGCATGGGTTAGTTCGAAAGCATACTGTTACAAAGGTATCCTGACTCCTTAGGGCTTGCGGTAAAATAACGAGTTGACATCACAGTTTACAAATTCACTTGTTTTTACTAAAAAAAGATGCATTTTCAAAAACTTCGAAATAGACATGAGCTTTGCATTTTAATATAACATTGCTTGCATATGACTATTTGTTTGAACATCATAGAAGTTCGCACGACGAATGTCTAATGAAAAAAAGCACCTCCAATCAAGGGGCATGGCATGATCATTGTCCATCATCTGGGGCAGTTAAGTCAAGATTCGGAGAATCTCTCAAAAGGCCAACCAGCTTGGGGCAAATCTCCATCTGGATCACTTGGGGCATTGGACATGAATTCTAGCGACGAATCTTGCACGATCAACATTTTCTAGTAGTACGACAACACAACACTACTGACGGTGACAACTCCCTGCATTCTGAGCACGGACATAGTCGAAAAAATACTACGCATAATCAAAGACCCGCTAGGTTGACACACCTAGGCAAAAATAAGGGCTTCCCGGCGAACCAAAAGGGTTCGGGAAAAATAAGGGATGAAAATGAAAAAATCTGTACACCCAGCAAGTCGAAAACCTGAAAAGGCGGCTTGGGCAAAAATGGGTATCCCAGTGGATTGAAAACCCGAAAGGGCGGTCCAGGCAAAAATTAGGGATCAAAGCGTACGACTATGTCCCGACATCTTGTCACTTGACTACCAGAAGACGATTTGTCAAATCGGCGGTCATCAAGCACCTCTACAGGTACCTTCTCCCACAGAAGCTGGGGCAATAAGAGTTGCCCAAACTGTACAACTGCTTTCCTCCAGGTACAAGGTAGATTCAATTGAAGAATTTGACCAAGATACCTTCACTCCCTGTTGAGTAAGACCAGAATCATAAATACTCTCCCCGAGCAGAGTTGGTCTCTCGTCATCCCTAACAAGGCACAGTATCTCCAGCAAGTCAGCAACACTCTCCCCAAGCAGAGTTAGTCTATTGTCAGCCTTAAGGAAGTTGGGTACCCCTAGAAAATCTCAATGTTCCCCAGCGGAGTATACAGATGTTCCTAAGCAAGCATCCCCGACAGTCTTAAGATAAGATTGTTCCCCGGTGGAATACCAGACATCCAGCGGAGCCACTCCCCAGTACAGTCCAAACGTTTCCCCAGGAGATTTAAATCATTATCCCCAGTAGAGTCTGGAAGCTTACCCCCAGTAGAGTCTGGAAGCTTATCACCTGCAGAGTACAAACGCGTCCCCGACCATATGCAAAGGTTATTCCCCCACCAGAGCTTATAACTGGGTTATCCTCAGCCAATTACCACGGAAAGATCATCCTCGGTGAAGCTCTTCCTATCCCGCAGCGGAGTTCATCAATTCCCCAACATAACTAATCAACGGAATCCCCAACGGAGTTATCATCAAAACCTCGGTGAAGTATCTCTCCCTAGAGTAATTCCCCGCAGAGTAATCTCTCCAACAAGTTTATTCCCCAACAGAGTCATCTTCTCCTACCGGTTTATTCTTGCAACCATCATCCCCAGCGGAAATGAAGAACTCTACTCTTCAAACATCAGCCCAGGATTCAGCTTCCCGGCATTCGTCAAGGATTTATTTTCCTAGACGAAAATGCATTCATAAACATCACATTGACATACATCATGACATATGCATATACGCATCATAACACACTATCTCATTTATTTTGGGACATCATGACATCATCATGACATTGCATACAACTGATGTTTCGCCTTTTCAGGAAAAAGGTCAATCCCAAAGATGATTACTATCAACTGTCGCAATTCCAGATTCGATACCTGTATCCAGCCAGGGCATATCTGTAGACGACTAATTCCAGATTCGATTCCTGTATCCAGCCAGGGCATATCTGTGAGTAGATTCGACACCTGTATCCAGCCAGGGCATATCTATATTAAAGAGATTGAAGAGATAGCCGAGAAATGCTCCAGATATGGATGCTATTCTTTTGCTTATTCAGATTTATCTCCAGAGATAGCTTGGAAATGCTCCAGATATGGATGCTATTCTTTTGCTTATTCAAAGTTTCAGATATAGCTGAGAAATGCTCCAGATATGGTTGCTGTTCTTTTGCTTATTCAGATTTTCTCTTCAGAGATGGCTTAGAAATGCTCCAGATATGGATGCTATTCTTTTGCTTATTCAAAGTTTCAGATATAGCTGAGAAATGCTCCAGATATGGACGCTATTCTTTTGCTTATTCAGATTTTCTCTTCAGAGATGGCTTAGAAATGCTCCAGAGATGGATGTTATTCTTTTGCTTATTCAAGAGTTTCTTTTTAGATATAGCTGGGAAATGCTCCAGATATGGATGCTATTCTTTTGCTTATTCAGATTTTCTCTTCAGAGATGGCTTAGAAATGCTCCAGAGATGGATGTTATTCTTTTGCTTATTCAAGAGTTTCTTTTCAGATATAGCTGGGAAATGCTCCAGATATGGATGCTGTTCTTTTGCTTATTCAGGTTTTCTCTTCAGAGATAGCTTAGAAATGCTCCAGAGATGGATGTTATTATTTTGCTTATTTAAGAGTTTCTTTTCAGATATAGCTGGGAAATGCTCCAGAGATGGATGCTATTCTTTTGCTTATTCAGAGATAGCGAAGAGATGCTCCGGACCCGGCTGTTATTCTATTGCTTATTCAGAGATTCCTTTCAGAGATGTCCTAGAGATGCTCCAGATCCGGATGCTATTCTATTGCTTATTTAGATTTCCTTCTAGAGATAGTTCAGATGCAACCCAGGCATGGCGACATTCTGATACTTATTCCAGATTCCGTCCAGAGATAGTTCAGATGCAACCCAGACATGGCGACATTTTGATACTTATTCAGATTTCCTTTTAGATATAGCTTAGAGATGCTCCTGACCCGGATGTTATTCTACTGCTTATTCAGATTTCTCCCCAGAGATGGCCTAGAGATGCTCCAGATCCGGACGCTATTCTATTGCTTATTCCAGATTCCCTTCTAGAGATAGTTCAGATGCGACCCAGACATGGCGATATTCTGATACTTATTCAGATTTCCTTTGAGATATAGCTTAGAGATGCTCCTGACCCGAACGCTATTCTATTGCTTATTCAGATTCAAGCTTCTAAAGACAACTTAGAGATGCTCCAGCCCGGATGCTATTCTATTGTTTAGTCTGGATTAATTCAAAAGAAAGTCCAGATACGATCCAGATTCGGATGACATTCTGTCTCTCATTCAAACACAGTATGGATATACCCCAGACACGGCGGTCATTCTACTACTCGTTCATACGTCAGCAATTAGATATAGACTAGATATGCTCCAGACACGGAAGCTATTCTATTTCTTACTCAGATTCAACCATCCCTTACATTTCCAAATGGCATCTATAAGACCATTCCCGACAAGGCTCTGTCACATCTCCATATGGCATCTATAAGCCCATCCTCATGTCCACCATCTCTCTAAATGGCATCTGTAAGCCCATTCCCGTCATCACACTGCTGATACTCTACTATGTGAGTGCAAATTTCTGGGCACCCTAGTGTTCAATCATCTTCCACCTTCGGATCACGAAAGGCACGCACGCCAATCTACATCCTCAGGTCTAAGAAGATTGAACAGGGGCAACTGTTGTACCCCAAAATTTGCCCTCCCATATTCTTCAAAGTTTTTGACAAGCATCATCTCAATTTGCTCAAGTCTACTCAAGGGCTACACAGTCAAAGACCTCCTAAGCCAGTCAAATTAGGGTTTTGTTTCTTGCAAGGAAGTTGAGGTTTTCAAGGGCCCAATCAAGTCCCATATGCTCATATACATTGTCAAGCACCTACATGTCAAGTTTCAAGGCTCACAAGGTCAAGTTGCACAGCCAAAAACCCTAGTTGCTTCACAATCAACTGTAGGGGAAAAGTGGTCATTTGGCAGTCAAAAGTCAAAAATTTTGGTCAAACATCTTATTTTGAAGCCACAATCATCATTTGATCAAGTCTTGATCATGATTCCACAAGAATGGCTCAAAAATCATCAAGATGCAAAAGTTTCTATTTTTGGACAGCTGAAAAGTCAACTGTAACTTGACCAAGGCATAACCTTTTCATGGTTCATCAGAAAAATCCAATCCAATGCTCATTTTGAAGGGGATAACATTTCCTACAACTCATCTTCACATTCCAAGTCCACGAAATGCTCTCACAAAAAGCTATCAATTTCAACATTATAGGTCATTTTCAAAAGTCAACAAAAAGGCACTTTAAGTCAAAGACCATAACTTGAGATTGGTAAATCAAAATGACATGGGACAAAAGGCATTGGTTAGAGGGCTTCAAGACCTTTCCAAAATGTCCAAGAACATGTTCATATGATCAAAATTGAGCAAGATATGCATTGGAGAAGTTGGGAAATTTTTGTGAAATGGCAAAAGTCAACTATCCTTGAAACTTCAATTTTTGACAAAAGGGCCCACTTTTTCCACTTGGTTCAGCCTTGTCATGCCTCCCACGTGTCCCATGATCAATTTCAAGATTAAACATTAATTTTTCTATTTTTATTTAATTTTATTTGATTTAATTCATTTAAATCCATAAAATTCAAATAAAAATCAAAAAAATTAATTAAGGGATATCTTGTGGTTTGAATGACCTTGATGCATCATAATACACATGCCAAATTCGTGCCAAGCCTATTATGAGCATGAAATTCAAATTTTGAACAAAAATGGCAAGTTTCTTTAATGGTGGTTATGAGAAAATCCAAAGCTTAATGGCAATGGTTAAAGGCTCCTAAATGTGACTTATTCTCACTCATTACTATATATGTAAGCCTTCCCACCCTCATGGACGAAAGAAGGTATCCCTAAAACGGCAGAGCAAAAACTCAGAATTTGTCAAAAAAGTGTGAGATCTAAAGCAAGGTTGCAGGCAGTTTCAGACAAAACAAAGCACGTGAGATCCTTCATTGCCATACCCTGAAAGTAAAGAGACCTTTACCACGCCCTGAGACTCCATATCAAGCACTGTAAGTCATCACAAACTCACCCCTGTACACGAAATCGTGTTTCTCTATTCTTGCATATTTTCTGGAAAATAATGGCATAATCATACTCCTTGTTTGATTTCTAACATAACCATATTGTTCAATTTCATTTTGGGGCTTTGTATGATGATACCCACATCTAGGGTTTGCATTGTTTGTTTTTAGGCATTCTTTCTCCAGGCACAATCAAGACAAATCATAAGCATGAAGGGATTCAAGAGGTGGAAACGAGATCAGCTATGGTCTTGAAGTGGATTTTCATGGCCTGAGGAGAATTTTCAGAGCAAGCCTGCGAAACCACCTGCGGATACAAATCCACAGGTAAAAAAAACCAGTATCAAAGGAAGAAGACGCTGACGCGTCCCCTCCTCATTCGTTGTTTCAAAAAGCGCGTGTTTTTATATTTTTTTCCAGGCATATGCTTTTGTTTTCTAATTTAATAATTGCGTGTTATTTTGATAATGAATGGAACGTGCAGCTCAGTTGGTCAAAGCCTTGGAACGTGAACAATGGGACCTGGGTTCGATTCCCAGGTCCCCCCATAATTCCAATATTATTTTTTCAAATGTATTCTTGTGCAGATTCCCAAACGTAGAGCACCATACACCTCACACACCCAACGTGCCATGCGTCCTCAGACATCCATCCAAAGGCCAAGAGAGGGAGGAATACCATGTTCCAAGTCAAACGCGCTCTGGACAATCAAGGAAAGTCAAACGTGGCTTGGAATATTCTTAATGGCCAAGAATTCAACAATACACCTCCTATTTGGCCCAACCCCCCCCCCCCCCCCCCCCCCCCCCCCCCCTTGGGTTTGCAATTTTTCTTTTTATACTTTATTTGTCTTATTTTATTTTTCCCTTTTATTAACTATTAACTTCATTAATATTTTCATTAAAAAAAAAAGAACTAACATTATTATTATTATTAAAGTCATTTTATTTTATTTGTAAAATAAATATTAACAAATAAAATAGTTTAATTAGTTTAACTTTTTTAATAATTAAAATAAGTTTAGAATTAGGTTTTATTGACTTTCAATTTTAATTCCTTTATTTTATTTTCATTAAAAAACGTAAAAAATACAAAAACATTTTTCTTTTAATAAATTAATTAATTAGATTAGGCTTTATTTAATTAATTGCATTTAATTCAAAAAAGACAAAAAAAATTCATTTCTTTTCTTAAAAGGGTCAAAACCCTTAAGGCATTCCCGATTAACTTTTATTCGCGCGCATTTACTTTATTTTGATTATTATGTAATTGCTTTCAAGAATGTAATAGTAATTAGGTTTATCGCTTTATTTAATTTCTCGTACTTATTTACCAAAACGGGTCTTTGTATTTTTGGCGATGTATAGACCCGCGCCTTGTAATAGCGTATAATTTATATTTTCGCAATTTACTTTCCGCACCCCTAACTGTTAAATGCATGAAAGAATGTATGTAAATAAAATTAACCCGTAGCTCACAAATAACATGTACAAAGACAATTAACTGAAAAACAACACACAAAGCACATGCCACTCCTAGGGTACGCTTCACTCGTTGCCTCGAAACGTGGTCATTAAGTATAGGGTGTCTTAGAGGTCACACTTCTGTCCAAAAGATCCAGTTGCCTCGAAACGGTTGCCTCGGATACAAAGGATCTAGGACATTAGGGTTACTTCTAAGGTGTCCTACCATTACTTCGGTGACCATACATGTCCCTTAATCGAATTGACCCGAACACCTCCAACGACGGTGCTACCTACCTCTCAATGGTGGGATAACACTATCTAAAGGACTCTTACACATCCTAATTCCTTAGAGTAGGTAGATTTCTCTTAAGTACTTGCTCTTTCTCAAAACAAACAAAAATACTTTTCACACCTCACACTTTCTAAAAGTTTTCAAACAAATTTTTCATACACTCTTGAGGACAGATACAAGAGTTACTTAGAAATTTTTCAAACGAAACTTTTTCAAAACCCACACACACTTGAAAAGCAAACAAATTTTTGAAAACATAAGAGCAAGTACCTAAGAGCCCGTGGATAACCACGGATAGAAAGGGTGTTAACACCTTCCCTTTCTATAAATCTACCTCCCGAACCGAGAAACATTCTCGAATAAGAAATTTTGCTGTGCTTTTGTCCTTTCCATGTTGGAGAACATAAAAGACGGTGGCGACTCTTGCTTACCGCGACATTTCACAAACCAGCTAAAAAACAGTCATTTTTATTTCCACCGATCACAGAACTGGCGACTCTGCTGGGGATACTCTAAAAGTGAGGTGTACCTTAGGATTAGATCATACTTATGTTTTCAATTGCTTTGCTTTGATTGCCTTATATATGTGGGCTTTGCATCAGAGTTTCATAGATCCTAACCCGGATCTGGGGAATACCCTTTTAGGTAGCATAAGCTGTGACGGACCTGTCCGGCGTAGACCGACATGGGTGAAGCAGTGGCTACGTTGGTGTGGCACCTTGGTCTGTACCGATATCCCTTGTGTTGCAACGAGGAGAATATGGGTCTTCTGAGGAGTCATTAAGCACCAACCGACCTTAGAACCCTAAATTGACCCAACTTGGCCATAGAACAGTAGCAGTATGCTACACCCATTGAGGCTAAACTCTCGCGATGGTTCTGGCCGCAAGAAAAGATTGCGACGCTGGAGTTATGACCGATTGAGGGTAGTCAGTGATATTGGGATCCTCTAGAACCCGATTACTTTTGATAGGACAGGTCTTAACCAACGAAACTGAAAGAGGGTAGTACCTGAACTTCATGCTGGCCTAAACTTAAGGCTATATGTGTGACTTGTGTGCCTTCAAACTTGACTACTTGCATGCTTGTTATCTGACACTGGAGTTTCTTGCAGGTTTTGGTTTACAGTCCTTAATCTAGACTCATAACAGGGTTCACTTACATCACTCCATGCATAGCATAACATCATACCATTGCATACATCCTGCATAAAGACTAATCCATTTCAAGGATCTCAAGGGCTTGTGATGCAGGTCATGATGAATCAAAGTGTCTAGCAAGGGGCAAAGGGGATTTATTTCCCTCTAGCCGAGGTGGTCAGGGGCTATGACCCACTCGATATGGTGAGCCTTGACTCTTGAAGAAGGACTCTCAATAACAGGAAGTTCCTTCAATCAAGCTACCAAATTCAAATGCTAACAATTTTCTTGTTTACCCCGCGAGGTCCTTGAAAAAATTGCATGCATACATACACATCATAACAGGTACCCTTTGTACATGTCACTTACCTTCTTCGCTGTTTATTTCAGCAATGGCTTCCCAACAAGATAACCAGGGTCTTCATGCTCAAGAGACTCAGTTCAGGGAGATCTTCCTAAGCCTATCCAAGGGGCAGGAAGAGTTGAGGACACTCCTCATGGGGAATTTGGCCAAGAAAAGTCCCGAAGATGATAAGGACGAACGACTGAAACGTCTGCAAGCTGAGGTAGATACAATGAGAACCAAGATGCTGGGGAAAATGGCTCTCATCCAAGGCTTAGCTAGGGAGCAAGAAGAGTTGAGGGCCATGATCAGTCAGCTTCATCAAGACAGATACAACATGAAGCTACCAGTCCAAGTCAGGGACCAGGTCATTGATCAACTTCTAAGAGGACAAGAGTCTGGTATGGTGAAGAATAGACCTCTCCAAATTTCTACCACTTCACAGGTCCAACCACAACCTCGCCCAGAGCAACAGGTTGATCAGAGCAAGCCAGACAAGCCCAGGAGGCAATTCACCCAGCTTAACACGTCGCCGTCCCAAGCTTTGCAACACCTGTTGAAGTTGAATCTGGTGACGTTGATAGGACCTCACCCTAATCCTAAGACTTCTTCACCCAACTATAATCCTGGGGCCAGGTGCGCATACCATTCTAACAGCCCGGGGCATGATACTGACGACTGTTGGAAGTTGAGGTACAAAATCCAAAGCCTGATTGATGAAGGAGCTGTGGAATTCACCCCAGATGGTCAGGTCAGGTTCTTCTACTATCCCTGCGAGATTCACCATTTGAAGTGACAAGTCCTGAGACTAGAAGACTTTTGTTCATTCGAATGTTCAAGTTGTATTTTCTTTGCTTATACGAACAATTATTGTCATAGCAAACTTTATTACTTTATCAATGCATCGCATATGTGTGTTTTGAATCAATATATTCACATTCGCTATATTCAAACTGCTTTCATTTTTTGATGTCAACTCTTAATAACTCTAAGCCTCTTGAGGGAGGATGACGAAAACGATACCACGATTTACAGTATGCTTTTGAACAGACCCCGTTGATGAGGTACATGCATTGTTTCAATTCCTAAACACTGGAGTTATAAGGAAGATAATCCCTCGTCAACCCCTCTAAGCCAAAGAAGTAGGAGTTTTTCTTTTCAAAAATTAAAATCCTTAATCATAACCTGGGGCAGGGTAGTCTTCTCAGTTGATCCAGGTGCACAATGAATGACGTTAAAAGAAATCCTTACAAAACAAAAGATATGATGGTTCCGAATGATCATAAAGACAGGCATTCGTTATATTTCAGAAATAAAAACCAAATAAGTCAAAACCTATGAAGGAGACTTGCAAAACTGGGGCATCCCGCTGACTGTAATCATAAAAGAAACAGTTCAGGCAAAAAAATAGGGATAACAAAATCAAATAGGAAAGAGGTCCTACAAACCCTCACCAAAAAATAACTGGCTGTCCAAAATAAATTGTCAATATCCGAACCATCACTGGAATGTCAGAGCAAAAACTCAAACAAGGTCTAACGCACGATTAGCTGAGTTTAGGTTTGAAGAACATCACGAAGAGCGGGTGGGTACAAATAAAATTTGAGCCTTTATCCTTTGTTTCTTAAACCGTGAACCAGACCACGCTACAACCCTTAAAAGTCCTAGATGAAGCATGGGTTAGTTCGAAAGCATACTGTTACAAAGGTATCCTGACTCCTTAGGGCTTGCGGTAAAATAACGAGTTGACATCACAGTTTACAAAATTCACTTGTTTTTACTAAAAAAAGATGCATTTTCAAAAACTTCAAAACAGACATGAGCTTTGAATTTTAATATAACATTGCTTGCATATGACTATTTGTTTGAACATCATAGAAGTTCGCACGACAAATGTCTAATGAAAAAAAGCACCTCCAATCAAGGGGCATGGCATGATCATTATCCATCATCTGGGGCAGTTAAGTCAAGATTCGGAGAATCTCTCAAAAGGCCAACCAGCTTGGGGCAAATCTCCATCTGGATCACTTGGGGCATTGGACATGAATTCCAGCGACGAATCTTGCACGATCAACATTTTATGGTAGTACGACAACACAACACTACTGACAGTGACAACTCCCTGCATTCTGAGCACGGACATAGTCGAAAAAATACTACGCATAATCAAAGACCCGTTAGGTTGACACACCTAGGCAAAAATAAGGGCTTCCCGGAGAACCAAAAGGGTTCGGGCAAAATAAGGGATGAAAATGAAAAAATATGTACACCCGGCAAGTCGAAAACCTGAAAAGGCGGCTTGGGAAAAATGGGTATCCCGGTGGATTGAAAACCCGAAAGGGCGGTCCAGGCAAAAATTAGGGATCAAAGCATACGACTATGTCCCGACATCTTGTCACTTGACTACCAGAAGACGATTTGTCAAATCGGCGGTCATCAAGCACCTCTACAAGTACCTTCTCCCACAGAAGCTGGGGCAATAAGAGTTGCCCAAACTGTACAGCTGCTTTCCTCCAGGTACAAGGTAGATTCAGTTGAAGAATTTGACCAAGATACCTTCACTCCCCGTTGAGTAAGACCAGAATCATAAATACTCTCCCCGAGCAGAGTTGGTCTCTCGTCAGCCCTAACAAGGCACAGTATCTCCAGCAAGTCAGCAACACTCTCCCCAAGCAGAGTTAGTCTACTGTCAGCCTTAAGGAAGTTGGGTACCCCCAGAAAATCTCAATATTCCCCAGCGGAGTATACAGATGTTCCTAAGCAAGCATCCCCGGCAGTCTTAAGATAAGATTGTTCCCCGGCGGAATACCAGACATCCAGCGGAGCCACTCCCCAGTACAATCCAAAAGTTTCCCCAGGAGATTTAAACCATTATCCCCAGTAGAGTCTGGAAGCTTACCCCCAGTAGAGTCTGGAAGCTTATCACCTGCAGAGTACGAACGCGTCCCCGACCATATGCAAAGGTTATTCCCCCACCAGAGCTTATAACTGGGTTATCCTTAGCCAATTACCACGGAAAGATCGTCCTCGGTGAAGCTCTTCCTATCCCGCAGCGGAGTTCATCAATTCCCCAACATAACTTATCAACGGAATCCCCAGCGGAGTTATCATCAAAACCTCAGTGAAGTATCTCTCCCCAGAGTAATTCCCCGCAGAGTAATCTCTCCAACAAGTTTATTCCCCAACGGAGTCATCTTCTCCTACCAGTTTATTCTTGCAACCATCATCCCCAGCGGAAATGAAGAACTCTACTCTGCAAACATCAGCCCAGGATTCAGCTTCCCGGCATTCGTCAAGGATTTATTTTCCTAGACGAAAATGCATTCATAAACATCACATTGACATACCTCATAACATATGCATATACGCATCATAACACACTATCTCATTTATTTTGGGACATCATGACATCATCATGACATTGCATACAACTGATGTTTCTCCTTTTCAGGAAAAAGGTCAATCCCAAAGATGATTACTATCAACTGTCGCAATTCCATATTCGATACCTGTATCCAGCCAGGGCATATCTGTAGACGACTAATTCCAGATTCGTTTCCTGTATCCAGCCAGGGCATATCTGTGAGTAGATTCGACACCTGTATCCAGCCAGGGCATATCTACATTAAAGAGATTGAAGAGATAGCCGAGAAATGCTCCAGATATGGATGTTGTTCTTTTGCTTATTCAGATTTATCTCCAGAGATAGCTTGGAAATGCTCCAGATATGGATGCTATTCTTTTGCTTACTCAAAGTTTCAGATATAGCTGAGAAATGCTCCAGATATGGTTGCTGTTCTTTTGCTTATTCAGATTTTCTCTTCAGAGATGGCTTAGAAATGCTCCAGATATGGATGCTATTCTTTTGCTTATTCAAAGTTTCAGATATAGCTGAGAAATGCTCTAGATATGGACGCTATTCTTTTGCTTATTCAGATTTTCTCTTTAGAGATGGCTTAGAAATGCTCCAGAGACGGATGTTATTCTTTTGCTTATTCAAGAGTTTCTTTTCAGATATAGCTGGGAAATGCTCAAGATATGGACGCTATTCTTTTGCTTATTCAGATTTTCTCTTCAGAGATGGCTTAGAAATGCTCCAGAGATGGATGTTATTCTTTTGCTTATTCAAGAGTTTCTTTTCAGATATAGCTGGGAAATGCTCCAGATATGGATGTTGTTCTTTTGCTTATTCAAGTTTTCTCTTCAGAGATAGCTTAGAAATGCTCCAGAGATGGATGTTATTCTTTTGCTTATTCAAGAGTTTCTTTTCAGATATAGCTGGGAAATGCTCCAGAGATGGATGTTGTTCTTTTGCTTATTCAGAGATAGCAAAGAGATGCTCCGGACCCGGCTGTTATTCTATTGCTTATTCAGAGATTCCTTTCAGAGATGGCCTAGAGATGCTCCAGATCCGGATGCTTTTCTATTGCTTATTCAGATTTCCTTCTAGAGATAGTTCAGATGCAACCCAGGCATGGCGACATTCTGATACTTATTCCAGATTCCGTCCAGAGATAGTTCAGATGCAACCCAGACATGGCGACATTTTGATACTTATTCAGATTTCCTTTCAGATATAGCTTAGAGATGCTCCTGACCCGGATGTTATTCTACTGCTTATTCAGATTTCTCCCCGGAGATGGCCTAGAGATGCTCCAGATCCGGACGCTATTCTATTGCTTATTCCAGATTCCCTTCTAGAGATTGTTCAGATGCGACCCAAACATGGAGACATTCTGATACTTATTCAGATTTCCTTTGAGATATAGCTTAGAGATGCTCCTGACCCGGACGCTATTCTATTGCTTATTCAGATTCAAGCTTCTAAAGACAACTTAGAGATGCTCCAGCCCAGATGCTATTCTATTGTTTAGTCCGGATTAATTCAAAAGACAGTCCAGATACGATCTAGATTCGGATGACATTCTGTCACTCATTCAAACACAGTATGGATATACCCCAGACACGGCAGTCATTCTACTACTCGTTCATACATCAGCAATTAGATATAGACTAGATATGCTCCAGACACGGAAGCTATTCTATTTCTTACTCAGATTCAACCATCCCTTACATTTCCAAATGGCATCTATAAGACCATTCCCGACAAGGCTCTGTCACATCTCCATATGGCATCTATAAGCCCATCCTCATGTCCACCATCTCTCTAAATGGCATCTGTAAGCCCATTCCCGTCATCACACTGCTGATACTCTACTATGTGAGTGCAAATTTCTGGGCACTCTAGTGTTCAATCATCTTCCACCTTCGGATCACGAAAGGCACGCACGCCAATCTACATCCTCAGGTCTAAGAAGATTGAATAGGGGCAACTGTTGTACCCCAAAATTTGCCCTCCCATATTCTTCAAAGTTTTTGACAAGCATCATCTCAATTTGCTCAAGTCTACTCAAGGGCTACACAGTCAAAGACCTCCTAAGCCAGTCAAATTAGGGTTTTGTTTCTTGCAAGGAAGTTGAGGTTTTCAAGGGCTCAATCAAGTCCCATATGCTCATATACATTGTCAAGCACCTACATGTCAAGTTTCAAGGTTCACAAGGTCAAGTTGCACAGCCAAAAACCCTAGTTACTTCACAATCAACTGTAGGGAAAAATGGTCATTTGGCAGTCAAAAGTCAAATTTTTTGGTCAAACATCTTATTTTGAAGCCACAATCATCATTTGATCAAGTCTTGATCATGATTCCACAAGAATGGCTCAAAAATCATCAAGGTGCAAAAGTTTCTATTTTTGGACAGTTGAAAAGTCAACTGTAACTTGACCAAGGCATAACTTTTTCATGGTTCATCAGAAAAATCCCATCCAATGCTCATTTTGAAGGGGATGACATTTCCTACAACTCATCTTCACATTCCAAGTCCAAGAAATGCTCTCACAAAAAGCTATCAATTTCAACATTATAGGTCATTTTCAAAAGTCAACAAAAAGGCACTTTAAGTCAAAGACCATAACTTGAGATTGTTAAATCAAAATGACATGGGACAAAAGGCATTGGTTAGAGGACTTCAAGACCTTTCCAAAATGTCCAAGAACATGTTCATATGATCAAAATTGAGCAAGATATGCATTGGGGAAGTTGGGAAATTTTTGTGAAATGGCAAAAGTCAACTATCCTTGAAACTTCAATTTTTGACAAAAGGGCCCACTTTTTCCACTTGGTTCAGCCTTGTCATGCCTCCCACGTGTCCCATGATCAATTTCAAGATTAAACATTAATTTTTCTATTTTTATTTAATTTAATTTGATTTAATTCATTTAAATCCATAAAATTCAAATAAAAATCAAAAAATTTAATTAAGGGATATCTTGTGATTTGAATGACCTTGATGCATCATAATACACATGCCAAATTCGTGCCAAGCCTATTATGAGCATGAAATTCAAATTTTGAACAAAAATGGCAAGTTTCTTTAATGGTGGTTATGAGAAAATCCAAAGCTTAATGGCAATGGTTAAAGGCTCCTAAATGTGACTTATTCTCACTCATTACTATATATGTAAGCCTTCCCACCCTCATGGACGAAAGAAGGCATCCCTAAAACGGCAGAGCAAAAACTCAGAATTTGTCAAAAAAGTGTGAGATCTAAAGCAAGGTTGCAGGCAGTTTCAGACAAAACAAAGCACGTGAGATCCTTCATTGCCATACCCTGAAACTAAAGAGACCTTTACCACGCCCTGAGACTCCATATCAAGCACTGTAAGTCATCACAAACTCACCCCTGTACACGAAATCGTGTTTCTCTATTCTTGCATTTTTTTCTGGAAAATAATGGCATAATCATACTCCTTGTTTGATTTCTAACATAACCATATTGTTCAATTTCATTTTGGGGCTTTGTATGATGATACCCGCATCTAGGGTTTGCATTGTTTGTTTTTAGGCATTCTTTCTCCAGGCACAATCAAGACAAATCATAAGCATGAAGGGATTCAGGAGGTGGAAATGAGATCAGCTATGGTCTTGAAGTGGATTTTCATGGCCTGAGGAGCATTTTCAGAGCAAGCCTGCGAAACCAGCTGCAGATAAAAATCCGCAGGTAAAAAAAACCAGTATCAAAGGAAGAATACGCTGACGCGTCCCCTCCTCATTCGTTGTTTCAAAAAGCGCGCGTTTTTATATTTTTTTTCAGGCATATGCTTTTGTTTTCTAATTTAATAATTGCGTGTTATTTTGATAATGAATGGAACGTGCAACTCAGTTGGTCAAAGCCTTGAAACGTGAACAATGGGACCTGGGTTCGATTCCCAGGTCCCCCCATAATTCCAATATTATTTTTTCAAATGTATTCTTGTGCAGATTCCCAAACGTGGAGCACCATACACCTCACACATCCAACGTGCCATGCGTCCTCAGACATCCATCCAAAGGCCAGGAGAGGGAGGAATACCATGTTCCAAGTCAAACGCGCTCTGGACAATCAAGGAAAGTCAAACGTGGCTTGGAATATTCTTAATGGGCCAGAATTCAACAATACACCTCCTATTTGCCCCCCCCCCCCTTGGGTTTGCAATTTTTCTTTTTATACTTTATTTGTCTTATTTTATTTTTCCCTTTTATTAACTATTAACTTAATTAATATTTTCATAAAAAAAAAAGAACTAACACTATTATTATTATTAAAGTCATTTTATTTTTTTTGTAAAATAAATATTAATAAATAAAATAGTTTAATTAGGCAACTTTAACTTTTTTAATAATTAAAATAAGTTTAGAATTAGGTTTTATTGACTTTCAATTTTAGTTCCTTTATTTTATTTTCATTAAAAAACATAAAAAATACAAAAACATTTTTCTTTTAATAAATTAATTAATTAGATTAGGCTTTATTTAATTAATTGCATTTAATTCAAAACAGACAAAAAAATTCATTTCTTTTCTTAAAAGGGTCAAAACCCTTAAGGCATTCCCGATTAACTTTTATTCGCGCGCATTTACTTTATTTTGATTATTATGTAATTGCTTTCAAGAATGTAATAGTAATTAGGTTTATCGCTTTATTTAATTTCTCGTACTTATTTACCAAAACGGGTCTTTGTATTTTTGGCGATGTATAGACCCGCGCCTTGTAATAGCGTAAAATTTATATTTTCGCAATTTACTTTCCGCACCCCTAACTGTTAAATGCATGAAAGAATGTATGTAAATAAAATTAACCCGTAGCTCACAAATAACATGTACAAAGACAATTAACTGAAAAACAACACACAAAGCACATGCCACTCCTAGGGTACGCTTCACTCATTGCCTCGAAACGTGGTCATCAAGTATAGGGTGTCTTAGAGGTCGCACTTCTGTCCAAAAGATCCAGTTGCCTCGAAACGGTTGCCTCGGATACAAAGGATCTAGGACATTAGGGTTACTTCTAAGGTGTCCTACCATTACTTCGGTGACCATACATGTCCCTTAATCGAATTGACCCGAACACCTCCAACGACGGTGCTACCTACCTCTCAATGGTGGGATAGCACTATCTAAAGGACTCATACACAACCTAATTCCTTAGAGTAGGTAGATTTCTCTTAAGTACTTGCTCTTTCTCAAAACAAACAAAAATACTTTTCACACCTCACACTTTCTAAAAGTTTTCAAACAAATTTTTAATACACTCTTGAGGACAGATACAAGAGTTACTTAGAAATTTTTCAAACGAAACTTTTTCAAAACCCATACACACTTGAAAAGCAAACAAATTTTTGAAAACATAAGAGCAAGTACCTAAGAGCCCATGGATAACCACGGATAGAAAGGGTGCTAACACCTTCCCTTTCTATAAATCTACCTCCCGAACCGAGAAACATTCTCGAATAAGGAATTTTGCTGTGCTTTTGTCCTTTCCATGTTCGAGAACATAAAAGACGGTGGCGACTCTTGCTTACCGCGACATTTCACAAACCAGCTAAAAAACAGTCAGTTCTATTTCCACCGATCACAACTTGAAAGATATGAGCTAAAACATTATAGGTCATTTTCAAAAGTCAACAAAAGACACTTTTTGTCAAGGCAACTTACATCAAGATAAAGTCTTCAAAAGCGAAATTGATCAACATAGAGATTTTATAGGACATCTTGAGATTTCAAAAAAGTCAAATATCATCTTCAAAATATGAAAATTGAGCAAGTTATGAGTTGCACAATTTGGGAAATTTTGAAGAAATTCATGAAATACAAAATAAGCAAAATTGAAGTTTTGTACTAGTGGGCCTAACTTTTGATGTTCAAATATGTTCATAAGGTTTTATAGGACCTCTAAATATATTCACCCATTTTTATGATTTTTATTCCTTTTATTTGAATTTTTATTCATTTAAATACAAATAAAATAAAATAAAATATGAAACAATGGTATAAAGGCTTGGGCTTTTTGTTTCAACCATCCAAAGGCCCAAGACAACTCATGACAACTCATTACAACCTTGCCAAACCGTCCAAGACTCAAAATGGCAAAGAAATAACTCAAATTGGCAAGTTTTCAAAAATTGATTCTTGTTTAAACCATGGATTCATGAGTTGATTCCATGCCATATTTGTCAGCCCAAATACAAGCCAACAACATGTCCAGATTCGTGCAAGGCATCCAAGAGACAAGAATCATGCAAAGAAGGAAAGTTTTCAATGTGTTGGAATATTGATTTCATGGCATGAATACCTTGTCCCTTTCCATACTTGTTGGCTCCTATTTCATTTTCTATATAAAGGCAAGCAAAGCCATGCCAAAGGACCATGAAATCATTTGCACAAAAAGCTCTCAAAAAATTCTCTAAAATTAAAAGAAGTTGTGAAAATTATATCTCACATTTCCAGCAAGTTCCAATCCGAACTAAGGCTAACATTCACCCCCTGAAGATCAAAGGAGTTGATCTAGATCCATAGATGTACTCCTCGAGCCCCAAAACACGATCTGTGCATCACGCCAGTTTTTGAAATTGGTAAAAATCAAAACTATGTTTTCTTGCATTTTTAATCATTACTAACATGCTTGATCTCCTCCTATGCATCATTAGAACAAGATAGGTACATTACATATAAAGTTTGACGTAGAAATGGTGTTTTGCCATTGTTAGGGCACGGAAGCCATTGATCATCGAACCGGACAATGCAAGCAACCTTCTCCCCTTGCACCCCCATCTGCTTTTCAAGAAGCAGGCCCATAGTCCTTTTTTTGTTATTATTTTTTTAATCTATTTCTTTTCTTTTTTTAATCATTTTTTCTAATAAAATCATTAAAAAAAATAGATATAGATTTTAATTAATTAACTTTATTTTCATAATAAAAATTAATTAATTTAATCACTTTAAGTTTATTTTATTAATTAAAATATAATTAGAATTAGTCTTTAATTATCATTCAATTATTTTTTTAAATAAAAACACCAAAAATATTTTTCATACTTAGAATTTTTTTAGATATCTTGCCCTCTTCGATCTCCGTGCGTTTATTTACTTTTTCACATTTTTTAAATATTGTAACTGTCCAAAGTTTGTAATAGCTAATTAGGACCATTTTACATTTTTATCCCCATTTTATGGTTTGTATTCCCCCATATCCGAAGCGCTGTAATAGCATAGTTTAATTCATGCACTTTTATTTTCTGCCCTTATGTATATATTTAACTATTAGAATAATAAGGCATGTATGGCAAGACTTAAAAGCAAAACGCTAGAAAACCTAACTTCAAGATCAACAATTGAAACATAAAACACTTCGCACACATGCACCTATAGGGTGACCCTCACTTGTTTCCTTCGGAAAATAAATAGTCACGTCTCTCGAACGTGAGAAATTTTAGCAAAGACCCCTAGGTTAAAGATCATAGTCCCTTAACGACCCTTAGATGCTGCCTCGATAAATGATCTTGGTACCTTAGGGTAATTGCTAAAGTGTCCTACGAGTTGCTTTCGTCACTGTACGATGACCCGCGTCTATCCCTCAGAAATTCAATGATAGGGCTACCTACTAACTAATGGTAGGATAACAATATCTAAAGGAAAATAGGAAAAGGACAAAGACTATTTGAGTAGGTAGACAAATTGTAGTTGCTTGCTCACAAAACGAAACAAATTTCTCACATATAAACTCTTTTCTAAATTTTTTCAAAGACAAAAACACTTTGTATGCATTTTCAATGATATGAGAATCATTACAAAGTTCTCCTCACTAAGGCATCTTTTTCAAAATATTTTCCAAACACACTTACACAAAAAAATCATTTTCAAAGTGAGCTAGCAACTAAGAGCCCGTAGATAACTACAGATGGAAAGGGAGATAACACCTTCCATTTCCATAACCTACCCCCTTGCTCAGAAAAATTCTCGAAAGGTCTTTCCTGTTCTTTTCATCCTTCCTTTATTGGATAAAAGAAAAGTCAATGGCGACTCTTGCTAACCGCAACATTTGCGATAAAATGCAAAACCAGTAAAGTAAATTCTCCCACCGAATTACATTATCAAAGGCTATTGGACATTCGTCGTTCCATTTTAATAATTGATCTTTCTTCAGCAGCTTAAAGATTGGCTCTGAAGTAGAAGTTAAATGAGAAATGAAATGGGCAATGTAATTCAAACATCCCAAGAAACCTCTAACTTCCTTCTCGGTGCGAGGAGTCGACATTTCTTGAGTGGCTTTAACTTTCGCAGGATCAACCTCAATACCTTTACCACTGACAAAGAAACCTAGGAGTTTACTGGATTTCACCCCAAAGGTGCACTTATTTGGGTTTAACTTCAGTTTATACTTGCTCCATCTTTCAAACAATTAATGCAGGTGATCAAGATGCTCTTCTTCGGTCTGTGACCTTGCTATCATGTCGTCAACGTAGACCTCTATCTCGTGGTGAATCATGTCATTAAATAAGGCTACCATGGCACGCTGATAAGTTGCCCATCACTCTTCAACCCAAAAGGCATAACCTTGTAACAAAAAGTGCCCCACTGTGTGACGAATGTAGTTTTCTCCATGTCTTCAGGTGCCATTTTGATATGGTTATAACCTGAGAAACCATCCATGAAAGAGAATACCTTATGTTGAGCGGTGTTGTCGACCAAAACATCGATATGTGGTAATGGGAAGTCATCTTTAGGGCTTGTCCTGTTTAAATCCCTGTAATTTACACACATACCTACCTTGCCGTCTTTCTTGCGCACTAGAACAACATTAGCAACCCATTAAGGATATGATGTCACTTCTAAGAAACCTACATTGAATTGCTTCAGAACCTTGACTTTAATCTTTTATGACATTTCAAGACGCATGTGACGAACCTTTTGTTTTATCAGAGCACAACCCTCTTTCATTGGAAGACGGTGAACCACAATATCGGTATCGAGCCTGGGCATGTCTTCGTATGACCAAGAAAATATTTAAACAAATTCATGCAGCATCTAGATTAACCTACTCTTGACACTGCTTTCTAAGTTGGCGACGATCTTGACCTCTTTCTTGTCTGTCTCGGTACCCAAGTTTATAACTTCGACCGGCTCTTCATGTGGTTGGATATCCTTTTCTTCTTGTATCAAGAATCTGACAAGGTTTCTAGGTATTTCACAATCTTCCTCACCTTCATCCACATCTTGGTAGATCGGATTTTCGAAGTCATATGTGGCAATAGCAGAATTGTCATCAACGAGATCCAGAGTGGATGAGGATCTGCAATGTAGTGTATGGGTGTGTGTAATAACACATAGCTATTTGAAAATGAAATAAGATAAAAGAAAGACAGAGATAAAAAATTTTCATGCAAAGTGTCCAATGTTTTCATTAAATGAACAAATGTTTATGAATCACCAACCCTTTAACAAATGAACCATTGTGCCCCGGGTAAGACACATGGTTTTAAAGTTATTGTTTATTACATAGCCAAAAACTTTTGAAAACAAAAAGACAGGAATATAGCTATTACTCCCGACTAAAGGACATGTGAAATATGTGTTCTGCCTTCTAGTTATCCAGTCCATCAACAACAGTATGGAAAATCCAACTGTTGAGGTCACAATCATTGTCTGAATCCTCTATAGCGTTGACCCTGTTGTTGCTGATACGGAACAGAGGTCTCCCAACACGAGCACGACGAACAACCCTTTGACCTTCTATAGTAAATCCCAGACAAAACTTGTTAGATTTATAAGGGATATTAGGAAGGTGACCCCAAATAGTATTACCACCTTCTTCAATAGCAGCCTTAGCATCTTTCAAGGAGGCCATCTTGTGCGGAGTTTTGATGATCTTCGGAATGGCAGAAACATCTTCAATAGCAGCAGGGGAAATCACTTTAAAGGTTTGACAGGGTGTTTCAATAAATTCTCCATCCGTCTCCACATATCGGAATGAATTGAGGTGGCTGACTGTATATTCCTCTTCCCTACAGACAGTAACAACCTTCCCTTTTACCAGATACTTTAGCTTCTGGTGCAAAGTGGAGGTGACATCACCTGCCCCATGGATCCAAGGGCGCCCCAATAGACAAGAATAGGTCGGCCGAATGTCCATCACATTTAAGGTGGACTCAAAAATCTGTGAACCCAACTTGATCGGGAGGTCTACCTCTCCATGTACCATTCTTTTTGATCCATCAAACGCTCGAACTATAATATTGATGGGCTTCAGAACAACCCCTTCATAATCTAGCCGGTTAAGAGCACCTTTGAGCAGAAGATTTAGAGAAGAACCAATATCAATTAATACATGGGCCAATGTAGTGCCCCTGCATTCAATGGAGACATACATGGCCCTATTGTGATTTCTCCCCTCTGGAGTCAATTCAGCATCGGAGAAACCCAAACCATTATTGGTTGTCAGACTAGCCACGTAACTTCCAAATTGATCAACCGAAATTTCTTGCGGCACATGAGCAGTCTTTAGGAAATTAACTAAAGCCTGCGCATGGGCTTCAGAACATAACAGTAGAGATAACATGGAATGTTTAGACAGGGTTTTCCCCAGCTGTTCCAAAATTTTATAATCACTCCTACGAATAATCTTTAAAACTTATTCCAAATCTTGTCCAGAGGTATCCTTGACCGAAGCTTCCTTTGGAGCCTCCATCCAAGCAGGCTCTATCACTGGATTTTTACCTCGAGCTTCAGTAGTTGTCTTGGTAACCGTAACCTGAGCATGTGGAGAGATTTCTAGGGAGAAAGTCCTTCCGCTTTTGGTAATTTTGCTAGTCCCCACAATATTGACAACGCTGGGATCAACCTCTTCACCATCTTTATCAGAAAACTCTTGCTTAACGCCATGGTAGTAGACGTCAAACCCATAATTCCATGGAATAGCCTTCTCCGAGGAATATGGGATAGGCCTGGGTGTTGTAATAACCAAAGGAGGAGCTTTCGGATTGGCGGTAATCCTTATAGGACCTTTCGAAGGGATCCTAAAAAGAGTACTGGAGATAACAGACAAATCTTGGCACAAATTCAGAATTTTCTCAAATAAAATCACGTGTTCATCCATCACACATTGAACACCTTCCTTCAGCAACCCGCAACCGTTGGGTTGGACTGCACAACAATAACATCCTTCAGCACAACCCGAAAATAAACCGGGCTGTAACAAATTATTCTTGATTGTAGAGAGCGGAGTAATCATATCATTGACAGAGGTAATATACAACACATCTTCAACAACACTTATGCCCTTGTAATGCTTGGGCATAGGTGCGGTAATCATGTTTAGAGTCTCCTAAGGATCAAACTCAATTTCTTTATTATCGATCATGTTCTGAATCTTTCTCTTCATAGCCTAACAATTATTGGTGTCATGACCAGGACTGTTTAAATGATAAGCACACCTTCCATTTGGATTATAATTTGGAGAGGAGGTGTTAGGATTCTGAAGAGGATCCCACAGTGAAATGAGTTCAGCCTTCAGCAAATGTTGCAATTCCTGAGATAAAGGCATGCCAATTTTTGTGAACTTCCTCGGTGGAGCGTATGGCCTTCGTCGATTAACCTACTGTTGTTGTTGAACATGCACGAAATTGGAGATTAACACCGCTCCCACAGACTGATGGCGATTACTTTTACTATGACTCTTCTGACCATAGACAACATTGACTTTCTTTTTACCTCCAAATGGCTTCTTCACAGCATTCAAAGATGTAGCCATTGGGATCTTCCCACTTTTGATACGGCTTTCAATTCTTTCCCTTGTCAAAATCATTTCTATAAAACCAGCCGAAGAGCTTTCAATCAATAGATTAAAGAACCGGCCTGTTAGAGTGCCCATAAACATATCCACCATTTCCTGATCAGTCAAGGGAGTTGCACCCTTCCATCCAAATCCCTCCATTTCTATGCATATTCTTTGAACCTTTCATTAGAGCCCATGGACATATTCTGCAGTTGCACTCGAGTTGGTGCCAGGTCAGCATTGTATTGATACTGCTTATAGAAAGCAGCAACCAAGTCTTCCCAGGTATGAATGTTGGTTCCCTCCAGCTGATAGAACCATTCCAGTTGAGTGCCAGCCAAACTTTCATGGAAGAAATGGACCCATAACTTCCGATCAGCAGTGTGATGCTTTATCTTCCAAACATATGACTTTAAATGGTGTTTAGAGTAAGAGACCCCATCGTATTTGGAAAAGACAGGGACCTTAAACTTAGGTGGGATGACCACCCCCAGAACCATACCTAATTCACCAAAATCCAATCCAGGCACCTTTTAGATCTCCATAGCCTCGAGTCTGTCCTCCAACTGCTTATATCTGTCATTCGCAGGAGGATACTGTTCGTCAGAAAAGTCTTCATCTTCAGGAGTATTCTCATAACCCTGATTGTTCATGCCTTCATTCTTGATGTTTCTACCATCTTCATTATGGTTATCATCTTCTTCGGAGGAGACATCATCCACTTAGATTGGTTAAGCATGACATTTAAACCTTCTCCCCATATTGAGGACAACAACCGACTTCTTGGTCTTCTTTTTCTTGGTGACAAGCGCCAACATTTGTTTCTATCCCTGTGCCAGATTCAATAGAGTGTCTTGGAATTGTGCATGTTGAGCCTGGAGATCCTTAACAGTTTGTTCGAGGGCCATTTATCTGCTCAAATAAATAGGGAGAAAATGAGAAACTTTTATGAAAAACCTGTTATGTGGTGATGTATGATATGTAAATGCAAATGATTTCGAGGATTCTATGAGATTTAAATTTTCTTAAATAAAAGGAAACAAAAACAAAGATTTTATTAGTGAATTCAAATTAAAATTGCCTTTAAGGCTTACAATTACTAAGAATCAAGTCTCCCATGTACGCTTGCTCTTTGTGCTGATGTACTCATTAAGACTCTACTCCTCATGAAGTTGCCTAGTGAGCTCCAACACTTTCTTCTCACTTGCATAAAATTGAGTCTCAAAGGTGTCCCGTTCTTCTTTCAGTTGAATGCAAGACTTCTGCAATTCTTCAAGGTTAGTAGGCATGTCTGGATGGAGGATGGTGCGAGAAACATCTCCTTCAATAACAGGCCCCATGATCACTGATAAGATAGCTGGATATGGCATCATAAGGTTTTAAGCGTGAGCTCGTACCCATTTGATGTAAGGCTCCAAAGGAATGAAGTTCTTCTGCCCTAAGGTCTAACTATCAATCTTGCTTACCATGCCCCAAGCACGTATAAACTTTTGATGATAACCTTGAAGATCACTTTCATAATCGAACATAATACCCTGGATAAGCACGCCATAAGGACCATCTCTTCGAGCGTAACCAAACTGACGTAGAGCCAAGGAAGGGTTGTAAGTAATACCTACCCTAATTCCAAGGAGTGAAACATTAGGGAATTCCCCATATCGATCAATAATAGTGATGTCTTGATGAGATCGGGAACACCAGTAAATATCTATATGAGAAAGTGACATTATTCTTTGCGACCACCTCAAACCTTGTTCATTCTTCATTATCGGGCGGGGAAGGTGCGAAATAAACCACCTGGATAACAGAGGTATACAACACATGTGAGTTTCTCGCCTCTTCATAGTACAAGTGTGAAGAGAATGTAGAGTGTCTCCGAGTAGGTTAGGCACATGATTATGAGCGAGCAAAATCTTGACGGCATTCACATCTATGAGTTGGTCTGGATTAGGAAATAATACCAACCCATAGATTGGAAGAGCCAATATATCCTCAAAAGCCTGTAAACTCATAGCATCTAGGAATAGCTGAGCTTTCTCAATCAGAAACTTAGCTAAAAAACCTTTGACTCTGCTTCTTATTTCCTAGTTGGATATAATGTTGGACTGCTTCAGATGTAAAGCTGCTGCAATAACTTCTGGTTTCAGAGCTTCTTCTAAACCGGTGAAGGGCATATGATCAAGGACAAGTACTCCTAGTAATTGGGAGAACTCTTCTATAGTGGGTCCCAACTGATAATTGGTAAAGGTGAAGCAATGATGTGCAGGGTCAAAGAATTGGAAGAGAACTCTCATCATGTCTTCATCAAAACCTGGAGTAACCAAAATGAGCAGTCGACCATGCCTTCTGATAAATGAAGAGCTTTCAGGAACCCTTGAGACTAACTCTTTAAGTTGAGGGGGTACTGTTGTACCCCAAAATTTTCCCTCTCGTTTTATTCAAGACATACTCATAGAGGTCCCTAAATGCTAAAGGTTGACTAAGAATTGACTAGACAAATTCTCCTCCTAAGCAATGGACTTCCAACTAGGGTTTCACTTTTCACAAATAAATTTGGGTTTCAAAGGTCACAAGTGACTTCCATGGTTCCTAATATTTCATCAAGAATTCTCATGCCAAGTTTCATGCCTTGCATCACAAGTTTACTCAGTCAATGGCTCAAATGTTTGAAAATCAACTATATTGGTCAAAAAGTCAACTATGGTCAACATACAGTCAAACTTCAAGATTTTTGGTCAACATAAACATTTTTAAGTGATATCCATCATTTTATCATGATTCCTCAAGGAATGCTCTCAAATTATAAAGAATCCAAAAGTGCAAAATTAGGGTTTCCTAGAAAAAGTCAATTGAACTTTGACCAAGCATAACTTTCACATGCTTCATCAATTTTTCCCCAACCAAAGCTCATTATGAAGAAAATTCAATTCCCTACAACTTTTCTTTTGTCCTCAATTTCAAAAAATGCATCAATCGAAAGATATGAGCCAATACATTACAAGTATTTTTGAAAGTTAACAAAAAGGCATTTTTGTCAAGGCAAGTTACATAAAGATAGTTTATCCAAATGCAAAAATGGTTATTATAGAGATTATAGGGGACATCTAGAGATTTCTAAAAAGTCAAATATCATCTCCAAAAGTTAAAAGTTGAGCAAGTTATGACTAGTACAAATTGGGCAAATTGGTGAAAATGCAAAAAAGTCAACTTTGAGCAAAAATGCATTTTTAAGTTCATAGACGTATTTTGCGGGATTCAAATATGTTTATGACTTACTCAAGGACCCCTAAATTCACTCTCATCTTGCTTTTCATTTTTCTCTATTTTATTCATATATATTTTGTTTTTATTCAAATAAACACAAAATAAATTGCATAAAATAATAAATAAAAAGTATGGACACATGGGCTGATGATTTGGGTTGATATCAGACCTTAGAATTCGTGCAAGGAATGAGGAAAAATACCAGGTTCATTTCATCTCAAGAAGGGCAAGTTTTTCATAATTTTGGGAGTATTTTAATATGTTTGATATTGCTTTGAAAGGGGGTCATTATGTGTGGATTCTTGCCATGTTTACTCACCATTCCATCCCTCTATAAATACAAAAAAAAATCATAAGCAAAGGACACAAATTTTTTCACCAAAGCTCTCCAAAACAAATTCTCCAAATTCGAAGAAATTGTGAAAACCATATCTCGTATCTCCAGCAGTTTTCAAACCGATCCAAACCTTTCATTGTCCTCCTGAAGGCCAGGAGTCAGAATCAATCATTATTCTTTGAAAATCAACCCCAGAAAACACCCTCGCATCAATTCCGGTTGGTAAGTTGGTAGCTTTCGTGTTCTCAAGATTTTCACACTTTAAATCCATGTAAACATGTTTGTTTCATTTATATGCATTTTCTGCAATTTTCTAACGTTTTACATGTAAGCATGGAGGCAGAAATAACAATCATGACCATGGTGCACCCCAAGGCGCGTTCCCCACTAGATTGGAACAAAGCTCCTAGACTCATGCGTTTTGGGGCCATTATTCTCCTTCCTCATACTCCCTCCACTTACTTGTTCTCAGCAGGCTCATTTTAATTTCTTTTTTGTGTTTTAATTAACTACTTTTTTTAATCAATTTATTTTAATAAAAAAAATCACAAAAACGTTAGAATTAGGTTTTTATTAACTAAATTAATTTTAATTAATTACTTTAATCACTTTTTTTAATTAATTAACTAATCAGAATTAGGGTTTTATAATTAATTTATTTTCATAAATCAAATTCAAATTATTATTAACACAAAATTATTTTTTCTCATAAAAAGACCAAAAACATTTTTTTCTTGCTTAGTATTTTAGTTTTTTATTTATTTTGTCCTTTAATTTCTTTTTTTAATTATTCCTTTGCTATTTAAATTCTAGAAAACAAATGTATAGGTCGTACGGGTAATTTTGTAATAGTTGTAGTTTACATTTCCTCGCATTTTTTCTATTATGTAACTGCTTATGGGATGAAATAGTTGTAGGCCTTTACTTTCTCGCATTTTATTTTCCGCACTTATATATATATATATATATATATATATATATATATATATATATATATATATATATATATATATATATATATATATATATATATATATATATATATATATATATATATATATATATATATATATATATAACTGTGTAGTAACTAGGACGTGTATGGCAAGATCTAAAAACAAAATGTTAGAAAACCTTAACATCAAAGATAATTAATAACTGAAACACAACACACCTGCACATGTGCACCTCTAGGGTACTCCCACTTCGGTTGCCTTCGGAATAAAACAGTCACAACTCTCGAACATGATGGATTTTAGTGGCAACCCTTTGATTCAAAGATCATAAAATGACCCTTTTGATGTTGCCTCGATACATGATCTTAAAACCTTAGGGGTGTTACTAAAGTATCTTTCTAAGTTGCCTTTGTGACTGTACGATGAGCCTTGGTTGTCCCTCAAACATCCAACGATTGGGCTACCTACTCACTAATGGTAGGATAACAATGTCTAAAGGAAAAGAGGAAAAGAACAAACCTTTTCGAGTATGTAGATAGTTCTTAGATGCTTTCTCAAAACAAAACATTTTCCACGCCTACACTTCTTTCCAAAAATATTTTCAAAAACACTTTGTATACGTTCTCAACAATACGAGAAACATTACAAAGTTCGCCGCACTAAGGCGTCTTTTCAAAATACTTTTTTTTCAAACACACAAACACAAGGTATTTTCGAATGAGCTAGCATCTAAGAGCCCGTAGATAATTATAGATGGAAAGGGTGCTAACACCTTCCCTTTCCATAACCTATATCCCTTACTCAGAAATAATCTCAAAAGGTTTTTTTCCTGTTCTTTTCACCCTTTCCTCTGTTGGATAAAAGAAAAGTCAGTGGCGACTCTTGCTTACCACAACATTTGCAAATACAAACGCAAAACCAGTATAACAGTCGGTTCTTCCATCGTATTACAGAACTGGAGACTCTACTGGGGAGTTATAAAAAGTGGGTTACCTTAGAGTTATATCATTTTAAATTGCTTTCCCTGTTTTCTTTATTTGCTTTATTTTTAAAAGGGTTTTCTAGGGTTATTGTTAAAGATCCTATACCCGGATCTGGGGCACCTTTTAGGTAAGTAGCAATAAATCATTGAGGCTATACGGTGTAGACCGATATGGACAAAGTGATGGCTACGTTAGCGTGATACTTTGGCTTGTACTAATGTTCCTTGAGTCAGTCAAGGATAACATTAGGCTTCTTCATAGTGTCATTAAGCGCTAACTGACCTTTAGAACCTCTAATTGACTCATCCTAGCCATTAGAAAGTGGTGAGATAGCTGGCTTTGGTTCCAACGAAAGATTGGTTGATACCCGATGCTACGCTCATTGAGATCAGACTTTCGGGATATTTCGGCCGCGAGAAAAGATCACCTGAGCTGAAACAATGTCTGATAAAGAAAGATCAGTGATATTGAGACTCCTTAGAATTTGGTTACTATTACTAGGACAAGTTGAACCAACTAAACTTCAAGAGGGTACTTACCTACAAATTCCATGCAAGCCTGAACTTAAGGCTACTTGTGTGACTTGTTTGCTTTCATTATCTAACAACTTGAACTCCTTGCAAGGTTTTTCTTATATTCATTATCTAACGATGTGAGTTCCTTGCAGGACTTTTTATCCAATAACCTGAACTTCTTGCAAGACTCACTTGTCTTAATCACCTTACACTTTTGCTTGGTGCATAAAATACACATCATGACATCATGCCATATCATTTCGTTAACCATTTCAAGGATCTCTAGGGCCTGTGATGCAGGTTATGGTGAACCATACGTCTAGCAAGGGGCAAGTGGGTTTATTTTCCTCTAGCCAATACCGTCAAAAGACCAAAGCATGATAACTTGTGTCAGAGGCTATGACCCACTCAACATGGTGAGCTTGATTCTTGTAGAAGGACATTCAACGATACAAAGTTCTTCCGTCAAAGATGCAATCAAAATTCAAACATTTTCTTATGTTTACCCCGCGAGATCCTTGAAAACATTGCATGCATATTATTGTACCCCAAAATTTGTCCTCTCATTTTTTAAGGCCTTTCTCACAAGGATTCTCAAGGTTTAAGCTTGCACGAGTAAATTGGGATTTTCCAGTACCAAGATTAAAAGGAAACTGTCAAAAAGGGAGAAAACAGATAAAAATATTATTTTGACAAAATTTGGAGAAAACAAGTGTTCTTCAATTCAGCTCCTTCGATTGGCCCTTTGGCCTCCTTCGATGCAAGTTTGGGTTGCATCCTTCGACTGGGCGTGGGCCTCTGGCACGTTGGTTTGGATTCAGAAGGCACAAACCCCCTGTAGTCTCCTTCAATTCCAAGGCAAAAGGCCTCCTTTTATCATCCTTCGATCTGCACTTTTTGCCTCCTATATGCCTCTTTTGAATCTGGACATTTTGGCCTCCTACATGCGTCTTTCGTTTGAGCATGTGGTTCCTTCAGTATAAACTACTGGTCACACCTTTCGTTTGGGCATGTGGTTCCTTTAGTACAAGCTACTGGTCACACCATTCGTTTGAGTATGAGGCTCCCATTTTACAAGCTTTCGTTTGAACATATTTGCATAAGGTCACAAGGCAGGAACCTCCTGCATACCCTCTTTCGTTTGGCCATGTGACCCCATTTGCAGGAAAATTCAAGCAGGCAATATCTCCCTTGGAAAAGGCTTTCTTCAACACACGAATTCTGCAATATGTCCTTGTCTTACGCGAAAGAAGTGCCATGGTGGTGCATTCGAAGTTCTTGGCAGGCATGTCTGGATACCCCAATCAAATGACATGCGTTGTTGACTCATCCCAAGATCATGCATTTGACCTTTCGAAGGAACCCAAGAAGGGCCTGGTCCAAAGGCACTAATTTGGCCCCTTCAAAGGACATCCACATGAGCCATTCGAATGACACTTCAATTTGAAAAAAGAAATGGTTGTTGAAGTGTCTGGTCGAAAGGCAAGGCTAGGGGGTCAAGACAAAAGGTTGAGATTCCAAAGGAATTTGTTGACTAAGTCCCATGCGCTGCCAGGCTCAGGCCTGATACACTGGCCATAAAATTCTAAAACTGCTACACAACAGTCCTGCATTGCTGCCCAATTCCTTGCACCAAAATGGCAATAAAACACTGTCCCTTAAAAGCTACAAATATAGAATACCCTTTTTGTTTGAACTTTTTTTTTCCCTCCCAAAGCATCAGCTCAAGCCATCTATAGAAAGGTGGCATCATCAAACATATGAAGGGCGCCTGAAGGATTGCAAGAAAGCACTTGTAAAAATTCTCAGAAATTCTCAAACACTCCCTAACATTCTTTTTCAAACACTTCTATACACCAAGAAAAAACCTTCGATTCACTTTCCAAGCGACCCTTCGACCCATTCCTTCAGCTCCCATATAGTAGGCTCTTGAGTTATCCCATCACTTGTGATAAAAGAATATTTCAATCCACTCACACATCCTCTTTCGACCCAGTCACTACTTTCAAAAAGTAGCAACTAGACTAGCTTCAGGAGGGTCCCAACGAACTCTCATTTTCCATTAAAGAAATCACTTACATCTCCCTTTGATTTAAGGACTTCAAGAGGTAAGTTTTCTTTCAAACTTGAGTCTATTCTATTTTAATATCATGTGCATACGCTAATAAAAGGAAAATGTAGACATTTCTAGACTATGTTTTAGCTTTCGATTATGACTGCCTGTATGTTGAAAACTCAACCTTAGTTTAGTTATGCTTTAGACTTTGAGACCCAGTAGTTTTCATGCTAACCCATGGATTGTAGTTATATTTGGATATTGCATTTTAAACTTTAGGACAGGTTTGTTATACCCTTCGATTGGCTAGTTGCCCAAGCCTTTCGAATCACAATCTGAGGGGCCAATATGCTTACAAATATCAAGGAACCTGTGGCAAAGCATGAGTGTTGCTGCTTTTGGGCCTCAAACAAAGGCCAAAACCTTGCTATCTCCAGGCCTCAAACGAAGGCCAGAACCTTGCTATCTCCAAGCCTCAAGTGAAAGGCAGAACTATGCTTACTTCCAGGCCTAAACGAAATGTGTGATCATTTTGATTCCAACCCTCAGTCGAAGGAGACAAAAAGGAAAATCGAAGGGCATGACTCCATTGACTTTCAAACTCAAATCGAAGGAAGCCAGGAAATGCAGAATCGAAGGGTGTTTCAACCCAAATCGAAGGACCCATTTTTCTTGCATTTATTTTATTTTTTCCTTTATATTTCCATGCAATTCAATATGGTTATAATAGTGTAGGATTTTATCTTCTTGCATTTTATTATTTTTGTATAAATGCTAGTAACTAGGATGTATGACAAGATAAAAACAACGAGTAGACAACCCCTAATCAAAGACTAAATACATGAAATCAAACAAATTTGCACACTAGAACCTCTAGGGTAATCCCTCTTTGTTGCCTTTTGGAAAATAGTCACGTCCCTTGAACATGTGTGTTTTAGCAAAGACCCTCGATAAAAGATTGTAGTCCCTCAATGACCCTCAATGTTGCCTTCGGTAAACGATCTAGTCCCTAAACAACATTTGCTAAAACGTCCTATAGGTTGCCTTCTATGACTATACAAATGTCCCACGCCCGTCCCTTCACATCCAATGATGGGGCTTCTTATCAAATCAATGGTAAGATAGCAACATCTAAAGGAGGAGGAAAAGAACATTTAAGACCTTTTGAGTAGTTAGGTTGCTCCTAGTTGCTCGCTTGCTCATAACAAAAACATTTTATACACCAACACTCTCATTTTGAAACATTTTCAAAAGACAACACTTTGTATGCATTCTTATAAAAACGAGAGCCATTATAAAGACACCTTTTCAAAATCACTTTCAAAAACATATTTCACAAACACTTCTTTGAACTATTTTCAAACAACACTTTGTACACGTTCTATAGAAACGAGAACCATTACAAAGACGTTTTCAAAATACTTTCAAAACCCACATCACAAGCACACTTTCAAACAAAAGCAAGAGATCTAGCAAGTAAATAAGAGCCCGTAGATAACTACGGATGAAAAGGGTGCTAATACCTTCCCTTTTCATAACCTACCCCCCGAACTCAAGAAATAATCTCGAAATGTATTTTCTATTCTTTTCAGCCTTTCCTTATTGGATAAAAGAAAAGTCGGTGGCGAATCTTGCTATTCACAACATTTGCAATCAAACGCAAAACACCCAAGTTAGTTCTCCCACCGTGTTACAGTACTGGAGACTCTGCTGGGGATATACTTAAAAGTGGGGTTACCTTAGGGCTATATCACCTTTACTTGCTTTCCTTATTTGACTTGTTTGCTTTACATTATTGGTTCCTTGTTTGGGTTTGTTTTGACCCTCTACCCGGATCCCAGGAACCTTTTTAGGTAAGTAGCAATAAGTTGTGGAAACTGTGCGGGGTATACCGACATGGTCTAAGAAATAGCTACGTTAGTGTGACATATTTGTTGGTACCGGTAGCCCTTGAGTAGTCAAGGAGAATACGGGGCCGTAGTGTGGTGTCATGAAGCACTAACTAACTTTAGAACCTTTACTTGACCAACTTGGCCATTAGGAAGTAGTGAGGTAGCCGGCTTTGGTGTAGTCTGAAGTTGGTTGATACTCGATACTACACTCATTGAGATCAGACTTTTGGGATATTTCGGTCGCTGTTAAAGAGACTTGCGCTGAAACAATGCCCGATGAAGAAAGATCAATGATATCGAGATCCCCTAGAACCCGATTACTATTACTAGGACAGGTTGAGCCAACTAAAATTGAAGAGGGTACTTACCTATAAGACTCCATGCAAGCCTAAAACCTAAGGACTTGTTTGCTTTGCGTGTATATGCTTACTTGTACATGACATCATAACATCATACCATTGCATTTTTGCACTAACCATTTCAAGGATTATTGGGTTTTATCTTTGTTTTGTTTTGCAGGACATGGCCTCCACCCGCAGGAATACTATCCAAGTCAATCTTGTAATAATTCCTTCTCAACTCAAAGGGTTAGCATCAAGGGTTCCTGAGAATTCTTCATTCACCGAAAGACATGGTCGACTCCTAAAATTTGTTACCTCGAGCATTAATGAAGACATGATGAAAGTGCTTTTCCAGTTCTTCGACCCTTTACACCATTGCTCCACCTTTCCCGGTTACCAGCTTGTACCTACTATGGAAGAATTCAGTCAACTCTTGAGGATTCCTGTTCTCAATCAACTACCTTTCAATGGTATGAAAATAGATCCAAGCCCTGAAGAGATTGCCCGAGTGCTAACTTGCAACAATCTAATGTCATGACTAATTGGCAAATAAGAAGTGGTGTCAAAGGGCTCCTAGCCAAGTTCTTGTTGGAGAAAGCTCAAGATTGTTCGAAAACTATGGATTTACAAGCTTTTGAAGAAATCTTGGCCCTTCTCATATATGGGATCGTTTTGTTTCCAAACCCTGACCAACTTATAGATGTAAGTGCTGTCAAAATCTTCATGTCTCGCAATCCGGTGCCTACTTTGTTGGGAGATATCCTACATTCTCTCCACTCTCACACTATGAGGAAAAGGAGGACCCTTATGTGTTGCACTCCTTTATTGGCTAGGTGGTTTGTGTCGCATCTTCCATGATCCGTGTTGAAGAATGAGCAAGGTTTGAGATGGTCCCATAGGTTGATGTCACTTAGACATTCGGATATTCACTGGTGTTCTCGATCCTTAGAGAACATTATTATCATCAACCGTTGTGGGGAATTCCCTAATGTCCCTTTGCTTGGCATTAGGGGAGGTATCACTTACAACCCTTGTTTAGCTTTGCGACAATTTGGGTATTCCAGGAGAGATGGTCCTCATGATATGCTCATCAAAGGAGTGGTGTTCGACTACGACAACGACGATCAAGGCTACCATCAGAGGTTTATACGAGCTTTGAGGATGGTAAACAATGTGGATAGTAAGACGCTGGGTGACAAGAATTCTATCCCCCTTGAGCCTTACCTTAGGTGGGTACGAGCTCGTACTCAGAAGCTTATAATGCCTTACCCTTCTAACTTACCTGTTATCGTGGAGCCTGTTGTTGAAGGAGATGTCCCGTATACTGTTCTCTATCTCGACATGCCTACTTCTCTTGAAGACTTGCAAAAGGGTTGGATTCAACTAAAGGAAGAACGAGACACCTTCGAGGCTCAATTCTATGCAAGCGAGAAATGGGTTTTGGAGCTTACAAAGCAACTACATGAAGAACAGAGCTTGAATGCTTACCTTGCACCAAAGAGGATGCCTTCTACCTTTTTATCTTAGAAATTTACTTTGTAAGCCCAAGAGGCACGTTGTAACCATTTCGAACTAATTAATACAATTTGACGTTTGTTCATTCTTTGTTTAGACAAATTTAAATTTCATAAATCCTTGAAATCATTTGCATACACATCTTCCATGCATCATGACATAACAGGTTTTCCACGACAGGTTTCCTTATCTTTCTGCTGTTTATTTCAGCAAGATGGATATCGAGAAAACAGTGAAAGACCTGCAAGCACAAAACTCCCAGTTTCAAGAGACTCTGCTAACCCTGGACAAAGGGAAACAAGAGTTGATGACGTTGTTGGAATCCAAAAAGAAACCAAAGAGGAAAGCCCTAGTCAACATGGGTAAAAGATTCAGAGAGCCGATCCGTCAGATACCGGTAGTGGAAGACTCGTCTGAGGAAGACGAAATTCAAATTGGAGAAGCAAGGAGTACCCAGGCTGGGTGTATCAATGATTAAGTGTCCGATGATGAAGACTATTTTGACGAGCAGTATCCTCCTGTCTATGTTAAGTACAAGCAGCTAGAGTATAGATTGAAGGCCGTGGAGATTCAAGTCATCCCTGGTTTGGATTTTGATGATTTGGGTTTAATATCCGGGGTTGTCATTCCCCACAAATTCAAGATACTAGTTTTCATTAAATATGATGGGGTTTCCTGCCCAAAGCTTCACCTGAAGTCTTATGTGCGCAAAATACAACCGCACACTGCCGACAAGAAACTATGGGTCCACTTCTTTCAAGAAATCTTGGCAGGGACTCAACTATAATGGTTTTACCAATTGGAGGCTTCCCGTATCCATACATGGGAAGACTTGGCCACGACTTTCTATCACGAATACCAGTACAATGCCGACCTGGCGCCGACTAGGGTTCAACTACAAGACATGACAATGGGTAAAAACGAAGGGTTCAAAGAGTACGCCCAAAAGTGGAGGGATCTTTCCAGTAGGGTCCAACCACCATTAACTGATAGGGAACACATTGATACGTTTATGGGCACTTTATCTGGTCCATTTTTCAACTTATTAGTTGGTTGTTCTTCATCCGGTTTCACCGAGCTGATCTTAACCGGTGAAAGAGTTGAAAGTGGTATCAAGAGAGGGAAGATTCCTATAGCATCTACTTCCACCTCCAATCCCATAAATAAACCCTTCACTAGGAAGAAAGAAACTAATGTTGTGTATGGGGCAAGGGCCCGTACCAAGAAGGACGTCCGTTAATGATGTTCGTATTTCCAACCCAACTCCTATTCAAAGACAATCTTCCAATCATCAATGACTTGAGGCTCCGCGAAGACAATACACAAGGATAGGTATGTCTATATCCCAAGCTTTATAACACCTATTAAAGGCTAATTTGGTGACACTACATGATCCTCCGGCCAATCCAGATACCTCCCCACCTAAATATAATCCGAATACCGAGTGTGCATATCACTCGAATAGTCCCAGGCATGAGACCGACCAATGCTGGGCACTGAAGAGTAAAATTCAAGACTTAATAGACAACAAGACCATCAAATTTGATCTGCCTCCAATTCCCAATGTGATAACGACACCAATGCCAAACCATGGCAATGGTGTCAATGCAATTGAAGCCACCATTTTTGTTTCCTCCGTCAAAGACTTGACTACTCCGTTAACCATTATAAAAAATAATCTGTTGAAAGCCGGGGTTTTCCTGGCTGTTTGAAGGACTGTGATTGCTGCGCCAAATAACTCAATGGATGCAAATGGCTTAAGGAAGGTATTCAACGCCTGATGAATAGCCATGAGATCCTATTTTAGAAGACTCTGTCCGCCAAAAGTTTGACCAATAAGATTGAAGACCTCTCTACCATAACGATTTCAAACAAGCCTCTTAGGATCTCCTCTAAGGGTCCTATCAGGATTTCAAATGAACCAACTGTTGCTCCTCACATAATTACCGCCCCTGGGCCAATTCCTTACTCTTCCAACAAAGCAATGCCATGGAACTATGGTGTTGAGGTGTTTTACCATGGAATAAAGCAAGATGCTTGGATTGAAGAAAGCAAAGCTGATGACATTGGTAACATTAATGGCTCTAGTAAGGTGACAAGAAATGGGAGAATCTTTTCACCTAACATCTCACCACCAACTGCTACAAAGGCACCTGTCCGTATCACCACTGCTAAGCCTAGTGCTGACACAGGGGGAAAGGAGAAAATAGCTGAGCCTGTTGAGACAGAGACGCCTGCAAAATACACTGCTGCTGAGGAACCTTCTGCTCGAGGAATGGATGAGATCTTGAAAATTATAAAGAGGAGTGATTTCAAGATAGTGGAGCAGTTGGGGCAAACCCCTTCCAATATTTCTATGTTATCTTTGCTACTTTGTTTCGATGCTCATGCATGGGCGTTAATCAAATTCCTGAAGAAGGCTCGTGTCCCTCATGAGATTACAACTGACCAATTTGAAAATTGTGTGGTAAGCTTGACGACCGATAATGGTTTGGGGTTCTCGGATGCTGATCTAACACCACTTAGAAAGAACCATAACAAAGCTCTACATGTTTCTGTTGAATGTAAGGGGACTACCCTAACACATGTTCTGGTTGACACTGGCTCTTCTTTGAACGTGCTGTCCAAGGGCACTTTGGACCGTTTAGACTGTGAAGGACTAGTTTTAAAACCGAGTGATATCATTGTGAGGGCTTTCGATGGGTCCAAAAGGACGGTTCATGGAGAGGTGGATCTCCCGATCAAGGTGGGCTCACAGATTTTCAACTCTACTTTCTACATCATGGATATCCGTCCTGCTTACTCTTGTTTGCTGGGTGGACCTTGGATCCACGGAGCAGGGGCAATAACGTCAACCCTTCATTAAAAGCTCAGGTACCCGGTCAAGGGAAGGATCGCCACTATTTATGGTGAGGAGGAGTTCATGGTAAGCCACCTCAATTCTTTCAAATACGTGGAGATAGATTGCGAATTTATAGAAACCCTGTGTCAGGCTTTCGAAGTTGTTTCGCCTATGATTGCTACTGCCAAAGTATCCTCCGACCTGCCCAAAACTGATAGATTGGTGCCAAGGATGGTTTCATTTAAACATGCTTGTGCCACAGTCGAAGATGGAAGCTGTGATACCTGGGGACAACTCCCCGAGATCCAATTCAAAGAAGACAAATGTGGTTTGGGTTTCACTATCGAGGCTCAGAAAGAAGTAAGGCACGCTTGTGCAGGAAAGCCCCCTCTCCGTATTGGAAATCATGAAGTAAATGTTGTGGAGGATTCTGATAATGAGTGTGCATTTGAAGAATGAGTATACCCTACTACAACAGAGCTCTACAATTGGAACGCAAAGGAATTCGTTCCCATCTCCTTCATTGAGGAGTAATCATTGTTTATTGCTTTCTATCAATTCAAGAACCTTTTGTCTGTAATATTAAACAATGATTTTTAAGCCATATGCCTGGCCTGGGGCACTATGGTCCATTTGTCAAGGGTTTTATTTATGTTCATTTTATCATATGATCATTCAATACAAATCATTGGACTTTTGCATTCAAACCTTTATGCTCATTGTCTTTCTTTTTTCTTCAAATGCGTTTTTCAAAATAGCCATGTATATTACATGCACACACACACACACACACTCTTGCAGATCCTCGTCCACTTCGGATCTTATTGCCGATGACTCTACTATTGCCAAATATGATTTTGGACATCCAATTAATCAAGCCGAAGACGAAGGCAATGAAGATTGTGAGATACCGGGAGAACAAGCTATTCAACCGCATGAAGAGTCAGTTGAAGTCATCAATCTAGGTACCGAGACAGACAAGAAAGAGGTCAAGATCGGCACTAACCTAGAAAGCAATGTCAAAAGAAGATTAGTTCAAATGTTGCATGACTATGTGAAGTGTTTGCTTGGTCGTATGAAGATATGCCAGGGTTGGATACCGATATTGTAGTTCATCGTCTGCCAACAAAGGAAGATTGTCCTCCTGTCAAACAAAAAGTTCGTCGCATGAGGCCTGACATGTCTGAAAAGATAAAAGTTGAAGTGATGAAACAATTTGATGCATGATTCCTAGCTGTGATATCTTATCCCCAATGGGTTGAAAATGTGGTGCCAGTACCGAAGAAAGAGGGAAAAGTTCATATGTGCGTAGATTATAGGGATCTGAATAGGGAAAGTCCCAAGGATGACTTCCCTATACCATATATTGATGTCTTGGTCGATAACACTGCTCAGCATAAAGTCTTCTCTTTCATGGATGGTTTCTCCGACTATAATCAAATTAGGATGGCTCCCTAAGACATGGAGAAGACCACCTTTGTTACGCAATGGGGCACCTTTTGTTACAAGGTCATGCCATTCGGATTGAAGAATGTAGGGACAACATATCAAAGGGCTATGGTAGCTTTGTTTCATGATATGATCCATCATGAAATAGAGGTCTATGTGGATGATATGATTGTAAGGTCACAAACCTAAGAGGAGCATTTCAATCAACTATACAAACTATTCAAGAGATTGAAAAAGTACAAGCTGAGGTTGAACCCTAATAAGTGCACATTCGGAGTACGATCTGGAAAACTTATAGGTTTTGTTGTCAGTGGTAAAGGCATCGAAGTCGATCCTACCAAGGTAAAGGCCATCCAAGAAATGCCAGTCTCCCACTATGAAAAGAAGGTTAGAGGATTCTTGGGTCGTCTTAACTACATCGCCTGTTTCATATCTCACTTAACTGCTACTTGTGAGCCAATCTTTAAACTTTTGAAGAAAGATCAAGTAGTCGAATGGAATAATGAATGTTAGGCTGCCTTCTACAAAATCAAAGAATATCTGCAAGAACCTCCTATCCTCATGCCTCCAGTTGAAGGAAGACCATTGATCATGTACTTGACGATGCTAGAGAATTCTATGGGGTGTGTGTTGGGCCAACATGACGAGTCTGGCCGAAAAGAGCATGCTATATACTACCTGAGCAAAAAGTTTACTGACTGCAAAACCAGATATTCACTGCTCGAGAAAACTTGCTGCACTCTGGCATGGGCTGCTCACCGGATAAGACAATATATGTTGAATCATACCACTCTATTGATTTCTAAGATGGACCCTATCAAGTACATCTTCGAGAAACCCGCTCTTTCCGGCCGAATAGCTAGATGGAAGATGATTTTGACTGAGTACGATATTCAATACTCAATGCAAAAGGCCATCAAAGAAAGTGTATTAGAAGATAATTTGGCCCATCAAGCTGTTGATGATTATTAGTCTATGAACTTTGACTTCTCGGATGAGAATATCATGCTAGTGACTGACTGCACGAAACCTGGACTGTATGACGGACCTGAACAAGGATCCCGATGGACTATGGTCTTCGATGGGGCTTCCAACGCCTTGGGCAACGGAATTGGCGCTGTAATCATTTCCCCTGAAGGTTGCCACACCCCTTTCATTTCTAGACTATGCTTCGATTGTACGAACAACATGGCTGAGTACGAAGCATGCATTTTGGGTCTGAAGGCTGCCATTGATTGGAGGATCAAGCATTTGAATGTGTTCGGGGATTCCGCTCTAGTGATTAGCCAAGTAAAAGGAGATTGGGATACTAAGCACCCTAATCTCATTCCTTACAAGGAGCTCGTGCTATCCCTGATTCCTTACTTCGAAGAGATCACCTTTGAACACTTCCCTAGGGAAGAAAATCAGTTAGCCGATGCTTTGGCCATGATGTCTTCTATGTTCAAGGTCAAATGGGACAACGAAGCTACTATAATTACAATTGAGATATTCGACGAACCTAAATACTTTTATGAACTTGACACTAACACATAAAATCCATGGTACCATAAGGTGAAGAGATACCTTGAAGCACAAGAGTATCCCGAAGGAGTTTCCATCAATGACAAAAAGTTCTTATGAAGATTCTCAGCCAAATTCTTCCTAAGTAATGAAATCCTGTATAAACGCAACCATGATTCTACTCTACTCCGATGTATAGACAAGAAGGAGGTTGAGGAAATTATGGAAGACATGCATGATGGTCTCTTTGGGACTCACTCTAGCGGACATACTATGGCCAAGAAAATCCTGAGAGCTAGTTACTACTAGTCAACGATGGAGGCTGATTTCCATCACCACTCAAGGACTTGCCAAAATGCCAAGTATATGCTGACAAGGTCCATGTGCCTCCTATTCCTCTGAACGACATGACCGCTCCATGGCCATTTGCAATATGGGGCATGGACATCATTGGAGAGATTAAACCTATTGCTTCCAGTGGACATTGCTTCATTCTTGTCGCTATTGATTATTTCACCAAATGGGTCGAAGCCGCCTCATTTGCCTCAGTCACCAAGAACATGGTAGACATATTCATCAAACATAACCTCATTTGCCGCTATGGTATCCCCAAAAGGATCATCATTGACAATGGGACCAATCTTAACAATGTTATGATTACCGATCTTTGCACCCAATTCAAAATTAAGCATCACAATTCTTCTCCTTATAGACCTAAAATGAATGGCGCAGTGGAAGCAGCCAACAAAAACATTAAGAAGATTGTGCAGAAGATGGTAGTGACCTATAAAGACTGGCATGAGATGTTACCGTTTGATCTTCATGGCTACCGAACTTCAGCTCAGACATCAACTGGGGAAACTCCCTTTTCTTTGGTCTATGGCATGGAAGTTGTCCTACCAGTGGAAGTTCAGATTCCCTCAATAAGGATTATGAATGAAGCAGGCTTAGGCAAAGACGAATGGATTCAGACAAGATTGGATCGGTTGAACTTGATCGATGAAAAGCGATTGGCTGCCATTTGTCATGGTAATATGTACCAAAAAACGTATGATCAAGGCTTTCAAAAAAAAGATCAGGCCTCGAGTATATCAAGCTGGTGACTTAGTGATAAAGCACATCATTCTTCCACAAGGCGACCCCAGGGGCAAATGGACTCCCACTTGCGAAGGGCCATTTGTTGTCAAGAAAGTTTTCTCTGGTGGTGCCATGATGCTGACTACCATGGACAGTGAAGATTTCCCATATCCTGTGAACGCGGACATAGTTAAAAAATACTACGCATAAGAGACCCGCTAGGTTGACACACCTAGGCAAGATAAGGGAATTCTGACAAACCAAAGGTTTGGGAAAAAATTAGGGATATATGAAAAATATTGTACACCCGACAAGTTGAAAATCCTAAAGGGTGACTTGGGCAAAAATGGGTATCCTGGTGGGCTGAAAACCCGAAAAGGCGGTCCAGGAAAAAATTAAGGATTAAAAGAGTATGACTATGTCCCACAGAATCACCACAATCGACTTTATTACCAAGGTCTGAATTCAAACGATCCAAGATCAATCCAATCAACTTCTATCAATGGCAAGGGAAGTTTGAAGATATTGGGGGCAATAGTTGAGTTGGAACGCAATGAGATCACTTCCACATGGCTATTATTTTTGTTTCCAATTTTGTTTTCCTTTTGATGATTTCCTCTTACTAGGATCTCCGTCTCTTTGTACAAAAACACCTATTCATGGGCAAAATATCAATACAAATATACTTTGAAGTGCAAACTTTCTGTTTTTTCTTTTGAATGCAAAGATGTCCAATGACTAAAATTGAACGAACATATGCATGTGAACATAATTAAAACTATTTAGAACATGTTTCCTGCCAAGCAACAACAAGTATCTCTTTATGCATTTGGGATGTCCCCGCAGAGTTATTCCATTAACATTATCCCCATAAAGTCCTTTTCATAGGGTAGTCCCCAACCAGAGTCTCAATCTCTTGATAACCTTCTCCCTAGTTGAGTTGGTCTTAAAAGAAGAATCCTTGTGGATCTTTTCCTTAAAAAAACTCACCTTGTCAGCAGTTCGTCAAATATTCCTCAAAAGGGTTTATTTCCCCAACAAACAACAAAATTCCCCAACTGAGTCTATCCTCTCCAGCTTGAGTCTGCCTCTCAGACTATTACAAATCAGAGGACCACGACCTCTTTTCCCCAGTGAAGTCGCCAACAAATTCATTGCTATCTCCGAAAGTTGCTGTGAAGACTGGAGCCCGACCAAATAACAGTCAACTTTATTCTCTCAAAAAAATTACTATGAAGCATGGACCCGACAAGATAATAGTACAACTTTCAGTTACTGTGAAGCCTGGACCCGACCAAATAATAGTACAACTTTCAGTCACTATGAAGCCTGGACCTGACCAGATAATAGTACAACTTTCAGTCACTATGAAGCCTGGACCTGACCAGATAATAATGTAACTTCTCAAAATACTATGAAGCCTGGACCCGACCAGATAATAGTTTAACTCCAAGAACTATGAAGCATGGACCCGAACAAATAATAATTAACTTCTCAAGACACTATGAAGCCTGGACCCGACCAGATAATAGTTTAACTCTTCGAGATATTGAAAAACCTGGACTCAACCAGACAAGGGTTTAATTTCCTTTCCCCTGTACAATTTTCCTCTACCCCAGCAAGTTACTTTGAAGCCTGGACCCGACCAGATATCAGTTCAAATTTATCTTTTCAAGCGAGTTATTGTGAAGCCTGGAATCCGACCAGATAGCAATTAACTTTATTCCCTCAGAAATTTTTTGTGAAGCCTGAAATCCGACCAGATAACAACTAATTTCAAGCAAGTTACTGTGAAGCCTTGATCCGACCAGATATCAGTTCAACTTCATCTATTCAAGCAAGTAATTGTGAAGCCTGGATTCCGACCAGATAACAATTAACTTCATCCACCTCAGAAATCTGCGAAACCTGGAATCCGACCAGATAGCAGTTTAATGTTAGTAAGTTTCTGCGAAGCCTGGAACCCGACCAGGTAATAGTTTAACTTCATCCTCCCAAGAAATTTTATGCGAAGCCTGGAATCCGACCAGATAGAAGTTAATTTAATCTTCCCCTGCAAGTCACTGCGAAGCCTGGAATACGACCAGATAGCAGTCAACTTCATTAGTCCCAACAAATTGCTACCAAGCCTGGATTAGACCAGATAACAACCAACTTTTGATGCTCTCCAATCAGGAATAATTCCCCAGTAAGAGCATTGAACAATCAAAACTCCTAAAATCTTTTCCCCAAGAAGAGATCAACACTCTCCACAGAGTCTTCTTAAACAAGCCAGTATTCCGTAGAGGAGTTTCTCCTCAAACAACAGAACAAGAATTCCCAGCGGAAACAATCTAAAAAAAGTTGAAGGTACGCCTACTCTCCAACAACAGTTCAAGTCTCAGCCTCCCGAGGCTCCCCAGCATGTTGTCAAGGATTTATTTTCCTAGACAAAGACACACTACAATAAACGCATCACATTCATAAACCTTAACACACGCATGACAAATGCATACAACATAATCTCATTTATTTTGTGATTATCGCTGCGCCATGCATACATCTGCATGCAACTAATCTTTTTCCTTGTAGGAAAATCAACAGGCAAAATACATCTACCATTTCAGTATAAATCAACCAAAATATTTATCCTGATACCATCCATCATCCCTCCAAATGGCATCTTTAATCCCATTCCCTACATAGTTAGCTAACATATCATCGAGTGCAAATTTCTGGGCACTTTAGTGTTCAATCATCTTCCACCTTCAATTCACGAATGGAAGGCTTTCCAATCTAACTCTTCAGGTTTAAGAATATTGAACAGGGGAAACTGTTGTACCCCAAAATTTTCCCTCTCATTTTTTAAGGCCTTTCTCACAAGGATTCTCAAGGTTCAATCTTGCACGAGTACATTGGGATTTTCCAGTACCAAGATTAAAAGGAAACTGTCAAAAAGGGAGAAAACATATAAAAATAATATTTTGACAAAATTTGGAGAAAAACAAGTGTTCTTCGATTCAGCTCCTTCGATTGGCCTTTTGGCCTCCTTCAATGCAAGTTTGACTTGCATCCTTCGAATGGGCGTGGGCCTCTGGCACGTTGGTTTAGATTCACAAGACATAAATCCCCTTGTAGTCTCCTTTGATTCCAAGGTAAAAGGCCTCCTTTTAGAATCCTTTGATTTGCACTTTTTGCCTCCTATATGCCTCTTTCGAATCTGGACATTTTGGCCTCCTAAATGCGCCTTTCGTTTGGGCATGTGGTTCCTTCAGTATAAGCTACTGGTCACACCTTTCGTTTGGGCTTGTGGTTCCTTCAGTATAAGCTACTGGTCACACCTTTCATTTGGGTATGTTGCTCCCCTTTTACAAGATTTCTTTTGAACATATTTTCATAAGGTCACAAGGCAGGAACCTCCTACATACCCTCTTTAGTTTGGCCATATGGCCCCATTTGCAGGAAAATTTAAGCAGGCAATATCTCCCTTGGAAAAGGCTTCCTTCAACACACGAATTCTGCAATATGTCTGTCTCACGCGAAAGAAGTGCCATGGTGGTGCATTCGAAGGGCTTGCAAAGCATGTATGGATTCCCCAATTTAATGACATGCGTTGTTGACTCATCCCAAGAGCCTGCATTTGGACCATTCGAAGGAATCGATGAAGGGTCTGGTCGAAAGGAACTAATTTTTCCCCTTCAAAGGACATTCACATGAGCCATTCGAATGATACTTCAATTTGAAAAAAGAAATGGTTGTTGAAGAGTCTGGTCGAAAGGCAAGGCTAGGGGGTCAAGAGAAAAGGTTGAGATGCCAAAGGCATTTGTTGACCAAGTCCCATGCGCTGCCAGGCTCAGGCCTGATACACTAGACATAAAATTCCAAAACTGTTGCACATCAGTCCTGCATTGCTGCCCAATTCCTTGCACCAAGATGGCAATAATACATTGTCCCTCAAAAGCTACAAATACATCATACCCTTTTTGTTTGAACTTTTTATTTTCCCTCCCAAAGTATCAACTCAAGCCATCTATAAAAAGGAGGCCACATAACACATATGAAGGGCACCTGAAGGATTTCAAGAAAGCACTTATAAAAATTCTCAGAAATTCTCAAACACTCCCCTACATTCTTTTTCAAATAATTCTATACACCAAGAAAAAACCTTTGATTCACTTTACAAGCGACCCTTCGACCCACTCCTTCAGCTCCCATATAGTAGGCTTTTGAGTTACCCCATCACTTGTGATAAAAAATCTTTCGATCCACTCACACAACCTCTTTCGACCCAGTCACTGCTTTCACAAAGTAGCAACTGGACTAGCCTCAGGAGGGTCCCAACAAACTCTCATTTCCCATCAAAGAAAGCACTTACATCTCCCTTCAATTTAAGGACTTCAAGAGGTAAGTTTTATTTCAAACTTGAGTCTATTCTATTTTAATATCATGTGCATATGCCAATAAAAGGAAAATGTAGACATTTCTAGACTATGTTTTAGCTTTCGATTCTGACTGCCTGTATGTTGAAAACTCAACCTTAATTTAGTTATGCTTTGGACTTTGAGACCCATTAGTTTTCATACTAACCTATGGATTGTAGTTATGTTTGGATATTGAATTTTAGACTTTAGGATAGGTTTGTTATACCCTTCGATTGGCTAGATGCACAAGCCTTTTGAATCACAATATGAGGGCCCAATATGCTTACAAAGAGTCATTAAGGAACCTGTGGCAAAGCATGAGTGTTGCTGCTTATGGGTCTCAAACGAAGGCCAGAACCTTGCTATCTCTAGGCCTTAACCAAAGGCCAGAACCTTTCTATCTCCAAGCCTCAAGAGAAAGGAAGAACTATGCTAACTTCCTGGCCTAGACGAAAGGTGTGACCATTTTGATTACAACCCTCAGTCGAAGGAGACAGAAAGGCAAATCAAACGACATGACTCCACTGACTTCAGAATTTAAATCGAAGGAAGCCAGGAAATTCAAAATCGAAGGGTGTTTCAACCCAAATTGAAGGACCCATTTTTCTTGCATTTATTTTATTTTTTCCTTTATATTTCCATGCAATTCAATATGGTTGTAATAGTGTAGGATTTTATCTTGCATTTTATTATTTTTTTATAAATGCTAGTAACTAGGATGTATGGCAAGATAAAAATAACAAGTAGACAACCCCTAATCAAAGACTAAATGCATGCAATCAAACACATTTGCACACTAGCACCTCTAGGGTAATCCCTCTTTGTTTCCTTTCGGAAAATAGTCATGTCCCTCGAACATGGGTGTTTTAGCAAAGACCCTCGATGACCCTCAATGTTACCTTCGGTAAACGATCTAGTCCCTAAACGACATTTTCTAAAACGTCCCATAGGTTGCCTTCTATAACTATACAAACGTCCCATGCCCGTCCCTTCACATCCAATAATGAGGCTTCTTATCAAATCAATGGTAAGATAGCAACATCTAAAGGAGGAGGAAAAGAACATTTAAGACCTTTTGAGTAGTTAGGTTGCTCCTAGTTGCTCGCTTCCTCATAACAAAAACATTTTATACACCAACACTCCCATTTTGAAACATTTTCAAAAGACAACACTTTGTACGCGTTCTTATATAAACGAGAGCCATTATAAAGACACATTTTCAAAATCACTTTGAAAAACACATTTCACAAACACTTCTTTAAAATATTTTTAAACAACACTTTGTACGCGTTCTATAGAAACGAGAACCATTACAAAGACGTTTTCAAAATACTTTCAAAACCCACATCACAAGCACACTTTCAAACAAAATAAAGTGATCTAGCAAGCAACTAAGAGCCTGTAGATAACTACGGATAAAAAGGGTGCTAATACCTTCCATTTTCATAACCTACCCCTCGAACTCAAGAAATAATCTTGAAAGGTCTTTCCTGTACTTTTCAGTGTTTCCTTATTGGATAAAAGAAAAGTCGTTGGTGACTCTTGCTATCCGCAACATTTGCAATCAAACGCAAAACACCCAAGCCAGTTCTCCCACCGCGTTACAGAACTGGCGACTCTGCTGGGGATATACTTAAAAGTGGGGTTACCTTAGGGCTAGATCACCTTTACTTTCCTTCCTTATTTGACTTGTTTGCTTTACATTATTGGTTCCTTGTTTGGGTTTGTTTTGATCCTAACCGGATCTGGGGCACCATTTTAGGTAAGTAGCAATAAGTTGTGGAAACTGTGCAGGGTATACCAACATGGTCTAAGAAATAGCTAGGTTAGTGTGACACATTTGTTGGTACCGGTAGCCCTTGAGTAGTCAAGGAGAATACAGGGCCGTTATGTGGTGTCATGAAGCACTAACTAACTTTAGAGCCTTTACATGACCAACTTAGCCATTAGGAAGTAGTGAGGTAGCCGGCTTTGGTGCAGTCCAAAGTTGGTTGATACTCGATACTACACTCATTGAGATTGGACTTTTGGGATATTTTGGTCGTTGTTAAAGAGGCTTGCGCTGAAATAATTCCTGATGAAGAAAGTAGGAGTTTTCTTTTTCACACAAATAGAAACCTTTAATCATAACCTAGGGAAGGGTAGTTTCTCAGTTAATTCAATGGTGCATTCAATCGTAAGCTTTCCCTTCGTACATGACGAGTAGTGTTAGAGGTATCATTCCAAAACAAAAGATGGTGATGGTTCCACATAATCATTAAAATAGGCAATCATTATCTTTAAAAAGAAAATCCCACTAAGTCAAAACCTATGAAGGAGACTTAAGAAAAAACTGGGGCATCCCGCTGACTGTAATCACAAAAGAAATAGTTCAGGAAAAAGGTAGGGATAATAAAATAAAAAAAGAGGTCGCTACGAATCCCCATAAAAAAATATTACAAAAAAAAAGATGACTACCTTCTCAAATAAACTTTCAGTATCCAAACCATCACTGAAATATCAAGGAAAAGATTCCAGACTCAATTGGGATCTAAATGCATAATTAACTAAGTATAGTACTGAAGAACATCACGAAGAATGGGTTGGGTACAAATAAAGTTTGATTCTTTATCCTTTGTTTCTTGAACCGTAAACCAGGCCACGCTACAACCCTTAAAAGTCCAAGATGAAGCATGGGTTGGTTTGAAAGCATATTGTTACAAAAGGTATCCTAACTCATGTAAGGTTTACTATAAATTATGAGTTGAATTCAAATTCTTACAAAATTCTGTTTGTTTACTAAAAATGCATTTTTAAAACTTCAAGACAGACATAAGCTTTGCATTCTTTAAATGCCATTGTTTGCATATGATTAATCGTTCGACAACAGAGAAATTCGCACGATAGAAATTCAATGAACAAAAATCCTCTCAATAGACAGAATCACCTCAGCTGGAAAGACATTTCCAGTAACAGGCCTTTCATGATCAAGGGGCATGGCATGGTATCTAACTGATCTGGGGGAAGTCGAGTCAAGATTCGAGGAATCTCCTAAAAGGGCCGAATAGCCAGGGGCATACCTCCATCTGAATCACAAGGGGCATGACATGTTGTCTTACTGATCTGGGGGCAGTCGAGTCAAGATTCGAGGAATCTCTCAAAAGCGCTGAATAGCCAGAGGCATATCTCCATCTGAATCACTTGAAGCATTAAACATGAATTCTAGCAAAGGATCATGTACGATCGAGCAAACATTTTTCTGGCAGTGCTACAACACTTACTACTATGGATAGTGACAATTCTTCGTACCCTGTGAACGCGGACATAGTCGAAAAATACTAAGCATGAAAAAGACCCGCTAGGTTGATTGGCCTAGGAAAAAATAAGGGCATCCCAGTGAAACAAAAAGTGTTCGGGCAAAAATTAGGGATATATAAATAAAACTGTACACCCGAAAAGTCGAGAACTTGAAAAGGTGGCTTGGGAAAAAAAGAGTATTCCGGTGGACTGAAAATCTGAAAGGACAGTCCAGGCAAAAGTTAGGGATCAAAGCGTACGACTATGTCCCGTCATCTAATCACTTGTCTATCAGTAGAAGACTTATCGCCCTGATCAACATTCACCAAGGGCTCTAGAAGTTAAGTGTGATACGGTGGGAGAGCTGACTTGGGATTTTGCGTTTGTGTTCGCATTTGTTCGTTTTAGCAAGAGTCGCCACTGACTTTTTATTTTATCCAAAGGAAAGGTCAAAAAGCACAGAAAAGACCTTTGAGATGTTTTCTTGGGTTCGAGGGGTAGATTATGAAAAGGGAAGGTGCTAGCACCCTTTTCATCCATGGTTTTCCATGGGCTCTTATTTACTTGTTTTAGATCACTTGCTTTGCTTTTCAATTGTTTAAAATGGTGCTTGGTGTGTGTGGTTTTTGAAAATGTTTTGAAAAATAAGCCTTGTCTAGGCAACCTTTGTAATAATTCTTGTTTGAATATATACAAAGGTGTGTGTCTTTTTGAAAGATATTTCAATGTTTGAAAGTCGTTTTGGGAAAATGTTTTGAAGTTGTGTTGTGAAGTGTGTTTGAAAATAGCAAGGATGTTTTGCAAGCTTTTGATCAAGTAACTAAGAGTTGTCTACCCTATTTTACTCAAAGATCTTTCCTATATTTTTAACCCTTTTGACAGTGTTATTTCACCATTGTATTTGGTGAACAACCTTGTGTTAGCATGTTAAACAGGACAGGCACATGATATCGCATACAATCATTGAAAACAACTTGTGAGACGCTCTAGCAATTTTGTAAGGGACGAGATCTTTTTATTGAAGGCAACATCGAGGGACTACAGACTTTGTTTATCGAAGGGGCATTTGCTAGAGTGTCTCATACTCGAGGTACATGAATGTATTTTCTAAAGCAACGAGTGAGGTTACCCTAGAGTTCAAGTGTGCATCGTGTTTGTCAATTTCATGCATTTATTCTTGTATTAGGTCAAAATGGGCTTAAGGTCTGATTGGTGGTTAGGCCCAAATGGGAGAAAAAGCCAAAATGGATGAAATGGGGGGGGGGGTATGTGCAGAAAATGTTGTGGGCTTAAGGCAATTGGGGTGAATCGGCCCAGAGTGAATTTGTACAATGTTTTTAGGTTTTCTCATTTTGGCAGATTTAGGGTTTGCAAGCTTTGGCCACAGCGGCGCCATTCCTCTCACTCTCTTCTTCTTCGTTTCATCTCTCTCGTCCAACAAGCATTAATTCTCCTTCCATGGGCCCTATCCACCGGAGCGCATCCCTCTCTCGCTCTCTTCCTGCTCACAGTGGCCCACGATTGTGGTTTGAACGATAAATTTTTTTATCTTTATCTTTTAGGGTTTCACAGTTATGTTCATTAGTTTGAGTCTTGCATGCATGTTTTAATCTATGGACTTTGATGTTTGATGTGCAGTAAAAAAGGGTTGAGAACAACTTACCTTGGGGAAGATTGAGAGGAAAAGGGATGGAGTGAAGAGGGATCGGTGTCGCTTCTGGTGGCCAGAGCGGAAGATGGAGATGATGGTAGCGCTTTGGATTCTGGTATCTTTGTTTTTTTCCTTTAAGATTTGTTAGTTGATGATGTTGATGATGAACTTAGCTTCTGAAACTTTATTGCTTCTGAATTTCTTCCTCTTTTTTGGCTTGTTAATGATGATTGGACTCTGAAACTATTTGTTCTTTGTTTGTTGATGATGAACTTAGCTTCTGAAACCCTATTTGCTTCTGAACCTCTTCCTCTTTTTTTGGCTTGTTAATGATGATTAGACTCTGAAACTATTTGTTCTTTGTTTGTTGATGATGAATAGAAGTTCTGAAACTTGTTGTGTTTTTGTTGATAAGGTTGATGATGCTGAATAAAATCTGAAACTCTTGTTGGTTCTTTGTTGTTTTGGCCAGCTTGGCTTGAATTTGTAGTTTGGACAGGTTTGAGTAAGTTGCAGTTTTGCAAGCAAGTTTGCAGTTTTGCTATTTGATTTGCAGTTGGTATTTCAGGCTTGATTTGTTGGTGACATGTTTGTTACTGTGAGTTTGCAGTTTGTTGCTAGCAGGTTTGTTGTTTTTTAGTTAACAGGTTTGGGTTTGGCCTGAGTGTTTAGCAGGTTTGGGTTGTAGCTTATGCAGGTTTGAAGTACAGGCTGAGTTTTTGTGCAGGCAGGTTTGCAAGCTTGCCGGTTCTTTAGTTTGGGTTTGGTGTTTACTGCAGGTTTGCAGTATGGAAAGCAGGTTTGGTTTGCAGTTTTAGACTGCAGGTCTTGGGTTTGGATATTGTGCAGGTTTGTTGTTTTTGCAAGCAGGTTTGCAAGCTTGCTGTTGTTATGCAGGTTGCTTGAGCTTGCAAGTTTTTGACTTGCAGTTTGGGTAAGTTACAGTTATGCAGGTTTTGAGCTTTGATAGCAGTTTATGCAGATTTTGCTCAATGTTTTCTCCCTCTCTTTGGACAGTTATACAGTCTTCTCTCTTTATATCTTTTTGTTTTCTTTACTGTCTTTGACAGCTACCTTAGCCAAAACTGCAAACGTATTCACTAGGTCTTATCTTTCTCCCTCTCTCTAAGCACCTTTTGCTTATTATTTTAATTCTGAAAAGTTTGTCCAAGTTGGATAGTGATGATGGCTAGGACAAGCTCTTGCTTGTAATTTGGTTTATCTCTCTGCATTGTGTACTTTATGTACTTGTTTGCCTTGACAGTTTGCATACTTTCTGCATTGTACTTTGCCTTGATAGTTTTGTAACTCAGTTTGACATGCTTGGTTACTGCAGTTTGAAATTCAGTTTGGTTAATGCATTGTAGTTAGCTTGCCATGCTTGCTCATGTTTGCCTTGCTGACTTGTTTATGTTTTTGTATTTGAACCAAATGTATGCTTATATTTTATATCTTTTATTTTTCTCTCTGTGAACCGAGAAGAGTGATCTTATTGTGATTTGCAGAGAGGAAAATAAAATATGATAAACATAGCATTCTGATTCCGGCCGACAAACTTTAATGATGATTTCTTTCTTTTTCTATTTGAAAATCTTTTTCAATTAACTGTGTTGACTTCTTTTCTTTCTTCTTTTTCAGGTGAATGCATCTTGGGCAACAGAGGAAGTAGAGGAAGCAAAAAATTCCTTGAGCATGAGGGCATTGGAGCTTAGGAGATTAGGCTTAGAAATATATAGATTTTTCATTTGTTGTAAACAATCATTATTGTAAATACTATAAGTTGTAAGCTTACAATATTCAAATAAATTTTGTAACAACATTTGAAATGAATAAACAGTCTTTATCCAAAAGAAAATTCTACTGTCAAATATCTTCCAATCTTTCCTTGCATGTTTATTTATTTATTTAAGACTCTCAAATTAAAAGAATTGGAACTGTATCCCAATAAATCTAATCCAGATAAAATAAATAATCAACAAACTTTGCAGTCTCGCAACCTTGCATCACTCACAATACGCATGGTATTCCAATTAACATATGCATTGTACAGTTAAACAAACAAGCATTCCATTAAACGGTAAACCTTTCACTCCACTAATCAAGCAGATGCCTTAATGTTCCAAACAAAATTCTCAGTTCTTATCCCAGATCATTAGGTTTTGAGAAAACAAGCGTGAAAACAATGTAACAGTTAACTGAATTTCTGAGGATTCAGTTTCTTCTGAGAAATACGAGCGAAAACCCTAATCCCGGATTTATTGCCAAAGAAAGGTCTGCTTGATCAATTCCTGAGCCAATCTCATAAATCAGAGAAAAGCCTGGGTTTGTGATTTTCTTGCGAAAAAGGGAGGGAAAATTTTGGGGTACAACAGTTGCCCCTGTTCAATCTTCTTGAACCCGAAGAGTTAGATTGGCAATTTTGCCGTTCGTGACTCGAAGGTAAAAGATGATTGGACACTAGAGTGCCCATAAATTTTCACTCGTCAAAGCATAGTTGAGGGAATTGGCTTAAAGATGCCATTTGGAGATGTGACAGAATCTTGTCGGAGATGGGCTTAATGATGCCATCCAAGAATGTTTGTTGAACTGTATGTTGTAGGTGAAAGAATGAGTATCAGAAAGGTATCCGTGTTTGAAACATCTCTGAGCTGGGGGTCTGAATAAGCAATAGATTAGCATCCGTGTCGGGAGGCATCTGTAAACTGTTTTCAGAAATCCTTGAAGTTTGAAACTTGCTAAACTTATCATGTGACGGGTAAAATATTAGCTGAAACACAAATTTATGTTATATGATGCAATGTATGTGTTATATCAATGCTTATGATATATGAATGTAATGAATGCGCGTGTAAGCTGATTAGCCGTCTTGCTGAGGAAGATAAATCCTGGATAGCTGGAGATAATAAAATCTTTGACCGCTGTCGGGGAAAATAAATCCTTGACTGCTGCCGGGGATTGAAAATCCTTGAATGCTGCTGTGGATTGAAAATCCTTTGATCGTTGAGAATGAGAAGTCCTGGGACCACTGTTTAAGAGTATGCGTGTCTTCAAACTTTTTGAAAACCTCTGTGGGGAGAAGTTATATTGCTGGGGAAAGTCAGGAGTTTGGGTTGTATGCCAATCTACTGGGGATTCCTGTTTTGAGGGGAACTTCGCTGGTGAATATCTGGAAACTCTGTGAGGAATTGAGAATGAGAATCTTCATTCTGCTAGGGGAATTGGTGTTGAGGAGCCAAGAACGAGAATCTTCGATCTGCAGGAGATTTGAAATTCTGACAAATTCATGCTGAGAGTAAAGAAAGCTCCGGAGAATCAAGGATGAGAGTCTTGATTTTGTTGGGGAGTAAGAACTTTGTGGGGAATAGCCATACTGTTGAAGAGTAGCTATCCTGTTGGAGAGTAAAACTCAGGATTTTGGAAAAAGCTTATTCCTATTTGGAAGAAGTTCAGGTGTTAAAGTTGTACGCTAATTTGAGAATGAGAATCTTCATTCTGTCGGGAATATCAGGAACTTAAGCTGTGTACCACTTTGAGAATGAGAATCTTCATTCTGTCGGGAATATCAGGAACTCAGGTTATACGCCACTTTGAGAATGAGAATCTTCATTCTGTCGGGATTATCAGGAACTCGGGTAATATGCCACTTTGAGAATGAGAATCTTCATTCTGTCGGGAATATCAGGAGGTTGGGTGTATGCCAATCTACAGGGGAAGCAAGAATGAGAATCTTCATTCAGGCGTTTGGGTCAGGAGGTTGGGTGTATGCCAATCTACTGGGGTTTTAAGCATGAGAATCTTCATTCTGTTAACGGTATCAGGAGCTTGGGAGTATACCAATCTTTTGAGGTTTCAAGGATGAGAATCTTCATTCTTGAGAGAAACATATTTTTAGGAGCTTCAGTTGTCCGTTATTCTGCTGGTGGGTCATTTCTGTTGAGATTTAGGAACTTGTCCGTAATTCAACTGAAGAAAAGCTTTTGTCGAGATTTAGGAACTTATCCGTAATTCGACTGAAGAAAAGCTTTGTCGCTTCAATTTGACTGTAACTTTCCTGAAAGGTAAAGGTTAGTGGCATATATCAAACAATGATGTTCTCAAAATAAATGAGATTGCGTTGCATGATGTCCTGATGCACGGAGGTGTAATGTATTTTCAAGACGACCTTTCGCTGGGCAAAATGAATCCCGACCTGATGAAGGAGAAAAGAGTTGGACTCTTCATCTCTGATAGTGAAGAAAATCAGAATAAATCGCTGAGAGATTTATCTGAAATATCAAAAACCCAGAATATCTTCCATGGGCATAAGAAACAAGGAGATCTTAGTGTCGATCTGACCAAAACAGAGAGGGTCTTGGATTAACTTTGATTCAACCAGATGATGGAGGAAACTTTGACGACTGTAACTCCAATAGGTGATGAAGGAATCTTCGACGACCGTAACTTCCAACAGGTGATGAAGGAATCTTTGACGACCGTAACTTCCAATAGGTGATGAAGGAATCTTCGACGACCGTAACTTCCAACAGGTGATGAAGGAATCTTCGATGACCGTAACTTCCAACAGGTGATGAAGGAATCTTCGACGACCGTAACTTCCAACAGGTGATAAAGAAATCTTCGACGACCGTAACTTCCAACAGGTGATGAAGGAATCTTCGACGACCGTAACTTCCAACAGGTGATGAAGGAATCTTCGACGACCGTAACTTCCAACAGGTGATGAAGGAATCTTCGACGACCGTAACTTCCAACAGGTGATGAAGGAATCTTCGACGACCGTAAATTCCAACAGGTGATGAAGGAATCTTCGACGACCGTAACTTCCAACAGGTGATGAAGGAATCTTCGACGACCGTAACTTCCAACAGGTGATGAAGGAATCTTCGACGACGGTAACTTCCAACAGGTGATGAAGTAATCTTCGACGACCATAACTTCCAACAGGTGATGAAGTAATCTTCGACGACCGTAACTTCCAACAGGTGACGAAGGAATCTTCGACGACCGTAACTTCCAACAGGTGACGAAGGAATCTTCGACGACCGTAACTTCCAACAGGTGATGAAGGAATCTTCGACGACCGTAACTTCCAACAGGTGATGAAGAAATCTTTGACGATCGTAACTTCCAACAGGTGATGAAGGAATCTTCGACGACCATAACTTCCAATAGGTGATGAAGGAATCTTCGACGACCGTAACTTCCAACAGGTGATGAAGGAATCTTCGACGACCGTAACTTCCAACAGGTGATGAAGGAATCTTCGACGACCGTAACTTCCAACAGGTGATGCAGGAATCTTCGACGACCGTAACTTCCAACAGGTGATGAAGGAATCTTCGACGATCGTAACTTCCAACAGGTGATGAAGGAATCTTCGACGACCGTAACTTCCAACAGGTGATGAAGGAATCTTCGACGACCGTAACTTCCAACAGGTGATGAAGGAATCTTCGACGACCGTAACTTCCAACAGGTGATGAAGGAATCTTCGACGACTGTAACTTCCAACAGGTGATGAAGGAATCTTCGACGAATTTAACTTCCAACAGGTGATGAAGGAATCTTCAACGACCGTAACTTCTAACAGGTGATGAAGGAATCTTTACCTGCTGATCAATCTGCATATGTCATGAATGTCGTTTGAAGTGTAATTTGTTTTGGAGAATAAATCCCTGACAAGTATTGGGGAAATAAACCCATGACTGCTGGTCTGCTAGAGAGGTGATGAACTTCTCGAGGACGCTTGAATTTCTTTTCAGAAAGATTTTGGAGAGATTCGTCACTGCCCCTAGTATCCAATGGTTGTGACATTGCAAAGAAATTTGTACTATACCTAACCCTTTGATGAGATTGACGTTTTAATGCCCCAAGTGATGGTGATGGAGACTTACCCCAAGTTAATCTGTAATTGAGAGATTTCTTGAAGTCTTGAATGGACTGCCCCATGTTTACTGGACAATATCATATCAAGTCCCCTTTTGTTGATGGGAGATTTTTGCAACGGGAGTGTCATCCTACTTGAAGTGATTTTATTCACTGAGAGAGCTTTCGTTCATCCGAACATTCATTGTGTAAATTTCTTCGCTATCAAACAAATAACCATGTGCAAACAACGATATTCAAATAATGCAAAGTTTATGCTTGTCTCGAAGTTTTTGAAAAATGCGCTTTTTAGCAGAAAACTTTTTATAAGACAAATTCAACACAAGATTTAGAGCGAAGACTTACAGGAGTCAGGATACCTTTTGTAACAGTATGCTTTCGAACTAACCCATGCTTCAATTAGGACTTTTGAAGGGTTGTAACGTGGCTTGGATCACGGTTTAAGAAACAAAGGATAAAGGCTCAAAGTATATTTGTACCCACCCGCTCTTCGTGATGTTCTTCAATCCTAAACTCAGTTAATTGTGCGTTAAACTCTATTCGAGTTTGGAACGACGTTTTGGTGATGGTCCACACAAGTTGAATTTTATGGGAAGGCAGTTATTTTTGCAACATTTTTTATGTTGTTGAGGATTTATAATGACCTCTTTCCTTTGATTCATTATCCCTAACTTTTTCCTGACTGTTCCTGTTTTCGAGATTACAGTCAGCGGGATGCCCTAGCTTTCTTAAGCCTCCTTTGTAGGTTTTGGCTCAGTGGGCTTTTCTCTTTTGAGAGATAATGACTGCCTATGAGATAAGGAACCATCACTGTCTTTTGGTTCCAAAGGAATGATTTTGATGTCATTCGTTGTATTACGAACTGAGAGTTTGCAACTTCAATGCGCATTTTTTGAATTAACTGAGAGACTACCCTGCCCCAGGTTTGATTAAAGGCTTCAATTTGTGTTTAAAACAGAAAACTTATACTTCTTTGGCTTGAAGGGGTTGACTAGGGATTATCTTCCTTATAACTCCAGTGTTTAGGATTTGAAAGAAACGCCTGTACATCGTCAGCATGGTTTGTTCAAAAGCATACTGTATGAGATTATGGCATTGTTTCGTCATCCTCCCTCTAAAGACTTGTAACTTGTAGCAAGAGTTAAATGTCATAAATAAAGTAGAAAGCATAATTCAAGAATAGTGAAAACGAATGGATGAGTTCAAGACAAACATATGCAATGCATTAATGAAACAGAGTTTGACATCAACAGATAATTGTTTGAATAACAAAAGAAATTACAACTTGAAAATTCAAATGAAATAAAAGTCTCTTAGTTCGAACTTTGTCATTTCAGGTGGAGAACCCTCAGCGGAAGATTTTCATCTCGCCATCTGGCATGAATTTCAGCACTCATTTGTCAATCAAGTCTTGAATTTTGTTTTTCAAAGCCCAACAGTCGTCGGTGTCATGTCTGGGACTATATGAGTGGTATACACAAAATGCGTCGGGGTGATAGCCAGGAGCAGAGGTATTGGGATTCCGAAGAGGATCCTTTAAAGCAAGCATATTGACCTCAATCAAGCGTTTCAGTATTAGAGATGATGGTATATCAGTCTCAGTGAAATGTCTTCCAGATGTATTTTGCTTACGCCGATTACCCCGTTGACGCTGGCGAGGTTGTTGTTGGGCTTGTGACCCTGAAGTAAGCTGGGGAGCCTTTCCCTTGTCTTCTTGTCTCAAAGGAGGTTGAATGATGACTTGATCTCCAACCCTAGTTGTTTTCCCCACTTGGTTATCTTGAAGCAGTTTGTTGATGAGGACCCTGAGTTCCTCTTGTCTTTGAGCCAGGTCTTGAATGAGAGCCATCTGGCCCACCAGTTGTCCCATCATCTGGATTTTCATTGTTGCCAACTCAATCTGTAGCCCTTCCAACTGATCATTCCTGATGCCGCCTGGATTCCCTAGGACCATGCCCCTTGTGAGGAGAGCTTTCACCTCTTCTTGCCCTTGGGACAGGTTCAAGAACATTTCTTGAAGTTGAGCGTTTTGAGCTTGGATATCTTCGACAGTCCTCTCTAGAGCCATCTCTACTGAAATAAACAGTAGGAGAATAAGGAAACCCGAAAGGGAAAACCTGTCATGATACAATGCATGATATGTGGATGCATGTTTTCAAGAATATCTCGGGGTAAACACAAGAAAATGTTAGAGATTGAACTTCGATCATAATCTTTGATTAGAGAACTTTTGTATTGGTGGATGTCTTTCCACGAGAATCAAGCTCACCATGCCAAGTGGGTCATAGCCCTTGATTCAAGTTGTTGCACTTGATCTTTGACGGCGTTTGTTTAGAGGAAAATGAAACCTCTTGCCCTTTGGTAGACGTCAGGTTCAACGTGACCCTGCATCAAAGACCCTCGAGATCCTTGAAATGGTTATTGAAAATGCTATGGTATGATGTTATGATGTTATGTACAGGTATGAAAAAGTAAGCAAGTGTATATATAGGTAATCATATTCACACAAAGCAGACAAGTCCTTAGGTTTAGGCTTGCATGGGGTTTGTAGGTAAGTACCCTCTTGAAGTTAGTTGGCTCGACATGTCCTATAAATAGTAATCGGGTTCTAAGGAGCTCAATATCACTGGATTATTTTCTGTGTTCATTGTTTTGGTTTAGCCACTTAACCGACGACCAAAATATTCCAAGAAAACAATCCTCAATGAGTGTAGTATCGAGTATCTACCAACTTCAGACTGCACTAAAGCCAGTCATCTCACTACCCCTAATAAGGCCAAGATGGTCAAGTAAGGTTCTAAAAGTTCGTTAGTGCTTCATGACATCACTCAGCGGCCCCGTATTCTCTTTGATTGACTCAAAGGCTACCGGTACCCACAAATATGTCGCACTAACGTAGCCACTGCTTCAACCATGTCGGTATACCCCGTACAGTTCCCTCACAGTTTATTGCTACTTACCTAAAAGGTGCCCCCAAATCCAGGTGTAGGATTTAAAACAAACCCAAACAAGGAACCCAAAAAGTAAAGCAATCAAAGCAATCAAGTTAAGCATGTAAAGGTGATCTAAAACCCTAAGGTAACCCCACTTTTAGAAATCTCCCCAACAGAGTCTCCAGTTCTGTGATACGGTGGGAGAAATGACTTGGGATTTTGCGTTTGTGTTTGCATTTGTTCGGTTTAGCAAGAGTCGCCACCGACTTTTTATTTTATCCAAAGGAAAGGTCAAAAAGCACAGGAAAGACCTTTGAGATGTTTTCTTGGGTTCGGGGGGTAGATTATGAAAAGGGAAGGTGCTAGCACCCTTTTCATCCATGGTTTTCCATGGGCTCTTAGTTACTTGTTTTAGATCACTTGCTTTGCTTTTCAATTGTTTGAAATGGTGCTTGGTGTGTGTGGTTTTTGAAAATGTTTTGAAAAAGAAGCCTTGTCTAGGAAACCTTTGTAATAATTCTTGTTTGAATATATACAAAGGTGTGTGTCTTTTTGAAAGATATTTCAATGTTTGAAAGTCATTTTGGGAAAATGTTTTGAAGTTGTGTTGTGAAGTGTGTTTGAAAATAGCAAGGATGTTTTGCAAGCTTTTGATCAAGTAACTAAGAGTTGTCTACCCTATTTTACTCAAAGATATTTCCTATATTTTTAACCCTTTTGACAGTGTTATTTCACCATTGTATTTGGTGAACAACCTTGTGTTAGGATGTTAAACAGGACAGACACGGGTCATCGCATACAATCATTGAAAGTAACTTGTGAGACGCTCTAGCAATTTTGTAAGGGACGAGATCGTTTTATTGAAGGCAACATCGAGGGTCATCGAGGGACTACGATCTTTGTTTATCGAAGGGTCATTTGCTAGAGTGTCTCATACTCGAGGGACATGACTGCATTTTCCAAAGCAACGAGTGAGGTTACCCTAGAGGTGCAAGTGTGCATTGTGTTTGTAAATTTCATGCATTTATTCTTGTTTTAGGTCATCTAGCGATTGATTTTGAATCTTCGCATACAAACCCTAATTACTATACAATATATTGAAAGCAATAAATTACGGGAATTTAAAGTCTAAGTTATTACAAAAAAAGTATCCGGGGATTGGGGTACAATTATTTACAAATGGGGATGAGTCTCACATGAATAATAATGTCCAAATATGTGTTACAACCAAATTGAACTGTCGCAATTCAACATAAGATTATAACAGAACATAAAAATCAAAAATTATGAATTGCATGTATTTGTTAATTTAAAATAAATAAGTAAAATCTATTCTAAAAAAAGAGAGATTAAGTATTATTATTATTATTTGTGAGGGTTTTATTAATTATGAAAAGAAAAATTTTAAAGAAAAAATTAGCTAAACAAAATTTCTATCATTCCCACATTTTTTAAAGAAAACTAAATTAATAAAATTTCTATTATCTATTATTAATGTAACAATTATTAAAAAGAGAAAACTACCTTAAGAAACTCAAAACAAAATTTTAAAATATTTTTGATTTTATTATTAACAAAAGGAATGGAAATAAATTATTTAGAAAGAAAACAAATAAATAAGAAAAGGTATTTGGTTTGAAGAAAATAAAATAAAAAGAAGATGGGCTTAAGGTCTGATTGGGGGTTAGGCCCAAATGGGAGAAAAAGCCAAAATGGATGAAATGGGGGGGGGGGGGGGGGTATGCGCAGAAAATGCTGTGGGCTTAAGGAAATTTGGGCGAACCGGCCCAGAGTGAATTTGTACAATGTTGTTAGGGTTTTCTCATTTTGGAAGATTTAGGGTTTGTAAGCTTTGGCCACAGCAGCGTCGTTCCTCTCACTCTCTTCTTCTTCGTTTCATCTCTCTCGTCCAACAAGCATTGATTCTCCTTCCATGGGCCCTAGCCACCGGAACGCCGCCCTATCTCGCTCTCTTTCTCCTCACAGTGGCCCACGATTATGGTTTGAATGGTACGAATTGTTATCTTTATCTTTTAGGGTTTCACAGTTATGTTCATTAGTTTGAGTCTTGCATGCATGTTTTAATCTATGGCTTTTGATGTTTGATGTGCAGTAAAAAAGGGTTGAGAACAACTTACCTTGGGGAAGATTGAGAGGAAAAGGGAGGGAGCGAAGAGGGATCGGTGGCGCTTCTGGTGACCGGAGCGGAAGATGGAGATGATGGTAGCGCTTTGGCTTCTGGTATCTTTGTCTTTTTCCTTTAAGATTTGTTAGTTGATGATGTTGATGATGAATTTAGCTTCTGAAACTTTATTGCTTCTGGATCTCTTCCTCTTTTTTGGCTTGTTAATAATGATTGGACTCTGAAACTATTTGTTCTTTGTTTGTTGATGATGAACTTAGCTTCTGAAACCCTATTTGCTTCCGAATCTCTTCCTCTTTTTTTGGCTTGTTAATGATGATTAGACTCTGAAACTATTTGTTCTTTGTTTGTTGATGATGAACAGAAGTTCTGAAACTTGTTGTGTTTTTGTTGATAAGCTTGATGATGCTGAATAAAATCTGAAACTCTTGTTGGTTCTTTGTTGTTTTGGCCAGCTTGGCTTGAATTTGTAGTTTGGACAGGTTTGAGTAAGTTGCAGTTTTGCAAGCAAGTTTGCAGTTTTGCTATTTGATTTGCAGTTGGTATTTCAGGCTTGATTTGTTGGTGACAAGTTTGTTACCGTGAGTTTGCAGTTTGTTTCTAGCAGGTTTGTTGTTTTTTAGTTAACAGGTTTGGGTTTGGCCTGAGTGTTTAGCAGGTTTGGGTTGTAGCTTATGCAGGTTTGAAGTGCAGGATGAGTTTTTGTGCAGGCAGGTTTGCAAGCTTGCTGGTTCTTTAGTTTGGTTGTGGTGTTTACTGCAGGTTTGCAGTATGGAAAGTAGGTTTGGTTTGCAGTTTTGAACTGCAGGTCTTGTGTTTGGATTTTGTGCATATTTGTTGTTTTTGCAAGCAGGTTTGCAAGCTTGCTGTTGTTATGCAGGTTGATTGAACTTGCAAGTTTTTGACTTGCAATTTGGGTAAGTTGCAGTTATGCAGGTTTTGAGCTTTGATAGCAGTTTATGCAGATTTTTCTCAATGTTTTCTCCCTCTCTCTTTAATGTTATACAATCTTATCTCTTTATATCTTTTTGTTTTCTTTACTGTCTTTGACAGTCTGCCTTAGCCAAAACTGCAAACCTCTTCACTAGGTCTTCTCTTTCTCCCTCTCTCTAAGCACCTTTTGCTTATTATTTTAATTCTGCAAAGTTTGTCCAGGCTGGAAAGTGATGATGGCTAGGATAAGCTATTGCTTGTAATTTGGTTTATCTCTCTGCATTGTGTACTTTCTGTACTTGTTTGCCTTGATAGTTTTCATACTTTCTGCATTGTACTTTGCCTTGACAGTTTTGTAACTCAGTTTGACATGCTTGATTACTGCAGTTTGAAATTCAGTTTGGTTAATGCATTGTAGTTAGCTTGCCATGCTTGCTCATGTTTGCCTTGCTGACTTGTTTATGTTTTTGTATTTGAACCAAATGTATGCTTATATTTTATATCTTTTATTTTTCTCTCTGTGGACCGAGAAGAGCGATCTTCTTGTGATTTGCAGAGAGGAAAATAAAATATGATGAACATAGCATTCTGATTCCGGCCGACAAACTTTAATGATGATTTCTTTCTTTTTCTATTTGAAAATATTTTTCAATTAACTGTGCTGACTTCTTTTCTTTCTTCTTTTTCAGGTGAATGCATCTTGGGAAATAGAGGAAGCAGAGGAAGCAAAAAATTCCTTGAGCATGGGAGCATTGGAGCTTAGGAGATTAGGCTTAGAAATAGATAGATTTTTCATTTGTTGTAAACAATCATTATTGTAAATACTATAAGTTGTAAGCTTACAATATTCAAATAAATTTTGTAACAACATTTGAAATGAATAAACAGTCTTTATCCAAAAGAAAATTCTACTGTCAAATATCTTCCAATCTTTCCTTGCATGTTTATTTATTTATTTAAGACTCTCAAATCAAAATAATTGGAACCGATCCCAATAATTCTAATCCAGATAAAATAAATAATCAACAAACTTTGCAGTCTCGCAACCTTGCATCAATCACAATTCGTATGGCATTCCAATTAACATATGCATTGTACAGTTAAACAAACATGCATTCAATTAAACGGTAAACCTTTCACTCCACTAATCAAGCAGATGCCTTAATGTTCCAAACAAAAGTCTCAGTTCTTATCCCAGATCATTAGGTTTTGAGAAAACAAGCGTGAAAACAATGTAACATTTAACTGGATTTCTGAGGATTCAGTTTCTTCTGAGAAATACGAGCGAAAACCTAATCTCGGATTTGTTGCCAAAGAAAGGTCTGCTTGATCAATTCCTGAGCCAATCTCATAAATCAGAGAAAACCCTGGGTTTGTGATTTTCTTGTGAAAAAGGGAGGGCAAATTTTGGGGTTCAACATTGAGGTATGTTCAAGTCTCCACAGACCCCCACAGAGCCAAATCCATGAGATTATCTCCACAAAGTAATCTTCACAAAGTCATACATTCCCCACAATTTCCCCGGCTGATCGTACTGGAGGATAAAGGAGTGTGATCTTCTTCCTAGCAATATCACCAACCTACGGAGTTTCAGTCAGTACAGTTCATGGAGTTTCTCTTCCCCAGCCATGCTTTTTCCTCTAAGGTTGTAAAAACCCCTTCAGACTTCTGCTCTCCAGCAGAGTTTATTTCGGTAACAAAGGTTTTTCCGCAACAAGAGTACTTATCCATCAATAGGGTTTATTTCCCAAAACAGCTTATCATCTTCTAGATACAGTGAAAATACAATCAAGACACTGATTAATTATGGTACTCATTCTAGATTTCTCTTCTAGATACAGTACAAATACAATCAAGACACAAATTCATTCTGGCACTCATCCCATATTTCTCTTCCAGATACAGTTAAGATACAATATAGATATGGATGTCATTCTGATACTCATTCAGTACATCTTCTAGATATGGTTCAGATACAGTCCAAATATGGATATTATTCTGATACCCATTTAATACATCTTAAGATACAATCAAGGCATGGATTTATTCTGACACTCCCCAACTTGAGTGTGCTTCTACCATAAATCACTGGCAAATCCCTCTCTCCAGTGAAGTCGTCACTATCCCCAGAGAGTTGCTATGGAACCTGGAAACTTGACCAAATGTCAGTCAACTTTATCCTCCCCATGAGAGCCTAAAGGTTATCCATCTCTTAAATTCCCAGTCAGGGTATAAACTCCCCAATAGAACAATGAACATCCAATGTTCTTAAACTCTTCTCCCCAAGCAAGAATTAACACAATCCAACAGAGTGTCCTCAAGCAAAGAGCAAAAATCAATGTTCCCCGACGGAGTTTCCTCGAACAAGAAAGCAGGGATCCCAAGTGGAAAAAATTCCTAAAAGATCAAATATACACATACTCTTCATCTCCAGCAACAGTCATGGATTTATTTTCGCCAGACAAAGATGCTCGAGTTTACAAATGCACCTCAATAACATTTCACATTCATACATAATTTACAAACAACATAGCATATGCATACAAAACAGATATAGCACAATCTCGTTTATTTTGAGAGCATCATTACGCAATACAATACCTACATCATGCCATTTCATAAAACTAACTTTGTCTTTTTAGGTTAGTTCCCGAACAGATAGAGATTGTCAACAGTTCATCATCTTCTAGATACGATTCATATACGCTCCAGATACATATGTCATTCTGATACTCATTCTAGATTTCTCTTCCAGATACAGTTCAGATACGGTCCAGATACGGATGTCATTCTGATAATCATTCCATATCATCTTTTAGATCTAGTTTTGATACGCTCCAAATACGGATGTCATTCTGATACCCATTCAGTACATCTTTTAGATACAGTTCAGATATGCTCTAGATATGGATGCCATTCTGATACTCATTCAGTACATCTTTCAGATACAATTCATATATGTTATACCCCAAAATTTGCCCTCCCATATTCCTCAAGAAATTGCCAAGCCAAGCTACAAAATTCCCCAAGGGTTGTGCAGTGCAACAGTCTCCCATACAGTCAAAACTAGGTTTTGAGTCTGATCAAGAAAAAGAAGTTTTCAAAGGCTCAATCAAGTCTCATATGCTTACAAACATGGTCAAGCATCCTCATATCAAGTTTCAAGACATTCAGCTCAAGATTGCACAGTCAAAACCCTAAATTGCACTACAGTCAACTGTAGGGGCAAAATGGTCATTTGGCAGTCAAAAGTTCAAATTTTTGGTCAACATATCATTTTGAAGCCACAAACATCATTTGATCAATGCTTGATCATGACTCTCAAAATTTGGCTCAGAAATCATCAAAGATGCAAAAGTTGCTATATTTGGACAGTTGAAAAAGTCAACTGAAATTGACCAGGGCATAACTTTCACATGGATTATCAGAAAAACTCCATCCAAAGCTCATTTTGAAGAGAAAGACATTTCCTACAACTCATCTTCATACTTCAAGTCCAAGAAATGCTCTCACAAAAAGTTATCAATTTCAACATTATAGGTCATTTTCAAAAGTCAACAAAAAGGGACTTTAAGTCAAAGACCATAACTTGAGATTGGTAAATCAAAATGACATGGGACCAAAGGCATTGGTTATAGGACTCAAAGACCTTTCCAAAATGTCCAAGAACATGTGAAAATCTTAAAAATTGAGCAAGTTATGCCTTGTAGAAGTTGGGAAATTTTTGTGAAATGGCAAAAGTCAATTATCCTTGAAACTCCAATTTTTGACAAAAGGGCCCACTTTCTTCCACTTGATTCATCCTTGTCATGCCACACACGTGTCCCATGTTTAAATTTCAAGATCAAACATTGATTTTTCTATTTTATTTAATTTTTGATAATTTAATTCATTTTAAATCTTTAAAAATTCAAATAAAATTCAAAAACCAATGGAATAGTGTCATTTGAATTTGGACAACTTCCATATATCATGGGCCAACTCAAAAACTCAGGCTAGGGTTAAATTGCACACTAAGTCTTGGTCTTGGCTTAAAAGAAGGAAAATTGGTTAATGGTGAAAACCCTAGGACTAGTTCTCTCATGAGCATAAATCAAGGCCAGCTAGCAAGCTAAGTCTCTTCCCTCATAAGTGCTAAGTCAAACCCTAACCACAGGAGACCATATGCTGCGCTCAAAAGCTTATTGCAACATTGAAAATTTCCCAAAAAAAAGACAAATCTGAAATCAAGGTTGGGGTAAGTTTTAAGCCTTAATTCTCTTTCTAAAGGCTTCCTCAGAGCTCCCTGAAGCAATTCCAACTCCAAACATCCATCCAAACGCAAAGAATCGGCAGCAAGGACCTCCCCTGTACAGAGAAACTTTTGAAATCCTATATCATAATTCATACATTCTTTTTCATTTTTATTTGTGAATTCTTGTTTAATGTGAAGTTTCCAAACTAACTGATGTGTTTAATTGAGTTTTCATAAGCCATATGCGATTCTACCATTTTCGAATATTAGGGTTACAGGTTTTTTAAAATTAGGGCTTTTGCAAAGAAGAAAAATCAAAGCTTCAGACCATGGCCATTGAGTTCAGTGCATTGAGACGGACGTAAACCACCATTCGCGAACAATTTATATACACCCAGCATCTAATCGCTATTTTCTTGTAGGTGGTATACAGCAACGCGTGCAAAACCGTTTCCATAGGCTTGTGTTTCAGAAAAAGTGAGGAAGATGATGTGTTGTCCCTCACTGATTCGTTGATTTTAAATTTCGCGCTTTTAATTACTAACGCGCTGATTCTTTCTTTTTGTTAATTGTGTATCATTAATATATCAATTAATCCAAACAGCTCAGCTGGCAGACACCTCTCTTGGCAATATCCAAGACCTGGGTTCGAACCCCAGGTCTCATGCTATTTCAATATTGTTTTTCATTTACAATTCCCATGCAGGCATGATCTTAAGACGCATCATACTCCTTCATCATCCCACCATCCACGCGTCCATCCCATTCAGATCAAAGGCGTAGGATCAAGGAACACAATAAACCCCAGTCAAAGCATCATACAGGATTCAAAAAGTCAATGGACTCAAGCTTAATGGGCCTGAAATGCTAAGGCCTGTACCTCCAATTTTGGGGCTACCCCCCCTGGTTTGCCATTCTTTTTATTTTTCTTGTGTTTCACTTAATTTATTATTTTATTTTCTTGATTGTTTAATTTAATTAATTATTGCCATAAAATATAACAACATCACAAAAAAATCAGAAAAAGGATAAAAAACATAAAAAATATTTATTTTATTTATTTTGTTGTAAATAATTAATATGTAAATTATTTAGTCTAATTAGGTTTTTTAACTTTAATTCTTTCTTCCATAAAAAAATCCAAAAATATAGCATTAGGTTAATGACTTTTTATTCCTTTTAACTTTCCTTGTTTTTTGCCATAATATTAGTAATTTTCATAATTTAACATGTAAATAAATTTAGTTTTAATTAGGTTTTAAATTTTAATTCTTTTAATAACAAAAATCCAAAAATATAGAATTTAGGTTTAATTGTTAATTTTGATTCTTTTTTTAATTTCCCTTTTTATAATAATAATTATTATTTATTTTCATAAATTAAATCTTGCATGTAAATTAACTTAGATTTTAATTAGGTCAAAAATTCAATATTTTCACAATAAACTTAAAAAACATTAGAATTAGGGTTTAGTATTTCATTTTAATTTTAATCGATTTTTCTTTTTCTTTTAAATCTAAAAAACACAAAATACCAAAAACATTTATTTTTTTAATTCCTTATTAAATTTAATCTTTTTGCAAGAAGGGTCCAACGCCCATTGTTGTTAATTATTTTGTTTCGCGTATTTTACTTTGTCGCTTATTATAATTATGTACATGTCCCAAAGCCTTGTAATAACTTTATTCCTCGCACTTTTATTTTATTGCTTCTTTACTTTCAGTCAAATCGGGTTCGGTTTATTTTGGCGATGTGGACCCGCGCCATTTGTAATAGTTTAGATTTATTTTCTCGCAAATATATAACTGTTAACAAAAAGCATGAAAGAATGTATGGCCCTAAAAATAAAATCAAACGTAGATCGCAACAAACATGACAAGATAAAATAATTGAAACATGACACACGAATCGCACACACCACCCCTAGGGTACGCCTCACTGTTGCCTTTCGAAAGGTGGTCGTCGAGTAGAGGACGTCTTAGTAAGTCCTCATGATCCGGGAACCTGGCATGAGGGTAGCTTCTAAGGTGTCTTCCCATTACTCCGGTGATCACCATGTCCCTACAAACTCGAATTGACCCGAACACCTCCAACGGTGGTGCTACCTACCTCTCAATGGTGGGATGGCACTACTTTAAAGGACATTTACACAGACGAATTCCTTAGGGTAGGTAGGTTCTCAAGGATACTTGCTCTAATCTCAAACAAATCAAAACATCTTTTCACCAACACATTTTCAAAAGCTTTCAAAAGCAAATTTTTCAAACACTCTGACGTACGAGTCGAACTGAAATTTTTCAAAGAAACTTTTAAAACCCACAATTGAAAAGCAAACAAATAATTTTGAAAACACATTGAGCAAGTACCTAAGAGCCCATGGATAACCATGGATAGAAAGGGTGCTAACACCTTCCCTTTCTATAACCTACCTCCCGAACCGAGAGCAATCTCTTTAAAGGAATTTTTCTGTGCTTTTGTCCTTTCCATTTGGAGAAAATAAAAGACGGTGGCGACTCTTGCTTCCGCGACATTTCGCGAACCAGCGTTAAACAGTCAGTTCCAGATCCACCGATCACAGAACTGGCGACTCTGCTGGGGAATTACAAACTTAAAGTGAGGTATACCTTAGGGCTAGGTCATAACTATGTTTTCAATTGTCTTCTTTGCTTGCTTTATTATTGTGGGTTGCTTGGGAGTTCTATAGATCCTAACCCGGATCTGGGGGATACCTTCTTAGAAAGTAGCAACAAGGCTGTGAGGGAACTGTGCGGGGTATACCGACATGGTTGAAACAGTCTGCTACGTTGATGTGGCACTTTGGTGTGTACCGGTAACCCTTGAGTTCAGTCAAGGAGAGTACGGGGCCTCCGCGTGGTGTCGTGAAGCATCAACAGACCTTAGGAACCTTAATTGAACTATCTTGGCCTCTTTAGGGTAGTGAGATAACTGACTTTGGTGCAGTCCGAGGTCGGTTGATACTCGATACTACACTCAATTGAGGGTTGCTTTCCTGGAATATTTCGGTCGCTAGTTCAGTGGCTAAATCGAAACGATGAACAATGAAAGCAATCCCGTGATATTGGGAACCTTAGAACCCGGTTACTTTGATTAGGACAGGTTGAGCCCACCAACTTCAAGAGGGTACTACCCAGACCCCATGCTGGCCTAAACCCTAAGGGTTTCTCTTGTGTGACTTGTGTGCCTTTGTACTTACCTACTTGCATGCTTGTTAGCTGACACATGAACTACTTACAGGTTTTGTTTATAGTCCTTAACTAGGACTCATGACAAGGTTTACCAAATTTCTTGCAGGTTTTGTATATAGTCCTTAATTGGGACTCATAACAAAGTATACTGAATTTCTTGCAGGGTCTGTTTATAGTCCTTAATTGGGACTCATAACAGGGTTACTCACATTACCCCATGCATATCATGACATCATACCATTGCATACCTCCTAACCCATTTCAAGGATCTCAAGGGCTTGTGATACAGGTCATATAAATCAAACATCTAGCAAGGGGCAAAGAGGATTTATTTTCCTCTAGCCAATGTTGTCAGAGGCTATGACCCACTTGATATGGTGAGCTCTGACTCCTGAAGAAGGTTCCCTAACCAAGGTTGTTTGGAAATCAAAACCAGACATGATGACTAAAGTCAGGGGCTATGACCCACTGGATATGGTGAGCCTTTGACCCGTGACGAAGGACTCTCAACAACATGAAGTACTTTCAATCAAGTTGCCAGTTTCCAACTCTAACAAGTTTCTCTGTTTACCCCACGAGGTCCTTGAAATCATTGCATGCATATCATACATATCATTACATAACAGGTACCCTTCCTCTGCAGGTTGCTTACCTTCTTCGCTGTTTATTTCAGCAGTCTCGTCATGAATCCTGAATCATCAACCGAGGCATCTATCAAGGCTCTTCAGGCGCAGAACGCCCAATTTCAGGCGCAGAACGCCCAATTTCAGGAGCTGATCAAAGGCTTGGCTCAGGGTCAACAAGATCTGAAGGCTTTGTTTTTGAAGAAGGACAAGAAGAAGAAGAGGATTGTTCTGTTCAGCCCTAGACGCAGATCTGGGAATACACCGCAGGAGGAAACTGAGGGGACAACCCCATCTGTGAGGGAAAGCAGTCACCATGAGAGAGAGGTGCCTAGTCCAGTGGTCTCCGACAGCGAGACAGATTTCAACGACGAACAGTACCCTCCGGCTGAGGACAAGTACAAACAGTTGGAGGATAGGCTGAATGCTATGGAGATCCAACAGGTACCTGGGCTGGATTTTGGAGATCTGGGTTTGTCAACTGGTGTGATTATTCCTCGGAAGTTCAAGGCACCATCCTTTACCAAGTATGACGGGGCGTCTTGTCCCAAGTTACATCTCAGGTCTTATGTTCGGAAAATCCAACCATACTCAGCAGACAAGAACTTGTGGATCCACTTCTTCCAGGAAAGTCTTTCAGGGACTCACCTCGAATGGTTCTATCAACTGGATGGGACCAAAGTTCGTAACTGGGAGGAGTTGGCGACTGCTTTCTATAAGCAGTACCAGTACAATGTCGACCTTGCTCCCACACGTACCCAACTCCAGGGTATGTCGTTGGGGTCAAGTGAAGGTTTCAAGGAGTACGCACAAAGATGGAGAGACCTTGCTGGAAGGGTGCAACCTCCGTTAACTGACCGGGAACTCGTTGATATGTTCTTGGGGACCCTATCCGGGCCATTCTTCAATCACCTCATTGGTAACTCATCTGCTGGATTTACCGACCTCATCCTGACTGGCGAAAGAATTGAAGCTGGTATCAAGTCGGGGAAGATTCAAGAGGCCACACCTTCTGATATTCATAAAAAACCTTACACGGGAAAGAAGGAATCCAATGCTGTATACAGTCAAAAGAGTCGCCGTGATCAACATGCAGGGGCAGTCATGATCTCTGGTTCTGCACCACGCCGTCAACCACAAAGGGGAAACCAGCAAAGGCCGGAAGGGCCTAAAAGGCAATTCACCAACATTAACATGCCTTGGTCACAAGCATTGCAGCATATGGTGAAGATGAACCTGATTGCAGTAATCAACCCTCCTGCCAATCCTAAGACCTCCTCTCCTAGCTACAATCCAGAAGCAAGGTGTGCCTATCATTCTGATAGCCCGGGGCACGATACTGAGGACTGTTGGGCACTGAAGTACAAAATTCAGAACATGATCGATGCCAAAGAGATCGAGTTCGAGCCTGCGGAGACTCCCAACGTGATCACCGCTCCATTGCCAAAGCATGGCTAAATTTTTGTTCATTTGATTTCAAGTTGTATTTTTCCTTTTCTTGTTCAGATAAACAATTATTGTGTTAAACTCTTTTATTTCATGAATGCATTACACATGTCTGTCTTGAATTAATTATGTTTACTATGCTTAAAACTGCTTTCATATTTTTTGCGATGGTCAATTCTTAATTGAAAATTCTAAACCTCTTGAGGGAGGATGACGAAAACAATACCACAATTTACAGTATGCTTTTGAACAGACCCCGCTGATGAGGTACAGGCATTGTTTCAATTCCTAAACACTGGAGTTATAAGGATGATAATCCCTCGTCAACCCATCAGAGCCAAAGAAGTAGGAGTTTGTATTTTCGAAAATCAAAACCCTTAATCATAACCTGGGGCAGGGTAGTTCTCTCAGTCGATCCAAGTGCACAATGAATGTCACTAAATGAGTTTTTCAAAAACAAAAGACAGTGATGGTTCCGAACAATCATAAGGACAGGCAGTCATTATCAAAAAAAATTTCATGAATGAAAAGCCCAAAAAGTCAAAACCAATAAAGAAGACTTACCAAACTGGGGCATCCCGCTGACTGTAATCCCAAAAAGGAAACAGTTCAGGCAAAAAAAAAAAGAAAGGGATAACTAAATCAAAAAAAAAAAAGAGGTCTCACAAACCCTCAGCAAAAAAGGGGATGATTGCCTATTCAAATAAACGTTCAATATCCGAATCATCACCGGAAAATCAGAGCAAAGACTCAAACAAGGTCTAACGCACGATCAACTGAGTTTAGGTTTGGAGAACATCACGAAGAGCGGGTGGGTACAAATAATTTGAGCCTTTATCCTTTGTTTCTTAAACCGTGAACCAGGCCACGATAACTCTTAAAAGTCCTAGCTGAAGCATGGGTTAGTTCGAAAGCATACTGTTACGAAGGTATCCTGACTCCTGAAGGTTTGCTGTAAAATATTGAGTTGACATCGCACTGTATTACAAAAAATGCATTTTCAAAATTCAAGACAGACATAGACTTTTGCATTCTTAAAATAACCTTGTTTGCATATGACTACTTGTTTGAACAAGCAGGGAAATTCGCACGATGAACACCTTGTGAACAGAAGAACCTCCAATCAAGGGGCACATTGCTCATTATCTGGGGCATGGCAAAATACTTCCAACAGGGGCAACTCCCTACATTCTGAGAGCATGGACATAGTCGAAAAAAATACTGCGCATAATCAAAGACCCGCTAGGTTGTCATACCTAGGCAAAAATAAGGGCTTCCCGGCGAACTAAAAGGGTTCGGGCAAAATGAAGGGATGAAACGAAAAACATGTACACCCGGCAAGTCGAAAACCTGAAAAGGCGGCTTGGGCAAAAATGGGTATCCCGGTGGACTGAAAACCCGAAAGGGCGGTCCAGGCAAAAGTTAGGGATCGAAGCGTACGACTATGTTCCGGTATCTCGTCACTTGCCTACCCGAAGATTTGTCGATCACCCGCACAGGTATCCTCTTCCCTCACCTCCGAAGCAGGGGCAATAATGAGCTATCCAGGCGATCCAATTGCTCTGTCAACCAAATTACAAAGGACAGATCAACATAAAAATGATTACCATCTACCTTTACAAATTCCAGATCGTGGGCTAACGTCCGAGACCAAACAGGACAATTATCCACTTAATCAAAATCATGCAACCCAACACCGGTTTCTGCTCAACCTTCAGACAAAGTCATACACAGACTCCTCCTCCATAAGATGACCTAACCCCGGTTCATCAAGAAGTTTTACACAAACTTATCCCGAAGCAACCTTACCCCGGTTCCTCCAGAAGTTTTTACACAAACTTATCCAAGTAACCTTACCCCGGTTCCTCCAGAGATTTTTACACAAACTCAACCAAATAACCTTACCCCGGTTCTTCCAGAAGTTTTTACACAAACTTATCCAAGTAACCTTACCCCGGTTCCTCCAGAAATCTTACATGGATTTATCACAAGTAACCTTACCCCGGTTCGTCAAGAAGTTTTACACGAACTTATCCCGAAGTGACCTAACCCCGGTTCCTCCAGAAGTCTTACATGGACCTATCTCAAGATGACCTAACCCCGGTTCATCAAGAAGTTTTACACAAACTTATCCTGCCGTAACCTAACCCCGGTTCCTCCAAGAGTCTCACATGGACCTATCTCAAGATGACCTAACCCCGGTTCATCAAGAAGTTTTACACAAACTTATCCTGCCGTAACCTAACCCCGGTTCCTCCAAGAGTCTCACATGGACCTATCTCAAGATGACCTTACCTCGGTTCGTCAAGAAGTTTTACACGAACTTATCCTGCGGCAACCTAACCCTGGTTCCCCCCAGAAGTCTTACATGGATTTAGCTCAAGATAACCTCACCCCGGTTCATCAAGAAGTTTTACATGAACTTACCTCACCAAGCAACCCTACATCGGTTCCCTCTCTTCAAGATGCAGTTTTACATGGACTCGTCACCCAGAAACCCTACACAGGTTCTCCCTTTCCAAAAAAACGAAGTTTTACACGAACTCATCATCAAAGTAACCCTACCCAGGTTCCTTCTCCATTTCAGATACAGTTTTACACAAACTCATCAGCATGCAACCCTACATAGGTTCCCCCTTTCAACTTATAAAATTAAATTCCAAAACTCCCCAGAAGAGTCCAATCCAGTTTCCCCAGGAAAATTGGAATTCATCTCTCCAAGCGGTAAGCTTATCCCCAGTAGATTCTGGAAGCTTATCCCCTCGCAGAGCACGAACGCGTCGTCCGGCTTTATTCAAAGAGTTATTTCCTTAACAGGATATAACTGGGTTATCCTCAGCCAAAAGCCATGGAAAGGTCATCGTCAACATAGTTCTTTCCTATCCCCAGCGAAGTCCATTAACACTTCCAACAACAAAGACATCCTCAGCAAATTACTGCTATCAACACTCAGCAAAGCATCTCTATCCCCACAGAGTATTGCTTCCCAGCATGATCGCTAGAATATCTTTTCTCCCCGCAGAATCTTCCATTCGCCAAGTTTATTCCGCAACGGAGTCATCTTCTCCTACCGGTATCCTTGCAGTTATCATCCCCAGCGGAAGCAAAATCTATTCTTCGACATCAGCCCAGGATACGACTTCCCGGCACCCGTCAAGGATTCACTTTCCTAGACAAAAATATACATGAAACATCACATACATCATTATAGCATGCATGTACACATCATATCTTACAAATATCATTTATGTTAAGAACATCATTGCTTGATCCATATCATGCATTGCATATGACTGACTTTTACCTTTCAGGAAAGATCCAGCTAAGTTCTCAAGCTACATTTCAAGACCTAGACCGGTTCAGTTAAATCGTCCCAAGATTTTCCTGATGCTTATCCAGTCAAAGGCCTTCTCTGGTTCAGTCAGATCGACCCTAAGATCTCCCTGATGCTTATCCAGTTGAAGACATTTCAAGACCTAGACCGGTTCAGTTATATCGTCCCAAGATTTTCCTGATGCTTATCCAGTCAAAGGCCTTCTCTTGGTTCAGTCAGATCGACCCTAAGATCTCCCTGATGCTTATCCAGTTGAAGATATTTCAAGACCTAGACCGGTTCAGTTAAATCGACCCTAAGATTTTCCTGATGCTTATCCAGTCAAAGGCCTCCTCTGGTTCAGTCAGATCGACCCTAAGATCTCCCTGATTCTTATTCCAGTAGAAGACACCCAAGATTTTTCTCAACGAGCGTTGTTGAAGTTAAAATCGCCCAAGGTTCTCTTACCATCCATGCTGAGGCAGTAACCATCCCTGGTTCATTCATCAGCGTTTGAAGCTCCAGACTCAGCTCCTGTAACCAGTCAGGACACATCTATACCAAGCATCTAAAATCAGCTCCTGCAACGTGTCAGGTACTCATTTTTTCTTTTGCAGGTATGCAGGTTCTCGCCAAGGAATCTCTTACGCAATCAAACATCCAGATGGCATCTATAAGCCCATTCCCCCATCATTGCTAACATGTGAGCGCAAATTTCCGGGCACTCTAGTGTCCAATCATCTTTTACCCTCGGATTACGAAAGGCACGTCAGCCAATCTGCATCCTCAGGTCTAAGAAGATTGAACAGGGGCAACTGTTATACCCCAAAATTTGCCCTCCCATATTCCTCAAGAAATTGCCAAGCCAAGCTACAAAATTCCCCAAGGGTTGTGCAGTGCAACAGTCTCCCATACAGTCAAAACTAGGTTTTGAGTCTGATCAAGAAAAAGAAGTTTTCAAAGGCTCAATCAAGTCTCATATGCTTACAAACATGGTCAAGCATCCTCATATCAAGTTTCAAGACATTCAGCTCAAGATTGCACAGTCAAAACCCTAAATTGCACTACAGTCAACTGTAGGGGCAAAATGGTCATTTGGCAGTCAAAAGTTCAAATTTTTGGTCAACATATCATTTTGAAGCCACAAACATCATTTGATCAATGCTTGATCATGACTCTCAAAATTTGGCTCAGAAATCATCAAAGATGCAAAAGTTGCTATATTTGGACAGTTGAAAAAGTCAACTGAAATTGACCAGGGCATAACTTTCACATGGATTATCAGAAAAACTCCATCCAAAGCTCATTTTGAAGAGAAAGACATTTCCTACAACTCATCTTCATACTTCAAGTCCAAGAAATGCTCTCACAAAAAGTTATCAATTTCAACATTATAGGTCATTTTCAAAAGTCAACAAAAAGGGACTTTAAGTCAAAGACCATAACTTGAGATTGGTAAATCAAAATGACATGGGACCAAAGGCATTGGTTATAGGACTCAAAGACCTTTCCAAAATGTCCAAGAACATGTGAAAATCTTAAAAATTGAGCAAGTTATGCCTTGTAGAAGTTGGGAAATTTTTGTGAAATGGCAAAAGTCAATTATCCTTGAAACTCCAATTTTTGACAAAAGGGCCCACTTTCTTCCACTTGATTCATCCTTGTCATGCCACACACGTGTCCCATGTTTAAATTTCAAGATCAAACATTGATTTTTCTATTTTATTTAATTTTTGATAATTTAATTCATTTTAAATCTTTAAAAATTCAAATAAAATTCAAAAACCAATGGAATAGTGTCATTTGAATTTGGACAACTTCCATATATCATGGGCCAACTCAAAAACTCAGGCTAGGGTTAAATTGCACACTAAGTCTTGGTCTTGGCTTAAAAGAAGGAAAATTGGTTAATGGTGAAAACCCTAGGACTAGTTCTCTCATGAGCATAAATCAAGGCCAGCTAGCAAGCTAAGTCTCTTCCCTCATAAGTGCTAAGTCAAACCCTAACCACAGGAGACCATATGCTGCGCTCAAAAGCTTATTGCAACATTGAAAATTTCCCAAAAAAAAGACAAATCTGAAATCAAGGTTGGGGTAAGTTTTAAGCCTTAATTCTCTTTCTAAAGGCTTCCTCAGAGCTCCCTGAAGCAATTCCAACTCCAAACATCCATCCAAACGCAAAGAATCGGCAGCAAGGACCTCCCCTGTACAGAGAAACTTTTGAAATCCTATATCATAATTCATACATTCTTTTTCATTTTTATTTGTGAATTCTTGTTTAATGTGAAGTTTCCAAACTAACTGATGTGTTTAATTGAGTTTTCATAAGCCATATGCGATTCTACCATTTTCGAATATTAGGGTTACAGGTTTTTTAAAATTAGGGCTTTTGCAAAGAAGAAAAATCAAAGCTTCAGACCATGGCCATTGAGTTCAGTGCATTGAGACGGACGTAAACCACCATTCGCGAACAATTTATATACACCCAGCATCTAATCGCTATTTTCTTGTAGGTGGTATACAGCAACGCGTGCAAAACCGTTTCCATAGGCTTGTGTTTCAGAAAAAGTGAGGAAGATGATGTGTTGTCCCTCACTGATTCGTTGATTTTAAATTTCGCGCTTTTAATTACTAACGCGCTGATTCTTTCTTTTTGTTAATTGTGTATCATTAATATATCAATTAATCCAAACAGCTCAGCTGGCAGACACCTCTCTTGGCAATATCCAAGACCTGGGTTCGAACCCCAGGTCTCATGCTATTTCAATATTGTTTTTCATTTACAATTCCCATGCAGGCATGATCTTAAGACGCATCATACTCCTTCATCATCCCACCATCCACGCGTCCATCCCATTCAGATCAAAGGCGTAGGATCAAGGAACACAATAAACCCCAGTCAAAGCATCATACAGGATTCAAAAAGTCAATGGACTCAAGCTTAATGGGCCTGAAATGCTAAGGCCTGTACCTCCAATTTTGGGGCTACCCCCCCCCTGGTTTGCCATTCTTTTTATTTTTCTTGTGTTTCACTTAATTTATTATTTTATTTTCTTGATTGTTTAATTTAATTAATTATTGCCATAAAATATAACAACATCACAAAAAAATCAGAAAAAGGATAAAAAACATAAAAAATATTTATTTTATTTATTTTGTTGTAAATAATTAATATGTAAATTATTTAGTCTAATTAGGTTTTTTAACTTTAATTCTTTCTTCCATAAAAAAATCCAAAAATATAGCATTAGGTTAATGACTTTTTATTCCTTTTAACTTTCCTTGTTTTTTGCCATAATATTAGTAATTTTTATAATTTAACATGTAAATAAATTTAGTTTTAATTAGGTTTTAAATTTTAATTCTTTTAATAACAAAAATCCAAAAATATAGAATTTAGGTTTAATTGTTAATTTTGATTCTTTTTTTAATTTCCCTTTTTATAATAATAATTATTATTTATTTTCATAAATTAAATCTTGCATGTAAATTAACTTAGATTTTAATTAGGTCAAAAATTCAATATTTTCACAATAAACTTAAAAAACATTAGAATTAGGGTTTAGTATTTCATTTTAATTTTAATCGATTTTTCTTTTTCTTTTAAATCTAAAAAACACAAAATACCAAAAACATTTATTTTTTTAATTCCTTATTAAATTTAATCTTTTTGCAAGAAGGGTCCAACGCCCATTGTTGTTAATTATTTTGTTTCGCGTATTTTACTTTGTCGCTTATTATAATTATGTACATGTCCCAAAGCCTTGTAATAACTTTATTCCTCGCACTTTTATTTTATTGCTTCTTTACTTTCAGTCAAATCGGGTTCGGTTTATTTTGGCGATGTGGACCCGCGCCATTTGTAATAGTTTAGATTTATTTTCTCGCAAATATATAACTGTTAACAAAAAGCATGAAAGAATGTATGGCCCTAAAAATAAAATCAAACGTAGATCGCAACAAACATGACAAGATAAAATAATTGAAACATGACACACGAATCGCACACACCACCCCTAGGGTACGCCTCACTGTTGCCTTTCGAAAGGTGGTCGTCGAGTAGAGGACGTCTTAGTAAGTCCTCATGATCCGGGAACCTGGCATGAGGGTAGCTTCTAAGGTGTCTTTCCATTACTCCGGTGATCACCATGTCCCTACAAACTCGAATTGACCCGAACACCTCCAACGGTGGTGCTACCTACCTCTCAATGGTGGGATGGCACTACTTTAAAGGACATTTACACAGACGAATTCCTTAGGGTAGGTAGGTTCTCAAGGATACTTGCTCTAATCTCAAACAAATCAAAACATCTTTTCACCAACACATTTTCAAAAGCTTTCAAAAGCAAATTTTTCAAACACTCTGACGTACGAGTCGAACTGAAATTTTTCAAAGAAACTTTTAAAACCCACAATTGAAAAGCAAACAAATAATTTTGAAAACACATTGAGCAAGTACCTAAGAGCCCATGGATAACCATGGATAGAAAGGGTGCTAACACCTTCCCTTTCTATAACCTACCTCCCGAACCGAGAGCAATCTCTTTAAAGGAATTTTTCTGTGCTTTTGTCCTTTCCATTTGGAGAAAATAAAAGACGGTGGCGACTCTTGCTTCTGCGACATTTCGCGAACCAGCGTTAAACAGTCAGTTCCAGATCCACCGATCACAATATACAATTCATATACACTCCAAATAGGGATGTCATTCTGATACTCATTCAGTACATCTTTCAGATACAGTTCAGATAAGCTCCAAATAAGGATGTCATTCTGATACTCATTCAGTACATCTTTCAGATATGGTTCAGATATGCTCCAAATACGGATTCCATTATGATACTCATTCAGTACATCTTTCAGATACAGTTCAGATACACTCCAAATATGGATGTCATTCTGATACTCATTCAGTACATCTTTCAGATAAAGTTCAGATACGTTCCAAATTCGGATCTCATTTTGATACTCATTCAGTATATCTTTCAGATATAATTTAGATACGATCCAAATATGGATGTCATTCTGATACTCATTCAGTATATCTTTCGGATACAGTTCAGATACGCTCCAAATATGGATGTCATTCTGATACTCATTCAATACATCTTTCAGTTCATATACGATCATGATATAGATTCATTCTGATACTAATACTCAATACATCTCCAGATACAATCACAACATAGATTCATTCTGAAACTCCCCAACACATCTGCTAGATACAATCAGACACAAACTCATTCTAGTATACTTCTCATACAAAGTCAGATACAGAGACATCTTCTGGTTCATATAAAATCAACCATAAATTTATTCTGATACTTTTCCAGTTTGGAGTCAACATTTACTTTGGATGGCATATATAAGCCCATCTCTTACGACTCTCAGTCATCTTCTCAAAATGGCATCTATAAGCCCATTCCCGATATCATCAACCAACAATATTACTTCATGCACAGGCGAGTGCAAATTTCTGGGCACTCTAGTGTTCAATCATCTTTCACCTTCAGATTACGAATGGAAGATAGGCCAATCTAACTCTTCAAGTTTAAGAAGATTGAACAGGGGCAGCTGCTGTACCCCAAAATTTTCCGTCTCATTTTATTCAAGACATACTCATAGAGGTCCCTAAATGCTCAAGGTTGACTAAGAATTGACCAGACAAATTCTCCTCCTAAACAATGGACTACCAACTAAGGTTTCACTTTTCACAAAGAAGCTTGGGTTTCAAAGGTCTTAAGTGATTTCCATGGTTCATAATATGTCATCAAGAATGCTCATGCCAAGTTTCACTCCTTGCATCACAAGTTTGCTCAGTCAATGGCTCAAATGTAAAATCAACTATATTGTTAAAAAGTCAACTATGGTCAACATACAGTCAAACTTCAAGATTTTTGGTCAACATCAACATTTTGAAGTGATATCCATCATTTGATCAAGGGTTGATCATGATTTCTCAAGGAATGCTCTCAAATCATCAAGAATTCAAAAGTGCAAAATTAAGGTTTCCTAGGAAAAGTCAACTGAACTTTGACCAAGCATAACTTTCACATGCTTCATCCATTTTGCCCCAACCAAAGCTCATTGTGAATAAAATTAAATTCCCTACAAATTTTATTTTTTCCTCAAGTTTAAAAAATGTATCATTGAAAGATATGAGCCAATATATTACAGGTCTTTTTGAAAGTCAACAAAAAGGCATTTTTTGTCAAGGCAAGTTACATCAAGATGATTTCTCCAAATGCGAAAATGATAAACATAGATATTATAGGGGACATCTGAAGCTTTCTAAAAAGTCCACGATCATCTCCAAATATATAAAAATTGAGCAAGTTATGACTAGTACAAATTGGTGAAAATGCATAAAAAGTCAACTTTGAGCCAAAATGCATTTTTAAGTTCATAGACCTATTTTGTGGGATTCAAATATGTTTATGACTTACTCAAGGACCCCTAAATTCACTCTCACCTTGCTTTTAGTTTTTTCTCTATTTTATTCATATTTATTTTGTTTTTATTCAAATAAACACAAAATAAATTGCATAAAATAATAAATAAAAAGTATGGACACATGAGATGATGATTTGGGTTGATATTGGGCCTTAGAATTCGTGCAAGGCATGAGGAAAAAGACCAGGTTCATTGCATCTCAAGAAGGGCTAGTTTTTCACAATTTTGGAAGTATTTTAATATGTTTGATATTGCTTTGAAAGGGGGCCATTATGTGTGGATTCTTGCCATGTTTACTCACCATTCCATCCCTCTATAAATACAAAACAAAAGCATAAGCAATAGACACAAAAATTTTCACCAAAGATCTCTAAAACAAATTCAAAGAAATTCGAAGAAATTGTGAAAACCATATCTCGTATCTCCAGCGGTTTTCAAACCGATCCAAACCTTTCATTGTCCTCCTGAAGGCCAGGAGTCAGAATCAATCATTATCCTTTGCAAATCAACCCCACAAAACACCCTCGCATTGATTCTGGTTGGTAAGTTGGTAAGTTTCGTGTTCTCAAGATTTTCACACTTTAAATCCATGTAAATATGTTTGTTTCATTTATATGCATTTTCTGTAATGTTCTAACGTTTTACATGTAAGCGTGGAGGCATAAATAACAATCATGACCATGGTGCACCCCAAGGCGCGTTCACACTGGATCAGAACAAAGCTCCTAGGCTCATCCGTTTTGGGCCCATCGTTCTCCTTCCTTACACCCCTTCCACTTACTTGTTCTCAGCAGACTTATTTTCATTTCTTTTCCGTGTTTTAATTAACTACTTTTTTTAATCAATCTTATTTTAATAAAAAATAAAAAAAACATTAAAATTAGGTTTTTATTAATTAAATTAATTTTAATTAATTACTTTAATCACTTTTTTTAATTAATTAACTAATTAGAATTAGGGTTTTATAATTAATTTATTTTCATAAATCAAATTAAAATTATTATTAACACAAAATTATTTTTTCTCATAAAAAGACCAAAAATATTTTTTCTTGCTTAGAATTTTAGTTTTTATTTCATTTTGTCCTTTAATTTCTTTTTTTAATTATTCCTTTGCTATTTAAATTCCAGAAAACAAATGTATAGGTTGCACGGGTAATTTTGTAATAGTTGTAGTTTACATGTCCTCACATTTTTTCTATTATGTAACTGCTTATGGGATATAATAGTTGTAGGCCTTTACTTTCTCGCTTTTTATTTTCCGCACTTATATTTATATTTATATATATATATATATATATATATATATATATATATATATATATATATATATATATATATATATATATATATATATATATATATATATATATATATATATATATATATATATATATATATATATATATATATATATATATATATATATATATATATATATATATATATATATATATATATATATAACTGTGTAGTAACTAAGACGTGTATGGCAAGATCTAAAAACAAAATGTTAGAAAACCTTAACATCAAAGATAAACAATAACTGAAACACAACACACCCCTGCATGGGCACCTCTAGGATACTCCCACTTCGGTTGCCTTCAAAATAAAACAGTCACAACTCTCGAAGTTGAGGGATTTTAGTGGCAACCCTTTGGTTCAAAGATCATAAAATGACCCTTTCGATGTTGCCTCGGTACATGATCTTAAAACCTTAGGTGTGTTACTAAAGTATCGTGCCAAGTTGCCTTTGTGACTGTACGATGACCCTCAATTTTCCCTCAAACATCCAACGGTGGGGCTACCTACTCACTAATGGTAGGATAGCAATGCCTAAAGAAAAAGAGGAAAAGAGAAAACCTTTTTGAGTAGGTAGATAGTTCTTAGATGCTTGCTCAAAACAAAACATTTTTCACACCTACACTCATTTCCAAAAATATTTTCAAAAACACTTTGTATACGTTCTCAACAATACGAGAAATATTACAAAGTTCGCCGCACTAAGGCGTCTTTTCAAAATACTTTTTTTCAAACATACAAACATAAGGTATTTTCGAATGAGCTAGCATCTAAGAGCCCGTAGATAACTACGGATAGAAAGGTGGCGGCTCTTACTTACGGCAACATTTGAGAATACAAATGCAAAACTAGTATAATAGTCGGTTCTGCCACCGTATTATAGAACTGGCGACTCTGCCGGGGAGTTATAAAAAGTGGGGTTACCTTAGAGTTAGATCATTTTTAATTGCTTTCCTTGCTTTCTTTGTCTGCTTTATTTTTAAAAGGGTTCGGGGGTTATTGTTAAAGATCCTATACCCGGATCTGGGGCACCTTTTTAGGTAAGTAGCAATAAATCATGGAGGTTGTACGGTGTAGACCGATATGGACGAAGTGATGGCTTTTTGTGTAAGTGTATGTTTGAAAATGCTTTTTGTGTAAGTGTATGTTTGAAAATGCTTTTTGTGTACGTGTATGTTTGAAAATATTTTGAAAAGATGCCTTAGTGCGGTGAACTTTGTAATGATTCTCGTATCGTTGAGAACACATACAAAGTGTTTTGTCTGTGAAAATATTTAGAAAAGAGAGTGTGTGAGAATGTTTTGGTTTTGTGAGCAAGCAATTATAAGCTATCTGCCTACTCAAAAGATCTTTGTTCTTTTCCTCTTTTCCTTTAGACAATGCTATCCTACTATTAGTTAGTAGGTATCCCTATCATTGGATGTTTGAGGTACAAGCGCAGGTCATCACACATTCACGAAGGAAACTCGTAGGACACTTTAGCAATTACCCTAAAGTACTAAGATCATTTACCGAGGCAGCATCGAATGGTCATCGAGGGACTATGATCTTTTTACCAAAGGGTCTTTTCTAAAACATCCCACGTTCGACAAACATGACTATTTGTTTTCCGAAGGCAACAAGTGGGGGTACCTTAGAGGTGCGTGTGTGCAAAGTGTTTTGTTTTCAGTTAATCTTGTATTAGGGTTTTCTAATGCTTTGTTTTAGATATTGTCATGCACGCCTATTTAATCTAGCAGTTAGATATATACAAGTGTGGAAAGTAAAAATGCGGAAAATAATCTACGCTATTACATTACTTCGGGGATGGGGGAGTACAAACCAAAAAATTGGGGGATAAAAATGTAAAAGGGTCCTAATTAGATATTACAAACTTTGGACAGTTACAATATTGAAAGAATTTGAAAAAATAAATAAACACGCAAAGATTAAAGAGGGAAAGGATATCTAAGAAAACCCTAAAAAATTCTAAGTATAAGAAAAATATTTTTGTTGTGTTTATTTAGAAAAATGATTTAATTATGAAACCTAATTTTATTAAAAACAAAGTGATAAAATTAATTAATTTTATTTGTGAAAATTAATTAATAAAAAAAACCTAAATCTAATCTCTTTTTATTTTATTTTATTTAATTATTATTTTTTTTTCTGATTTTTTTTTAAATAAATTAAAACAAAAAATTAAAATTACAAATGGGCCAGATTTAAAGTAAATAGGGGGGTGCGTTTCAAAAAAAAATCCCCAGGCCCATTAGCAAGAGGGCCCAGGCGCTTGGAGATCTGGTGAAGGCAACTCCTTAGGGTGCACCATGGTCATTATTGCTTTGAAGCGTTGGATCTAGAGTTTTTGAGATTGGATGGCCCAGATGTGGGTTGCATCACGCGCGCGCTGGCCTGGTATGCACTAGATCTGTAAAAAATAGGTTAGAAAAATGAAAATTGCTCCTTGTCGGGGTCGAACCCTGGACCTGGCAGGGGTGTGTCTTAAGAGCGTGCATCCTACCACTGGGCTGTGTTGTTCATTCGTTACATTAATCAAAACAAAACAATATAATTCAAAATAAGTGCTAATGACATGTAAGCAAAACGCGCGCTCCCAGGTGGACCCCCTGAATTTGAATGAGCCAATGGTGTTATTCCATTCTGCCACATGAGCTCTTAGACGAGTCAGACCACCCCTCACGGTGGTCAACTCCTTCTTCTCCGGCGAGTGAATTTTCTATCTGCAAAAATCTGATAAATTAATGGGAATAAAGGTCATAACCCCCCTAATTCGGGGCCTGCGAGTTCAGTGGTAACCTCTGTTTGGCCTGAGAGCTTCTATAAACAACAAATCAAAGTTTCATTGTAACTATGCCCTAGCGATGGCATCTTGTTGTTCCTGCGTTAGACCTCACAAATAATGGTTCAAAAACATTCTAAACATTAATACGAACAAATATATATATATATATATATATATACATGAAGTTCATTGAAATCACGTGATTAATTGGTTTGAAATTCAAGAATATAAGCAAACCATTGTAAGTTAGTAGGTACGTCCTCGGGTGTTTTGATCTTGAATAAGCATCTGGATCGCCTCCTGAGAACTCCAGGAACGTGTTTGAATGCTTGAAACCGATTGATTATGGCTGCAAGTTGGGTTTTCGAATTACCCTAACTCTGAGAAATTTTGAGAATTTTGTAGTGTATTCTTGCTGCAGCTATGCGTGTCTTTTGTACCTGGCTTCATTTGCATTATATAGAGGAAGAAAGAGCTGATATACATGGCAAGGAATCAAAGTCATGAAGCTATGATAAAGCAAGGATCAAACAACTTTAAAACTTGCCAAACTTGCAATATTTCTTCCCTTCTTGAGCTTGCACGAGTTTGGCATGTTGCTGACTTGTATTTGGGCCTTGTTGCTGACCAAAAGCTAGGCCCACGTGCATTAGCCCATAATTTTATAATTTTATTCAATTTATTTTGAATTTATTTAAATAAAAACAAAATAAAATATAAATGAAATAATAAGAAGGTATAGGGAAAATTATAATTGAATTTAGGAGTCTCTTTTAAAGTCATGAGCATGTATGAAGCTTAAAAAGTGAGGCCATAAGTTATAAATTTCAAATTTTCCCATTTTGTATTTCACGAATTTCCTCAAAATTTCCCAAATTGTGAAACTCATAACTTGTTCAATTTTCATATTTTGAAGATGATCTTGGACTTTTTAAAAAGCTCAATATGTCCTCTACACTTTCTCTTTTAATACTTTTTGCATTTGGAGACATTATATTGATGTAAGTTTCCTTGACAAAAAGTGTCCTTTTGTTGACTTTTGAAAATAACCTATAATGTATTAGCTCATATCTTTCAAATGAAGCATTTTTTGGACTTGAGCATACATAAAAAGTTGTAGAGAATTTAATTTTCTTCAAATTGAGCTTTGGTTAGGGAAAAGTTGATGAAGCATGTAAAAGTTATGCTTGGTCAAAGTTCAGTTGACTTCTCCTAAGGAAACCCTAATTTGACAATTCTTGACTTTTGATGATTTGAGAGATTTCCTTGGGGAATAATGATCAACCCTTGATCAAATGATGAATATCACTTAAGAATGTTGATATTGACCAAAAATATTTGAAGTTTTACTGCATATTGACCACAATTGACTTTTTACCCAATGCAGTTGATTTTCCATCATCTGAGCCATTGACTGAGCAAACTTGTGATGCAAGACTTGAAACTTGGCATGAAACTTGTTGAGGACCTATGATGAACCATGGAAATCATTTTAGACCTTTTCAAACCAAATTTCCTTTAGAAACTCAAAACCCTAGTTGTAGACCTTTGGCTTAGGAGGAGGTTTGACTGGTCAACCCTTGAGTGTCTTGAGCATTTTGAGAAGTTTGGAAGAATGTCTTGAAGAAAATGGGAGGGCAAATTTTGGGTACAACAACTCCCATCAGAATTTTCTTTGGTATTGAAAACCCATTTGCATCAAAATGTTTGTCAATTTGGAGGTAGAGTTGTGAGTTTCCACATGCAATTTTGCATCAGAGAATTATATCCAGCTTGCATAGCTTCAAACCACTGATTTTGTGACAAATCTTGTTTGACTAATATAGGTTCAGTGTATGTGAGGAAGATTTTTGGTTTAAAGTGTCAATTTTTTCCACGGGTGAGAATTGGATGATCATTGTGCACAAGAGGTGCTTGTGTGGCTCGATTATGATAACATGGGAAAAATGAGTTTGTGGATTCGGAAGTGGGTCCATAATAATTCATCAGTGGTATGCGCCAAGGCCCTGCATTCGGCTTATATGCTTAAGCATGCTATAAGAACTTGTTCCTTCATGCATGAAGAAACTAAATTTGGTCCAAAGAATACACTTGAGCAAGACGTTGAGCGCATTCATCAGGGTCGCTTGCCTAGTCTGAATTGTTGTAGGCTCGTAGGGAGAGTTTTGGTGGATGCATGGCCGGTGTAAGTTATACATCGTGTGTTGTCGTACCACTTAAGTAACATATAATTTATTTAACTTCATCCCAATGGGAGTCCATTAGTAAGGACATGCGATAATATAATTTGTTAACTGAGAACACTATGTTAGAACGAGTGAGAGTAAAGTATTGCAAGGCCCCAACTGTAGAACGATACATGAGCGGGTATGTCATGACATTAGTGCCATGTTTGCTTAGCTTGCATTGACTAAACATGGGAATAGACACACCTTTTTCTTCAACCATATACACTTTGGACAATAGGTCATGAATGTACTTGGTTTGTATAAGAAGAATAGTTCATTTCCCCAATGATGAACTTCAATGCCAAGAAAATATTGAGTGACACTAAGTTTCTTTAGTGCAAAATTTGTGTGAAGTTTGTTAATAAGCTCATGGATGAGTTTAGGAGAGGAACCTGTCACGAGGATATCGTTTACATAGACAAATTCATATATTGTGATATTATGATGATTGTAAATGAATAGATAATGATCACACTTACTTGAGTTAAATCCAAAATTAACCAATGTGTGATGCATTTTTCATACCATGCACGTGGCACTTGTTTGAGGCCATAGATGGCTTCGTTGAGCTTGCAAACGAACTCTGAATTTAAATCTTCAAAGCCAAGGGTTAATTGCATATAGGTCTCCTCTTGCAAATCTCTATTGAGGAATGCACTGTTGATGTCAACTTGTTGGACTTCCCATTTGTAGGCAAGAGCTAGTGTCAGAATTACTCGAATTGTCGTTGGATTCACCACATGTGAAAATGTTTCATCGAAGTCAAAGTTATGTTGTTGATGAAATACTTTAGCCACTAGTCATGCTTTATACTTGTTTACGCTCTCATTAGGATTTTCTTTGGTCTTGAAAACCCATTTGCATCCAAATGTTTGTCAATTTAAAGGTATAGTTATGAGTTTCCACGTGCCATTTTGTAGCATAGAAATATATTCATCTTACGTAGCTTTAAACTATTGAGGTTGTGACAAAGCTTATTTGGCTGATCTAGGTTCAATGTGTGTGAGAAATATTTTTGGATTAAAGTGTCCATTTTTGCCACGAGTGAGTATTGGATGATCATTGTGCATAAGAGGTGCTCGTGTGGCTCAACTATGATAATATAGGGACAATGAGCTTGTGGATTCAGAGAGATAGTATAAGGATATGTGTGGCAGGTGTGTGAGGTCATTGGGAGAAATGAGACTAGATAACTGAGTGATATCAGTGTCAGGTTGTTGGTGATACATGAGTGAAAACATATTTGTTTTAGACATGTGAGTTGAGGTACTTGGTGAGAAAGGTAGTGTGTTTAAACTGTGTAGCTTGCTCAGGTGGAAACACTTGATGGTAGTTACTTGAGGAGGAGTGTTGTTGTGGTAAAGCACCAAGCAAAGACTACGCCATATAAGGGAATAGAAAACACTTTTTTTTGCCATACACAACACTTTAAAGCGCTTCCTATTCCTGCACTACTGTAAGTAAATACATCGTTTTTTGACAATGAAAAAGCGCTTCTTAATGTAGCCTTTAGGCAGCGCTTTATTCCATAAGAGTTCTCTAAAGGCCCCTATAGGCATCACTTTTTACATCAGAAACGCTTTCTAATGCACCCCTTTAGACATCACTTTCACTTTAGACAACGCTTTTAAAAGTGTTGTGTAATGTATATATAGTTCACTTTTTTTTATTTTTTAGGCAGCGCTTTCTTTAAAAGCGCTCTCTAAAGTCCCTTTTAAGAAGTGCTTTTTACTTTAGAAGCGCTTTCTAATGCATATCTTTAGGCAACACTTTCTTTAAAAGCGCTTTCTATTCCCCACTATAGGCAACACTTTTTTGTTTAAAGCGCTGTCTAATGCTCACAAATTTTTTTAATTTATACAGCTTATATTTTAAGCGCTCTCTACAAATAATCATTTAAAATAAGTGCTATCTTTCAAATTTTCACTATATTTCATAAATTTCCAGCTTCAATCCAATAAATATGCACCAAATTTGCATATTTATATATACAACTTTAATCCAATAATTTATATGTACATAAATTTGATACAACTTGAATATATATATATATATATATATATATATATATATATATATATATATATATATATATATATATATATATATATATATATATATATATATATATATATATATATATATATATATATATATATATATGCAAATGTACATATTACTATCTTCTAGAGCTGCTATATTCTCTACTATCTTCTCTACAAAACAACAATAATGAAGAATCCTAAATGAACTTGTTATCTCTATATCTTCTACATATGCACCTACCTGAAATAAAACCAACAAAGGAATATCAAAGCCAAGCTATATAACACTTAAATCTTATAACTATTATAATTTAACACAAACCAATATAACAAAAACAAATCAAGAATCCGTTATAACCCACCATTAAAAATTCTCAAATTCAAACCATGATATAAAATAAAATTTATTTGAATTTAACTCCAATACCATCATAACTAACCTTCCACATAGTATCTCATCAAAACTCAAACATATATATACTCAAAATTCTCATCAATGAAAGTGTCACAATACCTTATAAAATTCTCATCTCAATAATATATTAACATCAATCCTCCTTAATTTCGTCCAATTAATCTTTCTAGTAAGTACATGGTTTGAATTCATCAAAGTACTACATAATATAACATAATATAATTTAGTTAAAACTAATTAATTAGATGAAATGTGTTAAATATTAAAATAAATCATAAGTTAGAAACCCATACCATGGTTGGAATCTCTATTTGATTCAAAAGAATAATTTTTTTCATAAACCTCAACATGAAATACCCGCAATCTATACCATTACACTGACGAGGACACTACACATAGAAAAAAATACGAATATATATATATATATATATATATATATATATATATATATATATATATATATATATATATATATATATATATATATATATATATAGTTTAACTTGTTTAATCGAGTAACATCACTAATATAATCAAAATTTTGAAAATATATCTGCACTTTGATCCATGTAATGTTGTTTTCTTTACTATTTGGTACTTAAGTATCTCTTTGTGATCGAAAAATTTGTATAACTCTAACAAAATATAAACGAATATTTAGAATAATCTCACACAAATAAATAAATAAATAAATAAATATATAAACGAATATTTAGAACAGTCTAACTTATGTATCAACCATCTTCTTCATATCTGGGTATTTTGTCAAATCACCTTCTAACGAATCCAGATAATATACAATTTCTCTTATAAGATTAATCGCAACCAACAACCAGTGTCCACTGCAAGATTAACAAAGGTTAGATGAGAACTTTCTACACAACGTCAAAACGCGAAAATTTATAATAGATGAAGTTAGAATAAAAATCTAACCCATTTCTAGTATTAAATGGTAAAAACAACTTTTTTGTATCTTTGTTGGCCATAAATGCACAGATAAAGTACTTTTTGACTTAATCAGATCTTTGATCGATTAATCATGAGTTAATATTGTTGGGAGATAAGAAACAAAATCTTTGTTCCAATTGATGCAGGCGCATCAAGTTGTCATACATGTACCTTAAATAAAAACAACATTAACATTAGTACTATTCATTGAAATGAATAAATAAATTGTTTAATTAATTAAATAAAGTTGATCGGAGTATACCCCGACGTATGTATCGATAACAACGAGGCTAATTCTGAATGTCCAAAAAATTGATCCATATCCTTTTTACTAATTATTTTGTAATAGGAAAAACCAAAATTACCTTCCTCCATAGGTATATTACGAGTACCTCCGTTAGCTAAATCTGATATTCCTATTAATGTATGAAGGAACGACCTATATCGAGAAGTAGGCTTTTTTTTTAACCGCGGTCTTTGTAACATCTTTTTTTCTGTGGACATGTTGCTAATTCTAGGCTTCTTACTCCTACTGACTTGTTGCATTTCTTTAGCATGAATCTAAAAAACAAATGCATATAAGTTAGGTGAAGTATAAGATCATGAATTAACATTTTCTATATATATATATATATATATATCAACGTATCTCTTTTTTGATGCAATTGACTCGGTTTTCCGTGTAATCCCCTTATATTTTTATTTGGATTTTATAGGAGTCTAACATTACTATGAAAAAAATGTACGTTAAATGGTCGTAAAAAATTTTAATACTCAAAGGTTCATAATGGTTTCCAACATACCTCATCATCTATGCAAATGAGGTTTGACGACCATGCAACATATGATCCTATTACACCTCCCACCAATGTTACATCTGAAATATCGTCAGGTAAAGGTAATGGCGCATTCAATTGCGTCAACTCAACCCCCATAACAACAACCCAATCAAGGACATTTCATTCGACTAGGGTCCTCGGTGTGTTCAATAGCAAACCTAACGAATTCGGATACACCATTCTCGTACGCTTTTGACAATCATTCGATAGACATCCATTTTTTAACCATGGTTTTACTACTAATTAAGGTAAACAAAATACTATAACTATTCACGTAACTATAGAAAAAGAACAACTAATTACCTTTAGAAAATCCAACGACTTCTGTAACCATACAATGTAAGATTATTGGAAACAATAAGAATTTCACTCTTCACAAGAGAAATCACCAGCGACGATGAAACTGGGCAGAAACTATACATACAAACGAGAAAATAATAAATCTCATGTGAAATATGATATCTAATTGAGAAAACAGAAACTGATTACAGATGAGCTCTAGTGATAACTATGTACATATCATAAATTGACATGATAGGAGAGAATCATGGCTTGGTAATCATACATTATACTAATACCAAATACAAGGAACCTAGGTTGCTAAACAATCAATATACACATGCTCAATCAAAATCATGCAAACCAAAAAGAATAAAAATCACTAAGCATTTATCTCATTTTCATAAACAACTAACTATTCTTGGTTTCTTAAAGCAGCGATGCTATATACCAGGAATAGTTTGTTCACGAACTTCACAAATGTTCCTTTCCTAGCAAATATTATAAGAATGAAATGGCTAGTATTAATTTATAACCATCAATACAAAAAACAATTATAATGTAGATATATTTTTCATTTTAATGATTAAAAAAAACTCACTCTCACCTTCACTACTTAAGCAAATGAAAATATTCCATGCTATTTATAATTTTTTAGTTATGGTTTGTGATCTTTACATTATTGGTGACATAGGGTATAATATTTAAATACCTAATTTGTTTTTGTAAAATGAGACATATTGTTGACATAACTAAATATCAAGGAAGGTTGCTTCAAGATTCCGAAGGAAATGGAACACAAGGAAGGGCTGCATGTTCTCTTGCCGTGCCTCGCGAACTATTAGATGTTGTTACCGTTGGTAAAATAACAACTCTTCAAACTACTAACACCACCACAAACTCTAATATTAGAACCTGTTGATACAATCTCAATCCTAATTTCCTTCATCTTCTTTACACTTCTAACCTCCAACATCACAACTAACTACCAACTTAAACAAACCTCTAAACTAATAGTGGACACAATAATCTAGTTTGGACTATTATTCACAAGACAATAACTCATAAGATTAACCAAACACCAACACACAAGTCAGAATATCTCAATGTCAACACTGTCATCAAAATCTAATTATTTCTATGAGGCATTTAATAGAACAGTTAACATTCATATTAAATATAAGAAAAAAATATCAATTCTGGCATGCTTAAGCTTTAAAGAAATATTTGTGCTTTTCTTTGAAACGGTGATTCCAGACTTTTGATGAGAGACAGAGAGATATAAAGTGAAAGATGTAGAATTCTCTTCTTCTTCCGATGACGATGTAAGAAATTCTCTTTTGTGTTCTTCGCTTTTGTGTTCTTCGATTTTTCAGTAACGATGTAAGAGATTCATGTGTGCGATGAATGGGAAGTAGCGATTTCAGAAGAAGAAGAACGAGTTCAATTTCAGAAAAAGATGAACGAGTTCGGTTTTGTAGAAGTAGAGCTTGCAGAGATGAACGAGTTATCGTTTGGAGATTTAGGGACTTTAAGGAAATATTATTTATTTTAGAAATAAATTAATATTTCCTTTAGCTAAGGCTTTGTCTAAAGCGCTGCGTTTTGTAATGTCTTAGCTAGTGCTTTCTAAATTATTTGTCCTTTAGCAACGCTTTCATAAAATTTAGCACTAAAAGACCTTTAGCCAGCACTTTGTCTAAAGTGCTGCCTTATGTAAGCCTTTAGCAGCGCTTTATCTCAAGTTTTAAAAAAATTTAAAACTTAAAAAAGCGCTTATGGAAAAAAGTGCTGCCTATAATGTGCTATCTAAAAGACCTATAGCAACTTTTTTAAAAAGCGCTTTCTAAAGTAACCCTTTAGAAGCGTTTTTTCTCAAATTTTAAATTTTTTTTACTTATAGCAGCACTTTGGGAAAAAAGTGTTGTCTAAAACCAATTTTGGCATAGTGAAAAGTAATTATTTTTGTTTTTATCATCTCCACAAGGATTAGTGCGATGGAAATAATTTCGTTCAATAGTCTCCACATTTCTGAACTTGGTTTTAAATGGCTTAAAAGTGTAAAATGCGGAAAGTAAAATGTATGAACAAGTAAAGAATGCAATCTTTAAAAGGAGAGAACTCATTGGGATTGGATTTCATCTATCCATCAAATACTTAAATCTATCAATCAGTTGTACGTAGCCTAAAACACTCGTCAATACCATCACGTATCCCTCATATCAATGTTCATGTCTAAAGCACATACGTGAGTTCTACCATATTGTCTCATCGATGATGTCTCACGCAAATAAATAACACAGAGCATTAAGAACTGATACCCACTGTGAATATTAGATCTAAATTCATTTCTAGAGATTATAACCTAATAGGTGTTCATCCTAAATCCATATCTGAAGAGTATATGTTTAGAGCAACTCAAATCCAAACATAAATCAAGTAAACAAGGATGACATCAATATAGATTTGTAAAATAGATATTATACAATGTCATGATCAATACATATACATAAATCAAAGTAAACTTACATACAAACCTCAACAATAGAGAATACAAAGAGAATAGGGAAGATGAACCAGCAACTCTCACAGTGTCAAGATGGTTGTTGCAAATCCAACTCTAGATCATCAAGATGCAGCCTCTAATGTTGTTTTCTAAGTCTCTAATCTCAAAGAATGGGTCTGACAGAGTTGGGAATAAAAAGCCCCAAAAAACCATCCCTAAAAATCTGAATGAATTCTATTTATACACATGAAAAATCACATACCACATGTAGCCCAAACAAAGCCCGCTAAGCGCGCTACCACTTATTGCACCAAATTGGCTTATGCTGCAGACCGTGCTTAGCCCAAAATAGTGCACTAAGTGTGCTACCTTCTGTCCAGAAAAGTCCAAGCACGCTTAGCCCAACCCAGAACTCTTTATTTCCATCCAAAAATTGCATCTTGAAGCTTTATTTTCCCTATGATGCTCGATTCTTCAACCATGCAAAGAATCCTACAAAATAAGATAAAAAATTATTAATCTATATAATATTTACATGATAAAACTATAAAAGATATTATTTACACTAAATTTTATGTTTTGACAAAGAAATCAAAATAAAAAATCTAATAAGTACCACAAAATAATAATAATAATAATAATAATACCTATAATTTGGCACTTATCAAGGAGGCTAGTCTATTTGACATGTGTGTTTATTGGTCAGGAGATGAGGTTGAGTGGTGTAGTGTTACATTATTTATGTTTATTGCAGGGGCCTCATGTGTGACTTGGGGACGTAAGATACTAATAAGGTTTAGAAGTTTTATGAAGTGGTGTCTAAGAGATTGTCAATGGATAAGTTAGTATCACTTTGGAATCAAGTGGCTAAGCGATTTTTAGTGGCTAAGTGAGTGTCACTTTGGAATAAAGTTTTGAAAGGAAAGTCATTTTCATTGAACACCACATATTGAAGATAAAGATTCTTCCCTCCATACTCATACACTTGTTTCCCTTATTAGTTAGAGACACCCCTAAATATACATATCTTAAACTTCTTAATTCCAATTTGTGCTTGTTATAATGTTTCAAGTGAGAAATCATGCACTCCCAAGTATTTTCAATGAGTGGTGATGTACCCCAAAATTTTCTCTCTCATTTTATCAACATTTCTCACCACAAGACTCTTGGAACTCAAGACCAAGCTAGGGTTTATTCTGCTCAAGACATCTCATTGCACTGTTGACCTGAAATTAGGGTTTGAGTTTGCACAGGGATATTTTGACCTACAATACCCAAATTGAATTTCATACTTCATGTTGGACTCATAAGTTTGTCCATACCAAGTTTCAAGCCTTGAATCAAAATTTTGCCAAGTCAATTGGACAGTTGACCTAGAAATCAACTGTATTGGAGAAAAAGTCAATTGTGGACAATTTACAGTCAAACCTCATGAATTTTGACCCACATCAACATTATGAACTCATATGAACCATTTTATCAAGTTTGGACAACAATTCCACAAGAAATTTGATCAGATCACCAAAAGGGCAAAATGGTCATTTTTAGGGTTTTGACTGTACAAAGGCAATCTTTGACTGTGTAACCTAGCCAATGGCAAATTAAGCTCAACCATGGACTCAAGGACTCAATGGCATCATCTTGACCTATTCAACAAGTTCAAAAGAAATCAAATGCATAGGATTGATAGATGAATTTTTCAGTCAACTGATCAAAATTTGATTGTATACTGAAAAGTCAAACTTTGACTTTTTGGTCAAAATCAAGTGCCAAGGGTCATTTTTCATTAAGATGTGTCAAATTATGAAACTTGGTCATCAAGAAACCCAAAATTGCAAATTAGGGTTTGGAATTAAAATTTTTTATAATTTAGAAATTTTCTAAGTTATGAAATTTTCTTAATTTATCCTAACTTTGTCCCATATTTTCACCAAGATGCAAATGGATTCAAACAAAACTTACAACATGAAAGTTGTAGTCCTCCACAAAGTCTACAACTTTGAGTCACAAAGTTTTCTCAAAAGAAGCTTGGATCTCAAGTTATGATTTTTGGAACAAGGGTCCCTAAAACTTTTAACTTAGAGAAATTTTGCCCTAGTTTAGGCAGGATTTTGACCCATCTTCTTGGCCATTTTTCACATAGTTTCACTTGGAGTCCCAAGTTGCATTTCAAAGATGGATTATAGTACTTGTTGCAAGCTTTCCAAATTGTCTAAGAAATCCTCAAACACATTTGTGGTTAGGGAGAATTGAATGCTTGAAGTTGGCAAAAACTCATTTTGTAACCATGGCCAATTCATGTTCATACAAGTTGCAAAATCTGACCAAACTAGCTTTGTACTTGATTACAGGTCTCTAAACCAATTTACACTAAAAAATTGAATGCAAATACATTGGTTAGAGGCATTGTTCTGATCAAGGGAGCATTATACAATGAATAATTCCATTTTGGGCATAAAGATAACACTTTCATTTTCATAAAGCATAACTTTTGCAAAGTTGTTTCTCTTGAGCCTTGGACCTCTTTCTTTGCAGAAAACAAGTTCCACAAACTTAGGAAAAGGTACAAGAAACTTGTGCATGCTTGGAGATAGCCTGTACAGGCCTATCTCATTTCACGTCACACTTTTCTTTCAAAACTAGTCAACTTGCCAAAAGGACATAACTTGCATATCTGATATAATCAACTTAAGCCAACATTTCAAACCAGCTTTTGCACATCTCTTGGAGCCAGAAATACGATCCATTCATCCCTCAAACACCCTTGTACACAAAAACCACATTTTCTTGCAAAACAGAGCAGGCCCTGCAGAATCACTTCCATCTTCACATTGCCTCGTGCGTTTTGCCCCAAACTTGTTCCAATACCTCCCATTCAACTCACTCAAGCTATCCCAAACCTCCATTGCCAATTGTAACTCCATTTACAGTGTTCACCATTTTCATTTCAAGCTTATGCAGGTTGACTTCTAGAGGTTGATTCAGGGATATTCAAGGCAAACTAAGCATTGGGAAAGGTCCAGGGAACATCAAGTAAGCTCAAAAGAACCTCAGGTCTCACTAAAAGTTGTTGCATTGTCCAACTCGAATCCAACTGAAACAGGTTTTTCATCAACTTCTATCTCTCTATTTAGGAACATTTAGCCTTAGGTTTATGAATGAAATACGTAGTACTCATTGCCCTGAAACCATACATATGCTCAGTTTTCATTTATATTAAGTGTGCTAGGAGAATTTCATCCATGGACATGCTGAAAAATTAGGTTAGATTTTAGGGCCAGATAAATTCTCTCTGGTCTTTGAGAGTTAGATTTAATGCTTTATATGGTTAGATTCGTATTTAAATTCTCTACAAGTTTCATGTTTTGAGTTTTGGCAAAAGATCACGTTTCTAAGATGTTCAAGCTTGTATAACAGGCACGCGTTTTCAAAAGTCTGGAGGAAGAAGATGAAGCTGATGGGTTGGGCTTGGCTTTCTTGCTTCTAACACCCTCCTTTTGCTTTTCACACCCCCTGGCCCAACTTCTTGTATTTTTATTATTTTTGCATTTTAATTTCATTTCTGACTTTATTATTTTATTTCCAAACATAAAAAATGCTTAAAAAATATTTTCATAATTTTTTACATTTATTTGGTATTTATTTTTACTTTTTCCAATATAAAAAACATTTTAATACCTTTTTATTATTTGTTTAAATCTAAAATAATATAAATAATACTTTTACTTTTATTTTTTTATTTTTATTCATACTGAAAATATTTTCTTGAATATATTTTATTTTTGTAAATATTTTATTTTTATTTTATACATATTTAATATATTTATATATATATATATATATATATATATATATATATATATATATATATATATATATATATATATATATATATATATATATATATATATATATATATATATATATATATATATATATATATATACTTTTATTTTATTAAATAATTGAAATAAAAATATAAAAAAATTTCCTTTTTATTTTTTATACTAAAAAATACCTTTTTTCAATATATTTTTATTTTTGTACCTATTAACATATTTTTGTATATAAATAATATATAATATTATTTTCTTAAAAGAATTAGGGTTTACCCTAAAATAAATAAAATTAACCCCTTTTTTATTTATTTATTTCTTTATATTTCTTTACATTGAAAATATTTTTTACATACATAAAAACTTCTTTTTTGCATAATACATTTTATTCTATATATATTTATTGTGTTTATTTAAATATTGTACATTTAAATATTATGCATTGTAAATTCAATTTGGTTGTAATAACTTAGGATTTAAATTTCTTGCCAAATACCCCATATTCAAAACTTGTACCCCCATCCTCATAATCATGTTGTAATAGCTGAGAATTTAAATTCTCGCACTTAAAGCTTTCAATTATGCCATGATTAGAGAATTAGGGTTTGTATGCCAAAAATCAAATTAACAAATAGTTTGATCTAATCAAAGATAAAAATGCATGAAAAACAAACACAATACACACTTGCACCCCTAGGGTTACAATCCACTTGTTGCCTTCAAAAATGGGCCATGGTATGCATGTTAAGTACTTTGGCAAAGCAAAAACAAAACAAAAGATCATAGTCCCTCGATGACGCTATCTGAGTTGCCTAAACATAAAGGATCAAGTCCCTCAAGAAAATTTCCAAAAATACTTGACACAATTGCTATCATGGTCTATACGATGACCCGCGCCTGTCCCGTTTAACATCCTAACACAAGGTCGTTCACCAAATACAATGGTGAAACAACACTGTTAAAAGGGTTAAAAACATAAGAAAGATCTTTGAGTAAAATAGGGTAGACAACTCTTAGTTACTTGATCAAAAGCTTGCAAAAACATCCTTGCTATTTTCAAACACACTTCACAACACAATTTCAAAATCCAACTTTCAAACATTGAAAACTTTTCAAAAGTCAAAAACACCTTTGTATACATTCAAACAAGAATCATTACAAAGGTTGCCACAACGATGGCCTCTTTTCAAAACATCTTTCAAAAACCACACACAAAACACCATTTCAAACAATTAAAGAGCATCATTTCAAACAATTGAAAAGCAAAGCAAGTGATCTAAACAAGTAACTAAGAGCCCATGGATAACCATGGATAGAAAGGGTGTTAATACCTTCCCTTTCTATAATCTACTCCCCGAACCCAAGAAAACATCTCAAAGGTCTTTCCTGTTCTTTTTGACCTTTCCTTAGGATAAAATAAAAAGTCGGTGGCGACTCTTGCTAAACCGAAACATTTGCGAACACAAACGCAAAATCCCAAGTCACTTCTCCCACCGTATCACACAACTGGCGACTCTTTTGGGGAAATGACTTAAAAGTGGAGTAACCTTAGGGATTAGATCACCTTTGCATGCTTATCTTGATTGCTTTGATTGCTTTACATTTGGTTCTCTTGTTTGGGCTTGAAATCCTCTACCCGGATTTGGGAAACATTCATAGGTAAATAGCAATACGTTGTGGAAACTGTGGGGGTATACCGACATGGTTGAAGCAATAGCTATATTAGTGCGACATATTTGTGAGTACCGATAGCCTTTGAGTCAATCAAAGAGAATACGAGGCCGCTGAGTGATGTCATGAAGCACTGATGAATTTTTAGAACCTTACTTGACCATCTTGGCCTTTTTTAGGGGTAGTGAGATGACCGGCTTTGGTGCAGTCCAAAGTTGGTAGATACTCGATACTACACTCATTGAGGGTTGTTTTCTTGGAATATTTTGGTCGCCAGTTAAGTGGCTAACCCAAAACAATGAACACGGAAAATAATCCAGTGATATTGAGCTCCTTTGAACCCGGTTACTATTTATAGGACAAGTTTGAGCCAACTAAACTCAAGAGGGTACTTACCTATGAAACCTCATGCAAACCTGAAACTAGGGTTTTGTGTGATTTGCTTGTACATATGTTTGTGCATACATCATGAACATCATAAAGCATCATATGCATCCACTGACCATTTCAAGGGTTTGGATCTTCATCTTTGTTCTTGTTTTGTAGGTCTTGGAATCTCTTCGCAGGAAAACAATTCAAGTCAACCTTGTGAGAATCCCTCCTCAACTCAAGGAGCTTACTTCCAGGATTCCAGAGATTTCTCTCTTTAGTGAAAGACATGGTAGACTTCTCAACTTGGTCAAATCCAACATTGAAGAAGACATGGTGAAAGTTCTCTTCCAGTTCTTTGACTCCCTACACCACTGTTTCACATTCCCTGATTACCAATTAGTATCTACTTTGGAGGAATTTTCTCAACTCCTGAGGATTCCTATTCTTCATCAACTACCCTACAACAGTACGGAAAAAGAACCAAAGCCTGAAGATGTTGCTCAAGCATTACACTTGCAACCATCTGATATCAAGGGTCATTGGGAAACCAGAAGTGGTGTCAAGGGTTTCTTGGCAAAGTTTATGTTTGAGAAGGCACAAGACTGCTGGAACTCTCTAGATCTACAAGCCTTTGAATAGATTGTGGCACTCCTCATCTATGGGTTGGTCTTATTCCCAAACCCTGACCAGCTTATAGATGTGAACGCTGTCAAGATTTTCATATCTCGGAATCCTGTGCCTACTTTGCTTGGGGACATCCTACACTCATTTTACACACGAACAATGAGGAAAAGAGGTGTTCTCATGTGCTGTACTCCTCTCCTAGAAAGGTGGTTTATTTCTCACCTTCCACAACTAGTTTTGAAGAATGAGCAGGGTTTAAGGTGGTTACAACGGTTGATGACCCTCACACATTCTGATGTTCATTGGTGTTCTCGGTCCAGAGATAATGTCATCATCATTGATCGCTGTGGGGAATTCCCTAATGTCCCACTACTTCGCATTAGGGGAGGCATTACCTACAACCCCTGTTTAGCTCTAAGACAATTTGGATATGCTCGGAGGGATGGCCCTCATGACATGCTGATTCCTGACTTAGTTTTTGACTTCGACAACGATGCGCAAGGACTTCGACAAAGATTCATCAAAGCTTAGAGTATGCCTAACAAGGTAGATAGTAAGACACTGGGGCACAAGAATTCCATCCCCCTTAAGCCTTATCTCAAGTGGGTACGAACCCGCGCCCAGAATCTTATGATGCCATACCCTCACATTCTCCCCATGATCAAAGAGCCTGTTGTGGAAGGAGAGGTTCCATACACCCTCCTACATCCAGACATGCCAACATTATTGGAAGAATTACAAAAGAGTTGGATCCAACTCAAAGAAGAACGAAATACTTTTGAAGCCAGCTTCTATGCCAGTGAGAAGAAGGTTTTGGAGCTTACCCGACGACTTTATGAGGAAGAAACTCTCAACACTTACATCGCACCAAAGAGGATGCGCAATGTCTTTTTACATTAAGAATTTTGTAATATTTCGCCCATGGGGCATTTATGTACTGACAAATTTCTTCTTAATATGACGTGTGTTCTTTTTGTTTGCAACAAATTTGAATTTTCTAAATCCTTGAATGCATTACATGAATAACATATCATTCATCATATGCATAAACAGGTCTTCACACCAGGTTTCCTTATCTTTCTGCTGTTTATTTCAGCAAGATGGATTTAGAGCAGACGGTTAAGGATCTGCAAGCACATAACTCTCAATTCCAGCAACTCCTCATGACCTTAGCAAAGGGTCAAGAGGGCCTTAAAGCACTATTGGAGAAAGATAAAGAGAAAAAGAAGAAAAGACCTGGTGTAGTCGTCATGGGAAGAAGGTTTGAAAGCAATGCTAGAAAAGTTCTCGAGTTCCCCTCAACGTCTGATGAAGGGGCTGGTAAAGGAAAAGGAACTACGACGCCTTCTGAATCTGAAGTTGAAGGAGAAGAAGAGGAAGAGGAAGAAGACGAAGATTATTCCGAACAACAATATCCCCCATCAGATGTTAAATTTAAAAATCTTGAGGATCAGTTGGCAGCCATGGAGTTGCAAAGGGAACCTGGTTTAGATTTCGAAGAACTAGGGTTGGTCGCTGGGATCGTCATTCTTCCCAAGTTCAAAGTTCCTACATTTGCTAAGTATGACGGTTTGTCCTGTCCAAAAATGCATCTGAGATCCTACGTCAGAAAGATCCAACCCCACTCTTCTGATAAAGATCTTTGGGTCCATTTTTTCCAAGACAGTTTATCAGGCACACAATTGGACTGGTTCTATCAACTTGAGAGGTCTGAGGTTCATAACTGGGAAGATTTAGCTGCTGCTTTCTACCGACAATACCAATACAATGCTGATTTAGCACCTACTCGTACTCAACTACAGAGTATGGGTATGGCTTCTAACGAGGGATTTAAAGAGTATGCCCAAAAGTGGCGTGATCTAGTTGGAAGGGTGAAACCACCATTGTCGGATAGAGAGTTGGTTGACATGTTTTTAGAGACCCTGTCTGGCCCTTTCTTCAATCATTTAATTGGGAGTTCCTCTGCAGGATTCACCGAATTAATCCTGACCGGTGAAAGGGTCGAGGCCGGCATTAAAAGTGGTAAGATTCAGAAAGATGCCTCCACGTCCACTGCTATTAAGAAGACCTTCCCAGCTAAGAAGGAGAAAAGTCAAGGAAGAACCGAGCACCGAACAACCGTAGGGGCTGTGATGATTCAAAACTCTTCAAATGATAAACCTCGCAGCAGTCAGCCAAGATCTAATCAGCAACGGGTAGAAAGGCCACAACGGCAGTTCACCCGAATCAATATGACACCGGCTCAAGTACTCTCTCATTTGCTAAAGCTGAATCTTACCAATTTGAAGGAAGCGCCAAAGAACCCTAATACCCTTCTCCATATTACCACTTCAATGCAAAATGTGCTTATCACTCTAACAGTGTAGGGCATGATACCAACAACTGTTGGGATCTTAAGAACAAAATCCAAGACCTGATCGACGCCAAGGAGGTAGAATTCGATGCACCCGAAAAGCCGAATGGGATTTCTGCCCTGATGCCCAAGCACAGTCATAATGTTCATGCCGTTATGGAAGACCTTCATGTTACCAATGTTGCTGACCGTTTGACTCCGTTACCAGTGATTAAAGTGAATTTGATGAGAGCCGGGATATTCCCAGGCTGTGGAAAAGACTGTTACTTTTGTTTAAATATACGAGCTGACTGCCCAATGTTGAAATCAGGTATCCAACGCCTGATGGATACCCAAGAGACACTCTTTCAAAAGACCCTGTTGTACCCCAAAATTTGCCCTCCCATATTTCTCAAAACATCTCAAGAAAAATTCACAAGTCCAACCCGGCGCGTCATATTCAGGTGTTCTTTCCCCTAGATATCTCTGATAACGTATTCTCAAATTCAGGTTCGGCTCAAGAGATAATTCTTTAAAGAAGGTATTCGAATGTATAAGTTTTCTTGAAGAAATATGGTGAAAAAGTGTGCTGAAAGTGCAGTTTTTACGCGCTAAAAAATTCATAACTTGAAGATCGTGACTCGTTTTGAACCCGTTCCGGTGGCCAAAATTCCGTCTTGACATTATCTATGTTTTCATCTCTCACAGCTGGAAGCCAAATTCGATCAGAAGGTCTTCAAAAATGTGAATTTATCAAGTATTTTCGTACAGAAAATTTGTGACAGAAGTTTATTTGCGTCATGTTCAGAAAATCATAACATGGTCGATTTTCATCGTATCGAGCTGGTTCCGGCGCCAAAATTCCACAAATTGAGTTGGCTACATTTTCACAGGAGGTATCAAGTTCGAACGGTGTTCAAAAGGCCTTCGTTTTTTGATCAGAGTGCGTGACACGCTGAAAATCCTGAATGCTGAATATTATTTCATCTGGGCCGAAACTTCGAAAATTCATAACTCGGTCAATTTTTATCGGATTGGGCTCATATTTTTACACAAGGTCCCTGACTCATAGATCTACAACTTTGCTTCAAAAGTCGAGACCGGATTATGCTCCGATCAATACCAGTTGTTTATTGAAGAACGTGTCAGAGTCGACACTGGAGCCCAAAATAAGTTTGTCTGAGCTGAAACTTCAAAAATTCATAACTAATTCACCGTTTATCCGGTTGAGCCGATTTTCGGACAGGAGTTAGTTATTGATGTCGGATACATTTTGTTTTCACATTTCAACTTCAAAAATTGCACTTAAGTCCCTGCGATTTAGCCTGGAAAGTGACGAACTCAAGTGAACATTGGAGGCCCAATTGCACATTCAAAGCCCATTTTCTTTACCCTAATTTCCATTATATAATCACCTTCTTTTCACACAAACCAGGGAGGAGAAAAGAGGAGAAAAGAGGAGAGAGGAGAGAAAGAGAGAAAAAAACCTGGCCACAACACTGTCAGAATATCAAATTCTTTCAAGAACCCTAAAACCTTGAAATCCTTATTACAAATCCCTCTCTCACTACAAACAAGCCATCACAGTTACAAACCAACACCTCACTACTTCTTCAGTAAGGGTAAGGCTGGCTTGATCTCCATGATCCAAAAGGCATAAAAGCATTCATGTCACTAATTTTCCAGTGAGGGTAAGATTCATTTGATCTCCATGATCAAAAGGGTATAATCATTCATACATGCCATATTGTGCCTAAACATTAAATTTCTTCATATATTGGCTTTATTTGCATTTTATGATTTTATTTAATGTGTTCATGAGATTCAACACTGCAGATTTAGACAGGATCTCATGCAGGTTCATTAAGGAACGTTGAGGCCAAAAGCCAAATGGCAAAAAGCCAAAAGCCAAATGGCCAAAAGCCAAAAGCCAAATGGCCAAAAGAACAACTTATACATGACACTAGTACATGGCGAGACAGACATCCTGAGAAGATTAAGGAACGTTGAGGCCAGAACACAAATGGCCATGAAACCCAATCCAATGGCCAAAGAATGAAGACCGTTCAAAAAAACCTCCCCTTGGGCCTGAAACCCCCCTTGGTTTGCATCCTTTTTAATTTTCTTTTCTTTTCTTTTCTAATTCTTTTTTAATTGTTTTAATTATTTCTTTTCACCATAAAATTAATTTTCATAATAAAAATATCAGAAATTAAAATATGTCAATTAATTTATTTAGTAAATATTTTTGTAAATAATCTTTAAATAATAACTTAGTTTAATAAATTAGGTTTTTTTTCAATTTTAACATTTTTTCTTAAATAACTAAAATATGTAGAAATTAGGGTTTCTAACTTTTTTAGCTTTTCTTTTTTTTCTTTAAATGAATAATTTTCTCATTATTATTACTATTAATTATTAAATATCTTTGTAAATAAATATGTAAAATAATTAGTGTAAATTAGGTTTTAAACTTTAACCTTTTCTTTTATAATTAAAAATACTTAGAATTAGGGTTTCTCTTCAATTTTAATTTCTTTATTTCATAAATACAAAAAAACATAAAAACATTTCTTTTCTTAATTAAATAACTAATTAGTCTTAATTTTAATTTAATTTCAAAAGGGTCCAATGCCCTCGAACATTCGATTCTAATTTCTTTTCGCGCATTTATTCTTATTTTATTTTCTTATCGAATATTATGTAATTGCTCAAGCCTTGTAATAGTAACTAGGTTTTACTTTCCGCATTTTTATTAAAAACGGGTCTTTGTTAATTTGGCGATGTATAGACCCGCGCCTTGTAATAGCATAGGATTTACCTTTCCGTCATTTAAATTTCTGCACTTTTAAACTGCTAAACTTTGCATGAAAGAATGTATGGCCTAAAATAAAAACAAGCGTAGATCAATATGATACATGTACAAGATAAAACATAACATGAAAACAACACATCAATTCACACACCACTCTTAGGGTACGCCTCACTGTTGCCTTGCCCTCGAAACGTGGTCGTCGAGTATAGGACGTTTTAGTAAGTCCTTATGTCCATGACATGATCCAGTTGCCTCGAAACGGTTGCCTCGGAATTAAAAAGGATCAATGGCATAAGGGTAGCTTCTAAGGTGTCCTACTGTTACTCTGTTGACCACACTGTCCCTACAAACGAATTGACCCGAACACCTCCAACGGTGGTGCTACCTACCTCTCAATGGTGGGATGGCACTACCTTAAGGACATTTACACAGCCTAATTCCTTAGGGTAGGTAGATGACTCATAGATACTTGCTCTATTCAAAAATAAATCAAAACTCTTTTCACACCGACACTTTCAAAAAGCTTTCAAAACAATTTTTCAAACACTCTTGAGGACTGATACAAGAGTCGATCTGAAATCTTTAAACGAAACTTTTTCAAACTCACTCACAATTGAAAAGCAAACACTTTTGAAAACACAATGAGCAAGTATCTAAGAGCCCATGGATAACCATGGATAGAAAGGGTGCTAACACCTTCCCTTTCTATAAATCTACCTCCCGAACCGAGAAACTATCTCACAAGGAATTTTGCTGTGCTTTTGTCCTGTCCATGTTGGAGAAAATAAAAGACGGTGGCGACTCTTGCTTCCACGACATTTCGCGAACCAGCGTTAAACAGTCAGTTCTAGATCCACCGATCACAGAACTGGCGACTCTGCTGGGGATACTTTATAAGTGAGGTGTACCTTAGGAATAGTTCACTCTTGTTTTCAATAGCTTGCTTTGATTGCTTTTTTATTGTGGGCTTGCATCGGAGTTTCATAGATCCTAACTCGGATATGGGGAATACCCTTTTAGGTAGCATAAGCTGTGAGGGACCTGTCCGGCATAGACCGACACGGGTGAAGCAGTGGCTACGTTGGTGTGGCGCCTTGGTCTGTACCGATATCCCTTGTGTCGCAACGAGGAGAATATGGGTCTTCTGAGGAGTCATTAAGCACCAACCGACCTTAGAACCTTAAATGACCCAACTTGGCTTATAGAACAGTAGCAGTATGCTACACCCATTGAGGCTAAACTCTCGCGATGGTTCTGGCCGCAAGAAAAGATTGCGATGCTGGAGTTATGACCGATTGAGGGTAGTCAGTGATATTGGGATCCTCTAGAACCCGGTTACTTTTGATAGGACAGGTCTTAACCAACAAACTGAAAGAGGGTAATACCTGAACTCCATGCTGACCTAAACTCTAAGGGTTGTCTTGTGTGACTTGCATGCCTTCATACTTGACTACTTGCATGCTTGTTATCTGACACTTGAGTTTCTTGCAGGTTTTGTTTACAGTCCTTAATCTGGACTCATAACAGGGTTACTTATATCACCCAACGCATAACATGACATCATACCATCATACCATTGCATACATCCTACATAAGGACTAATCCATTTCAAGGATCTCAAGGGTCTGTGGTGCAGGTCATGATGAACCATAATGTCTAGCAAGGGGCAAAGAGGATTTATTTTCCTCTAGCCAAGGTTGTCAGGGGCTATGACCCACTCGATATGGTGAGCCTTGACTCTTGAAGAAGGACTCTCAATAATATGCAGTTCCTTCAATCAAGGTATCAGATTCAAATTCTAACAATTTTCTTGTTTACCCCACGAGATCCTTGAAAACATTGCATGCATACATACATTGCATTACAGGTACCCTTTTACAGGTCTCTTACCTTCTTCGCTGTTTATTTCAGCAATGGCTTTCCAACCAAACAACCAGGACCTTCATGCTCAAGAGACTCAGTTCAGGGAGATCTTTCTAAGCCTATCCAAGGGGCAAGAAGAGTTAAGGACACTCCTCATGGGGACTTTGGCCAGGAACAATGCTGAAGATGACAAGGACGAACGGCTGAAACGCCTACAAGCTGAGGTAGATACAATGAAAACCCAGATGCTGGGGCAAATGGCTCTCATTCAAGGCTTAGCTCGGGAGCAAGAAGAGTTGAGGACCATGATCAGTCAACTTCATCAAGACAGATACAACATGAAGCAACCAGCCCAAGTCAGGGACCAGGTCATTGATCAGCTTCCAAAAGGACAAGAGTCTGGTATGGTGAATAATAGACCTCTCCAAATTGCTACCACTTCACAGGTCCAACCACAACCCCGCCCAGAGCAACAGGTTGATCAGAGTAAGCCAAGCAGGTCCAAGAGGCAGTTCACCCAGATCAACATGTCGCTGTTTCAAGCTTTACAACACCTGTTGAGGTTGAATCTGATTACACTAAGGGCTCCTCCCCGGAATCCCAACATCTCTGCTCCTAACTACCATCCCAACAAAAGATGTGCATACCACTCTGATAGTCCTGGACATGACACTGCCGACTGCTGGGCTCTGAAGAACAAGGTCCAAGATCTGATTAATGAAGGAGTAGTGGATTTCACCCAAGTGGGTCAGGCTGAGTGCTTCTACCATCCCTACAGGATTCACCATTTGAAGTGACCAGCCCTGAGACTAGAAGACTTTTGTTCATTCGAATGTTCAAGTTGTAATTTTCTTTTGATTGTTCAAACAATTATCATGTCAAACGCTGTTATGTCATTAATGCATCACATATGTCTGTTTTGAATCAATATATTCGCATTCGCTATATTCAAACTGCTTTCATTTTTTGATGTCAACTCTCAATTAATAATTTTGAGCCTCTTGAGGGAGGATGACGAAGACGATACCACAATCTACAGTATGCTTTTGAACGGACCCCGCTGATGAGGTACAGGCAATGTTTCAATTCCTAAACACTGGAGTTATAAGGAAGATAATCCATCGTCAACCCCTTTGAGCCAAAGAAGTAGGAGTTTTTCTTTTCGAAATTTAAAACCCTTAATCATAACCTGGGGAAGGGTAGTTCTCTCAGTTGATCCAAGTACATAACAAATGGCACCAAAGAGGTCCTTACAAAACAAAGAAAGACAGTGATGGTTCCGAACAATCATAAAGACAGGCAGTCATTACTTCTCAAAATAAAAACCCATTAAGTCAAAACCTATGAAGGAGACTTACAAAACTGGGGCATCCCGCTGACTGTAATCACAAAAGAACAGTTCAGGCAAAAGAAAAATAGGGATAACGAAATCAAAAAGAAAGAGGTCATACAAACCCTCAACAAAAAAAAACGACTGCCTATTCAAATAAACGTTCAACATCCGAACCATCACTGGAATTTCAGAGCAAAGACTCAAACAAGGTCTAACGCACGATCAACTGAGTTTAGGTTTGAAGAACATCACGAAGAGTGGGTGGGTACAAATATTTTGAGCCTTTATCCTTTGTTTCTTAAACCATGAACCAGGCCACGTTATAACCCTAAAAAGTCCTAGCTGAAGCATGGGTTAGTTCGAAAGCATATTGTTACAAAAGGTATCCTGACTCCTTAAGGCTTGCGGTAAAATAACGAGTTGACATCACAGTTTACAAAAAAATTCACTTGTTTTTATGAAAAAAATGCATTTTCAAAAAAATCTAAGACAGACATAAGCTTTGCATTTTCAACATGATTGTGTTTGCATATGACTTTTTGTTTGAACAGCAGAGAAATTCGCACGACGAATGCCTAATGAACAAAAGCACCTCCAATCAAGGGGCATGGCCTGATCATTGTCCATCATCTGGGGCAGTCCAGTCAAGATTCAAGGAATCTCTCAAGATGCCAAACAGCCAGGGGCAAACCTCCGCCTGAGCCACTTGGGGCATTGGACATGAATTCCCAGCAACAAATCTTGCATGACCAAACATCTTCTGGTAGCGTGGCAACACAATAACAGGGGCACCTCCCTACATCCTGAGAGCATGGACATAGTCGGAAAAAATACTATGCGTAATCAAAGACCCGCTAGGTTGACACACCTAGGCAAAAATAAGGGCTTCCCGGCGAACCAAAAGGGTTCGGGCAAAAATGAGGGATGAAATGAAAAAAATCTGTATACCCGGCAAGTCGAACACCTGAAAAGGCGGCTTGGGCAAAAATGGGTATCCCGGTGGACTGAAAACCCGAAAGGGCGGTCCAGGCAAAAGTTAGGGATCAAAGCGTACGACTATGTCCTGTCATCTCGTCACTTGCCTACCAGAAGAAGATTTGTCAATCGGCAGTCATCAAACACCTTCACAGGTACCTTCTTCTCCAACAGAAACTGGGGCAATAATGAGTTGTCTAAATGATCCGGTTGCCCTGTCCACTGAAGTGCCAAGGTAAGTTCAGCTGAAGAATGCGACCAAGATAGCTTCACTCCCTGCAGAGCAAACGCGTTTCCCCGGTTTTATTCAAAGGTTATTTCTCCACCAGATCTTATAACTGGGTTATCCTCAGCCAAAAGCCACGGAAAGATCGTCCTCGGCAAAGTTCTTCTTATTCCCCAGCGGAGTTCATTAAAACTTCCAACAGAGCATAACAACGGTATCTCCAGCGGAGTTATCCTCATCAACCTCAGCGTAGTACCTCTCTTTCCCCACAGAGTTACCTCCCCGCAGAGTAATCTATTCGCCAAGTTTATTCCCCAACGAAGTCATCTTCTCCTACCGGTATTCTTGCAATCATCATCCCCAACAGAAACGAAGAATCTCACTCTTCAACATCAGCCCAGGATTTGACTTCCCGGCATCCGTCAAGGATCTATTTTCCTAGACGAAGATACATTCATAAACATCACATTGTTATACATCATGATACATGCATATACGCATCATATCATACAATCTCATGTGTTGAGAACATCATTGCTTGATTCATATCATGCATTGCATATGACTGACCTTTACCTTTCAGGAAGGATACAGTTAAATGATCAGCTATGTAGACGAATATAGTCAAAAGAGACCAACCCAGTCAAAGAATACAAATCTAGTTAAATCAATGCCTAAAGATTTCTCTGATACAACCCGTCGTTATAGACACTCGTCGTTATAGACACTCGTCGTTATAGACACTCGTCGTTATAGACACTCGTCGTCATAGACACTCGTCGTCATAGACACTCGTCGTTATAGACACTCGTCGTTATAGACACTCGTCGTTATAGACACTCGTCGTTATAGACAGTCGTCGTTATAGACAGTCGTCGTTATAGACACTCGTCGTCATAGACACTCGTCGTCATAGACACTCTTCGTTATAGACACTCGTCGTTATAGACACTCGTCGTTATAGACACTCGTCGTCATAGACACTTGTCGTTATAGACACTCGTCGTTATAGACACTCGTCGTCATAGACACTCGGCGTTATAGACACCCGGCGTCATAGACACTCGTCGTTATAGACACTCGTCGTCATAGACACTCGTCGTTATAGACACTCGTCGTTATAGACACTCGTCGTTATAGATACTCGTCGTTATAGACACCCGTCGTTATAGACACCCGTCGTTATAGACACTCGTCGTCATAGACACTCGTCGTTATAGACACTCGTCGTTATAGACACCCGTCGTTATAGACACCCGTCGTCATAGACACTCGTCGTTATAGACACTCGTCGTTATAGACACTCGTCGTTATAGACACTCGTTGTTATAGACACCCGTCGTTATAGACACTCGTCGTTATATAAACTCGTCGTTATAGACACTCGTCGTTATAGACACTCGTCGTTATAGACACTCGTCATTATAGACACTCGTCGTTATAGACACTCGTCGTTATAGACACTCGTCGTTATAGACACTCGTCGTTATAGACACTCGTCATTATAAACACTCGTCGTCATAGACACTCGTCGTTATAGACACTCGTTGTTATAGACACTCGTCGTCATAGACACTCGTCGTTATAGACACTCGTCGTTATAGACACCCGTCATTAAAGACCACCCGTCCATGGAAATAACCTGTCAGTAGAGATAACTCACCAACCTTTCTGATATTCCAGACTCGATTCATGTATCTGGCCAGGGCACGTCTGAAGAGTTCGAAGATCCGATTCCTGTATCTTGCCAGGGTGTATCTGTTGACGACTAACATTACTAGACTCGATTCCTGTATCTTGCCGGGGCATGTCTGAAGAGTTCGAAGATCCGATTCCTGTATCTCGCCAGGGTGTATCTGTTGACGACTATATTCTCCGGACTCGATTCCTTTATCTTGCCAGGGCACGTCTGAAGAGTTTAAAGATTCGGTTCCTGTAACCAGCCAGGGCACATCTACATAAAGAAATTGAAGATCAACTCCTGTAACAGGCCAAGTAATTATCTTTTTTTTCTCAGGTACGCAAGTTCTCGCTAAGGAATCTCTTATGCGATCGACACCTAGATGGCATCTATAAGCCCATCCACATATCAACAGCTCCAGATGGCATCTATAAGCCCATCCTCCTATCCAACAGTCTCCAAATGGCATCTATAAGCCCATTCCCGACAAGGCTCTGTCACAACTCCAAATGGCATCTATAAGCCCATCCTCCTATCCGTCATCTCTCCAAATGGCACCTGTAAACCCATTCCCGCAATCACGTTGCTGATACTCTACTATGCGAGTGCAAATTTCTGGGCACTCTAGTATTCAATCATCTTCCACCTTCGGATTACGAAAGGCACGCACGCCAATCTACATCCTCAGGTTTAAGAAGATTGAACAGGGGCAACTGTTGTACCCCAAAATTTGCCCTCCCATATTTCTAAAAACATCTCAAGAAAAATTCACAAGTCCAACCCGGCGCATCATATTCAGGTGTTCTTTCCCCAAGATATCTCTGATAACGTATTCTCAAATTCAGGTTCGGCTCAAGAGATAATTCTTTAAAGAAGGTATCCGAATGTGTAAGTTTTCTTGAAGAAATATGGTGAAAAAGTGTGCTGAAAGTGCAGTTTTTACGCGCTAAAAAATTCATAACTTGAAGATCGTGGCTCGTTTTGAACCCGTTCCGGTGGCCAAAATTCCGTCTTGACATTATCTATGTTTTCATCTCTCACAGCTGGAAGCCAAATTCGATCAGAAGGTCTTCAAAAATGTGAATTTATCAAGTATTTTCGTACAGAAAATTTGTGACAGAAGTTTATTTGCGTCATGTTCAGAAAATCATAACTTGGTCGATTTTCATCGTATCGAGCTGGTTCCGGCGCCAAAATTTCACAAATTGAGTTGGCTACATTTTCACAGGAGGTGTCGAGTTCGAACGGTGTTCAAAAGGCCTTCGTTGTTTGCTCAGAGTGCGTGACACGCTGAAAATCCTGAATGCTGAATATTATTTCATCTGGGCCGAAACTTCGAAAATTCATAACTCGGTCAATTTTTATCGGATTGGGCTCATATTTTTACACAAGGTCCCTGACTCATAGATCTACAACTTTGCTTCAAAAGTCGAGACCGGATTATGCTCCGATCAATACCAGTGTTTTATTGAAGAACGTGTCAGAGTCGACACTGGAGCCCAAAATAAGTTTGTCTGAGCTGAAACTTCAAAAATTCATAACTAATTCACCGTTTATCCGATTGAGCCGATTTTCGGACAGGAGTTAGTTATCGATGTCGGCTACATTTTGTTTTCATATTTCAACTTCAAAAATTGCACTTAAGTCCCTGCGATTTATCCTGGAAAGTGACGAACTCAAGTGAACATTGGAGGCCCAATTGCACATTCAAAGCCCATTTTCTTTACCCTAATTTTCATTATATAATCACCTTCTTTTCACACAAACCAGGGAGGAGAAAAGAGGAGAAAAGAGGAGAGAGGAGAGAAAGAGAGAAAAAAACCTGGCCACAACACTGTATGAATATCAAATTCTTTCAAGAACCCTAAAACCTTGAAATCCTTATTACAAATCCCTCTCTCACTACAAACAAGCCATCACAGTTACAAACCAACACCTTACTACTTCTTCAGTAAGGGTAAGGCTGGCTTGATCTCCATGATCCAAAAGGCATAAAAGCATTCATGTCACTAATTTTCCAGTGAGGGTAAGATTGATTTGATCTCCATGATCAAAAGGGTATAATTATTCATACATGTCATATTGTGCCTAAACATTAAATTTCTTCATATATTGGCTTTATTTGCATTTTATAATTTTATTTAATGTGTTCATGAGATTCAACATTGCAGATTTAGACAGGATCCCATGCAGGTTCATTAAGGAACGTTGAGGCCAAAAGCCAAATGGGCAAAAGCCAAAAGCCAAAAGCCAAATGGCCAAAAGATCAACTTATGCATGACACCAATACATGGCGAGACAGACAACCTGAGAAGATTAAGGAACGTTGAGGCCAGAACACAAATGGCCATGAAACCCAATCCAATGGCCAAAGAATGCAGACCGTTCAAAAAAACCTCCTCTTGGGCCTGAAACCCCCCTTAGTTTGCATCCTTTTTAATTTTATTTTCTTTTCTTTTCTAATTCTTTTTTAATTGTTTTAATTATTTCTTTTCACCATAAAATTAATTTTCATAATAAAAATATCAGAAATTAAAATATGTCAATTAATTTATTTAGTAAATATTTTTGTAAATAAACTTTAAATAATAACTTAGTTTAATAAATTAGGTTTTTTTTCAATTTTAACATTTTTTCTTAAATAACTAAAATATGTAGAAATTAGGGTTTCTAACTTTTTTAGCTTTTCTTTTTTTTCTTTAAATAAATAATTTTCTCATTATTATTACTATTGATTATTAAATATCTTTGTAAATAAATATGTAAAATAATTAGTGTAAATTAGGTTTTAAACTTTAACCTTTTCTTTTATAATTAAAAATACTTAGAATTAGGGTTTCTCTTCAATTTTAATTTCTTTATTTCATAAATACAAAAAAACATAAAAACATTTCTTTTCTTAATTAAATAACTAATTAGTCTTAATTTTAATTTAATTTCAAAAGGGTCCAATGCCCTCGAACATTCGATTCTAATTTCTTTTCGCGCATTTATTCTTATTTTATTTTCTTTTCGAATATTATATAATTGCCCAAGCCTTGTAATAGTAACTAGGTTTTACTTTCCGCGTTTTTATTAAAAACGGGTCTTTGTTAATTTGGCGATGTATAGACCCGCGCCTTGTAATAGCGTAGGATTTACCTTTCCGTCATTTAAATTTCCGCACTTTTAAACTGCTAAACTTTGCATGAAAGAATGTATGACCTAAAATAAAAACAAGCGTAGATCACTATGATACATGTACAAGATAAAACATAACATGAAAACAACACATCAATTCACACACCACTCTTAGGGTACGCCTCACTGTTGCCTTGCCCTCGAAATGTGGTCGTCGAGTATAGGACGTTTTAGTAAGTCCTTATGTCCATGACATGATCCAGTTGCCTCGAAACTGTTGCCTCGGAATTAAAAAGGATCAATGGCATAAGGGTAGCTTCTAAGGTGTCCTACTGTTGCTCTGGTGACCACACTGTCCCTACAAACGAATTGACCCGAACACCTCCAACGGTGGTGCTACCTACCTCTCAATGGTGGGATGACACTACCTTAAGGACATTTACACAGCCTAATTCCTTAGGGTAGGTAGATGACTCATAGATACTTGCTCTATTCAAAAATAAATCAAAACTCTTTTCACACCGACACTTTCAAAAAGCTTTCAAAACAATTTTTCAAACACTCTTGAGGACTGATACAAGAGTCGATCTGAAATCTTTAAACGAAACTTTTTCAAACTCACTCACAATTGAAAAGCAAACACTTTTGAAAACACAATGAGCAAGTATCTAAGAGCCCATGGATAACCATAGATAGAAAGGGTGCTAACACCTTCCCTTTCTATAAATCTACCTCCCGAACCGAGAAACTATCTCACAAGGAATTTTGCTGTGCTTTTGTCCTATCCATGTTGGAGAAAATAAAAGACGGTGGCGACTCTTGCTTCCACGATATTTCGCGAACCAGCGTTAAACAGTCAGTTCCAGATCCACCGATCACAGACCCCTGTTGATACCTTCACTCCTGTTACTCCTGCTACCTTTGTTACTTCAACCAATGACATTGCAATAATAACCATCTCCGACAATCTTCCCAAGGCTTGCAAAAGGCCTGTTAAGATTACGCATGATCCTAAGTTTGTGCCGTTAAAAATCACCATGCCGGGGCTTGTCCCGTATCAATCTAACAAAATGATACCATGGAACTACGGAGAAGAAATCTTCTATCATGGTATCAAACAGATTGAATCAGTCCAAGAGAATTCTGATGATGAAACCCCTGATATAGGGAACATTGCAGGAACAAGCAAATAACTCGCAGCGGACGGATTTTCTCTCCGGAGATTGCTCCCACTCGAGCAGTCTTCGGACCGTCAAAAGCTTCTGTGCCTATTAAGCCATTTGTGCAAAGCCCGATAACTGAAGAATTGGATACTCCTGAAATTAGAACCTTTGTTGATACTATCGATAAGGGTAAGGGGATACTAGAAGCGCCTGTCAGGATGAAGGCTCAGACTGTGGTAATCCCCGAAACCACCCAGAAAGAGATGGAAGAAATCTTAAAGATAATCAAGAAGAGCGACTACGACGTCGTGGAACAGCTAGGGCAGACCCCTTCCAAAATCTCCATGCTGGTTCTTCTACTCTACTCTGAGGCCCATGCTAAGGCCTTGATCAAATTTTTAAAGACGGCACACGTGCCTCAAGAAACTTCGGCTGACCAGTTTCAAGAGTGCGTGGCCAGCCTTACTGCTGATAATGGTCTTGGTTTTTCCGATGCTGATTTGACCCCTAAAGGAAGGAAACACAATGACGCGCTGCATGTCTCAGTAGAATGCAGGGGAACCACCCTCTCCCTGTCCTAGTTGATACCGGTTCATCCTTGAATGTGCTGCCGAAAAAGGTGTTGGATAGATTGGACTGTGAAGGATTGACCCTCAAACCCAGTAACATCGTTGTTAGAGTCTTCGATGGTTCTAAAAGGATGGTTCATGGAGAAGTGGACATTCGTATCCAGGTGGGCACTGAGACCTTCAACTCTACCTTTTATGTGATGGACATCCATCCCTCATATTCGCGCTTATTGGGAAAGCCGTGGATCCACTATGCCGGGGCAGTTACCTCCTCTTTACACCAAATGCTAAAGTATCTTGTTCATGGTAAGATTATAACGGTGCACGGCGAGGAAGAGTACATGATAAGTCACCTCAACTCCTTCCGCTATGTGGAGTTGGATGGCTATCCCTTACACACACCCACACTCACAAAATGCAGGTACCCATCCACTCCGGACTCCATGGGTGACTATTCTGCTTTAGCCTTCGGTGACTCTGAAGATTTGGTCAATCACGCTGAGTACGAAGTTGACGAAGACTGTGAAGTGCCGGGAGAGTTAGCCAGACTTTTGCAACAAGAAGAGAGGGCTATTCTGCCTCATGAAGAGTTTCTAGAAACCATCAACTTGGGAACAGAGGAAGACAAGAAAGAGGTTAAGGTGGGTGCCAACCTGGAACCAAGTGTCAAAGAGCGCTAAATGCAGTTGTTGAACGAATATGTTGAGATCTTTGCCTGGTCCTATGGAGACATGTCGGGATTAGACACAGATATCATGGTTCACCGTCTCCCTACAAGAGAAGACTGTCCACCGATCAAACAAAAGGTCCGCCGAATGAGGCCCAACATGTCTGAGAAGATCAAAGCTGAGGTAATGAAGCAATTCAACGCTGGCTTTCTGGCTGTTACTTCCTATCCACAATGGGTTGCTAACATTGTGCCCGTACCTAAGAAGGACGGCAAAGTCAGAATGTGTGTGGACTATCGGGATTTAAATAGGGCTAGCCCTAAAGACGATTTTCCACTACCACACATCGACATCTTGGTTGACAACACAGCTCAACACAAGGTATTTTCCTTCATGGATGGATTCTTGGGATACAACCAGATCAAAATGGCCCCCGAAGACATGGAGAAAACTACTTTTGTTACGCAATAGGGTACCTTCTGCTACAAAGTGATGCCATTCGGACTGAAGAATGTTGGGGAAACCTATCAACGCGCCATGGTAGCTTTGTTTCATGATATGATACATCATGAGATTGAAGTCTACGTAGACGACATGATAGCCCGATCATAGACAAAAGAAGAACACCTTGATCATCTGCAAAAGCTGTTTGTCAGATTGAAGGAGTATAAGCTCAGACTGAACCCAAGCAAGTGAACTTTTGGAGTCAGGTCTGGTAAACTTTTGGGATTTATCGTCAGCAACAAAGGCATTGAAGTTGATCCTGCTAAAGTCAAAGCTATACAATAAATGCCTGCCCTCCGCACTGAAAAGGAGGTTAGAGGATTCTTGGGATGCTTAAACTATATTGCAAGGTTCATCTCTCACCTAACATCTACCTGTGAGCCAATATTCAAGATGTTGAAGAAAGATCAAGTAGTTGAATGGAACAATGATTGTCAAGTTGCTTTTGATAAGATCAAGGAGTATTTGCTGGAACCTCCTATCTTGATTCCACCCGTCGAAGGAAGGTCGTTAATCATGTATCTGATTGTTTTAGATAACTCAATAGGGTGCGTACTGGGCCAACATGACGAGTCTGGCCGAAAAGAGCATGCCATTTATTACCTTAGCAAAAAGTTTATCGACTGTGAGACTCGCTACTCACTGCTCGAGAAAACTTGTTGCGCTTTGGTATGGGCTGCTCGCCGGCTAAGGCAGTATATGTTGACTCATAGCACTTTGCTGATTTCCAAGATGGATCCGATTAAGTATATCTTCGAGAAGCCTGCTTTATCTGGAAGAATCGCTAGATGGCAAATGATCCTGACTGAGTATGATATCCAGTATACTACCCAAAAAGCTATAAAGGGGAGTGTACTAGCTGACCATCTAGCTCATCAAGCCGTCGAAGATTACCAATCTATGAGATTCGACTTCCCTGACGAGGACATCATGACATTGGACAACATTGAAGGTAACGAACCGTATGACGGACCTGAACAAGGATCCCGATGGACCCTATACTTTTATGGTGCTTCAAATGCACTTGGCAACGGTATCTGTGCGGTACTCATTTCTCCGGAAGGTTGCCATACACCCTTCACTGCCCGACTTTGCTTTAGCTGTACCAACAACATGGCTGAATATGAAGCTTGCATCTTTGGTCTTAAGGCTGCTATAGACTTGGGAATCAAATCTTTGGTCGTATTTGGGGACTCAGCTTTGGTCATCAGTCAAGTCAAAGGAGAGTGGGATACTAAACATCCTAATCTTATCCCATACAAAGAACATGTCCTGACATTGTTGCCTCATTTCGAGCAGATTACTTTCGAGCACTTCCCGCGAGAAGAAAATTAGCTAGCAGATGCTCTGGCTACAATGTCTTCCATGTTTAAACTCAACTGGGATAACGAGGCTCCCCGAATCACCATCGAGCGAATGGACGAACCTACACACTATCACGAGATTAATAACGAAGAAGTAGTAGAACAACCTTGGTTTCATGAAATCAAAAGGTATCTCCAGACTCGAGAATACCCTGAAGGAGCTTCCGTCAATGACAAAAAGTTCTTAAGGAGATTTGCTGCCAAGTTCTTCCTAAGCAATGGCATCCTTTATAAGCGCAGCCATGATTGTGTTCTACTTCATTGTGTGGACAAGGTTGAAGCAGAGTTGATCATGACCAAAATACATAGTGGCACATTTGGAACCCACTTGAGCGGACATACGATGGCTAAGAAGATTCTAAGGACAGGCTACTACTGGTCTACCATGGAAGCTGACTGTCATCAACATTCCCGTACTTGCCACAAATGCCAAGTCTACGCCGACAAGGTACATATTCCTCCTGTTCCTCTCAACGTTCTGACAGCTCCTTGGCCATTCGCAATGTGGGGCATTGACTTGATTGGGGAGATCAAGCCTACAGCGTCCAATGGACATCACTTCATCCTGGTGGCTATTGATTACTTCACCAAATGGGTCGAAGAAGCTTCCTTCGCCTCCGTTACAAAGAATGCGGTTGGCCACTTCATCAAGAAGAATCTCATATGCCGGTATGGTATCCCCGACAGGATCATCACGGACAATGATACAAATTTGAACAACACTATGATCACCGCTCTATGCGAGTAGTTCAAGATTTATCATCACAATTCATCTCCCTATCGGCCAAAGATGAACGGTGCTGTTGAAGCCGCGAACAAAAATATCAAGAAGATCATTCAAAAGATGACATTCACCTACAAGAACTGGCATGAGATGTTACCGTTTGCTCTACATGTATATCGTACCACGGCACGTAGTTCAACAATGGCAACCCCCTTTTCTTTGGTATATGGCATGGAAGTTGTTTTACCTATGGAAGTTCAGATCCCCTCCTTGAGAATTATGAAGGATACTGGTTTGAGTGAAGACGATTGGATTCAGACCCGGCTTGACCAACTTAACTTGATCGACGAGAAGCGACTTACTGCTATTTGTGATAGTCAGACGTATCAAAAACGGATGATCAAGGCCTTCACTAAGAAAGTCAGGCGTCAGGTATATCAAGTCAGAGATATTGTAATCAAGCGGATCATCTTGCCGCAAAGTGATCCCAGGGGCAAGTGGACTCCTACTTACGAAGAACCATTTGTGATCAAGAGCATATTTTCTGGCAGGGAAATGATTCTGACCACCATGGATGACGACAACTTGCCACACCCTGCGAACGTAGACATAGTCAAAAGATACTACGCATAAAACGACCCGACAAGTTGAAAACCTGAAAGGGCGACTTGGGCAAAAATGGGCATCCCGGTGAATCGAAAACCCGAAAGGGAGGTTCAGGCAAAAATTAGGGATAAGCAAAAAAATCTGTACACCCGGCAAGTTGAAAACCCGAAAGGGCGACTTGGGAAAAAAAAGGGTTTCCCGGTGGATCGAAAACCCGAAAGGGAGGTCCAGGCAAAAGTTAGGGAATTAAAGCGTATGACTATGTCTCGTCGGATCACTTTAAGAACAATCTCTTCACCAATAAGCTCCAAGCTTCTGATCAATCCAATCATCGGCGGACGAAGCAGCGAATGGATGAGATACTGAGAGTTGTGAAGGCTATAGCAGAATGGGAACCCCATGGAATTGTTACACATAGCCATCTTTCTTTTTGAATAAATTTTTTCTCAATTTTATGACAACATTCTCTTACTAGGATGTATGTTTCCTTTGTACAAAGATACTTACGAAAGTTAATACAAAAATACTTTAAAGTGCAGAAATTTGCTTGCCTTTCCTTTCTTTTTACACTTGTGTTTTATTTGAAAACGTCCAAAGTTTTGTTAAATAGGCATATGCATTTGAACATAATCACTGCTTACAAATAAAACAAAATTGATAAACGATAATTACTGATAAGTTGGAGGTGTAGGAAGATATCCTTGTGCTATTCCAGAAGAAATCCCCTACAGTACATCATTCAGATCCTCAACAAAGCTAAAACCTTGAAGTATACATCCCTAGCAGAGTTAAATTTCAAGATCCCCAACGGAGCCAGTGTGTTCTAAACTTTATCCCCCAGCGGAGTTAAGTTTCAGAATTCCCATCAGAGTTAAGTCTCTGAACTCCCGATCCCCAGTGGAGCCCGAAAACCCTGAAATACATATCCCTAGCGGAGCTAGAATGTTCTAAACCTTCTTCCCCAGCGATTTCTGACTATCGATCCCCAGTGAGAACCATTCAGTGTTCCCCAACTTCCCCAATAGATTGGCGTACAACCCAAGCTCCTGATTTTACCGGCCGAGTAAACATTCTCCCCACGGGGTTATTTCCCAGAAAGTCATGAAGGATTCTCATTCCCCGCAGAAGTTGTCAAAGCTCTTGTTAAATCCCCACAAGTCACCAAGGATTTTCAATCCCCAGCAGTGGTCCCAGGATTTCTCATTCTCAACAATCAAAGATCTTTAATCCCCAAGCAGTCAACAAAGATTTCTCATCTTTAACAACCAAAGATTTTTGAATCCTCAGCATCGATCAGGAATTTACTTCCTCCGGCAGCAGTCAAAGATTTCATTATCTCCAGTTATCAAGGATTTATTTTCCTCCGCAAGACAGCTACTCAGCTTACATGCATATCCATTACATTCATAAATCATAAGCATTGATGAAACACAGTTCATTGCATCATACATATCATGCAACATAACTTTATGTCTTAGCTAACATTTTACCCTTTCTTCGGGATAAGATTAAAAGGCTATCATTAACAACTATTCAGAGATTTCAAATACAGTATGGATACACCCCAGACACGACGGTCATTCTATTACTCATTCAGACTTCAGTAATCCGATAAAGACTAGATACACTCCAGACACGAAAGCCATTCTATTTCTCATTCAGATTCAATTATCAACTTCGAGTTCAGATACGCTCTAAACACGGATTCCATTATGGCCCTTACACCAGAAATTTGATTCCCCCCAGTGCAGATTGCCACGGAAGTCATTCTGTCACTTATTCAGATCCCCGTTACACTCTCAGATACACTTCAGACACGGTAGTCATTATGCTACTCATAGAGATCTCAACTTCAGATACAGTCCAGATACGCTCCAGACACGGTTGCCATTCTGTCGCTCATTCAGAACTTATCCCCAGCACACAATTGCTCCATATACAAATGTTTCTCTGTTACCCATTAATAATACAGATACACTCCAGACACGGTGGTCATTCTGATATTCATTCAAAGATCAAATACAGTTACAGCTCGGATACTCTCCAGGCACGGACGCCATTCCTTTGCTCATACTGACTCAGTTTCCAGATACAGTTCAAATGCATTCCAGGCACGAATACCATTTTGATGCTCATTCTTCTGACCTACAACATTGTAGTTCAACAAACATTCTTAGATAGCATCTTTAAGCCCATCTCCAGCAAGATTCTACCATCTCCAAATGGCATCTTCAAGCCCATTCCCTCAACAATATTTTGACGAGTGCAAATTTACGGGTACTCTAGTGTCCAATCCTCTTTTTACCTTTGAGTCATGAAAGGCAAACTTGCCAATCTAACTCTTCAGGTTCAAGAAGATTGAAAAGGGGAAACTGTTGTACCCCAAAATTTTCCCTCTCATTTTATCAACATTTCTCACCACAAGACTCTTGGAACTCAAGACCAAGCTAGGGTTTGTTCTGATCAAGACATCTCCTTGCACTATTGACTTGAAATTAGGGTTTGAGTTTGCACAGGGATATTTTGACCTACAATACCCAAATTGACTTTCATACTTCATATTGGACTCATAAGTTTGTCCATACCAAGTTTCAAGCCTTGAATCAAATTTTTGCCCAGTCAATTGGACAGTTGACCTAGAAATCAGTTGTATTGGGGAAAAAGTCAACTGTGGCCAATTTACAGTCAAACCTCATGAATTTTGACCCACATCAACAATATGAACTCATATGAACCATTTGATCAAATTTGGACCACAATTCCACAAGAAATTTGATCAGATCACCAAAAAGGCAAAATGGTCATTTTTAGGGTTTTCACTGTACAAAGGCAATTTTTGACTGTTTGACCTAGCCAATGGAAAATTAAGATCAACTATGGACTCAAGGACTAAATGGAATCATCTTTACCTATTCAACAAGTTCAAAAGATCTCAAATGCATAGGATTGACAGATGAATTTTTCAGTCAACTGATCAAAATTTGACTATATACTGAAAAGTCAAACTTTGACTTTTTGATCAAAATCAAGTGCCAAGGGTCATTTTTCATAAAGATGTGTAAAATTATGAAACTTGGTCATCAAGAAACCCAAAATTGCAAATTAGGGTTTGGAATTAAAAAATTTCATAACTTAGAAATTTTCTAAGTTATGAAATTTTCTTAATTTTTCCTAACTTTGTCCCATATTTTCACCAAGATGAAAATGGATTCAAACAAAACTTACAATATGAAAGTTGTAGTACTCCACAAATTCTAAAACTTTCATTCACAAAGTTTTCTCAAAATAAGCTTGGATCTCAAGTTATAATTTTTGGAACAAGGGTCCCTAAAACTTTTAACTTAGAGAAATTTTGCCCTAGTTTAGGCAGGATTTTGACCCATCTTCTTGGCCATTTTTCACATAGTTCCACTTGGAGTACCAAGTTGAATTTCAAATATGGATTATATTAATTGTTGCAAACTTTCAAAATTGTCCAAGAACTCCTCAAACACATTTGTGGTTAGGGAGAATCGAATGCTTGAAGTTGGCAAAAACTCATTTTGTAACCATGGCCAATACATGTTCATACAAGTTGCAAAATCTGACCAAACTAGCTTTGTACTTAATTACATGTCTCTAAACCAATTTAAACTCAAAAATTGAATGCAAATACATTGGTTAGAGGCATTTTTCTGATCAAGGGAGCATTATACAATGAATAATTCCATTTTGGGCATAAAGATAACACTTCCATTTTCATAAAGCATAACTTTTGTAAAGTTGTTTCTCTTGAGCCTTGGACCTCTTTCTTTGCAGCAAACAAGTTCCATAAACTTAGGCAAAGGTACAGGAAACTTGTGCATGCTTGGAGATAGCCTGTACAGGCCTATCTCATTTCACTTCACACTTTTCTTTTAAAACAAGTCAACTTGCCAAAAGGACATAACTTGCATATCTGATATAATCAACTTAAGCCAACATTTCAAACAAGCTTTTGCACATCTCTTGGAGCCAGAAACACGAGCCATTCATCCCTTAAACACCCTTGTACACAAAAACCACATTTTCTTGCAAAACAAGGCAGGCCCTGCAGAATCACTTCCATCTTCACATTGCCTCGTGCGTTTTGCCCCAAACTTGTTCCAATACCTTCTATTCAACTCACTCAAGCTATCCCAAACCTCCATTGCCAACTGTAACTCCGTTTACAGTGTTCACCATTTTCGTTTCAATTTTATGCAGGTTGACTTCTAGAGGTCAATTCAAGGACATTCAAGGCAAACTAAGCATTGGCAAAGGTCCAGGGAACATCAATCAAGCTCAAAAGAACCTCAGGCCTCACTGAAAGGTGCTGCATTGTCCAACTCGAATCCAACTAAAACAGGTTTTTCATCAACTTCTATCTCTCTATTTAGGAACATTTAGCCTTAGGTTTGTGAATGAAAGATGTAGTACTCATTTCCCTGAAACCATACATATGCTCAGTTTTCATTTATATTAAGTGTGCTAGGAGAATTTCATCCATGAACATGATGAAAAAATTAGGTTAGATTTTAGGGCCAGAGAAATTCTCTATGGTCTTTGAGAGTTAGATTTAATGCTTTATATGGTTAGATTCGTATTTAAATTCTCTACAAGTTTCATGTTTTGAGTTTTGGCAAAAGATCACGTTTCCAGGATGTTCAAGCTTGTATAACAGGCGCGCGTTTTCAAAAGTCTGGAGGAAGAAGATGAAGCTGATGGGTTGGGCTTGGCTTTCTTGCTTATAACACCCTCCTTTTGCTTTTCAGACCCCTTGGCCCAACTTCTTGTAATTTTATTATTTTTGCATTTTAATTTCATTTCCGACTTTATTATTTTATTTCCAAACATAAAAAATGCTTAAAAAATATTTTCATAATTTTTTACATTTATTTGGTATTTATTTTAACTTTTTCCAATATAAAAACATTTTAATACCTTTTTATTATTTATTTAAATCTAAAATAATATAAATAATACTTTTACTTTTATTTTTTTATTTTTATTCATACTGAAAATATTTTCTTGAATATATTTTATTTTTGTAAATATTTTATTTTTATTTTATACATATTTAATATATTTAATATATATATATATATATATATATATATATATATATATATATATATATATATATATATATATATATATATATATATATATATATATATATATATATATATATATATATATATATATATATATATATATATATATATATATATATATATATATATATATATATATATATATATATATATATATATATATATATATATATATATATATATATATATATATATATATATATATATATATATATATATATATATATATATATATATATATATATATATATATATATACTTTTATTTTATTAAATAATTGGAATAAAAATATAAAAACATTACCTTTTTATTTTTTATACTAAAAAATACCTTTTTTCAATATATTTTTATTTTTGTACATATTAACATATTTTTGTATATAAATAATATATAATATTATTTTCTTAAAAGAATTAGGGTTTACCCTAAAATAAATAAAATTAACCCTTTTTTTATTTATTTATTTATTTATATTTCTTTACATTGAAAATATTTTTTACATACATAAAAACTTCTTTTTTGCATAATACATTTTATTCTATATATATTTATTGTGTTTATTTAAATATTGTACATTTAAATATTATGCATTGTAAATTCAATTTGGTTGTAATAACTTAGGATTTAAATTTCTTGCCAAATACCCCTAATTCAAAACTTGTACCCCCATCCCCATAATCATGTTGTAATAGCTTAGAATTTAAATTCTCGCACTTAAAGCTTTCAATTATGCCATGATTAGAGAATTAGGGGTTGTATGCCAAAAATCAAATTAATAAATAGTTTGACCTAATCAAAGATAAAAATACATGAAAAACAAACACAATACACACTTGCACCCCTAGGGTTACAATCCACTTGTTGCCTTCAAAAATGGACCATGGTATGCATGTTAAGTACTTTGGCAAAGCAAAAACAAAACAAAAGATCATAGTCCCTCAATGACGCTATCTGAGTTGCCTAAACATAAAGGATCAAGTCCCTCAAGAAAATTGCCAAAAATACTTGACACAATTGCTATCATGGTCTATACGATGACCCGCTCCTGTCCCGTTTAACATCCTAACACAAGGTCGTTCACCAAATACAATGGTGAAACAACACTGTTAAAAGGGTTAAAAACATAAGAAAGATCTTTGAGTAAAATAGGGTAGACAACTCTTAGTTACTTGATCAAAAGCTTGCAAAAACATCCTTGATATTTTCAAACACACTTCATAACACAATTTCAAAATCCAACTTTCAAACATTGAAAACTTTTCAAAAGACAAAAACACCTTTGTATACATTCAAACAAGAATCATTACAAAGGTTTCCACAACGATGGCCTCTTTTCAAAACATCTTTCAAAAACCACACACAAAGCACCATTTCAAACAATTGAAGAGCACCATTTCAAACAATTGAAAAGCAAAGCAAGTGATCTAAACAAGTAACTAAGAGCCCATGGATAACCATGGATAGAAAGGATGATAATACCTTCCCTTTCTATAATCTACTCCCCGAACCCAAGAAAACATCTCAAAGGTCTTTCCTGTGCTTTTTGACCTTTCCTTAGGATAAAATAAAAAGTCGGTGGCGACTCTTGCTAAACCGAAACATTTGCGAACACAAACGCAAAATCCCAAGTCAGTTCTCCCACCGTATCACAAGTTGTAATTAAGTTGTTTATTATGGACAACAGAGAAAGGAGACACATAGTCAGGTAGTCCACTTGTGGGAAGCCTGTTGAGCAAGTACAATATTATGGTGAAACCATGGTCCCAAAATTTGAGAGGTAGAACAACCTAGTCAAGAAATGTTAGCCACATTTCCATGTTTTGTCTATGATTTCTCTAAAATGTCCCATTTTGATAAGAGGTATAAGGGCATTCTAACCTATTAGCAATTCCTTGTTCCTTAAGTAACTTAGTGAAGGGCTTAAGTTTTCCTCCAAAGTATGACTGAATGGCTTTGATCTTTTTTGGAAACTGTGTCTGGACATAGTTATGAAACAAATTGAAAGCAGTATGGCATCATTTTTCCACTTCAGTAGATATATCCAGAAGTACATGGAGAAAGCATCCACAAATGCAAGATAATAGTGTTGTAACCCAAAATTTGCATTCTCATTTGTCAAGTATTTTCTCATAAGATCTCCTTTGGCTCCAGACTGCACTAGGGTTGATCAGCTCAAGACACCTCCTTAAGCAATGATGACCAAAATTAGGGTTTGAGTTTGCACAAGGACAATTAGACTTTTAATGCCTCAAATGACTTTCATGGATCATTATGGACCTTCAAGATTGCTCATGTCAAGTTTCAAGCCTTGGATCACAAAATTGTTCAGTCAATTGATCAGATGACCTAAAAAAAGTAATACTGATGAAAAAGTTAACTATACCCTGAAAAGTCAAACTTTGACTTTTTGGTCAACATTACATTCCAAAGATCAAAATTCATAAAGACATTCAATACTATCAAGCTTGATCATCAAGAAGTCAAGAAAGTCAAAAGTCAACTTGAAAAGTCAGGATTTCCAAGACTTAAAAATTTTCTAAGTGTTTTTACAGATGATAATTTCATCACTTCATGCCAATTTTTCACCAAGATGCAAAACGGTTCAAGGAAAACTTTCAAAATGAAAGTTGTAGTTCCCGATGAGATCTACAACTTTGCTTTGCTGATCAAATCCTAGAAGTGCTTGTATTTTGAGTTATAAATTCATGAAAGTCAAGACATTTTCATTTAACACTTAGAGAAATTTTCAACAGATTTTGTTCAGGATTTTATCCCAACTTCTTTGCATTTTATCACATAGTTACAAGATGATTTTGTCAAAATGGCCAACATGAAAGTTATAGAGGATGTTTCAAGCTTTACAAAACATCCAAGAGCATGAATTTATCATACTTGTTCTAGGAGATTCAAGGGCATTAAGTTGGGCATCCATCCTTGAATTACAAGTCATTCTATTAAAGAACACATAACAAAACCCCTTTGATTTGCTGCATAATCTTATGTTGCAGGCCTCCTTGCTTGAAAATCTCATTGTAATTTAATGCTTATTGTTGTACCCCAAAATTTTCCCTCTCATTTCACTCAAGACATGCCCATTGAGGTCCTCAACTTGCTCAAGGATGCCCAAGAGTTGACCAGACAAACTCTCTCCTAAGGCAATGTACCTCAAACTAGGGTTTCCATTTTCATCAGGGTGTGGGAACTCCAAAGGTCCCAAATTCCTTCCATGGTCCCAATATGTTCTAAAGATCATCCATGTCAAGTTTCATGCCTTGCACAAGAAGTTTGCTCAGTCAATTGCTCAAATGCCTGAAAATCAACTGTATTAGGTCAAAAGTCAATTGTGGCCCACATACAGTCAAAATTCAAGATTTTTGGTCAACATCAACATTTTGAAGAGATATACATCATTTGATCAAGGGTTGATCATGATTCCTCAAGGAATGCCCCAAATTCATCAAAACACAAAAGTAGCTAAATTAGGGTTTCATAGGAAAAGTCAACCAAACTTTGACCAAGATAAACTTCTTCATACTTTATCAGAAATTTCCATCCAAGGCTCATTTTGAAGAGGATGCAATTCCCTACAACTCATCTTCAGCCCTGAAGTTCAAAATATGCACTCATCAAAAGATATGAATTTCTACATTATAGGTCCTTTTGAAAAGTCAACAAAAACACCTTTTGGGTCAAAGCTTCTTACATGAACATGGAAAACCCAATGGAGATGAAACCAACAGGGTTATTTAGGGGACATACTAAGCTTTCTAAATAGTCCAAGAACACCTCTCTAGGGTTAAAATTGGAGGAGATATGCCTTGTCAAAGTTGACCATTTTTGCAAAATTGCCAAAAGTCAAATGTGCTCAAAAATACATTTTTTGCCAAATGGGCCTAGCATTTCATGATTGTATCTTGTTGGAAACATGGTCCACGACCCAAATCAGCATCCATACTTTATTTGCTTATTTATTTATTTTTATTTTTATTTTTTATTATTTAAAAGTTAAATTAAATCAAATAAATTGCGAAAAATATAAAAAGATTGGTTTTGGAATGATTAAGCTATTTTGGAAACATATCATACAAGGAGAAAAATCAAATCAAATCTCCATAATTTACCAAGATAAAAATTGTTTTTGTTGACCTAATATGCTCTAGTATATATGCTGAACATAACCAATGCACAGGGGGAAGGTTTTAAGGTCCTGCGAGCTGGGAAACAAAACTGAAAAATTGACAAAAAGTGGTGGATCGGTTTCAAACCTAGAAGGAAATTAAAAGCATTTCAACACTCCCAATCGTTTCCTGGAGCCTCTCTGAAGCTAACACGGTCAGTTTAATGCATCCTCACGCCCAGATTTTCCCCCTAGACCTCACGCGGTTTTCTTCCTTTTTTAAATTCGATTACAATGATTCTTGCATCATAAACATGTTCTAATGATATAGTTGTGTTCATTGACATACTTGCAACGTGTTTGAATGGTTTAATTGATGTTTTGATGCCTGCATTTATAATTGCCATTGTTAGGGTTTACCTTTCCATTTTAGGGTTTCTCTATACAGGTTAAATTAGCCAATGAAAAGAGTATCATGATGCTCGCGGGTTCAAGGCGAATGGATTCATGTATTCACATTTCATTTATCATGCGTTTTGATGATTTTTGAAATTCACAGATTTATAGCTATGGTAAACTGTACGTTGGTAAAGGTTTTATACCTAACACGAGGGATGAGGAAGAAGATGATGATGTGTTCAATCATCATTGGACCATTTGAATGGCTGACGCGCGTTTTCTTTTACTTAGTTATCCACTTGTTTTTTTCATATATTATCAATTGTTGTTATTGCATTAACAATTCAGATAGGTGGTCCAATGGGAAGGGTGCACGTTTGAAAGTGGGAGGACCCGGGTTCGATCCCAGGTCCCAACAATTTTATTTTCCAACTTTGTTTCAGTAGTTCCCATGCATCTCCTTGCCAAACGCCTTCCATGCACCCCACTGATCCAGCAAATGGATCATTGCCTAGCCAGATCCAACGCCCATCAAGGGATGACCATGGTGCACCATCAGCAAGGACCAACACAGAATAACGCGCGTTGACTGGGCTGAGCAAGGAATTTGGGCCTGTACAATTCAACATACACCCCCCTGATTTCTTAAAACACAAGCCCAATTTCTTTTCTTTTTTTATTTCCTTTATTTTAATTATTTTGTTAATTATTTTCTTTTTCACAAAATAACACCAAAAATTATTTTTTTTATTTAATAAAAGAACTCACAAAAACATTAAAAATCATTTTTTTATAAAATATTTTATTTCCTTAGTTAATTAGATTAATTTAATTTAGGGCAATTTAATTCTTTTTTTCATAATTTAAATCAATTAGAAATTAGGGTTTAATTTGTACATAACCTAATTAATCTTTTCTCAAAAATAACCTAAATCTTGTTTCAATTAGATTTTTAGGATTCTTAATTCATCCTCGCATTTAATTCACCGCGTGCATTTTTAATTCTTTTTCTATTATTGTAACTGCTACGAGTTTGTAATAGTAATTAGGGTTTTAAATTCCGCATCTTTATTTTCAGTCCAAGATAATTATGTATTTGCAAAAGCCCTGTAATAGCTAGGACTTTAACTTTCTCGATTTAATTTCCGTAAACTATAAACTACTTAGATATATGTTAATAGGATTGTATGGAAAGACAAACTGAAAATTAATACGGTAGAAAACCCTAAATGTGCAAAGATAATTAATTGGAAAATTACACTCGCACATGCTCACTCCCAGGGTTTACTCCACTCCGGTTGCCTTCGATAAACGGTCACGAAGTATAGGGGTTTGTTAGTGGTTGTCCTCTAGCCCCGAAAGATCTAAAATGACCCATTCGGATGTTGCTTCGGAAAAAGATCTTTAAGGCTTTAGGATGATTACTAACATTTCCTAACATTGCTTTTGTGATCGTATTTGTCCCTTCGAATGTCCCTAAAAAAACTCCAACGACGATGCTACCTATTTCTCAATAATGGGATAACATTGTCTAAAATGAAAACGAATAGACCTTTTTCGAGTAGGTAGATTAGTTCCTAGGTACTTACTCAAACAAACAAACTTTTTCTCACAAACACTTTTCGTACAAAGTTTTCAAAAACAACTTCAAAACACTGTTGAGGACAGAAACAAGGGTTAATACGAAGCAAAACAAAACTTTTCAAAACAAGCACACACAAGAAGTTTTCAAAATGAGCAAGTACCTAAGAGCCCATGGAAAACCATGGATAGAAAGGGTGCTAACACCTTCCCTTTCTATAATCTACCCCCCGTACTCAGAAACATCTTGAAAAAGTTTTTTTTTTCTGTTCTTTTTCCTTTTTCTGATTGGATAAAATAAAAGTCGGTGGCGACTCTTGCTTACCGCGACATTTTGCAAACAAAAAATGCAAACCAGTATTAATAGTCGGTTCTGCCACCGTATCACAGAACTGGCGACTCTACTGGGGATTATAATATAAAATAGGGTAAACCTTAGGATCTAGGTCGTATTTAATTGCTTTCTCTTGATTGTCTTGCTTGCTTTATATTTATGGGAACTGTTTGGGTTATTTGATCCAACACCCGAATCGGGAAACACCTTTTAGGTAAGTAGCAATAAACTGTGAGGGAGTTGTGATGGGGTATACCGACACGGTTGAAGCAGTAGCTACGTTGATGTGGCACCTTGGTTGGTACCCGTAACCCTTGAGTCAATCAGGGAGATGTACGGGGCCTCTGTGTGGTGTCATAAAGCATCAACTGGCCTTAGAACCTTTAATTGCACAACTTGGCCAATAGGACGTAGCGAGATGGCCAGCTTTGGTGTATGCCCAAGGTCGACAGATACTCGATGCTACACTCATTGAGGTTTGAATTTTGAGTTTTGTTTGGTTGTGAGTCAATCGCCTATTGAACGAAGCTGGGGGAGAGATCGGTGATATTGAGATCCCTTAGAACCCGGTTACTATTTATAGGATAGGTTGAAATAATCTAGCTTCAAGAGGGTATGACCTTAAAATACATGCAAGCCTAAAACTAAGGTTGTTTGTGTGACTTGTGTGCTTTCAACTTGAACTACTTGCAGGGTTTTATTATCTGACGACATGAGTTCCTTGCAGGTTTTGTTTACAGTTATTATCCAATAACTTGGATTTCTTGCAGGGTTTACTTGCTTAGATCACTTCGCACCTTTGCTTAAAAGCATAGCATACACATCATAACATCATGCCTTAACATTTCCTTAACCATTTCAAGGATCTCGAAGGCCTGTGATGCAGGTTATGATAAATCACACGTCTAGAAAGGGGAGAGGGGATTTATTTTCCTCTAGCCAATGTCGTCAGAAGATCAAAACTCAACAACTTGAGTCAGGGGCTATGACCCACTTGATATGGTGAGCTTGACTCTCGTAGAAGGACTCTCAACGATACAAAGTTCTTCAATCAAAGTTGCAAAATTCAACTTCTGACATTTTCTTGTTTACCCCGCGAGATCCTTGAAAACATTGCATACATATATCATACATATCATTGCATAAACAGGTTTCAAAGCAGGTCTCTCATGTTCTCGCTGTTTATTTCAGCAATGGCTCTCCAACAAGACAACAGAGATCTCCAAGCTCAAGATGCCCAATTCAAGGAATTTCTCCTGAATCTATCCAAGGGGCAAGAAGACTTGAAAACACTCTTCGCCGGGAATCTGACCAAGGAACGTCCTGACAACAACAAGGATGGACAATTGGAACAACTGCAAGCTGAGGTAGAAGCAATGAGAATCCAGATGCTGGGGCAGATGGCTCTTATCCAAAACTTATCTCGAGGGCAAGAAGGTATAAGAGCCTTCCTCAACAAGCTTCACCAAGATGGATGCAGATCCATGAAACAAACAGTTAAAATTATGGATCAAGGCATTAATCATCCCCCAGTGAGAGAAGAGGTTGGTTTGGTTAGGAACAGACCTTTCCAGATTACTACTACATCACAAGCCCAACCACAACCTCGCCAACAACAACAGGGCAATCGGCATAAGAAGAATACACTCGAAAGACGCTTCACTGAAATCAACATGTCATTGGCTCAAGCATTGCAACACATCTTGAAGGCCAAGTTGGTTACGTTAAGGGACCCCCCTCAGAATCCCAACATAGCCTCCCCAAGGTACAATCCAAATGCAAGATGTGCGTACCACTTCAACAGTTCTGGACATGACATCAACAACTGTTGGGCGTTGAGAAATCAAATTTAAGACCTGATTGATGAAGGAGCACTAGAATTTGCACAAGACGGTCAGGCTGAGTTCTTCTGCCATCCCTCCAAGGCATACCATCTGAAGTGACAAGTTCTCACAAGAAGACTTTTCGTTCATTAGAATTTTCAATGTGTACTTTTATTTTGATTTGTTTGAACATTTATTCATATCAAACTTTATTATTTCATTAATGCATTGCATATGTTTGTCTTGAATCAATTCATTCGTATTCACTATTTCAAAAATGCGTTCTTATTTCCTTTTGTGATATTCAACTCTCGATTAAAAAACTCTAAGCCTTAAAGGGAGTATGATGAAAATGATACCATAATCTCTACAGTATGCTTTCGAACAGACTCTACTGACGATGTATAGGCGTTGTTCCAAATCCTAAACAGTGGAGTTATAAGGAAGATAATCCCTAGTCAACCCCTTCGAGCCAACGAAGTAGGAGTTTTTCTTTTCACACAAATTAAAACCCTTAATCATAACCTGGTGTAGGGTAGTTTTCTCAGTTAATTCTGAGGTGCATTCAGTCACAATCTGCCGCTTCGTACACAATGAATGACATCAAAGATGTCCTTCCAAAACAAAAGACGATGATGGTTTCGTATAATCGTCAAGATAGGCAGGCATTATCTCTCGAAATAAAAGCCCATTAAGTCAAAACCTATGAAGGAGACTTAAGAGAAAAATTGGGGCATCCTGCTGACTGTAATCACAAAAGAAACAGTTCAGGCAAAAGAATGGATAACGAAAACCAACAAAAAAAGAGGTTACTACAAATCCTTGACAAAAAGAAGATTACAAAAATGACTGCTTTGCAAAAAAAATCATCACCAAGTATCAGAGCAAATATTCCAGACTCAATCGGGATCTAAACGCGCAATTAACTGAGCATAGGACTGAAGAACATAACGAAGAGCGGGTTGGGTAGAAATGAAATTTAAGCATTTATCCTTTGTTTCTTGAACTGTGAACTAGGCCATGTTATAACCCTTAAAAGTCCTAGATGAAGCATGGGTTAGTTTGAGAGCATACTGTTACAAAGGTATCCTGGCTCCTGTAGGCTTTGTTACGAATCTTGAGTTGATATCACATTCTTGCAAATTTCATTTTACTACACAAAACACATTTAAAAAAAAAATTTAAGACAAACATGATTTTTGCATTCTTTAAATGACATTGTTTGCATATGACTAATTGTTTGACAGCAGAGAAATCCGCACAATTAATATTCAACGAACAAACATCCTATCAATGGACAGAATCACCTCAGCGGGAAAGACACTTCCAATAACATGTCTTCCATAAGCAAGGGGAATGACATGATGTCTAAACACACTTGGGCCAGTCTCTCCAAAAGTGCCAAATAACCAGGGTCAGATCTCCATCTGAATCGCTTGGGGCATTACACACGCATTCCAGCAACGAATCATGCGCCATCAAGAAAATGTTTTTGACAGTACTACAACACAACACTATGGACAATGACAACTCTCTACGTCCTGAAAGCATAGACATAGTCAGAAAATACTACGCATAAAAAAAAGACCCGCTAGGTTCACACACCTAGGCAAAAATAAGGGAATCCCGGCGAACCAAAAGGTTTCGGGCAAAAGTTAGGGATATACATAAAAAAAATTTGTACACCCGACAAGTCGAAAACCTGAAAAGGCGGCTTGGGCAAAAAAGGTATCCCGGTGGATTAAAAACCCGAAAGGGCAGTCCAGGAAAAAGTTAAGGATTTAAAATGTACGACTATGTCTCGTCACCTGTCTATCAGTGGAAGACTTATTCCTTGATCAGCATTCATCAAGAGCACCAGAATCGAGAAACAGTTCAGATACGCTCCAGATACGGATGCCACTCTGAAACTCATTCAGACTCAGCTTTCAGATACAGTTCATATACGCTCCAAATACAGATGCAATTTTGGTACTCATTCAGATTGAGATTTCAGATACAGTTAAGATACGCTCCAGATACGAATGCCATTTTGATACTCATTCAGATTCAGCTCTCAGATACAGTTCAGATACGCTACATATACGGATGCTATTCTGATACTCATTCAGATTCAGCTTTCCGATACAGTTCAGATACGATCTAGATACGGATGCCATTCAGATACTCATTCAGACTCAGCTTTCAAATACAGTTCAGATACGCTCCAGATACGGATGCCATTCTGATACTCATTCAGATTCAACTTTCAAATACAATTTATATACGCTCCAGATACAGATGCCATTTTGATACTCATTCAGATTCATCTCTCAGATACAGTTCAGATACGCTCCAGATATGGATGCCATTCTGATACTCATTCAGATTCAGCTTTCCGATACAATTCGGATACGCTCCAGATACGGATGCCATTATGATACTCATTCAGATTCAACTTTCAGATACAGTTCAGATATGCTCTAGATACGAATTCCATTCTGATACCCATTCAGATTCAACTTTCAAATACAGTTCAAATACACTCCAGATATGGATGTCATTCTGATACTCATTCAGATTCAACTTTCATATACAGTTCAGATATGATCCAGAGACGGATGTCATTCTAACACTCATTCAACACATTCTTCAAGTACAGTTCAGATACAATCCAGAGACGTATATCATTATGACACTCATTCGACACATGTTTCAAGTACAATTCAGATACGATCTAGAGATAGATGTCATCCTGGCACTCTTTAAATACATGTTCAAGTACAATCACGACATAGATCCATCCATAAAATCTTCGCATGTACTTTTTCCAGCATGGAACAAGGGGCAGAGACAGTTGGAAGCGAAGTCATTATCACATACAAGCCAGTGATACCTATATTCCCCACAGAGTAAGGACAACCAAGGTCCGACCTTCGTATCCCCAAGTAGGAATTCCTTCCCCAGCAGGTTCCTTCAGAAAGCTGATATCTGCATTCCCCAGCCGAGTTTTATAACCATGAGCAGTTTATGAAGCCATCTCCTGAGCAGAGTTTATTTCTCTGACAGTGGAAGCTCAATCTTCAACAGAGCTCTTCTCTTCGGCAATGGAAGTTCATCCCCAATTGAGTTTATTTCTCCAAATCAGCAGATCTTCCAACAGAGTATCTCTCTTTCCCACAGAGTCATTCCCCCACAGGATTATTCTCAGACAGAGTCTCCTCTGGCAGAATGTTCTCAAGCAGAATGGATGTAAATCCCCAGCTAATCATCTTCGGTCATTATCCCCAACGGAAACGACGAACTCAACTCCTTATACTCTCTAGAAGCAGTCCAGGATTTATTTTCCCCAACTAGAGAATATCGCAATAGCATTGCATATCCATACATCATAGCATGTGCATACATATTATACAACATAATCTCATTTATTTTGAGAACATCATTACTCAATACATTTCATACATCATGACATTACATACGACTAATTATTTACCTTTCAGGGAAAGATGCAATCAAGTTCTCACAAGTTCTCTCTGGTTAAGTCAAACCGACACCAAGGTTTCTATTCCAGTTGAAGATATTCCAACACTTTTCAATATTTTCTCTGGTTCAGTCAAACCGACACTAAGGTTTCTATTCTAGTTGAAGATGTTCTAAGACTTTCGTCTAGGTCAGCCGAATCGCCGCTAAGATTCCCCTAATTTCTATGCCAGTCAAAGTTAATCTGAGACCTCTCCCGGGTTCAGTCAAATTGATACTAAGATTTCTCTCCCAGTTGAAGACAACTCGAGATCTTTCCCTGGTTCAGTCAAATCGATACTAAGATTTCTATTCCAGTTAAAAAAGCTATGAAGCCCAGAAACTGATTAGATGACAGCTTAGTTTCCCCAAATTACTGAAGCCTGGAGCATGACCAGATAACAATATAAGATGCTGTGAAGTCTGGAGCATGACCAAATTGCGGCAAGAGACACTATAAAACCTGGAGCACGGCCAGATAACAGTATGAGGTACTGCGAAGCTTAGAGTTCGACCAGATAGCAGTTTACTTGGCCAATTACTAGGAAGCCTGGAAACGACCGAATATTAGTATGCCTTAAATTCAAGTTGAAACCCGGATGCGACCGGATAACCACTTAATTCCTTCTGAAGCCTGGAGCTCGACCGGATAACAGTTTTTGAGATTGCAAATCCTGGAGCACGACCAGATAGAAAGTTTAATCTCATCTCCCCAATAAGTCATTGTGAAACCTAGAGCACGACCAGATAGAAGTCAGTCTTATTATCCTCAGCAAATCACTGTAAGGCCTGGAGCACGACCAGATAGCAGTCAGTCTTATTATGCTCAGCAAATCATTGTAAGGCCTGGAGCACGACCAGATAACAGTTCACTTTTATCTCCCATACTAAGAGATGATTCCCCAATAGAGTAACGGATAACTAAAGCTCCTAAAAATCAATTTTCCCAAGATAGAGACCAACATTCCTTAGCAAATTCCTCCTCAACAACAGGAACAGGAATTCTCATCAAAGGAATATCCCGGGAAATCAACATCCTCTAGATGGCATCTTTAAGCCCATCTCCGACGATTCTCCGTCATATCTTCCGGATGGAATCTTTAAGCCCATCTCCGGTGACCTTACGTCATCTCCTCCAAATGTCATATGTAAGCCCATTCCTGATACTACCTACACATTCCAGCACCATCTCAGACGAGTGCAAATTTCTGAGTACTCTAGTGTTCAATCATCTTCCACCTTCAGATTACGAAAGGCAGACAACCAATCTACATCCTCAGGTTTAAGAAGATTGAACAGGGGCAGCTGTTGTACCCCAAAATTGTCCCTCTCATTTCACTTAAGACATGCCCATTGAGGTCCTCAACTTGCTCTAGGATGCCCAAGAGTTGACCAGACAAACTCTCTCCTAAGGCAATGTACCTCAAACTAGGGTTTCCATTTTCATCAGGGTGTGAGAACTCCAAAGGTCCCAAATTCCTTCCATGGTCCCAATATGTTCTCAAGATCATCCATGTCAAGTTTCATGCCTTGCACAAGAAGTTTGCTCAGTCAATTGCTCAGATGCCTGAAAATCAACTATACTAGGTCAAAAGTCAACTGTGGCCCACATACAGTCAAACTTCAAGATTTTTGGTCAACATCAACATTTTAAAGAGATATCCATCATTTGATCAAGGGTTGATCATGATTCCTCAAGGAATGCCCTAAATTCATCAAAATCCAAAAGTTGCTAAATTAGGGTTTCATAGGAAAAGTCAACCAAACTTTGACCAAGCATAACTTCTTCATACTTCATCAAAAATTTTCCATCCAAGGCTCATTTTGAAGAGGATGCAATTCCCTACAACTCATCTTAATCCCTAAAGTTCAAAATATGCACTCATCAAAAGATATGAATTTCTACATTATAGGTCCTTTTGAAAAGTCAACAAAAACACCTTTTGGGTCAAAGCTTCTTACATGAACATGGAAGACCCAATGGAGATGAAACCAAAAGGGTTTTTTAGGGGACACCCTAATATTTCTAAAAAGTCCAAGAACACCTCTCTAGGGTTAAAATTGGAGGAGATATGCCTTGTCAAAGTTGACCATTTTTGCAAAATTGCCAAAATTCAAATGTGCTCAAAAATACATTTTTTACCAAATGGGCCTAGCATTTCATGATTGTATCTTGTTGGAAACATGGTCCACGACCCAAATCAGCATCCATACATTATTTGCTTATTTATTTATTTTATTTTGATTTTTTATTATTTAAAAGTTAAATTAAATCAAATAAATTGCAAAAAATATAAAAAAGATTGGTTTTGATATGATTTTTTAGGAATCAAATCCAATTATGTTGGCATAACATATCAAATCGTGCAAGGGCAAATTGAATCAAAATTGGCATGATTAAGCTATTTTGGAAACATATCATACAAGGAGCAAAATCAAATCAAATCTCCATGATTTACCAAGATACAAATTGTTTTTGTTGACCTAATATGCTCTAGTATATATGCTGAACATAACCAATGCGTAAGGGGAAGGTTTTAAGGTCGTGAGAGCTGGGAAATAAAACTGAAAAATTGATAAAAAGTGGTGGATCGGTTTCAAACCTAGAAGGAAATTCAAAGCATTTCAACACTCCCAATCGTTTCCTGGAGCCTCTCTGAAGCTAACACGATCAGTTTCACGCATCCTCACGCCTAGAATCGCCCTTTAGACTGATAACGAGAAATTGTATCATATAATTGCTACATTTTTAATCGATTTTTATACTGCATTAACCCATTTAACTTCCGATTGTTCTGAGTTTTTATGTCTTTTAACAAGTACAACATGTTTCAAACCAATTTAGTGAAAAAGATCACATGAAGAAAGCTAACATAAAAATCAGAAGAAAAATATCTAATCTGCAAAATTCTGCAAAGTTTGATGTTGTGACGATCTTCGCACATCCATTACGAGCGTAACGCGCCCACAACATGAAGAACGCTCGTCACACATCATTGACGAACGTAACGTGCTATTTAAGCGCATTACGACTGTCACCTCTTCATTACGACCGTCACACGCGTAATTCAACGTCATGAAGAACAAGAGACGTGGGCAATGTAATGGAAGGATCTTTTCAACTCCTAAAAATTCTCAACTTCACCAACGACCAGTCCTGGTCTTCCTCCACTCAAGCAGTACAAGTCCACGTTCCTGAATTTTCTTAATTGCAAAAATTCTCTTCTATAAATAGGAGATATTTCAATGAAGGAAAAGAGGAGAGTTTTTTTACAGAATTTCTTGCGGAAGCCCTGCCATAGACCTCACACAGTTTGCTTCCTTTTTTAAATTCGATTACAATGATTCTTGCATCATAAAGATGTTCTAATGATATAGTTGTGTTCATTGACATATTTGCAACTTGTTTGAATGGAATAATTGATGTTTTGATGCCTGTATTCATAATTGCCATTGTTAGGGTTTACCTTGCCGTTTTAGGGTTTCTCTATACAGGTTAAATTGGCCAATGAAAATATTATCATGATGCTCGTGGGTTCAAGGTGAATGGATTCATGTATTCACATTTCATTTATCATGTGTTTTGATGAATTTTGAAATTCACAGATTTATAGCTATGGCAAACTGTCTGTAGGTAAAGGTTTTATACCTAACATGACAGATGAGGAAGAAGATGATGATGTGTTCAATCATCATTTGACCATTTGAATGGCTGGCATGCGTTTTCTTTTATTCAGTTATCCACTTGTTTTTTTCCATATATTATCAATTACTGTTATTGCATTAACAATTCAGACAGGTGGTCCAGTGGCAAGGGTGCACCTTTGAAAGTGGGAGGACCTGGGTTCGATCCCAGGTCCCAACAATTTCACTTTCCAACTTTGTTTCTGCAGTTCCCATGCATCTACTTGCCAAACTCCTTCCATGCACCCCACTGATCCAGCCAATGGATCATTGCCTTGCCAGATCCAACGCCCATCAAGGGATGACCATGGTGCACCATCAGCAAGGACTAACACAGAATCATGCGTGTTGACTGGGCTTAGCAAGGAATTTGGGCCTGAACAATTCAACATACACCCCCCTGATTGCTTAAAACACATGCCCAATTTCTTTTCTTTTTTTATTTCCTTTATTTTAATTATTTTGTTAATTATTTTCTTTTTCACAAAATAACACCAAAATTTATTATTTTTATTTAATCAAAAAACTCACAAAAACATTAAAAATCTTTTTTTTTATAAAATATTTAATTCCTTAATTAATTAGATTAATTTAATTTAGGGCAATTTAATTTTTTTTATTCATAATTTAAATCAATTATAAATTAGGGTTTAATTTGTACATAACCTAATTAATCTTTTCTCAAAAATAACCTAAATCTTGTTTCAATTAGATTTTAAGGATTCTGAATTCATCCTCGCATTTAATTCACCGCGTGCATTTTTAATTCCTTTTCTGTTATTGTAACTGCTCCGAGTTTGTATTAGTAATTAGGTTTTTAAATTCCGCATCTTTATTTTTAGTCCAAGATAATTATGTATCTGTAAAAGCCCTGTAATAGCTAGGACTTTAACTTTCTCACTTTAATTTCCGTAAACTATAAACTGCTTAGATGTATGTTAATAGGATTGTATGGAAAGAAAAACTGAAAATTAATACGGTAGAAAACCCTAAATGTGTAAAGATAATTAATTGGAAAATTACACTCGCACATGCTCACTCCTAGGGTTTACTCCACTCCGGTTGCCTTCGGTAAACGGTCATGAAGTATAGGGGTTGTTAGTGGTTGTCCTCTAGCCCCGAAAGATCTAAAATGACCCATTCAGATGTTGCCTCAGAAAAAGATCTTTAAGGCTTTAGGATGATTACTAACATTTCCTAACATTGCTTTTGTGATCGTATTTGTTCCTTCGAATGTCCCTAAAAAAAACTCCAACAACAATGCTACCTATTTCTTAATAATGGGATAGCATTGTCTAAAAGGAAAACGAACAGACCTTTTTCGAGTAGGTAGATTAGTTCCTAGGTACTTGCTCAAACAAACTAACTTTTTCACACAAACACTTTTAAAACAAAGTTTTCAAAAACAACTTCGTAACACTCTTGAGGACAGAAACAAGGGTTAATACGAAGTAAAACAAAACTTTTCAAAACAAGCATACACAAGCAGTTTTCAAAATGAGCAAGTACCTAAGAGCCCATGGAAAACCATGGATAGAAATGGTTCTAACACCTTCCATTTCTATAATCTACCCTCCGTACTCAAACATCTTGAAAAATGTTTTTTCTGCTCTTTTTCCTTTTCCTAATTGGATAAAATAAAAGTCGGTGGCGAATCTTGCTTACCGCGACATTTTGCAAACAAAAAACACAAACCAGTATTAATAGTTGGTTCTGCCACCGTATCACACTTACACCCACTCTTGAGCTATTACCCAAGTGTTTAAACCATTTCCCAAAATATCTTTCTATTTATGTCATAAAGGAACCATTGCTATTCTTGAAAAGCAAGCATTTTGTACAAAGTTTATCATGAGCCCATACCTTGCTTGTTGATGATTATACTCCACCATAAATCATGGGAAGTAGCTCCTCTATACCAGCAACTTTGGTACTTCATCTTGGGACTATGGAGTACTTGACATAGTTTGATCTTTGTAATCCAACCAAACCATAACATGCTGTCTTGAAAACCTAGTCAGCTCATATGCACAAATCTCCTGCCTATAAATAGAAGAAGCATTTGCAAAACAAAGAGGTTAGGAAAAATATAGAGAAAAGTAAGAAGTTATCTTGTGTAGAAGCCCTAAAAAATCCCTGCACTCTAAAAAAACAGAATTGTCCACAAAACCCCCATTGTTGAGCTTTGAAGTCCAAATCCTTGAACCTCCCACTCCTTGCAAGTTTTGTCCAAACAAACCATCTAAACACTCCAAATACATCATATAGAAGTTGTTCAAACACAATAAAAACTTATGTAACATCACTATCATCACTTCCCAAGCTCAACAACAGCCCATACAACAGCTCAAACTCAAAGCACAAATTTCAGTTTCAAGGTAAGTTTTCTTGACTTTGAACTCTTCCTACAAGAATAATTAATGGTTCATTTGTGAAGATAAAATGTAGATATCATTGCCTTGAAGCTAACCATATGCTTGCTTTTCATTTTCACTAACCATGTGTTGAGAGTTGACTTTTACATGTAGCAAAACAGTGATAAAAACAAAAAACAACAGTTATGCGTCGACACGAAATGCTCTGAGTCAACACATATTATGTCCATAATAGGTTATGAGCCAATGCAAACCATTACGCTTCGATACAAAATGTTGCATGAGTCGATACGAAATGCGAATGCGTCGACTCATACTGAGTTAATTTTCATTTTCCAGTAGCAAGGAAGTTTTCGTATCAATATATAATGGCATGCGTCAATACATAAATTATTTTCGTATCAATACATAATGGCATGTGTCAATACATAAATTGTTTTTGTATCAATACATAATGGCAAGCGTCAATACATAAATTATTTTCGTATCAATACATAATAACACGCGCCAATACATAAAATTTTCGTATCAATACATAAGTGTATGTGTCTTTACATAAAAAAATGTTTCAAAACAATTTTCTTATTTATTTATTTTTGTACATTATTTATTCATTCAATATGGTTGTAATAGTAAACTAGGATTTATTTGCTTTCATCCCCCCATTTGTAAATTTGTATCCCCATCCCCCAAATGATGTAATAGCGTAGGATTTTAATTTCCGCAACTTATCGCTTTAATATAATTGTTAGTAATTAGAGTGTGTATGGAAAGATAAAATCAACAAGTAGAAAACCCTAATACAAGACAAAACAAGCATGAAAATCAATACACTTTCACACAATCACCCCTAGGGTAAAATCAACTTGGTTGCCTTATAAATGGCCATATTACGCATGTGAGGTATCTTAGCAAAAACAGGAAAAAATACAAGATCATAGTCCCTTGATGACGCTATCTAAGTTGCCTTTCAAAATTATCTTAGCCCCTAAAGAAAAATGCTAAGATACCTTGCAACATTGCTAATCATGGTTATACGATGACCCACGCCCGTCCCGTTTACATCCAAAGATAGGGTTACTTACCAAATCAATGGTAAGATAACAATGTCAAAGGAAAAAGGAAATGAACATGAAAGACTTTTGAGTAGGTAGATTGTTCCTAGTTACTTGCTCCATTTCAAAACAAAAACATCCTTGCTATTTTCAAAACAAACACCAACACTTTCAAAAACATCTTTCAAACTTGAAAACATTTTCAAAAGATCAAACACTTTGTATACATTCTTACGAACGAGAATCATTACAAAGCTTGCCCAAACGATGGCGCCTTTTCAAAATAATTTCAAAAACCACACAAAGCACATTTTCAAACAAAATAAAGTGATCTAGCAAGTAACTAAGAGCCCATGGAAAACCATGGATGAAAAGGGTGCTAATACTTTCCCTTTTCATAATTTACCCCCCGAACTCAAGAAAAAATCTCAAAGGTCTTTCCTGTGCTTTTTCACCTTTCCTTTTGGATAAAAGAAAAGTCGGTGGTGACTCTTGCTAACCACAACATTTGCAATAAAATGCAAAACACCCAAGTCAGTTCTCCCACCGTATCACAGAACTGGCAACTCTGCTGGGGATTATTCTAAAAGTGGGGTTACCTTAGGGTTAAATCACATCTATTTGCTTTCATTATTTGACTTATATGCTTTACATCTTGGTTCTTTGTTTGGGTTTGAATCCTCTACATGGATTTGGGATACCTTATAGGTAAGTAGCAATACGTTCTGGAAACTGTGCGGGGTATACCGATATGGTCTAAACAATAGCTACGTTAGTGCGACATATTTGTGGGAATCGGTAGCCCTTGAGTTAATCAAGGAGAATACGGGGCCGCTGAGTGATGTCATGAAGCACTAACTGACTTTTAGAACCTTTACTTGACCAACTTTGCCATTAGGACATAGTGAGATGACCGGCTTTGGTGCAGTCCGAAGTTGGTTGATACTCGATACTACACTCATTGAGATTTAACTCTTGAGCTTTTTTTGGTGGCAAGTCAGTTGTCAATCAGAAAGAAGTTTGTGGGAAAGATCAGTGATATTGAGATCCCTTAGAACCCGGCTACTATTAACTAGGACAGGTTGAGCCAACTAAACTTCAAGAGGGTACTTACCTACAAACTCCATACAAGCCTAAACCTAAGGACTTGTCTGCTTTATGTTAATATGATTATTTGTATATAAACTTGCTTACTTTGCATACTTGTACATAACATCATGAAATCATACCATAGCATTTTTCAATAACATTAGACCATAACATTTCAAGGATCTCAAGGGCCTATGATGCAGGGTCACGTTGAACCAGACGTCTAGCAAGGGGCAAGAGGATTTATTTTCATCTAACCAAATGCCATCAAAGATAAATTACAACAATTTAAGTCAAGGGCTACAACCCACTTGGAATGGTGAGCTAAATTCTCGTGGAAGGACATCCACCGATACAAAGTTCTCTAATCAAAGATGTTGATCAAAGTTCAACTTCTAACTTTTTCTTGTGTTTACCCCGTGAGATCCTTGAAAACATGCATCCACATATCATGCATCATATTATGACTGATTTCTCCCATACAGGTCTCCTTACCTTCCTGCTGTTTATTTCAGTAAGATGGATATGGAACAGACAGTGAAAGATCTCTAAGCTCAAAACGCTCAATTCCAACAAATGTTCTTGGCTATGGCTAAGGGGCACGAGGAACTGAAGACTCTTCTTTTCAAAGACAAGAAGAAAAAGTCCAAGAAGTCAATAGGCGTCCTGAACTTAGGAGGAAGACCTAGAGGACCAGTCAAGGGAGCTCTAGATCTTTCAACTCCATCCAACATGGGGGATAGTCTTGAAGAAGACCACAATTTAGATATTGATGAAGTTGAAGTTGACTACTCCGAGGAACAATATCCTCCCACTAATGACAAGTACAAACATTTGAAGGATCGCCTCAGTGCTATGGAGATTCAACAGATACTTGGCTTCGATTTAGGAGACATGGGTTTGGTTTCTGGAGTGGTCATTCCGCCAAAGTTCAAAATCCCTACCTTTGCCCTGTATGGTGGAGTCTTTTGCCCTAAGATGCACTTAAAGTCTTATGTACGCAAGATTCAACCATAGACAACTGATCCAAAGCTTTGGATCCATTTCTTCCAAGAGAGCCTAGTAGGGACTCAACTCGAATGGTTCTATCAATAGGAGAGTTCTCGCATCCATACCTGGGAGGATTTAGCTGCTGCTTTCTATAAGCAGTATGAGTATAATGCTGATCTTGCACCAACTCGTGTGCAATTGCAGAACATGACCATGGGTTCCAACGAGAGCTTCAAAGGATACGCCCAAAAGTGGAGAGATCCGGCTGGTAGGGTGCATCCCCCTTTAACTGACAGGGAGCTGATTGACATCTTCATGGAAACTTTGACAGGGCCTTTCTTCAAACACCTAATCAGAAGCTCCTCAGCCGGGTTCACCGAGCTAATACTGACCGGCGAAAGGGTCTAAGCTGGAATCAAAAGTGGAAAGATCCAAGGAGCTACACCTTATGATGCTCCGAAAAAGCCATACAGTTGGAAGAAAGAGTCCAATGCTGTGTATGGTCAAAAGAGTCATCATGATTAACATGTAGGGGCAATCCTGATCTCTAATCCTACACCTGTTCAACAAAGACAGAACAATAGACGTAAGGTAAGATATCAAGAAAGGCAGTACACTAACATCTACATGCCTTTGTCTCAAGCATTACAACATTTGCTGAAGTTGAAGCTGATCACGCCAAAGGATCCTCCTCAAAATCCTGACACCTCCTCTTCTAAGTACAATCCAAGCATAAGATGTGCCTATCATTCTGACAGTCTCGGACATGACACTGACGACTATTGGACTTTGAAGAACAAGATTACAGACTTGATTGATGCCAAGGAGATCGAGTTTGACCCTCCGGAGACTCCAAACGTGATCACTGCTCCCATGCCAAATCATTGAAAGCGTCTTGTTTCATTTTGAAAATTTTCATTTGTAATTCCTCTTGTTATTCAAACAATTATCTATTAATGTCAAACCCTGTTTCATTAATGCATTGCATATGTTTGTCTTTATTTGATCCACTCGTTTTCGTTAAATTTAAACTATGCTTTTTACTCACTTTATGACCTTCAACTCTTGCTAAAAGTTACAAGCCTTTAGAGGGAGGATGATGAAAAAAATGCCTTAATCTCATGCAGTATGCTTTTGGACAGACCTTGTTGACGATGTACATGCGTCCTTTTAAATCCTAAACACTGGATTTATAAGGAATATAATCCCTAGTCAACCCCTTCGAGCCAAAGAAGTAGAAGTTTTTCCTATTTTCACAAAATTGAAACCTTTAATCAAAACCTGGGGCAGGGTAGTCTCTTAGTTAATTCAAATGCGCGTTCAAATCACAAACTCTCATCTCGTAAATACAATGAATGACATCAAAACATTTCTCTGGAATCAAAAGATGGTGATGGTTCCCTACCAAATAGGAAGTCATCATCTCTCAAAAGGAAAAGCCCACTAAGTCAAAACCTACAAAGGAGGCTTAAGAAAAACTGGGGCATCCCGCTGACCATAATCTCAAAACAAGAACAGTCATGAAAAAATTAGGGGTAACAAATCAAAAGAAAGAGGTCACTACAAATCCTCAACAACATAAAAAAATGTTGCAAAAATGACTGCCTTCCGACAAACTTAACTTATCTGAACCATCACCAAAATGTCTTTCCAGACTCAATTGGTGTTCAAACGTACAATTAACTAAATTTAGGACTGAAGAACATCATGAAGAACGGGTGGGTACAAATACACTTTGAGCATTTATCCTTTGTTTCTTAAATCGTGAACCAAGCCATGTTACAACCCTTCAAAAGTCCTAATTGAAGCATTGGTTAGTTCGAAAGCATATTGTTACAAAAGGTATCCTGACTCCTGTAAGGCTTTACTCTAAATCCTGAGTTTGAATTTTCTTACAAAATTTCTTTACTTGTTAAAACGCATTTCAAAACTTTAAGACAAGCATAAACTTTGCATTATTTGAATATCGCTGTTTGCATATGGCTATTTGTTTGACAGCAGAGAAATTCACACGACGAATATCCGATGAGCGAAAGCTCTCCCAATGAACAAAATCACTTCGAGTGGGATGAAACTTACAATGACAAATCTCCTATCAACAAGGGGGCATGACATGTCACTATCCAAGCACACCTGGGGCAGTCCAGTCAAGATTCCAAGAAATCTCTCAAGAAGTACAGAATAACCAGGGGCAGGTCTCCATCTCCATTACTTGGGGCATTGAACACAAATCCCAACAAAGGGTTACGTATAGTCAATTAGTTCCTGGCAGTGCCACAAACACTTGCTACTAGGGGCAGTGACAAATCTCCCCAAAATCCTTCTCATAGGATGATTCCCCAACCAGATTTCCAATCTCTGGAAACCTCTTCCCAACTGAGTCGACTTCAAGAATCCTCGAGGATTTCTGCCAGTAAAGTCGCTACCTCTCCAATAGAGTAAGCAACAGGGTTTATTTCCCCAACAAACAATAGGATTCCCCAGCTTGAGGTGACCCATCCGACTACTACAAATTAAAGGACCACAACTCCTCTTCCCCAGTAGACTACTCTACAATCCCCAACAAGTTACTGTAAAACCTGGACCCTACCAGATATCAATTCAACTTCGACTCCCCAGTAGAGCAACAAACGACTAAGACTCCTGAATTCTTTTCCCAAAGAAGGAATCAACAATCTATACTTAGCTTTCAACATCCCCCAACATAGTTCTCCTCCAACAATAAAACAGGAATCCTCAGTGGAAACATTCTAAGCAAAGTTTGAAGACATACCTACTCTTCAACAACAATCCTGGATTTAATAACTCCCCAACACTTGTCTAGGATTTATTCTCCAAGACAAAATTACATTTCAGTAATCCATAGCATATGCATACAAAATACATATAACACAAATCTAATTTATTTTGAGAACATAATTACACAATGCATACATCATGACATTGCATACAACTAACTCTTTACCTTTTCAGGAAAGATCAATCAACAGATAAAGGTCATCATATTTTGGAGTAGTAATAGTCCAAGATTCCTTCATCATCCTGTTGAGGTAGTAATCATCCAAGATTCCTTCATCATCCTGTCGAGGTAGTAATCTTCCAAGATTCCTTTATCATTTTGCCGAGGTAGTAATCGTCAAAGATTCCTTCATCATTCTGCTGAGGTAGTAATCGTCCAAGATTCCTTCACCATCTTGCTGAGGTAGTAATCGTCCAAGATTCCTTCATCATCCTGCTGAGGTAGTAATCGTCCAAGATTCCTTCATCATTCTGCTGAGGTAGTAATCGTCCAAGATTCCTTCATCATCCTGCTGAGGTAGTAATCGTCCAAGATTCCTTCATCATCCTGCTGAGGTAGTAATCATCCAAGATTCCTTCATCATCCTGCTGAGGTAGTAACCTTCCAAGATTCCTTCATCATCACGGTGAGGTAGTAATCGTCCAAGCTTCCTTCATCATTCTGCTGAGGTAGTAATCGTCCAAGATTCCTTCATCATCCTGCTGAGGTAGTAATCATCCAAGATTCCTTCATCATCCTGCTGAGGTAGTAATCGTCCAAGATTCCTTCATCATCCTGCTGAGTTTTCAGATATAGTTCAGATACGCTCCAGATACGGATGCCATCTTGATACTCATTCAAATTCAGCTTTCAGATACAGTTCAAATACGTTCCAGATACATATGCTATCCTAATACTCATTCAGATTCAACTTTCAGATACAGTTCAAATACGCTCCAGACACAGATGTCATTCTGATACTCATTCAGATTCAGCTCTCAGATACAAGTTAGATACAATCCATTTATTGATATTATTCTGATACTCAATCCAACACATCCACTATTCTAGCATAAATCAACCAGAGATTTATTCTGACACTTCTTCTATTCCTACCAGCAATCATTTTGGATGGCATCTACAAGCCCACCCCCAACAACTTTTTATCTCCTCTACAAATGGCATCTTTTAAGCCCATTTCATATACCATCAACCATCACATTATCGAGCGCAAATTTCTGGGCACTCTAATGTCCAATCATCTTCTACCTTCAAGTCATGAATGGCAAACTCGCCAATCTAACTCTTCAAACTTAAGAAGATTGAACAGGGGAAGCTGTTGTACCCCAAAATTTTCCCTCTCATTTGTCAAGTATTTTCTCACAAGATCTCCTTTGGCTCAAGACTGCACTCGGGTTGATCAGCTCAAGACACCTCCTTAAGCACTGATGACCAAAATTAGGGTTTGAGTTTGCACAAGCACAATTGGACTTTTAATGCCTCAAATGACTTTTATGGATCATTATGGACCATCAAGATTGCTCATGTCAAGTTTCAATCCTTGGATCACAAAATTGTTTAGTCAATTGATTAGATGACCTAAAAACAGCAATACTGATGAAAAAGTCAACTATATCCTAAAAAGTCAAACTTTGACTTTTTGGTCAACATTACATTCCAAAGATCAAAATTAATCAAGACATTCAAGACTATCAAGCTTGATCATCAAGAAGTCAAGAAAGTCAAAATTCAACTTGAAAAGTCAAGATTTCCAAGACAGAAATTTTTAAAGTGTTTTTACACATGATCATTATATCACTTCATGCCAATTTTTCACCAAGATGCAAGACGGTTCAAGGAAAACTTTCAACATGAAAGTTGTAGATCCTGATGAGATCTACAACTTTGCTTTGCTGATCAAATCCTAGAAGTGCTTGGATTTTGAGTTATAAATTCATGAAAGTCATGACATTTTCATTTAACACTTAGAGAAATTTTCACCAGATTTTGTTCAGGATTTTATCCCAACTTCTTGGCATTTTTTCACATAGTTACAAGATGATTTTGTCAAAATGGCCAACATGAAATTTATAGAGGATGTTTCAAGCTTTCCAAAACATCCAAGAGCATGAATTTATCATACTTGGTCTAGGAGATTCAAGTGCATGAAGTTTGGCATCCATCCTTGAATTGCAAGTCATTCTATTGAAGAACACATAACAAAAACCCCTTTGATTTGCTGCATAATCTTATGTTGCAGACCTCCTTGATTGAAAATATCATCATAATTTAATGCTTACACCCACTCTTGAGCTATTACCCAAGTGTTTAAACCATTTCCCAAAATATCTTTTCATTTATAGCATAAAGGCACCATTATTATTCTTGAAAAGCAAGCTTTTTGTACAAAGTTTGTCTTGAGCCCATACCTTGCTTGTTGCTGATTATACTCCACCATAAATCATGGGAATTAGCTCCTCTATACCAGCAACTTTGGTACTTCATCTTGGGACTATGGAGTACTTGACATAGTTTGATCTTTGTAATCCAACCAAACCATAACATGCTGTCTTGCAAACCGAGTAAGCTCATATGCACAAACCTCCTGCCTATAAATAGAAGAAGCATTTGCAAGACAAAGAGGTTAAGAAAAATAGAGATAAAAGTAAGAATTTATCTTGTGTAGAAGCCCTCAAAAATCCATGCACTCTAAAAAAAACAGAATTGTCCACAAAACCCCCATTGTTGAGCTTTGAAGTCTAAATCCTTGAACCTCTCACTCCTTGCAAGTTTTGTCCAAACAAACCATCTAAACGCTCCACATACATCATATAGAAGTTGTTCAAACACAAGAAAAACTTTTGTAACATCACTATCATCACTTCCCAAGCTCAACAACAGCCCATACAACAACTTAAACTCAAAGCACAAATTTCAGTTTCAAGGTATGTTTTCTTGACTTTGAACTCTTCATAAAAGCATCATTAATGGTTAATTTGTGAAGATAAAATGTAGATATCATTGCCTTGAAGCTAACCATATGCTTGCTTTTCATTTTCACTAACCATGTGTTGAGAATTGACTTTTACATGTAGCAAAACAGTGATAAAAACAAAAAGCAGCAGTTATGCATCGACACAGAATGCTATGAGTTGACACATATTATGTCCAAAACATGTTATGAGTCGATGCAAACCATTATGTGTAAATACGAAATGTTACATGAGTCGATACGAAATGCGAATGCGTCGACTCATACTAAGTTAATTTTCATTTTCCAGCAGCAAGGAAGTTTTCGTATCAATACATAATGGCATGCGACAATACATAAATTGTTTTCGTATCAATACATAATGGCATGCGTCAATGCATAAATTGTTTTCGTACCAATACATAATGGCATGCGTCGATACATAAATTGTTTTTGTATCAATACATAATAGTAAATTGTAGCCAACAAAAAACATTGTAGCCACAAGGACTACAGTTGTTTGAAACTTAATGGGCTAGGGCCCGAAGAATGAGGTTACATCAATACAACACGCAGACCGGAAAAAAGAAATAACTAAAAGCAGTCAAGTATCTGGCTGGGGATCCTCCTTGATAACAGACTCTTGACGGGACGACTCTCCAACGGGCATATCCCTGACAACTCTGAGATACTCAAGGATTACGATCTGGCCATCTTTCACATAATAGTGGAGACCCATCCCAGTCACATTCAATTTGACCGCATGGTTCAGAACTCGAAGCTGCTTCACTGCATTATCAAAGCTCCCCTTGGAAACGGACAGAGCATCATCCAACGCCAATTGTACGAGAGTAACCATATCAGCTCGGGTCTTCAAACCTTTAGCCGCTTCTGGCTCATCCTCGGCGGAAGAAGCTTCAGCATTCAAGGTCGCCACCTACTCATCAGAAGCCTTCTTCTCGAGAAAAATAGCCTTGTGATGCTTGGACAGGTTCCCCAACCTGTCCTCCACTACCTTCTGGGCAGTCTTCTCATTAGCACACTCCTTCTCTGCTTCTACCAGCTTCGTTCGCAACTTCTTCACCTCGACCTCCAGGGAAGTAACCCCTTAGTGTACGCCACAACCATCTCCAAGACCCTCATGACAACCCCGACATCCTGGGCTAATGATGTCCTCTTTGCCAAACGATCTAACTCTTCAAGTAGAAGGGATTCACCTCGAAGAAGATACAGAGAAGAACCCTCGAAGAAGGACCTGTCGTGCCATCAAAGGGGAAGCTCATATTTTCCCTTCTCCCTCTCACCGGTCAGATCCACAGTACCCTCATTGTACTGCCTCTTATTCCTTGAGGATACATACAGAGAGGAAAAAGCCCCGACCGACTGCCTTGTCGACGAAGCACCTGATCCCGACATAGGGCCTGCGTCGAGTGAGGAAGCCTTGACTCCCTTTTGTGCCTTCTTAATATTAGAAGCGGTTGTCCTGGCCAAGCACTCCTGGGCGGGATTCATCTTATCTGCGAGGAAACAATAAAGAATGATTAGAAAAATAGAAGAATATATGTTTCATGCAAACAAAGAAAATCAAATCATAAGATGACTACCAAGATATGCCACAGGATCCTCACTCTCGAGGAGCTCCTTAGCGCTTATCAAAACCTGGTCGTACGCCTCTTTTCCATTTTTATCAACAACTGGCTTCCCCTCTCTACCCGCATGCCAGACGGGAGGGAACCCCACAACAAATGCGCATAGACGATCAAAGTTGGCTATGTCCTTGGCACCGAGCTGATCTTTATTCCACACATAGATGTTAGTCCCCCTTTCATGATACTTGTCGGTCTAGTGAAAAGGAAACTTAGGCACCAGCTTGTTCGTATGTTTTCCCCCCTCAGTCAAAACGGGAGCCCCATCCCCATCATATGCAGGGGAAACCTTGAAGACACTCAACAACGCCCTCTCTGAAACGGGTTGAACGAGTATAAATGTTTCCTTAAAGAAGCGGCCTGACTCCAGGTACGCCTTGAACAACTTAATGTTTACCTGCTTTAGAGCGACCCAACCATATCGGGAACCAAACGGCTGCTTCTAAATATGGAAACATTAGAGGAATAAAGAGACAGTGGCCCCGACTCCCAAATAGTCTCACACGATCTCGAAAGCCCGAAGGAAGGCGATCGAGTTTGGGTGCAGTTGGGACGGAGCTAGAAGAAGATGACTGAAGACCACCACTTGGAAGTCCAAGAAAGGGAGTTGTAAACCCATCTCCCTGAACACAATCTCGTTTGGGGTGTAGATTTCCCATTGCTCTTCAACACCCTCTCAGGAGACATACCTCAACGGGCCCGATGAAACCCAATTCGGTGGACCTTCCTCGACCACAGGCATGCTGGGACCCTCTTAATCGACAAAATCCACCTCCATGTCCCCCTCAGCATCTTGATTACCATACATCTCTGGATGTAGTGCTTCCGGTGAGGACTCATACACCCCCGAAGTGCTCGCCTCGCCTGACGTACTCTCAGCAGAACTCCGGGGCAGAACCACTAGGCTCATTAAGAAAATCGTTATCTGTGCTAGTAGTCATCGTACATGAAAAGTAGCGGATAAAAGTGAATTTGATGTCAACGTCAAATTCACCCTTCTACCACTAATCAAGTGAAAGGGCACCAAGGAACAAGGACCCTGTATTCGACCAGAGCCCTCACTCAAACGACCACTAGACGATCTCCCCTCCCCAACCAAGCCAACTGGATTCATATAAAAAATTTCTACGTTCATCTGACACCACTAAGGTTCCAAAATCCCCCTGGGGAGGACACTTGGTATCCTCAACGACATCACCGGCCAGAACTACCGTCTTCAGCCAGCATTTCACCAGAATTTCTAAATTAATAATCCTAAACCCTAACCACATGCATTTTCCAAGGAAAAACCTCAAAATCCAAACTATAACGAAAGTGATGATGACAAAAACAAAGGGAATCAAGAAAAACTTACCGGATTAAGCGAAAAAATGGTGGGAATAAACAACGGCAAACGACGGAACAAACGAAAAATCTTGGAGACAGATAAAGTCGAGCAGATATAGATAAAGGTGAGCGAGAGCAAAGATATCGAGCAACTAAAAGATGGGTGAAAAGTATGTATGGAGCTCTCTCCCCTCTTTTTATAGACTTGACCACCAGAACATAGGAGAGGACGCGCCTAGGGAACCTTTAAAGGCATCATCATCACGCCCTAGTCCTTAGGCTATCCATCATCAAACCACTCTGACATTATGGGCTCGATAAAAGCATGGAACGCAATCTCCCCAGACTCAATCAATCATTCCTCTCCCTGTAAAATAAACACCAGCCAGTTTTCAGACTCCTCGTACAAAATTTCCCCTCGAGACATGAAAAATCCTCGAAATCGCTCAATTGTTCCTCTCCTCGTAAGAAAAACACGACGAGCATCACTCATGCTCCTCGTACAAAAGCCACAGAGAAGTACCCCCGTTTTGTGGGCAAATTCTAAGTCATCACTCTTGTGACCAGAAGCAATGACTTAGGGGCCTCCTGTTATGGACTAGCCCAATGACTAGAATTGGCCCAACCCGCTTCCATCTTTGGCACGACCCAACAACAGTGGCCCAACACTCTGGTCGACTACGCCCCTGAGCACACGAACAGCTATGCCCGACATGTATGACTAACCTAGTCAGTAGGTTTCTTCCGTCAGCTCGACACGAGTTGGGAAGACACCAAGGAAACGACCAAAATAACTATCTTCATGTAATCCTCCTCCTCGAAATAAACGGGTAATTACAAGCATACATGCCCATTTTGAACCAGTTCTGGAAGTTACCTATTTTTCGGACCCACATACCTAGGCCCCAAAATAGGAACCAGTGGCTACACACCGAGGGAACATTATATAAACCCTCACACATGTGAGGGCCAAGTATTCACAATCTCACACCTTAAACCCTCATATTATGCTTGTATCTCTTGGCTCCCACACTTGATCATTAAAGTGCCTTGCAGGTAAACCCCATCCCCCCTTCTAATCGACTTTTCCATCCTGTCAAAGGTCATCCTCCGGCCAACTTGCAGGTTCTGATCAACCGATAACATCATAATATATGTGAAAAATTTCTAGAATATTTTTAGATTCTAAATTCCTATAAGATAAAATATTTTATTGTATTGAGTTTTGAAAGTGGTGGTCAATATATAAATAAACTAGTAGAAATTTAAAATATGATAACACTAAACAAGAATGTATGGATAGCCATTCAAATTACACATATATTATTTATCTTCAAATGTTTGGACTCAATTGCACTTTTGTATGGTTTCTAGAGTATTTTTTGAGTGGGGAAACTTTATTTGGCTAGAAAATAAGTAGTCCAAAGGACATGAAGAGAAATATATTGAAAAGCCAAACGAGAATTAGGGCGAGCTCCACCACGGGTCGCCCAAGTATGATCAGAGCTGTCAAATCCATATACATCCTCTTGAGTCAATCCATTTAGACAACATGTGGCACGCTCAATATTCCTAAAGGAGTCAGTCTAACGCAAAAAGAGGGGTGGAGATCATTCCCCCTATAATGGATGAAAAATCAGTCTCCTCCTACTGCAACAACTTCGTAGGGAAAGTAGGAGAAATTGTTTAACTCCAAATTGCTCGGCCTAATAAGCTATTAATAAATATTCCAACCTTGGGGCTTAGATATTCATTCACTAATTTATAAAACCCTAGCATACAAAGTATTTTGCTATCAAATATGTAAGCTAGCTCTATCTTTATTGTATTTTACAAGTACAATTGGAGCTATTGCATGGGATTGGTAAAAATAACATAGACCATACACAATCCAACTTTCATCCACCTCTACCACCTTCTTCAACATTGTGACACAACAAGGCGCCAACATGACTTTCAATGTCAGTCCTGAAGGCCATGAAAACTTATTATAGACGCGGGATTCTATAGAGGAACTATGTCGCTCCAATCATACTTTGGAGGCAAATGTCTTAACCCTCAAAGAGAGGCACCATGAATATTCCCATATAAAAGACCCCATAGCCTCTCTAAAATGAGAATTAGGTTGCTTTAGTAGCAAAGAACTTCAATCCTCCAACACTAGTTGTTAATTCTCTATTTTTAATGGTTGGCATTATGTTTGGTAAAACTAATAGAGCAGCAAACATGTTTGTGATACGGTGGGAGAACTAACTTTAGGATTTTGCATTTTATCGCAAATGTTGTGGTTAGCAAGAGTCGCTATCGACTTTTCTTTTATCCAAAAGGAAAGGTGAAATAGCACAGGAAAGACCTTTGAGATTATTTCTTGAGTTCGGGGGGTGGATTATAAAAGGGAAGGTATTAGCACCCTTTTCATCCATGGTTTTCCATGGGATCTTAGTTACTTTCTAGATCACTTGCTTTTGTTTGAAATTGTGCTTTGCGTGGTTTTTGAAAGTATTTTGTAAAGAGGCCATTGTTTAGGCAATCTTTGTAATGATTCTCATTCGTAAGAATGTATACAAAGATGTTAGATCTTTTGAAAATATTTTCAAGTTTGTAAGATGTTTGAAAGTGTGTGTGTTTGTTTTTGAAAATAGCAAGGATGTTTGCTTTGAAATGGAGCAAGTAATTAGGAGCATTCTGCCTACTCAAATGTCTTTCTTATTCATTTCCTTTTCTTTTGACATTGTTGTCTTACCATTGACTTGGTAAGCAACCCTATCTTTGGATGTAAATGGGACGGGCGTGGGTCATCGTATAACCATGATTAGAAATGTTGCAAGGTATCTTAGCATTCTTTTTTAGGGACTAAGATCATTTGTAAGGAAACTTTGATAGCGTCATCGAGGGACTATGATCTTATATTTACTTGTTTTTGCTAAGATACCTTACATGCATAATATGGCAATTTTGTATAAGGAAACCAAGTTGAATAACCCTAGGGGTGTTTGTGTGCAAATGTGTTGTTTTCATGCTTGTTGTTGTCTTGAATTAGGGTTTTCTAAGTATTGGTTTTAGTCTTTCCATACAAACCCTAATTACTAGCATGTTATATAAAAGCGATAAATTGCGAAATTTAAAGTTACTACGCTATTACAACATTTGTGGGGAGGGGTGTACAATTTGTAAATGGGGATTGCAAGAATTTAAACCTAATTAGTCTATTACAACCATATTGAATTCGTATAAGTATGCAAGGAATAAAATAAATACAAAATATAAAAATGAATAAGTGTAAAGGAAATGCAAAATGTAAAGAAAATGTATCTTTGTTTGATTTTCATGAAAAAAAGGATGTTGTCTTAACCTAATTAAATAAAGAAAATAATTAATTAAATTTGAGTTTTATTAAGAAAAAGATTTTAAGTAAAACCCTAGTCTTATTAATTAATCAAAAGAAAATAAGTTTAAGAAAAGTATTTTTTGGTATTTTTATCTTAAAAAACATTTATATTATTATAAAATATATTTGGCCTTTTTCAATACTAAAAACAATGTATTTTAAATGGTGTGAAAAATAAATAAATAAAAACATATTATTAATTAAGTTTACAAGATTAGTTAATAAAATAAATAAAGTATAATAAATAAAAATATTTTTTATGGAAAAAATAAAATAAAATAAAAAAAATAAACAAACTTGGGCCAGGGGTGCCATTAGTCAATAGGGAGGTCAGCTAGCAAAAACAAAAACAAGCCAGGCTCAAAGGGGCCCAGCGCTTGCCAAAAACAACAAAAATCAGAAAAGTGAAAATGTGAAAAATGAAAAGGGTACCACTGGGACTCGAACCCAGGTCCCATAGGTTACATGTGCGCGCTTCTACTACTGGGGTGGCTATACACCCGTTAATACAAACAAAACAATAAACATGTAAGGCAAAACGTGTCCTGAAGACTTCATCTTCAACCTCCAGCCAGACCAACTGTAACTTGCTCATTTCTCATCAAAAATGAAAACTGTAAACATGAAACTTGTAGCAAATTTTCTCACGATTCCAGAAATGTAAAGTATTAAAACTATAGATCAAAGATAAGCAATAATTTTAATGGCCCTAATATGAACCCTAAAAATTTCAGAAATTTCAATTTCAAAATACTCTAAGCTCAAGCAAAATTAATGGAAACTAAGGACATGGTTAGCTTCAGGGCAATGATATCTACATGTTTTATTCACAAATAAACTATTGATGATGCCTGTATGAAGAGTTCCAAGTTGAAAAAACTTACCTCAAAATTGGAAATCGTGTTTTGAGTTTGAGCTTGTTTCAAGGTGCTGCAATGATCAGGTTAGCTTCCTTGAGGTCCTAGAAAGCTAATGCAATGGTTTGCTTGAGTTGAGAGTGGCTGAAATGACTTGGAGAAGTAAATGTGCAATACTCTGTTTTTGGTTATGGAAGATATGGTAAATGATGTTACAGTAATGAAACAGGTACAGGGATAAGTTACACTTGATGTAAGGAAGCTTTAGAAACTCAAAGGCCAAGAAACGCACGATGGAAATGTGAGTTTGATGTTCAAGGTCAGAAACTGTGCAACAATGGAGTTTTTGGGCAATTTCTGATTTGAGAGAGTTTCGGTGTATTTCAGGGTGCTTAAGCTTGTCCTTTAATTTACAAATAGTGACTATTTATAAGCAACAAGTTTGGAGACCTCTTGTTCTTCAGAATTCAAAATCACAAGTTTATGTATAACATGTGATTTTTGAGAAACTCAAGTTTCAAAGCCTTGTGTACTTGTCAAGATAGAGTGTTTATTCTTTAAACAAGCTTTCTTTTGACTTTGTGGATGGAGTGTGATCAGAGGGAACAAGTTAGAGGCTCAATGTGAACTTTATGCAAAAAGCTTGCTTTACAAAAATGGCACTGTTAACTTTGTGCCATTAATGGAAATGCAACTTGGATAATAGCTCCATTGCTTGGATTAAAGCCTTAAAAACTGTGTAACCATTTAATTATGGAGTGACAAACAAGTTTGAGGCCTGCAAAGCAAAGATTATGCAGCCTAGCATGGATTTGGTTCATGTGTTCATCAAAAATGGCTTGTAATTCAAGTGACAAAACCCTAACTTCATCTCTTCGATTCTCCCTACTCAAGAATGATCTCAAGGAGTTCTTGGACATTTTGGAAAGCTTAAAATGTTTTCTACAATCCATCTTTGAATTGCTTTTGAATATTACCCTTGTAACTATATGAAAAAGTGTCATGAAGTTAGGTCAAAATCCTGGCCAAATTAGGGCAAAATTTCACTAAGTGTTTAGTTTCATGACCACATGTTCATAAAATTATAAATTGAGATCCAAGAATTTTTGGAAGGAGTTGTGTAAAACAAATTTGTATATTTCATCGATATCTACAACTTTCATGTTGGAAGTTTCTCTTGAATCATCTTGCATCATGGTGAAAATTTGGCTTAAAGTTATGAAAAAACATGAAATTTCCAACACTAAGAAAAATTTCTGTTTAAAAATTTTGACTTTTCAAAATGAAATCTTGACTTTTTGATTTGTTGATGAATGAGTTTCATATTTTGACATGTTTTGATGAATTATGATCTTTGGCACTTGAATTTGACCAAAAAGTCAAAGTTTGACTTTTCAGTATACAGTTGACTTTTCATAAGTTGACTGAAAATTCACTATCAATCCAATTGGTCTTGAGAAATGTTTTGAACCATGTCATTAGGTAAAAATGATGCAATTGGACTCTTGAGATCATGCCTTAAACCAATTGATCATTTGTTAGGTCAAAACTCAAAAATGGCCCTTTCCCAATCAAAACCCTAATTTTGACCATTTTGCCCTTTTAGAGATTTGATAAAATTTCTTGAGGAACTATGGTACAAACTTGATCAAATGACTTATATGGGTTCATAATGTTGACATGGATAAAAAATTATGAAGTTTGACTGTAAATTGGCCACCGTTGACTTTTTCCCCAATACAATTGATTTTTAGGTCAACTGCTCAATTGACTAAGCAAAAATGTGATCCAAGGCTTGAAACTTGACATGAGTGATCTTGGGGGTCCATAATGATCCATGAAAGTCATATGAGGCATTGAAATTTCAAATGTCCTTGTGCAAACTCAAACCCTAATTTTGGTCATCGGTGCATAAGGAGGTGTCTTGAGTTGATCAAACCCTAATGCAGTCTTGAGCCCAAGGAGATCTTTGTGAGAAAATTCTTGATAAGTGAGAGGGAAAATTTTGGGGTACAATAGCTGCCCCTGTTTAATCTTCTTAAGCCTGAAGAGTTAGATTGGCGAGTTTTGCCATTCGTGACTCGAAAGTGGAAGATGATTAAACACTAGAGTGCCCAGAAATTTGTACTCGATGATGTGATGGTTGAGGGAATGGGCTTAAAGATTCCATTTGAAGAGATAATAGAAAGTTGTTGGAGATGGGCTTGTAGATGCCATCCGGAGGTGATTGCTGAGTTGTGTTTGTAGTCTGAAACTGAATGAGTATCAGAATGGCGTCCGTGTTTGGAGCGTATCTGAACTGTATCTTGAAAAGTAGACTCTAAATGAGTATCAGAATGGCATCCGTGTCTGGAGCGTATCCGAACTGTATCTTGAAAAGTTGACTCTGAATGAGTATCTGAATAGCATCTGTGTCTGGAGCGTATCTGAACTGTATCTGAGAAGCTAGATCTGAATGAGTATCAGAATGGCATCCGTGTCTGGAGCGTATCTGAAATGTATCAACAGTTGAGTCTGAATGAGTATCAGAATGGCATCCGTGTCTGGAGCGTATCTGAACTGTATCTGAAGACTTTGAACATTGTTAACGGTAGTTGTTGATTAATCTTATCCTGAAAAAGATAAAATGTTAGCTAATATGAAATGTTTGTTATGTTGTATGAAATGCATAGTATAATGCATTCGTGTTATCAATGTTTATGATATATGGATGTGATGTATGCGTATGTAAGCTGATTTGCTGCATTGTTGTTGGGTTGGGGAAAATAGATCTCTGACTGCTGCTGAGGATATGTAAGTCTTCATGTTGTGAAGTCTAAGTGTTGATGAATTTCTGCTTGGAAAAATAAACTCTGTTGTAAGGGAGATGCCGTGTATTGTTTGTAAAATCCTATTGGGGAATCCTGGGAAAATTGACGACTTCTACTAGGGATTGATAACTTGGAAGTTTTTAATCTGTTGGGGGATTAAACTGCACACTGCAGGGGACTTATGAAAATAGCATAGAGAGATTTCCCTACCTCTTAAAGCCATCAGGGATTATCTTTCTATTTTGTTTATTTGTAAACAGTAATTATATTCTAATGCATATGTTCAAAAATGAATCTTTTGGACGTTTTTGTAAACAAAACACAAAAGTAACGAAAAACAGATAGTTTTGCACTTTCAAAGGGATATCTTTGTATTAAATTTGAGTAAGTATTTTTGTATAACGGGACAAACATTCTAGTAAGAGAATGTTGTCGTAAAGAATGAAATTTGATACAAAGAAAAGATAGCTATGTGTAATAATCCCATGGGGTTCCCATTCTGCTATAGCCTTCGTATCTCTGAGCATCTTGTATATTTCTTGCCTTGTCCGAAGTTGATTGAATTGATCAGAACCTCTGAGTTTGCAGGTCTTCCGTAAAATGATCCAACGGGACATAGTCATACGCTTTAATTCCCTAACTTTTTCCTGGACCACCCTTTCGGGTTTTCTGTCCACCGGGATACCCTTTTTTCCCAAGTCACCCTTTCGAGTGTTCAACTTGTCGGGTGTATAGATTTTTTTAGTTTTATCCTTAATTTTTGCCCGAACCTTTTTGGTTCGCCGGGATATCCTTGTTTTGCCTAGGTGTTTCAACCTAGCGGGTCTCTTATGCATAGTATCTTTTGACTATGTCTGCATTCGCAGGGTGCGGCAGGTTGTCGCCATCCATGGTGGTCAATATCATTGCGCCACCAGAGAATATGCTTTTGATTACAAATGGTCCCTCGTATGTAGTAGTTCATTTTCCCCTGGGATAACCTCGCGGTAGTATGATACGTTTGATCACTAGATCCCCAACTTGATACACTTGGCGTCTGACCTTTTTGTTGAAAGCCTTGATCATCCATTTTTGATACATCTGACCATGGCAGACAACAGTAAGCCTTTTCTCATCAATCAAGTTTAGTTGATTAAGTCGAGTCTGGATCCAATCGTCTTCATTCAACCCTGCATCCTTCATAATTCTTAGAGAGGGGATATGAACCTCAATAGGCAAGACAACCTCCATGTTGTATACCAAAGAATAGGGTGTTTTCACGGTCGATGTGCGAGCTGTAGTACAATACCCGTGGAGAGAGAATGGTAACATCTCATGCCAGTCTTTGTATGTGAGTTTCATTTTCTGTATGTTCTTTTTAATGTCCTTATTCGCGGCTTCGACAACACCATTCATCTTTGGCCGGTAAGGGGAAGAATTGTGATGCTGGATCTTGAACTGCTCACACAGGGAGGTGATCATAGTATTGTTCAAGTTTGTACCATTGTCTGTAATGATACTAGTGCATGAGTTATTATACCTTGCAAGTTAGAGATAGTGCGTATTTTAACTAAAGTGGGGGGGGGGGGGGGGACTGACAATTTCACGCCTCGTAACACTCATCGAGAGAAAATATGTCATGGAGTGCTCCACACTCATGATATTCCGCCACCACCAGCCTCCAAGACAAATACAATGAGGCTCGAACTCGGAAGATGGTGCAAATACGACTAGGTAAAGGGTCATCACACTAATGACTGCTAACAACTTAAGATAAATATAAAATGGCTTATTTATAACTCATTATTTGGGATATAATTTGACCCTTAGTTATTTATTTTAGTATATATCCTGAGGATTATTATAAGTAATTAGTTATATTTTAGTGGTTTTAGCTTAGTTTGTACTGGAGCACACTAAGTACTCCTTTTGTGTGTTTTATGTGTTTTGGGTATGTGTAGGAAATCTCTAGTAACAAGCTTTCACACACCAGGAACTTCATAACTTAAATCAGCAGGCCCTCGAGCTAAAAGATGATAAAATGAGTGGTTGGTCTCAAAGTTAGAACTAACATGACAATATTTTTAGGAAGGATACAAAAGCTCAGATGGAAAGGATAAAAAAGAGGAATATTCTGAATTATATGGGCTAACCCAAAAGATAAGTAAGAAACCCATTATCCAATGTTGAGGAGAAAATCCTAAAAGAAATAAGACTATAAAAGGATCACTTTGTAGAAGGAGAAGTATGTTCAAAAGTTGAAAAACTTGAGAAAAACACTAAGGCTAATACGAAGAACGAGACTGGACCAGAGTTTAAGGTAACAATTCCAACATTTTCTTCACTGAAGAATGCGGTGTTCACAGATGTGACAAAACTTTCCTATTTCTGATTGAAGATTGTGAGAAGTACTGGTGTTACTCTTAGGTTTACATTTTGTTTTCACTATTTTTTAGAAATGTTAAGCTCAAAAACTTGTGTTGTTGTATTTTTTGTATTTGCCAAGCTCACCATGAGCTAAACTTCATATGTTGAACAATGTAAAGTTTAATGCAAAGTAATATTTTGTGTGAAATGATATGATATTTAATGATTCATTTATCATGTGATTTATTTTTCATATATTTATTTATTTGGCTGGAGGTCTTAGGAATATGTAAAAGCCTGTTAATGTTGAGGAATCCTTTAACAAGTGGAACTCATGATAAATATGGTTGAAAATAGTATAATTGGAATATTTTCTTGATAGTTACTTTAGGAATAAATAACTACAAACATATGGGAAAGCAAAACTTATGAAAGACGTGCACTAATGTAATGTGAGACTTAGGAATTTTTTCCTTACTTAGTTGCATTTAATTAATATTATAGACATACACCGTTATATCACTTTCTAACCTCATCTGTCACGTCAAATCTCATAACCCACATACAATATATGTAAACCATTAAATGGATCATTGCTTAATATGAATCTTACCTTTTTTTTCAAACTTATTTAATCTTATATCGTATTGCTTAACTTTGAATCTATGATACAACTATCATTATTTTCTTTTCTTCGTGGCTATTCATAAGTTTACACTTTGAGGAATCAATTTAAGTTAATCTGATCCTTTTGGGAACAATACTTTTACTATTATATCACTTACTAAAAGTGAATTTTGTATACTTGCACATGCGTCTAATAGAAGAATCAAAGTAAAACACAATAAGTTTTTGGCGCATATGTCGAGGATTAAGTAATAAATACTTTGATTTTCTTTAAAAAAATCTTTTGTGAAAAATGTAGTTGAGATTTTAACTATGAAAAGTTCATGAAAGATGTCTTGACAAAGAGGAAAAGAGGGGAGAATTTTCAACGGTGGAACTAACTCAGGAATGTAGTCAGTTAGTGCAAGGAAAATTGTCACCCAAGTTAAAAGAACTAGGAAGTTTCACCATATCATGCAACATAGGAGAGTCATTTTCTGGAAGAGCATTATGTGACCTTGAAGCAAGCATTAAATTAATTCCACTATCTATATTCAAGAAGCTAGGAATTAGTGTTGCAATACCAACAACCATCACTCTTCAACTAGTTCACAAAAACAATTTCTACCTAAGGAAAGATCCAATATGTATTGGTAAGAGTTGAAAAGTTCATTTTTCTAGCCGAATTCATTTTTATGGACTTCATTATTTATGAAGACACACCCATCCTCTTGATAAGACCATTATCCACAATTAGAAGAACTTTGATATATGTGAAAAAGGTATAACTTACCATGAGACTCAAGTGGGTTTTAATGTCTTAAACATGTTAAAATATCCTGATAAAGACATGGATAATTTTTCATTGATCTAAGTTGAAATTCTCTTGTTCAACAATGATTCATTAAGATTGAAGATGAATTAGCATCAAAGTTGGATAAACAAGAAAATTAAGATTTAATGCAAAGGGGTTTATAAGTTAACCTTTGCCACAATTTGAAAGAAGGAAAGAACATTTTCAAACCCTTGAGATTACTTATGAATTGGTGAAAATCAATGTCCCGTTAATGGAGAGGTCGCCTTAATTGGAATAGAAATAACTACCTACACATTTGCAACATTCTTACCTGGAGGCAAGATAGAAGTTGTCAATGAGCATTGAAATTGAACTGTCTGAAGGGCACATGTGTCAATTTCTATTGCTTATAAAAAGACACAAGAAATAAATAGCATGGAAAATCAGTGATATTAAGGGGATTAGTACTACTTTGTGTGTGCATAAAATAATATTGGAAGAGAATGAAAAGAATAGTGTAGAAAGCCTAAGAACACTAAACCTTATCATAAAGGAGGTGGTAAAGAAAGAAATCATCAAATGTTTGGATGCTGGAGTCATCTACCCTATTTCTAATAGTGTGTGGGTGATCCCCATTCAATCTGTTCCTAAGAAGGATCGTATGAAAGTAATTGATAATTAAAAGAATGAGTTGATCCCTACAATAGTTGTCATTGGTTGGAGGATTTGTATGGATTATAGGAAACTAAACAAGGTCACTGTTGTACCCCCACAATTTTCTCTCTCTTTTCTCAAAACATTTCTCACCAAAGATCTCAAATGCTCAAGGGTTTGATCAGACAAGCTCGCCTCCTAAGCACCGAGCCTCCAAATTAGGGTTTTGGGTTTCTCAAGGACAGTCGGACTTTTGATGCCTCAAATGACTTTCATGGTTCATTATAGGTCTCCAATGTTTCTCATACCAAGTTTCAGGTCTTGCATCACAAATTTGCCCAGTCAATTGCTCAGATGACTAAAAATCAGATGTATTGGGTAAAAAGTCAACTATGGTCAATATACAGTCAAACTTCATGATTTTTGGCCAACATCAACATTCTGAAGTCATATTCATTAATTTATCAAGTTTTGATCACAATTCCTCAAGAAAAACAATCAAATCATCAAAGGGGCAAAATTGTTAAAATTAAGGTTTTTACTAAGAATGACTGATCATTGACTTTTGACCTAGTACATGACCTAATGGGTTGAAGCATGATCTCAAGGATTCAAACACAAAATCTTGACCTAATCTCATGGCTTAAATCATTTCTCAAAATCAATGGATTGATAGTTGAATTTTGGATCAACTGATGAAAAGTCAACTGATACACAAAAAGTCAAACTTTGACTTTTTTGATCAACATTGAATTTCAAATATCAAGATTCATCAAGATATTCAAAAATATCAAACTTGATTATCAAGAATCAATAAAGTCAAGAAATTCCACAAAAAATTCAAAGTTTTTAATACTTAGAAAATTTCAAAGTATTTTTTAACCTTAATAATTTCAATACTTCATGACAATTTGTTACCAAGATGCAAGATGGTTCAAGGAAAACTTTCAACATGAAAGTTGTAGATCAAGATGAACTCTACAACTTTTTATTAGAGGGTTTATGTCCAAAAAATTCTTATATTTGAAGATATAGGCTCATGAAGTCATGACATTTTTCATAAAACACTTAGTGAAATTTTCAAATAGTTTTGGCAGATTTTTGACCTAACTTCTTGACCAACTTTCACCTAGTTCCAAGATGATTTATCCAAAGTGGTCAACATGAAGGTTGTAGACAATTTTTCAAGCTTTCCAAAATGTCCAATAACTTGAGGAGATCATGCTTGATCTAGGAGAATCAAGAGAATAAGTTGAGCTTTCATTCTTGAATTATAGGTCATTTTGATGATGAACACTTGATCAAATCTCAAGCCATGCTGAATAAATCTTGCGTTGTAGGTTTATAACTTGAAAATCACATCATAATTAATTGTTTACACAACTGTTAGAGCTATGATTCAAGCATTTGAGCCATTGTACAAAAGATTCATCCATTTTTGGCATAAAGTAACATTGTCATTCTTGTAAAGTTGCTTTAATCGCAAAGTCAACTTGTCTTGAGCCTCTAACTTTTTTGTTCTGAACACACTCAACATACAAGATCATATAAGAATGCTTAAAGCCTCTAACTACTCTAGATGGCTTTGTACTTCACCTTGGGACAATGTTTGTCAAGTTTGCTTCAAAAACAAGTCACATAACCATAATATGTGATTTCTTGATTTTGATTATTTCAAGCCTTCAAACCTCTTGCCTATAAATAGAGAGGTCATATGCAACCTAACACATAAATTCACAAGCCTGAAAACTCCCTCAAACTCCCTGAAATCATAAATTGCACCAAACACTCCAAAACTTGCCATTTCTGACCTTGAACTTCCATCTTACAATCGACTCGTGTGTTTCCTCTCCAAATCAATAACAAAGATTCTATACATCACATATAACTCATCCCCGTCCATGTTTTTCAACTATAACTCCATCTTCATCATCTTCCAAACTCAAAAACTCAGCTCTGCAACTTGACTTCTCCATCACGATTCAGGCACTTTTAGCACAAAGTAATAGTTGCATTAGCTTTCTAGGAGTCTAGAGAAGATATCCAGATCATCACCACACTTCCAGGGTTGCTCAAACTCCATACACGATTTCCAGTTTTGAGGTAATTTTTCTCAACTTTGAACTCTCTCTACAAGCATTAATGGTTACTTTGTGAATAAAACATGTAGACATCATAGCCCTGAAGCTAACCATGCCTTTATTTTTAATTTATGTTGCCTGAGTGATGCGAATTTTGAGTTTGAACTTTCTAAAAAAATTAGGTTTTATTTGGTACCAACAGAAATTAATGTTTATCTTTGATTTATAGTTTAAGTTGTTTACATGGTTGAATTTGTATTGAAAATGGAGCAAGTTTCATGTTTATACTTTTGCAAATGGTTGAGAAATGAGCAAGATCAGAAATTTGAAATAGCAACAACGGAGGCTGGAGCGAGGAAGAAGATGAAGTTGTAATAAGGATTGAGTTTATTTCAAATTTAGTGCATGGTTTATTACTACCAGATGTAACAGCCACCCCAGTGGAAGAGCGCGTATGTATAAGGTATTCCTACGTCTGGTCATGGGTTCGAGCCAAGCTTGGAGCATTTTGTTATTTTCATGTTTGTTTCATACTAATCAGGTGCAAGCAAGCTAAGAGCGCGCATTGTGTTCCTCTTCTCTACATCATCTGATCATTGGGAAACTAGATCCAACACACCACATGAGTAGGTCCATTATACATCATAATAAGCCAGTAACATAAGATCAAAATAGGCGATGGGCTCAGATTTTGGGCCTCGTTCTATTTTTGTTTTTGCTGAGTCTCACCACCCTTTTACTAAAGGAAATGCATGCCCACATCATTTCTTTTTTATTTTATCATTTTTCTGATTTCAAACAAAAACATCTTCGGCTTAACTCGTTTTGCTACATTTGACCCCCATTTTCATTTTTCAACCCCCATCCCAATTATTTTCATTTATTTTATATTTTATTTATTTTCATTTATATATTTATTTTACCTAAACCAAAAACCACCAAAAATATATTTTCTTAATTAAATTAACAATATTTTAATTTAGGCATTTTATTTTATTTTGTTAAATTAAATTTTATTATTTCTTTTACATGGTAGAATATTTTTCTAATTAACATTAACAAAAATTATTTTCTAAACAATTTAAATTTAGACTTAGGTTTTATTTTCTATATCAATTCATTTAGAGTTTTAGGTTTTGATTAAATAATTAGTTAACTCCTTTTGTAGTTAAAGTTAATTAGTTCAATTAGGTTAATCTCTAAACCTTTTCATCAAAAACCCTAAAAGCAATTTCTTCTTTATCTCTACATTTTTTGCATAATTATTATTGTAATTCATATTCAATGGTTTGTAATAGTAATTAGGGTTTTATTTCTTATCTCCCCCTATTCACAAACTTGTACCCCCCATTCCCAAAGTGTTGTAATAGCGTAGGACATTTAAATTCCGCAATTTATCGCTTTCCTTATTATTGCTAGTAATTAGGATTTGCATGACAAGACTAAAATAAAACCATAGAAAACACTAATTCAAAGATAATATACATGAAAACAAAACACCCTGCACGCTTGCACCTCTAGGGTAACCCACACCTGTTGCCTCGGATAAAAACAGTCATGTCCCTCGAATATGAGATGTTTTAGCAAAAGACCCCCGATTAAAAGATCATAATCCCTCGATGACCCTTCAAATTTTACCTTCGGTAAATGATCTTAGTCCCTTATGACAATTGCTAAAACACCTTACAAGTTGCCTTCTATGAATGTACGATGACCTACGCATGTCCCTCATATCCAATGATATGACTTCCTACTAACTAATGGTAGAAAAGCACTATCTAAAGGAGGAGAAAAAGAGCCAAGACTTTTTGAGTAGGTAGATTGCTCATAATTGCTTGGTCACAAACAAAACCATTTCCACACTTCACACTTTCAAACATCTTTCAAAGAAAAAAATTTGTATACATTCTCAACGATACGAGAATCATTACAAAATTGCCTTACATTGGCATTTTAAAAACATCTTTCAAAACATTCCATTTTCAACAAATATTTTCAAAACCAACACTTTGTATACATTCTCAACAATACGAGAATCATTGCAAAGTTTGTCGAACTAAGGTGTTTTTAAAATATTTTCAAACTTACACAAACACAAATCATTTCAAAGTGATCAAGCAATTAAGAGCTCATAGATAACTACGGGTGAAAAAGGTGCTAACACCTTCCCTTTTAATAACCTACCCCCCGAACTCAAAAAAAATTTCAAAAGGTCTTTCATGTTATTTTCACCCTTTCCTTTATTGGATAAAATAAAAGTCGGTGGCGACTCTTGCTATCCATAACATTTACGATCAAACGCAAAACACCCAATTCAGTTCTCCCACCATATTACAGCCACAAGAAAAGATCATTTCCCCTCCCTTTCATTGATTAAATGTTGGATAAATTGGCTTGAATAGAATTTTATTGTTTTCTTGATGGTTATTCATGCTACAAGCAATATCTTCTAAAGACTAAAAAACAACTTTCATTTGTCCTTATGGAACCTTTGCCTTTAGAATAATGTCATTTGGACTATGTAATGCTCCAACAGCTTACCAAAGATGTATGATGGCCATTTTTCTGACCTTATTGAATGTTCCATGGATCTGTTTATGTATTATTTCTCTGTTTTTGTAGAATCGTTTCAGAACTTCTTTGACAATTTAGAGTTGGTAGTCACTAGATGTGAAGAAAGTAATTTGGTGTTAAATTGGAAAAAAAGTGTCATTTTATGGTAAAGGTAGGAATTGTCTTGGGTCATAGGATTTTCAAGGAAGGATTGGGGGTGGATCAAGAAAAATTGAAGTAATTGAGAAACTACCACCTCCATCCACCATTGATGGAATACGATGTTTTCTTGAAGATCCTGGCTTTTATAAAAGGTTCATGAAAAACTTTCCCAAGATCACAAAAACCTTGTGCCAACTACTGCAACATAATGTGCCATATGTCTTTAGTTAAGAATGTGAGCATGATTTAAAACTTTGAAGAATGCATTAATCTCGGAACCAATTGTGAAAGCATCTGATTGGACAAATTCATTTGAATTAATGTCTGATGCAAGTGATTTTTCCATTGGAGCTGCTTTGGGTAAAAGGCATGACAAAGTGTTTCATACAATTTATCATGGTACAAAAACATTAATAAAGGCTCAAATAAATTACACCGTCATAGAAAAATACTACTTATTATCATGCAATGATCAAATATTTTATTTCCAAGAGATATGAAAAGCTAAGATTTATAAGATGGGTGTGACTATTACAATAATTTGATTTGGAAACTAGAGACAAAAATGGTAGGGAACTTGGTGGCAGGCCATCTTTTAAGAATCCAAAAGGAAGCCCGTCAAAAGGTTAGAAGAGCCATCATATAAGTGTTTCCTAATGAACAACTGCTTATGATGACTTCTATAATGAAACCCTAGTATGGAGACATCGTGAACTATTTGGTTAGCATATATGTGCTACCAAAATTCTACTTTCAGCAAAGAAAGAGATTCTTCCATAAATGAAAGAATCATTTAATGGGTGAGTTTGTTCTATATAATAAATTTGGTGATCAAATGCTAAGAAGATGTGTGGATTACCTAGAGTCACGATAAATATTGTGAGCGTGTCACAATGCACCATATGGAATCCATTTTGGAAGTGTGATACGGTGGCAGAACCGACTGTTATACTGGTTTTGCATTTTGTATTCTCAAATGTTGCGGTAAGCAAGAGTCGTCACCGACTTTTCTTTTATCCAACAAAGAAAAGGGTGAAAAGAACAGAAAAAGACCTTTTTGAGATTTTATGAGTAAGGGGTAGATTATGGAAAGGGAAGGTGTTAACACCCTTTCCATCCGTAGTTATCTATGGGCTCTTAGAGGTTTGATCATTTTTAAAATACCTTTGTGCTTTATGTGTTTGAAAATGTTTGGAAAAATGCCTTAGTGTGGTGATTTGCTTTGTGTTTAACTCTTGTATCAATCCTCAAGAGTGTTAACAAAGCAAATGTTTTGAAAATTGCTTTTGAAAAGTAGTATTTGTGTAAGTGAAAAATGTTTTTGAGCAAACTTCTAACAGATATCTACTTTTATACTCGAAAAGGATCGTTCTTTTCCTCATATCCTTTATACAGCGTTATCCTACTATTAGCGAGTAGGTAGCCCTATCGTTGGATGTATAAGGGACGTTATAGTCACGAAGGAAACTTATGGAGACTCTTTAGCAATTTTGTTTAGGGACTAGATCATTTACCGAAAGGAAACTATAGGGTCATCGAGGGACTGTGATCTTTTGATTTACGGGTCTTTGCTAAAGCGTTCTTGCCTCATGACTGTTTTATTTCTGAAGGCAACCAAAGTGGGGTACCCTATAAGTGTATATGTGCAAATGTGTTATGTTCAGTCATTTTTGTCTTTTTGGTAAATTTGCTAATGTTTGATTATTAGTCTTATCATACAATCCTATTAGTCTAGCAGTTGATATTTTGCAGAAATTTAAAATGCAGGAATTTAAATCTACGCTATTACAATGCTTTGGGGAGGGGATTTACATTGTACAAGAATGAGGGGGATAAAGTAGTAATTGTCCTAGTTTTAATCTATTATATCCAGTAGGTAGATACAATAATATGGGAAAATATGAAAATAAATAAATGCACGTGAAGTAGAAAAGATGTCTGAAAAAATCCTAAGGTGAAAAATCTTTTGTTTTATTTTAAGAAAATATAACCTAAGTATTTTTAGTTTTAATTTCAAGAAAGAGGTTAAGATAATTAATTAATTGATTTACAAAATTAATTTAATTGGAAAAATAACTAGCCTAATATTTTTTGTGATTTTTGATTTAAGGTCAATTTAAATAAAAGAGAGCCAATAAAGAAATGAAAAAAATAAAAATATAAAAGGAAGCATCCTTTGATTGTACGGAAATGGTGTCTTTCGATTCTATGAAGGGAAGGCTATCTTTCGATTATCCTTTGATCTAGTGACAGGATGTATCATTCGATCCAGAGGGCGCTATTGGAATTTCCTGATGGATCACTTGTGAGGGCACTACATCTGTAAACATATGATAGCAAAACGAAAAGTGTGACCTGCGTGCCAAGCCAGATCTTTCAATTCTGTGCATATTGGCCTTACTCATGCTGAATCTGCAACAAGTGTTACAGAAAAAAGGAAACAAATATAGGCCTGGGTACTACACCCAGTCCCTTCGATAATGAATTAAAATCGAATGACTATGACAAGAAAAGAAAAAATGAATGGAGTTTAATCCCTTACTTTTCCTTACCAACAGTGATACTTTGATTTAGCACTTTCTGGATGTGGAGACACTTGCTTAAGGGCTGGGGATGCTTGGAAAAGCCTCAAGAAACGTCCAAGAATATGTTTTTTTTTTATTTCCTGTGATTCTCCCTCTTGTTGTGTCTAGCCTTGTCTGTATAGATGAGTAAACGTGTCTTTGGTTTGCAAGCATGCTGTTTATATAGAGTAGAAAGGAAGAGACAAGAAGACAATGGTTTAAACAACCTTGATTATGCGTTTGAAGGCCATGAATGAGAAATTGTAAAGTTGGCCAAATACATGGGATCTTGTCCTTTTTTTGAATTTTGAATGTATGTGTACATTTTGGCTCCTTTGAATGCCCTCTAGTTGCTCTTCGATTGGCCTATCATGCACCCTTCGAATGGGCCTTTTGTATAACTTTCGAATGGGCCTTCTGTATACTCTTCGAATGAGACTTTCAATATTTCTTTGAATGGGTCTTTTGAATGGACCTTCTATGTACTCTTCAAATGAGCCTTTGAATATTTTTTCGAATGGACCCTTTTGTGTACCCTTCGAATGGGCCTTTGGTTGCCTTAATTGCTTGATTCGAATAACCCATATGAAGACTTCATTCTGGCCAAACGAAGCCTCTTTTGTCATGAACGTAATGGTGCTTGAGGCTTGGGTCTGGAAGCATGCAGGACTTTGGCCAGACTCATCAAAAGACATAACAACACTTGTCTTCAACCATTATGCAACTTTCGACAAGACCAAATGCATGCTCCTTTGAAAGAACCATTTGTATGTCTTTTAAATAGCCCATATGAATTCCTTGTGTATTCTTCGAATTAGCCACCAATGTGTGTCCTTTGACTGGACCTTTGGAATGCTCTTTCAAAGGGGCCATATTGTGTGTTGTAGTGTAGAAACTGTTCTGAGGAGTCTTTTGCCTAGTGGGAGCTTTGTGAATCGAAATACAGTTTGAAGAAGTTCTTGCTTTGTGCGCTGAAGGCATGTAAAGAGGAGTAATTGGCCTAGTCGAAGCAAGAATCAAGCTTGCTCCAAGAAAAACAAATGCCCAATCGAAGTAGGGATCCAACTTGCATATAGGTAGCCATTGAATTTATGAGTCAAGCCAGCATGTAAAGACAATCGTGCAATCGAAGGAGCATCAACATGAAGCCCTTCCTTCCTGAATCGAAGGAAGCTGTTTCACAGGGAAAACATGCCCAGTCGAAGCTCGTGTGCAGCAAACAAGCAAAAGATTGGCTTCAATCAAAGCTTAGAAATTTGAGGCAAGCTTGGAGGAGGTTAGGCGCTTAATTGAAGCCTGCCAAAATATCAGTCGAAAAGACACATTGTTCATGCCAATCAAAAGACTTTGTTTATCTTCAAAAAAAATTATTTTCTCTTAGGCAAGTGTTTGTAATCACCTATATAAGAGAAAAATCTTGGAAAAATATAAGAGGGAAAATTTTGGGGTACAACAGCTGCCCCTGTTCAATCTTCTTAAACCCGAAGATATAGATTGGCTTGTCTACCTTTTGTGATCTGAAGGTGGAAGATGATTGAACACTAAAGTGCCCATAAATTTGCACTCGTATGAAACAACACTGATGATTGATGATATAGGGAATGGGCTTACAGATGCCATTTGGAGGAGATGACAAAGAGTCATCAAAGATGGGCTTAAAGATGCCATCCAAAGTAGATGCTGATTTCACACATGGTCCCTTTGGGGGTTCCTGTTCTTGTTCTCTGAGGAGGAGTCCTTTGGGGAATGTGGATTTCTGTTTTTCTCCTGTTTGAGGAGGAGTCTGTTGGGGAATGTGGATTTTTGTTTTTTCTCCTGTTTGAGGATAACTCTATGGGGAATAGAGTCTAGGAACTTCAGTTGTCCAAGGCTCTGCTGAAGAATTATCTCCGGAGAGATGACAATTTGTTGTATTCTGGTTAAAGACCAGGCTTCACAGTAACCTACTGGAGGTAATGGCATTAGCCGTTACCTGAAAATGTGTTAGAAAGAGCCTGTGTAGTGCTGTTTCAGGATGAGTTCATGATAGACTCTATCTAGATGTCAAGAAGGAACCCGTGTAAGATTGCTTCGTCTGGTCATGTAGATAGCTTTCCTGTCTGGTTTCAGGTGTTAATCTATAATCAGTTTGTTCACAGATAGCTGTCCTGTCTAGTTTCAGGTATTAATCTGGAATTTGAAAATTTGTCGGTCGTCCACAGATAGTTGTCCTATCTTGTTACAGGTATTAATCTGGAACTATGTTTTTGTTTGGTTGTTGAGATAGTTGTCATGTCTGGTTTCAGGTATTAATCTTTTACTTAAGAAAGAAAGATAGTTTTCCTGTCTTGTTACAGGTATTAATCCTCCATCTCTTCATGTAGATAGTTCTCCTGGCTTGTTCCAAGTATTAATCCATAGTCTCTTCATGTAGATAGTTCTCATGGATTTTTACAGGTATTAATCCACAGTCCATCGTCCACAGATGATTTTCCTGGCTGGTTTCAGCCATTAATCTTGGAACTTGTTTTGTTGGTCACATAGATAGCTTCACCATCTAGTTTCGGGCATTAATTTGTGGCCTGCTGTATTTGTTGGTTAACCCGTCTTGCTTCGGGAGTTCATACCACTTGGTCATGCAGATAGTTTCCTCGTCTGGTTTCGGGCATTAATCTTTGACCTGTTGTAAAAGTTGATAGCATTTGTCTATTTGCTAATTTAACCTGAAAAGGTAAAATCAGTTTCATGCGACGTCATGATGTATGAATTGCATGATGATCCCAAAATAAATGAGATTATGATATATGTATTTGTATGCACATGCCATGATGTATGAACATCTAATGTTATTGTGCAGTATCTTTGTCTGGGAAAATAAATCCTTGACTGCTATTGGGAAGCTGAATCTCGGACCGCTGTTGGTGAGTGAAGAAAGTGATTCTTCAATTTCTGATGGAGACAATGAATGGAGATAGTTTTGTTGGCAATTCCCTCTCTCTTCCGAGGATCTTCGACTTCTGTTTGGGAATGATTTTGCCAAGGGGAAGAGCTCTGTTGAAAGATTTCACCAATTTGGAGAAATAAACTCCACTGAGGGATGAATTTTCGTAGCTAGAGAAATAAAATCTACTGGGGATAAGGCTTTATAAACTATTTGAGATTTATAAAACGTTGTTGTGGAAAGTGAACTCCATAAACTGCTTGGGGATTTTGTTGAAATCCTGTTGAGGAATTTGGTGACTTCACTGGGGGACTTTGGAGCAGTAATTGGAGATTTTTGCTCTGCCGGGGATATGAGAACCTCGTACTTTTAGATTGCATATTGAGAAAGTGGCATAGACCTTGTAGGAGGACATCTTTGCCTCTATACCTGCTGGAGAAGGTATCTTCCAAGGAAGACATCTGCGGGGATCTTAGGGATGGCCCTTAGATATTGTCCTATTTCTTAAAGTCATTAGCAATTGTCTTTCTGTTTTTAGGTGTATGTTTGTAAGAAGTAATCATATTCAAATGCATATGTTCAAAAATAATCATTGGATGTTTTCGCACACAAAGAAGAAAAAATAAAAACAAAAATTTTGCACTTTCAAAGGAATAGTTTTGTATTAACTTGAATAAGCGTTTTTGTACAAGGAGACGAACATCCTAGTAAGGGAATCTCGTCGTAAAAATCAAACTTTACAAAATAGCATACAAAGAAAACAACAGTGTGAAACAATCCCATTGGGTTCCCAATCTTCTATTGCCTTTATATTTTTGAGCATCTCATCACTTTCGCTGCTTGTCCGAAGCTGATTGGATTGATTAGTACCGCTTGAGCTTGATAGTTGATACTGAAGATTGGTTGTAAGGTGATCCAACGGGATATAGTTATATGATTTAAATCCCTAACTTTTTCCTAGACCGCCCTATCGGGTTTTCAGAACACCGAGATACCCTTTTTTTCCCAAGCTGCCTTTTTAGGTTTTTGACTTGCCAGGTGTACAGATTTTTTTCATGTATATCCCTAATTTTTTCCTGAACCCTTTTGGTTCGCCAGGATGTACTTATTTTTTCCTAGGCCAGTCGACCTAGCGGGTCTTTGTTTATGCATAGTATCTTTTAACTATGTCCGTGTTTACAAGGTGTGGAAGGTCGTCACCGTCCATAGTGGTTAGGATCATGGCTCCACCGGAGAATATGTTCTTGATTACAAATGGCCCTTCGTATCTGGGAGTCTATTTTCCCTTGGGATCACCTTGTGGCAGTATAATGCGCTTGATTACCATATAACCATCCTGATATACCTAACGTCTAACCTTCTTGTTAAAAGCTTTGATCATACATTTTTGATACATCTGACCATGACAGACAGCCGCGAGCCTCTTCTCGTCAATCAGGTTTAACTGGTCAAGTTGAGTCTGAACCCATTCGTCTTCACTCAAACCTGTATCCTTCGTGGTTCTCAAAGAAGGCATATGGACTTCAATGGGTAGGACAACTTCCATAACATATACCAAAGAGAAAGGAGTTGCCCCTGTTGATGTGTGAATTATGGTGTGGTAACCATGAAGAGCAAATAGTAACATCTCATGACAATCTTTAAATGTCACCGTCATCTTCTGTATGATTCTCTTGATATTTTTGTTTATGGCTTCAACAATGCCATTCATCTTTAGCCGGAAGGGAGAAGAATTATGATGTTGAATCTTGAATTGCGTGCAGAGCTTGGTGATTATAGTGTTATTAATATTGGTACCATTATCTGGAATTTGTGACAAGTTTGAAAATGCTGATAATAATCAACTTCCATAGTGGACCAATAGTATCCTGCTCGTAGGATCTTTTTAGCCATCGAGTGTCCACTGGAAAGAGTGCCAAAGGTTTCTTCGTGTAAATCATCCATAATCTTTTCTACCTCACTCTTGTCTACACACCGAAGCAAAGTAGAATCATGATTGCGCTCGTAAAGGATGTCGTTACTGAGGAAGAACTTAGCAGAGAACCTCCTTAGGAACTTCTTATCATTGACTGAAGCTCCCTCAGAGTATTCTTGGAGTTCGAGATATCTTTTGATTTCATGGAACCAAGGCTTGTCCACTACATCTTCAGTACCAATCTCGTGACAATACGCTGGCTCATCCATCCTTCCAATAATGATCTGAGGAGCTTCATTATCCCACCCGACCTTGAACATGGATGACATTGTAGCTAGCGCGTCCGCTAGTTGATTTTCCTCTCGTGGAAAATGCTCAAAAGTAATTTCTTCAAAGTACATAATCATTGTCAACACATGTTCTTTGTAAGGGATGAGGTTAGGGATGCTTCGTGTCCCATTCTCCTTTGATCTAGCTAATTACCAACGCCGAGTCTCCAAACACACTTAAGAACTTGATCCTTAAATTTATTGCAGCTTTGAGACCCATGATACATGCTTCATACTCATCCATATTGTTGGTACAGTTGAAATATAACTTGGCAGTGAAAGGAGTATGAGAGCCATCAGGAGATATGATCACATCGTCGATGCCATTTCCAAAAGCGTTGGAAGCTTCATCAAAAACCATAGTCCATTAGGATCATTTTTCAGGTCCTTCATCCGGTCTAGGTTCTTCAAAATGTGTTACTAACATGATGTTCTCATCCGAGAACTCAAAATTCATGGGTTGGTAGTATTCCACAACTTGATGATCCAAATGATCAGCTAATACACTTCCCTTAAATGCTTTCTGGGTTGTATATTAAATGTCGTATTCGGTCATGATCATTTTCCATCTTGCTATTCTTCCGGAGAGAGCGGGCTTCTCAAAGATGTAATTGATAGGGTCCATTTTAGATATCAACAAGGTAGTGTGAGTCAACATATATTGTCTTAGTCGGTGAGCGGCCCATTCCAAAGCGAAACAAGTTTTCTCGAGCAGTGAGTATCTTGTTTCACAGTCGGTAAACTTTTTGCTAAGGTAGTATATTGCATGCTCTTTTCGACCAGACTCGTCATGCTGCCCCAGCACAAACCCCATTGAATTATCTAATACTGTTAAGTACATGATTAGAGGACTTCCTTCAACTGGTGGCATCAAAATTGGAGGCTCTTGGAGATATTCCTTGATTTTTTCAAAGGCATATTGGCAATTTTCATTCCACTTCACTGCTTGATCTTTCTTCAGTAATTTGAAGATTGGCTCACAAGTAGCGGTCATATGTGAAATGAATTTGGCTATGTAGTTTAGACGTCCCAAGAATCCTCTAACTTCCTTCTTGGTGTGAGGAGTTGGCATTTCTTGTATAGCTTTTACCATTGCATGATCCAGTTCAATGCCTTTTTTGCTGACCATAAAGCCTAAAAGCTTACCGGATCTTACATTAAAAGTGCACTTATTCGGGTTTAGCCTCAGTTTGTACTTCTTCAGCCTGTCAAATAGATTCTGTAGGTGATCAAGGTGCTCCTCTTCAGCCTGAGACCTGGCTATCATGTCATCAACGTAGACCTCTATCTCGTGATGGATCATATCATGAAACAAAGCTACCATGGCACGCTGATAGGTTTCCCCAGCATTCTTCAACCCAAATGGCATATCCTTGTAACAGAAAGTGCCCCACTGTGTGACGAAGGTTATCTTCTCCAGGTCTTCAGGTGCCATCTTGATTTGATTATACCCAGAGAAACCATCCATGAAGGAGAATACCTTATGTTGTGCGGTATTGTCAACCAGAACATCAATATGTGGAAGCGAGAAGTCGTCCTTGGGGCTTGCCCTGTTCAGGTATCTTTAATCCACACACATACGTACCTTACCGTCCTTCTTAGGCACTAGAACAACATTAGCGACCCATTATGGATAGGATGTGATAGAGAATAAATTGGCATTGAACTTTTTCATGACTTCAGACTTGATATTTTCTGACATATCCGACCGCATATGATGAACCTTCTGTTTCACTAGAGGGTAATCCTCTTTTGTAGGTACGCGATGAACCACAATATCGGTGTCATGTCCCGGCATGTCTTCGTATGACCAGGAAAACACCTCAACATAGTCATGTAGTATTTGTATTAACCGCTGTTTGAAACTAGGCTCCAAGTTAGCACCTACCTTGACTTCTTTTCTGTCCTCTTCAGTACCTAAGTTTACTGCCTCAACTGGTTCCTCATGAGGCTGTATTGCCCTTTCTTCCTGTTGTAACAGCCTGGCAAGCTCTCCCGGTACCTCACAATCTTCCTCACCTTCGTCCTCGTCATAATGAGCAATAGCAGAACCATTATCAATGGGATCCAGAGTGGATGTGGATCTGCATTTTGATATGTGAGTGTGTGTAAGAGCATAGCTGTTTTAATAAAGCAGAAAAGAAAGGCAAAGAGCGCAAAATTTGTATGTAAAAACACCCAATGCTTTATTAATGACATATGATAATGAAACGTGATAACCCTTACAAAATAACCATTGTGCCTCGGGTAAGACACAAAGTATTAGAGTTTGTATTATTCATTTATTATATATCCAAAAACAAAAAAGGACAATTACTCCTGAATAAAAGTAATCGGCACAAAGTCTTTAGTCTTCCAGTTAGTGAGTCCTCCCATGACAGTTGGGAAGATCCACTGGTCAATGTCACGGTCACCATTATTGTCTTCTAAAGCATTCACCCCACGACTGATGACGCGTAAGGGTGGTCCTCCGGCACAAGCGCGACGAACAGCCCTTTGAGCTCCTGATGTAAAACCTAACCCAAATTTGTCAGATTTGTAGGGAATATCTGGAATTTGGCCCAAATTTATACACCCACCTTCTTCAACAACTGCCCTGGCATCTTTAAGAGAAGCTATCTTCAGCGAAGGCATGGTAGTCTTTGGAATGCTGGAAGAGGTTTTGGTTGCTGAAATGGTTTGTGGAACCTCATCAAAGTTTTGACAGGGGGTCTCAATGAACTCACTGTCCATTTCAACGTACCTGACAGAGCTCATATGGCTTACCATGTACTCCTCCTCCCCATGGACCGTGATAATTTTCTCATTGACTGGGTACTTCAGCATCTGATGTAAGGTGGAAGTCACAGCACCAGCCCCATGGATCCAGGGTCGATCCAACAAACAGGAGTAAGATGGGCGAATGTCCATCACATAGAAAGTGAAATTAAAAGTTTGAGTGCCCACTTTGATAGGGATGTCCACCTACCCATGCACCATTATTTTAGAACCGTCGAAGGCTCTCACCACAATGTTACTAGGCTTCAGAGTTAAAACTTTGCAATCTAACATGTCAAGGGCCTTCTTGGGAAAAACATTCAATGATGAACCTGTATCCACTAGAACATCGGCCAAAGTAGTGCCCTTGTATTTGATAGAGCCGTGCAGGGCATCATTATGTTTCCTTCCTTTGGGAGTCAGATCAGCATTAGAGAAACATAACCCATTGTCAGCAGTCAAACTGCCCACGCATTCTTCAAATTGATCAGCGGAGAATTCTTGAGGCATGTGAGCAGTCTTGAGGAATTTCACTAAAGCCTTGGCATGGGCTTCAGAGCACAGTAACAGGGCCAACATTGAGATCTTGGAAGGGGTATGCCCCCGTTTTTCAACCATGTTGTAGTCACTCTTCTTGGTTATCTTTAAAATTTCTTCCATTTCCTTCTTAGAAGCCTTAGGGATTACTTTTGGGTTCACCTTCGTCTGGACCGGCTCAACCAATATCTCATTTCCCCGAGTCTCAGTCGACTCGGTAGCAGGGGTAACAGCAGGAGTAACAATGGGAATATTTATAGGAGCTGCAGCAATAATGACCACAGGAGTAGAAACAGTTTTAGGAGGAGAGATCTCAGGAGAGAAAACTCTTCTGCTTCTTGTTATCTTACTAGTCCCAGCGATATTACTAATGTTAGGATTAGATTCTTCGGCATCTTCATCTTTAACAATCAACAAATCTTACTTGACGCCATGGTAATAGACGTCAGCCCCATAGTTCCAGGAAACAACTTTATCCTAGAAATATGGTATAGGTCTAGGGAAAGTAATTATCAATGGAGAAACTTTTGGAACAGATGTAATCCTGACAGGTCTTTTGGAGGATACCTTGGGAGGATTGACGGAAATGGTAATGATAGAAACATCTTCACATGGAGTACTTGTAACTGGAGTCTTGTCAAACATGATTTCTTTATCATCCATCAGGCACTGAACGACTTCTTTCAACAGATGGCAACCATTAGGTAAGGACAAACACAAGTGGCAACCTTCGCCACAACCTGGAAGTAAATCGGCCTGCAAGAGATTCTTCTTAATAGTCAGGAGTGGAGTAGCTAGTTCATCCACAGAAGCAACAAACATGTCATCATCAATAGCATTGACACCACGGTCGTGCTTGGGCATAGGGGCAGTAATAACATTAGGGGTCTTAAGAGCATCAAATTCAATCTCCTTTGCTTCAATCAGATCCTGCACCTTGTTTTTCAAAGCTCAACAGTCGTTTGTATCATGGCCTGGATTTTCATAATGGTAAGCACACCGAGCATTTGCATTATAGTGAGGAGATGTAGTGTTGGGATTCTTGGGAGCCTCTTTCAGGGTAACCAAATTGGACTTCAGTAGGTGTGGTAAAACCTGAGATAGGGTTAGGTTGATCTAAGTGAACTGTCTCCTTGGCTTATCTGTTTTAGACTGATTATTCTGTTGCCGGTTGGATGCAGAATTGGAAATCATAACAACCCCTACCGTCGGACGATGCTCAGTTTTGTTAAGATTTATTTTTCCATAAGCAACAGTAACCTCCTTCTTCCCTTTGAATGGTTTCTTTGCAGTTCTGGAGGATGCATCCCTCTATATCATACCACTTTTAATGCCAGCCTCTACTCGTTCACCTGTCAAGTTCAATTCCGTAAACCCAGCAGAAGAACTTCTGATCAGGTGGTTAAATAATGGTCCAGATAATATGCCCAAGAACATGTCCACCAGCTCCCTATCAGACAATGGAGGTTGGACTCTTCCCGCAAGGTCTCTCCATTTTTGGGCATAGTCCTTAAAGCCCTCATCGGAACCCATAAACATGTTTTGCAACTGTGTACGAGTCAGGGCGAGGTTAGCATTATACTGGTATTTCTTGTAGAAAGCAGTGGCCAGATCTTCCCAATTATGCACATTGGTTCTTTCTAGTTGATAGAACCATTCTAGAAGAGTCCCTGCCAAACTTTCCTGGAAGAAGTGTACCCACAAATCCCTATTAGTAGTGTGGGGTTTAATTTACTTGACATAGGACCTTAAATGTAGCTTAGGGAAGGAGACATCGTCGTACTTAGCAAATGTAGGGACCTTGAACTTCCGTGGGATGACCACCCCTGAGACCAGTCCTAGCTCTTCAAAGTCCAGTCCGGGCACCCTTTGGATCTCCATGGCATTGAGTCGATCCTATAGATGTTTGTATTTATCATCAGTGAGAGGATACTTCTCCTCAGAATAGTCAGGTTCATCTTCTTTAGACTCCCTTGTACTGTGGTCTTCTTCTCTTGGCTCTCCATCCTGATTGTCTCTCTCTCTCTCTTGATGGAGTTGCAAGCTCTGAAACGTGCTTCACCGGTCCTTTGAACCTTCTTCCCAAATTCAGAACACCCACTGGCCTCTTTTTCTTCTTCTTGTCCTTGAGAATTAGAGCTTTCAAGTCTTCTTGTACCTTAGCCAGATTCAGGAATATTTATTAGAATTGGGCATTTTCTGCCTGAAGCTCCTTAATTGTTTGTTCAAGAGCCATTGCTGAAATAAACAGCGAAGAGGATAAGAAACCTGTCCTGAAAACCTGTTCACGCAATGATATATATATATATATATATATATATATATATATATATATATATATATATATATATATATATATATATATATATATATATATATATATATATATATATATATATATATATATATATATATATATATATATATATGCAATGTTTTCAAGGGCTTTATAAAATTTAAACTCTTTTAACCAAAACAGAAACAAATACTTTTTATTAGTAATCTCAAATGAAATCAAAGTTTACAAAGGAATAACAAATAAGAAACTTCTAAAACTTCTAAGTCTCCCAAGGACGCTTCCTTTTGGTGCTAAGGTAGGCATTGAGATTCTGCTCTTCGTGAAGTCGCTTTGTCAGTTCCAACACCTTCTTCTCACTGGCATATAATTGGGACTCAACGGTATCTCGTTCTTCTTTGAGTAGTATCTATGATTTTTTCAATTCTTCGAAGTTTGTTGGCATATCAGGATGAAGAATAATGTGATATTTGACCCCTTGAACAATAGGCTCTGAAATCACTGGTAGGATAGAAGCGTACGTCATCAAAAGATTTTGAGCACGAGTTCGCACCCATTTGAGGTATGGCTCCAAAGGGATGGATTTCTTGTGCCCTAGAGTCCTACTATCAGTCTTCTTAACCATTCCACAAGCGCAAATGAACTTCTGATGATAACCTTGCAGATCATTGGAATAGTCGAACATAATATCTTGAATAAGCATATCATGAGGACCATCCCTCCGGGCGTAACTGAACTGACGTAAAGCTAAAGAGGGGTTGTAGGTGAAGCCTCCTTTAGTTCCAAGGAGTGGAACATTGGGAAATTCTCTGCAGCGATCAATAAAAGTGATGTCTTCTTGGGAGAGAGGGAACCAATAGATGTCAGAGTGAGAAAAGAGACATTAATCTCTAGTTCCATCTTAAGCCTAAGTCATTCTTCATTACTTACAGTGGAAGGTGCGAAATAAGACACCTATAGAGTAGAGGTATACAACATATAAGAGTCCCTCGCTTCTTCATGGTGCGTGTATGAAGTGAGTGCAGAATATCCCCGAGTAATGTTGGCACTGGATTGTGAGCAAGGAAAATGTTGATGGCACTGACATCTACAAACTGGTCTGAATTGGGGAACAGAACCAACCCGTAGATTAAAAGATCTAACACATATTCAAAGGAATGGTAACTCATAGCGTCTAGGAATACTTGGTCTTTCTTCATCAGGAAACTTGTAAGGAGGCTCTTAACTTCACTCCTTTTTCCCAATTGGACTCAATGTTAGATGGTTTCAAATGAAAAGCTATGGCAACATCTTTAGCAGTTGGATCTTGTTCTAAACCGGTAAAGGGTATCTGCTCCGATATAGGTAGACTGAGTATTTTGGAGAATTCTTCCAATGTAGGCTCCAACTGATAGTCTGGAAATGTGAAGCAGTGGTGCTTAGGGTCGAAGAACTGGAACAAGACACTCATCAAACCTTAGTCAAAACCGGTAGCAACCAAACTGAGCAAGTAGTCATATCTCATGTTGAATGAGGAACTCTCAGGAACCTTTGAAACCAATTCTTTGAGCTTGGGCAGGATCTCTACAAAATTGATTCGGATGGTTTTTCTGCGAGCTGAATCCATGAACTACAAAACAGATAAGAGATAAATCCACAAGCCCTTGAAATGGTTAGTGTACATGACATGTTATGTTGTTTATGATGTTATGATTATGCTTTGAAATCACAAGTATATCAAACACAAACAAGTCACACAGACACCTTAGGTTTAAAGGCTTGCATGAGTTTTAAAGGTAAGTACCCTTTTGAAGTTTCAGTTGGCTCAATTTGTCCTATTAATAGTAATTGGGTTCTAAGGAGTCTCATATCAATGACCTTTCTTTTAGGCATTGTTCTAGCTCAAGCACTGAAGTATTGCGGCCAAAATATCCCAAAAGTCTAGTCTCAATGAGTGTAGTATCGAGTATCAAACAATATTCGGTCGGAACCAAAGTCAGCCATCTCACTACTTTCTAATGGCTTAGGATGAGTCAATTAAAGGTTCTAAAGGTCAGTTAGCGCTTAATGACACTATAAGGAAGCCTAATGTTATCCTTGACTGACTCAAGGAACATTAGTACAAGCCAGAGTATCACGCTAACGTAGCTATCACTTCATCCATATCAGTCTACGCTGTACAACTTCCATGATTTACTATTACTTACCTAATAAGGTGCCCCGGATCCGGGTGTAGGATCTATAGTAACAACCCAAACAAGCCCTCAAAAGTAAAGCATAAAAACAAAAAATTGGAAGCAATTTTAAAGATGAACTAAGCTCTAAGGTAACCCCACTTTTTTTTATATAGATCCCCAGCAGAGTCGCCAGTTCTGTGATACGGTGGTAGAACCGACTGTTATACTGGTTTTACATTTTGTATTCACAAATATTGCGGTAAGCAAGAGTTATCACCGACTTTTCTTTTATCTAACAAAGGAAAGGGTGATAAGAACAGAAAAAGACCTTTTCGAGATTTTTTTAGTAAGGGGGGTAGATTACAGAAAGGGAATGTGTTAGCACCCTTTCCATCTGTAGTTATCTACGGGCTCTTAGAGGTTTGCTCATTTTTAAAATACCTTTGTGCTTTGTGTGTTTGAAAATGTTTGGAAAAATGCCTTAGTGTGGCGATTTTCTTTGTGTTTACAAATGTTTTGAAAATTTCTTTTGAAAGGTACTATTTGTGTAAGTGCAAAATGTTTTTGAGAAAACTTCTAACAGCTATCTGCTTTTATACTCGAAAAGGGTCGTTCTTTTCCTCCCATCCTTTAGACAACGCTATCCTACTATTAGTGAGTAGGTAGCCCTATCGTTGGATGTATAAAGGACATTCGAAAGGGACGTTACAGTCATGAAGGCAACTTCTGGATACGCTTTAGCAATTTTGTTTAGGGACTAGATCATTTACCAAAAGGCAATTGTAGGGTCATCGAGGGACTATGATCTTTTGATTTACGGGTCTTTCCTAAAGCGTTTCTGCCTCATGACTATTTTATTTCTAAAGGCAACCAAAGTGGGGTACCCTAGAGGTGTATATGTGAAAATGTGTTATGTTCAATTTTTTTTTCTTTTTGTTAAATTTGCTAACGTTTGATTATTAGTCTTATCATACAATCCAATTAGTCTAGCAGTTGATATTTTGCAGAAATTTAAAATGCAGGAATTTAAATCTACGCTATTACAATGCTTTGGGGAGGGGATTTACACTATACAAGAATTAGGGGGATAAAGCAGTAAATATCCTAGTTTTAATCTATTACATCTAGTAGGCAGATACAACAATATGGGAAAATATGAAAATAAATAAATGTGCGTGAAGTAGAAAAGATGTCTGAAGAAATCCTAAGGTGAAAAATCTTATGTTTTGTTTTTATTTTAAGAAAATATAACCTAAGTCCTTTTAGTTTTAATTTCAAGAAAGAAGTTAAGATAATTAATTAAATGATTTAAAAAATTAATTTAATTTGAAAAACAACTATCCTAATATTTTTTGTGATTTTTGATTTAAGGTCAATTTAAATAAAAGAGAGCCAATAAAGAGATGGAAAAAAATAGAAAAGGAAGCAACCTTCGATTGCAGGGAAATGGTGCCTTTCGATTCTATGAAGGGAAGGTTGTCTTTCAATTATCCTTTGATCCAATGACAGGATGTATCTTTCGATCCATAGGGCGCTGCTAGAATTGCCGGATGGATCACTTGTGAGGGCACTACATCTGCAAACATATGATAGTAAAACGAAAAGTAGGACCTGGGTGCCAAGCCCAGGTCCTTCAATTTTGTGCATATTGTCCTTACTCATGCTGAATCTGCAACAAGTGTTAGAGACAAAAGGAAACAAATACAGGCTTGGGTACCACACCCAGGCCCTTCGATCATGAATGAAAATCGAATGACTATGACATGCAAAGAAAAAAAGAATGAAGTTTAATCCCTTACTTTTCCTTACCAACAGTGATGCTTCGATTTAGAACTTTCTGGATGTGGAGACACTTTCTTTAGGGCTGGGGATGCTTGGAGAAGCCTCAAGAAACCTCTAAGAATATGTTTTTTTATTGTGTGTGATTCTCCCTCCTGTTGTGTCTAGCCTTGGCTGTATAGATGTGTAAATGTGTCTTTAGTTTGCAAGCATGTTGTTTATATAGAGTAGAAAGGAGGGGACAAGAAGGAAATGGTTTAAACAGCCTTGATTATGCGTTTGAAGGCCATGAATGAGAAATTGTAACGTTGGCCAAAAACATGGGATCTTGTCCTTTTTTTGAATTTTGAATGTATGTGGACATTTTGGCTCCTTCGAATTTCCTCTAGTTGCTCTTCGATTGGCCTATCATGCACCTTTTGAATGGGCCTTTTGTATAACTTTCGAATGGGCCTTCTGTATACTCTTCGAATGAGCCTTTGAATATTTCTTCGAATGGGTCTTTTGAATGGACCTTCTATGTACTCTTCGAAAGAGCCTTTGAATATTTATTCGAATGGACCCTTTTGTGTACCCTTCGAATGGGCCTTGGTTGCCTTAACTGCTTGATTCAAATAACCCATATGAAGACTTCATTCTAGCCAAACGAATCCTCCTTTGTCATGAACGTAATGGTGCTTGAGGCTTGGGTCTGGCAGCATGCAGGACTTTGGCCAGACTCATCAAAAGATAGAACAACACTTGTCTTCAACCATTATATGCCTTTTGACAGGACCAAATGCATGCTCCTTAGAAGGCACCATTTGTGTGTATTTTGAATATCCCACATGCATTCCTTATGTATTCTTCAAATGAGCCACCAATGTGTGTCCTTCGACTGGACCTTTGGAATGCTCTTTCGAAGGGGTCATATTGTGTGCTGTAGTGTAGAAACTGTGCTGAGGAGTCTTTTTCCCAGTGGGATCTTTGTGAATCAAAATCCAGTTTGAATAAGTTCTTGTTTTATGCACTGATGGCACGCACAGAGGAGTAATTGGCCTAGTCGAAGCAAGAATCAAGCTTGCTCCAAGGAAAACAAATGCTCAATCGAAGCAGGGATCCAACTTGCATGCAGGTAACCATTACATTTATGAGTCAAGCCAGCATGCAAAGACAATGGTGTAATCGAAGGAGAACCAACATGAAGCCCTTCCTTCCTGAATTGAAGGAAGTTATTTCATAGGGAAAACATTCCCAGTCGAAGTTGGTGTGCACCAAACAAGCAAAAGACCAAGGCTTCAATCGAAGCTTGGAAATTTGAGGCAAGCTTGGAGGAGGTTAGAGGCTAAATTAAAGCATGTCAAAACTTCAGTCAAAAATACACCTTTTTCATGCCAAACGAAAGACCTTGTTTATCTTCAAAAAATTTATTTTCTCTTAGGAAAGTGTTTGTAATCACCTTGGAAAAATATGAGAGGGCAAATTTTGGGGTACAACAGGAAGAACCAAAACAATTTCTATGGTTCTTAGAATAGGTTATTTATGGGCCTCTTTATTCAAGGATGCTAATGAATTTGTGAAAACATGTGATATGTGCAAAGGTTGGGAAATATCTTCATGAAACAACAAATCTCACTCACTAATATTTTTGAAAATAAATTATTTGATATGTGGGACATAGATTTCATGGTACATTTCCCTTAATCCTTTTTCAATCTTTAAATACTAGTGGTTATAGACTATCTCTCTAAATAGAAAGAGGCAATAGCAACCCCAACAAATAATGTTAAGGTAGTGACCAAATTTCTAATTAAAAACATCTTTTATAGTCATGGCACACAAAGAGTGTAGCGGTGAAAATTTTGAGATCAAGCCATTGATTGACTTGACTCATACAGTGAAAGTCACCACCGTGCTTTATTATTTCCAAGGGAAAGGGAAAAGAGCGAACTAAAACCCATAAATATGCAAAGTAAAAGAAACACTAAAATTAAAGCAATAACAATGCATTTAAAGAGATCTAAGGTACGAGTGTTGGTTATACAAAGGGAAGATACTAGCATCCTATGTATCTATAGTACTCTATATAAACCTCTTATTATCTGTGTTTTTTTTGTTAAAAGAGTTTATTTGCAAAAAAGATTGGGATTTAAGGATCAAACATAAAACAAGGATGGTAAAAGGAAAACATAAAAGTCAAAAGTAAAACATGATGATGGGAAAATTAGCAAGTGTACTACTTTGCCCTTTGTAATAATAGGGAAATTCCCCGAATGTCGATCTCAAGGATTGTGTTCAATTATCGAGTTCAATTCACGTTCAATTAAGCAAAATATTAATTGGGGTTTTGGTTTAGGAATTATCACTTAACAGAAATTAAAAATGAGTAGAATATAAATTATGGCTTTTCGCAAGTATGAGAAACATGCTAGGGTATCGTGTGTAATTTTCCCTGTAACAACCTTGAATCCAGATTTCTTCAACAAGTTCATAATACTAATTACCAACCCTTTAGGTTATTTTCCCCTAAGTCCTTAGTGAGAAAACCTTTGAACATTCATCCTACATCCTAAGTCCTTAGAGATATCTGATGGATTCAAGCCTTGGTTTTATCAAGAGTTTCTGGTAACTTGTAGGGTATCCCTAGTCTTAGGTGATATCTATTATAGTCTAATCATGCAAAAACCTTAACAAATGCGGTCCAGCTGGTTGTTAACCATAGATCAATCCTAATTGGTCTGATCAGGAAAGCATAAAAACATTGCATGATTAAATTGAATATTAAAAACCATGGAATTGATAAAATCGAAAATTCAAAGTCATTACAAATTCAAATATGGGTCACCCCCTATCATTGGGGGGTTGATCTACTCATATTGTTCAAAAGAATGTCAAAGATATAAATATTAAACATTACAGATAAATGATGAATTTTGATCTTCAATCGATGCGATTCATGAAAAATCTTTGTCCTCCAAGAATCTCATATGTTGATCTCTTCAATTCTTAATTCTTTGTATGGTAAAAAAGTCCCTCAATTCATCGTGGAAACTTGGCTAAATAGTTACCAATCCATTTGTCTCGGTCTGATATGCCCAAAATGCCCCTATGGCTCCCAAATCATAAAAAATAAAAATAAAACTCAAAAGCATCATCCTGGCCAACACGAGCCGTGTCACCTAACACAAGCACCCACGTTGGTCTCTACCCATCGCTTCACAAAAAATATCTTGCCCAGACCTCCTGAAATAGGTCGTGTCAGCTGACACGGGCACCCGTGTCATCCTCTGCATCTTCTTCCAAATTATAGCTTTGCATTCTCTCCTGACACGGCTTGCGTCAGGTGACATTGGTGTCCGTGTTAGGAACCTTGTAGCTTGGTTTTTGAGACTTCCTTCGAAACTCTGCATTTTCACTTTTGGCATTGATTTTCCTGGTTTTATTCATCTGAGCCTGAAAACAACAAAATACACAACCAACACATAAAGCATAGAAGAATGAAATAAAACACTTGACAAAATAAAGAAACGATAACTAAATTCAACTGTAAATAAAGGTTTAAAAACCACTGATCAAACTCCCCCAAACTTAAATTGTTTCTTGACCTTAAGCGTACATTACAATAACTCATGAAAATCACATAAGCCAGTTACTCATACGTGAGACATCCATTCAAATTGATCAAAAAGCAGTTCGTCTGATGTTCACATGACGCGAAGAGTTTGTGTAGGAACCTTAAACCTCGAGCTTCCTCTTCAGATACCTCTCTAACTATGCTTTGTACTTAATTCTTTTTATGATTTCCCCCTTTTTCATTCGGAAATTCAAATTAAGGCAATGAGAATTTTTGATGATCATCACACGCACAAGACTAATCCAGAAAAGTTTTGTTCAGGCACCAAATAAGCACCTTTTGCTCCTTTTTAATTTCAGGTGAAATTTTCAAAAAATTCCAGTTTTTATATTGTCCAATTGGACGACGTTTGGGGATCAACCCCCTTTGGGCTGAATAACCGAGTGAGGGTTACCCAACTTATTGATCCAGTTGCCTTTTATTGCCTTTTCATCATTTGGTGCCAACTTTATTTATTTCTCAACCAACCGGACCTGCATGTGAATTTATATTATGCCAGACTGTAACGATAAACTACTCAAGGAGTACTTCTCAGGATTCAAGAACTATGGTAAAAATCTACACGTTATACTCATATCCCTGTCACATTATTGTTAGAACATAGTTTGGTTCTACAACCCTTGTAAGAGTTTTGATGATAACAAACACTCAAAGAACAATTATGCTCCCTAAATAAATATTCTATTTTATACAGAAGTTCTGATGGAAGAAGGACAGAAGATGAGTTAGATAGATGTTTCAACTCTAATTCTATACATCTCTTAAAGAAGTTATAACGCTACAAACAGGAACTCCGTGTTTTTGATCCATAAAGTTCTGGAAAGAAGCAACGGTAACTTTCATCTTCTGAAGCAAGCATGTTCTGAAGTGTTACAATTCACTTAATGTTATTCAAACAGTAACGGTTGAAAGGGGACAAGGGTCTCTATTTTTGGAAAGCTCTTTAACTATCATTGATCAACATTCCAAAATATTTCCCATGCATTGCATATTTAAACAAAGCTTGGAGGAGAAATTGTTCACGATTTTATGTACAACAAACAAGTCATCTTCATCTTCTTCAAACGTACTGAATCTCAATTGTGTAAAACATCACTTGTGTGATACTGTTTTATTAGAAAACACTTATTTTACATTCTCTTAAATATTGTTAGTGTATTTCCTTGAGAAAACTGGATGGTGGTTTAAACTCAAGAATACTTTGACGGTTGTCATCATAGATGTGTAATCAAGTTTGATTAGTGGATTAAGACCTCGTTGAGAGAGGAAAAATCACCTTGGCAGGTGGACTGGAGTAGTTTGAGTTTAAACGAACCAAGATAACTAACGTGTTATTTTCTTTAAGTTTTAAAAAAAAAACTTGTTGTGTTTTTCCATTCTTCAATTGGCATCGGAGCGCCTGGTTTTGAATACAAGCACTTAACCGTGTCAGAAAAAGATCCAAGCAAGAAAAACACTATGGTGGGACCAAGTCAGAACATCGGCAATGACTACCATGATAAGAAAGACAGAGTCAGCGGCAAACCTCCTATTTTTTATGGTGAGGACTTAGATTACTGGAAAGATAGAATCGAAAGTTTCTTTCTAGCTCATGATGTTGATCTCTGGGATATGGTGACTGATGGGTACATACATCCTGTTGATGAAAGCAGACAGAAGATTGACAGACAAAAATGACAGATCATCAAAAGAGAGATTTCATAAATCATCACAAGGCAAGAACTATTCTCTTGAGTTCTATCTCATACACAGAGTATGAGAAGATCACAAACAGAGAATTAGCAAAACACATGTTTGACTCCTTGAGAATGACGCATGAAGGCAACGTGCAAGTCAAAGAAACCAAAGCTCTTGCACTCATTCATAAGTATGAAGCCTTCAAAATGGAAGAAGATGAAACCATTGAAACAATGTTCTCAAGGTTTCAAATTCTGGTGGTTGGGTTAAAAGTTCTGGATAAAGGCTACTCAACAGCTGACCATGTAAAGAAGATCATCAGAAGTTTACCAAAGAAATGGAGACCCAGGGTCACAGATCTTAAATTGGCCAAAGATCTAAACAAAATCTCTCTCTAAGAACTTGTCAGCTCCCTGAGAAGTCATGAGATAGAGTTAGAAGAAGATGAGCCCCAGAAGTAAGGTAAGTCTTTAGCTCTTAAATTTAAGAAAAAATATAAATCGAAAGTTTTGCAGGAAAAAGAAGAAGACGAATTGTCTCTTCTCTCCATAAAACTCAATCAGCTGTGGAAGCACAAGAAAATGAAGTTCAGAAATTCGAGAAGAACATGAAATCATTCTGAACCATCTTCTGGATACAGAAAGACAAGTAACAAAGACATTATCTGCTACGAATGAAATGAACAAGGGAATTACAAAAGAGACTGTCCAAATCTTCAAAAAGAGAAACCTAAAAAGAAGTTCTATAAGGAAAATAAGAAAAGCCTCATGGCAACATGGGACGACTCAGACTCTTTTGAAGCCAAAACAGAATCAGAAGATGAAAGAGCCAACATAGCCCTAATGGCCAACATATCAGAAGACACTGGATCATCTAGATCAGAATCAAACTCAGAGGAAGAAGAGGTATTCTTTAACTTCTCTAGATCTCAATTAGAATAGAGTTTGTCATAAATTCTTGAAAGATATCAGAAACTTCAGATCATAAACAAGAACCTGAAAAAAGGATCTAGTTTCTGACTCTGAAGAAACTGAGATCAGAAAACTGAGCTGAAAGAAACAATTTCTAAACTAAAAAGTAATTTAAAAAATGCTCAGAAAGAAACTGTCTTAGAAGTTCCTAGTAACTCTGATAAGATCATAAAGGAATATGATCATAGCTTTCAAACATTTCTTGCTAAAAACATAGATAGAAGCAAGATGGCTTCAATGATCTATGGAGTTAGCAGAAATGGTAGAAAAGGAATAGGATACAAGGGAAAAGTATCTCAACCTAAGAAAGATAAGGATTTGGTCATTAAACGCACACCTCTGTATTCTCACTTCACCTATGGGAACACACATGACATAAAGTATACTAGTAATGCTTTCTCTGCTAAACCAAAATTCAAACAGAATTTTGGTAACTCTAACAAACAAGGACCCAAAAAGATATGGGTACCTAAGGATAAAATTGTCTATGTTGCAGATATCTTTAACAGCAAAACTGAAACACCAATCTTGGTACCTAGACTCTGGATGCTCTCGATACATGACGGGAAGAAATCATATGTTCCAAAGCCTGGAGCTTAAATCTGGAGGCTACGTAGGTTTCGGAGGCAATCAGAAAGGGAAGATTATAGGCTCTGGAACTAATGGTAACAATATGTTTCCCTCTATAACTAATGTTTTGTTAGAAGATGGATTAATGCATAACTTGTTATCCATAAGTCAATCAAGTGATAACGGTTATGACATAATCTTCAATCAAAAATCTTGTAAAGCAGTTAGTTAGAAAGATGGATATGTCCTCCTTAATGGAAAGAGAAAGAACAACATTTACAAAATAAAACTTTCTGAACTAAAAACTTAGAATGTGAAATGCCTATTGTCTGTTAACGATGAGCAATGGGTTTGGCACAGAAGATTGGGACATGTTAGTATGAGAAGAATATCTCATATTAACAAACTCAATCTAGTCAGAGGACTTCCTAACCTAAAGTTAAGCTCAGATGCTCTGTGTAAAGCATGTCCAAAAGGAAAGTTTGCAAAACCTTCTTTCAAAACAAAAAATGTTGTTTCTACCTCTAGACCATTAGAACTTCTTCATATAGATCTATTTGGACCATTGAAAACTGCATCCGTTAGTTGCAAGAAGTATGGATTAGTGATCGTAGATTACTATAGCAGATGGACATGGGTAAAGTTCTTAAGACACAAGGACGAGCCACACTTTGTGTTCTTTGCATTCTGTAACCAAGTGCAAAATGAAAAAGATCTTAGAATTGTTAAAGTCAGAAGTGATCGTGGTGGAGAATTTGAAAACAAAAATTTTGAACTATTTTTTAATGAGAATGGCATCTCTCGTGATTTCTCTTGTCCTAGAACTCCTCAACAAAATATAGTTGTAGAACGAAGGAACAAAACTTTACAAGAAATGATCAGAACCATGATCAACGAGACTAACATTGCTAAAAACTTCTGGGCAGAAGCAATCAACACATCATGTTACATTCAGAATAGAATCTCCATAAGACCTATTCTGGACAAGACTCCATATGAACTGTGGAAGAACAGAAAGCCCGACATTTCTTATTTTCATCAATTTGGATATACTTATTTTATTCTGAACACTAAATATCATATGAACAAGTTTGACTCTAAAGCACAAAAGTGTCTCATATTAGGATACTTTGAACGCTTAAGAGGCTATAGAGTATATAACACAGAAACACGGATTATATAAGAGTCCATTAGTGTCAGATTTGATGATAAGCTTGACTCTCAAAAGTCAAAGAAAGATAAATCTTTTACAGATATAGAAGTCCAATTTATAGGTACTGAAGACATTGCATCAGAAGTTTCTCACAAAGAATCACAGTTATCTCCAGAAGAAGATATCACAACAACATCTGAAGAGCCTCTCCAGAAAAGACAATCTAGAAGCAACTTAGCTCATCTGAAAACTAAAATTCTAGGAAAGAAAGAAGACCCAATCAGAACAAGATCTACATTCAGAAACTCTGAAGAATCTCTCATGGGATTAGTGTCTCTGATTGAGCCAACTTGCATTGACGAAGCCCTTCTGGACAATGATTGGATACTTGCATTGCAGGAAGAATTAAACCAATTCACCAGAAACGACGTATGGGATCTGGTTCCTAAACCAAAAGGGTTCAACATCATTAGAACAAAATGGGTATTCATAAACAAACTGAATGAACAAGGAGAAGTTGTCAGAAACAAAGCATGGTTGGTGACACAAGGTTATAGTCAACAATTGGGGATAGACTATACAGAAACCTTTTCTCCAGTCGCCAGGTTAAAATCTATCAGACTTTTAATTTCTTTTGCTGTAAATAATGGCACCACTCTGTATCAGATGGATGTTAAAAGTTCATCTTTAAATGGTTACATTGATGAAGAAGTTTATGTGCATCAACCCCCTGGTTTTGAAAATTCAAAACATCCAGAATATGTCTATACACTAAAGAAATCACTATATGGTCTGAAACAAGCTCCCAAAGCTTAGTATGAAAGACTATGTAGTTTTCTGTTAGAAAATGACTTTACCATAGGGAAGGTGGACACTACTTTATTCTGTAAACTATTTAAAAATGACATTTTAGTTTGTCATATTTACGTAGATGATATTATTTTTGGATCTACTAAAACCTCTCTAGGAAGAGAATTTGCTAAGTCTATGCAGGAAGAGTTTGAAATGAGCTTGATGGGAGAAATCAAATTCTTTCTGGGCATCCGGATCAATCAAACTCTAGAAGGAACATACATATTGTTGTACACCAATATTTGCCCTCTCATTTTTTTCAAGACTTTTTCTGACATAATTGGTTACAAACACCTGTTTAAAGAAAGTATAAAAATTTGAAGATATGATGTGTCTCAAGCTCAGAAGTTCTGACGCTGAAATTCGGGTTGCTCTGATAAGGAAAGTTCTGAGCATCTCAAATTGGAATCCAGAATCGTCACCGAGAACAACGTTTGAGAGGCTGATTGAAGAAATTCTGATAGGGAAAGCTCTGAACAATTAGAGTCAGAAATCAGAGTCATCATTGAGAACAACACTTGAGAGGCTGATTGAAGAAGTTCTGATAAGGAAAGCTTTGAACAATTAGAGTCAGAAATCAGAGTCATCAATGAGAATAACATTTGAGGGGATGATTGAAGAAGTTATGGTAAAGGAAACTCTGAGCAATTCAAATTCGTGTGAGGCGCCAACCCTCACCTGTCCAGGTTCATTCAGAATCTCAAAAAGGCATGAAAATTCTCAAAATGGAAATCTTTTAATGTGTCTGATTCTGTTTTCAAAGCTGTGTTTAATGGCCGGTCTTTAAAGCCTTAATTCTTTCCCCATTTTCTTGTCCCCTCCACCACCTATAAATACAAGACGTCAAACACAAACCAGGGGGCTAGAAAGGAAAAAGGAGAGAATACACGCCCACGCTGCCACAAAAAAAAACACTACAGTAATAAAAAATTCAATAGTTCCCCCATTGAAGCATGCTTTGTAGGCACCTTCAAGTCCAAACTGGTGTCCATATTCTGACTCTGAAATCTCCAGAGGTATTATCAACACCACAAATCCAAATAGTGGTCATAGGTATATTCCATAATTTCATTTTCTGAAGCTAGCACCATGTTTTGTTCTAATGTGTTTTGTGCATGCTCTGATCGTAGACTAGACATGCCACAAACTCTATGCTGATTTTGAGCCCATCAAAGCATACAACCAGAAGGTTGGCTCTAATGGGATAACTCCAGCACCCTATGCATAGCATCCTTTTAGCTGATTCTGACATTAGCGCGTGCAATCTTTGATGATCTGGAATCACATATATTTTTCCTGTTCATTTATAATGACAATTGATAAATAGGTTCAACTAGTAAAAGGGAACGCGTATAATGAAAGGATTTGGGTTCAGTACCCAGATTTTGCCTTTTTTTCTCTTTCTAATCAGTTTATTGCAGATCCAAGCGTTCATCATCAGATCATCATCATCGAATTATCACCACTAGAACATCACAGAGTCAGATCAAGTTCTCTAGATTTGGATGCTGATGATGGGCCATCCAGAGGCTAACTGCATTAAGTCTAATGCTGACTTTGGGTTTGTCAACTTCTGGGCTTAGCATTTTTCCAGACCATACTATCCATGTTCTGATGTCTTTTACTTACCTTATTTTCTTTACTTCTTTTTTAACTTTTATTTACATAAAAAAAAGCAAGTCATAACAAATCAAAAAAATAAATAGATAGATTTAATTTTTTTTCTATAAATATTTTAATTAATTAGTTAATTATTTTAATTTTATTTTATTAACTTTAAAATATTAGAATTAGGATTCATTTCAATCAACTTTTATTTTCTTAATTAGAACTAAATTTAGAATTAATCATTCTCTTAGCAAAAAACCAAAAAAAAAGAAGGATTTTCTTGATTTTTATTTTTATTTACTAGTTTTTTTTAGACGTAATATTTCATTTCGCGAACATTATTTTCATTCTCGTATTTTATATAAATATTGTAACTTCTTACGGTTGAAATAGGTTAGGATTTAAATTTCGGCACTTTTAATTCTGCACTTTATTTTCTTGCACCTCTTTTATGTAACTATCCCGAAGCCCTGTAATAGTTGTAGGACTTTATTTCTCGCTTTTTATATTCTTATATGCTTGTATATAATTTCTAGTAAGTAGGTGTGCATGACAAGATTAATCAAGTCAATCCTTAGATCACTAACATGAGATAAATATCTGAAACTTGAACACATTCCTCACACTTGAACTCTTAGGGTATACCTCACTTGGTTGCCTCGGAAAATAATGGTCGCGTCCCTCGAACGTAGGGATATCTTAGCAAATACCCTCGATTCTAAATTCATCAAAAAGATCATGGTCCCTTAATTTCCCTCGAGTTGCCTACGAGAAAATGATCTTGTCCCTCGATGTTTCATATATGATGACAGTCCCTTCGAAATGCTAAGATATCTTTACATGTTGCCTTCAATAACCATAACGTCCGTTTTTCGATAGTCCCTCAACATCTGACGATAGGGCTACCTACTCATTAATAGTAGGATAGCACTATCTAAAGGAAATGAGGAAAAGAACATCCTTTTTCAAGTAGGTAGATAACTGTTAGATACTTGCTCAAATCTAAGTTTTCAAACTTACACACTTTTCAAAAACTATTTACAAAAACTTTTTATCACACTCTTGAGGGCTGATACAAGAGTTACCATAAAGAAACAAAAACCTTTCAAAACAAAATCACACAAACAGTTTTCAAAATGAGCAAGTACCTAAGAGCCCGTGGAAAACCACTGATGGAAAGCGTGCTAACACCTTCCCTTTCCATAATCTACCCCCTTACTCAGAAACTCTCGAAAAACGTCTTTTATGTTCTTTTCAGCCTTTCCTTTGTTAGATAAAAGAAAAGTCGGTGGCGACTCTTGCTTACCATGACATTTGCAAACAAAAAACACAAAATAGTCGGTTCTGCCACCGTATCATAGAACTGGTGACTCTGCTGGGGAAAATTATAAAAGTGGGGTTTACCTTAGGGTTTAGATCATTTCTAAATGGTTTGCTTATTTGTTTGCTTTATTTTTAAGGGATTGTTTGGGTTACTATAGATCCTACACCCGGATCTGGGGAAACCTGTTAGTTAAGTAGCAATAGATCATGGAAACTGTGCAGGGTATACCAGCACGGTTGATGCGATGGCTACGTTGATGCGACACTTTAGTTGGTATCGGTAGCCCTTGAGCTAATCAAGGAGAATACAGGGCCTCAGTGTGGTGTCATAAAGCGTCAACTGACCTTAGAACATTTAAATGAACAACTTGGCCATTAGCACGTAGTGAGATGGCCGTCCTTGGTGTATTCCCAAGGTCAGAAGATACTCGATGCTACACTCATTGAGATTTGACTCCTGAGTTTTGCTTGGTTGTGAGTCAGTCGCCTATCGAACGAAGCTTGTGGGAAAGGTCAGTGATATTGAGATCTCTTAGAACCCTGTTACTATTTATAGGACAGGTTGAACCAATCCAACTTCAAGAGGGTATGACTTTAAAACCCATGCAAGCCTTAAACCTAAGGTCTTTTGTGTGATTTTCTTGTGCTTGTTATATCTGTGGTTTCTTAGCATAATCATGACATCATAACATGGCTTATCATACTAACCATTTCAAGGAGTGTAACTGAAGATGTGAAAAACACAAGAAGGGGGTTGAATTGTAAAACTTAAAATAAATGGCTTGACAACACAGTATTTTTATCCTGGTTCGTTTGATCTCAAACTACTCCAGTCCACCCGTCAAGGTGATTTCGCCTCTCTCCAACGAGGTCTTAATCCACTATTTTCAAAGGATTACAGTAGTTACTTTAACAACTGTTAAAGTCTTCTTGAGTACAACCACAGACCGGTTTATCTCAACGAAATATTTTACAAATGAATTGAACTAGTGTGTATGATGTTTTCTTACAAAACTGTATATCACAACTGTGATAATTACACAAACTAATATTGGAATAAAATGACTTTGCTAAAGCTTTGAATGAGCGTGGTTTTTATCTTAGCAAATTGAGTGCGTACGTATGTGCTTCTTTTCACAAGCAGTCTTGTTTATATAGGAAAGCAAGGATACGTTGTCCATAAATCAGGTTTAATGATAATAATGTACTTTCCTTTTGTAGAAGATCTTTGTCTGAAGAAAGCCGTTAGCATTTAATTCAGTCTTGAATGCCTAGTAACGCTTCAGAATCTTCTTTGTTGTATCTGCTGATAACGATTCAGAGTGTAGATGACTTGGAAGAGATTTCTTTGATAAGAGTCAGAGTGTATTTGATTAGGCGCAGATTCTGGTCATCAAACTTCAGTGTTTCAGCGTGTAACATAGGTTGTTGATCTTCTGATGCTGCTTCTATTCTGATGCTGATTCCATCAGAGCTTCTGCATATACATAGCATAATTTTCAGGAGCATAATTGTTCTTTGTGTATACCTTAGAAATAATTTTATTATTTGTATTTTGTTATCATCAAAACATTACTCAAGGGTTGTAGAATCAAACTATGTTCTAACAATGTCCCCCTTTTTGATGATGACAGAAAACCAGATTTTTCAATAAAGAGTAAGGAACAAAAAGTATAGAGTTAAGTAGAAAAAATCCCCCTGAGTTGATTACTTCCTTTTAACTCCATGAATATTTGAGCATCAGAGTCTTTCTGTATCTTTCAGCATAGTTTTGTACCTGTTCAAGCTTTTTAGAAGAGAGAATTTATGTAGATTAGATGTTTGAGACTTATGTCTCAGTAATCCGCTATTGAAAATATCTTTTTCTTTCTCCCCCTTTTTGTCAGTTATCAAAAAGAACACATAATCAGAGCCAAAATAAGTTTATATTAAAACAGAATCAATGATAAGTTCAGAGCTAAGAGAATATTACAGAATTTTTTTTTAAACAGGGGAAATCTAAGAGGGAGGAGGAAGACGCGTGAACAAAGCTTCCAACAAGCCCTTGATTTGGATGTTGGTTTCCTCCTGCTTGGTTAACATGTTCTTGATTTCCGAAATTTTGTCATCCTGTTTATCCATTTTTTCCTTCATCAAAGTATCAGATCTCTTCAGGTCTTCTAAAGTCTACCTTTCATAGGAGGAAGCTTGAGGATCTTCAGCAACTGGATGCTTCTCAGAGCATTCTGCAATGTCCTCTTTTTGACCCAGTTGTTCAGCAGGAATTATCTGCTCCGGAGTGTTAGTAAGATTGAGATCTTCTGACTCTGGTTGAGCTCTGTCTGCTGGACGATGTTCAGACCAGGGAGCATTTTCCAGAGGAAGAGCTTCTTCCTTAAGTAGCTGGCTCAGAACTTGATCTTCAAAAACTTTTAGCAGGTGGCTGAAGTTCTGTTGAACTAGTCCGTAGCTCTGTTCTTGCATTTTATGGGTTTCAGAACATACCCATCTTCTGAACCTTGTCCAAAGGTAGTCTGATGCAGCAGGATCAATCAGCTCAATACTAGCTTGCTTCAGAGAAGTGATCCACTTCTGCACTTCTGTTTTAAATATCAATAAACTGGTACCAACATCTGGTGTGGGTTCAGATGGTTTTGGTTTTGGAATGGCTGTTTTGTTGGTTATGGCAGCCAGGCGTTCAAAAGCAGTTAAGTCAATGATAGTTTTGGTATGGTCATTTGGATTGATATTTGGTGAGGAAGTGGGAGAGTCTAGAATGATTATTGGACTATTTGGGGTCTTTGGTGGAGTGGATTCTCGTGAAGAGGGAATTTGGGGAATACTGATGTTTAGAGGTTCAGTGATTCCAGGAATGGGAATGGGATCAGAATCAAGTGTTTGGTTGGATTGATGGTGATGAAGTTCTGGTTCACGGGATTTAGAGGGTTGGACCTCAAAAGTTTGTATTTATGGTTGTAAGGTTTCAGGTTGTGGAGAAGGTGGATGAGTTTCTGGTAGTGGAGAGAGTGGATGAGTTTTTGGTAGTGCTTCTGAAGTGGTTTCAGAGTTTGGATTTACTGGTATGGGAGCAGATATATGTTGGTCAAAGGTTTCTATATCTGATAGAACTTTTGCAAGTTCTTGTTGGGTTACTTAAGTATTTGGATTTTAAGGTAGGGAGTGAGATCCTCTAAGAGTTAAGGTTTCTGAGGGGTCAAATTCAATGTCAAAGTCATCAAGTTTTTGTGGTGTGGGGTTTTCTGATTGAGTGGGGATTGGTACAGATGTTGATACAGATATTGAATTTAAAACAGTTAAAGAAGAAGGATTACCTCTCTTTTTAGGAGTCTGCTGGGATGATCCTTCTGCTACAACCTTCCTTTTCTTGTTTTTCTTTAGCACAACTTCTGGAGCCTTCTGCTGAAGATCCTGAATGTTCAAATTTGGTGATGTACCATCAACCTTGCATGCATCCAGATATCTGACTATTATCTCAGGTTTAGAATCAATCTTTGAGAACATGGGAAAGTTATCCAGAGGGATTCTTCTGCTGGAGATTGTTGCAAAAGAAGTGACACTGGGTTCCTTCTTGATGTTCTCAATTAACTTCATCTTCTTTAGATTCTTTGCATTCAACTTTTTGCCAACAGTAGCTTCCAAAGAGCTGATTTCCTGAGCTTCTGTTAGATGATCAATCAGCTTATTCTCTGTTAGAATATCTGATATAAGCCTTCATATGGGTATCCAGTCCCTTTTTGTGCGCTCCTCTTCTCTGGTTTCCTTAACACTAGTCCTTAGATGGTTGAACAACATATGAGCCAGATTCACCTTAATCTTCTGGGAGATGAAGTAGATCAGAAATTGCTGATCAATATTGATGTAGTCAGGAGAGTTGGTTGGCTTCCTGTGGTTTATGCATCCCAGAATAATCTTGGCCCATCTTATGTGATGGTCTTTTAGATCCCTTATCTTGCTGGAGGGAAGACCCAGAGTGAAGATTTCTCTAGCAATTAGGGCGACATCAGCACATCTTTCAGCCATGTCTATGCATCGTACACCACCACCATTGTAGCCTATTAATCTTGCAATAAGGTCTTCAGTTATGACTATCTTCTTCCCTATTATGTATGAAGTAACTTGATGGTTGGAAGATGAATCATGAATCCAAAATTCCTTCACAAGGATTGGGAATGTTGGACCTACCAGTCGGTCAAAATATATGTTCCAGCCTTGAGCATTTACCTCTTCAGAGAGATTAAACTCGTTCTCTTGAAGACTGTTAAAGTCCACAATCAATTCTGAGAGTACTTCTAGATTTTTGATGGGTGTGAGAAGAGTTCTGAAGGGTTCTTCATATTGTTCGGAGGAATTTGTTCTCTGAGTACTGGAAGTATGGTTTCTTGAGGAACCCATGTTCACACAGAAGGTTTTGAGAGGAAATTGAAAGGGTTTTGAAAAAGGATGCAAACTGAAATCAATTAGATTGTAGAGAAAATGAAAGTGAAAGTGAAAGAGTGTAAAGAGTGAGAGATGTGTTTAAATAGATTTTGAAAAAGGTTTTGAAAGCATAAACGGTAAGAGAGCATTTAATGAATTATAATGATTATGAGCATTTAATGACAGCTGATTTTGGGGGATTCAGAAAGATATTGGAACGGTTACCCATGACATGTGTCCCAATGCATCCAATCAGCGCTTTTGACCTTTCAGAAACGTGAAGGCGTGTTCAGCCTCAGAAAGTAGCTGATGACTGGATGACACCTATTTGCTTGAGTGAATAGCACATTTCTATCCTTGAAATGAAGCGCTCAGATCTTCATGGATAGATTCTGATACAATTTGTACTTCTAAAGATCTGAAGGAAGATTGATCAGTAGTTCACAGAAAAATAAACAAAGTTCTGAAGGTTAAGATATGGAAGCAAAATAGTTTTATTCTGGGAAGAGCTTCATGCTGAGATGTTTCAGAATGAAGTTGAACCTATCTTCAGAAAGAGGTTTTATAAAGATATCAGGCCATTGATGGTCTGTGTTAATAAATTTTAAATTTAGAATCCCTTTGTGAATATAGTCCCTAATAAAATGATGTTTTATCTCTATATGCTTAGCCCTAGAATGCAAAATAGGATTTTTACTTAGACAAATAGAAGAAGTATTGTCACAGAGGATAGGGATGTTACTCTCAAATATATTGAAGTCCTCAAGTTGACTTTTCATCCAGAGCATTTGCGTGATACATCCAGCTGCTGCTATGTATTCAGCTTTTGTTGTTGATAGAGCTATTGTGGATTATCTTTTGCTGGACCATGAGATCAGATTTTCTCCCAGAAACTGGCAGCTTCCGGAAGCGCTTTTACATTCTACTTTGTCTCCAGCAAAATCAGCATCATAGTATCCTACTAAGATCTAATCACTTGATTTTCTATAAAACAAACCCAGATTAGTAGTACCTTTCAGATATTTGAAAATTCGCTTAACTGCTTTTAAGTGAGATTCTCTAGGATATGATTGGAATTTAGCACAAATGCAAACACTGAATAGTATGTCAGGCCTTGAGGCCGTCATATAGAGAAGAGAACCAATCATACCTCTGTAGACCTTCTGTTCTACTTTGCTACTTACCTCTTCTTTTTCCAGAATGCACGTGGGATGCATTGGAATTCTTGAGGGCTTACATTCTGAGAGATCAAATTTCTTCAGAAGTTCTCTGACATATTTGCTCTGATGAATGTAGGTTCCTTCTGGGGTTTGATTAATTTGAATGCCCAAAAAGAACTTTAGTTCCCCCATCAGGCTCATCTCAAATTCTGCCTGCATACATTTAGCAAACTCTCTTCCCAAAGAGGGTTTAGTGGATCCAAATATAATGCCATCAACATAAATTTGACATACTAAGATGTCATTCTTAACTGTCTTACTGAATAGGGTTGTGTCCACTTTCCCTCTGGTGAATTCCTTTTCTAACAGGAAGTTACTTAGTCTTTCATACCAAGCTCTGGGAGCTTGTTTCAGACCATAGAGTGACTTCTTTAGTTTGAAAACATATTCTGGATTTTTGGAAATTTCAAAACCAGGGAGTTGGTGCACATAAACCTCTTCTTCTATATAGCCATTTAATAATGCACTCTTGACATCCATCTGATAGAGAGTAATGCCTTTATTGACAGCAAATGAAATTAAAAGTCTGATAGATTCTAACCTGGCGAGTGGAGCAAAGGTTTCTGTATAGTCTATCCCTTCTTGCTGACTATAACCTTGTGCTACCAGCCGTGCTTTGTTTCTGATGACTTCATCTTGTTCGTTCAGTTTGTTTCTGAACACCCATTTTGTGCCTATGACGTTGAATCCTTTTGGTTTGGGAACCAGATCCCATACGTCATTTCTTGTGAACTGATTTAGCTCCTCCTGCATTGCCAGAATCCAATCATTGTCCAGAAGTGCTTCATCAATTGTATTTGGTTCAATCAGAGAAACAAGTCCCATGAGGGATTCTTCAGAGTTTCTAAAGGTAGATCTTGTTCTGATTGGATCTTCCTTCCTTCCTAGGATTGTTTCTTATGGGTGATCAATTTTGCTTCTGGATGGTATTTTCTAGGGTTGATCAACAGAAGCTGCTGGGTTGCTTGTCGTGACTCTTTCTGGTGTTGAGGGAGTGTCTCTGTTGAGAGACTATGAGTTATCTGCAGTACCTGTGAGTTCAACTTCCATACCTACAAGGAGTTCATTCTGCTTTGACTTTTGAGAGTCAAGCTTATCATCAAACCGAACACTTATTGACTCCTCAACAATCTGTGTTTCTGTATTGTATACTTTGTACCCTTTTGAGCGTTCAGAGTATCCTAACATAATACACTTTTGTGCTTTAGAGTCAAACTTGTTCAAATAATTTTTTGTATTCAAAATAATACATATACATCCAAATGGATGAAAATAGGAAATGTTAGGTTTTTTGTTCTTCCACAATTCATATGGAGTCTTTTCCAGGATAGGTCTGATGGAGATTCTATTCTGAATGTAACACGTTGTGTTTATTGCTTCTGCCCAAAAGATCTTAGCCACGTTAGTCTCGTTGATCATGGTTCTGGCCATTTCTTGCAATGTTCTGTTCTTTCGTTCTACAACTCCATTTTGCTGGGGAGTTCTAGGACAAGAAAAGTCATGCAGAATGCCTTTTTCATTAAAGAATAATTCAAAATCTTTATTTTCAAATTCTCCACCATGATCACTTCTGACTTTGACAATTCTAAGATTCTTTTCGTTTTGAACTTGGTTACAGAAGGTAACAAACACAGAGTGTGACTCGTCCTTGTGCCTTAAGAATTTTACCCATGTCCATCTGCTATAGTCATCTACGATTACTAACCCATACTTCTTGCCACTGACTAAGGCAGTCTTTACTGGACCAAATAAGTCAATATGCAGAAGTTCTAATGGCTTAGAGGTGGAAACAACGTTTTTGGATTTGAAAGCAGGTTTTGCAAATTTGCCTTTCTGACATGCTTCACACAGAGCATTTGAATTGAACTTCAAGTTAGGAAGTCCTCTGACCAGATTGAGTTTGTTAATCTGAGATATTCTTCTCATACTAACATGACCCAATATTCTGTGCCAGATCCATTGCTCATCGTTAACAGACAGAAGATATTTTACGTTTTTACTTTTTAGTTTAGAAAGTTTGATTTTATAAATGTTGTTTTTCCTCTTTCCATTAAATAGGATAGTCCCATCTTTCTGACTAACAGCTTTGCATGAATTTTGATTGAAGATTATATCATAACCGTTATCACTTAATTGACTTATGGATAACAAGTTATGCATTAATCCATCAACTAATAAGACATTACTAATAGAGGGAAGATTTCCATTACCTACTGTTCCAGAGCCAATGATCTTTCCCCTCTGATTGCCTCTAAAACCTACGTGGCCTCCAGGCTTTGGAACATATGCCTTCTTCCCGTCATGTGTCGTGAGCAGCCAGAGTCCAGGTACCATGATTGGTGTTTTTACTTTGCTGCTAAAGATATTTGCCACATGTATTATTTTATCCTTAGGTACCCATATTTTCTTGGGTCCTAATTTGTTAGTTCTACCAAAACTCTGGTTGAATTTTGGTTTGACAGAGTAATCACTACTTGTATATTTTATGTCATGTGTGTGCCCATATGTAAAGTGTGAGTCAAGTGGAGTACGCTTTATAACTAAATACATGGAATTTTTTGGTGTAGGAACCTTACCTTGATATCCTATCCCTTTTCTTCCGTTTCTGCTAACCCCATAGATCATTGAAGCCATTTTGCTTTTGTCTATGTTTTTAGCTAGAAACTTCTGAAAGCTGTGATCATACTCTTTGATGATCTCATCAGCATTGCTGGGAGTTTCAGGGATTGTTTCCTTCTGAGAGTTATGCATTTGATTTTCTAATTTTGAAATTTTATCTTTTAACTCAGAACTCTCCAATTTGAGACTCTCAGTCATATCAGAGTCAGAAGCAAGATTCCTTTTCAGGTTTCTGAATTTGACTCTGATCTGCTGATACCTTTCCAGAATTTCATTAAGGCTTTCTGCTAGTTCAGCCTTGGTGAAATTAATAGTAAAGTCAGGGAATACCTCTTATGTATCTGATTCAGAGTCTGACTCAGAAGCTTCACTGTCTTCAGATACGTTTGCCATGAGAGTTATGTTTTCTCTTTCATCATCTGATTCTGAGTCAGCTTCAGATGTATCAGAATCATCCCATGTAGCCATGAGACTCTTCTTCTTTTCTTTGCCAAACTTCTTTTTGGTATTCTCCTTCTGAAGCTTTGGGAAATCACTTTTGTAGTGCCCTTGCTCGTTACACTCATAGCAGATGACGTCTTTGTAGTTTGGCTTTTTGTATCTTGAGGAGCCTTCAGATCTTTTGTTTCCAGAGGAGGATTCTGACCTTCTGTATCTGGAGGAAGATTCATTCTGATTTTCTGATCTTCTAGGATTCCTGAACTTCCTTTGCCTCTGCTTCCACAGTTGGTTCACCCTTCTGGAGAGAAGAGACAATTCATCTTCTTCTGATGAGGATCCATCAGAGGTTTCTTCCACAACCTGCAAAATTTTGGAGTCAGATTTTCTATTATATTTTAAAGCTAATGGCTTACCTTGCTTTTGAGGTTCATATGCTTCTAGCTCTATCTCGTGACTTCTGAGGGAGCTGATAAGTTCCTCCAGAGATATTTTTTTGAGATCCTTGTCTAGCTTAAGTGTTGTGACCATTGGCCTCCACTGTTTTGGCAAGCTTCTGATGATCTTCTTGACATGATCAGCAGTGGAATATCCTTTGTCAATAACTTTTAGACCAGCAACGAGAATTTGAAATCTTGAAAACATAGCTTCTATAGATTCACTGTCTTTCATCTTGAATGCCTCATACTTCTGAATGAGCGCAAGGGCTTTTGTTTCTTTGACTTGAATGTTGCCTTCATGCGCCATTCTCAAAGAATCAAACATGTTCTTAGCAGTTTCTCTATTTGATATTTTCGCATACTCTGAATATGAGATAGCGCTGAGAAGAATTATTCTGGCCTTGTGATGATTCCTGAACTCACGCTTTTTCTGATCAGACATCATTTTCCTGTCAATCTTCTGACCACGTCCATCCACTGGGTGCGTGTATCCATCAGTCACCATGTCCCACAGATCAGCATCATGGGCCAGAAAGAAACTCTCAATTTTGCCTTTCCAGTAGTCGAAGTTTTCTCCATCAAAGACTGGAGGTTTCCCACTGAATATGTCCCTTTCTTCATTGTTGTCATTGCTGATGTTTTGACTTGGTCTTGCCATTGTGTTTTTCTGACACTAGATCTTGTACTGACACGGTTAAGTGTTAAAGCTCAGAACCAGGCGCTCTGATGCCAATTGAAGATGTGAAAACACAAGAAGGGGGGTTGAATTGTAAAAATTAAAATAAATGGCTTGACAACACAGTATTTTTATCCTGGTTCGTTTGATCTCAAACTACTCCAGTCCACCCGTCAAGGTGATTTCTCCTCTCTCCAATGAGGTCTTAATCCACTATTTTCAAAGGATTACAGTAGCTACTTTAACAACTGTTAAAGTCTTGTTGAGTACAACCACATAGCGGTTTATCTCAAGGAAATCTTTTACAAATGAATTGAACTAGTGTGTATGATGTTTTCTTACAAAACTGTATATCATAACTGTGATAATTACATAAACTAAGATTGGAATAAAATGACTTTGCTAAAGCTTTGAATGAGCATGGTTTTTATCTTAGCAAATTGAGTGCGTGCGTACGTTCTTCTTTTCATAAGCAGTCCTGTTTATATAGGCAAGCAAGGATACGTTGTCCATAAAGCAGGTTAAATGATAATAATGCACTTTCCTTTTGTAGAAGATCTTTGTCTGTAGAAAGCCGTTAGCATTTAATTCAGTCTTGAATGCCTAGTAACGCTTCAGAATCTTCTTTGCTGTATCTGCTGATAACGCTTCAGAGTGTAGATGACTTGGAAGAGATGTCTTTGATCAGAGTCAGAGTGTATTTGATTAGGCGCATATTCTGGTCATCAAACTTCAATGTTTCAGCGTGTAACATAGGTTGCTGATCTTCTGATGCTGCTTCTATTCTGATGCTGATTCCATCAGAGCTTCTGCATATACATAGCATAATTTTCAGAAGCATAATTGTTCTTTGTGTATACCTTAGAAATAATTTTATTCTTTGTATTTTGTTATCATCAAAACTTTACTCAAGGGTTGTAGAATCAAACTATGTTCTAACAATGACATCCGCTTGCAGGAACATTATCCAAATCAACCCTGTGAAAGTGCATCCTCAACTCAAGGAGTTAGCATCAAGGATTCCTGAAAGCTCTCCCTTCATTGAAAAACATGGTCGACTTCTCAACTTGGTCACTGCAGCCCCAGATGAAGAAATGTTAAAGGTGCTCTTTTAGTTCTTTGACCCGTTGCACCACTCCTTCACCTTCCCTGGCTACCAGTTAGTGCCTACTACGGAGGAGTTTTCTCAGTTATTGGGGGTACCTATCCTTAATCAGCTACCATTCAACGGTAGGGAAAGAGACCCAAAGCCTGAAGAGATTGCTCAAGCGTTGTCTTTACAACGGTCTGATGTAGTGGAAATTTGGGAAACCAGAAGAAGCATCCAAGGATTTCCAGCTAAGTTTCTATTTGAGAAAGCTCACTATTTTTGGGATAGCCTGGATTTACAAGCTTTTGAAGAAGTGTTGGCCCTTCTCGTCTATGGGATGGTATTATTCCCTAACATGGACCAACTCATAGATGTGAATGCGGTTAAGGTTTTTCTGTCACATAATCAGGTGCCTACCTTACTTGGGGATATTCTACACTCTCTGAATACTCGCACTCTAAAGAGAAGAGGGACCCTTTTGTGTTGCACTCCTCTATTGACTATGTGGTTTATTTCGCACCTACCCTTGTCTATCTTGAGAAATGAGCATGGTATGAGATGGTCTCAAAGTTTGATGTCCCTTAAATATTCGGATATTCATTGGTGTTCTCGGTCCTTGGAGAGTGTCACCATCATTGATCGCTGTGGGGAATTCCCTAATGTACCTCTCTTAGGCATTAGGGGAGGAATCACTTATAATCCTTGTTTGGCGTTGCGACAGTTTGGTTATGCTAGAAGGGATGGTCCTCATGACACACTCGTCCAAGAAATCACATTTGACTATGAGAATGATGTTTAGAGTTAACGAAAGAGGTTCATTCGAGCTTGGGGCATAATAAACAGAGTTGATAGCAAGACACTGGGGCACAAGAATTCCATACCTCTTGAGCCATACCTTAAATGGGTGCGAGCGCGTGCTCAATGTCTTATGATGCCTTACCCCACCATCTTACCTGTGACTATGGAGCTAATTGCTGAGGGAGACACTCCTTACGTTGTTCTTCATCCTGACATGCCAACTGATCTTGAGGAGCTATAGAAATCCTGGATCTAACTCAAAGAAGAACGGGATACTTTCGAAACCCAATTCTACGCCAGCAAGAAAAAGGTTCTAGAGCTTACCTGATTACTTCACGAGGAGAAGAGTATAAACGCTTACATTGCACCAAAGAGGATGCGCCTGTGGGAAGCTTGAGTCTCTTTGCTTTGAGAGTTTACTTTTTCTTTGTTACCTCCTTTGTAAGCCCAAGAGGCATCGCTGTGACCAAAAAAAACTTCTTAATGAAATTAACGTTTGCTATTTTCCTGTGTAAGCAAATTTGAGTCTTAGAAATCCTTGAAAACATTGCATACATATATCATACATATCATTGCATAAGCAGGTTTCAAAGCAGGTTTCTTATCCTCTTCGCTGTTTATTTCAGCAATGGCTCTAGAACAAACCGTAAAGGATCTACAGGCTCAGAATGCCCAATTTCAACAGATGATCATGGATCTGACCAAGGGGCAAGAAGAACTGAAAGCCCTGCTTGTTAAAGAGAAAAAGAAGCCAAAGAAGCCGAATGGGTTATTGAATCTGGGAAGAAGGATCAGAGGACCAGTGCAGCGAGCGTCTGAACTGATAACTTCATCAAAGGAAGGAGGCAGTCAAAAAGAGGAAACAAGAGAGAAAGACTCCACTCCAAAAGAATCTGATGATGAATCTGACTATGATGAGGAACAATATCCTCCTGCTGATGAAAAATACAAACAACTGGAGGATCGTTTGAATGCAATGGAGGTCTGGAAGGTACTAGGTCTGGATTTTGAAGAGTTGGGTTTGGTCTATGGGGTTGTCATCCCGCAAAAGTTCAAGGTTCCGGTGTTTGAAAAATATGATGGAGTTTCGTGTCCCAAGATGCACCTCTGATCTTATGTGAGGAAGATCCAGCCTCACACTGTTGACAAGGACTTATAGGTCCACTTCTTTCAGGATAGTTTGTCTGGAACTCAACTAGAATCGTTCTACCAGCTGGAAGGGGCCAACATCCGTAATTGGGAAGACCTGGTTGCTGCTTTCTACAAGAAGTATCAGTACAATGCAGACCTTGCTCCCACCCGTACATAACTCCAAAGTATGTCTATGAGTTCGGACGAGGGCTTTAAGGACTATGCTCAAAAGTGGAGGGACTTAGCAGGAAGAGTCCAGCCTCCCCTGTCTGATAGGCAGCTAATGAATATGTTTCTCGATACCCTGTCTGGTCCATTTTTTAATCACCTGATTGGAAGCTCCTCGGCCGGGTTTACCGAATTGATTTTGATAGGAGAAAAGGTGGAAGCTGAAATTAGGAGTCGTAAGATCCAAAAGGATGCATCCTCCAGTGCAGCAAGGAAGCCATTTTTTGGGAAAAAAGAGGTTAGTGTTGTGTAGAACCAAAGGAATCAGGACAGAACTAAACAACGTCCAGCGGTAGGAGTTGTTATGATCTTTAAACCTGCAACTACTCAACAAAGGAACAACCAGCCTAGGGCAGAAAGGCCTGTAAGACAGTTCACCCGGATAAATATGAATTTATCTCAAGTCTTGCCTCAATTACTGAAATCCAATCTGGTTACCTTGAGGGAAGCTCCCAAGAATCCCAACACCGTATCTCCCCGCTACAATCCTAATGCTCGATGCGCCTACCACTCTAAGACTCCGGGGCATGACACGAACGAATCTTGGGCTTTGAAAAACAAGGTGCAAGACATTATTGAAGCAAAGGAGATTGAATTCGATGCTCCGGAAACTCCCAACGTCATAATTTCCCCCGTGCCCAAGCATGGCTCGGGAATCAATTCTATTGATGTTGTCTCTGCCATAGAAGATGCTGACAATGACTATGACGTGGATAGCTATATCTTCCCTACTACCAATGGTGGACTCAGTAACTGGACAAAAATAGACTTTGTACCGATTACTTTTGTTCATAAGAATCGTCTTTCTTATTTTTGGATATGTAATAAACAATATAAACTTTTTGGCAATGTGTCTTACCCGGGGCACAATGGTTAATTTGTGAGGGTTATCATGTTTCAATTTCATATGGCATTAATAAAGCATTGGAGGTTTATGCATACAAATTATGCGCTCTCTATTTTTCTTTTTTGCTTTTTACTTTGTCTATACAGCTATACTCTTACACACACCCACGTATCAAACTGTAGATCCATATCCACTCTATCTCCCATTGATACCAGTTCTGCTATTGCCGGTTATGACTTTGAAAATCCGATCAACCAAGCCGAGGACGAAGGTGAGGAAGATTGTGAGGTACCTAGAGAACTTGCCAGACTGTTACAACAGGAAGAAAGAGCTATACAGCCTCATGAAGAGTCAGTTGAGACAATAAACTTGGGCACAGAGGAAGACAGAAAAGAAGTCAAGATTAGTGCAAATCTGGAGCTTGGTGTCAAACAGCGGTTGATATAGATGTTGCATGATTATGTCGAGATCCTTGCTTGGTCATATGAAGACATGCCCAGACTAGACACTGATATTATGGTTTAACTCCTGCCTACTAAAGAAGATTTCCCTCCAGTAAAGCAGAATGTCCGTCGCATGTGCCCTAAAATGTCAGAGAAGATCAAAGTAGAGGTTATGAAACAATTCAATGCTGGGTTCTTAGTTGTCACCTCTTATCCCTAATGGGTTGCTAGCGTAGTCCCGGTACCTAAAAAGGACGGCAAAATGCGGATGTGTGTGAATTACAGAGATTTGAATAGGGCAAGCCCCAAGGATGACTTTCTGCTTCCCCACATTGACATTCTGGTTGACAACACCGCGCAACATAAGATCTTTTCCTTCATGGATGGTTTCTATGGTTACAATCAGATCAAAATGGCACCCGTAGACATGGAGAAGACAACCTTCGTTACGCAATGGGGCACTTTCTAGGGAAACATATCAGCGAGCCATGGTAGCTTTGTTTCATGACATGATTCTCCATGAGATAGAGGTCTATGTTGATGACATGATAGCCAGGTCCCAAACTGAGGAAGAGCACCTTGATCATCTACAAAAGTTGTTTGATAAGTTAAATACGTACAAGATGAGGTTAAATATGAACAAGTGCATCTTCGGGGTAAGGTCTGGTAAACTACTAGGTTTCATTGTCAGTGATAAGGGTATTCAGGTAGACCCTGCAAAGGTGAAGGCTATACAAGAGATGTCAGCTCCTCGCACTGAGAAGGAAGTTAGAGGCTTCTTGGGACGACTAAATTACATTGCCAGGTTAATTTCCCATTTAACTGATACTCGTGAGCCAATCTTCAAACTCCTGAAGAAAGATCAAGTGGTAAAGTGGAATGACGAATTCAATACTGTATTCGAAAGAATCAAGGAATACCTTCAAGAGCCTCCGATTCTGATGCCTCCAATTGAAGGAAGACCTTTAATAATGTACTTAATAGTGTTAGATAATTCAATGGGGTGTATGCTGGGGAAACATGACGAGTCCGGTCGAAAAGAGCACGCAATATACTACCTTAGAAAAAAGTTTACCGACTGTGAAACAAGATACTCACTACTCGAGAAAACTTGCTGTGCTTTGGCATGGGCTTCTCGTCGACTGAGACAGTATATGTTGACCCACATCACTTTGTTGATATCTAAGATGGATCTGATCAAGCACATCTTTGAGAAGCCCACTCTCTTCGGAAGAATAGCAAGATGGAAAATGATCTTGATTGAATACGATATCCAGTACATGACGCAGAAAGCAATCAAGGGAAGTGTACTAGCTGATCATTTGGCTCATCAGGCTATGGATGACTACCAATCCATGAACTTTGAATTCTCGAATGAGAACATTATGTTAGTGACTGAATGTGAAGAACCTAGACCGGATGAAGGACCTGAGGAAGGAACCCGATGGACTATGGTTTTTGATGGAGCCTCCAACGCACTCGGCAATAGCATTGGTATTGTAATCATATCTCCCGAAGGCTGTCATACTCCTTTAAAATCCAGATTATGTTTCAACTGTACCAATAACATGGCGGAGTATGAAGCATGCATCATGGATCTCAAAGCTGCTATTGATCTGAGGATCAAGTTCTTGAGCATTTTCGTGGATTCAACCTTGGTAATTAGTCAAATCAAAGGGGAGTGGGACACGAAGCACCCGAATCTCATCCCTTACAAAGAACATGTGCTGACATTTCTTCCACACTTTAAAGAGGTCACCTTAGAACATTTCCCATGAGAAGATAATCAGTTAGCGGAAGCGCTAGCTACTATGTCGTCTATGTTCAAGGTCAAATGAGACAGCGAAGATCCTCGGATCACTATTGAGAGGTTGGATGAACCAACATACTGCTATGAAATTGACACTGAAGAGGTAGTAGATAAACCTTGGTTCCATGAAGTAAAGAGGTATCTCGAAGCTCAAGAATATCCTGAGGGGGCATCTGTCAATGATAAGAAGTTTCTGAGAAGGTTTGTAACAAAGTTCTTCCTCAGTAATGGAATCCTCTACAAGCTCAATCATGACTCTACTTTACTTTGGTGCATAGACAAGAGCGAAGCAGAAAGGATTATGGAAGATTTACACGAAGGTACCTTTGGCACCCATTATAGTGGACATACCATGGCTAAAAATATCCTACGGGCAGGATCCTACTGGTCCACTATAGAAGCAGACTGTTATCAGCATTCTTGAACTTGTCATAAATGTCAGATCTATGCGGATAAAGTACATGTACCTCTGGTTCCCTTGAATGTCTTGACGGCTCCCTGGCCCTTTGCAATGTGGGGCATTAACATGATCGGAGAGATCAGACCTACCACTTCCAATGGGCATCGTTTCATTCTAGTTGCCATTGATCATTTCATGAAGTGGGTTGAGGTCTCCTCTTTCTCTACCGTTACCTAGAATGTTGTGGCGCGGTTTATCAACCATAACCTAATTTGTCGGTATGGTGTGCTAGAGAGAATCATCACAGAAAATGGTACAAATCTCAACAATACAATGATCATCGAGCTCTGTAAATAATTCAAGATTCAACATCATAATTCTTCCCCATACCGACCGAAGACGAATGGCATTGTGGAGGTTGCTAACAAGAATATTAAGAAAATCATACAGAAGATGACGGTGACATACAAAGATTGGCACGAGATGTTACCATTTTCTCTTCATGGTTACCTTACCTCAGCACGTACGTCAACATGGGGCAACACCTTATTCTCTAGTATATGGTATGGAGGTTGTCCTGCCTATTGAGGTCCATGTCCCTTCTTTGAGGATCATGAAGGATGAGGGTTTGAACGAAGATGATTGGGTCCAGACTCGACTTGATCAGCTGAATCTGATTAATAAGAAAAGGCTTACTGTTGTCTGTCATGGTCAAATGTAACAAAAACAGATGATCAAGGCTTTCAACAAAAAGGTCAGACGTCAAGTGTATCAAGTGGGTGATCTGGTAATCAAGTGCATCATATTTCCGCAAGGTGATCCCAGGGGAAAATGGACTCCCATATACGAAGGGACATTTGTGATCAAAAGCATATTTTCCGGTAGATCCGTGATTCTAACCACCATGGATGGTGACAACCTTCCTTACCCTGTTAATGCGGACATAGTGAAAAGATACTACGCATGAATAAAGACCCGCTAGGTTGACTGGCCTAAGCAAAAATAAGGGCATCCTGGCGAACCAAAAGGGTTCGGGAAAAAATTAGGGATAAAAACAAAATATTTGTACACCAGGCAAGTCGAAAACCTGAAAAGGCAGCTTGGGCAAAAAAGGGTATCCCGGTGGACTGAAAACCCGAAAGGGCGGTCCAGGAAAAAGTTAGGGATTTGAAGCGTATAACTATGTCCCATTAAATCACCTTGCAATCAGACCTCAGTACCAACTACCAAGACTCAAATGGTACCGATCAATCCAGTAGGCTTCGGACAAGTCGCAAAGTGACGAGACGCTCGAAGACATAGAGGCAATAGCAGAATTGAAACTCAATGGGTTTATTACACATAGTTGTTTTCTCTTTGTACACTATTTGGGTAGTTTTCATTTTTTACCAAGGCGTTCTCCTACTAGAACGTCAGTCTCTTTGTACAAAATGCTTGTTATAGGTGAACTTCAAAAATCAATACAAATCATTCCTTGAAAGTACAAAACTATTTGTCTTATTTTTTCTGTTTTGTTTTGCAAAAAACGTCCAATGATTATTTTTGACATATGCATTTGAATATGATTACTATTTACAAATACTTGCATAAGAAACAGAAAGACGGTTACTAATGAAATTCTGGCAGCAAATACTCAATGTCACAGTGAATGTTATGACACCGTATCTGACACACTTTAAGACAGTAATTTTAAAAGCAGTAAAGAACACAATCAATTGTTTACCCAGTTCAGTGTGTAACAACACCTACTCTGGGGGCTACCAAGCCAGGGAGGAAATGCACTATAAGAGATATTAATTTAGGAATAAACCAACCAGTTTATCTCCTTCACTTAAGACCTACCCAATGCAACTTCAATCTAAGATCAACTTAAACCTGAGTTCCTGCTCACTCCCCCTCAATCACAGTAGTGATACTAAACTATTGATTAATGAAATTATGAAGATACTCTTCAGTACACACACTTGATTTTGCTTCACAGCTTTAATCAAGTGACAAACACTCTTGCTTCAAAGCTTTGAGTGATACACAACCCTAACTTGACTTTGCTTCAAAGCTTTAATCAAGTGACACAAACACTCGTGCTTCAAAGCTTTGAGTGATACACAACCCTTACAATCAAATACTACTCCAAGTCACTTATCACAATGATAATTGCTTGGATCACAGTAGTTACAACTATACAATCCCTTATTGATCTTCTGTCAAAAAGTGTGCTTCACCAACAGTCTTCATGAGGAATATATAGGTAGCTATTCTTCAATTAGGGCTTCCACGAAAATAGCTAGGGTTAATTAGGGTTAACCTCAAGACTTGGTCATAGGTCTTTAACAACCAGATTAGGGTTAAGCAGAGTTAACCTAATGTCCACGTGAGAATCTGATCTGGACTATATAAACTAGATTCCTGAAAATTCTCAGGAATAACAAATCTGCACAAATGTTAGATCAGTACAGGATGTCTTAACATTGGTTATGACAACAAGAATCATGTTTACTGATTTTGGTAGAATGCAATAAATATGATCATTACTTAATGATCAGCTAAACACTCATATTGAGTAGCTCCTGTATGACATTCTTTTTCTGCAGAATGTACCTTGTATCCCAGAATGTTATGACATCAGTCATGACATTCACACAACTGGTTTTACCAAAAAAAAATGCCAACAACCAAACACTTACAAACTCCCCCTTTGGAAAAGTTTTGGCTAAAACCCCTAACAATCAGAGATTAGAAAGCAGCAGAATTTTTAATAACATCTACCAAGTCTAATTCTACCAAAATTATCACAAAATCTTCTCCCCCTCTTTAGCCATAAATAGGCCAAAGATACTTGTACTTTTAAGTTATACAGTCATCCAAAAGGAATAATAAAAACACAAAGAGAAAAAATCAAAAGTCATTTGCAGCAACAGGTACCAGCAGCAAACTTGTCAACTACACTGATCTTCAAGCACTGTCATCTTCAGAGGAGGCACTATCTTCAGCATTATGCTGGTCTTCATCAGCATTCTCTTCCCTTCTTTGTCCTTCATTCTCCTCCTGTTCTAGTCTAGCAATCGGGTCCTCAAGAGTCCTTTTCCTTGTATCAAGCTCTTTGCAGGTTTCCTTCAGCACAGCTATAACATCAGTTTTCTTGGAATGAGATTTGACAGTTGATGTCTCAGCAGATGTCATGACAATGTCAGGAACATGTGTTCCCTGAAATAGCTTATAGTGCAAACCAAGAGCAGGGGCTCTTTTGCATACAGTATCTTTTTCAACTATAATGTCAGGATACTGAGCAATGACTATACCACATAGGAGAGAGGGAAAGGCAATAGGGCCTTTAATAGCACAGCTTCCAGCATGTTTCAATGTTTGATCAAAGATATACTTGCCATAGTCAAAGTTTGTCCTAGTTCCAACAGCATAAATAAATCTTCCCAAGCCTGTGGAGATGGTTGATTTATGGTTGGTGGGAACCCAGTTAGCTGCACCAATTTTATGCAGAATGGCAAATTTCATGCTCAGCTTGCTTGCGTTCAGCTTCCCTTTTAAGGGCCAACTCTTGACTTGATTTGCAGTGATGGTTTGACACACTTGGTTGTCAGTAACCTCAAGCTCGGGGCAAGCATCATCATGTCTTCCTAGGAATTTGTTTATTTCAGAGGGAGAGAAATTTACCTTCCTTCCTCTCACATACACACACTTAAAATCAGCTGACTTTCCATCAGCACACCCATCAGATAAATTTACTATGAATTCTTTGACAAGAATTTCATAGCAGTTGGTAAACTTTACCACAGTATTTATTAGACCAGCAGTCTTGATTAGATCCATGATCTCCTTACATTTCATGGCACTATTGTTCAGCTCTCTTTCTAAGGCGATCCTTTTCAAAAATACATACTTCCACCTGTTTGCATTCTCTGGATGGTGAAAGGAGATGTTGTCAATGGCAACTTGAGGCATTTTGCTCGAACAGAGTTTCTTTCTGAGAGGAATGTCTGGAACATTACTATCAAACTCAAATTCTGATTCCTCATCAGATTCAGAGGGTTCAGGCTCCTTCCTTTTCTTGGCTATTGGTTGTCTCAAAGGTTTTGAGAGACTACCAACAGGTACTCTAGTTTTCACCTTCCCTTTCTCTTTTGACAATCCAGCCTTCACAGCTTCTACTCCAGTCTTGTTCTCAGATCTGGTTTTCTTATGAACAACTTCAGTAGCCTTCTCTTTGGAGAGGCTTTTGGTAGCATCCTGCTTTCCTTTTCTGTTCATCATCCTTCTAGCTATGCTAGGGTTGATATTGGAAATTAAGTCATTTTCAGAGTATTCTTCATCAACATCAATAATCGGGGGTTCAACATCCTTCTCAGTAGGGTTCTGGTGATCATCATGATTTTCAGGAGATTTCCTAATGTTGTCATCAGGTGTCTCAACATTCTGAGTGACATCTGGATTCATTTCAACATTTGGACTAGCAGATTCTTGGTTCAAAGGTACAGAAATGCCAGGTACATAGTGATTCTCATTTAGAATCCTAGTGACTAGTCTAGATATAGCTTGATGAACATAAACAGAACCTTCCCTATTTGCTATTTCTGGAGGAACAGAAGATGATGGTTGAGAGGATTTACCAGATGGAGAGGCTTGTGATCTTCTTGCATGTCTGTTTCGCAGCTTCTTGACCTTAGTGGGGTCAGCTGCCAGTTCACGAAGAGGAGTTATCTCCAGAACATCAGAATCCATGCAGTTTGTGATTTCCCTAGGTTCGCAATCAGAGGATGCGGAAGAAGCAGTTGCCTTTGAAGAGGATGATGACATGGATAGTTGAGACATTTTGAGTGATTTAGAAAACAGGTAACAATGATAGTGAAATCTTCGTTTGAGAGATTGGAGATTGTTGCTTAAATGCGAGAGGAGGGAGATATATGAATGTATATTCAACTTCTTAAAATTTTGGAAAGAAATAGAGAAACAGATGATTAGCCCAATCAGAGTAGACTTAACTAAAATATCTCTCTCATCCCTTGTTTTAAGCAAAATTAATTGCTACATTTCTTCATGTTGGCAAATACCCAGCTTGCCCCTCAAATTTTCAAATTGACTAGCGTCAAGTGCCTTGGTAAAAATGTTAGCCAGTTGTAGTTCAGTGGCAACATCTTCCAGTTTAATCGCCTTTTCCTCCACAAGATCTCTGATGAAGTGATGTCTAATGTCAATATTCTTGGTCCTGCTATGCTGAATAGGATTCTTGGAAATGTTGATAGTACTCAGATTGTCACAGTATAATGTCATAACATCTTGTGTGACATTATACTCAGTAAGCATTTGTTTCATCCAGATCATTTGAGAACAGCTACTACCAGTTGCTATGTATTCATATTCAGCAGTAGATAGAGACACACAGTTCTGTTTCTTGCTGAACCAAGAGACAAGATTATTTCCCAAGAAGAAACATCCTCCAGAGGTGCTCTTTCTATCATCAGCACTTCCAGTCTAATCAGCATCACAGTAACCAGTCAGAGTTGGTTCACATCCATGAGAGTACAACAAGCCATAGTTGTAGGTTCCACTCACATACTTCATAATTCTTTTCACTTGGTTGATATGACTTACTTTGGGTTCAGCCTGGTATCTTGCACATACTCCAACTGCAAAAGCAATGTCAGGTTTGCTGGCTGTTAAGTATAACAGACTTCCTATCATGCTTCTGTACAAGCTTTGGTCCACCTTAACCCCACTTGAATCTTTGGACAACTTTAAATGAGTAGGTGCAGAATTCCTTTTGTAACTGGCATTCTCCATCCCAAACTTCTTGACAATGTTCTTTGCATACTTGCTTTGAGACAAAAAAATTGAGTCTTCCATCTGTGTGACTTGCAGTCCAAGAAAGTAGGTCAATTCTCCCATGAGGCTCATTTCAAATTCAGCTTGCATCTGGTCAGCAAAATGTTTAACCATTTTATCTGACGTTCCCCCAAACACTATGTCATCAACATAGATTTGAGCTACCATTATCTTTCCTCCTTCATTTTTGACAAAAAGAGTTTTATCCAAGCCTCCTTTCCTGTATCCTTTGTCAGAGAGGAATTTTGTCAACCTGTCATACCATGCTCTAGGAGCTTGTTTCAGGCCATATAAAGCTTTCCTCAATTTGTAGACATGATCAGGGAAGTTTGAATCCACAAATCCTTTAGGTTGTTCCACATAAACTTCCTCATTTAAGTACCCATTAAGGAAGGCACTCTTTACATCCATCTGAAATAACTTGAACTTAAGGAGACAAGCAATTCCCAATAGGAGTCTGATTGATTCCAGTCTGGCTACAGGAGCAAAAGTCTCATCAAAATCAACCCCTTCAACTTGAGTGTATCCTTGAGCAACAAGTCTTGCCTTATTCCTGGTGACAACTCCTTCAGCATCTAATTTGTTCTTGTAGATCCATTTTGTGCCAATGATGTTTGTTCCTCCTTGTCTAGGAACTAACTCCCATACTTCATGTTGCTTGAATTGGTTCAATTCATCTTGCATTGCTCCAATCCAGTATTCATCAGTTAAAGCCTCCTTAACATTTCTTGGTTCAATCTTAGATACAAAGCAAGAGTTTGTGATGATTTCTTTAGATCTTGTAATGACTCCACTGTTAGGATCTCCTATGATGAGTTCCTTAGGATGATCTTTCTGAATTCTGATGGAAGGGTCTTTGTTAGCTTCCTTTGATTCAGATTCTGATGAAGTAGTTTTAGGAACATCATCCTTTTGAGTTGAGGTCTCAAAGAATGTCTCAACATCATATGGGACATTTTTTTCCTCATGGTAATCATCAACTATGACATTTATAGATTCCATCATAACTTTGGTCTTGGAATTGAATACCCTATAAGCTCTTCTGTTGGTAGAGTATCCTAGGAATATTCCTTCATCACTTTTAGGGTCCATCTTTCTCCTTTGTTCACGATCTGTCAGAATATAGCATTTTCTTCCAAATACATGGAAGTACTTCACTGTAGGCTTTCTTCCTTTCCAAAGTTCATAAATGGTGGATGATGTTCCCTTTCTCAAGGTGACCCTGTTATGGACATAACAGGCTGTATTCATAGCTTCAGCCCAAAAATGAATAGGAAGTATTTTGGCATGTATCATTGCTCTGGCAGATTCCTGTATAGTCCTGTTTTTCCTTTCCACAACTCCATTTTGTTGAGGAGTTATGGGTGAAGAGAATTCATGATTAATTCCTTCTGAGGAGCAGAACTCATCAAACTTACTGTTTTCAAATTCATTTCCATGATCACTTCTGATTTTGAAAATGCATCCTTCTTTTTCTCTTTGAATTCTTTTGCACAGTTCCTTAAATACTTCAAATACATCAGACTTTTCCCTAGTGAAGTTAATCCAGGTGAATCTGGAAAAATCATCCACAACAACATAAGCACATCTTTTTCCACCAAGACTTTCCACCTGCATTGGTCCCATCAGATCCATATGTAGAAGTTCTAGCACCTTAGAGGTGGTCAGATGTCTTGTGTTTGGATGTGACATTCTAATCTGCTTTCCAACCTGACATTCACCACAGACTCTCCCTTCATTAATTTGCAGCCTTGGAATCCCTCTGACTCCCTCCATAGATATAATCCTTTTCATTCCTCTAAGATGTAAATGACCAAGTTTTTGGTGCCACAGTTTCACTTCTTTTTCTTCTTTGGCAATAGAGCACACAGAAGAATAACTAGTGTTCTCAGACTCCCATAAGTAGCAGTTGTCTTTAGATCTGACTCCTTTCATTACAACTTCTTATTTTTCATTAGTTACAAGACATTCAGACTTGGTGAAGTTGACCTTGAATCCTAGATCACATAATTGACTGATACTTATGAGATTAGCAATCAAGCCTTTTACCAGTAATACTTCATTTAGGTTTGGAACTCCAGGGCAGTCCAAGTTTCCAACTCCTTTGATTTCTCCTCTAGCACCATCTCCAAAAGTCACATAACTAGTAGTGTGAGGTTTAACATTATTGAGAAGATTCTTGATTCCAGTCATGTGTTTAGAGCATCCACTGTCAAAGTACCAGTCTTCCTTTGCAGAGACTCTAAGGGAGGTGTGAGCTATCAGGGCAGCAGCCTTTTTCTTCCACTGTTGAGTATATGGTGCCTTGTTAGACTTAGGTTTGACAACTGGGGTTTGATTAGGATATCCATATAATCTGAAGCAGAATGGCTTTATGTGACCAAACCTCCCACAATGATGACATCTCCATCTTTGATACTTTTTCTTCATATTTCTCTGTTCTCGATGTTGAGTGCTATGTTGTGACATCTGCTTTGACATTTGTTTATCAGGCCTGATTTTCTTCTTGTCTACAATAGATTTCTTTGCTGCCACAAATCCTAGACCACACTTGTTTCCCACATTTTGTCCAACCTGAAGGATTTCGTCTAATTTGTCAGTTCCATTTGTCAGCATCTTGATAGATTTGGTCATTTGGTCAAGTTTTGAGTTTAGCATTTGAACTTCACTTTCGAGATGACTTATAGTATCAGTGCCTGCCTTCTTCTCAGCCTCCAACTTTACTATGAGTTTTTTTTGTCTCTCATTTTGCTGACAGACTTCAGCACTTCTGATACATAACTTCTTGTAGGAGTCAGCCAGTTCTTCAAATGTTACTTCCTCATCACTAGAGTCACTATCAGAGTTACAAATACCAGTTAGTGCAGTAACTAGTTTGGCAGATTCTTCTTCAGAATTACTTTTTGAGTCACAATCAGACCAGGTAACAGACATTCCTTTCTTTTATTTCTTAAGAAATGTAGGACATTCAGCTCGAATGTGCCCATATCCTTCACATCCATGGCATTGGATTCCTTTGCTTTGATTTCCCTTCTCTTCAGACTTTGGTCTTCTGCTGGAGTCATAAGATCTGTTAATGTCAGAGGAGATGTTCTTGACATTTGACCTTGACTTTGGGTCCATTCTCTTGATGAGTTTGTTGAACTGCCTTCCAAGCATGGCTATAGCTTCTGAAATATTTTTTTCTTCATCCTCCTTGTTTTCATCTTCAGTATTGGATACAAGTATTATGCTCTTGTTTTTCTTGTCGACATTGTCACTGATCCCCATCTCAAAGGTCTGAAGTGATCCAATGAGTTCATCAACCTTCAAGTTGCAGATATCCTGAGCTTCCTCTATAGCAGTCACCTTCATTGAAAATATTTTAGGCAAGGATCTGAGAATCTTTCTCACCAGTTTTTCTTCTGACATCTTTTCTCCCAATGCTCCTGAGGTGTTGGCAATTTCCAAGATGTTCATGTGAAACTCATGAATGGTCTCATCTTCCATCATCCTTAGGTTCTCAAATTTGGTAGTCAGCATCTGAAGCCTTGACATTTTTACTTTGGATGTTCCCTCATGGGTAGTTTTGAGAGTGTCCCAAACATCCTTGGCCAGTTCACATTGATGTACTAGTCTGAATATGTTTCTATCAATTCCATTGAACAAGGAATTTAATGCTTTGGAGTTACCCAGAGCTAACTCATCTTCTTCTTTGCTCCATTCTTCCTCAGGTTTCAGACTGGTTGTCCCATCTTTCCCAGTTATGGTGGGATGGTTCCATCCTTTGTCAGCAACTCTCCAAGCCTTTTTGTCCAGTGATTTTAAGAAGGAAATCATACGAGGTTTCCAGTAGTCATAATTTGATCCATCCATAATGGGTGGTCTGTTCCCAAATCCTCCTTCTTTGTCCATAGCGACAGAAAATAATATCCCTAGATCTCACCCAGTAAGACAGGCAGGGTGCCAGCTCTAATGCCAATTGAAATTCTGGCAGAAGATACTCAATGTCACAGTGAATGTTATGACACAGTATCTGACACACTTCAAGACAATAATTTTAAAAGCAGTAAAGAACACAATCAATTGTTTACCAGTTCAGTGTGTAACAACACCTACTCTAGGGGATACCAAGTCAGGGAGGAAATGCACTATAAGAGATATTAATTTAGGAATAAACCAACCAGTTTATCTCCTTCACTTAAGACCTACCCAATGCAACTTCAATCTAAGATCAACTTAAACCTGAGTTCCTGCTCACTCCCCCTCAATCACAGCAGTGATACTAAACTATTGATTAATGAAATTATGAAGATACTCTTCAGTACACACACTTGATTTTGCTTCACAACTTTAATAAAGTGACAAACACTCTTGCTTCAAAGCGTTAAGTGATACACAACCCTAACTTGACTTTGCTTCAAAGCTTTAATCAAGTGACACAAACACTCTTGCTTCAAAGCTTTGAGTGATACACAACCCTTACAATCAAATCCTACTGCAAGTCACTTATCACAATGATAATTGCTTGGATCACAGTAGTTACAACTATACAATCCCTTATTGATCTTCTGTCAAAAAGTGTGCTTCACCAACAGTCTTCATGAGGAATATATAGGCAGCTATTCTTCAGTTAGGGCTTCCACGAAAATAGCTAGGTTTAATTAGGGTTAACCTCAAGACTTGGTCATAGGTCTTTAACAACCAGATTAGGGTTAAGCAGAGTTAACCTAATGTCCATGTGAGAATCTGATCTGGAATGTATAAACCAGATTCCTGAAAATTCTCAGGAATAACAAATCTGCACAAATGTTAGATCAGTACAGGATGTCTTAACATTGGTTATGACAACAAGAATCATGTTTACTGATTTTGGTAGAATGCAATAAATATGATCATTTCTTAATGATCAGCTAAACACTCGTATAGAGTAGCTCCTGTATGACATTCTTTTTCTGCAGAATGTACCTTGTATCCCAGAATGTTATGACATCAGTCATGACATTCACACAACTGGTTTTACCAAAAAAAATGCCAACAACCAAACACTTCCAACTAATGACTTTAAGAAACGGGGCAATGTCTAAAAAACAATATGTAGTCCCGATAGTTACTCTTTCCAGCGTGGTATAGGGGCAGAGACCTTCTGAGACGAATTCACCATTACATACGACCCCCTGACATTTATGTTCCCCAAAGAGTAGAAACAACCATAGTTTTGATCTCTCCTTCCCCCAAACAGGAACTACCTCCTCCAACGAAGTTCCTTCAGAGAACTGAAATCTGTATTCGCCAACCGAGTTTCATAATTGCAAGCAGTTTATAAAACCTCCTCCAGGATAGAGTTTATTTCTCAAACTGCGGAAGTTCATTCCCCAACAGAGTTTATTTCTCTACATCGGCAAAACCTTCCAACAAATCATCCTCCCTCCATAGAGTTATTCTCAAGCAGAGTCAATCCCTGGCAGAGTATCCTCAAACAGAAAGAGGAAATCCCTAGAAAATCATATTCATTCATCATCCCTAGGGGAAACGAAGGATTCAGCCTCCTTATACTATCCAGCAGCAGTCTGGGATTTACTTTCCCCGACTAAGAAATATCGCAATAGAATCCCATATTCATACATCATGGAATGCACATACACATCGCATACAGCATAATCTCATTTATTTTGAGAACATCATCTCAATGCATTTCATACATCATGACATTGCATACGACTAACTCTTCACCTTTTCAGGAAAGATCAAATCAACAAATACCTTTGACTACTTACGTGACCTGGTAGTCTTCTCAAAAGCTACGTCTAATGAAAGGCTATTTCAGCATTTTCCTCAGAAAGACGTTTTCAAAATACCTTCTCTGGTTTAGTTAGATCGACACTAAGATCTCTCTGATTTCTATTCCAGTTGAAGATATTCCAAGATTTTTGTCTGGTTCAGTTGAATCGATACTAAGATTCTTCTGATTTCCATTCCAGTCAAAGTTAATCCAAGATTTTTCTCTGGTTCAGTTAGATCGATACTAAGATCTCTATGATTCCTATTCCAGTTGAAGATGATCCAAGACTTTTTTCTGGTTCAGTTAAATCGACACTAAGTTTTTTCTGATTCTTATCCAGTTAAAGATAAACCAAGACCTCTGCTGGTTCAGTTCAAATCGACCATTGATTTATTACTGATTCTTTTTCGGTAGATCCTTTCTCTGGTTCAATAAATCGTCACTAAGATTTTTCCTGATTTCTATTCTAGTTGGAGAAAATGCAAAGCCTGGAGTATGACCAGATGACAGTTTAATCTCATTTCCCCGGTAAGTCGCAGTGAAGCCTGGAATACGACCCGATAGCAGTTAGCCTTATTATACTCAACAAATCACTATGAAGCCTAGATCCTGACCAGATAGCAGTTCACTTCCATCTCTTCAGTCAAGAGACGACTCCCCAGTAGAGAAATGGAGAACCGAAGCTCCTAGACTCTATCCCCCTAAAAAACATTCCCCAGCGGACTCTTCCTCGGACAGCAGGAACATGAATCCCCACAAAGAGATTTCTTATGAAGAAAGCATCTATTTTGGATGGCATCTTTAAGCCCATCTCCGGTAGTTTTCTGTCATCTTTTACAAATGACATCTATAAGCCCATTCCTGATATTACCTACACAGTCAAGTATCATTTCTGACGAGTGAAAATTTTTGGGCATTCTAGTGTTTAATCATCTTCCACCTTCAGATCACGAAAGGCGGACCAGCCAATCTACATCCTCAGGTTTAAGAAGATTGAACAGGAGAAGCTGTTGTACCCCAAAATTTTCCCTCTAATTTTTTTCAAGAATTTTTCTTACATAATTGGTTACAAACACCTGTTTAAAGAAAGTATAAAAATTTGAATATATGAGGTGTCTCCAGCTCAGAAGTTCTGACGATGAAATTCTGGTTGCTCTGATAAGGAAAGTTCTAAGCGTCTCAAACTGGAATCCAGAATCTTCAACGAGAACAACGTTTGACAGGTTTATTGAAGAAATTCTGATAGGGAAAACTCTGAACAATTAGAGTCAAAAATCAAAGTCATCATTGAGAACAATGCTTGAGAGTTTGATTGAAGAAGTTCTAATAGGTAAATCTCTGAACAATTAGAGTCAGAAATTAGAGTCATCAATGAGAACAACGCTTGAGGGGCTGATTAAAGAAGTTTTGGTAAAGAAAACTTTGAGCAATTCAAATTCGTGCGAGGTGCCAACCTTCACATGTCCAGGTTCAATCAGAATCTCAGAAATGCATGAAAATTCTCAAAATGGAAATCTTTTAATGTGTCTAATTCTGTTTTCAAAGCTGTGTTTAATGGCCGGTCTTTAAAGCCTTAATTCTTTCCCCATTTTATTGTCCCCTCCACCACCAATAAATACAAGACGTCAAACACAAACCAGCGGGATAGAAAGGAAAAAGGAGAGAATACACGCCCACACTGCCACACAAAAAAACACACTACAGTAATAAAAAATTCAACAGTTCCCCCATTGGAGAATGCTTTGCAGGGACCATCAAGTCCAAACTGGTGTCCATATTCTGATTCTGAAATCTCCAGAGGTAGCATCAACACCACAGATCCAAATACTGGTCATAGGTATATTACCTAATTTCATTTTCTGAAGGTAGCACCCTGTTTTGTTCTAACGTGTTTTGTGCAGGCTTTGATCGTAGACTAGACAGGCCACAAACTCCACGCTGATTTTGAGCCCATCAGCGAATACAACCAGAAGGTTGACTCTGATGGGCTGACTCTAGCACCCCCTGCATAGCATCCTTTTAGCTGATTCTGACATTAGCGCGTGCAATCTTTGATGATATGGAATCCCATATATTTTGCCTGTTCATTTATAATGACAATTGATAAACAGGTCCAGCTTGTAAAAGGGAACGCGTATAATGAAAGGATCTGGGTTCAGTACCCAGATTTTGTATTTTTTCTCTTTCTAATCATTTTATTGCAAATCCAGGCGTTCATCATCAAATCATCATCATCAGATCATCATCATCGGATTATCACCATTAGAACATCAGAGAGTGAGATCAAGTGCTCTAGATTTGGATGCTGATGATGGGTCCTTCAGAGACTAACTGCATTAAGTCTCATGCTGAATCTGGGTTTGCCAACTTATGGGCTTAGCATTTTTCCAGAACATACTATCCATGTTCTGATGTCTTTTACTTACCTTATTTTCTTTACTTCTTTTTTAACATTTTTTTACATAAAAAAAGCAAGTCATAACAAATCAAAAAAAATAAATAGATAGATTTAGTTTTTTTTTCTAAAAATATTTTAATTAATTAGTTAATTGTTTTAATTTTATTTTATTAACTTTAAAATATTAGAATTAGAATTCATTTCATTCAACTTTTATTTTCTTAATTAGAACTAAATTTAGAATTAATCATTCTCCTAGCAAAAAACCAAAAAAAGATTTTCTTGTTGCTTATTTTTATTTACTAGGTTTTTTTAGACGTAATATTTCATTTCGCGTGCATTATTTTCATTCTCGTATTTTATATAAATATTGTAACTACTTACGATTGTAATAGTTTAGAATTTAAATTTTCGCACTTTTAATTCCGCACTTTATTTTATTGCACCTCTTTTATGTAACTGTCCCGAAGCCTTGTAATAGCTGTAGGACTTTATTTATCGCTTTTTATATTCTTATATGCTTGTATATCATTGCTAGTAAGTAGGTGTGCATGACAAGTTTAATCAAGTCAATCCTTAGATCACTAACATGAGATTAATATCTAAAACTTGAACACATTCCTCACACTTTCACCCTTAGGGTATACCTCACTTGGTTGCCTCGGAAAATAATGGTCGCGTCCCTCGAACGTAGGGATATCTTAGAAAAGACCCTCGATTCTAAAGTCATCAAAAAGGTCATGGTCCCTTAATGTCCATCGAGTTTCCTACGAGAAAATGATCTTCTCCATCGATGTTGCCTATATGATGACAGTCCCTTCAAAATGCTAAGATATCTTTACATGTTGCCTTCAATGACCATAACGTCCCTTTTTTTATAGTCCCTTAACATCTGACGATAGGGCTACCTACTCATTAATAGTAGGATAGCACTATCTAAAGGAAAGCAGGAAAAGAACATCCTTTTTTGAGTAGGTAGATAACTGTTAGATACTTGCTCAAACCTAAGTTTTCACACTTACACACTTTCAAAAAACTATTTTCAAAAAGTTTTTATCACACTCTTAAGGGCTGATACAAGAGTTACCATAAAGCAAACAAAAATCTTTCAAAACACAAACACACAAACAGTTTTTAAAATGAGCAAGTACCTAAGAGCCCGTGAAAAACCATGGATGGAAAGAGTGTTAACACCTTCCCTTTCCATAATCTACCCCCTTACTCAGAAACTCTCTAAAAAGGTCTTTTTCTGTTCTTTTCACCCTATCCTTTGTTGGATAAAAGAAAAGTCGATGGCGACTCTTGCTTACCGCGATATTTGCGAACAAAAAATAAAAAACCAGTATTGAACAATCGGTTTTGCCACCATATCACACATACATCAAAGAAAGTATGTCAAAGAACTTCTGGATAAATTTGACCTATCAGAATGTAAGCCAACCAAAACTCCCATGCATCCCACATGCATTCTAGAAAAGGAAGAGGTAAGTAAGAAGGTAGAACATAAGATCTACAGAGGTATGATTGGTTCTCTCTTATATTTAACAGCTTCAAGACCTGATATTTTGTATAGTGTATTTCTGTGTGCTAGATTCCAATCAGATCCTAGAGAATCTCACTTAACAGCTGTTAAGCGAATTTTCAAGTATCTGAAAGGTACTACTAATCTTGGTCTATATTATAGAAAAACTAAAGAATATAAATTAGTAGGGTATTGTGGAGATGACTTCGCTGGAGATAGAATAGAAAGAAAAGTACTTCTGGAAGCTGCCAATTTCTGGGAGAAAATCTTATCTCATGGTCCAATAAGAGGCAATCCACAATTGCACTGTCAACTGCTGAAGCTGAATATATAGCAACAGCTGGATGCAGCACACAGATGCTCTGGATGAAAAGTCAACTTGAAGACTTCAACATATTTGAGAATAACATTCCTATACTCTGTGACAACACTTCTGCAATTTGTTTATCAAAAAACATCCTATTTTACTATCTAGGGCTAAGTATATAGAAATAAAACATCATTTCATTAGGGACTATATTCAGAAAGGAATTCTTTCCTTAAAATTTATTGACACAGACCATCAATGGGCTGATGTTTTCACTAAAACCTTTTCTGAAGATAGGTTTAACTTCATTCTGAAACATCTTAGCATGGAATTATGTCCAGAATGATAGTTTTATTTATGTATGTTAACCCTAAGAACTTTGTATTTTTTTTTGTGAACATCTAACCAATAATTCTTCAGAAGTTAGAAGGAGAGTTGTATCAGGATCTATCTAAGAAGATCTGAACAGTTTCCAAATGGTTCATTTCAAAGATAGAAGCGTGCAAGTTCACAATATCAACAATTTTCATCTCTTCACAAGGGTTTCTTCTAAGGCTGAACATATGTTCAAATTCTGAAGAGACTAAAGCGTTGATTGGATGCATTGAGACTCGTGTCGTATCGGTAACTATTTCATATCTCTACGCCATCCCCTTCTTTTCAGGAATCATTAATGCTTAGTAATAATTTCTTTTAACCCTTTTCTTGTTAATTAAGTTTCCTATTTTTCTATAAATACATTGCTCACTTTCACTTTCACTTTTTCACTCTGACTGCTTTTCTCTATTACTTGTATTCTATTCTTTTCAAAAAAAACCTCAAAAGTCTGTGTGAACAATGGCTTCTTCCCAAACTGATCAATGCTCTCAAAATGTTCTTGGATCTTCTTCTTCAATAACAGAAAGGTATGATGAACCCCCAAGAACACTCCTAACTCCCATTGATTCGCTGGAAGTTCTGTGTGAACTCATTGTGGACTTCGTCAGTATGAAGGAAAACAAGTATGATTTAACACCTGACGTTGAATTTCAAGGATGGACAAAGTATTTTGATCGTCTATTGGGTCAAGTTTTTCCAAGATTGGTTAAAGAATTCTAGATTCACGCCACTTCTTCAAATCATCAGGTCACTTCTTATGTGATGGGATAGAAAATAGTAATCTCTGAAGATCTCATTAGGCAATTGATAGGTCATGACGACGGAGGTATTCGTTGCAGCGAAATGGCAGACGAAAGCTCTGGCCGAACAAAGATTTCAAAAGAGATTTTTTCTTCTGGCCAACCTTCAAACAAGATCAAAGATCTGAAAGACTACCTCAGAATTTGGTGGAAAATTATTTTGGATTGCATCAACCATAGAAAACCCACAAGTTCTCCAGACTATATCAATATTGATCAGCAGTATCTTATGTACTTTATAGAAACCAATGCAAAGGTCAATATTCCTCATCTTCTGTTTAATCATCTGAAGACCAGCGTCAAAGAGACAAGAGAAGAAGAAAGAACCAAAAGAGACCGGATACCTCTGGGCAGGCTCATATCAGATATTCTGATAGAAAATAAACTGGTAGAGCATCTGACTAAGGCTTAACAAGTTAACACTCTGGAAGCATGTGCTGGTAAACCTTTGAATGCTAAGAATCTGAAGAAGATGAAGATCATTGAAACCATCAAGAAGGGTCCAACAATAACAACCAAGTAAGTCATCACAACTAGAAGAGTACCTCTGAAGGATTTTCCTCTCTTCTCTTAAACAGATGCTTCACCAGAAATTATTATCAGATATATGGATGCTTGAAAAAGGGATGGGACAGATCCATAAGTGAACATCCGTAACTTGAGGCAACAACCTCTAGAAATTTCTCCAACAAAGTCAAGGAAAAGGAAAGTTGCTGGAGAAGGATCTTCTTAGAAGATTCCAAAGGCTGCTAAGAAGAAAGGTAATCCATCTTTTATTTCTGTTATTGAATCAGTTATGTTATCAACATCTGAAAACTTTTCCTCTCCAAAACCCACATAAGATTCATCACCACAAATCTTTGATGACTTTGACATTGAATTTGACCCTTCGTTATCCCTAGATAACCTTCTGGACATTCCACCTACTACCCATTTTGACCAAAATCAGCCTGAACTTGCTCAAGTTCTTTCTGATATTGATCAATTTGATCCGCTGTTTCAAGCTCCCCACTTAGAAAATCCAAAATTTTAAGCTCCCCACTCATAAAATCCAAACTTTGACTCTGATACCACAACATCTATTCCTGGAATCACCTGCCCTCTCATGGTCTCACAACCACTCATTATCCACTCCATCCCAAATATTCCATCTCCCTATCATTCCACTCCACCAAACTCACAACATTCACCCATTATTATCTCTGATTCTCCCTCTCCCAAAAACCATCCAGAAGATCCCTCTCCCAAATCTTATCTTATGCTCTCAAAAAATTTCCGTACCAAAACCAAAAATCACCAAAGCAGATGTTGGTAAAAATTTTCTGATTTTTGAAACAGAAATACAAGAATGGATTAACTCTCTGAAGCTAGCTTACTTAGAGAATCTTAATCATGTTGCTTCTGATTCACATTCTGAATCCCAGAAGCTTAAGGAGTTGAATTATAAAATTGGTCAACATAACTTCTGTGATTATCTGAATGTCTTCAAAGATTAAGTTTTGCGTCACTGGGAAAAAAACAACTTCTTCGGCTGGACAATACTCCTTAGGAAGATCACAAGCCTTCAGAATATGATGAACCATCCTCTGGTCCTCTGCCTCTGGTTAGGGTTCTAGACAAAGGAAAGGAAGTTAAAGAAGCTCCTGAGTCAGAATCAGCCACAGCTTGCTCTAAAAAGGTGGAACCTTATATTGATATACCCTCTTCATCTCTTGTGCTGCAAACTTTGGCGGAGTTGAAGAAAGAAAATGCAGTGTTTAAGGAAAGACTTGACAAGTAGGATGATATGTGCAAAGCAATCAAATGGATGCTTCGGAAACAAGAAGAGTCAAACACTCAGATTAAGAATTTGTTGGAAGCCTTGTTCACACGACTTCCTCCACCTCAATCTTAGTTTTGAAATTTGTTTTCTTTTTGTGTTCATTTTATCTGTTCCCTTCTGAATGTGTTTGTTACAATATTTTTTAATACAACTCATCTTTTATTGCTTAAAGGTTTTTTATTGCTTTTTCATTCTTGCCAAAAAAATGGGGGGAATGTAAGATATTTCTAATATAATAGTATCGAGATGCAGTCTCAAACATTTTGAATATCATAACTTCCATTATTTTTTCTGAAAGAAAAACAGGAATAAACTTTGTTGAGGACAGAAGTGGACGCATCAAAAACTCTGATCAGAATAATCTTCAGGGAAGTATTTCTTCTCTATCTGAGTATTCAACTCAGGGGGAGACCTTAAATACTTTATATTCTTTATGTTTCTATTGAAATATCCAAGTTTTTATCATCAACAAAAAGGGGGATATTGTTAGAACATAGTTTGATTCTACAACCCTTGTAAGAGTTTTAATGATAACAAACACTCAAAGAACAATTATGCTCCTTAAATAAATATTCTAATTTGCAGAGAAGTTCTGATGGAAGAAGGACAGAAGATGAGTTAGATAGCTATTTCAACTCTGATTCTACACATCTCTTGAAGTTCTAACGCTACAAACTGGAAATTCATGTTTCTGATCCATAAAGTTCTGGAAAGAAGCAACGGTAACTTTCATCTTCTGAAGCAAGCATGTTCTGAAGCGTTACAATCACTTAATGCTATTCAAATAGTAACGGCTGAAAGGGGACAAGGATCTCTATTTTTGGAAAGCTCTTTAACTATCATTGATCAACATTCCAAAATCTTTCCCATGTGTTGCCCATTTAAATAAAGCTTGGAGGAGAAATTGTTCATGATTTTACATACAACAAACAATTCATCTTCATCTTCTTCAAACGTGAATCTCAATTGTGTAAAACATCACTCGTGTGAAATTGTTTTATTATAAAACACTTATTGTACATTCTCTAAAATATTGATAGTGTATTTCCTTGAGAAAACTGGATTGTGGTTTAAATTCAAAAATACTTTGACAATTGTCATTGTAGTTGTGTAATCAAGTTTGATTAGTGGGCTAAGACCTCATTGAGATAGGCGAAATCACCTTTGCGGGTGGACTGGAGTAGTTTAAATTCAAATGAACCAAGATAACCAACGTGTTCTTTTCTTTAAGTTTTAAAAACCCCAATTCAACCCCCCCCCCCCCCCCCCCATTCTTGTGTTTTTCCAATCTTCAATTATTCCTAACTTCCTACCCTCAAACAATCATTCCTTTTTCTCTATATACTATTCCTGATCTCTATGAAATATAAGCTCTTGAGCAAAAATAAAAATTTTCGATCAAATTTTGGGAAGGACTTCAACTCGTGGACTTACACATCAATTAGCTTAAAACCAACAAATAAATATAAAAATCTAGAAGAAAAATAAATTGCAAAGCAGTAAAACACCTCTAAACTTGAACTAAACATTGACCCTAATGTTTCAGAACAAACTTGAGAAAGGTGACTCACAAAGGGTACTGTAACACCAGATTTTACCTCCTTGCTCTCACCAGTAAGGCTCCCTTTTTATTACCTACAAAGAAAAACTAAGTTATCAAAAGCGTGGGTTGCCTCCCACGAAGAACTTTATTTAACGTCGCATGGCTTGACAGTTCTTCCTCTTATGGGGGATACTTCCTCCTCCACACCTTGTTTCTTTTCTTTTCTGCAACCCAGAATTCATTCAGATCAAAAGTATCAATCCCTTCGTGCTTCCAACCACTTCCAACTTCCATCTTCTCATGTCGGTGTTCCTTCTTCTTTCTCTTCTTGCCTTCTTGACTGAGCTTAGAAATTTTTATTTATGTCACCTGAGATATTATGCCCGAGACTTCTTCTGGGAGTGATTTTGAAATTTTATTTTCTCCTTCTACTTCGATCATACCAATTGAAGATTATTTCTTTCCAGCAGCACCCTCCTTCTTAATCTCGAATACTTTCAAGGTTATCTCTTCATCAAAAGATTTTAATGTTAGATTACCTGTTTCTATATCAAAGTTGCACTGAATCGTTAACATAAATGGTCGACCAAGAATGATAGGAGTCTCTTCATCTTCAGATATGTCCATGATCTGGAAATCAATGGGAAAGACAAAATTTTCAATTTCCACCAATACATCTTATGTCATCCCGTATGACTATTTGATGGTGTGATCAGCAAATTTTAATTTTGTCCCACTCCCGCTTATCTTTTCAATACCAAGATTTTTGAAAATAGATAAGGGAATCAAACTCACACTAGAACCAAAATCAATTAGAACCCTCTTAAATTTTCCGTCTTTTATGGTGCACGGTATTGCAACAGATCCTAGATCCTTCTTCTTGATAGGAATTTTTTTATCGGGTGTGATTGTATAATACGGTGGGAGAACTGACTTTTGGGTTTTACATTTTATCACAAATGTTGTGGATAGCAAGAGTCGCCACCGACTTTTCTTTTATCCAATAAAGGAAAGGGTGAAAAGAACAGGAAATACCTTTTGAGAATTTTCTTGAGTTCGGGGGTAGGTTATGAAACGGGAAGGTGTTATCACCTTTTTCATCCGCAGTTATCTACGGGCTCTTAATTGCTATCTCACTTTGAAAATGCTTTGTATTTGTGTATGCTTGCAAATATTTTAAAAATTCCTAAGCACGACAATTTTGTAATGATTATCGTATCGTTGAGAATGTATATAAAATGTTTGTTTTGAAAATATTTGTTGGAAAGGAGTGTTTGGAAAGATGTTTTGAAAATGCCAATGTAAGGCAATTTTGTAATGATTCTCGTATCGTTGAGAATGTATACAAAATGTTTGTATTTGAAAAGTGTTTAGAAAATAGTTGTTTTGAATGTGTGAAGTGTGGAAATTGTTTTAGTTTATGAGCAAAGATTTTGAGCGATTTACCTACTCAAAAGTCTTTGTTCTTTCCTCCTCCTTTAGATAATTCTATCCTACCATTAGTTAGTAGAAAGCCCTATCATTGGATGTGAGGGACGGGCGTGAGTCATCGTACAATCATAGAAGGCAACTTGTAAGACGCTTTAGCAATTGCCGTAAGGGACTAAGATCGTTTATCAAAGTAAACATCGAAGGGTCATCAAGGGACTAAGATCTTTTAACCGAGGGTCTTTGCTTAAAGTGTCCTACGTTCGAGGGACATGAATGTTTAAATATGAAGGCAACAAGTGAGGTTAATCCTAGTGGTGTATGTGTGCGAAGTGTGTTTGATTCAAGTATTTTATCTTGAATTAGGGTTTTGCTATGATTGTTTTTAATCTTGTCATATAGAACCTAATTACTAACAGAAATATGGAAAGTGATAAATTAAGGAAATTAAATATCCTACGCTATTACAATGCTTCGACAATAGGGGTAAAAGTTTATGAATGGGGGAGAAAAGCAATAAACCCTAATTACCTATTACAAACCTTGAACAGTTAGAATATTGGCAAATACAAATGCGAAAATAAAGTGCACGAATGCAGTGAAAAGGGGAAAGATGTTTTAAGAAAAAAACCTAAAACATATTTCTAAGTGTTAAGAAAATAACTTATTGTTTTTAGTTTAGAAGAATATTTGAAATAAAAATAAACCTAATTCTAATTTTATTTACAATTTAATTAAAATAAAACAAAGTATAATCAATTTTTATTTATGAAAATTAAATTAATTAATTAAAACCTAAAGAAACTAAATTAAAATAAAAAATAAAAAAAGTTCAATAATTTAATTGATTTAAAAAATATAGTTAGCTTTGTTATTTTAATAAAAAACTAAGTCTAAATTAAATTGAATTTTTTCTTTAAAAAAAGAAATTAATTGTTAGAAGATATATTTTTGATGTTTTATTTTATTTACTTAAGATAAGAGAATATGTTTTTGTGTTTTTAATATAAGATAGAAACTAAAATAATCAAAACAATACAAAAATAAATCAAAAGGGAGAATAAATGGGCCTAAATAAGCAGAACTTAGGGGTGCTGAATAGAAAATTCGTCTTAGGCCCATGGCTGAGCTTGTTGGTCCAGTGTGGGAAGCTTCTGAGGGAGCACCGTGGATGTGATAATATAATCCGTTGATGAGGATCTAGTGACTCTAGAGCGAGGGAGCACAGTGAGACCTGATGAGGTACCTGCATGGGATCACAAGACAACCACAATGGTGGTAACAAGTGTCACCGCATGATTAGAATGTTGAATAAATTTTAGTTAAACAAAAATTAAATAATAAACAAAACAAAACAATATTCAGAAAACTAAACATAACCTATTTCTCTTCCATTTGTTCTCTCGCCTTTCTCTGTCTTCTAGAGCTCGCCAAAAATCGCCCCTAGCGATGGCAGGCGACGGCCGAAGGCGGCAATCACGACGGCTTATCTCTGATTCATGATTTTTTTACATCAATCTCTTCGTCCTCTTCTCCTCCGTACTAATCCGGTATTGATTTTTGCAGATGATGTGTGACTTTGCCTAGATCCTAAAGGGGGTGACCGAAACCCTAGCGCTCAAATATGATGGAACCTTAAGATTTCTGGTGAGATCTTTCTGATTTATGTTATGAAATCTCTTCCTCTTCTTCTTTCTGTTCGCGATTCAGTGTTTATTCTTTTTCTTCGCGAATTTCTGAACGGGTTTTGATAGTTAGGAAAATGATGAGTACAATAGGTTTTACATGCTTGATAGCTATGCTATGATTTTGTGTGTTCACTTATTTTTCTGAAAGATTCATTGTAAAGGAGATGACGAAGTTCAGATATAGGATTTATGATTTTATGGTTGTGTCATCTTGAACAGGTCTCTTGCTGTGTTTTTGTGCATTTATTGATTATATGCTGTGAAATTAGTGTTTTCTATTGTTGGACTCAGTTTTGTTTAACAGGCCTTTGGGAATTCTGTATTGTGCTTAATAATATCTCTGATTGTGATTTTTATGGTCTTGGTGAATTGTGGTTTACTGTGGTAATTGTTATGCTTTGGCTGGAATTCAAAATTTACACTCTCTTTTTACTGTAGTAAAATTCCTTTCTTGAGGTGTGAAATCTTTGTTGTCCTGTTATTTACTGTGATGACTGTAATGCCTTTTCACTGAGTTTGTACTTGTGCTGTAAATTACTTTTTTAGTCTTTACTTTTATTGTGAACAAAACAAGTCCTTTTTGTGCATTTGTTTGAGATTTTTAGTAAAGGACTAGGCCCATGATTGATATTGTAGTTTTGACTTTTGTTGAAATAAAGTATGAGGCCTTGGTTGTTGCTTGATTATGATTGAAAACCACCCTTAATTTGATTCCTACAAACGATCCCTAATGATGAAATTTTGAAAATACTCCTTGAAAGTTTCATGTTTATGTTCATATTTTTGATTGTCTTGTACTAACACATGTTCCATTTTCTTGTTTCATGTATGGGTTGATTATGGAAAGACGAAGATGGCAAGGCAAAGTTAAAGAAGAGGTTGTGGCTGCCATAGAAGGGCTTGGAGGGAAATTTGAAGAAGTGAAGAATTTGAATCTTTAGCAAATAGAATCCCATAGGATATCTTAGGATTTAGAATTCTTTGGTTAAGTTCTTGTAACAAGAAAAGCTTGTAATCGTTAAGAACTTTAGAGATTTAAATCTTGAAGAAAAACGAATGAAAGTCTTGTAATTTTCAACCTCTTTTATCTTAAGTCTTGTAATGAAACAAAATTGAAAACAAAATAGCTTTTCTTGTAAGCCTTGGTAAAACATGTAGGTTTGGATGAATGTTGCACTTATAATGATCACAACTTGGCAAATGTGTTGAATTTTGAATGAAATTTGTAATTGGCATGTTAATGAATGAATTTGAGAGAAAACTCGAATGATCATGAAAATGATAAAGTTATGTTTCTTGAACAAATCTTGAATTCAAATGATATTCCTCTTAAGATAATCCAAAGCAAACTTCAAGTTCAGAATTCAAACTTCTTGAATGAAAACCAAAGAAAATGACTTATATCATAAACAAAGAAACAAGTCCAACCTTCAATGGATGACCATGAACCAAATATTCCCTAATATCCTATTTGTCCTTCATGAAAGAATGGATCCACTACATACCATGACTAATGATCCCAAAAAGTGAATTTCCTTTAAGAAATTTTGAAGATACGAATACTTGAAATATAGAGAGATACTTATCATGAAAACCGTAAATAAATAATCCTTAGTTGAAATTAGTGACAAAGTCATAATCCACTGGACTAAGGGACATATTGAAAAATCTTTATGGAAGAAAAGATCTTCAATGATTACGAACACAAAACCCTAATTTCACATTTTAGTACTTTTAGTCTCCAATCTTCAGATGAAATCATAGACAAGTTGAGGTGTATTGAGGCTTGAGAAGCCTTGGTAGCCTTGATCCCATCATAATGTATCAAATGCCTATGATGAAACATAAACCACTAAAAGTAAAATGAAGAGGGAAAATTTTGGGGTGCAACAGATTGCATACAATTTCTCATCAATGGGTATATCTTCATCTTTTGTTGGTCTCTTTTTTTAGAGTACCTCTTTCATGAATTTCTAGCACAAGGGAATTTTCTAGAGTGCTTCAAAGAACTGTATGTGGATATCCAGCTTTTTAAATGATTTGACAAATTTATCAAACTCTTTCTCTTTCATTTCCTTATTTTCCACTCGAGATGGATATTGCAACTTGATCGTTGGTTTAGTTTTCTCTTCAACTGGCTTCATAGGTGATACCACTTCTTCCTATTTTTTCTTGTTCTCTATCACTTACAGATCTACTTCTATGATAATATCATAAAATTTTACCCCATCTTTCTTTTCTTCAGTAGCTTTCTCATCCCTCGTTGTAACAACATTAACATTCTCATGATTTTTCTAATTTTCTTGTGCTCGCAGCGCTACCTATTGTGCAATTTGTCCCATTAGAACTTCTAAAATTTTTATTGCAGTTGTGGTGTTCCTATGATTACTCATTGTCTCTTCTTCAAATTGAGAGGTGTGGGCAGCCATCTTTTCAATATCCACCTCTCACTCTTCCTTCTGAGGAGCTTGTTGTTGCTGATCTTTCTAAGAAAAGTTAAGTTGATTCTTCCACCCAAGATTATAGGTGTTATAACATGGGTTATGTTGCTTCAAGAATTTTATCTCCCCAATTTTTTGTGGAGTTGCAAGACATTATACAATAATGTATGGTCCACTACAAATTTCACAAATAACCTTTTGTACCTGTTGAACCTGAAGTACCTGTTGAGTACCTATACTCGTTGCTTTAAGCTTTTTCTCTACTTCTGCAGCAATTGCTTCTTCAATTTTCAGTTACTTATTAATTTCTTACTTTAGATCAATAACCCCCTCTAGTTTACTTACAACCCTATCAGATAGCTCCAGATGCTCATTTGCAACAATGGCTTCAATAATCTTCTTCACACCAGTGGCTATTGTAAAGTTGGATGAGCCACTGGCTGCTGTATCAATAAGTTGCTTTGTCTTTATTCAGAGGCCATTTACAAACATTTTCATTTGCTTAATTTGAACCATGTTGTGAGTGGGACAGGCTATTAATATCCTCTTGAACCTCTTATAAGCATCACCTAGCGACTCTCCTTCCTTCTGCTTAAAATTCACAATATCATATATTTTGCGAATATAAACAAAAGCATAAAAGTACTCACAAGAAAATTCTTCTCCATTTGTTCCCAAGTAGTAATACTCCCAGCAGGTAATGAGTAAAACCACTCTTCAGCATCTTCAGAAAGTGTGAACGGGAACATCCTTAATTTCTTGGCTTCTTCATAGTACCCCTCAATCTTCAAAGTAGTACTCATGGTGAGGAATCTCTGCAAATGCTTATTGGCATCTTCATTGATCTTTCTGGTGAAAGATCTATTCTCAAGCTGGTGGATGGTTGAAGGGTGCAGATGAAAATTTACAACAGTGACCGGTTGATTCACGATAGTCAACCAACCTGTTGGAGGAATTGCTCCTCCATAGTCCCCAAGAAGTCTCTCAGGTGGTGGTGGGTCTTCAACCATTAGTTTTTCCTTTTCAGACTCTGGACCTGAATGATCTGATGAACCTTTTCATTCATGTCTAACTAATCGAGCTTGTTTGCGCCTTGCATGAAAAGTTCTTTTGATTTATGCGTCTAAAGGAAATTCAGCTGAGGGCTTTTCTCGCATGAAAAGGTTAGAAAAATCAGTAACAACAAAAATATAAAAATTACAGAAAAGAAATTTTAGTTGCAGAACAACAAAATTCTAATTAAACTCAAATTACACTTAATAACTAGACTGTCTCCGGCAACAACGCCAAAAACTTGATGGAAAAATTAGCAAGTGTACTAATTTTTCCCTTTTTAATAATAGGGAAATTCCCCGAATGTCGATCTCAAGGACTGCATACAATTATTGAGTTCAATTCACGTTCAATTAAACAAAAACTTAATTTGGGTTTTGGTTTACGAATTATCACTTAACAGAAATTAAAATATAAGCAGAATGCAAATTATGGCTTTTCGCAAGTATGAGCAGCATGCTAGGGTGTGGTGTGAAATTTTCCCTGTAACAACCTTGAATCCTGATTTCTTCAACATGTTCATAATACTAATTACCAGCCCTTTAGGTTATTTTCCCCTAAGTCCTTAGTGAGAAAACTTTTGAACATTCATCCTACATCCTAAGTCCTTAGAGATATCTGATAGATTCAAGCCTTTGTTTTATCAAGAGTTTCTGGTAACTTATAGGGTATCCCTATTCCTAGGTGATATATACTATAATCTAATTGTACTGAAACCTTAACAGCTGTGGGCCAGCTAGTTGTTAACCGTAGATCAATCCCAATTGGTCTGATCCATAAAGCATAAAAATATTGCACGATTAAATTGAATATTAAAAACCATGGAATTGATAAAATCATAAATTCAAAGTCATTACAGATTCAAATTAGGGACACCCCTTAGCATTGAGGGGTTTAGCTACTCATATTGTTCAAAATAATTTCAATGATATAAAGATTAAACATTAAAGATAAATGATGAATTTTGATCTTCAATCATTGCGGCTAATGAAAAATATTTGTCCTCCAAGAATCTCATATGTTTCTCTCTCCAATTCTCAATTCTTCCTGTGACAAAAAAGTCCCTCAATTCATCGTGGAAACTTGGCTAAATAGTGAATAATCCATTTGTCTCGGTCCGAAATGCCCAAAACGCTCCTTTGGGTCCCAAATCATAAAAAATCATAAAAATAATCAAAATCAGTGTCCTGGCCAACACGGGCCCTGTCACTTAACACGAGCACCCATGTTGGCCTCTGCCCATCGCTTCACAAAACATGTATTGCCTAGACCTCCTGATACAGGCTGTGTCAGCTGACACGGGCACCCGTGTCAGCCTCTGCATCTTCTTCCAAATTGCAGCTTTATATTCTCTCCTGACACGGCCCGTGTCAGGTGATACGGGTGATCGTGCCAGGCACCCTGTAGCTTGGTTTTTGAGACTTCCTCCGAAACTCTGAATTTACACTTTTCGCACTGATTTTCCTGGTTTTATTCCTTTGAGCCTAAAAACAACAAAATACACAACCAATGCATAAAACATAGAAAAATGAAATAAAACACTCGGCAAAATAAAGAAACGATAACTAAAATCAATTGTAAATAAAGGTGGAAAAATCACTGATCACATGACAAAATAGTCAAAGGAACCAAATGAATCATCAAGCATACAAGTCAAAATTAAAACATGACAAAATAGTCAACAAATACAATCTTTTCTCTTGGATTTAATCACAAGCAAGTATAATAAGATAAATTCCAAATTATAAGCACTCAAAAGATCTACAAGAAGGAAAATCACAAGGAAATAATTCTAAATAAACAAAGAAGTAATGACAAAAAATAAATCATGAGAAATTTAATTTAAAAGACAAATGAAATTAAATATAAAAGAAAAAAATGAAAACTTAAACGAATAAACTAAAAATTGTTAACTAAATTAAAAACAAAATATTAATATTCGCAAAAGTTACTAAATTAATTCTAAGCTATGCTAATTAATTTCTAAAAGACACAAATACATGTTTTTGGTGTTTTATGCTATTAATGTTTTTGGATTTGATTAAGAAAAATATTTTTTTTTCTTTTTAATTAGTGATTATGTAACGTTTGTTAATATAACTAATCTAAAATATACTAATAAAGCTAAAATATCCTAATATCTTAAAATATCCTAATAAAATGCAAGGACAATTTTTGTGTTTAGTGAAAAAAACTTACAACATGAAATTACATAGAGATTGATCATAAGTTAAACTATACTAGCAATATAACAACAACAAAACCTGAACACATAAAATATTACAACATAACTTCACAAACTAAAAATATATATAAGTTAAACTACTAGATATATATGGTATGAACGAAAATAAGGGATGGATGATACTCACAAACTCCAAAACTAGCAAAGGTTGAGCTTTTTGTGTTGAAGGAAGTGAAGGTATTTTGACGGAGGTTGTTGTTATGGTGAAGATGGTGAATATTTAAGGATATTGTGTAAGTAAAAGAAAAAGATAAATTTTGATTCCTAAAAAAACAAAACAAAAATTGACTTAAAAAATATGTAATGAATGTGCAAGGTTTTGAGAATGTATGTGTGGTATTGTTAGGGTCTAAAATGAGAGAAAGAGATGTCTTATTTATAGTGCGAATGAGGGGGGAGTGTTGATGTGGCAATCCATGTGACTTTATGAAGATGATTTGTGGTCATTGATAAGTCCAAGTAGGCAATTCATGTGAAGTATGAGAATGATTCTTGACCATTGATAAGTCCAAGTTGGTAATCCATGTAAAGTGTATGTACTATATTGTAGAGGTTCCAACTTTTATTTATTGACACAAAAAGACAAAAAGACAAAGTAATAATAATAATAATAATAATAATAATAATAATAATAATAATAATAATAATAATAATAATAATAATAATAATAATAATAACTAAAAATGTTAGCAATAATAAAAAAAGAATAAACTAATATAAAAAATAAAAAATAATAGAGACATTAAATTGAATATTTTTTACTTTTTTCTGAATTAAAATAAATGAACAATAAAAATACAAAAAAAGGATAAAAAGACTTATATTCTAAAATGCAAATGAAAAAGAGATATAATATATATATATATATATATATATATATATATATATATATATATATATATATATATATATATATATATATATATATATATATATATATATATATATATATATATATATATATATATATATATATATATATATATATATATATATATATATATATATATATATATATATATATATATATATATATATAAATGAGGTTTTTGACTAAAAATGATATAAAAATATAAACTAAATGAAACTAATAAAAACTATAATTTTTTGATATTTTGAATAAATAAATAAAAATTGCAAGTAAAATAGAATGATGCTAAATCTATATTTTTTTTGGAATTTGTATAAAAAGCAATAATGAATAAAAGAAGAAGAAAAGGCAATAAGCATGATTGGATAAATTCGGGTAAAACACAAATGAAATTAAGTCAAATTTCACTAAAATTCACAACGTGACCTTTAACGTTTCTATTTTTTCGTGGATTTTAAACATAATCATCTCTTGACTTGTAAATAAATTTTTAGATGATGTCAAGGAGAATCGTATGCTAAAAGAACCGCTCAAAAAATATTGGAATTTGAAGAAGTTATGAATTTTTAAAATTTGACTCGAAAATTGGCAAAAATAGGTCAAAGCACTCGTGAACACTTGCTATGCAATGATAAAGATGGAATATGGGATCTTAGGTCAAAAATTAGGATAAGACAAAGGGCTATCATTAGTGATGAAGGGACCCATTTTTGTAATAAACTTTTTGATTATTCGGTGGATAAATATGAGGCCAAGTACAAAGTTTCTATAACCTACCATCCTAAAAGTAGTGGTCAAGTTGAATTGTTCAACATAGAGATAAAGATAATTCTTGAAAAGGTTGTAAACCTTTTTAGGGAGGACTGGTACAAACATCTTTATGATGCTTTGTGTGCTTATATAAATGCCTTTAAAACATCTTAGGAATTTTTCCTTATACATTGGTTTATGGAAAGGACTACCGCCTGCCCATTGAGTAGCAACATAAAACTTTTTGGGTTGTTAAAAAGTTAAACTTTGACTTGCAAGTTGCTGGACAAGCAAGAATGTTGAAACTCAATGAGATAGAAGAACATACATTATTTTCCTAGGGAAATGTTGTACTTTAAAAAGAAGAAAAAAATGCATGACAGAAAATGACACAAAAGAGAGTTGGTGGAAGGGCAACAAGTCCTTATTTTTAATTCAAGACTGGAACTTTTCCTTGGGAAATTGAAATCTAGATGGTCAAGCCCAGTTAAAACTATGAAAATTTATCCTCGTGGAGTTGTGGATCTTATTACTAAACAAATAGTGTGATACTGTGGGAGAACTGACTTGAGGTTTTGCATTTTGTCGAGGTAAAAAAGCACAGGAAAGACCTTTGAGATGTTTTCTTGAGTTCGGGGGGTAGATTATGAAAAGGAAAGGTGCTAGCACCCTTTTCATCCATGGTTTTCCATGGGTTCTTAGTTACTTGCTTAGATCACTTGCTTTGCTTTATTTGAAATGGTGTTTGGTGTGATTTTGAAAGTATTTTGTAAAAGAGGCCATTTGTTTAGGCGATCTTTATAATGATTCTCGTTCGTAAGAATGTATATAAAGATGTTTGTTTTTTGAAAATATTTTCAATGTTTTGAAAGATGTTTTGAAATGTGCGTGTTTGTTTTTAAAAATAGCAAGGATTGTTTGAAATGGAGCAAGTAACTTAGAAGCTATCTACCTACTCAAATATCTTTCTTGTGCATTTCTATTCCTTTGACATTGTTGAGTTACCATTGATTTGGTAAGCAACCCTATCTTTGGATGTAAACGGGACGGGCGTGGGTCATCGTATGACCATGATAGAAATGTTTCCAAGTATCTTAGCTTTTTTGAGGGACCAAAATCATTTGTTTAGGCAACCTTTGAATAGCATCATCGAGGGACTATGATCTTATATTTGTTTTGTTTTTCCAATATACTTCGCATGCGTAACATGGCCATTTTATTTTAGGCAACCAAGTGGGAGAAACCCTAAGGGTGCTTGTGTGCAAAGTGTGTCATTTTCATGCTTTGGTCTTGCATTTAGGTTTTTTCTATTTGTTTTGTTTTTGTTCTTGTCATGCAAACCCTAATTACTAAGCATAGTATATAAAGCGATAAATTGCATAAAATAAACTAAGCTATTACAACAATTATTATGGGAGGGGGGATACAAGTTTTGAATGGGGATTTTGCATAAATATAAACCTAAATATATTATTACAACCAAATTGAATATTGCGAATTAAATAAATATACAAATATTTAAAATGCAATGCAATGTATTTATGTAAAAAAATGTTTTGTGCTTGGTTTTTGTATGAGAAAAAATAATTAATGTAAACCCTAGAAAAAGGAAAAATAAATAATTTTTTTGGAGGGGGTGAAAAACCCTAATTTTTTGATTAAAAGAAAATGATGTTTCATATTATTATTTTGTACATTTTTTGTATAAGAAAATAATAAATAATATTATATGTAAATACTAAAAATTAATTATGTATAAAAATAAGTATTTATGAGTATAAATAGTATAATAAAATATTAAGTATTTTTTAAGTATATTTACAAGTTATTTTTAAGAAAATAAGTTCTATTCTATTAAATTAATTAATTTTATGTAAAAAGAATAATAAATAAAATAAAATAAAATTGCAAAAAATAAAGAAATTATTTTTAGGATTTTTATTATTCAGAAAAAATAAATAAAAGCAATAAATATGAAAATATGAAGAAAAAAAATGAAAAATATAACAAATAAGTCAGGGGGTGCAAATAGTATGTTAGGGGGGTGGGATTAGCAAAAACAAAAAAGGCCATGCGCCAAAAAGCCCAGAAGCCACTTCATCTCTGTCCTTTGTCTTCTTTTTCGCGTGCCATAGTTCAAATTTGTAACTCTCACATGCTTGCATAAAAACAAAAACTCATAACATGAAAAATGTGGCATTTGAGCTCATGATTCCAACCATATAAATTATTGACCTAACTCTTAAAGATCAAGGAGAATTTTGGAACCCCTGATTCGTGACCTAACTTTTTCAGCATTTTCAATCTTCAAATTCTCTCAGCACAGTTAATATAAATGAAAAGTATGCATATGTACAACTTCGTTATGATAAGGACTACATTTTTTCTTCACAAATCGTGGCTTGAAGTTGCCTATCAGAGAGATAGAGTTTAAGAAATATACCTCCTTCAGCTAGATTCGAGTAGAGCAATGTAGGGACTTTAGTGGAGGCCTGAGGATTGTTTGAGCTTCCTTGAACTTCCCTGAAGCTAATCCAATGCTTATCTAGCTTTGAGGATGGCTGGAAATCTCTGGACAAGTCAAGCTGCAATCTTCCAAAGTGAAAATGGTGGATGCTGAAACAGGGGTTACAGAACTAGGGTAATGGCTTGGATTGCTTTGGTAGGATGTGTATGAGATGTTTCAAGTGTTTAAACACAAAACGCACGAGCCAAAAATTGGTTGGCTGTGATTTTGCAGAAGTTCTGAGTTTTGGCAGTTTTGTGGAGTTTTTGAATTTCAGAGAGTTTCAAGTGTAAACCAAACGTGCTATGCCTTATACCAAGATTGCAAATATGTAGAGAAGGGATACAAAGTCAGCCCTTACTAGTTGTGCAAGCTCTAGAACCTTTTGCAACTTTTCTTGCATTTTAAGTAAAGTGAAGTGACCAATCCCACATGCTTGTACTAGCTGGCTTGAGAGCTGATAAGAATTGGTACATATTGCTTGAGACCTGTAGAAGTTTCTTTCACTAAGGGGATAGTTCCAATGCTCAAGATTGACAAAATTGCAAAAGTTCATCTTTATGAAAATGGCATTGTAACCTTTATGCCAAAAATGGAAATACACCTTGTACAAAGCTTCAAAAGCAAAGATAAAGTCTTTGTCAACTGAGTTTGAATTTAATTATGGAGTGTAAAGCAAGCTTAGGACCTGTAGAGTAAGATATAACCATCATGGATCTGATTTGCAACTTGATGCTATGTGAAAATGGCTTGAATAAAAGTGAGAAAATGCCAACTTCCTCTCTTTGATTCTCCCTACTAAAAAATGATCTTGGAGAGTTCTTGGATATTTTGGAAAGCTTGTAATGTGCTATATAATTCATCTTTGAAATGAAATTTGATATACCTCTTGGAACTAGGTGAAAAATTTCCATGAAGTTGGGTCCAAAACCTGCCTAAATTAGGGCAAAATTTCACTAAGTTAAGAAGTTCATGGACCTATATTCACAAATTCATAACTTGATATCCAAGCATCTTTTGGGAAAGGTTTGTGAAGAAAAGTCGTAGATTTCATGGAGGACTAACAAATTTCATGTTGGAAGTTTCCTTTGAATCAAAATGCATCATGGTGAAAAAGTGGTGCAAAGTTGAGAAAAAATAAGAAAATTTTTATACTTAGAAATATTCTAAGTTATGAAAATTTTCAAATTAAAACCCTAATTTGCAAATTTAGTTTTCTTGGTGAACAAGTTTCACATTTTGACATATCTTGATGAATTATGACCCTTGGCACTTGATTTTGACCAAAAAGTCAAAGTTTGACTTTTCAGTGTACAATTGACTTTTAATCAGTTGACTGCAAAATTCATTTGTCAATCCAATGAACTTGAGATCTTTTAAACCATGTAATTAGGTCAAGATGATTCCATTGAACCCTTGAAATCATGCTTGAACTCAATTGGTCATTGGCTAGGTTAAAATTCAGAAATTGCCCTTTCTCAGTCAAAACCCTAATTTTGATCATTTTGCCCTTTTGGTGATTTGATCAAATTTCTTAAGGAGTTATGATCCAAACTTTATCAAATGGTACATATGAGTCTAAAATGTTGTTGTGGATCAAAAATTATGATTTTTTATTGTAAATTGGCCATAGTTGACTTTTTCCCCAATACAGTTAATTTTTAGGTCAACTGTCCAATTGACTGATCAAAAATGTGATTCAAGGCTTGAAACTTAACATGAGCAATCTTAGGGATCCAAAATGGTGTATGAAAGTCACATGAAGAATTGGTGATCCAAAAATCCTTGTGCAAACTCAAACCCTAATTTTGGGTTATCAGTGCAAGATGAGGTGTCTTGTGCTGACCAAACCCTAATCATGTCTTGAGTCCAAGAAGTCTTGTGAGAAAAGTCTTGATAAATGAGAGGGAAAATTTTGGGGTACAACAACTGCCCCTATTCAATCTTCTTGAACCTGAAGAGTTAGATTGGCGAGTTTTTTCGTTCGTGACTCGAAGGTAAAAGATGATTGGACACTAGAGTGCCCATAAATTTGTGCTCGACAAAATGTAGTTGAGGGAATGGGCTTAAAGATTCCATTTAGAGAGGTGATAGAATCTTGTTGGATATGGGCTTGTAGATGCCATCCAAGAATGTTTGTTGAATTGTAAGTTGTAAGTCAGAAGAATAAGTATCAGAATGGTGTCCGTATCTGGAACGTATTTGAGTTGTATCTAGAGACTGAATCTGTATGAGCAACAGAATAGCGTCTGTGTCTAGAGCGTATCCGAGTTGTGTCTGTACTTGAATCTGAATGAGTAACAGAATGACTTTCGTGTCTGGAGTGTATCTGTACTGTATCTAGAATTTGAAATCTGAATAAGCAACAGAATGGCAACCGTGTCTGGAGCGTATCTGAACATGTGACAGAATGACTTCCGTGGTGGAGTGTATCTGTACTATAATCTGATAGTTGAAATCTGAATGAGTATTAGAATGGAATCCGTATCTAGAGCGTATCTGAACTAGAATCTGAATAAGTGATAGAATGACTTCTGTGGTGGAGTGTATATGTACTGTATCTGAAGTTGAGATCTGAATAAGTGACAGAATGGCAACCATGTCTGGAGCGTATCTGGAGCGTATCTGAATGAGTATCAGGATGACTTCCGTGTCTGGAGTGTATATGTATTATATCTTGAAGTTGAATCTGAATAAGTAATAGAATGGCTTCCGTGTCTGGAGCGTATCTAAACTTGAATCTGAATGAGTAACAGAATGGCATCCGTATCTGGAGCGTATCTGAACTGTATCTGAAATATTTGAACATTGTTAATGATAGCTGTTAATCTTATCCTGAAAAGGGTAAAATGTTAGCTGAAGCACAAAGTTATGTTGTATGAAATGTATGATGCAATATATGTGTCTTATCAATGTTTATGATATGTGGATGTAATATATGCGCATGTAAGCTAATTTTGTTGTATTGCTGAGGAAAATAAATCCTTGATTGCTGAGGATATGTGGATTCTTCATGTCTTGAAGCTGGAGTATTTTACAAAAATTTCGTTGTGAGAGTAATGACATGTACTTCTTGAGGAATCTGCTTGGGGAATCCAAAGAACTTTGATGACTTCTGCTGGGAATTAAGAATGGGAATCTTCATTCTGTTGGGGAGCAATGACAACTCTGGGGAAAAGCTTATTCCTGTTTGGAAAAAGTTCAGGAGTTTGGGTTGTCTGCCACTCTACTGGGGAGTTATCAAAAGTTGTTGTATGGTTGGTTTTCAGGCTTCAAGATAACTTGCTGGGGAATTTGGAGAAACTGAATGGTCTCCACTGGGTTAATAGTTTAAAGTTTTAGCTCCGCTGGGGATCTTAATGACGTACTATAGGGATTACTCATGGAATAGCCTGAAGACGTTTTCCTATTCTTCCAACCTGTCAGTAATTGTTCTTTTTCATTTCGTTTATTTGTAAACAGTAATTATATTCAAATGCATATGTTCATTAATGAATCATTGGACGTTTTTGCAAATAAAGCACAAGTGTAAAAAGAAAAGGACAAATGGTTTTTTGCACTTTAAAGAGATATCTTTGTATTTACCTTGAATAAGTATTTGTGTACAAAGGAGACAAACATCCTATTAAGAGGATGGTGTCATAAAAATAAAGACATTTTATACAAAGAAAGATAGCTATGTGTAAAAAATCCCATGGGGTTCCCATTCTGTTATAGCCTTCGTATCTCTGAATTTCTTGTATATTTGTTGCTTCACCTAAAGATAATTAAATTGATCAGAAGCTCTGAGTTTTTCCGTGAAGAGATTGTTCTTAAAGTGATCCGACGAGACATAGTCATACGCTTTAATTCCCTAACTTTTACCTGAACCGCCCTTTCGGGTTTTCGATCCACCGGGAAACCATTTTTTGCCCAAGTCTCCCTTTCGGGTTTCAACTTGCCGGGTGTACAGATTTTTTTATATTTTATCCCTAACTTTTGCCCGAACCTTTTGGTTCGCCGGGATGCCCTTGTTTTTCCTAGGTGTGTCAACCTAACGGGTCTCTTATGCGTAGTATATTTTGACTATGTCTGCATTCGTAGGGTGTGGCAGGTTGTCGCCGTCCATGGTGATTAGGATCATTGCCCCACCAGAAAAGATGTTCTTGATTATAAAAGGTCCTTCATAGGTAGGAGTCCATTTTCCCCTGGGATCACTTTGTGGCAAGATGATGCGCTTGATCACTAGATCTCCAACTTGATATACCTGGCGTCTGACTTTCTTGTTGAAAGCCTTGATCATCCGTTTTTGATACGTCTGACCATGGCAAATAGCAGTAAGTCTCTTTTCATCAATTAAGTTCAACTGATCAAGTCGGGTCTGGATCCAATCGTCTTCACTCAAACTTGCATCCTTCATGATTCTTAAAGAGGGGATATGAACCTCAATAGGTAAAACAGCCTCCATGCCATAAACCAAAGAATAGGGTGTTGCCCCAGTTGATGTGCGAGCCGTGGTACGGTACCCATGGAGAGCAAACGGTGGCATCTCATGCCAGTCCTTGTAGATGACTATCATTTTTTGTATGATCTTTTTAATGTTTTTATTAGCAGCTTCGACTGCACCATTCATCTTTGGCCGATAGGGGGATGAATTGTGGTGTTGAATCTTGAACTGCTCGCACAAGGCGGTGATCATAGTATTATTAAGGTTCATACCGTTATCGGTGATGATCCTTTCTGGGATACCGTACCGGCAAATGAGATTCTGCTTGATGAAGCGGGCAACAACATTCTTAGTAACAGAGGCGAAGGAAGCTGCTTCGACCCACTTTGTGAAATAGTCAATGGCCACCAGAATGAAGCGGTGTCCATTGGAGGCTGTAGGCTTGATCTCCCCAATCATATCAATTCCCCACATAGCAAAGGGCCAAGGAGCTGTTAAGACATTTAGAGGAACCGGATGCGCGTGCACCTTATCTGCATAGATTTGACATTTATTGCAGATCCGAGAGTGTTGATAGAAGTCTGCTTCCATGGTACACCAATAATAGCCTGCCCGTAGGATTTTCTTCGCCATCGTATTCCCACTAGAGTGAGTGCCAAAGGTACCTTCATGCAATTCAGCCATGATCTTTTCAGCTTCAATCTTGTCCACACAATGGAGCAGAATAGAATCATGATTGTGTTTGTACAGGATGCCATTACTTAGGAAGAACTTAGCCGAGAATCTCCTTAAGAACTTTTTGTCATTGACTGAAGCTCCTTCTGGATATTCTTGCGCCTCGAGATACCTTTTGACTTCATGAAACTAAGGCTGGTCCACTACTTCTTCAGTATTAATCTCGTGACAGTGTGTATGTTCGTCCATTCGTTCAATGGTGATCTGGGGAGCCTTGTTATCCCAATTAAGTTTAAACATGGATGACATTGTAGCTAAAGCATCTGCTAGCTGATTTTCTTCTCGCGGGAAGTGCTCGAAGGTAATCTGCTCAAAATGTGGTAGCAATGTCAGAACATGTTATTTGTAAGGGATAAGGTTTGGATGCTTAGTGTCCCACTCTCCTTTGATCTGACTGATGACCAAAGCTGAATCCCCAAACACATCTAAAGATTTGATTCCCAAGTCTATGGCAGCCTTGAGACCAAAGATGCATGCTTCGTACTCTGTCATGTTGTTCGTACAGTTGAAGCAAATTATGGCCGTAAAAGGAGTATGGCATCCTTCCGGGGATATAAGCATAGCTTCGATACCATTACCAAGTGCATTAGATGCCCCATCAAAGTACAAGGTCCATCGGGATCCTTGTTCAGGTCCGTCATATGGTATGATTCCTTCAACATTGTCCAATGTCATGATGTCTACGTCTGGGAAGTCAAACTTCATGGGTTGATAATCTTCTACAGCTTGATGGGCCAGATGATCAGCTAGCCCACTGCCCTTTATAGCTTTTTGGGTAGTGTACTGTATATCATATTCTGTCAAGATCATCTGCCATCTAGCTATCCTTTCAGACAAAGCAGGTTTCTCAAAGATGAACTTTATCGGATCCATCTTATATATCAGCAGAGTGGTATGAGTCAACATATACTGCCTTAGCCGGCGAGCAGCCCATACCAGAGTGCAACAAGTTTTCTCGAGCAGTGAATATCTAGTTTCTCAGTCGATAAACTTTTTGCTCAAGTAATAAATAGCATGCACTTTTCGGCCAGACTCGTCATGCTGCCCCAATACGCACCCCCATTGAGTTCTCTAAGAAGGTCAAATACATGATTAGCGGTCTCCCCTCGACTGGTGGCTTTAAGACAGGAGGTTCTTGTAAATACTCCTTGATTTTATCGAAAGCAATCTGACAGTCATCATTCCATCTAACTATATGATCTTTCTTCAGCAGTTTGAAGATGGGTTCACAAGTAGATGTTAGGTGAGAAATGAACCTGGAAATATAGTTTAGGCGTCCCAAGAAACCTCTGACTTCCTTCTCAATACGAGGAGCATGCATTTCTTGTATCGCTTTGACTTTGGCAGGATCAACCTCGATGCCTTTGTTGCTGACAATGAAACCTAAGAGCTTACCGGACTGGACTGCGAATGTGCACTTGTTCGGGTTCAATCTTAGTTTGTACTCCTTCAACCTGACAAACAGCTTTTGCAAGTGACTAAGGTGTTCTTCTTCAGTTTGTGATCGGGCTATCATGTCATCTACGTAGACCTCTATCTCATGATGTATCATATCATGAAACAAAGCTACAATGGCGCGTTGATAGGTTGCCCCGGCATTCTTCAGTCTGAATGGCATCACTTTGTAGAAGAACATACCTCACTGTGTGACAAATGTAGTTTTCTCCATGTCCTCAGGTGCCATTTTGATCTGGTTATAGCCTGAGAATCCGTCCATGAAAGAAAATACTTTGTGTTGGGCTGTATTGTCAACCAGTATGCCGATGTGTGGGAGTGGAAAATCATCTTTAGGGATGGCCCTGTTTAAATCTCTGTAATCCACGCACATTCTCACTTTTCCGTCCTTTTAAGGCACGGGAACAATGTTGGCAACCCATTGGGGATAGGAAGTAACTGTCAGAAATCCAGCATTGAACTGCTTCATAACTTCTGCTTTGATCTTCTCTGACATGCCAGGTCTCATGCGGCAGACTTTTTGTTTCACTGGTGGAGAATATTCTCTTGTGGGTAGACGGTGTACCACGGTGTCTGTATCGAGTCCCGGCATGTCTTCGTATGCCCAGGCAAAGATCTCATCATAATCATGCAACAGCTAAATTAGGCGCTCCTTGACACTCGACTCTAGATTGGCACCCACTCTGATTTCCTTTTTATCTTCCTCAGTACCCAAATTGATGGTATCCAACAACTCCTCATGAGGCTGAATAGCTCTTTCCTCTTGTTGTAATAGTCTGGCCAATTCCCCTGGCACCTCACCTTCGTATTCGGCTTGGTAGATCAGATCTTCAGAGTCACTGAAGGCTATAGCAGTATCGTTACCCATGGGATCCGGAATGGAAGAGTACCTGCATTTGTGAGTTTGGGTGTGTGTAAGGGTATAGCCATCTTAAAACAACAAAATGTAAAAGAAAGACAATGAGCACAAAAGGTTTATATATGAAAAAGCATCCATGATTCAATGAAATGACATATGAAAATGAAATAAGAACCCTTACAAATGGACCGTTGTGCCTCGGGTAAGACACAAGGTTGAAAATGTATGAATTGTTAGTGAATATTACAAGTCCAACAGAAATGTAAAAGATAAATTACTGAGATATGAAAGTTATTGGGATGAAGTCTCTGGCTTCCCAGTTGCGAAGTCCTCCGCTTACAGTAGGAAATATCCAATCTTCCAAGTTGCCATCTTCTTCACTGTCCTCTACTGCATTAACGCTTTGGTTGCTAATCTTCACAGGTGGCCCCCCAGCACGGGCACGGCGCAAAGCCTTCTGAGCAGTCAAAGTAAACCCCAAGCCAAACTTGTCTGATTTGTACGGAATGTCTGGAAGCTGCCCCCGGATGGTGCATCCGCCCTCTTCCACTACTGCCTTTGCATCCTTTAGAGATGACATCCGAGGTGGAGGTTTTGTGATCAAAGGAATCGAGTATACCGCCTTGGTCGCCGCTATTTCTGGAGAGACTTCTTCAAAATTTTGGGAAGGGGTTTCAATGAAATCGACATCTATCTCCATATATCGGAAAGAATTCAGATGACTAATTATGTACTCCTCCTCCCCGTGGACAGTTATGATCTTCCCTTGGACAGGGTACTTCAGCATCTGATGCAAATTAGAGGTGACAGCACCGGCATTGTGAATCCAGGGGCGTCTCAACAGATAAGAGTAAGAAGGACGGATGTCCATCACATAGAAGGTTGAATTGAAGGTCTGAGTTCACACCTTTATCAGGATGTCCACCTCTCCATGGACCATCCTCTTCGAGCTGTCAAATGCTCTCACAATTATGTTGCTGGGTTTTAAAGTCATCCCCTCGTAATCCAACCTATCAAGGGATTTCTTTGGTAAGACTTTCAGAGATGATCCTGTGTCCACCAAGACATGGGCTAGGGTCATTCCTACACTCCACTGAGACATGTAATGCCTCGTTATGTTTTCTCCCTTTGGGTGTCAAGTCAGCATCAGAGAAACCCAGGCCATTATCCGCTGTCAAACTGGCCACACACTCTTGGAACTGGTTAGTAGATGTCTCTTGCGGCACATGAGCTGTCTTCAGAAATTTTACCAAAGCTTTGGCATGTGCTTCAGAGCACAGTAGTAGGGCTATCATAGAGATCTTGGAAGGGGTCTGCCCCAACTATTCAACCACATCATAATCACTCTTCTTTATTATCCTCAGGATTTATTCCATCTCCTTCTTGGATGTTTCAGGAATAGCTGGTGATTGAGCCTTCGTTCGGACAGGCTCCTCTTGAACGTTTTTTCCTTTATTCTCAGTAGTGGAAGTAGGGATAGGAATTATGTTGTCATTATTGGTAGGTACGCTTGTAGGTACAATTACTGGTGCAGAGGTAATCTTTGGAACGACCACGGGTCCAAAGACTGCCTTTGGAGGGGCAATCTCTGGAGAGAAGACTCTACCACTACGAGTAATCTTGCTTGTTCCGGCAATGTTACTGATGTCGAAATTTTCCTCTTTAGAGCTCTTCCGTCGGCAGTCAGTTCATCCTGTTTAATACCATGGTAGTAGATTTCTCCACCATAATTCCATCTTACTGTTTTATATGATTTGTATGGGGCCGGCCCGGGCATTGTAATCTTAAGTGGAGTAGTCATTGGAGCAGATGTAATCCTAACGGGTCTTTTAGGGGCCCTAGAAGGATTGGCGTAGATGGTTATCATTGAAACTTCTTTAACTGGAACGAGTGAAATGGGAGCTTTATCAAACAAAATTTCTTGGTTATCAATCAGTCGTTGGATACCTTTTTTCAACAGAGGGCAGTCAAATGATGAGGATAGGCAAATATGGCACTTTGTTACAACTTGGGAATATACCAGCTTTCGAAAAATTCAACTTAATAATCGGGAGCGGAGTTAACAATTCATCCACGGCGGTAACAAATAGATATTCCTCAACAGCATTGGCATTGTTACCATGCCTAGGCATTGGAGTGAAGATGACATTCGGTTTCTCAGGCGCTTCAAACTCAACTTCCTTCGCGTGTATCAGGTCTTGAATTTTGTTCTTCAGAGCCCAACAGTTGTTGGTGTCGTGCCCTGGACTTTCAGAATGGTATGCACATCTGGCATTCGGATGGTAGTGAGGAGACGCAGTATTGGGGTATTTTGGGGCCTCTTTTAGCATGGCCAAATTCAACTTCAAATATGTGGTAGGACCTGGGCTAGAGTCATGTTAATCTTGGTGAATTGTCGTACTGGCCTTTCCACCCTTGGCTGATTATTTCTCGGCTGGTTATTTCTTGGCTAGTCTGATGCAGGCTTTTGAATCATAACGGACCCCACCATTGGTCGGTGCTCAGTTCTTCCCTGATTCCTATGTGAATAGACAACAGACACTTCTTTCTTCCTGGTGAAGGTATTTTTCACAGTTGTAGAGGCAGACGCGTCTTTCTGAATTTTCCCACTTCTTATACCAGCTTCCACCCTTTCGCCGGTTAAAATCAATTCAGTAAACCCTACAGAGGAGCTTCCAATCAGATGATTAAAGAAGGGGCCTGATAGAGTTCCCAAGAACATGTCCACTAACTCCCTTTCAGATAGAGGGGGTTGCACCCTTCCGGCTAGATCTCTCCACTTTTGTGCGTAGTCTTTAAAGCCCTCATTGGAAGCCATAGCCATACTCTGAAGTTGAGTACGGGTTGGTGCCAAATCAGCATTGTACTGATACTGTTTATAGAAATCTGCTGCCAGGTCTTCCCAATTGTGGACATCATCCCTTTCCAACTGGTAGAACCAATCAAGTTGCGTTCTTGATAAACTGTCCTGGAAAAAGTGGACCCACAAGTCTTTGTCAGCAGAATGCGGCTGAATCTTCCTGACATAAGATTGAAGGTGCATTTTGGGACAAGACACCCCATCATACTTGGCAAATAATGGCACTTTAAACTTTGGTGGGATTACTATTCCTGACACCAGCCCTAACTCCTCAAAATCTAGTCCCGATACTCTCTGTATTTCCATAGCAGTTAGACACTCTTCCAGGTGTTTGTATTTGTCATCGGCCTGAGGGTATTGTTGTTCAGAGTAGTCCTCTTCTTCCTCTTCTTTTGCTTCATAATCGGATGGTACTTCCGTTTATTTTCCTTTTATTTCCCCTTCATCAGATGTTGTAGGAAAATCTAAGGTCCTTCTGGCTTGTCCCTTAAACCTTCTGCCCATGATAACCACACCAGCTGGCTTCTTCTTCTTTTTCTCTTTTTCTAGCAGAGTCTTTAGCTCCTCCTACCCCTTGGCTAAGGTCAAGATTAACTGTTGAAATTGTGTATTCTGAGCTTGCAGATCTTTGACCGTTTGTTCGAGATCCATCATACTGAAATAAACAGTAGAGAGATGAGGAAACTTGTTACAAAGACCTGTTTATGTTTATGATGAATGATATGTATTCATGCAATGCTTTCAAGGATTTAAAAATTCAAATTTGTTTTAAACAAAAAAGAACACATGTTATATTAATAAAATAGAATTTGAGTACATCAATGCCCATAGGGAAAAATAATACAAAATTCTAAGATAAAAAGACATTGCGCATCCTCTTTGGTGAAATGTAGGTATTGAGAGTCTGCTCTTCATGAAGTAGCCGAGTGAGTTCCAAAACCTTCTTCTCGCTTGCATAGAATTGGGCTTCGAAAGTATCGCGTTCATCTTTGAGCTGTATCCAACCCCTTTGTAGGTCTTCGAGTGATGTCGGCATGTCAGGATGTAGGATAGTGTATGGAACTTCTCCTTCCTCAACAGGCTCAATAATCACTGGGAGAATGGAAGGATAAGGCATCATAAGACTTTGAGCGTGGTTTCATACCCACTTGAGGTAAGCCTCAAGAGTGATGTAATTCTTGTGTCCCAAAGTCTTGCTATCAACCTTATTTAGCATCCTCCAAGCTCTGATGAATCTTTGGCGAAGACCTTGATCGTTGTTGTCGTAGTCGAAAACCAAGCCTTGAATCAGCATGTCATGTGGGCCATCCCTTAGGGCATAACCAAATTATCTTAGAGCTAAGCACGGGTTGTAGGTGATGCCTCCCCTAATGCCAAGTAGAGGGACATTAGGGAATTCCCCACAACGGTCAACAATAATAACATTCTCTTTGGATCGAGAACACCAATGGATATCTGAATGTTTAAATGTCATCAACCTTTGTGACCACCTCAAACCTTGCTCATTCTTCAAGACTGATTGGGGAAGATGAGAAATAAACCATCTTGCCAGGAGAGGAGTACAACACATAAGAACACCTCTTTTCCTCATTGTACGAGTGTGAAAAGAATGTAGGATATCCCCAAGCAATGTAGGCACCGGGTTGCGAGACATGAAGATTTTGACAGCACTCACATCTATGAGTTGGTCAGGATTAGGGAACAAGACCATCCCATAGATGAGAAGAGCCACAATCTCCTCAAAAGCTTACAAGTCTAGGGAATTCCAACAGCTTTGGGCCTTCTCAAACAAGAACTTTTCCAAGAAGCCTTTGACACCACTTCTAGTTTCTCAATGGGTTGTGACATTAGATGAGTGCAAGTGCAGGGATTGAGCAATCTCCTCTGGCTTTGGATCTCTTTCTATACCGTTGAAAGGTAGTTGATTGATAATGGGAATCCTTAAGAGTTGAGAGAATTCTTCCAAAGTAGGCACAAGCTGGTAGTCAAGAAATGTGAAGCAGTGATGCAAAGGGTCAAAGAACTGGAAGAGAACCTTCATCATGTCTTCCTCTGTATTGGAAGTGACCAAGTTGAGTAGACGACCATGTCTCTCGGTGAATGGAGAATTCTCAGGGATCCTTGAAGCTATCTCCTTAAGTTGTGGAGGAATTCTTACAAGGTTGACTTGGATAGTTTTCCTGCGAAGTGAATCCATATCCTACAAAACAAGAACAAAGATGAATTTCCAAAATCATTGAAATGGTTAGTGGATGCATATGATGTTCATGATGTCCATGATGTTATGCACAAGTATATATGTACAAGCAAATCAAACAAGTTCCTAGTTTAGGCTTGCATGAGGTTTCATAGGTAAGTACCCTCTTGAAGTTTAGTTGGCTCAACCTGTCCTAGTAATAGTAATCGGGTTCTAAGGAGCTCAATATCACTGGATTGTTTCCTTGTTCATTGTTTCAATTCAAGCCTCTTCACTGGAGACCGAAATATTCCAAGAAACCAAACCTCAATGAGTGTAGTATCGAGTATCTACCAACTTCGGACTGCACCAAAGCCGGTCATCTCACTACATCCTAAAAGGCCAAGTTGGTCAAGTAAAGGTTCTAGAAGTTCATTACTGCTTCATGACATCACTCAGCGGCCCCGTATTCTCTTTGATTGACTCAAAGGCTACCGGTACCCACAAATATGTCACACTAACATAGCTATTGCTTAGACCATGTCGATATACCCCACACAGTTTCCACAATGTATTGCTATTTACCTATAATGTTTCCTAAATCCAGGTGGAGGATTTAAACCCAAACAATAGAACCAAAATGTAAAGCAAACAAGTCAAACAAGGTAAGAAAATAAATGTGATCTAAACCCTAAGGTAACCCCACTTTTATAATTATCCCCAGCAGAGTCGCCAGTTCTGTGATACGGTGGGAGAACTGACTTGAGGTTTTGCGTTTTGTCGCAAATTTCACAGTTAGCAAGAGTCGCCACCGACTTTTCTTTTATCCAAAAGGAAAGGTAAAAAAGCACAGGAAAGACCTTTAAGATGTTTTCTTGAGTTCGGGGGGTAGATTATGAAAAGGGAAGGTGCTAGCACCCTTTTCATCAATGGTTTTCCATGGGCTCTTAGTTACTTGCTTAGATCACTTGCTTTGCTTTGTTTGAAATGTTGTTTGGTGTGATTTTGAAAGTATTTTGTAAAAGAGGCCATTTGTTTAGGCGATCTTTGTAATGATTCTCGTGTAAGAATGCATACAAAGATGTTTGTTTTTTGAAAATGTTTTCAATGTTTTGAAAGATGTTTTGAAAGATGTTTTTAAATGTGTGTGTTTGTTTTTGAAAATAGCAAGGATTGTTTGAAATGGAGCACGTAACTTAGAAGCTATCTACCTACGCAAATATCTTTCTTGTGCATTTCTATTCCTTTGACATTGTTGACTTACCATTGATTTTGTAAGCAACCCTATCTTTGGATGTAAACGGGACGGGCGTGGGTCATCGTATGACCATGATAGCAATGTTGCCAAGTATCTTAGCTTTTTTGAGGGACCAAGATCATTTGTTTAGGCAACCTTTGAATAGCGTCATCGAGGGACTATGATCTTATATTTGTTTTGTTTTGCCAAGATACTTCGCATGCGTAACATGGTCATTTTATTTTAGGCAACCAAGTGGGAGAAACCCTAAGGGTGCTTGTGTGCAAAGTGTGTCATTTTCATGCTTTGGTCTTGCATTTAGGTTTTTTCTATTTGTTTTGTTTTTGTTCTTGTCATGCAAACCCTAATTACTAAGCATAGTATATAAAGCGATAAATTGCGTAAAATAAACTAAGCTATTACAACAATTATTATGGGAGGGGGGATACAAGTTTTGAATGGGGATTTTGCACAAATATAAACCTAAATATATTATTACAACCAAATCGAATATTGCGAATTAAATAAATATACAAATATTTAAAATGCAATGCAATGTATTTATGTAAAAAATGTTTTGTGCTTGGTTTTTGTATGAGAAAAAATAATTAATGTAAAGCCTAGAAAAAGGAAAAATAAATAATATTTTTGGAGGGGGTGAAAAACCCTAATTTTTTTATTAAAAGAAAATGATGTTTCCTATTATTATTTTGTACATTTTTTGTATAAGAAAATAATAAATAATATTATATATAAATATTAAAAGTTAATTATGTATAAAAATAAGTATTTATGAGTATAAATAGTATAATAAAATATTAAGTATTTTTTAAATATATTTACAAGTTATTTTTAAGAAAATAAGTTCTATTCTATTAAATAAATTAATTTTATGTAAAAAAAAATAATAAAAAATAAATAAAATTGCAAAAAATAAAGAAATTATTTTTAGGATTTTTATTATTCAGAAAAAATAAATAAAAGCAATAAATATGAAAATATGAAAAATATAACAAATAAGTCAGGGGGTGCAAATAGTATGTTAGGGGGGTGGGATTAGCAAAAACAAAAAAGGCCAGGCGCCAAAAAGCCCAGAAGCCACTTCATCCCTGTCTTTGGTCTTCTTCTTCGCGCGCCATAGTTCAAATCTGTAACTCTCACATACTTGCATAAAAACAAAAACTCATAACATAAAAAATGTGGCATTTGAGCTCACGATTCCAACCATATAAATTATGTGACCTAACTCTTAAAGATCAAGGAGAATTTTGGAACCCCTAATTTGTGACCTAACTTTTTCAGCATTTTCAATCTTCAAATTCTCTCAGCACAGTTAATATAAATGAAAAGTATGCATATGTAAAGCTTCGTTATGATAAGGACTACATTTTTTCTTCACAAATCGTGGCTTGAAGTTGCCTATTCAGAGAGATTGAGTTTAAGAAAAATACCTCCTTCAGCTGGATTCGAGTAGAGCAATGTAGGGACTTTAATGGACGCCTGAGGATTGTTTGAGCTTCCTTGAACTTCCCTTAAGCTAATCCAATGCTTATCTTGCTTTGAGGATGGCTGGAAATCTCTGGACAAGTCAAGCTGCAAGCTTCCAAAGTGAAAATGGTGGATGCTGAAACAGGGGTTACAGAACCATGGTAATGGCTTGGATTTCTTTGGTATGATGTGTATGAGATGTTTCAAGTGTTTAAACCCAAAACGCACGGGCCAAAAATTGGTTGGCTGTGATTTTGCAGAAGTTCTGAGTTTTAGCAGTTTTGTGGAGTTTTTGAATTTCAGAGAGTTTCAAGTGTAAACCAAACGTGTTATGCCTTGTACCAAGATTGCAAATATGTAGAGAAGGGATACAAAGTCAGCCCTTACTAGTTGTGCAAGCTCTAGCACCTTTTGCAACTTTTCTTGCATTTTAAGTAAAGTGAAGTGACCAATCCCACATGCTTGTACTAGCTGGCTTGAGAGCTGATAAGAGTTGGTACACATTGCTTGAGACCTGTAGAAGTTGCTTGCACCAAGGGGACGGGTCCAATGCTAAAGATTGACAAAATTGCAAAAGTTCATCTTTATGAAAATGGCATTGTAACCTTTATGCCAAAAATGGAAATACACCTTGTATAAAGCTTCAAAAGCAAAGATAAAGCCTTTGTAAACTGAGTTTGCATTTAATTATGGAGTTTAAAGCAAGCTTAGAACCTGTAAAGCAAGATACAACAATCATGGATCTGATTTGCAACTTGATGCTATGTGAAAATGGCTTGAACAAAAGTGAGAAAATGCCAACTTCCTCTCTTCGATTCTCCCTACTCAAAAATGATCTTGGAGAGTTCTTGGACATCTTGGAAATATTGAAATGTTCTCTATAATCCATATTTGAAATGAAATTTGAGATACCTCTGTGAACTAGGTGAAAAATGTCCATAAAGTTGGGTCCAAAACCTGCCTAAATTAGGGCAAAATTTCACTAAGTTAAGAAGTTCATGGACCTATATTCACAAATTCATAACTTGAGATCCAAGTATCATTTGGGAAAAGTTTATGAATCAAAGTTGTAGATTTCATGGAGGACTACAACTTTCATGATGGAAGTTTCCTTTGAATCAAAATGCATCATGGTGAAAAAGTGGTGCAAAGTTGATAAAAAATAAGAAAATTTTTATACTTAGAAAAATTCTAAGTTATGAAAAATTTTAAATTAAAACCCTAATTTGCAAATTTAGTTTTCTTGGTGAACAATTTTCACATTTTGACATATCTTGATGAATTATGACCTTTGGCACTTGATTTTGACCAAAAAGTCAAAGTTTGACTTTTCAGTGTACAATTGACTTTTGATTAGTTGATGCAAAATTCATCTGTCAATCCAATGAACTTGAGATCTTTTGAACCATGTAATTAGTTCAAGATGATGCCATTGAACCATTGAAATCATTCTTGAACTCAATTGGTCATTGGCTAGGTTAAAAATCAGAAATTTCCCTTTCTCACTAAAAACCCTAATTTTGACCATTTTGCCCTTTTGGTGATTTGATCAAATTTCTTGAGGAGTTGTGATCCAAACTTGATCAAATGGTACATATGAGTCTAAAATTCTGTTGTGGATCAAAAATTATGAAGTTTGATTGTAAATTGGCCATAGTTGACTTTTTCCCCAATACATCTGATTTTTAGGTCAACTGTCCAATTGACTGATCAAAAATGTGATTCAAGGCTTGAAACTTAACATGAGAAATCTTAGGGATCCAAAATGGTGTATGAAAGTCACATGAAGCATTGGTGATCCAAAAATCCTTATGCAAACTGAAACCCTAATTTTGGGTTATCAGTGCAAGATGAGGTGTCTTGTGCTGACCAAACCCTAATCCTGTCTTGAGTCCAAGAAGTCTTGTGAGAAAAGTCTTCATAAATGAGAGGGAAAATTTTTGGGTACAACAAATAGGTAACGAGTTTAAGGTTAATGGCTAAAGAGTGAAAACTTATTTGGGTGATCCTTTGAATAGTGCAATGATCACCATTTTTGGTTTTGATAATTGATAATTTTGTTTTAAGTGAGGCTAAAAGATTCAAAGATAGTTGTAACACCCCACACATACATTGCCTAGGATATATGTATATGGTATTAAAATGGTATATAAACATCCATACAAAAGTAGCGGAAATAGAAATATAAATTAGTACAAGGTACAACTTGCCGAAATCATCATGGAAAAAACAATACAATTCCCAAAAGTACTAATACATATCAAGAAAACATGGAATAAGAATCCAAAAGAAATGAAACATCGCCACGAAGCACCATCAACAAGCTAAGTCATCTTACCCTTGCCACGATCCTGTCTCGAAGAACCTGAAAAGATAATTGGAATGGGGTGAGATTACTAAATCTCAGTGAGCCCCCTATCTTAAGAGTTCACTCAGTTCTACAGGGTGCATGCATCAAAAACAGATTCACCGTGAATCAGGGTTTTCTCTCACGGTTGGGTACAAGTACACAACATCAATACACCATCATTGGATGTCCTATAGTTATCCAATGAGGTAAATAAAAACACATAATCAAATACAAACAAGTAAGTAGACCCGTTCCGTGTACGAGGAATCTAGGAGTCCATCAATGCCCCTACTCAGGTTACACTGTCACACCCTCGGTGAGTTACACCCGTGCATCAAATTAAGAGACTCTTACCAACATACTACATGATGAGTCAGATCATTCCTAATTTGAATTGCATCTGCAACGAGTTAAACATCTAAGGTGACATTTCCTACGTGGCATCTCCTCCCCGTCTATCATCACACCTGCACGTGTGAGCCTATTTGACATAAGGCCGACATTAGGTACAAAAACAATGTCTTGACAAAGCGAGCCCACCGGGCGAAATCCTAATGGTTTTTCCTACGTGGCACCATTAGAGGGGAGTTAGAAATCCACGAAGTGATATTGCCTACATGGCATCACAACCCCATCATACCAAGCACGCGATGTAATTAACTACTGGTGGAACGCTGCACAAGGACCCACATAAGCATATCACAATGGTATCTAAGGTGCTTATGACATTACCGAGCACGTAGATATGATCTCATCAAGTTTGGAAACACCCTACCATTTTAACCCACAACTGCACATCGCAACGATACAAATGACACATATGGTCTAAGTTATAAGTGATCTACGTCCTAGTTGTCAGGCCCACTACGATTCAAGAATACATCAATCCATATAAATACAAAACACCGAGCGCTCAACCATAATGAAGGGAAATCATAATTATCTCACATGATACCACATTTTGCATAACACATACAACAATCCATCAGAATGTTCAATCTATAATAAATGGGAACATACACCAAATCATGTTATAGCATTTTATCATATAACATGATTTCAACATTATATATATATATATATATATATATATATATATATATATATATATATATATATATATATATATATATATTCATGTCATAAAGAATAATCTATCACGAAGGTAAAGAGGCGTCTGATATCTACCATAATATGAAACTGCACTCAAGGGATTTAAAATAATATAGTTATATCCAGGAGGGCACGCTGAGTGGAGCCTTCCACGCTAAGCGGGGTCTTTAAGTTCTTAAAAATTTAACTTCCAGTAGGGCGCACTGAGTGCGACCCAGCATGCTGAGCGTGGTCTGCGCAAAACAGAAAACACAACACAGTGACAGTTCTGTCATAAAGTTCCAAAATCCCATTCTTACCATCCAAAACCAGTACCCATCATATGAAATTATAAATTTGAGTTTGGAATCATTTTATTCAATCATAAGTACTAGCATGCGTTCAACAATTTAATATCTCTAACCCTAACCTCAACATGTCATAAACCCAAATTTCCCAAGTTTCTAATCTATGGGAATCACCTTAGATGTAGATGAAGTAGAAGTTGCAGTACATAATGGAGAGGATAATGATGGATCAAGAGCTTGGTACATGCAAGAAATGATGGAGTTGAGCTTGAAAATGGGTTTTCCTCTCTTCCTCTTCTTTCACGCCTCTCCTCTCTTATTTACACAAAATCTGATTTTTGTTTAGAATAGATAGATTAGAATGGCCAAACAAGCCCTTACTCTTCTAATTTAAGTGGAAAAGACTATAATGCCCCTCACTTGTATTAGTATTATCTTTAATTCCATTTATACTACTAATAATAAGTGTTTGGTACAATTACCTTTCACCAACCTTTCACAAATTAATTGATAGAAATAATTTCATTAGAAATATAATTACATTGGGTATTACATCACCCCCCTTAAATTAGAATTTGTCCTCGAATTCAAAAACTTACCAGATGATGAGGATAACTCTCTCGTATCTCCGACTCAAGTTCCCACGTAGCTTCCCCTGGACGAGATGCTTCCCACAACACTTTCACAAGAGGTATTCCCTTACTCATCAAGGTCTTACTAGCACACTCCAGGACACAAACGGATTGTGGAATATAGGAAAGGTCGAGTTCTATCTCAATGGCATCTGGAAGAATAGGATGAAAAGAGTCTGGCACGAACTTTCAAAGTTGAGACACATGGAAAACATCATGTAATCCAGATAATGAAGGAGGCAACGCTAACTGGTATGCAACCTCATCTACCCATCTCATGATCTGATACGGTCCCACATATCTCGGACTAAGTTTTCGAGTCTTAAACGGACCTTTCAACTTTAATTTTGTAGTAACTTTCAAACACACATGATCACCTTCTCCAAATTCTAAGGGTCTTTTCCTTTTATCCGCATAACTCTTATGGTGATCTTGTGCTTTCTTCATCTTTTCTTGGATCCTTTTAATCTTCTCTGTTATCTTCTGAATTATCTCCGGTCCAATAATTCCCTTTTCAACAACTTCCGACCAACACAACAGTGACTGACATTTCCTTCCATATAAATCTTCGTATGGAGCTACACAGATACTCGAGTGATAGCTATTATTATACACAAATTCAATCAAAGGAAAGTGATCCTTCAAATTCCCACCATCTTCTAGAAAACATGCTCTCAACATGTCTTCAATTGTCTGAATAGTTGTTTCCGTTTGTCCATCGGTCTATGGATGATTTGAAGTACTCAAATTCAAACTCGTTCTCATCTTGCGGTGGAATGCTTTCCAAAATCACAAAGTAAACTTCGGGTCTCTATCCAAAATAATATTGGATAATACATAATGCAATCTTACATTTTCTGCCATGTAGAGTCTTGCTAGGTGAATCATCTTATGAGTCGTCTTAACTGACGAGAAATGAGCGGACTTCATCAATCGATCTACAATTACCCAAATAGAATCATATCCACATAAGGCACATGGTAACCCCATGATAAACTCCATAGATATGTTGTTCCATTTCCATATAGGAACGTCCATAGGTTGCAACATACCACATGGCCTCTGGTGTTCTATCTTTACCTGTTGACAAATCCCACACTGCTCCACATAGCTAGAAACATCCCTCTTTATACCGGGACACCAAAAAGTTTCCTTAAATATTGATACATCTTGGTCGATTCGAGGTGAATGGTAAATTTACCCTTGTGGGCTTCATCCAGAATCATCCTCTTCAACTCCACGTCATTGGGCCCACATACCTTGTCTCTGAACAAAATAACCCCATCGGTCATTCGAGAGAAATACAGAAAACTTTCCTTAGCTTGCAACTCTATGTTGTTGCACTGTGCCTGGCGTATTCGTTCTTTCAAGACATTCTCAACATTTAAGTTCCTGATTAATACGTCGAATGGTACCCATTTGAACAGTAAATAAGGTTTATGAACTTCTCCAACAATCCAAATTCCAACATTATGAGTTATGCAGCTCGAATCTCCTTCCTTCTCAAGGAATCCACAATTTTGTTAGCTTTCTCGGGGTGATATTTCAAATCTAAATCATAATCTTTGAGATACTCTATCCACCTCCTCTTACGCATATTGAGTTCCTTTTGGTCAAAAAGATACTTCTGGCTCTTATGATCACTGAACAGTTCAAAGTGGACTCCATACAAATAATGTCGCCACACCTTAAGTGCGAAAACTATTGCAGCAAGCTCAAGGTCATGAGTAGGGTAATTCTCTTCATGCAGTCTCAAATGTCTAGATGCATAAGCTACAACCTGACCATCTTGCATCATTACACCACCTAACCTCTTCTTAGATGCATCGCAGAAAACTTCATAAGACCTTTCTAAATCTGGAATCACTAATACTGGAGAGGTAGTTAGTTTCTTCTTCAACTTCTGGAAACTTTGTTCACACTCATCATCCCATCAGAATGGTACTTCTTTTCTCGTAAGCCTCGTTGTGATATGGTGGGAGAACTGACTTGATGTTTTGCATTTCGATCGCACTTGTGCGGTTATCAAGAGTCGCCACCGACTTTTTTTATCCAAAAGGAAAGGTAAAAAAGCACAGGAAAGGCCTTTCGAGATTATTTCTCGGGTTCGGGGGGTAGATTATGAAAAGGGAAGGTATTAGCACCCTTTTCATCCATGGTTTTCCATGGGCTCTTAGTTACTCGTTTAGATCACTTGCTTTCATTTGATAGTGTGCTTGTGGTGTAGGCTTTGAAAGTATTTTGAAAAAATCTCTTTGTAATGGTTCTCGTCTCTATAAGAACGTATACAAAGTTTTGTTTCAAAAAGTGATTCAAAGATGTGTTTGTGAATCGTGTTTCGGAAAGTGTTTTAAAAAGATGTTTTGCAATGGTTCTCGTCTCTATAAGAACGTATACAAAATGTTTTATCTTTTTGAAAATGTTTTGAAATGAAAGTGTAGGTGTGAAAAGTTTTTTATCATGAGCAAGCGAGTAACTAAGAGCGAATCTATCTACACGAAAGGTCTTAAATTGTTCTTTTCTTCTTCCTTTTAATGGTATTATCTTACCATTGATTTGGTAAGAATCCCCATCGTTGGATGTGAAGGGACAGGCGCGGGTCAATTTTATAATCATCGAAAGAAACTTAGGAGACGCTTTAGCAATTTTCATAAGGGACGAGATCGTTTTAATCAAAGGCAACATCAAGGGTCATCGAGGGACTACGGTCTTTTTTATCGAAGGGTCATTGCTAGAGTGTCCCATATTCGAGGGTCATGATTGTATTTCCGAGGCAACGAGCGAGGTTACCCTAGAGGTGCGCGTGTGAAAAAGTGTGTTGGTTTCAAGTTAATTTATTCTTGGATTAGGTCATCTAGTGATTGATTTTTTTTAATCTTTCCATACACGCCTAGTTACTATACAGTATAAAGAAAGCAGTAAATTGCGGGAATTGAAATTCTAAGCTATTACAAAATGTTCGGGAATGGGGGTACAATTTTTACAAATGGGGATGAATCAAATGAGATAGGAAGGTCCAAATATCAAACAATACAACCAAATCGAATTTTGTGCGATTTAATTAAAGCTATGATAATCCATGAAAATAAAATCAACAAAATATGGAGATGAAATGTTAAATATTTACTTGAAAAGAAAAGAGTAAAACTTATTCTAAAAATAAAATAATTGATTAAATTAAAATATTTATTATTTTGTATTTTTTATAATTTAAGTGAAATCTAAAGAGAGAAAACAAACTAAATTATCATTTTTTGGTGTTTTATTATATCAATTAAATCTAAAACAAAAATTTATTAAAAAGAGAAAATGATAAAAATTAATTACAAAAAACCTAAATTAAGTTAATGAAAATGTTTTAGGTTATATTAGCATTTGCATAATAAAAAAATGTAAAAAGAAAACAAATTAAATTAAAAAATGCAATGGGCTTAAGGTAATTTTAGATGTGAGGCCCAAAAGAAAAAGTTGTTTATTTGTTGTAACACCAAAAACAGGCCAAGGGGGGGTGAGGGTGAGATCAGTAAAATGCATGGTGGGCTTAAATGGGGCAAGGCAAGGGGCCATTCGGCCCAGGTTGGCAACACAAAACCTCAAAACTCTTAAGTCATCTTAGTTTTTGATTAAGGGAAAAAAGGATTAGGGTTTGGAATTCTGTAACTCACACGGCGCCGCTCTCATCTTCGTTCATCTTTTCCATTTTTGTTCATCTCCGAACGACCTCACTACTCGTCACTGTTTCCTTTCGCGGTCAAAATCGCTCTCCCCACTAATATGCTACCTCCTTATCTCACCGTGATTCGCATCCTTGAAACCCTAAATGTTAAATTCGGTCCTAAATCTAAGAGACTCGAAACTGAATCGTCCTTGACCTCCTCCCTCACTCTCTGTTGCCGAAATACAGTCGTTCTCGCTTCCCTAATCAAGTGCTAACGATCTTCTTTGAAAAAGGTAAGGTTTTTTCTCTTTTCAAGGTTTACAAAATTTCGTAGATTTTCTTATCTCTATGTTTTTTCTGACTAATTAACCTCATGATTTTAGATGCAGAGAAATGTGTTATGGAATTATGAGAAAGATGAAGAATCCATACCTGTTGGAGCTTTACGATTTTCTGTGATTTAGAAAGGGAGAGGCGAGACGGTGACTGTGTTCCGTGGTGGCCAAAGTTGTATGAGGGGAAATGATGAGGACGAAGGCGTTGCTTTTCTGGTTTGGGATCTTTGGTTCAGGTTTGTCGAGTTTTGATGGTTTACTGCTTCTGTTGTTTGATGCTTGTGTGTTCTGAGTTTTTTTTCTTGGATGTATGCTACTGGTTATAGGCTTTTGGAGTTTGTTGCAGGTTTTTGGTTATGGTGTTTTGTTACTGGTTCAGGTTTTGGGAGTTTTATAGGTTTTGAGTTTGTGGCTTTTTGAGATCCTTACTGGTTTGCTGTTTTGGTTTTAGGCCTTTGGAATTTTGGTTTTGGATTTTTGATAGGTTTTTTTGATGATGTTACTGGTTTGAATGGTTAACAGTTTTTGTTGTTTTATGATGTTTCTAGTTTTTGTGTTTTGGTGATTTTTCTTGGATAGTTGATGGCCATTTTGATGGTTCAGCAGGTTTTGGTTATGTTTTTTAGGTTCTACAGGTTTGGTTGGCAGTTTGAGATCCTTGTTGTTTTGGATTTGTGGATGTTTGACAGGTTTTTTCTGGTTTTGTTTTGATGTTGGGCTACTGTCTTTTGGTTTTTGTTCTGTTGGTTAATAGGTTTGCTTTGATGAGGGTTCATATGTTTTCAGCTTCATACCTGTTGCAGGTTTTTGGTTTTCATGTGTTTGAAACTTGGTTCAGGTTTTTGAGGTTGATTACTGTGTTTGAGATTTGTGGATGCTTGGAGTCTTTGAGATTTTGACAGTTTTTTTAGAGTTTTGATGGTTTACTGTTTTATCAGTTTGAGACTTATGTTCTTCTCTTTCTATCTCCCTCTCTCTGTTATATTGGCCCTGCTTCTGTTATACATATTCAAAATGGTGGGAAACCAAAAAATTGAATATTTTAGTATATTGTCCCTATGGCTTTTTTATTGCAGTTTTGTTTTTTAGCACATTCTATGCAACTTGTGACAGGAAGGGAAGCAGGGTTGTGCATTCCAATAACCTAGGTGACAAAGCAAGGAAGTCTTGGAGATAAGCAAAGGAACTTCAGTCAAACTTAGGCATAGATTAATTCTCCTAGGCCAATCAAACATTTGGATTTTCTTTGTAAATTTAGAAAAATCATTCTTGTACTGTATCCAATAATTATACGAATTCATCTTCAAATACGATAAGTTGTAAAACATAAAGTATTTAAAAGAATAAATTGTTTTGTACCAAATGTTTGAAATTGGAGAAAACATTGAGTTATAACATGAAATATTATGTTGTCACTTGAATAACTTGAAATCCTTTATCAACAACAACTTGTAATTTCTCCTCGCATCCTAATTGACTTTTGAAATTCCTAATCAAGATATTTGAAACAAAATGCTCCAGTCTGGTAACTTACATTCCTTGTCCCAAACAAACCATGCTCTGAGAACAAACACTGTCTTTTCAGTAAACTTGAGGAAGCATGAAGACCTGTGAAAACCAATTGAATTTCTGAGAACTCATTTTCTTCTGAGGATTGCAAGAAAAACCCTAATTGCTGGTTTACTGCCACAGAAGAGAATCTGTCTGAACGATTCCTGAGCCAACTTGAATATCTGAGAAACCCTAGGGTTGTGTCTTATATGAAAAATGGGAGGGAAAATTTTGGGGTACAACAGCTGCCCCTGTTCAATCTTCTTAAACCTGAAGAGTTAGATTGGCGAGTTTTGTCGTTCGTGACTCGAAGGTGAAAGATGATTGGACACTAGAGTGCCCATAAATTTGCACTCGACAAAGGTGTAGTTGAGGGAATGGGCTTAAAGATGCCATTTGGAGAGGTGTTAGAATCTTGTTGGAGATGGGATTGTAGATGCCATCCAAGAATGTTTGTTGTAAATCAAAAGAATAAGCATCAGAATGGTGTCCGTATTTGGAACGTATCTGAACTGTATCTGTACTTGAATCTGAATAAGTAACAGAATGGAAACCGTGTCTGGAGCATATCTGGACTGTATCTTGAAATTGAAGTCTGAATGAGTAACATAATGACTTCCGTGTCTGGAGTGTATCTGTATTGTATCGGTACTTGGAATTTGAATAAGTATCAGGATGGCATCCTTGTCTGGAGCGTATATGAATTGTATCTTGAAATTGAAATCTGAATGAGTAACAGAATGGCAACTGTGTCTGGAGCATATCTGGACTGTATCTTGAAATTGAAATCTGAATGAGTAACAGAATGACTTCTGTGTCTAGAGTGTATCTGTACTTGGGATTTGAATAAGTAACAGAATGGCAATCGTGTCTGGAGCATATTTGGACTGTATCTTAAATTTGAAGTCTGAATGAGTAATAGAATGACTTCGGTGTCTGGAGTGTATCTGTACTGTATCTTGAATCTTTGAACATTTGTTAATGGTGGATGTTAATCTTATCCTGAAAAGGGTAAAATGTTAGTTGAAGCACAAAGTCATGTTGCATGAAATGTATGATGCAATATATGTACTTTATCAATGTTTATAATATATGGATGTAATGTATGTGCATGTAAGCTGATTTGCTGTATTGCTGAGGAAAATAAATCCTTGACTGCTGCTGAAGATTCCGTTGTGAGAGTAATTCCATATACTTCTTGAGGAATCTGCCTGGGGAATCCATAGAATTTTAATGACTTCTACTGGGGATTATTGACGGGAGTCTTTGTTCTGTCGAGGAGCAATAAAAACTCTGTGGGGAAAAGCTTATTCCTGTTTGGAAAAAGTTCAGGAGTTTCGGTCGTCTGCTACTCTACTGGTGAGTTACCCTAGGTTGGGGAGAAACAAAAGTTAACCGTTATCTGGTTGATTTTCAGGCTTCAAGACAACTTGCTGGGGAATTTGGAGAAACTAGATGATTTCCAATGTGGGTTGATAGTTTGAAGTTTCGGCTCCGCCGGGGATTGGTAGTTGGTAGTCTCAGCTCCGCTGGGGATCTGTAGTTCAAAGTTTTTGCTCCGCTGGGGATCTTAATGACGTGTTGTAGGGATTGCTCATGGAATAGCCTAAAGAAGTTTTCCTAATCTTTCCATCTGTCAGTAATTGTTCTTTTCCACTTTGTTTATTTGTAAACAGTAATTATGTTCAAATGCATATGTTCATTAATGAATCATTGGACGTCTTTGCAAATAAAACACAAGTGTAAAGAAAAAGGCAAATAGTTTTCTGTACTTTGAAAGAGATATCTTTGTATTTACTTTGAATAAGTATTTTGTACAAAGGAGACAGACATCCTAGTAAGAGGATGGTGTCATAAATAAGAAAAATTTACAAAGAAAGTTAGTTATGTGTAATAATCCCATGGGGTTCCCATTCTGCTATAGCCTCCGTATCTCCTAATATGATGTCCGTCTGTTGCTTCGTCCGAAGATGATTGAATTGATCAGAAGCTCTGAGTTTGTCCGTGAAGAGATTGTCCTTAAAGTGACCCGACGAGACATAGTCATACGCTTTAATTCCCTAACTTTTGCCTGGACCGCCCTTTCGGGTTTTTAGTCCACCTGGAAACCCCTTTTTTCCCAAGTCGCCCTTTCAGGTTTTCAACTTGTCGGGTGTACAGATTCTTTTGTTTTAGCCCTAATTTTTTCCCGAACCTTTTGGTTCGCCGGGATGCCCTTGTTTTGCCTAGGTGTGTCAACCTAGCGGGTCTCTTATACGTAGTATCTTTTGACTATGTCTGCGTTCGCAGGATGCGGAAGATCTCGCCGTCCATTATGGTTAAGATCATTGCCCCACCAGAAAAGATGTTCTTGATTACAAATGGTCCTTCATAGGTAGGAGTCCATTTACCCCTGGGATCACTTTGTGGCAAGATGATGTGCTTGATCACTAGATCTCCAACATCATATACCTGGCGTCTGACTTTCTTGTTGAAGGCCTTGATCATCTGCTTTTGATACGTCTGACCATGGCAAACAACAGTAAGTCTCTTCTTGTCAATTAAGTTCAACTGATCAAGTCGGGTTTGGATCCAATCGTCTTCACTCAAACCTGCATCCTTCATGATTCTTAAAGAGGGGATCTAGACCTCAATAGGTAAAACAGCCTACATGCCATAAACTAAAGAATAGGGTGTTTCCCCAGTTGAAGTGAGAGCCATGGTACGGTACCCGTGGAGAGCAAACGGTAGTATCTCATGCCAATCCTTTTAGGTGACTATCATTTTTTGTATGATATTTTTGATGTTTTTGTTCGTAGCTTCGATAGCACCATTCATCTTTGGCCGATAGGGAGACGAATTGTGATGTTGAATTTTGAACTGTTCGCGCAAGGCGGTGATCATAGTTTTGTTAAGGTTTGTACCGTTATCAGTGATGATCCTTTCGGGGATACCGTACCGACAGATAAGGTTCTGCTTGATGAAGCAGGCAACAACATTCTTAGTAACGGATGCGAAGGAAGCTGCTTCGACCCACTTGGTGAAATAGTCAATGGCCACTAGAATGAAGCGGTGCCCATTGGAGGTTGTAGGCTTGATCTCCCCGATCATATCGATTCCCCACATAGCGAAGGGCCAAGGAGTTGTTAAGACATTTAGAGGAACCGGAGGTACGTGCACCTTGTCTACATAGATTTGACACTTATGACAGGTCCGGGAGTGTTGATAGCAGTCTGCTTCCATGGTAGACCAATAGTAGCCTGCCCGTAGAATTTTCTTCGCCATCGTATGCCCGCTAGAGTGAGTGCCAAAGGTACCTTCATGCAATTCAGCCATAATCCTTTCAGCCTCAACCTTGTCCATACAACGGAGCAGAATAGAATCATGATTGCGTTTGTACAGGATGCCATTACTTAGGAAGAACTTAGCGGAGAATCTCCTTAAGAACTTTTTGTGATTGACTGAAGCTCTTTCAGGATATTCTTGAGCCTCGAGATACCTTTTGACTTCATGAAACCAAGGCTGGTCCACTACTTCTTCGGTATTAATCTCGTGACAGTGTGCGGGTTCGTCCATCCGTTCAATGGTGATCTAGGGAGCCTCGTTATCCAAATTAAGTTTAAACATGGATGACATTGTAGCAAGAGAATCTGCTAGCTGATTTTCTTCTCGCGGGAAGTGCTCAAAGGTAATCTGCTCGAAATGTGGTAATAATGTCAAGACATGTTCTTTGTAAGGGATGAGGTTTGGATGCTTAGTATCCCATTCTCCTTTGATCTGACTGATGACCAAAGCTGAATCCCCAAACACAACTAAAGATTTGATTCCCGAGTCTATGGCAGACTTGATTCCAAAGATGCATGCTTCATACTCTTCCATGTTGTTCCTACAGTTGAAGCAAAGTCTGGCAGTGAAAGGAGTATGGCATTCTTCCGGAGATATAAGCACAGCACTGATACCATTACCAAGTGCATTGGATACCCCATCAAAGTACAGGGTCCATCGGGATCCTTGTTCAGGTCCGTCATATGGCCTGATTTCTTCATTGTTGTCCAATGTCATGATGTCTTCGTCAGGGAAGTCAAACTTCATGGACTGATAATCTTCTACAGCTTGATGGGCCAGATGATCAGCTAGCACACTTCCCTTTATAGATTTTTGGGTTGTGTATTGTATGTCGTATACTGTTAGGATCATCTACCATCTAGCTATCCTTCCAGACAGTCTCAAAGATGTACTTTATCGGATCCATCTTAGATATCAGCAAAGTGGTATGAGTCAACATGTACTGTCTTAGCCGGCGAGTAGCCCATACCAAAGCGCATCAATTTTTCTCGAGCAGTGAATATCTGGTTTCACAGTCGCTAAACTTTTTGCTAAGGTAATAAATGGCGTGCTCTTTTTGGCCAGACTCGTCATGCTGCCCCAGTACGCACCCCATTGAATTCTCTAAGACGGTCAGATACATGATTAGCAGTCTTCCTTCGACTGATGGCATCAAGACGGGAGGCTCTTGTAAATACTCCTTGATTTTATCGAAAGAAATTTGGCAGTCATCATTCCATCTAACTACCTGATCTTTCTTCAACAGCTTGAAGATTGGTTCACAAGTAGATGTTAGGTGAGAAATGAACCTAGCAATGTAGTTTAGGCGTCCCAAGAAACCTCTGACCTCCTTCTCAGTGCGAGGAGCAGGCATTTCTTGTATAGCTTTGACTTTGGCAGGATCAACCTCGATGCCTTTGTTGCTGACAATAAAACCTAAGAGCTTACCGGACTGGACTCCGAATGTGCACTTGTTTGGATTCAATCTTAGCTTGTACTCCTTCAACCTAACAAACAGCTTTTGCAAGTGATCAAGGTGTTCTTCTTCAGTTTGTGATCGGCCTATCATGTAACCTACATAGACCTCTATCTCATGATGTATCATATCATGAAACAAAGCTACCATGGCGCGTTGATAGGTTACCCCAGCATTCTTCAGTCCGAATGGCATCACTTTGTAGCAGAACGTACCCCATTGTGTGACAAAAGTAGTTTTCTCCATGTCCTCAGGTGCCATTTTGATCTGGTTATAGCCTGAGAATCCGTCCATGAAAGAAAATACTTTGTGTTGGGTTGTATTGTCAACCAGGATGTCGATGTATGGAAGTGGAAAATTATATTTAGGGCTGGCCCTGTTTAAGTCTCTATAATCCACACACATTCTCAGTTTGCCATCCTTTTTAGGCACGGGAACTATGTTAGCAACCCATTGTGGATAGGAAGTAACAGCCAGAAATCCAGCATTGAACTGCTTCATAACTTCTGCTTTGATCTTCTCTGACATGTCAGGTCTCATGCGGCAGACTTTTTGCTTCACTGGTGGACAGTCTTCTCTAGTGGGTAGACGGTGTACCACAATGTCTGTATCGAGTCCCGGCATGTCTTCGTATGACCAGGCAAAGATCTCAACACAATCATGCAACAGCTGAATTAGGCGCTCCTTGACACTCGGCTCTAGATTGGCACCCACTCTGATTTCCTTTTTGTCTTCATCAGTACCCAAGTTGATTGTATCCAACAGCTCCTCATGAGGCAGAATAGCCCTTTCCTCTTGTTGTAGAAGTCTAGCCAATTCCCCTGGCACCTCACAATCTTCCTCACCTTCGTATTCGGCTTGGTAGATCAGATCTTCAGAGTCACTGAAGGCTATAGCAGTATCGTTACCCATGGGATCCGGAATGGAAGAGTACCTGCATTTGTGAGTGTGGGTGTGTGTAAGGGTATAGCCATCTTAAAACAACAAAATGTAAAAGAAAGACAATGAGCACAAAAGATTTATATATGAAAAAGCATCCATGATTCAATGAAATGACATATGAAAATGAAATAAGAACCCTTACAAATGGACCGTTGTGCCTCGGGTAAGACACAAGGTTGAAAAAGTACGAATTGTTTGTGAATTATTACAAGTCCAACAGAAATGTAAAAGATAAATTACTGCGGTATGAAAGTAATCGGAACAAAGTCTTTGGCTTCCCAGTTGCACAGTCCTCCGCCGACAGTAGGAAATATCCAGTCTTCCAAGCTGCCCTATTCTTCACTGTCCTCTAATGCATTAACCCCTCGGTGACTGATCTTCACAGGTGGCCATCCGTCACGGGCGCGGCGCACGGCCTTCTGAGCAGTTGAGGTGAACCCCAAGCCGAACTTGTCTGATTTGTAGGTAATGTCTGGTAGCTGTCCCCAGATTGGGTGATTCGCCTTCTTCCACTACTGCCTTTGCATCCTTGAGAGAGGACATCCGAGATGGAGGTTATGAGATCACAGGAGTTGAGGATACCACCCTGGTCGCTGCTATTTCTGGAGAGACTTCTTCAAAATGTTGGAAAGGGGTTTCAATGAATTCGCCATCCAATTCCATATATCGGAATGAATTCAGATGACTAATCATGGACTCCTCTTCCCCATGGACAGTTATGATCTTCCCTTGGACAGGGTACTTCAACATCTGATGCAAGGTGGAGGTGACCGCACCGGCATTGGGAATCCAGGGGCGTCCCAACAGACAAGAGTAGGAAGGACGGATGTCCATCACATAGAATGTTGAATTGAACGTCTGAGTTCCCACCTTGATCGGGATGTCCACCTCCCCATGAACCATCCTTTTAGAGTCGTTGAATGCTCTCACAATTATGTTGCTGGGTTTTAAAGTCAGCCCCTCACAATCCAACCTATCCAGGGCTTTCTTCGGCAAAACATTTAAAAATGATCCAGTATCAACCAAGACATGGGCTAGGGTCGTCCCCCTACACTCCACCGAGACATGTAGTGCGTCGTTGTGTTTTCTCCCTTTGGAGGTTAAGTCAGCATCAGAGAAACCCAGGCCATTGTCAGCTGTCAGACTGGCCACACACTCTTGGAATTGATCCGCGGACATCTCTTGCGGTACATGAGCCGTCTTCAGAAATTTTACCAAAGCTTTAGCATGCGCCTAAGAGCACAGCAGCAATGCTAACATAGAGATTTTGGAGGGGGTCTGCCCCAGTTGTTCTACCACATCATAATCACTCTTCTTAATGATCCTCAGGATTTCTTCCATTTCCTTCTTGGATGTCTCAGGAATAACTAGTAATTAAGCCTTTGTCGGGACAGGCTCCTCTTGAACGTTCTTTCCTTTATTCTCAGCAGTGGAAGTAGGGATAGGAATTGTATTGTCTTTGTCAGTAGGTACGCTTGCAGGTATAATCATTGGTGCAGAGGTAGTCTTCGGAACGGCCACGGGTCCAAAGATTGTCTTTGGAGGGGCAATCTCTGGAGAGAAAATTCTCCCACTGCGGGTAATTTTGCTTGTTCCGACAATGTTACTGATGTTGGAATTGTCCTCCTCGGAGCTCTCCTCTTCGGCAGTCTGTTCAATCTGTTTGACACCATGGTAGTAGATTTCTCCACCATAGTTCCATGGTACCATTTTATCTGATTTGTATGGGGTTGGCCTGGGCATTGTTATCTTAAGCGGATCAGTCACTGGAGCAGATGTAATCCTAACGAGATTTTTAGGAACCCTAGAAGGATTGGCGTATATGGTTATTATTGAAACTTCTGGAACTGGAATGGGTGAAATAAGAGCTTTCTCAAACAAGATTTCCTGGTTATCAATCAGTTGTTGGATACCTTTTTTCAACAGAGGGCAGTCAAATTATGAAGATAGGCAGACATGGCAATCTTTATCACAACCTTGGAACACACCAGCTTTCAACAAATTCAACTTGATGATTAGGAGCGGAGTTAACAGTTCATCCACGGTAGAAACAAACAGATCTTCCTCAATAGCATTGGCATTGTGACCATGCCTAGGCATCGGAGCAGAGATAACATTCGGTTTCTCAGGCGCTTCAAACTCAACTTCCTTCGCGTCTATCAGGTCTTGAATTTTGTTTTTCAGAACCCAACAGTTGTCGGTGTCGTGCCCTGGACTTTCAGAATGGTACGCGCATCTCGCGTTCGGATGGTAGTGTGGAGACGTAGTATTGGGATTTTTAGGGGCCTCTTTTAGCATGGCCAGATTCAACTTCAGAAGATGCGGTAGAACTTGAGCAGGAGTCATATTAATCTTGGTGCATTACCGCACTGGCCTTTCCACCCTTTATTAATTATTTCTCGGCTGATTGTTTCTCGGCTGGTCTGATGCAGGCCTTTGAATCATAACGGCCCCCACCATTGGTCGGCGCTCGGTTCTTCCCTGATTCCTCTGTGTATAGACAACAGACACTTCCTTCTTTCCTGTGAAGGGATTTTTAACAACAGCAGAGGCAGATGCGTCTTTCTGAATTTTTCCCGCTTCTTATACGGCTTCCAACCTTTCTCCAGTTAAAATCAATTCGGTAAACCCTGCAGAGGAGCTTCCTATCAGATGATTAAAGAAAGGGCCTGATAGAGTTCCTAGGAACATGTCCACTAGCTCCATTTCAGATAAAGGTGGTTGCACCCTTCCGGACAAAATCCTTCCACTTTTGGGCGTAGTCTTTGAAGCCCTTATTGGATACCATGGCCATACTCTGGAGTTGAGCACAATTTGGTGCCAAATCGGTGTTGTACTGATACTATTTATAGAAAGCCGCTACCAAGTCTTCCCAATTGTGGACATCAGCCCTCTCCAACTGGTAGAACCAATCAAGTTGCGTTCCTGATAAACTGTCCTGGAAAAAGTGGACCCACAAGTCTTTTTCAGCAGAATGCGGCTGAATCTTCCTGAAATATGATCTGAGGTGCATTTTAGGGCAAGACACCCCATCATACTTGGCAAATAGTGGCACTTTAAACTTTGGCGGGATTACAATTCCTGACACCAGCCCTAACTCCTCAAAATCCAGACCCGGTACTCTCTGTATTTCCATAGCAGCTAGACGCTCTTCCAGGTGCTTGTATTTGTCATCAGCCGAAGGGTATTGTTGTTCAGAGTAGTCCTCTTCATCCTCTTCTTCAGCTTCAGAATCTGATGGTACTGCCGTTTCTTTTCCTTTTCTTTCCCCTTCCTTAGACGTTGTTGCAAAATCTAAGGTCCTTATGGCTTGTCCTTGAAACCTTCTTCCCATGATTACCACACCAGCTGGCTTCTTCTTATTTTTCTCTTTGGCTAGCAGAGTCTTTAACTCCTCTTGCCCTTTTGTCAGAGCCATGAGCATTTGTTGAAACTGGGCATTCTGCGCCTGAAGATCTTTCACAGTCTGTTCAACATCCATCTCACTGAAATAAACAGTAGAAGGATAAAGCGACCTGTTATGAGAGACTTGTATGATGTTATGATGAATGAAGATGCAATATGCAAATGATTTCAAGGAAATTTAGAAGATTTAAATTTGTCCAAACTAAAAAAGAACACACTTCATATTAAATAAAACCAAGTTTGAATACATCATGCCTCCTTGGGCTTACAAAGAAAGAAACCAAAATACAGCAAAAATTCTCAAGACAAAAAGACCGAACGCATCCTCTTTTGAGAAATGTGGGTATTCAGATTCTTCTCTTCATGAAGTAGTTTGGTGAGTTCCAGAACCTTCTTCTCGCTGGCGTAGTACTTGGTTTCAAAGGTGTCTCGCTCTTCCTTCAACTGAATCCAAGCTTTCTGCAGGTCTTCGAGAGAGGTAGGCATGTCCGAATGAAGAACAGCGTATGGGACGTCTCCTTCAATAACAGGCTCAATGATGACAGGAAGGATGGAAGGGTAAGGCATTAAGAGACTCTGGGCACAAGCCCGTACCCACTTAAGGTAAGGCTCGAGAGGGATAGAGTTTTTATGTCCCAAAGTCCTATTGTCCACTTTGTTCACCATTCCCCAAGCACATGTAAACCTCTGGCGGTAACCTTGGTCTTCTTTGTCGTAGTCGAACACCAGGCCTCGGACGAGCATCTCATGAGGGTCGTCTCTTCGGGCATACCCAAATTGCCGAAGAGCTAAACACGGGTTGTAGGTGATACCTCCCCTAATACCTAGCAGAGGTACATTAGGGAACTCCCCACAACGGTCAATGATAGAGATATCTTCCAAAGATCTTGAGCACCAACGGATATCAGAGTGAGTGAGAGACATCATCCTTTAAGACCAAGTCAATCTTTGCTCGTTCTTCAATGCTGACTGAGGCAGGTGTGAAGTGAACCACTTAACGAGTAGGGGTATACAACACAAAAGCGTACCTCTTTTCTTCATGGTACGGGTATGAAGGCAATGCAAGATGTCTCCTAGCAAGGTGGGTATAGGATTGCGAGAGAGAGAGAAAGACTTTGACGGAATTAACGTCTATGAATTGGTCCGAATTAGGAAACAGAACCAAACCATAAATGAGGAGAGCTAGAACGTCTTCGAAAGCTTGGAAATCCATGTCATCCCAGAATGAACGAGCTTTTTCCAATAGAAACTTAGCTAAAAATCCTTTAACCCCACTTCTTGTCTCCCAATTGTTGTGACGTTGGCCCTCTTCACATGTAAAGCTTCGGAGATGACTTCAGGTTTTGGAATCCCTTCTAGACCAGTGAACGGTATATGATTAAGCACGGGAACCCCTAAGAGTAGAGAGAACTCTTCCAATGTAGGTACCAACTGATAGTCTGGAAAAGTGAAACAATGATGTACGGGATCAAAGAATTGGAATAGTACACACATCATCTCTTCTTGGAAGTTGGATGTAGCCAAACTAAGGAGTCGACCATACTTCTTGGTAAAAGGAGAATCCCCGGGCACTCTTGAGGTTAGCTCTTGTAGTTGAGGATGTGCTTTTACAAAGCTGATTCAGATGGTGTTTCTTCGGAGAGAATTCATATCCTACAAAACAAAAACAAAGATAAATTTCTAAATCCTTGAAATGGTTAGTGAGCATGCATATGATGTTGATGATGTTTATGATGTTTATGTACAAGCAAACATATACACACACAACAAACAGATTCCTATATTTTAGGCTTGCATGAGTTTGTAGGTAAGCACCCTCTTTGAAGTTTTAGTTGGCTCAACTTGTCTTAGAAACAAGGATCGGGTTCTAAAGGATCTCAATATCACCGACCTTTCTCTTAGGCATTGTCTCAGCACAACAATCTTTTCTTGCGGCCGAGATATCCCAAAAGTCTAGCCTCAATGAGTGTAGTATCAAGTGTCAACCAATTTTCAGCTTTACACCGAAACTGGTTACCTCACTACGTCCTAATGGCCAAGTTTGTTCAATTAGGGTTCTAAGGTTAATTAGTGCTTTGCGACGCCACTCAGAGGCCCCGTATTCTCCTTGATTAACCACGAGGGATACCGGTACCCACAAATGCGTCACACTAACATAGCCATTGTTTCAACCATATCGGTCTACGCTGTATAGTCTCCACAATCTATTGCTATTTACCTAAAAAGGTGCCCCAAATCCGGGTGGAGGATCAAAGCAAGCCCAATACAAAGAACTTAAATATAAAGCACACAAATCAAATAATGAAAGCGAGTAAAAGTGATATATCCCTAAGGTAACCCCACTTTTTTATTTGTCCCCAGCAGAGTCGTCAGTTCTGTGATACAGTGAGAGAACTGACTTGATGTTTTGCGTTTCGATCGCACTTGTGCGGTTAGCAAGAGTCGCCACCGACTTTTCTTTTATCCAAAAGGAAAGGTAAAAAAGCACAGGAAAGACCTTTCGAGATGATTTCTCGGGTTCGGGGGGTAGATTATGAAAAGGGAAGGTATTAGCATCCTTTTCATCCATGGTTTTCCATGGGCTCTTAGTTAATCGTTTAGATCACTTGATTTCATTTGATAGTGTGCTTGTGGTGTGGGCCTTGAAAGTATTTTGAAAAAATCTCTTTTTAATGGTTCTCGTCTCTATAAGAACGTATACAAAGTTTTTTTTCGAAAAGTGGTTCAAAGATGTGTTTGTGAATTGTGTTTCGGAAAGTGTTTTGAAAAGATGTTTTGCAATGGTTCTCGTCTCTATAAGAATGTATATAAAACATTTTATCTTTTTGAAAATGTTTTGAAATGAAAGTGTAGGTGTGAAAAGTTTTTTATCGTGAGCAAACGAGTAACTAAGAGAGAATCTATCTACTCGAAAGTCTTAAATTGTTCTTTTCTTCTTCCTTTTAATGGTGCTATCTTACCATTGATTTGGTAAGAAGCCCCATCGTTGGATGTGAAGGGACAGGCACGGGTCAATTTTACAATCATCGAAAGAAACTTAGGAGACGCTTTAGCAATTTTCATAAGGGGCGAGATCGTTTTAATCGAAGGCAACATTGAGGGTCATCGAGGGACTACGATCTATTTTATCGAATGGTCATTGCTAGAGCGTCGCATATACGAGGGTCATGATTGTATTTCCGAGGCAACGAGCGAGGTTACCCTAGAGGTGCGCGTGTGAAAAAGTGTGTTGGTTTCAAGTTAATTTATTCTTGGATTAGGTCATCTAGCGATTGATTTTTTTGAATCTTTCCATACACGCCTAGTTACTATACAGTATAAAGAAAGCAGTAAATTGTGGGAATTGAAATTCTAAGATATTATAAAATGTTCGGGAATGGGGGTATAATTTTTACAAATGGGGATGAATCAAATGAGATAGGAAGGTCCAAATATCAAACAATACAACCAAATCGAATTTTGTGCGATTTAACTAAAGCTATGATAATCCATGAAAATAAAATCAACAAAATATGGAGATGAAATGTTAAATATTTACTTGAAAAGAAAAGAGTAAAACTTATTCTAAAAATAAAATAATTGATTGAATTAAAATATTTATTATTTTGTATTTTTTATAATTTAAGTGAAATCTAAAGAGAGAAAACAAACTAAATTATCATTTTTTGGTGTTTTATTATATCAATTAAATCTAAAACAAAAATTTATTAAAAAGAGAAAATGATAAAAATTAATTACAAAAAACCTAAATTAAGTTAATGAAAATGTTTTAGGTTATATTAGCATTTGCATAATAAAAAAAATGTAAAAAGAAAACAAAATAAATTAAAAAATGCAATGGGCTTAAGGTAATTTTAGATGTGAGGCCCAAAAGAAAAAGTTGTTTATTTGTTGTAACACCAAAAACAGGCCAAGGGGGGTGGGGGGTGAGATCAGTAAAACGCGTGGTGGGCTTAAATGGGGCAAGGCAAGGGGCCATTCGGCCCAGGTTAGCAACACAAAACCTCAAAACTCTTAAGTCATCTTAGTTTTTGATTAAGGGAAAAAGGATTAGGGTTTGGAATTCTGTAACTCACACGGCGCCGCTCTCATCTTCGTTCATCTTTTCCATTTTTGTTCATCTCTGAATGACCTCACTACTCGTCACTGTTTCCTTTCGCGATCAAAATCGCTCTCCCCACTAATATGCTACCTCCTTATCTCACCGTGATTCGCATCCTTGAAACCCTAAATTTTGAATTCGGTCCTAAACCTAAGAGACTCGAAACTGAATCGTCCTTGACCTCCTCCTTCACTCTCTGTTGCCAGAATACAATCGTTCTTGCTTCCCTAATCAAGTGCTAACGATCTTCTTTGAAAAAGGTAAGGTTTTTGCTCTTTTCAAGGTTTACAAAATTTCGTAGATTTTCTTATCTCTATGTTTTTTCTGACTAATTAACCTCATGATTTTAGATGCAGAGAAATGTGTTATGGAATTATGAGAAAGATGAAGAATCCATACCTGTTGGAGCTTTACGATTTTCTGTGATTTAGAAAGGGAGAGGCGAGACGGTGACTGTGTTCCGTGGTGGCCAGAGTTGTACGAGGGGAAATGATGAGGACGAAGGCGTTGCTTTTCTGGTTTGGGATCTTTGGTTCAGGTTTGTCGAGTTTTGATGGTTTACTGCTTCTGTTGTTTGATGCTTGTGTGTTCTGAGTTTTTTTTCTTGGATGTATGTTACTGGTTATAGGCTTTTGGAGTTTGTTGCAGGTTTTTGGTTATGTTTTTGGTTATGGTGTTTTTTTACTGGTTCAGGTTTTGGGAGTTTTATAGGTTTTGAGTTTGTGGCTTTTTGAGATCCTTACTGGTTTGCTGTTTTGGTTTTAGGCCTTTGGAATTTTGGTTTTGGATTTTTGATAGGTTTTTTTGATGATGTTACTGGTTTGAATGGTTAACAGTTTTTGTTGTTTTATGATGTTTCTAGTTTTTGTGTTTTGGTGATTTTTCTTGGACAGTTGATGGGCATTTTGATGGTTCAGCAGGTTTTGGTTATGTTTTTGAGGTTCTACAGGTTTGGTTGGCAGTTTGAGATCCTTGTTGTTTTGGATTTGTGGATGTTTGACAGGTTTTTTCTGGTTTTGTTTTGATGTTGGGCTACTGTCTTTTGGTTTTTGTTCTGTTGGTTAACAGGTTTGCTTTGATGAGGGTTCCTATGTTTTCAGCTTCAGACCTGTTGCAGGTTTTTGGTTTTCATGTGTTTGAAACTTGGTTCAGGTTTTTGAGGTTGATTACTGTGTTTGAGATTTGTGGATGCTTGGAGTCTTTGAGATTTTGACAGTTTTTTTTAGAGTTTTGATGGTTTACTGTTTTATCAGTTTGAGACTTATGTTCTTCTCTTTCTATCTCCCTCTCTCTGTTATATTGGCCCTGCTTCTGTTATACATATTCAAAATGGTGGGAAACCAAAAAATTGAATATTTTAGTATATTGTCCCTATGGCTTTTTTATTGCAGTTTTGTTTTTTAGCACATTCTATGCAACTTGTGACAGGAAGGGCAGCAGGGTTGTGCATTCCAATAACCTAGGTGACAAAGCAAGGAAGTCTTGGAGATAAGCAAAGGAACTTTAGTCAAACTTAGGCATAGATTAATTCTCCTAGGCCAATCAAACATTTGGATTTTCTTTGTAAATTTAGAAAAATCATTCTTGTACTGTATCCAATAATTATACGAATTCATCTTCAAATACGATAAGTTGTAAAACATAAAGTATTTAAAAGAATAAATTGTTTTGTACCAAATGTTTGAAATTGGAGAAAACATTGAGTTATAACATGAAATATTATGTTGTCACTTGAATAACTTGAAATCCTTTATCAACAACAACTTATAATTTCTCCTCGCATCCTAATTGACTTTTGAAATTCCCAATCAAGATATTTGAAACAAAATGCTCCAGTCTGGTAACTTACATTCCTTGTCCCAAACAAACCATGCTCTGAGAACAAACACTGTCTTTTCAGTAAACTTGAGGAAGCATGAAGACCTGTGAAAACCAATTGAATTTCTGAGAACTCATTTTCTTCTGAGGATTGCAAGAAAAACCCTAATTGCTGGTTTACTGCCACAGAAGAGAATATGTCTGAATGATTCCTGAGCCAACTTGAATATCTGAGAAACCCTAGGGTTGTGTCTTATATGAAAAATGGTAGGGAAAATTTTGGGGTACAACAGCTGCCCCTGTTCAATCTTCTTAAACCTGAAGAGTTAGATTGGCGAGTTTTGTCGTTCGTGACTCGAATGTGAAAGATGATTGGACACTAGAGTGCCCATAAATTTGCACTCGACAAAGGTGTAGTTGAGGGAATGGGCTTAAAGATACCATTTGGAGAGGTGTTAGAATCTTGTTGGAGATGGGCTTGTAGATTCCATCCAAGAATGTTTGTTGTAAATCAAAAGAATAAGCATCAGAATGGTGTCCGTATTTGGAACGTATCTGAACTGTATATGTACTTGAATCTGAATAAGTAACAGAATGGAAACCGTGTCTGGAGCATATCTGGACTGTATCTTGAAATTGAAGTCTGAATGAGTAACAGAATGACTTTCGTGTCTGTGCATTCCAATAACCTAGGTGACTTCTTTCCTCTCTTCTCTCTCAATGACAATAAGAAAGCGAATTGTTTTTTGCCCTTTCTTTCTAATTCTGAAAGGTTTGCATGGAAAATGATGATTTTATGCTTCTTGAACAAGTTTTTTTTGTTTGACTTAGCATCTTAGCTATTTGCTTATTGCTGCATTGCTTCCTGCTTTAGCTTTTGTTGACTTAGCTGTTGGTTTGGCCTGTTGTGATAATGCTGCTGTTTGTTTTTTGACAAAGCTGTTTGTTTGGTTTTGATTTGAGGCTGCTGTTTGCTTTAGCTTTGTAATATTTGTTTGTACAGTTTGCCTGCGAATTTGTTTGGACAGTTTGCACCGTTTGTTTGGACAGTTTGCCTGTGAATTTGTTTGGACAGTTTGTACTGTTTGTTTGGACAGTTTGCCTGTGAATTTGTTTGGACAGTTTGGCTGCATTTTTGCTTGTTTGGACAGCTTTGTAATGCATTTCTGCTTGTTTGGACAGCTTTTTAGCATTTCTTTTCCTCTTTATTTTTGTGAACCAAGAAGGGTAACCTTCTTGTGATTTGCAGATAGGAAATAGATTGCGATGAAATAAAATGGCCTTCTGATTCCACTTTGCAAACCTTAATTATGAATGCTTTTTTTTTTGAAAAATTCTTGCTCATGCCCATATGATTTTGCACTAATCACATTTTCTTTCTTTTGTTTTCAAGTGAGCAAAATGGAGATGACAAAGCAAGGAAGGCAAGAAATTTGTGGCAAGCATGGAAGTCTTGGAGATAAGCAAAGGAACTTCAGTCAAACTTAGGCATAGATTAATTCTCCTAGGCCAATCAAACATTTGGATTTTCTTTGTAAATTTAGAAAAATCATTCTTGTACTGTATCCAATAATTTACCAATTCATCTTCAAATACGATAAGTTGTAAAACATAAAGTATTTAAAAGAATAAATTGTTTTGTACCAAATGTTTGAAATTGGAGAAAACCTTGAGTTATAACATGAAATATTTTGTTGTCACTTGAATAACTTGAAATCCTTTATCAACAACAACTTGTAATTTCTCCTCGCATCCTAATTGACTTTTGAAATTCCCAATCAAGATATTTGAAACAAAATGCTCCAGTCTGGTAACTTACATTCCTTGTCCCAAACAAACCATGCTCTGAGAACAAACACTATCTTTTCAGTAAACTTGAGGAAGCATGAAGACCTGTGAAAACCAATTGAATTTCTGAGAACTCATTTTCTTCTGAGGATTGCAAGAAAAACCCTAATTGTTGGTTTACTGCCACAGAAGAGAATCTGTATGATCGATTCCTGAGCCAACTTAAATATCTGAGAAACCCTAGGGTTGTGTCTTCTATGAAAAATGGGAGGGCAAATTTTGGGGTACAACACTCGTCATAGGTAAAGCCAATTTTAAAAATCCCATAATGAACCTCCGATAGTAACCTGCCAAGCCTAGGAAACTTCGGACTTCAGTTGCATTTTTAGGTCGTTCCCAATTTACCACCGCTTTTACTTTAGATGGGTCTACGACTACACCTCCACCAGAAATAACATGTCTGAGAAACTTAACTTCTGACATCCAGAACTCGCACTTTCTAAACTTCACGAACAATTGCTTCTCCTCAGTACAGACAATACAATCCTTTAAGTGTTTGATATTCTCCTCCATAGTCCGAGAATAAATTAGAATATCATCTATAAAGATTACTACGAACTGATCTTGATATGGCTAGAATGTGCGGTTCATGTAATCCATGAAAACAGCAGGAGCATTGGTCACTTAGAACAACATAACCAAGAATTCATAGTGGCCATATCGCATCCTAAATGCGGTCTTCGGTACATCTGAACTCTTGGCTCGAATTTGATGGTATCCTGACCTGAGATCAATCTTTGAGAACATGCAGGCTCCTTTCAATTGATCTAGGAGGTCATCAATATGTGGTAGGGGATACTTGTTCTTTATGGTCACCTTATTCAACTGGAGATATTCAATACACAAGCGAATACTATCGTCTTTATTCTTTACTAACAAAACAGGAGCACCCCATGGAGAAACATTGGACTGAACAAAATGTTTCTCCAATAACTCTTCTAAGTGATTCTTTAATTCCCTCAGCTCTGCAGGAGACATTCGATACGGAGTGATAGAAATTGGAGCGGTTCCTAGAACAAGATCCATAGAGAACTCAACCTCTCTTTCTGGTGGGAGAGAAGTGACATCTTCTGGGAAAACATCAGAGAATTCACACACAATAGGAATCTCAGACACACTCCTCTCACTTCCAGGATCTGAAGTAAAAACCAAAAGAAAAGGCTTTTCTTGAGTAAAAAGGCAATTAACCAAATTAATTGTACCTTCGATTGGATTTCCAATAGCATTGACAGGAGTGGTCTCTTCGGCAGGTATGAAAATGGCTTTCTCTTTACAACCGATGTACACTGAGTTTGTTGACAACCAGTCCATGCCCAATATTACATTGATTTTCTTGAGTGGTAAGTAGATAAGATCAATTACGATCATTAAAAGTAACAGAACAATCCTTGCAAACTTTCCGAGCTTCCACTACATCGTCTGTAGCAGGCGAGATGAACATAGGATTAGAAAGAGTAGTGCCTTCGAATCTGAGCCTTCGCACACACGAATTAGAAATAAAGGAACACGTCGCTCCATAATCCACTAAATCAAACAAAGGTTGGTTATTAACATAACACATACCGGAAACCAAATTGGTGTTTCCTCGGGCCTTCCTCCCATCCAAGGTGTACACATGACCTGTGGTCTTATCCTGAACACTTTGATTGGGATAGTATTTAACCAAGTGACCCGTTATTCTACATCGGTGGAAACTCCTTGGGTCAACCCAACAATTCACATTATGCCTCTTGTTGCATTTGTTACATAGAGGCGATTGAACTGATCAATCACCATAATCATCCTTCCTCACTAGAGGAGAATTTAAGGGTTTTAGGTATTGCCCCGACTTCCCTTGATCTTTACACATAGGTCTGCTTTATTCTCTTTCTTCCTTGACTCTTCTCAAACTATTTCCAGCAACATAGGATTGTCTCAAACATTCAGCATAACTGGAAAATTCCAGTTGAGACACACTATGGGCCACATCAGCATTCAGTCCAAATAAAAATTGGTCAATCTTCCAAAATTCATCAGGTGCGTAGACAACTTGTCTGGAGTAAGAAGCCATGTCTTCAAATTTCTCAGCATACTCGGATATCGACATATTGCCCTGCTTGAAAATTTGATACTCACATTCTTTCTGAGTACGTAAGCTATTAGGATAATACTTCTCCAAGAGTGATGTCTTGAAGTGCTACCAATCTTTCAGAATCGTATAGGAAGTGAAATAGGTAGATGTGATATCCCACCACCTACCCACTGGACCTTTTAGCATTTGAGCAGCAAACATTACCTTGTCCTCCTCAATACACTAGATAGCCTGAAACACCCTCTCCATACTGTAGATCCAATCATGTGCAACTACAGGATCCAAGCCACTGGAGCTTGCGGAACAGGAGCGGATGGTTGTTGTCCTTGCATGCCTTGCATCATTTTCATCATCATTTGATTCTTTTGTTGTATCTGTTGCATCATTTGCATCCAAGGTACATTAGCATCTCCAGCTTCAGGCTCGGTGTCCACATTCCTAGTTCTGGGAATTCTGGGACCTCTGTGTCTATCCGCCATCTTCCTATTTGTCCTACATATATAATCAAGTTGATTAGGCTCAATTCCATAATTAGAACACGAGGATTCATGCTGACATTTACACATATGAGGCTGAATTATGCTGACTTATAATGTTTTATGGTGAAGTTGAGAACCGACTGGCTCTGATACCAACTGTAACACCCCACACATACATTACATAGGATATATGCATATGGTATTAAAATGGTACATGCACATCCATACAAAAGCACCAGAAACAGAAATATACATTAGTACAAGGTACAACTTGCCGAAATTGTCATGGCACAAATAATACAATTCGGAAAGTACTAATACATATCCAGAAAACATGGAATAAGAATCCAAAAGAAATGAAACATCGCCATGAAGCACCATCAACAAGCTAATTCATATTACCCTTGCCACGATCATGTCTTGAAGAACCTGAAAATATAATTGGAATGAGGTGAGATTACTAAATCTCAGTGAGTCCCCCTATCTTAAGGGTTCACTCAGTTCTACATGGTGCATGCATCAAAAACATATTCACCATGAATCTGAGTTTTTTCTCACTAATGGGTACAAGTACGCAACATTGATACACCAAAATTGGAAGTCCCATAACTATCCAATGAGGTAAACACAAACACATAATAAAATACAAACAAGTATGTAGAACGTACTGGTGTACGAGGAATCTAGGAGTCTATCAATTCCCTTTCTCAGGTTACACTGTCACACCCTCAGTGAGTTACACCCGTGCATCACATCAAGAGACTTGTACCAGCATACTGCATGATGAGTTTGATCATTCTTAATTGAAATTCCATCTGCGACGAGTTAAACATGAAGGGTGAGAAAACACTTAGAAGGGGGGTTGAATAAGTTTTTCCTTTTTCTCGCGCAATACTAATGGAAGGACACAGGTATTTTTATCCTGGTTCGTTTGAAACTCAAACTACTCCAGTCCACCCATCAAGGTGATTTCGCCTCTCTCAACGAGGACTTAATCCACTATAATCAAACTGATTACAAATTCACAACCAAACTGTTGTGACTAATAATACAATGCACAAGCTAACTGCAAGTGACTAACACCTCTAAGACTAAACTAGTTCTATCCCTCTTGAGAAATCTGACCCAACTGGTCTCTCAAGGAACACTTACAAAGTTATCTCTTAATATTAGTGAAATAGAATTCTTCTAATAAGCTTTATCACAAACTATGATTTATCACTAAGATTGTTTCCCAATGCTTAAGATCTACCCACTATACAATATTAGTTTACAAGTATGAAGACAGTGAGCGCAAGTATGTTTTTCGTGGATCAGTAACATCTCTTGGAAATAAAAGGTCTTTTATATATAGCTTCCAATTTCTTGGTCATTGCAACCTTGATGAGAGTGCATGCATTTAATGATGTGTGTAGGCTTGGTCTTTACGTTTCCAATGCTCGTGCGTAGTACACTTGAGTGCGTTAGCCATCTTAGCATTTAATAACCAACAGTACTGTCAGAGCTTGTCTCTGGAAGTTTACGTGTTTGCTTGCAGTGTTGCCATTTCAGAGTATACTTTATCTTTTCTTCTTATCAGAGTATTCTTCAATTTATGTGTTCATCAGAGTTTGCTTTAATCTTGCTTTATCAGATGTTGCTTTCAGCGTGCTTCATTCAGATCTTTGCTTCAGCTAGCTTTATCAAAGGTTGCTTAGGATTTTCTCTTCATCAGAGTTTGCTTTGGAGTGCTTCCTTCTGAGTTTGATTTAGACTTGTGTAGAATGCTGTTTCTTTCTAAGATGCATGAGTCAGAACATCATCTGAACTTAGAGAACACACAAGTCAGAGTATAAAACATATTTCTCGAAATTTATTTTATTGTTATCATCAAAAATATAGGATATGATTAGAACCAAACTTTGTTCTAACAATCTCCCCCTTTTTGATGATGACAAAACAATTCCTATTTTAAAAAAATTGTGCAATTGTGAGAATCTCCCCTGAGATTGATAATCTCCCACTGAGATTGATAATCTCCCATTGAGATTGATATTTCTTCTTCTGAAAAATTAGTTGAAGAGTTTAAGAGCATAAGAAAAAAAACTTCCTGAGATTTTGTTCTTCAGAGCTTTTAGATACTTTTCTTTCAGAGTTTCATTTTCAGTTCTTTTCCAGATGATGTTCAGAGCTTAGTCTTTCAGAGTCTTGAGTATCTGCATATCTCTTAAACAGAAAAGAACTTTGTATTTCGTTAGGAATGTTTGAGACTTAGTTTCATAACTGTTTTCATGGATCAGATTAAAATCTTATTTTCTCCCCATTTTTGTCATAATTAAAAAGTAATAAAAATAAAAATTCAAAAAAAATATTCATATAGTGAAGATTCAAAAGAACACAGAGTTACAAAACAAAAAAACAACAAGAAAAAGAGAGAAATAAGATCTAAGATCGACGAGAAACAAGAGAAAGAAGAAGATTTTTTATTTCATTTAAGGAATCCTTTTGTTTCATCATCCAAGATCTAATTTCCTTGTTGGTTTCATCCTGTTTGTCCAAACGTTCATGGATGGCCTCATTATCCTTCTTCAGTTCATTCAGAGTGTCTAGCAGCAGCGAAGATGAAGCAGAAGTTAAAGCGGCTTCAGAAGATACAACCTTTGGAGAAGAAGTAGCACAGCTAGAGCCTACAACATTGGAGAGGAGAGTGCCGAGATCAATCAGAAGAGTTGGCACTTTCTAAGAGGCGGCTTCAGCAGAAGGTTACAGAGTCATGGCCAAAGGATTTGGTTCTGACTCAGGGCCATCTTCATATTCGTCTTCTAAAATCCCCATTTGGTCAGCAAGTGGTAATAGAGCACCGGTAATCTGTAGTGGAGACTTTTTATCCCATCTATTTGCCACTTTTATTTTGAAGGCATTCAGATACTAGGTGAAATTCTCAAGAACTTGAGAATAGCATAGTTCTTGCAAATTGAAGGTGTCATCAATGAGTTTTCTTCTGAATGCTTCCCACTGAAAATCACATGCAGCTGGGTCCAGGTTGCTGGCACTGTCTGCCTTCAGCAAGTCTATCCACGTCTGCATTTCTGTTACAAAATTCTGACAACATACAATAACATCTGACATAACGGGTTTTGGGGTAGGTTTTGGAATGGCCTTTTTGGTGGATTTTATTTGTATATAACGTAGAGCTTCAGGATCAACTACAGTTCTAAGGAAGTCAGAAGGTTCAGAGGTTTCGGGAGGTTCTGATGAGGATGGACTAAAGGTTGGTTCTAGAGAGTGAGGTGATGAGGGTTCAGGTAAGAGAGGTATGGGAATTACTGGTGACGGAGGTGGTGTGATGTCAGGAGAGATGATGATAGTGGTTGGAGGTGAGGAAGAAGGAGAAGGTGCTGGTGATACATTTAAGGCAAAAATGTTTTCAGAGGGTAGGTTGAAAGATGAAGGTTGTGTGGACAGAGGAACATCTATTCCAGGTAGTCTCCAATAACCATCATACCATTCAGAGGATCTTGGTGATAAAGGTCTGATAGGGGATGGGGGAAGAGGGTTTTCAGCAGGAATATTTGGATTTTGTTGGTGGGGAGCATAAGGAGGTATGTCAGGTTGAGGTTGAGTTTGTGGAGGTACTTACACATCAAAATTATCTATCTCAGATAGTACTTGATCTATTTCATGATTTTTATCTAGGGGCTCAGAGGGTTTTGTGAGGTCTATGTCAACTTCTATATTTTTTAGAGTTTGGGGTTCATCAGATGGTGATATACGTACAGAATTACAAACAGAAATTGTTTCAGTGAATGTACCTGAAGGTTTCTTCTTCTTCTTCTGAGGTCGAACAGAGGGACCTTCTCCAGCTTGTCTCTTCTTCTTCTCCTGGATAAGAACATCTGGAGCAGGTATATTTCTTCCTTAAAGCCAAGAGGGATCAATGGGAATTCCACTTTCCTTGCAAGCTTCAATGAAGTGCAGAATGATCTCAGGATGATCACTAGAGTTGAAGAGAGGAAAATTTGTAATGGGAATTCTCCTTTTGGTGACTGTTGTTGACACGTATAGGGTAGGTTCTACCAGAAGTTTGTCAATTAGTTTTCTCTTCAGCAGGTTCTTTCCGGTCAGAGCTTTTCCACACGTGGGCTCCAATTTACCAAGCAAGTTGGCGTCCTCTAAATGAGCTATCAGACCATTCTCAGTCAGAATGTCTAAGATTAACCTTCCCAGAGGGATCAAGTTTCTCTTTGACTTAGGGTTTTTTACCCTTTCAGCTTCCCTGGTTTCCTTCACATGCGTCAAGAGGTGGTTGAACAGAAGGTAGGGCAGATCAATATTCACATTTGTTCCAAGACAGAACAGAAGGCATTGTTGGTCAGCATTAATGTAGTCAGGAGAACTAGTTTCCTTCCTGTGATGAATGCAGCCATGAATGATTCTTGCCCAGATTTTATACTGGCTCTTCAAGTCTCTGACTTTGTTGGAAGCTTGCCCAGTAGTAAAGATTTCAGCATAAACCTTGGACATATCCATTCGTCCGTTTGAGATTCCAGTAACACCATTTCCTTTAAAGCCTAGAAGTTTCCTGATGAGATTCTCAGTGATGGAAATCTCTTTGCCCATGACAAATGAAAGGATAACCTTTGGAGAGGCAATGGAATGAATCCAGAATTCCTTGACTAGATGAGGAAACACTGGTCCAACAAGAAGATCAAAGAAATTATGCCACCCTTAGAATTCCATCGCCAAAAATAAGTCAAAATCGTTTGCTTTCAGATTATCAAAATCGAGCATAAGTTCACTCACCACTTCCAAGCTATCAACAGGTATGAGTGTTGTTCTTTCAGGGACGACATATCTTTCTGTGTGTGGAGAGTTGCTTGACGAAACAGGAATGTCCTTGGAAGGAGATGAAGATGAAGCCATTTGGAGTGTTTAGGTTTAGGATTTGAAAAAAATTGAGAGAGTTTTGCACAAAAACGCATAGGTGATTTGAAAGTTAGAGAGAGAGTAAAAAGTAAAAGAGGGGAATTTTGCAAGGTATTTATAGCTTGAGAAAAAATTTGGGAAATAAAAACAGTAAGAATTCTGAACGATTGAAATTAAAAAATTAACCATTACTAGCATTTAACGAAACATGACATTGAGGGGAGGCGTGAGATTCTGTCAAATCTGAACAGTTACCTAAGAACGGCGTCTCAATAGCAGCGCACGCATGCGTGACCTTTCAGAATTGGAACACGCGTTCAACTTCTGAGGGTAGCGTGTGACAACTGGTTTAATGTAATGAACTTCCGACCATTATAGTAATGAAACGTTAGACACATTTCAGAACATGATGAATGGCTTCTGATGTAACTCCTCTTCTCACTTCTGAAGAGTAGTTAATCAGAACATTCATTTCAGAACATTCTGGAAGCACATATAGAAGAAAAACAAATTTTCATTCAGGACAAAATTACATGCTGATGTTTTTCAGAATGAATTTAAATCTGTCCTCAGAAAGAGGTTTAGTAAAAATATCAGCCCATTGATGGTCTGTGTCTACAAAGTTTAAATTTAAAATTCCTTTTTGAATAAAGTCCCTTATGAAATGATGTTTAATTTCTATATGTTTTGCCTTAGAATGTAAAATGGTATTTTTTGAAAGACAAATAGCAGAGGTATTATCACAGAAGATAGGAATCTTACTTTCATATAGATGATAATATTCCAGCTGGCTCTTCATCCAGATCATCTGAGTGCTACATCCAGCAGCAGATATATATTCAGCCTCAATGGTTGATAGTGCAATAGTTGCTTGCTTCTTGTTGTACCATGAGATAACGTTATCACCCAGAAACTGACAGCTTCCAGAGGTGCTTTTGCATTCTATTCTATCTCCAGCAAAGTCAGCATCACAGTAACCTACTAGTTTAAAGTCTTTGGATCTTCTGTAACACAGTACAAGGTTAGTAGTACCTTTCAGATACCTCAGAATTCTCTTAACAGCAGTTAAGTGAGATTCTCTAGGATTTGATTGGAATCTTGCACATAAACATACACTGAATAATATATCTGGTCTAGATGCAGTCAGATAGAGAAGAGATCCAATCATACCTCTGTAGAGTTTCTAATCTACCTTTTTACTTACCTTATATTTTCCCAGAATGCATGTAGGATGCATTGGTGTCTTTGCTTCTTTACTTTCTGATAGCTGGAATTTCTTCAGAAGTTCCTTAACATACTTTGTCTGATGTATGTAAGTACCTTCTGGAGTTTGGTTAATTTGAATTCCCAAAAAGAATTTCAGCTCTCCCATCATGCTCATCTCAAATTCAGCCTGCATAGACTCAGCAAATTCTCTTCCAAGAGAGACATTAGAAGTTCCAAATATAATATCATCTACATATATTTGACAAATTAAGATGTCATTTTTAAATGTTTTTCTGAATAAGGTTGTGTCCACTTTCCCTCTGGTAAAATTCTTTTCTAAAAGAAAGTTACTCAGACGTTCATACCAAGCTCTGGGAGCTTGTTTCAGACCGTACAGAGACTTTTTCAGTTTAAAAACATGTTCTGGAAATTTTGGGTCATCAAAACCCGGAGGTTGGTGGACATAAACTTCTTCTTCTATGTAACCATTTAAAAATGCACTTTTAACATCCATTTGATATAATGAGATGTTGTGTTGAACAGCAAAAGAAATTAACAATCTAATTGATTCTAACCTGGAGACTGGGGTAAAGGTTTCATTATAGTCAATTCCTTCTTGTTGATTGTAACCTTGTGCAACCAGTCATGCCTTGTTTCTGACAACATCTCCTTGCTCATTCAGTTTGTTTCTGAATACCCATTTTGTTCCTATGATATTGAATCCTTTTGGCTTTGGAACAAGATCCCACACATCATTTCTTGAAAATTGATTTAGTTCTTCTTGCATAGCTAGGATCCAATCGTTGTCTTGCAGAGCTTCCTCTATTGAGGTTGTTTCAATTAAAGAGACCAAACCAAATAGTGATTCTTCAATGTTTCTGAAAGAGGATCTTGTTCTGATGGGATCTTCTTTCTTTCCAATAATCACATTCTCTAGATGTGCTGATGTGATTCTGGGGAATTTATTATGTGAGGGTTGTTCAGAAATTCTTAGGTTTTCCAGAGCATTTTAAATAGGAGGGTCTTCTGAGATGTCCTTTCCTTCTAACTCTTTAGAGTTTGTAAGATGATCTTCTGTACCTACAGGGTTTTCATTATGCATTGGCTTTTGCTGGCCAAGCTTATCATCAAATTTAACTTTGATTGATTCTTCAACAATTAGAGTTTCTGTGTTGTATACCTTATAGCCTTTTGAGAGGTCAGAGTATCCAAGCAGAAAGCACTTTTGTGCCTTAGAATCAAACATGTTCAGATTATCTTTAGTATTCAGAATATAGCAAGTGCATCCAAAAGGATGGAAATAAGAAATGTTGGGTTTTCTGTTTTTCCACAATTCATAAGGAGTCTTTTCAAGAATAGGTCTTATAGATACTCTATTGTGAATGTAACACGCTGTGTTCACTGCTTCTGCCCAAAAGTGTTTAGCGATATTAGTTTCATTAATCATGGTTCTGGCCATTTCTTGAAAAGTTCTATTCTTTCGTTCTACAACTCCATTTTGTTGGGGAGTTCTATGACAAGAGAAATCATGAGAAATGCCATTTTCTTTAAAAAAACTTTTCAAAAAAATGATTTTCAAATTCTCCTCCATGATCACTTCTAACTTTTATGATTCTGAAATCTTTTTCATTTTGCACTTGGATGCAGAAGTCGACGAACACAATGTGACTCATCCTTGTGTTTTAAAAACTTAACCCATGTCCATCTGCTGTAGTCATCAACAATGACCAATCCATACTTCTTGCCTCTGATGGATGCGGTTTTAACTGGTCCAAACAGATCAATGTGAAGAAGTTCCAACGGTCTAGAGGAAGAAACAACATTTTTTGATTTAAAAGAAGGTTTTGAAAATTTTCCTTTCTAACATGCTTCGCACAGAGCTTCTGAGTTGAACTTCAGATTGGGAAGTCCCCTGACCAGATTGAATTTATTAATTTGAGATATTCTTCTCATGCTAACATGCCCCAATATTTTGTTCCAGACCCATTGCTCATCGCTAACAGACATAAGGCATTTTACATTTTGAGATTTAAGATCAGAAAGATTAATTTTATAGATGTTGTTCTTTCTCTTGCCAGTAAAAAGGATTGTTCCATCTTTTTAACTAACAACTCTACAGGATTTTTGATTAAAGATTATGTCATGACCTTGTCACTTAATTGACTAGTGGACAGCAAGTTATGCACTAATCCTTCTACTAACAGATTAGTTATATAAGGAAGGTCACCGTTTCCAATGGTTCCAGAACCAATAATATTTCCTTTTTGATTTCCTCCAAATTTGACATCACCTCCAGATTTAAGTTCCAGACTTTGGAACATAGAATTTCTTCCCGTCATACGTCGCGAGCATCCAGAGTCTAGGTACCATGACTGGTGTTTCATCTGAGCTATTAAGGACATCTGCAACATATATTATTTTCTCCTTAGGTACCTATTTCTTTTTGGGTCCTTTTTGGTTAGAGTTTCTAAAGTTCAGATTGAACTTTGATTTTGCATAAGAATTTTCAAAGTGAGAAGTGTATTTGATATCATGTGTGTGCCCAAAACTAAACTGTTTGTGTAGTGGTTTATATGTGATAACCATTTCCTTAACAGGATTAGGTTTATATATTTCTTTCCTTCTGGGATCTTTATATCCAATACCTCTTCTGTAATTTCCACTAACACCATAGATCATTGAAGCCATTTTGCTTCTGTCTATGCTTTTAGCAAGAAACGTTTGAAAACTAGACTCATATTCTTTGAGAATATATTTTGAACTTGAAGCAGAATCTGAAATAGAATTGTTTTCAAATTTTTGAACTTCCTCTTTAAGTTTAAAAGTGTTTTCTTTGAGTTCATAGTTTTCTGTTTCAAGTTTCTCAAAATCAAATGCAAGATCCTTTTTGAGTTTCTTGTATTTGATTTTGAGTTTATTGTAGTTTTCAAGAAGTTCAGATAAGCTTTCAGCAAGTTCAGTTCTAGAAAATTCAGAGAATACCTCTTTTGGTTTTGAATCAGTCTGGGTCATCGTCATCTGCTGTGGTAGCCGTAAACGCTAGATTAGCGTGTTCATCTTCTGAGTCAAATTCAGCTTCAGAAGATTCTGAATCATCCCAGGTGGCCATCATGCCTTTCTTTCTTCAAAACTTTTTCTTTGGTCTTTCTCTTTGCAGCTTAGGACATTCACTTTTATAGTGTCCTGGTTCTTTGCATTTGTAGCAGACTATACCTCTCCTGCTTGACTTCTTATGTCAAGAAGAGTCTGGTTTATCTTCTGACCTCTTGTAGTTTCTGAACTTCTTTTGTCTGTGCTTCCGCATCTGGTTAATCCTTCCGGAGAGCAGAGATAACTCATCTTCTTCTGACGCAGAATCTTCAGAGTTTCCTTCTTTTGCCTGAAAAGTGTTAGTTTCACATTTTTAATAGATTTAAGGGCGATAGACTTACCTTTCTTCTGAGGCTCATGTTCATCAAGTTCTATCTCGTGACTTCTTAAAGCACTGATAAGTTCTTCAAGGGATACATCATTCAAATCTTTTAACACTTTGAATGTAGTAACCATAGGTGCCCATCTTCTGGGTAAACTTCTGATAATTTTCTTAACATGGTCTACCTTGGTGTATCCTTTGTTCAGAACTCTCAGGCCAGCATTCAGAGTTTGGAATCTCGAGAACATGGCTTCAATAGACTCATTTTCTTCCATTTTGAAGGCTTCATACTTCTGGATGAGAGCCAGAGCTTTTGTCTCTTTTACTTGAGCATTTCCTTCATGAGTCATTTTGAGAGACTCAACATGTCATGTGTTGTATCTCTGTTGGTGATTTTCTCATATCAGTTTTAGAGATAGTGTTCGGAAAGATATTTCTGGCTCTGTGGTGATTCTTGAAGTCTAGCTTATGTTGTTTATTCATGTTCTTTCTGTCAATCTTGTTTCCGTCTTTGTCTTCTGGATGAGTGTACCCATCTAGGACCAAATCCCATAGATCAACATCATGACCTAGAAAGAAACTTTCTAGTCTATCCTTCCAGTATTCAAAATCTTCCCCGTCAAACACAGGAGGTTTGGTGCTGTTGTTGTTGTTTTGTTCAGTTGCCATAGTGTTTTCCTTCTGGGTCTTTTTCTGACATTGTTAGGTGTTTGCACCCAGAACTAGAGCTCTGATGCCAATTGAAGGGTGAGAAAACACTTAGAAGGGGGGGTTGAATAAGTTTTTCCTTTTTCTCACGCAATACTAATGGAAGGACACATGTATTTTTATCCTGGTTCGTTTGAAACTCAAACTACTCCTGTCCACCCGCCAAGGTGATTTCGCCTCTCTCAACGAGGACTTAATCCACTATAATCAAACTGATTACAAATGCACAACCAAACTGTTGTGACTAACAATACAATGCACAAGCTAACTGCAAGTGATTAACACCTCTAAGACTCAACTAGTTCTAGCCCTCTTGAGAAATCTGACCCAACTGGTCTCTCAAGGAACACTAACAAAGTTATCTCTTAATAGTAGTGAAATAGAATGCTTCTAATAAGCTTTATCATAAATTGTGATTTATCACTAAGATTGTTGCCCAATGCTTAAGATCTACCCACTATACAGTATTAGTTTACAAGTATGAAGACAGTGAGCGCAAGTATGTTTTTCGTGGATCAGTAATATCTCATTGAAATAAAAGGTCTTCTATATATAGCTTCCAAATTCTTGATCGTTGCAGCCTTGATGAGAGCGCATGCATTTAATGATGTGTGTAGGCTTGGTCTTTACGTTTCCAATGCTCGTGCGTAGTACACTTGAGTGTGTTAGCCGTCTTAGCATTTAATAACCAACGGTACTGTCAGAGCTTATCTCTGGAAGTTTAAGTGTTTACTTGCAGTGTTTCCATTTTAGAGTATACTTTATCTTTTCTTCTTATTAGAGTATTATTCAATTTATGTGTTCATTAGAGTTTGCTTTATTCTTGCTTTATCAGATGTTGCTTTCAGCGTGCTTCATTCAGATCTTTGCTTCAGCTAGCTTTATCAGAGGTTGCTTAGGATTTTCTCTTCATTAGAGTTTGCTTTGGAGTGCTTCCTTCTGAGTTTGCTTTAGACTTGCGTAGAATGTTGTTTCTTTCTAAGATGCATGAGTCATAACATCATCTGAACTTAGAGAACACACAAGTCAGAGTATAAAATATATTTCTCAAAATTTATTTTATTGTTATCATCAAAACTCTAGGATATCATTAGAACCAAACTTTGTTCTAACAAAACATCTAAGGTCACATTTCCTACATGGCGTCTCCTCCCCGTCTATCATCACACTTGCACGGTTGAGCCTATTCGGCACAAGGTCAGCATTAGGTACAAAAACACCGTCTTGACAACACGAGGCCACCAGGTGAAAGCCTAATGATTTTGCGTACGTGGCACCATTAGAGGTGAGTTAGAAATACAAGAAGTGATATTTCCTACATGGCATCTCAACCCCACCATAGCAAGCACGTGATGCAATTAATTGTTGGTGGAACACCGCACAAGGACCCACACAAGCACATCACAATGGTAGCTAAGCTACTTATGACATTATCGAGCACACATATGTGATCTCATCAAGTATGGAAACACCCTGCCATTTTTTCCCACAAATGCACATCGCAACGATACAAATGACACACATGGTGTAAGTCATAAGTAATTTACGTCCTAGTTGTCAGACCTACTGCGATTCAAGCATATATCAATCCACATGAATATACAACACCGAGCATTCAACCGGAACAACGGGAAATCATAATTATCATGTTATAGCATTTTATCATATAACGTGATTTCAACATAATCATATATATATATATATATATATATATATATATATATATATATATATATATATATATATATATATATATATATATATATATATATTCATGTCATAAAAAATAATCGATCACTAAGGTAAAGAGTCGTCTGATACCTACCATAATACAAAACTGCACTCAAGGGATTTAAAATAATATAGTTATGTCCAGGAGGGCGCGCTGAGCGGAGCCTCCTGTGCTAAGTGCGCTCTGTGAAATAATTAATTTTTCAAGTCCCAGAAGGGCACGCTAAGAGGAATCATCACGCTAAGTGGGGTCTTTAAGTTCTCAAAAATTCAACTTCCAGTAGAGCGTGCTGAGTACGACCCTGCGCGCTAAGCTCGGTCTGCACAAAACAGAAAACGCAGCACAGTGATAGTTCTGTCATAGAGTTCCGAAATCTCATTCTTACCATCCAAAACCAGTACCCATCATATGAAATTATTAATTTGAGGTTGGAATCATATTATTCAATCATAAGTACTAGCATGCATTCAACAATTTAATCTCTCTAACCCTAACCCCAACATGTCATAAACCCAAATTCCCCAAGTTTCTAATCTATGGGGCTCACCTTAGATGTTGATGTCATAGAAGTTCCAGTACATAATGGAGAGGATTATGATGGATCAAGAGATTGGGACATGCAAGAGATGATGGAGTTGAGCTTGAAAATGGGTTTTCCTCTCTTCCTCTTATTTCATGCCTCTCCTCTCTTCTTTACACAAAATTTGATTTTTGTTTGGAATTGACAGATTAAAATGGCCAAACAAGCCCTTACTCTCCTAATTTGAGTGGAAAAGACTATAATTCCCCTCACTTGTATTAGTATTATCTCTAATTCCATTCATACTACTAATAACAAGTGTTTGGTATAGTTACCTTTCACTAACCTTTCACAAATTAATTGGTAGAAATAATTTCATTAGAAAGATACTTACATTAGGTATTAAATCCCCCCCCCCCTTAAATTAGAATTCGTCCTCGAATTCAAAAACTTACCAGAAATGATGAGGATAACGCTCTCGCATCTCCGACTCGAGTTCCCAAGTAGCTTCCTCGAGACGAGATGCTTCCCACAACATTTTCACAAGAGGTATTTCCTTACTCCTCAAGGTCTTACTAGCACACGCCAGAACACAAACGGGTTATGGAAGATAGGAAAGGTCGAGTTATATCTCAATGGCATCTGGAAGAGTAGGATGAAAAAAGTCTGGCACGGACTTTCAAAGTTGAGACACATGGAAAACATCATGTAGTCCATATAGTGAAGGAGGCAACGTTAATTGGTATGCAACTTTGCCTACCCGTCTCATGATCTGATATGGTCCCACATATCTTGAATTAAGTTTCCGAGTCTTAAACGGTCCTTTCAACTTTAATCTCGGATTACCTTTCAAATACACATGGTCACCTTATCCAAATTCTACGGGTCTTCTCCTTTTATCCGTATAACTTTTCTGGCGATATTGTGATTTTTCATCTTCTCTTGGGTCATTTTAATCTTCTTTGTTGTCTCTTGAATTATCTCCAGTCCAAGAATTCCCTTTTCACCAACTTTTAACCAACACAACGGTGACCGACATTTCCTTCCATATAAAGATTTGTATGGAACCATGTTGATACTCGAGTGATATCTATTTTTATATGCAAATTCAATCAAAGGCAAATGATCCTTCTAATTACCACCATCTTCCAGAATACATGCTCTCAACATGTCTTCAATTGTCTGAATAGTTCTTCCCATTTTTCCATCAGTTTGTGGATGATTTGAAGTACTCAAATTCAAACTCATTTCCATCTCGTGATGGAATGCTTTCCAAAATCACAAAGTAAACTTTGGGTCTCTATCTGAAATAATATTGAACAATACACAATGTAATGTTACAATTTATGCCACGAAGAATCTTGCTAGGTGAATTATCTTATGAATCGTCTTAATCGGAAAGAAATGCGTGAACTTCGTAAGTCAATCTACAATTACCCAAATAGAATCATATCCATCTAAGGCGCATGGTAACCCCATGATGAAATCAATATATATGTTATCCCATTTCAATATAGGAACGTCCAGAGGTTGCAACATACTACCTAGCCTCTGGTGTTCTATCTTCACCTGTTGACAAATCCCACACTGCTCCACATAGTTAGCAACATCCCTTTTCATACCGGGCCACCAAAAGTTCTTCCTTAAATATTGATACATCTTGGTCGATTCAGGGTGAATGGTAAATTTACTCTTGTAGGCTTCTTCCAGAATCATTCTCTTCAACTCCACATCACTAGGCACACATACCTTGTCTCTGAACAAAATAACCCTATCGCTCATTCGAGAGAAATTAAGAAGACTTTCCTTATCTTGCAAATCTATGTTGTTGAATTATGCCTGGCATATTTGTTCCTGCAATACATTATCAACATTTAAGTTATTGATTAATACGATGGATCATACCCATTCAAACTGTAAATTAAGGTTTATGAACTTCTCCAAGAATCCCAATTCCAACATCATGAGTTCTGCAGCTCGAATCTCTTTCCTGCTCAGGGAATCTGCCAATTTGTTAGATTTCCCGGGGTTATATTTCAAATCGAAATCATAATATTTGAGATACTCCATCCACCTCCTCTGACACATATTAAGTTCCTTTTGGTCAAAAAGATACTTCAGGCTCTTATGATCACTGAAAATTTCAAACTGGACTTCGTACAAATAATGTCGCCACATCTTAAGTGCGAAAACTATTGCAGCAAGCTCAAGGCCATGAGTAAGGTAATTCTCTTCATGCGGTCTCAATTGTCTATATGCATAAGCTACAACCTAACCATCTTGCATCAGTACACCACCTAACCCCTTATTAGATGCATCGCAGAAAACTTCATAGGACCTTTTCGAATCTGGAATCATTAATACTGCAGAGGTAGTTAGTTTCTTCTTCAACTTCTGGAAACTTTGTTCACACTCAAAATCCCATCTGAATGGTACTACTTTTCTCGTAAGCCTCGTCATAGGTAAAGCCAATTTGGAAAATCCCATAATGAACCTCCGATAGTAACCTGCCAAGCCTAGGAATCTTCGGACTTCAGTTGTATTTTTAGGTCATTCCCAATTTACCATGACTTCTACTTTAGATGGGTCTACGGCTACACCTCCCCCAGAAATAACATGTCCGAGAAACTTAACTTCTGACATCCATAACTCGCACTTGCTAAACTTCGCGAATAATTGCTTTTCCCTCAGTACAGACAATAAAATCCTTAAGTGTTTGATATGCTCCTCCACAGTCCAAGAATAAATTAGAATATCATCTATAAAGATTACTACGAACTGATCTAAATATGGCTGGAATACGCGGTTCTTGTAATCCATGAAAACAGCTGGAGCATTTGTCACTCCGAACGATATAACCAAGAATTCATAGTGGCCATATCGCGTCCTAAATGCGGTCTTCGATACATCTGAACTCTTGACTAGAATTTGATGGTATCGTGACCTGAGATCAATCTTCTAGGACATGCAGGCTCCTTTCAACTGATCTAGGAGGTCATCAAAAAGTGGTAGGGGATACTTGTTCTTTATGGTCACCTTATTCAATTGGCGATAGTCAATACACAAGCGCATACTACTGTCTTTCTTATTTACTAACAAAATAAGAGCACCCCATGGAGAAACACTGGGTTGAACAAAATGTTTCGCCAACAACTCTTATAACTAATTCTTTAATTTACTCAACTCTGCAGGAGACATTCGGTACGAAGCGATAGAAACTGGAGCGGTTCCTGGAACAAGATTGATAGATAAATCAACCTCTCTTTCTGGTGGGAGAGAAATGACATATTCTGGGAAAATATTAGGGAATTCACACATAATAGGAATCTCAGACACACTCCTCTCACTTCTAGAATCTGAAGTAAGAACCAAAAGAAAAGACTTTTCTTGAGTAAAAAGGCAATTAACCAAATTAATTGTACCTTCGATCATATTTCCAATAGCATTAACAGGATTGGTCTCTTTGGCAGGTATGAAAATGGTTTTCTCTTTACAACCAATGTACATTGAGTTTGCTGACAACTAGTCCATGCCTAATATTACATCGATTTTCTTGAGCGGTAAGCAAATAAGATGAATTACAATCATTGAAAGAAACAGAATAATCCTTGAAAACTTTCCTAGTTTCCACTACATCGTCCATAGCAGACGAGATAAACATAGGATTAGAAAGAGTAGTGGCTTCGAATCTGAGTCGTCGCACACACGAATTAGAAATAACGAAACGCATCGCTCCATAATCCACTAAAACAAACAAAGGTTGATTTTTAAGAGAACATGTACCGACAACCATATTGGTGTTTCCTTGGGTCTTCCTCGCATCTAAGGTGTACACACGACCTGTGGTCTTCTCCTGAACACTTTGATTTGGACAATATTTAACCAAGTGACCCATTATTCCACATCGGTGGCACCTACTTGGGTCCACCCAACAATTCCCATTATGCCTCTTGTTGCATTTGTTACATAGAGGTGGTTGAACTAATTGATCACCATAATCTAGCTTCCTTACTAGAGGATAACTTTGGGGTTTTAGGTATTGCCCCGACTTCCCTTGATCTTTACACATAAGCCTGCTTTGTTCTCTTTCTTCCTTGTGTCTTCTCAAACTATTTTCAGCAACATAGCATTGTCTCAAACATTCAGCATAAGTGGAAATTCCTGCTGAGATACACTATGGGCCACATCAGCATTCAGTCCAAACAAAAATTGGTCAATCTTCCACAATTCATCAGGTGCATAGACAACTTGTCTGGAGTAAGTATCCATGTCTTCAAATTTCTCAGCATACTCAGACACCGACATATTTCCCTTCTTGAAAAGTTGAAACTCGCATTCTTTCTGAGCACGTAAGCTATTAGGATAATACTTCTCTGGGAATGCTTTCTTGAAGTGCTGCCAATCTTTCGGAATCGTCTGGGAAGTGAAATAGGTAGATGTGATATCCCACCACCTACTTGTTGGACCTTTCAGCATTTGAGCAGCAAACAACACCTTGTCCTCCTCAATATACTAGATAGCCTGAAACACCCTCTCTGTAATACAAAGCCAATCATGTGCAACTACAAGATCCAAGCCACCTGCAAGCTCTGGAGGTTTCATTATGAAAAAGGCATGAAAATCTGGACCCACTGGAGCTTGTGGAACAGGAGCGTATGGTTGTTGTCCTTGCATGACTTCCATCATTTGCATCATCATTTGATTCTGCAGTTGCATCTATTGCATCATCTGCATCCAAGGTACACTAGCATCTCCAGCTTCAGGCTCGATATCCACATTCCTAGTTCTGGGCCTCCCGGGACCTTTGCATCCATCTGTCATCTTTCCTATTTGTCCTACACATAGAATCAAGTTGATCAGGCTCAATGTCATAATTAGAACGCAAGGATTCATGCTGATATTTACACATATGAGGCAGAATTATGCTGACTTATCATGTTTCATGGTGAAGCTGAGAATCGACATGCTCTGATACCAACTGTAACACCCCCACACATACATTACCTACGATATATGCATATGGTATTAAAATGGTAAATAAACATCCATACAAAAGCATCAAAAATAGAAATATACATTAGTACAAGGTACAACTTGCCAAAATCGTCATGGCCAAAATAATACAATTCCTAAAAGTACTAATACATATCCAGAAAATAAGGAATAAGAATCCAAAAGAAATGAAACATCACCACAAAAGCACCATCAATAAGCTAAGTCATCTTACCCTTGCCACGATCATGTCTCGAAGAACCTGAAAATATAATCGGAATGGGGTGAGATTACTAAATATCAGTGAGTCCCCCTATCTTAAGGGTTCACTCAGTTCTACAGAGTGCATATGCATCAAAAACAGATTCACCGTGAATTCGAGTTTTCTCTCACAGATGGGTACAAGTACGCAACATCGATACACTGTCATTGGAAGTCCTATAACTATCCAATGAGGTAAACACAAACACATAATCAAATACAAACAAGTATGCAGACAATACCCATGTAGAAGGAATCCAGGAGTCTGTCAATGCCCCTACTTAGGTTACACTGTGACACCCTTGGTGAGTTATAACCATGCATCACATTAAGAGACTTGTACCAGCACACTACATGATGAGCCAGAACATTCCTAATTGGAATTACATCTGTGATGAGTTAAACATCCAAGGTCACATTGCCCATATGGTGTCTCCTCCATGTCTATCATGACACTTGCACGTGTGATCCTATTCGGCACAAGGCCAACATTAGGTACAAAAACACTGTCTTGACAACACGATCCCACTGGGTGAAAGCCTAATGGTTTTACCTATGTGGCACCATTAGAGGTGAGTTATAAATCCATGAAGTGATATTGCCTACGTGGCATCCCAACCCCACCATACCAAGCACGTGATGCAATTAAGTGTTGGTGGAACACCGCACAAGGACTCACACAAGCACATCACAGTGGTAGCTAAGGTGCTTATAACATTACCGAGCACACAGATGTGATCTTATCAAGTGTGGAAACGCCATGCCATTTTGGCCCACAACTGCAGATTGCAAGAATCCAAATGACACACATGGTCTAAGTCATAAGTAATTTACGTCCTAGTTATTAGGCATACTCTGATTCAAGCATACATCAATCCACATGAATACACAACACCGAGCATTCAACCAGAATAACAGGCAATCATAATTATCTCACATGATACCACATTTTTCATAACACATACAACAATCCATTTGAACATTCAATCTGGAATGAACGGGAACATACACCAAATCATGTTATAGCATTTTATCATATTACGTGATTTCAACATAACCATATATGTATATATATATATATATATATATATATATATATATATATATATATATATATATATATTCATGTCATAAAGAATAATTGATCACTAAGGTAAAGAGGCGGATGATACCTACCATAATATAGAACTGCACTCAAGGGATTTAAAATAATATAGTTTTGTCCAGGAGGGCACGCTGAGCGGAGCATCCCGCCTTAAGCACACTCTATGAAATAATTAATTTTTCAAGTCCTGGGAGGGCACGCTAAGCAGGGTCTTTAAGTTCTTAAAAATTCAACTTCCAGTAACGCGTGCTAAGCGCGACCCCACATGCTAAGCGCGGTCTACGCAAAACAGAAAACATAGCGCAGTGATAATTTTGTCATATAGTTCCAAAATCTCATTCTTACCATCCAAAATCAGTACCCATCATATGAAATTATAAATTTGAGGTTGGAATCATGTTATTCAATCATAAGTACTAGCATGCATTCAATAATTTAATCTTTCTAACCCTAACCCCAACATGTCATAAACCCAAATTCCCCAAATTTCTAATCTATGGGGCTCACCTTAGATGTTGATGTCATAGAAGTTGCAGTACATAATGGAGAGGATTATGATGGATCAAGAGATTGTGACATGCAAGAGATGATGGAGTTGAGTTTGAAAATGGGTTTTCCTCTCTTCCTCTTATTGCATGCCTCTCCTCTCTTCTTTACACAAAATCTGATTTTTGTTTGGAATTGACAGATTAGAATGGCCAAACAAGCCCTTATTCTCCTAATTTAAGTAGAAAAGACTATAATTCCACTCACTTGTATTATTATTATCTCTAATTCTATTCATACTACTAATAACAAGTGTTTGGTACAATTACCTTTCACTAACCTTTCACAAATTAATTAGTAGAAATAATTTCATTAGAAATATAATTACAATGGCTATTACAATAGCGTTACTTGGAGGAAGCCTGGAGTAGTTTAAGTTTATTGTCTTGTTAGTTTTTTTTAGTAATAAGTTGGAATCTGGTGAGCTACCCTAAAGTCCTTTGTCATGCCTGGGAACTATAAAGAAAACTAGTGAAATCAAGAGTAACAAAGGATAAGTCTGATGTGGAAATAAATAAAATGAGGTGAATAAAATAAAATAAAAAGGAAAATAAAAGGAAGATATATAAGCAATACAAGAGACAGATGCATATAGGGGAGTGAACATGATTCTGATGCAATGTACTTAGACTATGCAATAATGAACTTGTCCCCCTCATTTTACTGCATAGTTAGTACAAATTTAACAAGTAACCACTGCAGTAATAATTGCAATAGTTACTTTTATCTCTCCATTTTAAAATTCAAATTTAGGTTCTTTTATTTTTCCCACTCATTATTTAACTGTCCAACCTCTCAAACAACTACTCATTCTCTCACTTACCTAATCTAAATCCTAACTATATTCTCTCTCTCCCAAAACAAAGACTTATCCTATAGTCTCCATCATATTTATTTCTCAAACCACCACTTTTTCCTTTTCAATATTTTGCAAAATCCAACAATGGAGTACAAGGTTATTGGAAAGAGATACAAGACTTGTGCTTGCAAGAACAACACTTTGTTTGTGGACTATTCAGACTCAGACTCATTTGATGTTGAGACCTTTGTCAACAGTGATTCTCAAAAGAGATATACAAAGATATTTGCAGCAAAGAGTATCCACTCAAAAAGTGGATTCATTTTTTACTTGGAGAAAGACGATTTTGGCCTTACTGATGAGGTCGGGTGTAGCATAACTAGTAAGACATGGAAAAGGTTCTCTAAACACTCTCTCAACTACAACATTCAATTAGTGAAGGAATTTTATGCCAACTTGATTAACACCTTTTAGAAGAATTTAGAAGTGCTGGTAAGAGGGGGAATGGTGGAATATTCTGAGAAAACTCTCAACATAATGTTGGAGTGAATAAGTGAAAGACTCTTACCAGTCCATGTTTCAAAAAATGGATTAAATTTGAGTTCGGGACCTAAGGTATGGTACTAGTTCCTTAAACACTCTCTCATGCTCATTGCGCATAATGAAAGATCCAATAAGGCTTGGTAAGTTCCACTTTACTTTGTTACAACATGTTACCCTGTCAACATTGCAAAAATAACCTACCAAGAGATCCATGCATGTCCAAAAAGAAGAAAGGATGTGATGTTATATTTCCCTTGCCTAATCACTACACTTTTCAAGAGACATGGTTTCACTAAAAATCCCACTGATGAAATTTCCAACCCTCCAACAGGCTTTGACAAGGTTGCAATTTTGCATTTCAGAAGCCAAAAGGTAAGAAGGTTCGACCAGAGTCGTGCTAAAAGTATTTAAAAGCAATCTCTTCAATCAAAAAAGAATAACTCTTATGAGAAACTTTGCAATCAAATGATGAAGAAACTTTTCATCCAAAAAAACCAAAAGGAAAAAGCACAAATCAACATAGGAATATGATATCAATGAACCAATTGATGAAGAAAATTTTAAAGAAATTAAGGTATAGGAAGATTCTAAAAATGACGGGCGGGGGGGGGGGGGGGGGGGGGCATTAAATGACTTGATCGATGAAGCTTACAAAGACAATGAGGATACAGGGAATACAAATGTTGAGAAAGAATACAAAGAAGAGTCAAGCGAAGAGGGCAATCAAGACGAAAATTTGGCTGAAAAAGAGAATGAACTTATAAAGGCTGAGCCAAACCAGAATGATGAGGGCATATTTTCATAATTTTGTTATTTTACATTACCAGTAAATTTTTGAAGAAGAAGATCAAGAAAGTAATCAATAGAATGAAGAAGGGAACAACCAAAATATTGATAATGATGAAGAATGGACAATACCTCATTTCTTTAAAACACCCGAAGTTGTAACACAATAACAAATGGGCAAGTTAATGAAGAATAATGACCCTACCATGATAGATATTGGGATGCTAGAAAGCTACAAAGAAACTGAAAGATTGATTCAGCAAAAGAATAGTTTGGGCATGCTAGAAAGCCCAACAAAGGCAAAGAGTCCATAAAAATTTTAAATCCTAACCAACGGAAATAGCCCAAGGAAACCTAAATAGAAAAGTGCCCTTTTGACGCGACCAAAAGTTTCATAGAGCCTCCACATGTAGAACAATATAGGACCATTGTGTCCTCCTCAAAAGTGAATAGCAAAAATAATAAATCCACAGTTGTTGTTGGTGGAAAGTTTGAGTCAGTTGGCATGAAAAACAGGGACATAAAGGAAGATGAGAAAAAAAGGATGAGAACTGAAAATCTCATGGAACCAGGAAAAACAGCTGACTTCAAGCCTAGCTAATATAACAAAAATTTAACCTAATCCCCTACTTCAGATTTAGTTGTTTTTTGTGATGTCGTGCCATAACTCTTCAATCTAAACAATGTGGACAATGTCCTTACTTTAAATTTAGGGGTGTGACACATTTAAGTTTTGTTTCTTTAATTCTGGTCTAAGTAAGGAGAGTATTTTAATGTTATTATTGAATTTTGAAAAAAGGATTTAAAGTGGGGATTTTAGCTTAGTCAATCTATTGTCAATAAAATTTCAAAATTTTCACAAAAAAAATTATAAAGCAAAGGACTAGTGAAAAATGTTAGAAATAATGCCATAGGTTGACTAAATATAATTTTGCAAAAATTTGTAACTTGGCAAGTGATTAACCCTTGTCACGTCATAAGTAGTCAGATAAGTAGTTAATCTTTAAAATAGTTTGTACTATTTTTAATTATAGAATAAGCTTGGTTGTAGGATTTAGTTTAGGGGAGGAAACACTAGTAATTAGGGTTATCTAAAGTTGGACTATTGTATTTACTAATGCATGTGGAAAAGGAAAGTGTGATACGGTGGCAGAACCAGACTGTTTTTACTGGTTTGCATTTTACGTTTTTTTATTCGCAAAATGTCGCGGTAAGCAAGAGTCTCCACCGACTTTTATTTCATCCAATCGGAAAGGAAGAAAGTACAGAAAAAAATCCTCTTTTCGAGATATTCTGAGTACGGGGGGGTAGATTATAGAAAGGGAAGGTGTTAGCACCCTTTCTATCCATGGTTTTCCATGGGCTCTTAGGTACTTGCTCATATTTTTAAATTGCTTGTGTGTGTTCTTTGTTTTAAAAAGTTTGTTTTACTTCGTTTTAACCCTTGCTTCTGTCTTCAAGAGTGTTACGAAGTGTTTTTAAAAAGTGTTTGGTGTGAACAAGTTTGATTTGAGCAAGTACCTACTAGCATCTACCTACTCGAAAAAAAGATTGTTTATATTCTTGTTTCCTTTAGACAGCGCTATCCTACTATTGAGAAATAGGTAGCACCGTTGTTGGAATTTGTAAGGGTAAATTCGAAAGGGACGTAATGGTCATTGAAGGCAACATGTAAGGATACCTTAGCATTTCGAAAGGACTGTCATCATATATTTGTAGGCAACATCGAGGGACAAGATCATATACCATAGGCAACTCGAGAGACAGTAAGGGACCATGATCTTTTTTGATGACTTTAACTGAGGGTCTTTGTTAAGGGTATCCCTACATTCGAGGGACATGACCATTATTTTCCGAGGAAACCAAGTGAGGTATACCCTAAGGGTGCATATGTGCAAGGTGTGTTATGTTCAATTATTTTAGTCTTGTGTTAAGTTTGCTAATGTTTGATTATTCTTGCCATACAATCCTATTAGTCATACATCTAGCAGTTAATAATTGCAGTAATTTAAAAGTGCAGAAATATAAAACCTAGCTATTACAAGGCTTCGGGGAGGGGGATTATGTACATATCAAAAACTGGGGGGAAAATAAATAAAAACGGTAAAGGTCCTACTAATCATCTATTACATCCCAATATACAGTTACAATAATAAAATGAAGTGCGAAAGAATAATAACGCGCAAATTTGAAAAGACGTCTAAAAATCCTAAGATATAAAAAAATCTTTTTGTTGTTTTTTGTTTTAATTTATAGAAATGGTTTAAGTTAAAAAATAATTGATCTAGATCTATATTTAAAAAATGATAATTATTAAAGAAACATGAAATTTAAATAAAAGAAATTAATTCTATGTTTTTTTGGTATTTTTGTTACGAGAAGGAAAATGAATTAAAATGAAATTAAACCTAAGTTCTATTAATTTTAATTTTAAAAAAAAAAGTTAAAGTATTTAGTTAATTAATTTACCAAAATTAAAATTTAATTAAGAAAAAATCCTAAATCTATTTTTATGTGATTTTTATATTTGTTTATTGATAGAAATAAATGAAATGAATAAAACAAGAAAATAAAGATGGGCCTAGTAGCAAAAGTAAACAGGGGGTGCAATCATCAGAAATCCCTAGGCCCGAATCTTCGAAAGCTTCATGCTCTAACTATGGTGTTTTTTGATTCTTGCGTGGAACCTATGATTCAACCATCCATAAATGTTCTATATAAACTCAAACAAACGTTAGCATACCATAAAATGTGATCAAAATTAGAGATTCGAAGTATAAAATTTTACCAAATCGGTGTTGTCAAATGGGGGCGTGCTAGGCGTGTGATGGGTTGCTCTTGGATCTTGTAAGACTGCTGAGGACTTAAAGAGGATGGTTTGAGGCTTGATGTCAATTGAGAGAGACCGGATCCTTGAGATATGACTTGCACCAATTCTTTGATTTCTGGAGAGCTTTTTGAAGAGATTTTAGAGAGGAATTTCGTGTCTTTCAAGCTTGTATGGCTCTATATTTATAGAGGAGAATGAGGAGACAAGAAAGCATGGAAAGAATCTCCCTCATAATGTTGTGTTTTAAGACCATGATCAAAATTTTAAAAAAATACCATATTTGATGATTTTATGCCATTTTCACATGTGGATGAACCTGGACATATTTGAAGCGTTATTGCACGAAATAAATTGACATAAACCAGCATAAAACTTGCCCAAAATAGATTCACATCAAAATTTACATTATTTCTATTATTTAATTCTGAATTTTAATGAATAAAATATCAAAATAAATAGCATAAATAGTAGAAAATGTATGGGTGGGCTTAGAGGTCGTGGACCATATTAGGAATGAGTTTCAAATTTGAAAAGATAGGCCCATTTGGAAAAAATTCATGTTTGGTCAATATTTGCTTCATGCATTTTTTCAAAAATTGGCCAACTTTGACAATGCATATCTCTCTCAATTTTAACTCTATGAGGGTGTTCTTGGACTTTTTAGAAATCTCAAGATGTCCTCTTAGCAACCTTTTTTGTCTCATCTCAATTGAGTCTTCCATGATCATGTATGAAGCTTTTACATAAAAGGTGTTTTTGTTGACTTTCCAAAATGACCTATAATGTCCAAATTTATATCTTCTTATGAGTGCATATTTTGAACTTGGGAGATGAAGATGGATTGTAGGGAATTGCATCCTCTTAAAATGAGATTTGGATGGGTCATTTATGATAAAGTATGAGAAAGTTATGCTTGGTCAAAGTTGAGTTGACTTTTCCTACAAAACCCTAATTTAGCAACTTTTGGGTTTTGATGAATTGTGAGCAATCCTTGAGGAATCATGATCAACCCTTGATAAAATGATGAATAATACTTCAAAATGAGAATTTTGACCAAAAATCTTGAAGTTTGACTGCATGTGGGCCACAATTGACTTTTTCCCTAGCACAGTCGATTTTCAGGCCTTTGAGCAATTAACTGAGCAAACTTTCTCTGCAAAGCTTGAAACTTGAAATGGATGATCTTGAGAACATTTTAGTATAATGGTGATCATTTGATACCCTTTATACTCAAATATCTTGATGAAACATGAAACCCTAATTTGAGGTAGACTGTCTTAGGAGAGAGTTTGTCTGGTCAACTCTTGGACTTCCTTGAGCAATTTGAGGATCTCACTTGAAATGTATTGAGAAATATGGGAGGGAAAATTTTAGGGTACAACAGAAAGAAAAGAAAAATAATGTTAAATTCTAAAAAGAAGCATGATGAAGTAAAGTTCACGTGCCTGAAAACTGATGAGTATTCCACTATGAGTAACAGGTTGAACTCATTACGAGTGAGATCCCATCAAGTGAAAAGGTGGCGTACCTAGCAAAAGAAACTTAGAAAAATAAAGCAAGTGATATTCCCAAAAGCATAAAAGAGAATAAAAAAGCATGTAAATAAAAATCTAGTAATTATCCCTTCTAAAATTGAAAGTAAAGTCTTGGACCATATAAGAAAACAACCACACTAGGATTCATAGTAATTATCTTTAATGGGTTACACACACTAGATGTAATAAAACCTGACCTAAAAACTAGATTTGTGCTAATGTTTGAATATTGTCCACTGTAACAAACTCGAGTTAATGGAAATATGTTACTGGTAATTAGATTTCCTTAGTTATTTATCTTCTGCCTATATGTATCACCACCCTACTATATATAATGATTCAAGTTTGGGGTATGAAAACTCATTATTTGTGAGATAATCAATCCCTTAATTATCGATTTTAGTATATATGTTAATGATAATTAGAAGTAATTAATTAGATTTTAGTGCTTTTCGCTTAGTTTTTAGTGGAGCATAATAAGCGCTCCCTTTTGTGTGTTTTATGTTTTTTATGCATGTGCAGGAAATCTCTGGTGACAAGCTTATGCGTGTCATGAAATTCATACCTCAAATCAGCAAGCCCTTGAGTCATAAGATGCTAAAAGGAGTGGTTAATCTAAAAGTTAGAACCAACATGAAAATATTTTGAGGAAGGTTGTAAAAGGTGAGCTGGAAAGTTAAAAGGATAAGTATGAGCGCTACATGACAAAACTTAGCAAAAGTTGAATGGTGTTGAATTTGCATGCTGGCATTCACTCTGTACATCAGACCATCCAGAACAAAAAATTAGCGTTCAAGTTTTGGGGTGTCTTTGATAGTAAATTCCTTTAATGTTTAAGGTTTGATACCTTTGAGTACACATCACCTTCGTGTTAAAGTTTATTGGTATTTTTGATAGTGATTCACGTTCACATTCAAGGTTTAATGCCTTTAAGTGTACACCGCCTTTGTGCTAAAGGTTCATGGTGTCTATGTGTAGATTTAAGCTTTAGTCTTTAATTCACATAATAATAGTGCAAGAAACCTTTGCGAAAATATCGTTTCTTAACTTTAAAGTGAAATGTTTACAATGTAAAAGTTTACACACAATGTTGGAAATCACATGATAAAAATGAATTAATTATGGTATCATTTTAATTTTCTTCTCTCCATCTCCATATAATAAGCTCCTTGTGGATGGTTTACATATCATAGGGTCTTCTTATATGGATGGTTTGTGTTTGGTTTGGTCGAGCTCCCCTTCTATTTTATTATCTTCTCCAACATCAGCTCCTCGTCATGTAAGAAGGCTCGAGTGGAATTCCACTAATTTGAACCTTGCATTGTACCTTGGTCTGAAGGATAATCTGGCACCAACACTTGATAAGATGCACGTGCATTTCTAAAATTAGAATTTATCACATTATACATACAATCAGGGATCAATCTTGGAATCTTCATCATGGTTTTGATAGGGGGGAGATTTTTTTAACTACTTTAATTATTCGATGCAACTTCCTCTAGGTGCCCATCAAAGTCCCTGGCATTTATATATAAGGGGTATTGTCTAGAAGAACTAGTCCTTTATTCTTTCTCCCTTTATTGGGCAGATGTGACATCAAGACTCTATTGCAAGGCTTTGTATGTGGACGAGCTCCTGCGAGGTTAGCATAAATATTTACAGGTTCATCGTGAATGTTGTGGAACTTCATCTTCATGTGGATGGTGGAGGAACCTATATCGAGTGTTGGAGAAAAAGGTCTCCCAAAGATATCATTGTAAACACTTTGACAAAGAAATACTAGAAATTTCAAGTCCATTGTCCTTGCATCTCTTTCTTCCCCTAAGGTAATCATGAACTCTATAATCAAATGATGGGTTAATGAACTATTGAATGCTTGCAGCTCATAATATGTGTAGGATGAAAATTTCTCCTTCTTCAAGCCCATCTACTTAAAATACCCGACGTATATAATGTCACATGAGCTACCTTCATAGATAAGGATCCTTGACACATTGAAATTGTCCATGATGTTGTAATTACCAATGAAAATATTTAGTTGGGATGCCACCCACCTTCTCGCTGTCTTTGAATCTTAGAATAGGTCTCTCTAGCTTTTCGTTAATCGTGATATCCCCCTTTTCATCAACCACCATTAGTTCCACAATCTTTATATTTATTGTCCCATTGGATGGTGTCTTTGGGTTGGGAAATCATGCATTAATGGAAGCAGTGAACTTATAACCTCCAATGATAGACACCATGAGTCTTTGGTTTCCCCATATAACCACTACAACAAATAACGATTTTCATGACGAAGCTTTCACGTCATCTAGGAAAAAAAGAGGTTTTATACCAAGGCGCCCCATATATTTATTTATTTAAAAAAACAACTTGATTTGTTGTTTATTTAGAAAGCCGAGGTGACATACCATTTCAAACATGCTTCGAATCCCCTCTACTGCACTTTATGTTTCTACTAGTAAAAAAGTGTAAAATAAATGATCTGACCCTTCAGTTTCTTTAATAAACCGAGGGATAAATAATCTGACTTTTACTATAAAAACACTCGTTAAACAGATTTAACCCTAATGTTATCTTATTTGTATCCGCCCAACAATTGTTTTGGATTGCAAGACTAAAAAAATGTTCTTCTACCTGAGCAAAACTATGATATATTCGTCATTATCGATGGATTGCAAGTGCAGAAAAAATAGTTTCCAATCTTTGCAACAGATACCTTATTAAAAGTTGGAAGCATTCAAACACATTGTCTAAGCTAGTGAAGGCAGTGATAATGATAGCACAACCATCAATCTTAGATGCAATGATAATGATATCACAACAACCAATCTTGGATCTCTAGCATCTTGTATGGGACCTGGTCATGCTGTATTTTTAATATTCTGGGTAAACAATATAACCATTTTTAAAATAATTAATATAACCCCTCAGTTTTATTCTAAAAATGAGAGGTTAATTAATCTAACCTCTCAGTTTTATTCCAAAACCGAGAGGATATTTAATTCTAAAACCAACATTTCATTAACAAACAAAGTCAATACATAGATTCCATTGCATTTACAGTTTCCACATAACATTAACAATGCAATTCAAACCCTACTTCATCAATTACATTTCATAACAAAGTAAACATTAAACATAAAGGAGATGACAAAAACATAACATCTTTAAATTTCCATAAAATTTCTCTAATTTCAATTTTTTCTTTAGATGCTTCTTCTTCTTATTCTTTGAATCTTCATACATAACCTTCAAATAGCCCATAGCTTCTAACTCTGACTTCATAATGCTCTCATCTTCATTTCCACCTTTTGCCACCATGTCTTCATCCCATATGAACAAATTACATGTCTCTTCGCTCCTCCAAAATAGACATATCCTCATTTTGTGCCTTCTTGCATTGGTACAAAACCATACGACCATCACACCCACAAAATGGTCTAGATCGTGATTTTACAGAAGAAGAAGACATAGAAACACCTTTGGATGTGTTTGTCTTTAAAGACGACATTGTTTTAGTTTATCTAGCCAATACATTATTTCAAAACTGAGATAACGGCCTTTAACAAATCTATTTCGTCCATTTATAGGTTATCAACGCTCAAGAATCTGCCTTTTAGTGATCCGCGTGAAACCTAAGAGACATCCACTATATAAGTTCTCTTACAGTATTGGAAATCTAACCTAAATGAAACATATGAAGTGCTTAAAACCTAAGTACGCTTGGAAAAGTTCTCTACGATGGATTGCAAGAGCAGAAAATCATTTGGGTTCAATGTTTGTTTTCTTAAATATTTGTTCATTATTTGATTCCTTTATTTTTGTTTTCTTAATTATTAATCACCTTACCTTTTTTCTTCAGAAATAATTGCATGTAAGATCTAACAGAAAATCTTCCCCAAGATTCAATAATACGAAGATCTAGATCTACGTCTTAAAGGAATTAGTTTTTATCTTGTCCATCCTTGGGAATTTGATTTTTATATTGAACCACCCTAGGGAGTTTGAATTTCATCTTTACTTTCTAGGTAAACAATGTAATATTCTCGGTAAACAATATAACAACTTTTAAAAAAATATATATCAACCCCTTGGTTTTTTGTAGAAATCGAGATAAACGATATGATAGTTTTGAAAATAATAAAAGTGTGGCTCCTGGGGTTCTAACCCATGTGCATATAATTATACACCTCGGGATTTAAATAACCGAGGTTTTAACTAGAGACTTTTCATGACGACCTTATTTACCTCGCTTTTGTTTCCGAGGTACAACGCTTTTCGCGTCCGACTTTAGAAGCATTATTTGTAAAAGTGAACTTTGTCTCCCTCTTCACGGCTACCTTTGATCTTGCATGATCATTCCATGGCCTCAAATTTTTTCCTAGGTAGATTCTCACCTTGGCGAGAAGATCATATTTTTTGTGGGAAATTTCTTCGCCTTTTATATTTTTGGGAGGAGTCTATATGTCATTTAGTGTTTTCTATTTTCGCATCTTCTCAAACGTATCTTCACATCCTTCCTTTTTAGAAATAATAAAATTTAGGGGGATGACATTTATAATTTTAAGGATGACAAATTAATTTCTCGAAATTGAGCAGATGATTCTAACATTTACAAAAATATTAATGAAGGGTTAGACCCAATTTGAATTAGCTTCTAACTTGTGGAAGTTAGTATGATTCATCCCTTACAAAAAAGTCTTGGAATTAAACCCTTTCTTCTGAGAATTCTGAGTCAATCTTGATGAATAAAAATTATTTTTTTCAATTGATTTCGTCTCTTGTTCTTCACTATTCACTTGAGAGAAAATAAGAAGAGGATTGTTTCTATAGAGTTTCTCTCTGCTCTTAACTGAGCTTTTACTCAACATTTTCTCTATGCAACTGCATTATTACAAAAATAGGATATCTCCCTATTTATAGGTTGAAATTGCTTGCACAACAAGTAATCTCCAACTAACCTAACTCAGCTAAAAACACAAAATAAACGTAAGTCTAAATTTTTGTCGCGATATACTTTTGACATTTCGACAATTATATAATTTTGACACACAACATTTCGACAACAACAGACTTTGTCGAAATAGTGTTTTAACACAAAAAATTACATTCTCAACAAAAAATTCTTTTACGTGTTAGATATGTTCATAAATTTTATAATTTCTATCAATATAAAAATCTAGAACAAAACTCTAAATAAAACTCTTAAACTCATACCCGAATACAATTATGAGAATGAAAGCAGAAGCGTACATGAATTTTTCATTGAGAATCACCGAAAGTTTGCGGGTATTTGATCTTATGATTTATAGATTTTCTTATGAATCCTTGATTCTCCTCTGATGGAGATGAAGAGAGAACTCCAGATTGTTGGGGGGAATATTATTAGGAACATTGATGCATAGTGTATGAACAAGCACCTTTGAGAGAGACACACCAATTCTCCATCTAAAACCTTAAGGTGATAGGTGAGTGAATTCTCCCACTTATATATGCTTATGTTTATCCAATGTGGGACTATTTCTCCACTTACTCACACTTGCTATATTATTCCAACACTCCCTATCAAGTGTGAGTGCACAATGCTCCCCCACTTGTACCGCACCACTTCTTGGGCGAATTTCGATACAAGTTCCTTCTGGTCCCTTTCTCGAACCAAAGGCTCATGATACCATGTTGGGGGGAGATTATTAGGAGCATTGATGCATAGTATAGGAACAAGCACCTTTGAGAGAGATACACCACTTCTCCACCTAAAATCTTGAGGGAATTAGTTTTTTATCTTGTCCACCCTTGGGAATTTGATTTTTATATTGAACCATCCTAGGGAGTTTGAATTTTATCTTTACTTTCTGGGTAAACAATGTAATATTCTGGGTAAACAATGTAACAACTTTTAAAAAATATATATATATCAACCCCTCAGTTTTTTGTAGAAACCGAGATAAACGATATGATAGTTTTGAAAATAATAAAAGTGTGGCTCCTGGGGTTCTAACCAATGTGCATATAACTATACACCTCGGGTTTTGAAAAACTGAGGTTTTAATTAGAGACTTTTCATGACGACCTTATTTACCTCGCTTATGTTGTCGAGGTACAACGCTTTTCGCGTCCGACTTTAGAAGCATTATTTGTAAAAGTGAACTTTGTCTCCCTCTTCACGGCTATCTTTTCTCTTGCTTAATCATTCCATGGCCTCAAATTTTTTCCTAGGTAGATTCTCACCTTGGCGAGAAGATCATTTTTTTGCGGGAAATTTATTCTCCTTTTATATTTTTGGGAGGAGTCTATACGTCATTTACTATTTTCTATTTTCGCATCTTCTCAAATGTATCTTCACATCCTTCCTTTTTTTATCAACTCCTTCATTGCGTCTTTTAAGTGAACGCACTCATCAGTATTATGCTTGTGATTTTCATGGAAGTTGTATAGTTTTGACTTGTCAGTTCGATCATATTCTTTCATGGGGTCTGGGTACTTTACCCCGACCTCATTGAATTCAATGTTCGAGCACTCTTGTAAAATCTTCTTGCTCGAAGTGTTTAACAAAGTGTATGATGAAAATGTAGCATGCAACCCTTTGTGTATGTATCTATTTCTATCCTCCATGTGTCTGATGTCCCTTTGTCTTTTGTTCCCCAGGTTTTGTGGGCCTTTATTCCTTTCCATGTCTTCAGTCAACAACTTCTCTTCATAGTTAATGTAAGGTTGGGCTCGGATGAGGAGATCACACATACTCTATGTGCCTTTCATGCCTAACTTTTTGTAAAACATATAATTTATCTTCAATCCTTTCTTGAAGAACTAAAGCTTTAGTTTTTCATTGGGTCCTTCTACTTCTAAGGCCACATTAGTAAAGTGGTTGATGTACTCGCGGAGGGTCTTCTTCTTCTTTTGGTGGAACCCGCTAAGGATAAATTTTTGTCGCCGCTTCTATATTGTGAATTGAATTTGAATTCATTGCACAAATTTCTCCAAAATATATTGGAAAATTCCTCCAATTTCTTGAAGCACGTCACGCGGCCCTCTTGAGGGTCAATACAAAAAGCTTGCATTTCACTAGACTTTTAATGTGGTGATAATCGAGCATAATGTCCATATATTCTACGTCTTTGTCATGGTATTTGATTCCTTCATAATTGTCTTACGGTGGTTTCTCTAGAGATTTAGGGATCTTGCAGTCAGTCATATGTTTGGAGAATGAATCATCGGTGGTGAGAGGAATCTTGACAATTGATGTCAGTTCATTTCCCATTTGGGAGCGGTGTGAAGAGGACCTCATGGGATGGAAATATTCAAGAGGAGTGCATCTACCATCACCTTCCTCTGAGCCATGAGGAGGAGAATTTTGTCCATGGAAACAGTGATGGAGACACCCTGGTCATTGACACACTTTCTTTGGTTTAGATGCAACGTCACTAGGAGCAGCTCCAAAACTGTCGTCCTGCAGCACCTCAAGTTGGGTAGCTATTTATGATGAAATCTTATGATGGTTCTCTTCTATAGGAAGAAGTATCTCATTTAGGAGACGTGTATTCTATTGTTGTATCACGTTATAGATGCTTGTAACGGGTTCATTTGCGCCTTGCATTCTCAGTGTGGTCTCGAGTCGTTTGAGATTTTAATACATTTCTAGATGACTATTTTAGTTGCAGCGAAGGTGGGGGTTGCTTCGACGTTTGACCTTGGACTTATTGTTAAAGCGGTTGAAATAATAATAAGACATGAAAAAATCCATGTCTAATCGGTTGATAGATCAGGATCTAGCAAGATGCGAGAACTAAATAAGTCACCAAAACGGAAACATATGCTTCAAGTGGGAGAATTGGTTGTTCAAATTTGAGGACGAGGATCAATGTTATGGTGTTGTGAAGCACTTAGAAGGATGATCGAGCGTCGTGTGTACGTGAGCAGTGTTATAATGAATCGTGGATCGATTCCCTTAAGAGGCTACTGTTATTGTTGGCGGTTATAGACAACGACTAACCCAATGGTAGAAACGATTCTGGCAGTGCAACGGAAGATATTAGAGATGTCTGGTGTGTAGTTTCGAGATGATCAAGAGACATTTTCCCCAGACCGCGTCATTATAAAATAGGTAGTAGACGATTGATATCCTCTGTGAAAGGTCGCTGGCACAATTGTAGATCTCTTTGGTGCTCAGAGAAAGAATGTACCTGCAAGCTTAATACTCTAATGTCCAAGTATATAATGAATTATACTTTAATGTGACACAAAATCACACTTATATAAGCATGGCAATTAGAACTGTCTCCGATAGACAAGACGACAAGTGTGGGGTGCCATTAGATAGACCCCAACACTTAAAATAGAACGGTGTTTTTCTTCAATTAGACGCTCCTTAGTTAGAGCGCACATACATGTTCACCAACTAGAATGAACACGGTTTTTGAATTTAGCCTCTGAATCAAACATGTCTTATTGTGGCATTTGATTAGCCCCCGAAACATTAGAAAAAAAGTGTATTTAATTATTTTTATTGTAAGATGGCAAATGATACAAGTGCATGTATACAAAATTACACCAAACTATAGTGCCAAAGCTACCGTTTGAAACTTGAAGAAAATTAAACTGTCAACATGATTTTTTTTCAAATCCATCTTAATACTAAACATGCTTAAGATACATAAATAAAGGTGATATTGAATTTGGATGTGATAGTGAATGAATAGGAGATATTATGACAAGGTAGTGAATGAGATAAAAACTCTAGATTGAAGAGTAGGATCCTGATATGATGATAAAGAACAGCAAGAGACAAAATGTCTAAGCAAAAGTGAGATATAAGAAAAATAGAAGGAGTGGCTTTTTGTAAAGAGAAAAGTATGAAAACTCTTAAACCAAGATAGCCATGAATACATTTGAGGAATCTCTGATATCACACGGTTCTAGTTGAGAAGCTTTAATCTCATAAATAACCATATAAATAAAGGTGAAAGTAATGTGAGAAGAAAACTAGAGTGTGTAAATGGGGCCACATTACTTTCATATTTTGATAGGCTCAATGACATGTAGGATTTGGTAATAATAAAGTTATGTCTTGGATGCCTATTTTGTTAAACTTTGGACCACACTTTCTCACAAAATAGGAGTGTACACATCTACGAGTGACTCACGTTTCATCAAATTCGTAATCGGCTCCAGATATGACAATAATAGAGTATATATGGGCATGGATATTAATTAGAGTATTTCTTGAAAATTATGAAGTTCTCATAAAGTTTATTAACATATGAAAAATACTGCAAGAAAACCCTTTAAAAAAAAAAAGGCATGAGTTTTAAAACTAAATTTTAAATTAAAGTCGATTATATATGTGAGAAGATATTAGCATTCTACGATATCCTATAAAAAGATTATCTATAATTAATTATGTAAAAATCGTGATTAAGATTTTGGTGACTCCCTTTATTATTGTAGATGTGACAATCGTGATTAAGATAAAAAAAATTATTTTTAATGATGTTGTAATATTAATTAAGGTAATTTATTATTTAATATTTTTATTGAAATTAATTAATATAAATTTCAAAAGATATGATACTGAATCTGACCTTAAGGGCCAATTGTATACAACTTCTCTTACCCACATGTTGACATTAAGTGTAGCTCATAATACATACAAATGCAACACATCTTCGTTCCTCAGCTTTTGAAGGTCAAGAATATATGAAATACAAATCAGAGACCATGCATACTCAGAATTGAGGAGGAATTACCATGCCTTCTCCTATATTATATATGGTTTCTCAGTTTTGATATATTTACGAAATTGTTTTTGAAATATGTCGAATTTTTTGAAATTTTCGATGCTGTATCAAATATTTATAAATTTTTGAATATTTCATCTTTATAAGAAATTGAAAATTTGAAATTTCTGATGTTCAGAAAAAATCAAAAATTTAAAATTTTCGATAATACTGAAATTTTATATTTTTTTTAAACTTTTACTTGAATAAAATAGAGTGAAGTTTCGAGTATAATTGAAATTTCTGGTACTCTGGAAATTTCAAATTTTTGATAAATATTTTTTATCGGAAATTTGCATAATTCTGATACGTGTGTTGACTTTTGAAAATTGACACGGAAAATTTAAAATTTTCGATGAATTACAATCGGAAATTTTGATATTTCCGATTAATCGCAACTGAAAATTTGTAGAATATAAATAATTTTCGATAAGCGACCAAAATTGACACTAAAAATTTGTTTAGCGTATAGGAATTTTCCATTTTTAACTCCTTTAATCGATAGTAAAAATTTTTTTGACAAAAATAATTTTTTTTAGAATAAATAATAAAAAAGGTATTTTAGAAATAATAAAATTTGGGAGGATGGCATTTATAATATTAGGGATAGCAAATCTCTCGAAATTGAGCGGATGATTCTAACATTTACAAAAATATTATTGAAGGGTTAGGCCCAGTTTGAATTAGCTTCTAACTTGTGGGAGTTAGTATGAGTCATCCCTTACAAAAAAGTCTTGGAATTAAATCCAATACTTTGAGAAATTTCAGTCAATCTTGATGAATAAAAATTATTATTTTAAATTGATTTTGTCTCTTATTCTTTATTATTCACTTGAGAGAAAATAAGAAGAATACTGTTTCTGCAGAGTTTTTCTCTGCTTTTAACTGAGATTTTATTCAATATTTTCTCTATGTAAGTGTATTATTACAAAAATAGGATATCTCCCTATTTATAGGTTGAAATTGCTTGCACAACAAGTAATCTCCAACTAACCTAACTCAGCTAAAAACACAAAATAAACGTAAGTCTAAATTTTTGTCGCGATATACTTTTGACATTTCGACAGCTATATAATTTCGACACACAAAATATTTCGACAACAATAGACTCTGTCGAAATAGTGTTTTAACACAAAAAATTACATTCTCAACAAAAAATTCTTCTACGTGTTACATCTGTTCATAAATTTTATAATTTCTATCAATATAAAAATCAAGAACATAACTCTAAATAAAACTTTTAAAGTTATACCCGAATACAATTATGAGAATGAAAGCAGAAACGTACATGAATTTGTCATTGAGAATCACCGAAAATTTGCGGGTTTGATCTTCCGATTTATAGATTTTCTTATGACTCCTTGATTCTCATCTGATGGGGATGAAGAGAGAACTCCAGATAAATCATTTTGCGTTATCTACAAATGGGGATCATAAGTCCTATAAATAACCTTAAGATTATTTCTTAATTTTCAATATTCTAATTTGGCTTATCGTCAAATTAGATATTAACTTATAATATATACACAATTATCTTTCATAAAATTTATATTTAAAGTCATAAACTTACTATTAATTAAACTATTAAAACTTTAACTAATTACATAATAACCCTAACACATATTTAACTTAAATATTCTATGAGTACATTTATAGACATTAACAAAGAAGTTAAATCAGAGCCTTTGAAACAAATTTTGAAGCAAAAACTAATTTTGACTTATATAATAAGCTATTATTATTTAACATAAATGTTCTAAATCAGAGTGGATTCACTTTTACACGTTAACGCCTTTAATTAAACTGAGTTTCCATAGTTGAAATTAGTACTTTCAAATGCATGCTTAATAATTATTTTTAAGACTTAAATTAATTTTGACTTTCAAATTTTTCATTTGCTTGATTTTAATCTTTATATTTCGATTGTTTGATTTTAATCCCTCAAGTTTTTCAATTATTTAATTTTCACTATCTAATTTTCAATTGTTTGATTATGATCTTTAAAGTTTGACAATTGTTTGTTTAGATTCCTCAAAAAAAATTTTTTTTTTATATTTGATAATCTTTTAGTGACATGTAGATTAAACTTTTTTTAAGTTATTTTTTTTCTTTTTTATTTATTTATTTTATTTCGTTTATAATTTTCTTCTCAGTAATTATATTTTTATTTTATTTTTAATAGTTAAACTTTGAACGAAATGTTTGGAAAAATTTATTTATTTTATTCAACATATATTAAATAATAAATCATTTTGATAATAAAAAAAATAGATCACTAGTTAATTAAAATAACATACTCTTTTAGTGAATAACATATGTGAATCGTTTGATAAAGTTATTTTTGAATATAGGAACAAGCCCACAATATTTCTTACAAAAGATTGAAATCTTATATGATCAATAGAATTGTTAGACTTCAGGACTTTATGTTTAAATATAAGTAATTTATTAGTCAAAAAATTTGTTGTTTTAATTAGCTAGTGGTCAATCAAAATCATTTGCTATTAAACATATGTTGAATGGAATACTTAATATTTTTAAAATATTACATTCAAAACTTAATATTAAAAAGATAATAAAAATAGAATTATAGAGAAGAAAATTTTAAAAAAAAAAAATCAAAAAATGAGAAACTTAATCTACATGTTATTAGGAGGCTATCAAATACAAAAGGAGATAAATTAAAAAGAAAATAAAAATATAATTATAGAGAAGAAAATTTAATAAATAAATAACAAGTTAAAAAAAAAGAATTTTAATTTACATATCATTAGGGAGCTATCAAATACAAAATGAAATAAATTTAAAGACAAACAATTGAATTTTGAAGGCCAAAATAAAACAACTAAAAAAACTTGAAAACCAAAATCAAATAATTAAAAGATGGAGATCAAAACCAAACAATCCAAAAATTAGGGAGCACAGAACTAAGCCTTATTTGTACTACATGTGTTTCAGAAGAAATGTATCTAAACTACCTCTCAAACAACTCTCCTACAGAATCTATCTTTAAGGATAATCTTTTATCACTTGCTCTTAGAACTATACTGATCTAGTGTGTTTTGAAAGTGGCAGTTTTGCGATGTTGCTGCATTGCTGTCTCAAGCCACAACTACTAGAATCATGCCATGCTTAACATTTCCACCGCATTTTCAAACACATAGCTAGGTTGTAAACAAAATTAGCATCTCATTTGCGTATTTATGAAACACCGAACACGATACATGACTGCAGTATTTCACAAACAAGAGTTTCACATCGGTTTGTTAGAGTTTCAATTAGTATTTATATAGCTTATTCAAACTACATATGGTATCAACATGTGGGGTAAGAGAAGTTGTCCTCGATTAGGTCTTAGTCAGGCTCAAATTTATATTAAGTAATTTCTATAAAAACATAAGTCTTGGAGTTATGTTGTTAGGGTTACTAGGTGTTTTAATGTGTGTAAGTATGTGTTACTCTTCTCCTCCCACCCAGTCAAATGTGGTAGTAGAATTCCTATTCTCAAGCGATAAGTGGGTCATTAACTATCTTAACTTTCCCATTATCTAAGACATGTCTTATCTTATGTTTAGGTGACCTTGCATCATCGCCCTTTTCTAGGTCGGTCCTAAGCTATCTCCCTATACAACGAGAGTATTATGAGGACTGACATTTTCCCTTATGAGACTTTTGTCGACCCTTAAGAATTCAGGTTGACACTATGGTTATGCGTCTTGTCTGATGAGGTACTGAGCCCTTCAAAAGTTATATTATATAGTCTAGTCAAGGAGATGTTGAGTCCCTTAGGCGGGTCGTTAATCTTCCATCGGAAGTTCTTTTGAGTCTTCTAGTAAGACTTGTCACCAAGACTTTGAGGCTTGATGTAGGTCGCACCCATTATGTGTGATTTTTGGAATCAATCTCGTCTGAGGAGATACTGATTTCATTAGACGAGAGCTTTTATCAACTTTGAGGGCTTTATGTCCCTCAGAGATTGTATCATGTAACTCAACTGGGAGGTGAAGAGTCCCTTGGGCGGGCCATTTTAGCCTTTCAGGCGGGACCTCTATCGAACCCTCTAGCAAGACTTGACACCAAATCCCCAGGGTTTAACATAGTTTGTGCCCCTTAAGTGTGATTTTTGAAAACAATCTCGCCCGAGGAGATATCGAGTCCCTAAGGCGAGAGCTTCTTTCAATTCTGAGGATGTTAAGTCCTTCAAAGGCTGCATTTATGTAATCCGGCTGAGGAGGCCCTGAATTCTTTAGATATGACGTTTTCAGGCGGGACTTCTATCGAACCCTCTAGCAAGACTTGTCACCAAGTCTCTAGAGCTTGATATAGGCCGCACTCATTAGGCTTAATTTTTAGGAACAATATCGCCCGAGGAGATACTGAGTTCCTCGTGCAAGAGCTTTTATCAACTCTGAGGGCTCTAAGTTCTTCAGATATTGTATCATGTGACCCGACTAAGGGGTACAGAGTCCCTAAAGAGTGTCATTTTATCCTTTCATGCGAGACCTCTATCAATCCCTCTAGTAACACTTGACACCAAGTTTCTACGGCTTGATATAGTTTGCGCCCCTTAGGTGTGGTTTTTGAAAATAGTTTCGCCCGAGGAGATATTGAGTCCCTCGGGAGAAAGCTATTTATTTTGGTAAGCTTGATATAGCTTAGGAATGCAGCAAGGGTCCTCCAGTAAGGCCTAGGCACTGTAATTGCTTCGAGAGACAGTAAGGATCATGTGTATATTGCCTTGAGAGGCATAAAGGATCTTCATGTGGAAGTCCAACAAGTATATTTCCTTAAGAGGCGACAAAGATATTTCTGTGGAAGTCCAACATATATATTGCCTTGAGAGGCGGCAAGGATCTTCTGGTGGAAGTCCATCATACATATTACTTTGAGAGGCACCAAGGATCTTCCTATGGAATTCCAACATATATATTTCCTTGAGAGGCGACAATAATCTTTTTGTGGAAGTCCAACACACACACACACACACACACACACACACACACAGATATATATATATATATATATATATATATATATATATATATATATATATATATATATATATATATATATATATATATATATATATATATATATATATATATATATATATATATATATATATATATATATATATTCTTGAGAGGCGACAAGGATTTTCGTGTTGAAGTCCAGCTATGTAGTTGCCACGAGGGACAACAAGGTTCCTTCCGAGAAGGTCCAGCACAAAAGATATTTTAAAGAGAGGGTGTCTTTGGTGAAGAAGAACATATGAATGATCATTCATAATTACACAGTCATAAAATTTACTAGAAAGTTACAAAATAAATTTTAACTATAATAGTATCGGATGTGGAGTGCATTCCAAGTTCGGGGGTAATAGTGATCCTTCAAGTTCTTGGAACGTGTACGCTCCGTGAGGGAGTTTTTGGTATATGAGATACGGTCCTTCCCAATTAGGTTGTAGCTTCCCCTATTGTGTCTGTATTACTACCTTATTTAATACTAGGCCATCCTTTTGCATCTCCTCCTGCTTCACCTTGGAGTTGTATCTCCTAACGACTCTATGATTGGCAAAAAACTCTCGGACGTGAGCGGCTTCTTGTAGCTCCTTGATCAGATCTGCTGTACAATTTAATCCTATATTGTTTTGTTCCTTGTAGAAATGGGCTCGTCACCATGATGACGTCTTGATTTCTACGGGCAGCATTATGTCGGCCCTATAAACCATGGAAAATGGGGTTTCCTTGGTGGTGGACTGTGGCGGGGTGTGGTATCCCCATAGTATCTCAGGGAGCAGCTCTTCCCACTGGCCTTTATCATTGTCCAACTTATTTTTAAGTTTTTTGAGGATTACTTTATTTTCAAATTCAGCTTGTCTGTTGTCTTGAGGATGCACCACGGACATGAACTTTGTTTTCATGCCCAAATCTTTACAGAAGTCGATGACCATGGTGATAGCAAATTGGGTTCCATTTTCTAAGACTATGGTGCTCGGGAGGCTGTATCGACACTTAATTCTTTGCCAGTAGAAACACTCAACTCTTTCTGCCGTGATTTTTGTCACTACCTTTGCCTCTATCCATTTAGTAAAGTAGTTCACCCCACTATCAATAAATTCAACTGTTCGGGCGTCAGAAGTAATGGCCCCAGGATATCCACGCCCCACTAGTAGAATGGCCAGAGGGAGGTCATCGATTGGAGGAATTTTTTCAGGGTGTGGCGAAGGTCAACATGTTTATGGAAATGATCACATTTCTTGGCGAAGGCAATGATGTCTTTCATTAATGTGGGCGAGAGCTTTTTCGCCGATATGATTGCCGCAGGCTCCCTTGTGGACTTCTGCGAGAACTAAAGTGATATCACTCTCATCCAGGAATCTTAACATGGGAGTAACCCTCCCCATTTTGTAAAGATTTCTTGAGAGTAAGGTGTACTTGGCCGTTTTCCTTCTGATATTTCTCGCTTTTCCCTCGTCAGGTAGGGGCTCATTAGACTGCAGGTAGCGCAGTATAGGCATCATCCAGATGGACTTGGGGACAAGCTCCACGAAGTATAATTCACATGTCACGATGTTGGTATAGGAAAGAGTCTCCTATATGACTATCCTATTGAACCCTTCTACCTTAGAGGTAGCTAGTTTTGACAAGAGATTTGCCCTGAAGTTTTGTTCGCGGGGGACGTGCTCTACTTCAAAAGAAATGAAGCGTGAGGACAAAATTCGTACCTTTTCTAAATATTTTATCAACATAGGCTCATTTTCTTGATATTGTCCCGAGACCTAGTTGTCTACCAGTTGAGAGTCACTTTTGGATTTTAATCTGGTAGTTATCATTTCCAAGGCAAGGACCATACCGACGATGAGTGCTTCGTATTCTGTCTGGTTGTTACTGGAGGTGAACTTAAACTTTAACGCCTACTAAATAACTATATTTCTTAGTCCTTTGAGCACTATTCCTGCACCGCTTCCTTTAATGTTGGAGGCGTTGTCCACAGATCCCATTCTTAAGGCAGGTCTTCTTTGACGGGTCAGTTGGGTTCGGCTTCGAGGTTGGATGATAACACGAAATTGTATCGTTTATTTTCCATGAAATTTACCCGTTCTGTATTATTTTGACCCGATTAACTCCCGAATATTTCGAGTTTGTCATTACTTTTTGCAGGTATTCATAACTCAGCTCAAAACAGAAGAAAACATGAAACAATGCAAGAAAGCATCAAAAGAATAGAAGAAAAAGATAAATTTGTCAAGAATTACAGATTTTGTAGTTGTGACGGTCGTAACACATCTGCCACGACCGTAAGCCATCATGAAGCGTGTTACGACCGTAACACATCTGCGACGACCGTAACACGGAGAAACACCAAACCTGCTCGTAACGCCTCAGTGACGACCGTAATGCGCATACCAGTTATTTGAAAGTGCAGATCGTGGCAAAGCAAAACAGAAGGAGTTTTCAAACTCCTGATTTCTCTCCAGCCAACTACCCACGTTCCTACATTTATGGAGATTTTTAAGGAAAGCTTCGTGACAAGTCTTCAGGCCAACTGCCAAATTCATTCCTCTATAAATACCTCAACATTCAACGTTAGAGGTACAAAGCATATTACAGTTTACTTGTGCGGAAGCTCTGCCGAAATCAAAACCATTATTCCTTCAGTTGTTATTTTTCTGCATTCGTTTATTTCCGTTCTTTTAATTTCATTGCCCAAATAATAATTTCCAACATCAGGGAATTATTATTATAGTTTAGGATTTATTATTCAAGCCTCAGAATTTGTCATATTACCGATACCAAGTCCGAGTTTCCGATTTGTGGAAGAGGGATTGAAGTATTGGCTTTATTTTCAGGTTTCTATTTTGCAATTGTATTACATACCTTTTAATTAATTAATGCAAGTTTAATTTATTATTTATAATGTCCAATCTATATTTGTTTGTTTTTGTTTCCAGTACGTTCATTATAATTTCCATGGCTAGCTAAACCTTTAGCGTCGGTATGGGATAGTAAGAGACATTAGGCATCTGATCAAACTTAGGCTAAAACTTTAATCAACTTAACTCTGGTTATAACTTTTTATGCTTAAAAATAAAACCTTTGTTACGAAAGTAAGAAGAGTAAATAGGTTAGATCGAGACCACGAAAGTGTGAGATTTTTAGCCGGATAGCTAAAGTTAGGCATTTGATTTAAATACAGTGAAAGCGCTTTAAACCAAATTAGAATTAATTAAGTTTCCAAAAAATACTTCTAAACACTTATAGGCTAGCGAAAGCAGGTATAGGGCTTTAGACGTATAATCCGAGATAAGACCATGAAAGTGTGAGTTGAGGATTTTTAAACTGATTAATTCTACAGATAAACCAAGTTGACCATCCTTATGTGCCTAGGTTCGATTAGATCCTTTAGGTCGACTCTATTGCATACCGACCATTTCATTTTATAATTACTTTAAAATCAATTAGTTTACCTTCCTTAACCTTCCCAAAACCAACGTGACAATTTCCGCCTTAGCTAAACTAGCATTACTTTCCCGCACTAGAGTGATTACAAAGTCCCTGTGGATTCGACAATCTTTTATTACTACCGCGATAGGCTGTGCGCTTACAGTTAAGATACCGTTAGACATTAGGTCGATCGCAGACACATCATCGGACAGGGCTTAAGACTTAATGTTTCCTCTCGTGACGCATTGGATGTCGTATTTCGAGAGTTTTACCAACCAAGGTAACATTCTTTCCTCCAGGTTAGGTTTCATCAACACTTGTCATACATGATAGTTGGTTTTCACTATGATGGCGTGCCATTGGAAATAAGGATGGAGTTTTCATGTTGAAGCGACAAATGTTAATTCAAACTTATAAATCTTCTAGTAGTGTGTCTCAGTTCCCTTGAAAACATTGCTCACTAAATACACAGGTGTCTCAACTTTGCCTATTTCTATGGTTAAGAACTAAGCTCGTCGCTCGCTCAGTGATCGAGAGGTGGATAAGCAAGGGTGAACCCTCCTTCGGGATAGTGAGGATCAAGGGCGATGTGCGGAACTCTTTGATCTTGGAAAGGCTTTCTCACACCCAGGTGTCCATTCGAACTTTTCCTTCTTCCATTGGGCGGCAAAGAAAAGGAAAGCCTTATCACCCGCATAAGAGAGGAAGCGGGAAAGGGCAGTGAGGCATCTCATGGCCTATTGCACTTATTTCAATTAGTAGGGCTCGTCATATCAATGATTTTCGTACATTTGTTTTGATTGTCTTTAATCCCTCTCCTAGTCAACATGAAGCCCAAAAACTTCCTTGCCTATACTCTGAAGGAGCATTTGGCGGGATTTAATCGCATCTCATATTTTCTTACGATTGTAGGATGTCCTCCAGGTCATCGGTGTAAATTGTTTCCTTCTGTCATCTTGATATTCATGACATCGACATATACCTCAAGGTTCCACCCGATCTAATGGAAGAAGGTAGTGTCCTTGAGTCATTGGTATGTGGTGCCTGCTTCATACTCCAAATTTGCCCTACTGATATTAATAGCCAATGTATTACATTTTATCATTTTTCTATTAGATTTTGGTGTTACTACACATTTTGTTTAAAAATTATATACATGCATTTAATTTATTATTTGACTTTGCTTATATATAATAGAGTTTGATCTTTGGGGAAGGGTGTATCTATCATTTTAATTAAGGGTGCATTATTCTAAAATCATCAAAGGGTCCATTAAGAATAGTGAGAGGCCCTTGTTGAGTAAAATTTATTAAGTTGACCGAAGTCAACAAATTTGTTAGTCAATTTATTTTACATTTTTTGTTATAATTATTATTATTACAATATATATATATATATATTATTTGTTTTTAGTTGACTCAAGGGTCAACATGTTTTCTTTAAGGCCACTCCCCTTATTATTTATCATTCTTATTATTATCCATTATTATCAAGTTATCGTTTCGTTTTTATCATTATTATTATTATTTATCTGGTGGTATTATTTGGATTATTATTTTTTATTATTTTTTGAATTGTTGACTAAGTCAACATTAGGGTTTCAACCCTAAGTGTCCAAGCTGCGCTTAGACTCTTCTTCCCTAAGCTAAACGCAAAAGCCCGAGACTCAAGCAATAGCAAATCAAATGTGGATAGAATATTTGATTTTTATTGATTGAATATAAATTTACAATAAAACGTCCAGGTACATTGGAAATTACAGAAACTCTAATTTATAATTGAATCTAAATCCTTAATTTACAACAAATCAAATCCTAAAATCTAATTTATACCTGCAAATAATTTTTTTTCCTAAACTAGCTAATTCCTAAACCTATAAATTGAGACATAAGCTAATTGAAAAAGGACAAAAAACTTGGAGAAAACCCCTTGCATTTTTCTGCGAATCCATTACCCTCATCAAGTCTCTTCATCCAGAAAAAGGATTAGGGTTCATCATTAGAACCCTAACCCATTTGAGATAAGTCATCGTTCATCTGATACCTATAACAAGAAGAAGAAGGGGATTAGAAGAAGGAGATCATAGAAATATAGAGGAATTCAAATTTCAAGAAGTTTCATGACAGGAGAGGTAAGTCATATCACTTAGCTTAGGGATCTGAATATTGTTGTGTAATTGTTGATTCACTGTGAATTTTGGTGTTTAATTTGTGTTTTTGGGAATTTTTGGGGTTTAGGGATTGTAATTCACTTCTGAGGGCCTTTGATTGGAATCAGACGTTCCACGTCTCACTAGCGAACCATAACTCCCCGTGCTCTCTCACATGTTGGCCAGATGGACTTCAAACGTGGTTTGGCCAAGCCCAACGCTTTTCACGCCCTCCAAATTATTTTTTTAACATAATTTACACCCCCTGACGCTTTTGGACTCAAAACATTATCCGGGCCTGAGCCCTTATTATTAGCACACCCCATAATTGTTACGCTAATGGAAAACACACCCCCCGTTTACATTTAAATAATTTATTTATATTGTTTATATTATTTATTTATTTTATTTAATTTATTTATATTATATATATTGATCAATTTTATTCTCATATCATTTTTTATCATTTGCATTAAAATTATATTTTTAAATGATCATGTTGGTAAATAAATATTTTTCTATTATTACAGATATTAAATATACTTCTAATAATAAATACAATAATTATTTATTATCTATTTTCTAAAAGACTAACCCTTTTTATCAATTCATCAAATATTTCTTTCATCATTCAAACTTATTTTTTTCCAAAATTGCATCATGCATTCTAAACATCTAACCAATTAAACTTTACATATTTTCACTAACTTAATTTCAACCCCAATATTATTTTCAAAAAAAGATTGAGGATTTATTTTCTAAATTAACTGTGAACTTCGTCTACGACTACACAATTTTCAAACTCATACAAGGTTTAAGGATAACTCAAAAACATTTACACAATCCATAAAAAACTAACCAAACACATACGAACTATGAATTTAGACTCTGATTCTTTGCAAGGAGATACGTAGGCACGTGGTTAAAACCAAGGTGAGTTCATAATTAAAAAATTAAAATCTTTTCTCAAATACATGGAAATTATATCTGTTAAATAGAAAACTTCTGATCTACCCGTAAACCTATAAAAGGAGCTCCTTAAGAACAAGGGAGATGAATGGTTCCTAACACCTTCCCTTCGTCTAATCAACTCACGAATTTAGGATCTCAGTACAAATTAGGGTTACCCATTATTCTCTCGTCCTTATGAAAACAATTAATGCTGGCGACTCGTATTCTTTTCCGGTTACAACTATTGGAAACTCTACTGAGGATACAACCCTAGGGTTTAGAGTTTCTCTATCTTTTAGGTCAAGGGTTTTGGGGTGCTTTCTATTTATAGCATGTTTTTGTTTCCATGTTTATTTATTGGTTTATTATTTATTTATTATTTATCACATTATTATCATATTTTTATCATATTATTATTGGTGGGTTTTAAATTTCAAATAATATATCAAACCTTACAAGAAGGATTGTCAATTGGCCAAGGGGGTTTAACATCTCTATGAGTTTTTGCGACGACTTCCCCTGGAGTCGGTTGAGTTCCAAGGAATGTCTTTTAAAGGGCTAGACTCTCTTGGAGGTAGGACTTAGGGATTCAGTCAATGACTCTTTGTATAACCCTAAAATAAAATATCATGGTGAAATGTTGTACGACCTAAGAGACTCCACTTAAGGAAGGCCCTTATGCCTTGTCCCTTTAGTGTTGCCCATGATACCCTTAAGGAAGCCACCTTTTTGGGGAGGATAGAACATCCGTAGGACAAAACTAGGAACCTACCTACTAAAGATATCTTTCATAATCCCACCACCATGTTACATCACCATGCATACATACATCTTGCATTTCAAAATATTCATTACTTTTCCATTTGTTTGTCATATTCACATGATTCCTAAGAAAAAATAATCAAAGGTTTTTGGTGAGTATCCTAAAGATGAATACCAATAAGAAACAAACTATCCAAGTTATCCATGTGGTTCCTGATATGAAGAAAATGATATTGATTAGAGGGAAGCTGCCTAGAAAAGCTATGAAGATTTTTGTTCGCCGCTATGGGTACATTCTTGAGTTGACTAAAATAATTGTGCAAGTTGAAGCCATTACTACTCTTTCTCAATTTTATGACCCTCCTCTAAGGTGCTTCACTTTCCATAATTTTCAACTAGAACCTACTTTGGTGGAGTTTGATAGGATCTTGGATTTCTCTAAGATCAAGGATAAAGCTTACATAGGGATTGGACAAACTATCAAGGTCAGAGACTTGGCTAAGGAGATAGGGATACCATTCACTAATTTGGTTCTCAACTATAAGAAATATAGGGAAGTTCAAGGGATTAAAAGATAATACTTAGAATCCAAGGCTATTTCCTTTGTTGATAAGGAAGAATGGGAAGCTTGTGTGGATTGTTTGGCACTACTTATTTTTGGTTTGGACTTATTTCCAAATACTATCGACTATATTGATTATGCGACCATTAATATATTTTGGGCCATAAAGGTGTTAAATGTTGATCCTACTCCTAATTTACTTGTTGGTGTTTACTATGCCCTTCATACACGTTACAAAAAGGGGATGGGTGTTCAAAATTGTTGTATTCCTCTCTTATACTCTTGGCTCATTTCTCGCCTCTACAAAGAGGACTATATGGTTAAGGACTTAACAAAGAATTAATGGTCCTAAAAGTTGAGGGCTCTTAGTGTTGATTCTGTTTTGTGGTATGTTAGGAAGTTGAACTACGTGATATTATTTATAGTTATGGAGAATTTCTAAACGTTCCTCTGTTTGGGACGAAAGATGTATTAACTATAACCCCACTTTGGCTTTACATCAATTTGGGTATCCTTTGGAAGATAAACCTTCCAACGAACAACTTCAACAACTGGTCCTTTATGATATGGGTAAGAAAACCTCGAGTTACTTGCGAAAGTCATCCAAGCATGGAGTATGGTTCACAAGAAAGGCGCTGAATTTGGAAGGAAGAATGCGGTGGCAAGGGAACCCTATACTCAATGGGTTTTTGAGAGGGTTTGAATCTTCAAACTGTCATTTGATATAGATCCTACCTACACACCGGACATACCAGATCCTCTTCCAATATCAATGGAAGAGATAGAAGATATAAAGGATTCCCTTGAGAAAGATTAAAGGGACAAACAGAATTCGGAACATAACCTTTATAATCTTGCTTATGAGAAGAATCAGTTGCAACGAGAGCTTGAGCTGAAGGATCAATGGATTCAAAGCGACCGTGAATTGGATGAAAAGGAAAGGTCTAAGAGAAAGCGTTCAACCGAAGGGTTGTTGAGTGCTACTTCTAATCTTGATTCCAAAAATCAACATTTGAATGATGCTGCTAGAGAAACTGCAAGGTTAAAGGGTTGGTATGATAAAGCATTACAAGACATGAGGGAGTTGGAAGAAGATATGAGAGCCCAAATTCAAGGATTAGCATAAGGTGCTCTAGAATCAGAAGAGCAAATCCAACTCCTTTTCACGAGTCTCTAGGAAAGCCAAGAAGCAGAGGTGAGAGAACGCCTTAGAAAAATGAGAGCATAGGAACTTCTCTCTCAAAAGGTGGAAGAATATGAACAAGTCTCTCAAGAGTTGGAAAGCCTCCAAAAGGATTTCCTTATACAAAGAGAACTTTATAAGGAGATGAGATCTTAAAAGAGATATTGGAAAGAGCAATATGCAAAGATAGCCCAAGCGGGAGAAGATGACATGTTCATAATCTCTACAATTTACAAGGAGTGTCTGAGGTATAAGGACAAGCATGCAAAGCTTGCCTTCTTAAAAAACAATCTCATTGGTGACATTCCTACGAGCTTAAGGGATGTGGAAGCTACAACAGTCCCTCTCCCGAATGATGTTCAGGTCTTCCTCAAGCTTTGTAGGGAGATGGTTGATGGTTTTAGGGAAGAAGTGCACAAGCGTGCTTAGGAGATTTTAGTTTCCCTTTGGTTATTTCATTCAGTATTTGACACTTTTTATATTCAGTATTTCCTCTCAGTATTTTTCAATATTTGTTTCAGTATTTTGAATTGAATTTCCTTTTTTTAAAGATGGTGGTTATTATTCAATAAAAGTAATTTTGTTTCAGTATTTCATTAGCATATTTATTTTGGGATGCTCACCAATAAAATTAAAAACTTGAAAAAATAATAATGAATCATAAAAGGAAATCCAACGTGAATAAGACATTCGAATAAAATCTTAGCATATTCATACACATTCATCCAAGCACAAGCATCATATTTCATACCTCATACAAAAACTCATTATTTTCATATCATCTCCAGTTAGACCATTGGTAAAAATGCACTACCTTCCCGGCCACTATACCAAACAAGAGCTCATCAAAAGAAAGTAATTGAGAAATTCGAGGAGAACCAAGCTGCCTTTTAAGAAGTTTTGGAACAAGTGAAAGGAAGTATCGACTCTGTAATATGGTGGGAGAACTAACTTGGGTGTTTTGTGTTTTATCACAAGTGTTGCGGATAGCAAGAGTCGCCACCGACTTTTATTTTATCCAATAAAGGAAAGGGTGAAAAGAACAAGAAAGACCTTTTGAGAATTTTCTTGAGTTTGGGGGGTAGGTTATGAAAAAGGGAAGGTATTAGCACCCTTTTCATCTGTAGTTATCTACGGGCTCTTAATTGCTAGCTCACTTTGAAATTCTTTGTGTTTGTGTAAGTTGAAAGATGTTTTGAAGATGTTTCGAAAATGGTAATTTTGTAATGATTCTCGTATCGTGGAGAATGTATACAAAATGTTTGTTTTTGGGAATATTTTGAAAACACCTTGGTGCGGTAATTTTGCAATGATTCTCATATTGTTGAGAATGCATACAAAAAGTTTGTTTTGAAAATACTTGTTTGAAAAGAGAGTGTTTGAAAATATGTTTATTTTTGAAAGTGTGAGGTGTGAAAATGGTTTTAGTTTGTGAGCAAGCAATTACGAGTAATCTACCTACTCAAAAAGTCTTTATTCTTTTCCTCCTCATTTAGATAATGTTAATTTACCATTGATTGGTAGGGAGCCATATCATTGGATGTGAGGGACAGACGTGGGTCGTTGTACAGTCATAGAAGGCAACTTGTAATATGTTTTAGCAATTGTCGTAAGGGACTAAGATCATTTATCAAATGCAACATCGAATGGTCATTGAAGGACTACGATCTTTTAATTGAGGGTCTTTGCTAAAACATCCCACATTCGAGGGACATGACTGTTTTTATCCGAGACAACAAGTGTGGGTTAATCTAGAGGTGCATGTGTGCAAGGTGTGTTGATTTCATGTATATTGTCTTGGGTTATGGTTGTCTAATGTTTGATTTTAAATTTTGTCATACAAACCCTAATTACTAACAATAATAAGGAAAGCGATAAATTGTGGAATTTAAATGTCCTACGCTATTATAACGCTTTGGGAATGGGGGGTACAAGTTTGTGAAATGAGGAAGAGAACCAATAAAACCTAATTATCTATTACAAACTATTGTATATGAATAATAATAGAATGTACAAAATGTGAAGATAAATAAGAAAAAGAAATTGCTTTTAGGGTTTTTTTGATGGAGAAAAAGGTTTAATATTAACCTAATTAAATTAATTAGTTTTAATTACAAGAGAAGTTAATTAATATTTTAAATAGAAACCTAAAAAAAGATAAGTTAATTAAAATAAAACCTAAGTCTAATTTATTTGTTTAGAAAATAATTTAGATGTCAATGTTAATAAAGAAAAATGTTTTACAATGTGAAAGAAATAATAAAATTTAATTTAATTAACAAAAATAAAATAAAGTGCTTAAATTAAAATATTTTAATTTAATTATTTATAAAATTTTTTTTTTTGTATTTTTGGTTAAATAAAAATAAATAAAGAAAGAAAATATAAATAGTATAAAAATAGTTGGGTCAGGGTGTTAAAAAAGTAAAATGGGGGTCAAAAAGAAAAAAAATAAAACGTTGGGCCCAAATGAGTCCTTTTTGAAATCAGAAAAAGAAATGAAAATATTTATACAAATGTCATGTTGGGCCTACGCTGAAAAGTAATTTAGGGGGTGAGAAAAAGTTTTAAAAAAAAAAGAAAAAAAAAAGAAAGGCTTAAGTGCTGGGAAGTCCAGCGCTGTTGGTGATTCCATGTGGCTGGTGCATCATAGGCTTGCTCATGTGGAGCGCTGGATTTGATTGCATGATGGACATGTGGTTTGGATGAGGGATACATGATGAGCGCTCCCAACCTGCTTGCATTGAATCTGAAATAACAAATTGTGTGAAAATTAAAAGGGTACCGCTGAGACTCGAACCCAGATCCCAATAGATCAATGCCTTAGCGTGCGCTTCTCTGCCACTGGGTGGCTGTGTCATCCGTTTATAATACAACTTCAACTAAATATAAAATAGACTCAAATATGAAAATGACTTTATCCCTAACCTCGCGCCAATCACCATTGTCACATTTTTGAATTTCTGATCTTGCTCATTTCTCAACCATTTTCAAAAATGTAAACATGAAAGTTGTTCCATTTTTTAACACGAATTCAACCATATAAATTTCACAAGCTATAAATCAAAGATGAATGAGAATTTTATTGGTACCAAATTGAAACCTAATTTTTTCAGAAAGTTCAAACTCAAAATTCGCATCACTCAGGTAACATAAATGAAAACTAAAGGTATGGTTAGCTTCGGGGCTATGATATCTACATTTTTTATTCACAAAGTAACCATTAATGATGCTTGTATAAGGAGTTCAAAGTTAAGAAAACTTACCTCAAAACTGGAAATCATGTTTGAAATTTGAGCACTTCTAGAGGTGTTGTGATGATCTGGATAGCTTCACTGAACTCCTAGGAAGCTATTGCAATGCTTACTTTGAGCTGAAAGTGCTTGAAACTTTCTAGAGAAGTCAAGTTGCAGGTGTGAGTTTTTGGAAATGGAGGATGGTATAAGTGAAGTTACAGTTGTGTAGTAAGGTCTTGGATAGTTTCTAAGTGAGGTATGGAAGCTTTGTGATTGATTTAGAGTGAAAACATATGAGGAAATTGTGAGTTTGAAGTTCAAAGTCAGAAATGACAAGTTATGGAGGTTTTGATGTAAATTTTGGTTTGAGGGAGTATGAGGGGGTTAGAGGGCTCTTGAACTCGTGTGTTAGCTTACAAACAACCTCTCTATTTATAGAGGAATGGTTTTAGATCTTGAAGTTGTCAGAATCAAGAGATCACATGTTATGGTTATGTGACTTGATTTTGAAGCAAGCTTGACATACATTGTTCCGATGCATAGTACAAGGCTCATAGGGTGGTATACAGGCTTGTAGATGGTTGCTTATTCACTTTACACCTCACACTTTCAAAACATCTTTCAAACACTTTCCAAACAACAAATATTTTCAAAACCAACACTTTGTACATATTCTCAATGATACGAGAATCATTACAAAGTTTTCCACACGAAGGCGTTTTCAAAATATTTTCAAAATTACACAAACACAAAGCATTTTCAAAGTGATCAAGCAATTAAGATCCCGTAGATAACTACATATGAAAATGGTGCTAATACATTCCCTTTTCATAACCTACCCCCAAACTCAAGAAAAATTCTTAAAGGTATTTTCTGTTCTTTTCACCCTTTCCTTCATTGGATAAAAGAAAAGTCGGTGGTGACTCTTGCTATCGGCAACATTTGCGATAAAACACAAAAATACCAAGTTAGTTCTCCCACTGTATTACAGAACTGGCGACTCTGGTGGGGAAATCTAAAACTAAAAGTGGAGTTACCTTAAGAGCTAGATCACTTTTATTGCTTTACTTGCTTTATTTGTTTGCTTTACATTTATGGGTTATGTTTGGGTTCATTACAAGTAAAAATCATATACCCGGATTTGAGGGAATTTTAGGTAAGTAGCAATAGATCATGGAAATTGTACAACATAGACCGATATGGTTGAAGCGATAGCTACGTTAGTGTAACACATTTGTGGGTACCGGTGTCCCTTGAGTTAAATCAAGGAGAATACAGAGACGCTGAGTGGTTTCATCAAGCACTAACTGACCATAGAACCTTAGTTGAATAACTTGTCCATTAGAAAGTAGTGAGATAGCCGGCGTTTGTGCAAGACTGAAGTTGGTTGATACTCGATACTACACTCATTGAGATCGGACTTTCGGGATATTTTGGCTGCAAGAAAAGATTGATTATGCTTAAACAATTCCCGATGAAGAAAGATCAGTGATATTGAAATTCCTTAGAGCTCGATCACTTTTGTTAGAACAGGTTGAGCCAACTAAACTTAAAGAGGATACTTACCTATAAACCCTGTGCAAGCCTGAACCTAAGGCGTTGTGTTCTTTGCTTGTGTGTGATTATTTATTCAAGCATAACATCATGACATCATGCCATAGCATTTCACTAACCATTTCAAGGACCTATGAGATTTATCTTTGTTCTGTGTTGTAGGATATGGCTTCCACTCACAGAAATACCATCTGAATCAGCTTCGTAAAGGTGTCTCCTCAACTCCAAGAGTTAGCATCAAGGGTTCCTGAGAATTCTCCATTCACCAAAAGACATGGTCAACTTCTCAATCTGGTTACCTCAAGCTTTAAAGAAGAAATTATGTGTGTGCTCTTTCAATTCTTTGATCCTAAACATCATTGTTTCACCTTTCCCGATTATCAATTGGTGCCCACAATGGAAGAGTTCTCTCAAATATTAAGACTACCTATTCTTGATCAAGTTCCCTTCACCGGTTTAGAAAAGGATCCATAACCTGAGAAGATTGTATCAGCCCTACACTTGAAAAGGTATGATATTGTAGCCAAGTGGGAAACAAGGAGCTGAATCAAGGGTTTTCTAGCCAAGTTCTTGTTAGAGAAGCTCCATTGTTTTGGGAGTATATGGATTTACAAGCCTTTGAAGAAGTATTGTCTCTTCTAATATATGGGTTAGTGTTATTCCCTATTCTAGACCAACTCATAGATGTGAATGCTGCCAAGATCTTCCATTCTCGTAACCCTGTGCCTACTTTACTTGGAGACATTTTCCATACTCTTCATACTCGCACCATGAGGAAGATAGGGGCTCTTATGTGTTTCATTATGTTGCTCTCTAGGTGGTTTATTTCGCACCTTACCCGATTAGTATTGAAGAATGAACAAGGTCTGAATTGGTCGCAAAGAGTAATGTCGCTTTCTCATACAAATATTGGTTGGTGCTCCCGATCTCTAGAGAACATTACTATCATTGACCATTGTGGGGAGTTCCATAATGTTTCACTCTTGGGCATTATGGGAGGTATTACTTATAACCCTTCACTGGCTCTACGACAATTTGGCTATGCTCGAAGAAATGGTCCCCATGACGCGCTTATCCAGGGTATTATATTCGACTATGAGAACGATGTCCAAGGTTACAGTCAAAGATTTGTTCGAGCTTGGGGCATGGTAAACAAGGTTGATAGCAAGAATTTTTTGCATAAGAACTCTATTCCTTTGGAGCCTTATCTCAAATGGGTGCGAGCTCGCGCTCAGAATCTCATGATGCCATACTCCTCTATTCTAACAATAGTTGTGGAGCCTGTTGCCGAAAGGGATGTTCCTTATACCATTCTCCATCCTGAAATGCCTATGGACCTCGAGGAATTGCAGAGATCTTGGATTCAACTCAAAGGAGAACAAGACACATTTGAAGCTCAATTTTATACAAGCGAGAAGAAAGTGTTAGAGCTTACAAGGCAACTTCACGAGGAGCGAAGCCTGAATGCTTACATTGTTTTGTACCCCAAAATTTGCCCTCCCATATTCTTCAAAGATTTGCCAAGTCAAGCTTCAAAATCTCCCCAAGGGTTGCACAGTCAAGGGTCTCCTAAACAGTCAAGATTAGGGTTTTGGTTCTGATCAAGAAAATGAAGTTTCCAAAGGTCCAATCAAGTCTCACATGCCTATAAATATGGTCAAGCATCCTCATATCAAGTTTCAAGACTTTCAGCACAAAATTGCACAGTCAAAACCCTAAATTGCACTACAGTCAACTGTAGGGGCAAAATGGTCATTTGGCAGTCAAAAGTTCAAATTTTTGGTCAACATCTCATTTTGAAGCCACAAACATCATTTGATCAATGCTTGATCATGATTCTCAAAGCTTGGCTCAAAAATCATCAAGATGCAAAAGTTTCCTTATTTGGACAGCTGAAAAAGTCACCTGTAAATTGACCAGGGCATAACTTCCACGTGGATTATCAGAAAAATTCCATCCAAAGCTCATTTTAAATAGAAAGACATTTCCTACAACTCATCTTCATACTTCAAGTCCAAGAAATGCTCTCACAAAAAGTTATCAATTTCAACATTATAGGTCATTTTCAAAAGTCAGCAAAAAGGGACTTTAAGTCAAAGGCCATAACTTGAGATTGGTAAATCAAAATGACATGGGACCAAAGGCAATGGTTAGAGGACTCAAAGACCTTTCCAAAATGTCCAAGAACATGAGCAAAGCTTAAAAATTGAGCAAGTTATGCCTTGTAGAACTTGGGAAATTTTTGGATATTTTGAAAAGTCAACATTGATTCAAATGACCTAAAATTGCTAATGGGCCCATTTTTCTTCCACAATTCATTGTCCCAAGCATGCACACGACCATTTGGCCCAAAGGGAAGTTTTTATTCATTTTTTATTTATTTGGATTTTTAGTAATAATAATTCATTTAAATTAAAATAAATACATGAAAAATGCTTAACCTAGTTTTTCAATCTTTTTGTGCACATTATATCATCAAGATTTCGTGCCTAGCTAAATAAGGAAAGAACCAATGCAATTGGATGTGATTTGGTAGCAAAAGCATGTGAAAAAAGATTTGAAAATCATGGTGGAAGAATCAAATATTGCATTCTTTAATTCATGGATTCTAATCAAGTTTTTCAACCCTAATTGGTTTCATACATAAGCACAAGCAAGACCTAATGCCTCGGAACCACTAAGCTGCGCAAGAACATAGAAAACCAAACTTGAAATTTTCTTTGAAAACTCAAATCCTGAAAACCTATTTGCAGGTCGTTTCAAGCCATAAAGTTCTTTCCATTGCATTCCTAGGACGTCAAGCAACCTTCCTGGATCAAAAGCATCAATCCTAACCCCTTGAATCACTGTACAGAAGTCCAAATTTTCTCACTTTTTTTCATAATCGTGCTTTACAATTCACGCATATTCATGGCATTTTAATTGTAGATTCATATTCCTTGTGTGATTCTGAAGCTAACCATCTATCTTGATTGAGTTTTTGCAAGCTATATACGATTTCACCATTATTATTTTCTAGGGTTTTACAAGCTACGAATTGGGGGTTTCTTGGTCCTGTAAAATTAGCACACCACAGTGCCATGAACATATTCAGCATACCTGGACGAAGAGTTTGAGACCCTCGTGCTCAATTTATGAGCATCACAGGGCTATTCGCTATTTTCCCAAAACATGCCTAAAAGAACGCTTGCAAAACCGTTGCCTAACATGTTTGTGTTTCAGGAAAATAAAAACCAACGAAGAAGACGCTTAGGTGGCGAGGTCTGACTGGTTCATTTAAATCTGCGCGCTAAAAATCCATTAACTAACCATATTCGCTTATGTTATTTGTTTGATATATAATATACAAAGTAATCAAGTGGATCAGCTGGCAAGGCGTAGTGGTGGTAACGTTCATGACCTGGGTTCGAGCCCCAGGTCTTCATTCCTTCCATATTATTTTTTCATTAACATTCATATGCAGTTCAAGCCTTGAAGACCACCATACGCCTTCCTAATCAAGCGTCCACGCGTCCAATGGAATTCAATCAAAGGCCAAGATTTGAGGAGCATGGTAAATCCTAGTCAAAGATGCCACACGGTGCCTGGAGAAAGTCAAACAGGCCAAGGTTAAATGGGCCAGATTTCTAAAGAATAACCTCCATTTGGGGACAACACCCCCCCCCAGTTTGCTTCTTTTAACTTTTATACTTTTTATTTTCTTTGTTTTAATTAATCTTTTAATGCTTTAATTTAATGTTTTCATAAAATATAAAAAAAAATATACAAACATCAAAAAATCAGAAAAAGAGAAAAACAATAAATATTTTATTTTTAGTATTTTCATAAATAAATTGTATATAATTAAATTTAGTTTTAAATTAGGTTTTAATTTTAATTCTCTTAATAAAAATCTAAAAAAACATAGAACTAGGGTTCATATTAATTTTTTATCCTTTTTTCTTTTTCTCCCATAATAATTAAATAATTAAATATTTATTTTTATAATTAAATTTGCATGTAAATTAATTAGGGTTAATATTAGGTTTTAATCTTCTTTTCTTAATAAATTAAAAACAAATTAGAATTAGGGTATGCATTTAATTTCAATTAATTCTTTTTCATTAAAATCCTAAAAATCCAAAAATACCAAAAAGATAATTTCTTCTTCTTTTTAATTAATTAATGTCACCATTTAATTTAATTTTGCAAAAGGGTCCAACGCCCTCGTTTAATTCTCGTTTAATTCGCGTATTTATCTTACTTCTTTATAATATTTATGTATCTCTCCCAAGGCCTTGTAAATTATTTCTCGCACTTTACTTTCTTTACTTTCTTTATTTTTCTGTCAAATCGGGTCCGAGAAATTTTGGCGATGTGGACCCGCGCCGTTTGTAATAGCTTATAATCTTTTTATTTTCTCGCAATTTTCTTAACTGTTAATCACACATGCAAGAATGAATGATAAAATAAAAACAAACGCATAGATCACTTTGACATGACAAGATAAATGCAAATGAACACAACACGCAATTCACACACCACCCCTAGGGTACGCCTCACTGTTGCCTTGCCTCTAAAGGTGATCGTCGAGTAGAGGATGTCTTAGTAAGTCCTCATGATCCGGGAACCTGGCATGAGGGTAGCTTCTAAGGTGTCTTCCCATTGCTCTGGTGATCACCATGTCCCGAACCTCGAATTGACCCGAACACCGCCAATGGTGGTGCTACCTACCTCTCAATGGTGGGATGGCACTACTTTAAGGACATTTACACAGACGAATTCCTTAGGGTAGGTAGGTTCTCGTAGATGCTTGCTCTAATTTCAAAACAAATTCAAAATACTTTTCACACCAACACATTTTCAAAAAGCTTTCGAAAGCAAATTTTCAAACACTCTTGAGGACCGATACAAGAGTCGAACTGGAATTTTCAAGAAACTTTTTAAAACCCACATTGAAAAGCAAATAAACCATTTTTGAAAACACAATGAGCAAGTATCTAAGAGCCCATGGATAACCATGGATAGAAAGGGTGCTAACACCTTCCCTTTCTATAACCTACCTCCCGAACCGAGAGCAATCTCTTTAAGGAATTTTTCTGTGCTTTTGTCCTTTCCATTTGGAGAAAAATAAAAGACGGTGGCGACTCTTGCTTCCGCGACATTTCGCGAACCAGCGTTAAACAGTCAGTTCCAGATCCACCGATCACAGAACTGGCGACTCTGCTGGGGACCAAACTTATAAAGTGAGGTGTACCTTAGGGCTAGTTCATAACTGTGTTTTCAATTGTTTTCCTTGTGTGCTTTAAATTGTGGGTTGCTTGGGAGTTCTATAGATCCTAACCCGGATCTGGGGGATACCTTCTTAGAAAGTAGCAACAAGGCTGTGAGGGAAGTGTGCGGGGTATACCGACATGGTTGAAACAGTCTGCTACGTTGATGTGGCACTTTGGTGTGTACCGGTAACCCTTGAGTTCAGTCAAGGAGAGTACGGGGCCTCCGCGTGGTGCCATGAAGCATCAACAGACCTTAGGAACCTTAATTGAACTATCTTGGCCTCTTTAGGGTAGTGAGATAACTGACTTTGGTGCAGTCCGAGGTTGGTTGATACTCGATACTACACTCAATTGAGGGTTGCTTTCCTGGAATATTTCGGTCGCCAGTTCAGTGGCTAAATCGAAACGATGAACAATGAAAGCAATCCCGTGATATTGGGATCCTTAGAACCCGGTTACTTCTAATAGGACAGGTTGAATCCACCAACTTCAAGAGGGTACTACCCAAACCCCATGCTGGCCTTAAACCCTAAGGGCTTGTCTTGTGTGTCTTGTGTGCCTTACATGTTTGTCTTTGTAAATATCTGTGGTGTGTTTAATCATAGCATCATGACATCATCCAGCATCATATGCATTGACTAACCATTTCAGGGGTTCGAATTTTCATCTTTGTTCTTGTTTTGTAGGACATGGAAACTGTTCGTAGAAAGACAATTCAAGTCAGTCTTGTAAGGATCCCTCCTCAGCTTAAGGAGCTTATATCCAGGATTCCCGAGAACTCATCATTCAGTGAAAGACATGGAAGCCTCATCAGCTTGGTCAACACCAACATTGAGGAAGATATGATAAAGGTCCTGTTCCAATTCTTTGACCCTCTGCATCACTGTTTCACCTTCTTGGACTATCAGCTGGTACCTACATTGGAGGAGTTCTCCCGGCTCCTGAAGATCCCTATCCTTGATCAGCTACCCTTCAACGGTACAGAAAAGGAACCTTAACTTGAAGAGATTGCTAAAGCCTTGCACCTACAGTCATCTGACCTCAAGGGACATTGGGAAGTTAGAAGTGGTATCAAAGGGTTCTTAGCCAGGTTTCTGTTTGAAAAGGCCCATGAATGTTGGAACTCCCTTGACTTGCAAGCTTTTGAAGAGGTTGTGGCCCTCCTTGTCTATGGTTTGGTGTTGTTCCCTAACCCAGATCAGCTTATTGATATCAGTGCTGTCCAGATCTTTATGTCCAGGAATCCTATACCTACATTGCTGGGGGACATCCTCCACTCATGTTACACTCGAACCATGAGAAAAAGAGGTGTCCTTATGTGTTGCACTCCTCTCCTGGGAAGGTGGTTTATTTCGCACCTTCCACAATCATTCTTGAAGAATGAGCGGGGTTTGAGATGGTCGCAACGGTTGATGACTCTCACACATGCAGATATACATTGGTGCCCTAGGTCCAGAGAAGATGTCACTATCATTGATCGTTGCGGGGAGTACCCTAATGTTCCTTTACTTGGAATCAGAGGAGGTATTACTTACAGCCCATGCCTGGCTTGGAGACAGTTTGGTTATGCTCGGAGGGATGGTCCTTATGACATGTTAATTCCTGACATAGTTTTTGACTTCGACCATGATACTCAAGGACTTCGCCAGAGATTTATCAGAGCCTGGAGGATGCCCAGTAGGATAGACAGCAAGACACTGGGGCACATGAACTCCATCCCGTTGGAACCTTATCTCAAGTGGGTACGAGCCCGCTCCCAGAAGTTAGTGATGCCTTATCCCCATATGCTCCCCGTGATCAAAGAGCCAGTCTTGGAAGGAGAAGCGTCCTACACTATTCAGCACCCTGATATGCCCACATCCTGGGAAGAGATGCAGAAGAGCTGGATCCAGCTTAAGGAAGAACGGAATTCTCTTGAGACTAGTCTACATGCCAGTGAAAAGAAGGTCTTGGAGCTCACCCGCCTGTTGCATGAGGAGAGGAATCTCAACACTTACATAGCTCCGAAGAGGATGCGCAGCGTATTTTGGGATTGATTTGCTTTTGTATTATTTTGCCCATGAGGCTTTGATGTATTGAACAATTACTCCTTTAATGATAACGTGTGTTCCTTTTTGTCTACAACAAATTTGAATTTTTGAACCCTTGAATGCATTGCATAAACACATATCATTCATCATGTGCATAGCAGGTTTTTCCTCTTTTCAGGTTGCTTACAGTTCTTCGCTGTTTATTTCAGCATCATGAATCTTGACTCGTCATCAACTGAGACCTCCATCAAAGCTCTTCAGGCGCAGAATGCGCAATTTCAGGAATTAATCAAGGGTTTGGCTCAGGGCCAAGAAGAGCTGAAGGCTCTGCTTCTGAAAAAGGAAAAGAAGAAGAAGAGAAGAACTGTTCTGTTCAACTCGGGCCGAAGGTTTGGCAATACCTTGCAGAATGAAGAGGCTGGTTCTTCTGTTGGCAAGGGCACTCCTCAAGAGGCAAGGGTTCCTAGTCCGGTAGTCTCCGACAACGAGACCGATTTTGATGAAGAGCAGTACCCTCCGGCAGAAGACCGTTACAAGCAACTGGAGGATAGGCTGAATGCTATGGAAATCCAACAGGTACCTGGGCTGGATTTCGGAGATCTGGGTTTGTCTACTGGTGTGATCATTCCTCGGAAGTTCAAAGCACCATATTTTACTAAGTATGACGGGGCGTCTTGTCCCAAGCTACATCTCAGGTCCTATGTTCGGAAAATTCAACCGTACTCTGCGGATAAGAATTTGTGGATCCACTTCTTCCAGGAGAGTCTTTCAGGGACTCATCTCGAATGGTTCTATCAGCTGGATGGGACCAAGGTTCGTAACTGGGAGGAGTTGGCTACTGCTTTCTACAAGCAGTATCAATATAATGCCGACCTTGCCCCTACACGTACCCAACTCCAGGGTATGTCGTTAGGTTCAAGTGAAGGTTTTAAGGAGTACGCTCAGAAGTGGAGAGACCTGGCTGGCAGGGTGCAGGCTCCGTTGACTGATCGGGAGTTGGTAGACATGTTCTTGGGGACCCTATCTGGGCCATTTTTCAACCATCTTATCGGGAATTCATCTGCAGGGTTCACTGATCTGATTCTGACTGGAGAGAGAATTGAGGCTGGGTTGAAGTCTGGAAAGATTCCGAAGGGTGCATCGTCCAGCTCTGAGAAGAAACCCTTCAAGAAGGAGGCTAGCGCTGTATATGGTTCCAAGAGACCAGAGAGACCTGAGCGCCGCCAATCTGTCAGTGCGGTAATGATTGCTAAGCCTGCTGCCGCTCCTCGGCCAACCAATCCTCAAAGGGATGAAAGACCCCGGAGGGAGTTCACCCGGTTGAGTATGACCTTGTCGCAGATCTTGCCACAGTTGCTCTCAACCAACCTAGTGACTGTCAGAGAGGCGCCGAAGTTTCCAAACACTGCATCTCCTAAGTACAACCCGAATGCTCGTTGTGCTTACCATTCAGATAGCCCGGGGCATTCTACTGATGACTGTTGGGCATTAAGGAGTAAGTTGCAAGACCTTATCGACGCAAAGGAGATACAGTTCAAAGCGCCAGAGAGGCCAAATGTAGTTACTGCTCCTATGCCTCAGCATGGGGTAAATGCTGTTGACGAAGATGTTTATGCTGTTTCTGTGGATGGTCTAGCCACTCCTCTGAAGACTGTTAAGAAGAATCTGCTGCTGGCCGGTTTATTTCCGGGTTGCAGTGAGGGTTGTCTGTTCTGTGCTGTGTCCCTATCTGGTTGTCCCTTGCTGAGGTTAGGCGTCCAAAGCCTAATGGATAGCAAGGAGATTCTGTTTAAGAAGTCTGCTGTTCAGTTGGTTCCGGTAGAAGAAGTTTCTGTGGTTACCATCTTCAATAATCCAATCCAGGTTCCCCCGAAGAAACCTGTTCAAATCATGACCGTTGCACCTGTTGTTATCACTGTTTCAGGGCCTCTTCCCTACGTATCTGATAAAGCTGTCCCCTGGCACTATGGGGCCGATGTGTATGTAAATGGGATTAAACAAGAGTTCAACGCTGGCGCCAGCATCTGTGATATCACTGGCCCAGCCAAAGTCACCCGCAGTGGCAGGCTCTTCTCGCCTGACATTGCACCGCCTGCTGCTTGAAGACCACTCCTTATAACTCCTACCAGTGTACCTGTTCCTATCGCTGACCAAGTTGTTTCTCCTGCTGCCGAGTCATCCAATGCTCGGGGCAAAGGAATTGAAGTTGAGCCTGCCCAGATGGAGGCACCTATACCTGTAACTGCTGAAGCCTCCCAACAAGAAATGGAGGAGATTCTAAAGATAATAAAGAAGAGTGACTTCAATGTTGTGGAACAGCTGGGGCACACGCCCTCCAAAATCTCCATGCTCTCTTTATTGCTGTGCTCCGAGGCCCATGCTAAGGCCTTAATCTCATTCCTCAAGACGGCCCATGTGCCACATGAGACATCTGCAGTCTAGTTCACTGATTGCGTAGCAAATCTGACAGCAGACAATGGCTTGGGTTTCTCAGATGCTGACCTGACCGCGAAGGGAAGAGACCACAATGATGCCCTGCATGTCTCTATCGAATGCAGGGGCACTACTCTAGCACATGTATTGGTGGATACTGGTTCTTCTTTGAATGTGCTGCCCAAGAAGGCTTTGGACCGTTTAGATTGTGAAGGCCTGGAACTGAAACCCAGCAATATCATCGTCAGGGCCTTTGACGGTTCAAAAAGGATGGTTCATGGAGAGGTTGACATTCCGATTCGTGTGGGCTCTCAGGTGTTTGACTCTACATTTTATGTGATGGATATCCGTCCATCGTACTCTTGTCTACTGGGTCGACCTTGGATCCATAAAGCTGGGGCAGTGACCTCTACCTTGCACCAGAAGTTGAAGTACCCCGTCAGAGGGAAGATCGTCACTATGCAGGGAGAGGAGGAGTATATGGTAAGCCACCTGAACTCCTTCAGATACATTGAGATGGACGGGGAGTTTATTGAAACCCCCTTTCAGCATTTCGAGGAGGTGCTTCCAATTTCAACAGCAGCAGAAGAAATTGTTCCTTTGAAAATGGCTTCCCTGAAGGATGCCCGGGCTGTGGTTCAGAAAGGCGAATGTGCTAACTGGGGCAGGCTTCCAGACTTTACACAGAAGACTGACAAATTCGGGCTGGGTTTTACCGCAGAGGGTCAGAAAGCTATGCGGAAAGCGAAGATCGGAAGACCTCCTGTGTTCATTACAAATCCAGGAGTGAATGTTGTTGGGGAAGACAACGAAGTGGATGAAGCAGAATTCAATAGCTGGATCTACCCGACAACCGAAGGCGGATTGACCAATTGGATTGCCAAAGACCATACTCCTGTTACCTTTGTGACGCAGTAATAAATTTCTTTGTTTCGCTATTTGTAATAAACAATAATAAACTCTATGGCCCGGTGTCTTACCCGAGGCACCGTGGTTTCATTTGTGAGGGCATAAAAATTGTCATTTCATATATCATGAATGAAAATCTTGGACGTTTTCTCGCATTGCAAATCTTATGCTCCTTTTCTGTCTTTCTTTCCTTTACATATTTTTCAAAACAGCTGTATTTACACACACACTCACTCATACAGGTTTCAATCCACTCTGGATCTCACTGATAACGACTCTGCTACTGCCAGTTATGACTTCGAAAATCCGATCAACTTAGCCGAAGACGAAGGTGAAGATGATTGCGAAGTGCCTGGAGAGCTTGCAAGACTGTTACTTCAGGAAGAGAGGGCAATTCAACCCCATGAAGAGCCAGTGGAAATAATAAACCTGGGTACTAAGGCAGACAGGAAAGAGGTAAAGATTGGTGCCAACCTAGAGCTCAGCGTGAAGCAACGGTTGACTCAAATGCTGCATGATTATATGGAGATCTTTGCCTGGTCCTACGAAGACATGCCCGGGTTGGATACCGATATTGTGGTCCATCACTTACCAACTAAGGAAGACTGCCCTCCAGTTAAGCAAAAGGTACGTCGTATGCGTCCAGAGATGTCTGAGAAGATTAAAGCCGAGGTTATGAAACAGTTTGACATTGGGTTTCTTGCAGTGACTTCTTACCCTCAGTGGGTTGCTAATGTGGTGCCGGTACCTAAGAAAGACGGTAAGGTCAGAATGTGTGTCGACTACAGGGACCTGAACAGGGCCAGCCCCAAGGATGACTTCCCCTTACCTCACATTGATGTCCTTGTTGACAATACTGCTCAGCACAAAGTGTTCTCTTTCATGGATGGCTTTTCAGGTTACAATCAGATCAAGATGGCACCTGAAGACATGGAAAAGACTACATTTGTTACTCAGTGGGGCACCTTCTGCTACAAGGTCATGCCATTCGGGCTAAAGAACGCTGGGGCAACCTACCAACGTGCCATGGTCGCTTTATTTCATGACATGATCTATCATGAGATAGAAGTGTATGTTGACGACATGATCGCAAGGTCCCAGACTGAGGAAGAGCACCTAGATCATCTGCAAAAGTTGTTTGACCGGTTGAAACTGTACAAGCTGAGGTTGAACCCGAACAAGTGCACCTTCGGGGTAAGATCGGGAAAGTTGCTAGGCTTCGTGGTAAGTGACAAAGGTATTCAAGTGGACCCTGCCAAGGTCAAAGATATTCAAGAGATGCCAGTTCCCAGGACAGAGAAAGAAGTCAGAGGCTTTTTAGGACGCCTGAATTACATTGCTCGGTTCATCTCACATCTGACTGCTACCTGTGAGCCAATCTTCAAGCTGCTGAAGAAAGATCAGGTAGTACGTTGGAACGATGAATGTCAGGCTGCTTTCGACAGAATCAAAGAGTATCTCCAAGAACCACCTATCCTCATGCCACCGATTGAAGGGAGACCTCTGATACTATACCTGACAGTGCTCGACAACTCAATGGGGTGTGTGCTGGGGCAGCATGACGAGTCTGGCCGAAAAGAGCATGCCATTTATTACCTTAGCAAAAAGTTTACCGACTGTGAGACCCGATACTCACTGCTTGAGAAAACTTGCTGCGCTTTGGTATGGGCTGCTCGCCGGCTGAGACAGTATATGCTGACTCACACTACCTTGTTGATCTCAAAGATGAATCCTATAAAGTACATATTCGAAAAGCCTGCTCTGTCTGGGAGAATTGCAAGATGGCAAATGATCTTGACGGAATACGACATTCAGTACACAACCCAGAAAGCCATCAAGGGAAGTGTATTGGCAGACCACTTGGCACATCAGGCCGTAGATGACTATCAGTCAATGAACTTCGGGTTTCTGGATGAAAGCATCATGATAGTAACTGATTGTGAAGTACCTGGACCGGATGAAGGACCTGAACCAGGATCCCGATGGTCTATGCACTTTGACGGAGCCTCCAATGCTTTGGGTAACGGTATCGGCGCTATAATCATATCACCGCAAGGCACTCATACTCCGCTCACTGCCCGACTATATTTCAATTGTACCAACAACATGGAAGAGTATGAGGCGTGCATCATGGGTCTTCAAGCTGCGATTGACTTAAGGATCAAGTTTCTGAGTGTCTTCGGAGATTCCTCTCTTGTGATCAATCAGATCAAAGGAGAGTGGGATACGAAACATCCGAACCTGATCCCTTACAGAGAATGTGTGTTGACCTTGATCCCCCACTTCACAGAGATAACCTTTGAGCACTTTCCAAGAGAAGAGAATCAGCTGGCGGACGCGTTAGCTACAATGTCTTCTATGTTCAAAGTTAAATGGGATAATGAGGCTCCCCGGATCATCATCTGGAAACTGGACGAACCGGCATACTGTTGCGATCTCGAGACTGAATTGGTGACTGAGAAGCCTTGGTACCATGAAGTGAAGAGATATCTGGAAGCCCAGGAATACCCTGAAGGTGCCTCTATCAATGATAAGAAGTTCCTGAGAAGGTTCGCAGCCAAGTTCTTCCTTAGCAACGACATCTTGTATAAGCGAAACCATGATTCAACCTTACTGCGTTGTGTGGATAAAGCTGAAGCAGAAAGGATCATGGAAGAGCTACATGAAGGAACCTTTGGTACGCATTCCAGTGGACATACTATGGCTAAGAAAATCCTACGGGCAGGATATTACTGGTCCACAATGGAAGTTGACAGCTACCAACATTCTAAGACATGCCATAAGTGCCAGATTTATGCAGACAAGGTGCATGTTCCTCCAGTTCCCCTGAATGTTCTGACTGCGCCTTGGCCGTTTGCAATGTGGGGCATAGACATGATCGGTGAGATTAAACCTACGGCATCTAATGGGCATCGCTTCATCCTAGTGGCGATTGATTATTTTACAAAGTGGGTCGAAGCAGCATCCTATGCTACGGTAACCAAGACTGTTGTGGCACGGTTCATTCGGCATAACCTGATCTGTCGGTACGGTGTCCCAGAAAGAATCATTACAGACAACGATACCAATCTGAATAACAAGATGATCGCTGAGCTCTGCGAGCAGTTCAAGATACAGCACCACAATTCTTCTCCTTACAGACCGAAGATGAGTGGGGCTGTAGAGGCAGCAAATAAGAACATCAAGAAAATCGTGCAGAAGATGACAGTGACTTATAAAGATTGGCACGAGATGTTACCGTTCGCTCTACATGGGTACCGTACCTCAGCCAGGACGTCAACCGGGGCAACTCCTTTCTCTCTGGTTTATGGTATGGAGGCAGTCTTACCGATCGAAGTGCAAATACCCTCTCTCCGGATAATGAAGGATGCAAATCTGAACGAGGATGATTGGATCCAGACACGACTTGATCAACTCAACCTTATTGATGAAAAGAGACTTGCTGCTATCTGTCACGGTCAGACGTATCAGAAACGGATGATCAGGGCATTTAACAAAAAGGTCAGACCACAAGAATATCAAGTTGGGGATCTGGTAATCAAACGAATCATCCTTCCTCAGAGTGATCCAAGGGGCAAATGGACCCCTACGTACGAAGGGCCATTTGTGGTTAAGCATGTGTTCTCAGGAGGAGCAATGATATTGACCAACATGGATGGTGACGACCTTCCTCACCCCGCCAATGCAGACATAGTAAAAAGATACTATGCATGAAAAAAGACCCGCTAGGCTGACATGCCTAGGCAAAAATTAGGGCTTCCCGGCGAACCAAAAGGGTTCGGGCAAAATGAAGGGATGAAAATGAAAAAATCTGTACACCCGGCAAGTCGAAAACCTGAAAAGGCAGCTTGGGCAAAAATGGGTATCCCGGTGGACTGAAAACCCGAAAGGGCGGTCCAGGCAAAAATTAGGGATAAAAGCGTAATACTATGTCTCATTGGATCACTTTGCATCCAGAATCTGGTATCTACATCAAGTTCAGACGACATCTATCAGTCAGCTGCACCTTCAACCAAGGTCATCAAGTGATGAGACGCTCGGAGTTATAAAGGCAATAGCAGAGTTGAAACCCAGTGGATCATTCATATTTCATACAGCTGTTTTATTTTCTTTTGTACAAAATTTGTATAAACTCTTTTGTTCGGCGGCGTTCTCTTACTAGGACGTCAGCCTCTTGTACACAAACGCCTATTTTCAGGCCTTTCAAAAATCAATACAAATATATTTTCAGTTAAAAGTGCCAAATGTTTTTCTTTTCTGTTTTGTTTTACGAAGAACGTCCAAGGTTCAATTTGTGATATATGCATTGATAATAATTTGCTAACTCATAAATATTTGCATACGAAACAAAGAATTGATTACAGGTAACATTAGAAACAGAGGCAATAAAGAGTTGTCTAGCAATCTAATTGTGCTATCCTCCAAGGTACCAAGGTAGGTTCAGCTAAAGAACATGACTAGTACATCTTAATTCCCCAGAGAGTAAGTCAGCAGTCAGTGCATTCTTCTCCAAGCAGAGTTATCAAATCTCAAGGAAGTTGAGTATCCTCCAGCCGATCTCAAACATTCCCCAGCAGTATACACATATTCTTAACAAGCATCCCCGGCAGTCTTGGTCTAAAGATTGTTCCCCGGTGGTATACAACATTCAAAGGAATCACTTCCCCGCAGTCAAAACTTCCCCAGGAAAATCCAATCTAGTTCCCCAGGAAAATTAGAATTCATCTCCCCCAAGCAGCAAGCTTATTCCCAGTAGATTCTGGAAGCTTATCCCTCGCAGAACACGAACGCGTCGTCCGGCTTTATTCAAAGAGTTATTTCCTTAACAGGATATAACTGGGTTATCCTCAGCCAAAAGCCATGGAAAGAGCGTCCCCGACGAAGTCTTCTTATCCCCAGCGAAGTCTATTAAACACTTCCAGCACAACAAGGATATCCCCAGCAAATTATCATCAACAATTCAACAAAGTATCTCTCTCCCCACAGAGTATCGCTCCCCAGCATGGTCGCTAGAGTATTTTTTCTCCCCGCAGAGTAATCCATTCGCCAAGTTTATTCCCCAACAGAGTCATCTTCTCCCAACCGGTATCCTTGCAATTATCATCCCCAACGGAAACGAAGAATCTCACTCTTCAACATCAGCCCAGGATTTGACTTCCCGGCATCCGTCGAGGATCTATTTTCCTAACGAAAACATACATTCCTAAACATAACATACATCATTATAGCATGCATAGACGCATCACATCTTACAAATCTCATTTATGTTGAGAACATCATTGTTTGGTTCATATCATGCATTGCATATGACTGACCTTTACCTTTCAGGAAAGATGCAGTTAAATTCTCAATCATATTTCAAGACCTAGACCGGTTCAGTTAATCGACTCCAAAGATTTCTTATCCAGTCCAAGGCCTTCTCTAGTCCAGCTAAATCGACTCCCAACAGATTTTTCTGATGAAGACTCAGTAGAAGTTATCTCAGGTTTTTCTCAAACGTCCGCTTTTGAGATTGTAATTTCCTATGGTTCTCTCCCCGACGGTGCGTGAGATGATAATTCCATCCCAGGTTTTTATCAAACGTCCGCTTTTGAGATTATAATTTCCTATGGTTCTCTCCCCGACGGTGCGTGAGATGATAATTCCATTCCAGGTTTTTCTCAGACGTCCGCTTTTGAGATTATAATTTCCTATGGTTCTCTCCCCGACGGTGCGTGAGATGATAATTCCATTCCAGGTTTTTCTCAGACGTCCGCTTTTGAGATTATAATTTCCTATGGTTCTCTCCCTAACGGTGCGTGAGATGATAATTCCAGCCCAGGTTTTTCTCAAACGTCCGCTTTTGAGATTATAATTTCCTATGGTTCTCTCCCCGACGGTGCGTGAGATGATAATTCCATTCCAGGTTTTTCTCAGACGTCCGCTTCTGAGATTATAATTTCCTATGGTTCTCTCCCCGACGGTGCGTGAGATGATAATTCCATTCCAGGTTTTTCTCAGACGTCCGCTTTTGAGATTATAATTTCCTATGGTTCTCTCCCCAGCGGTGCGGAGATGATAATTCCATTCCAGGTTCTTCTCAAACGTCCGCTTTTGAGATTATAATTGCCTATTGGTTCTCTTCCCGATACTGCGAAGATGGTAATTCCCACCAAGATTTTCTCAACGAGTGTTGTTGAAGTTAAAGTCACCCAAGGTTCTCTCACCGTTCATGCTGAGGTAGTAACCATCCCTGGTTCATTCATCATCTTGTGAAGCTCCAGATCCAGCTCCTGTAACCAGTCAGGACATATTTATACCAAGCATCTGAAAACCAGCTCCTGTAACATGTCAGGTACTCATTTTTTCTGTTTTGCAGGTACGCAAGTTCTCGCTAAGGAATCTCTTACGCGATCAACATCCAGATGGCATCTATAAGCCCATCATCCCCCATCAATCTCCAAATGGCATCTATAAGCCCATTTCCACTATGTGAGCGCAAATTTTTAGGCACTCTAGTGTTCAATCATCTTCTACCCTCGGATTACGAAGGGCACGTCAGCCAATCTGCATCCTCAGGTCTAAGAAGATTGAACAGGGGCAACTGTTGTACCCCAAAATTTGCCCTCCCATATTCTTCAAAGATTTGCCAAGTCAAGCTTCAAAATCTCCCCAAGGGTTGCACAGTCAAGGGTCTCCTAAACAGTCAAGATTAGGGTTTTGGTTCTGATCAAGAAAATGAAGTTTCCAAAGGTCCAATCAAGTCTCACATGCCTATAAATATGGTCAAGCATCCTCATATCAAGTTTCAAGACTTTCAGCACAAAATTGCACAGTCAAAACCCTAAATTGCACTACAGTCAACTGTAGGGGCAAAATGGTCATTTGGCAGTCAAAAGTTCAAATTTTTGGTCAACATCTCATTTTGAAGCCACAAACATCATTTGATCAATGCTTGATCATGATTCTCAAAGCTTGGCTCAAAAATCATCAAGATGCAAAAGTTTCCTTATTTGGACAGCTGAAAAAGTCAACTGTAAATTGACCAGGGCATAACTTCCACATGGATTATCAGAAAAATTCCATCCAAAGCTCATTTTAAAGAGAAAGACATTTCCTACAACTCATCTTCATACTTCAAGTCCAAGAAATGCTCTCACAAAAAGTTATAAATTTCAACATTATAGGTCATTTTCAAAAGTCAACAAAAAGGGACTTTAAGTCAAAGGCCATAACTTGAGATTGGTAAATCAAAATGACATGGGACCAAAGGCATTGGTTATAGGACTCAAATACCTTTCCAAAATGTCTAAGAACATGAGCAAAGCTTAAAAATTGAGCAAGTTATGCCTTGTAGAAGTTGGGAAAGTTTTGGATATTTTGAAAAGTCAACATTGATTCAAATGACCTAAAATTGCTAATGGGCCCATTTTTCTTCCACAATTCATTGTCCCAAGCATGCACACGACCATTTGGCCCAAAGGGAAGTTTTTATTCATTTTTTATTTATTTGGATTTTTAGTAATAATAATTCATTTAAATTAAAATAAATACATGAAAAATGCTTAACCTAGTTTTTCAATCTTTTTGTGCACATTATATCATCAAGATTTCGTGCCTAGCTAAATAAGGAAAGAACCAATGCAATTGGATGTGATTTGGTAGCAAAAGCATGTGAAAAAAGATTTGAAAATCATGGTGGAAGAATCAAATATTGCATTCTTTAATTCATGGATTCTAATCAAGTTTTTCAACCCTAATTGGTTTCATACATAAGCACAAGCAAGACCTAATGCCTCAGAACCACTAAGCTGCGCAAGAACATAGAAAACCAAACTTGAAATTTTCTTTGAAAACTCAAATCCTGAAAACCTATTTGCAGGTCGTTTCAAGCCATAAAGTTTTTCCATTGCATTCCTAGGACGTCAAGCAACCTTCCTGGATCAAAAGCATCAATCCTAACCCCTTGAATCACTGTACAGAAGTCCAAATTTTCTCACTTTTTTTCATAATCGTGCTTTACAATTCACGCATATTCATGGCATTTTAATTGTAGATTCATATTCCTTGTGTGATTCTGAAGCTAACCATCTATCTTGATTGAGTTTTTGCAAGCTATATACGATTTCACCATTATTATTTTCTAGGGTTTTACAAGCTACGAATTGGGGGTTTCTTGGTCCTATAAAATTAGCACACCACAGTGCCATGAACGTATTCAGCATACCTGGACGAAGAGTTTGAGACCCTCGCGCTCAATTTATGAGCATCACAGGGCTATTCGCTATTTTCCCAAAACATGCCTAAAAGAACGCTTGCAAAACCGTTGCCTAACATGTTTGTGTTTCAGGAAAATAAAAACCAACGAAGAAGACGTTTAGGTGGCGAGGTCTGACTGGTTCATTTAAATTTGCGCGCTAAAAATCCATTAACTAACCATATTCGCTTATGTTATTTGTTTGATATATAATATACAAAGTAATCAAGTGGATCAGCTGGCAAGGCGTAGTGGTGGTAACGTTCATGACCTGGGTTCGAGCCCCAGGTCTTCATTCCTTCCATATTATTTTTTCATTAACATTCATATGCAGTTCAAGCCTTGAAGACCACCATACGCCTTCCTAATCAAGCGTCCACGCGTCCAATGGAATTCAATCAAAGGCCAAGATTTGAGGAGCATGGTAAATCCTAGTCAAAGATGCCACACGGTGCCTGGAGAAAGTCAAACAGGCCAAGGTCAAATGGGCCAGATTTCTAAAGAATAACCTCCATTTGGGGACAACACCCCCCCCCCCCCAGTTTGCTTCTTTTAACTTTTATACTTTTTATTTTCTTTGTTTTAATTAATCTTTTAATGCTTTAATTTAATGTTTTCATAAAATATAAAAAAAAATATACAAACATCAAAAAATCAGAAAAAGAGAAAAACAATAAATATTTTATTTTTAGTATTTTCATAAATAAATTGTATATAATTAAATTTAGTTTTAAATTAGGTTTTAATTTTAATTCTCTTAATAAAAATCTAAAAAAACATAGAACTAGGGTTCATATTAATTTTTTATCCTTTTTTCTTTTTCTCCCATAATAATTAAATAATTAAATATTTATTTTTATAATTAAATTTGCATGTAAATTAATTAGGGTTAATATTAGGTTTTAATCTTCTTTTCTTAATAAATTAAAAACAAATTAGAATTAGGGTATGCATTTAATTTCAATTAATTCTTTTTCATTAAAATCCTAAAAATCCAAAAATACCAAAAAGATAATTTCTTCTTCTTTTTAATTAATTAATGTCACCATTTAATTTAATTTTGCAAAAGGGTCCAACGCCCTCGTTTAATTCTCGTTTAATTCGCGCATTTATCTTACTTCTTTATAATATTTATGTATCTCTCCCAAGGCCTTGTAAATTATTTCTCGCACTTTACTTTCTTTAATTTCTTTATTTTTCTGTCAAATCGGGTCCGAGAAATTTTGGCGATGTGGACCCGCGCCGTTTGTAATAGCTTAGAATCTTTTTATTTTCTCGCAATTTTCTTAACTGTTAATCACACATGCAAGAATGAATGATAAAATAAAAACAAACGCATAGATCACTTTGACATGACAAGATAAATGCAAATGAACACAACACGCAATTCACACACCACCCCTAGGGTACGCCTCACTGTTGCCTTGCCTCTAAAGGTGATCGTCGAGTAGAGGATGTCTTAGTAAGTCCTCATGATCCGGGAACCTGGCATGAGGGTAGCTTCTAAGGTGTCTTCCCATTGCTCTGGTGATCACCATGTCCCGAACCTCGAATTGACCCGAACACCTCCAATGGTGGTGCTACCTACCTCTCAATGGTGGGATGGCACTACTTTAAGGACATTTACACAGACGAATTCCTTAGGGTAGGTAGGTTCTCGTAGATGCTTGCTCTAATTTCAAAACAAATTCAAAATACTTTTCACACCAACACATTTTCAAAAAGCTTTCGAAAGCAAATTTTCAAACACTCTTGAGGACCGATACAAGAGTCGAACTGGAATTTTCAAGAAACTTTTTAAAACCCACATTGAAAAGCAAACAAACCATTTTTGAAAACACAATGAGCAAGTATCTAAGAGCCCATGGATAACCATGGATAGAAAGGGTGCTAACACCTTCCCTTTCTATAACCTACCTCCCGAACCGAGAGCAATCTCTTTAAGGAATTTTTCTGTGCTTTTGTCCTTTCCATTTGGAGAAAAATAAAAGACGGTGGCGACTCTTGCTTCCGCGACATTTCGCGAACCAGCGTTAAACAGTCAGTTCCAGATCCACCGATCACACATTGCACCAAAGAGGATCCTCCCGTGGGAGACTTGAGTCTTTTTGCTTTAGGAGTTTATTTTGTTATCTTTTTAAGACCTTTTTGCTTCTTCCATTGTAATCTCAAGAGACATTTGTAATTCCTGAACTTTTTAATGTAAATTTATGTTTTTTGTCTTCTCTTTGTCTAGCAAATTTAAATTCCTTAAAGTCTTTAAAAACATGGCATCCGCATAGCATGCATCATTTCATAAAGCAGGTTCTTTAGATACAAGTTTCCTCATCTTTTTACTGTTTATTTTAGTACAAGATGGCTCTAGAACAAACAGTCAAAGACCTACAAGTTCAACACGTACAGTTCCAGGAGGCTCTCCTCAACCTAGCTAAAGGACAACAAGAGTTGATGGCGCTTCTCGTCACAAAGAAGAAGACAAAAAAACAGGTTGTTATCAACATGGGAAGGAGGTCAAAGTTCATGTCTGACAGACTCAAGAAAATGTTGTCTCCTCCGAAGAAAATGTCAATCAAGACGAAGATATTAGAAGCACTAGAGCTGGGGGCGGAAATAACCAAATTTTGAGGACGAAGACTACACCTTAGAGCAATATCCACCGGCGGATGAGAAATACAAACAGCTAGAAGACCGACTTAAAGCTGTGGAGATTCAAACTGTGCCTGGTTTGGCCTTTGGAGACTTAAGTTTAGTCCCTGGGGTAGTCATTCCCCATAAATTCAAAGTCCCTATCTTCGCCAAGTATGATGGGGTCTCTTGTCCCAAGATGCATCTGAGGTCTTACGTCTCCAAAATTCAACCACACACCGCCGATTGGAAGTTACGGTGAATTTCTTCCAAGAAATTTTATCTAAAACACAGTTGAAATGGTTCTATCAACTTGAGGGGACTAATATCCATACATGGGAGGATCTATCTGCTGCCTTCTATAAACAATACCAGTAAAATGCTGACCTTGCACCAACTCGCGTGTAATTACAAGGTATGACTATAGGCTCTAACGAAGGTTTTAAAGAGTATGCCTAGAAGTGGAGGGACCTGGCTGGAAGGGTGTAACCCCCATTAACTGACAGAGAATTAGTAGACATGTTCATGGGCACCTTGACTGGTCCATTCTTTAAGTTGTTGATCGGGATTTCTTCGTCAGGGTTTACCGAGTTGATCTTGACTGGCGAGCAGATTGAAAGCAGGGTCAAAAGTAGGAAGATCCCAATGGCCTCAACCTCTAATGTTGTAAAGAAACTGTTTGTTGGTAAGAAGGAAACTAATTTTGTTTATGGACAAGGGAGCCGTATCAAGATTGATCGTCATCAGTCGGTAGGAGCAGTGTTGATTTCAAACCCGACCCTAGTTCAACGACCATAACAATCAAACAAATAGCAAAGGCCATATGCCCCGAGGAGGAAATTCACTAAGATCAACATGCCACTGTCTCAAGCTTTACAACATCTGTTGAAAGCCGATTTGGTAACTCTGCGAGATCCTCCTCCAAATCCAAATGCCTCTCCCAAATATAATTCGAATGTGAAATGCGCCTACCATTCAAATATCCCTAGCCATGACACAAACAACTCTTGGGCATTGAAGAACAAGATCCAAGATTTGATTGATAACAAGGTGATCGAGTTTGACCCACCGCAAACCTCTAATGTGATTACCGCACCCATGCCTATTCATGGTAAGGTTGCTAATGCCATTGATTATATATCCTTTGTTTCCATCATCAATGATTTGACTACTCCTTTGTTAATCATTAAGAAGAACCTACTGAGAGTCGGTTTATTTCTGGGCTACCTTGGAGATTATTACCATTATGCTTCCAAAGTTAATGGTTATATATAGCTGAAGATAGGAATCCAACGCCTGATTGATAGCTGTGAAATTCTGTTTGAAAAAACTCCATCCCTAAATTTTTTTCCTGAAAGTACACTTGAAGATGTCTCCATAATTACCATTTCAAATACTCCTATTAGGATCACCTTCAAAGGCCCTATAAGGATTTCTGCTGAGCCCATAGTAGCTCCTTTGATCATTACTACACCGGGGCCAGTCCTCTATACCTCCGACAAAGTAGTGCCCTGGAACTATGAGGAATAAGTTTATTATCATGGCGTCAAGCAAGAGCCATGGATTGTTGAAAATGAAGGTTTTGAAATTACAAACATTGCTGGAACTAGTAAAGTAACAAGGACAAGAAGGGTCTTCTCTCCGGAGATCTCTCGTCTAACAACTACAATAACACCTGCTCGAATTCCTACTGCTAGGCCAACTTCCAGTGCCCGAGGTAAAGAGAAAGTTATTGAGCCTGCCCAGACGGAGGCACCCACAAAAGATGTGACAATTGAAGACCCACCTAGACAAGAGATGGAAGAAATCTTGAAGATCATCCGAAAAGTGATTAAAAGATAATGGAGCAATTGGGGAAAACAACCTCAAAGATATATGTGAAACGGTGGCAGAACCGACTGGTTATACTAGTTTGCATTTTGTATTCGCAAATGTCGCGGTAAGCAAGAGTCGCCACCGAATTTTCTTTTATCCAACAAAGGAAAAGGTGAAAAGAATAGAAAAAATCTTTTTTTTTAGATTTTCTGAGTAAGGGGGTAGATTATGGAAATGGAAGGTGTTAGCACCCTTTTCATCCATGGTTTTCCACGGGCTCTTAGGTACTTGGTCATTTTGAAAATTGTTTTCGTGTTTGTGTGTTTTGAAAAGTTTGCTTGCTTTATGATAACTCTTGTATCAATCCTCAAGAGTATGGATAAAGATTTTTTGAAAAAAAAGGTTTGAAAGTCTGGTGTGGAAAAGATTGTTTTGAGCAAGTATTTAATAGCTAACTACCTACTCGGAAAAAAGGCTATTATTTTCCTCCTTTCCCTTAGATAGTGCTATCCTATTATTAGTGATTAGGTAGCCCTATCGTTGGATGTTGAGGGACTATCGAAGGGACATGCACGATCACTAAGGAAACTGGGCAAGAACTCTTAGTAATTGTCCTAAAGTTCTAAGATCACTTTTTTAACCGAGGCAACAGTCGAAAGGGTCATCGAGAGACTTGTGATCTCTTGAACTTAAGGACAGTCACTAAAAATTCTCACATTTCGAGAGTTGTGTCCGTTTTTGAAGGCAACTGAAGTGGGAGATACCCTAGGGGTGAGCATGTGCAAGTGTATTAGTTCAGTTCTTTTATCTTGCGCATTTAGGGTTATCTAATCGTTTTAATTTCAGTCTTTTTCATACAATCCTATTAATCTAAACAGTTAATAATAATGCAGAAAATAAATTGCAGAAAATAAAACTCCAAAACTATTACAAGGCCTTGGGGCAGTTACATAATTAGATGTGGAAATTTAAACCTAATTAAAATTATTACAAACTGAGGAACAATTACATAATTAAAAAAATACGAGAAAATAACTTAACAAAATAAAGAGGCAAGAAAATGTTAGAATCAGGAGAGTGAAGGTTGGGAGGATTAGGGTTAGTAGAAAAGAAATATTTAAAAATTAATGACAAAAGATTCGAAATTGATTAATTTAAGAAAAAAAGAAGTTTGATTGAATTAATTTAGGGAAAAAAAGATTTGATTAAATTATCCTAAGTCTAATTAATTTTAATTGGCAAAAAATCTAACTAATTAATGTTAACTACAAAAATATATTAATTGATGATTTATTTACAAGAAAAATTAATTAAAACATATTTTTTTTTTGTTTTTGATATAAAAAGAAGTAAATTAAATATGTGAATAAACCTAATTCTAGTTAATTAAATAATTAAATTTATTTACAAAAATTAATTTTAATTAAAAAACCTAAATCTAATTTTTTTTTGTGATTTTTAATTTTATGATTAAAAATAAAAATAAAATATTTTAAAATAATTAAAATAAAAAAAACAAAAAAAATGAAAAATGGGCCTGTTAGGAGCAATGAGGGGGGGTGCTTGTTGAATTTTTGTTAGGCCCAGGTCTACTGGCCCAATTGCGTTGCTTAAGATCCAATGCTGAGCGTGTTTAAGGGTCCACCATGGAGACTCATTGCTGGGCACTGGATCTGAATCAATAGAAAATCCAGTGGTTGTGAATGAGGATGCAGGATGGACGTTTGGCCATGTACAATACTGGAACCTGCAGGAAATGTCAATAAAATAGAAAAAAGTTGGACCTGGGATCGAACCCAAGTCCCTTCCTTCACACGTCCATGCCTTTGCCAACTGCGCTGATTGTCAATTCATTATACAAAGTAAACAAAAATAATAAAATATGAATTTCCTTCAATTATTAAAGAACGCGCAGACAGGTTTGAACTGGCCAGTGGGGCTGCGCCATGCAATCATCTTCCTCACTCCTCCATCATATTAGCTTCTGCACTTTTACCTACGGACATTGTCTGTCATTACAGCATCTGCAATTTCCAAAATCCATAGCACACAATATAAATCAAACCTTAAGCCATGGATCAATTGGGTTTGATCCCCTAAGCATGATGGTACTCATCTTTAGGCCCAATTTTACCTGTACCTGAAAACCCTAAAACAAAGGTCCAAACCCTAGTAATGGCAGATCATCATATATTCATCAAAACTGGAAATTAACGATTCAAATACGTTCTAAACATTCATACAAACAAGAATGCATTATCAAAAAACATTTATAACGCATGTATGGCCATAATCGTGTTTGAAGAATAAAGTTCAAACCGTCATGGTATTGGTTGTGATTTTGGGAGCTTTGATGCTTGGACGATGCAGTTAGCTTCAGAATGTCTCTAGGAATTGATTACAAGCCTCAGAACCTCTTGAATCCCTCTGCAACTCCAAATTCGATAGCCACTTTTCTTTGAAATTTCAAGCTTGTGAACATGGTCTTTTTTGCAGCAGTTGCGCGTGCTTTAGGTCTGGAACGTTTACGCATATATAGTATATCATGTTAGGTCAACAAATATGGATTGAATCTTGAAGATTGGATGAAAAATATTTGATTTGCATCTTGGAATTTTATGTTTCTAATTTTGGTCAAAACTTGATCCTTTATCTCCAATCAGTCTTCACACGAATTCATGACTTAATCTTCTGATTTTAGGCTCATGATATGATCATAAAACAAATCTCTTGGATTTAATTCAATATTTTACTATTTTATTTGGTTTAGTAATATTTAAATGAATGAAAGTTCAAATAAATAAAAATAAATATCATAAAAATAAAATAATGGATTTAAATGTCTTGAATAAGTCCATGGATATGTTTGAGATCCAAAACCCACGCCCATTAGTTCAAAAGATCCAATTTGCTCACATTGACTTTTGTGCATTTTTCAAAAATTGGTCAACTTTAGCAATGCATATCTCTCTAAATTTTAACCCTATGAGGGTGTTCTTGGACTTTTTAGAGAGCTTAGGATGTCCTATAAATAATCCTTTTGGTTTCATCTCAATTGGATTTTTCATGTTCATGTAAGGAGCTTTGGAAAAAGATGACTTTTTGTTGACTTTTAAGATGACCTATAATGTCTGAGCTTGTATCTTTTAACTGGGGAATTTCTTGAACTTGGGGGGTGAAGAGAAGTTGTAGAGAATTGGATTCTCTTCAAAATTAGCTTTGGTGGAAAAATTTCTGATAAAGTATGAGGAAGTTATGCCTGGTCAAAGTTTGGTTGACTTTCCTATAGAAACCCTAATTAGCATTTTTTGACTTTTGATGAGTTAGGAGCATTTCTTGAGGAATCATGATCAACCCTTGATCAAATGATGGATATCACTTCAAAATGTTGATGTTGAACAAAAATCTTGAAGTTTGACTGTATGTACGTCACAATTGACTTTTGACCTAGTATAGTTGACTTTCAAGCATTTGAGCAGTTGATTGAGCAAACTTATTGTGCAAGGCATGAAATTTGGCATGGATAACCTTGAGGACATATTAGGACCATGTACAACATTTGAGACCATTGGAGTTCACACATATTGATGAAAATTGAAACCATAGTTAGAGGTTCATTTCCTTTAATAGGAGAATTTGTCTGGTCAATTCTTGGTCATCCTTGGGAAAGTTGGGGACCTCAATGGGCATGTGTTAAGTAAAATGAGAGGGAAAATTTTGGGGTACAATAGCTGCCCCTGTTCAATCTTCTTAAACCTGAGGATGTAGATTTGCTTGTCTGCCTTTCGTGATCTGAAGGTGGAAGATAATTGAACACTAGAGTGCCCAAAAATTTGCACTCGTCTGAAGTAGCACTATTGGTGAATAATATCGTGAATGGGCTTATAAACGCCATTTGGAAAAGATGACGGAATACTATCAGAGATGGGCTTAAAGATGCCATCCAAGGAATATGACAGAGAGTCGTCGGAGATGGGCTTAAAGATGCCATCTAGAGAACATGTTGATATCATGAGATATTCCTTTATGGGGATTCCTGTTTCTGTCGTTGAGGAGGACTCCGCTGAGGAATTATGGTCTCTATTTTAGGAAATAGAGTCTAGGAGCTTCAGTTGTCCATTACTCTACTGGGGAGTCATCTCTTTATTGGAGAGACAGAAGCGAACTGCTATCTGGTCAGGATCCAGGCTTCACAGCGACTTCCTGAGGATAATAAGGCTGACTGTTATCCGGTCGCATTCCAGGCTTCACTGTGACTTATCGAGGAATATGAAATTAACTGCTATCTGGTTAGACTCCAAGCTTTACAGTTTCTTTAACTGGGCAAGAATCATAAAATCTTAGTGTCGATTTAACTGAACCAGAGAAAGTGTCTACCAGAAAAGAATCAGAATAAATCATTGCTCGATTTAAACTGAACCAACAAAGGTCTTGAGTTATCTTTGACTGCATAGGAATCAAAAAATCTTAGTGTCGATTTAACTGAACCAGAGAAAGGTCTTGGATCATCTTCAACCGGAATAGAAATCATAAAAATCTTAGAATCGATTTAATTAAACCAGAGAAAGGTCTTGGATCGTCTTCAACTAGAATAGAAATCAGGAAAATCTTAGGATCGATTTAACTGAACCAAGGTCTTGGATCGTCTTTAACTAGAATAGAAATCAGAAAAATCTTAGGGTCGATTTAACTGAACCAGAGGAAGGTCTTGAATTAACTTTAACTGGGTAGGAATCAGAAAATCTTAGTGTCGATTTAACTGAAACAGAGAAAGGTCTTGGATCATCTTCAACTAGAATATAAATCAGAAAAATCTTAGGATCGATTTAACTGAACCAGAGGAAGGTCTTAAATTAACTTTAATTGGGTAAGAATCAGAAAACATTAGGATCGATTTAACTGAACCAGAGAAAGGTCTTTTGAGAATGATCTTTCTGAGGAAAATGCTGAAATAGCCCTTCGTTAGACGTAGCCTTTGAGAAGACTTCCAGGTCATATAAGTAGTCGAAGGTGTTTGTTGATTTGATCTTTCCTGAAAAGGTAAAGAGTTAGTCGTATGCAATGTCATGATGTATGAAATGCATTGTGTAATGATGTTCTCAAAATAAATGAGATTATATTGTATGCAATATGTATGCGTATGCCATGATGTATGAATATGGACTGTTGTTGCGATATTTCCTAGTCTGGGAAAATAAATCCTTGACTGCTGCTGGAGACTACTGGGAAGCTGAATACCGGACTGCTATTTGGTAGATGAGGAGAGTGATTCTTTCATTTCCACTGGAGATGATGAATGAAGATGATTTGCCGGGGATCAGGCTTTATAAACTATTCGAGATTATAAAAACATAGTTAGGGAACATGGATTTCATCTCTCTGAGGGAACTTGGCTGGAAGAGGTAATTCTTGCTTGGGAATGAGAGATCAAAATTTTGGTTGTTTCCACTCTGCGGGGACATAAGCATCACTAGGACGTATGCTAAGGACGTAGTGGTGACTTCGTCTCTGCCCCTGCACCTGCTGGAGAAAGTGACTGTGGGGACTACAAATGGCTTTTGGACTTTGTCCCGTTTCTTGAAGTCATTAGAAACTGTCTTTCTGTTTTTATGCAAGTATTTGTAAACAGTAATCATATTCAAATGCATATGTTTAAAATAATCACTGGACGTTTTTGCAAACAAAACAGAAAAATAGAAAACCCATAGTTTTGTACTTTCAAAGAAGTGATTTGTATTGATTTTTAAGTTTACCTATAACAAGCATTTTTTGTACAAAGAGACTGATGTTCTAGTAGGAGAACGTCGTTGTAAAAATGAAAATTATACAAAATAGTGTACAAAGAGAAAACAACTATGTGTAATAATCCCATTGAGTTTCAATTCTTCTATTTCTCTTATGTCCTTGAGCGTCTCATCACTTTGCTACTTGTCCGAAGCTGACTGGATTGATTGGTACCGTTTGAACTTGATAGTTGATACTGAAGTCTGGTTAAAGGGTGATCCAATGGGACATAGTTATACACTTTAAATCCCTAAATTTTGCCTGGATGTCCTTTCGAGTTTTCAGTCCACCGGGATACCCTTATTTGCCCAAGCCGCCTTTCTAGGTTTTCGACTTGCCGAGTGTACATATTTTTTTTGTATTTATCCCTAATTTTTACCCGAATCCTTTTGGTTCACTGGGATGCCCTTATTTTTGCCTATGCCAGTCAACCTAGCGGGTCTTTATTCATGCGTAGTATCTTTTCACTATGTCCGCATTTACATGGTGAGGAAGGTCATCACCATCCATAGTGGTTAGAATCATGGCTCCACCAGAAAAAATGCTTTTGATTACAAATGGCCCTTCGCATGTGGGAGTCCATTTTCCCATGGGATCACCTTGTGGAAGGATGATGTGCTTGATTACTAGATCACCCACTTGATATACCTGACGTCTGACCTTTTTGTTAAAAGCCTTGATCATTCGCTTTTGGTACACCTGACCATGACATACAACAACAAGCCTTTTCTCATTAATCAGATTCAGTTGGTCAAGTCGAGTCTGGATCCAATCATCTTCGTTCAAACCTGCATCCTTCATGATTCTCAAAGAAGGGATCTGGACCTCAATAGGTAGGACAACCTCCATACCATACACCAGAGAGTAAGGTGTTGCCCCTGTTGACGTATGTGCTGAGGTGCGGTAACCAAGAAGAGAAAATGGTAACATCTCATGCCAGTCTATGTATGTCACCGTCATCTTCTGTATGATTTTATTAATATTCTTGTTAGCAGCCTCCACAGTTCCATTCATCTTCGGCCGGTAAGGGGAAGAATTATGATGTTGGGTCTTGAATTGTTTACAAAGTTCGGTGATCATAGTATTGTTAAGATTTGTACCATTATCTGTGATGATTCTTTCTGGAACACCATACTGATAGATAAGGTTATGCTTGATGAACCGCGCCACAACATTCTTAGTAACAGTAGCAAAAAAGGCAACCTCAACCCACTTCGTGAAGTAATCAATGGCGACTAGGATAAAGCGATGCCCGTTTAAAGCGGTAGGTCTAATTTCTCCGATCATATCAATTCCCCACATTGCAAAGGGCCAGGGAGCATTCAAGACGTTCAAGGGAACCGAAGGTACATGTACTTTATCAGCATAGATCTGGCATTTATGGCAAGTCCGGAAATGCTGATAACAGTCCGCTTCCATAGTGGACCAGTAGTATCCTGCCCGTAGGATCTTTTTAGCCATGGTGTGTCCACTAGAATGGGTGCCAAAGGTACCTTCATGTAAATCTTCCATAATCCTCTCTGCCTCGCTCTTGTCTCCACATCGAAGTAAAGTAGAGTCATGGTTGCGCTTGTAGAGAATTCCATTATTGAGGAAGAACTTTGTAGAGAACCTTCTCAGAAACTTCTTATCATTGACAGACGCCCCCTCAGAATATTCTTGAGCCTCGAGATGCCTTTTCACTTCATGGAACCAAGGTTTGTCTGTTACCCCTTCAATATCGATCTCATAGCAGTAAGCTAGTTCGTCGAATCTCTCAATAGTGATATGAGGAGCCTTATTGTCCCATCTGACCTTGAACATATATGACATAGTAGCTAGCGCGTCCGCTAACTGATTCTCTTCTCGTGGAAAATGTTCAAAGGTGACTTCTTCAAAGTGTGGAAGCAATGTCAGCACATTTTCTTTGTAAGGGATGAGGTTAGGGTGATTTGTGTCCCACTCTCCTTTGATTTGGCTTATTACCAAGGCTGGATCTCCGAAAACGCTCAAGAACTTGATCCTCGGGTCAATAGCAGCTTTGAGACCCATGATGCATGCTTCATACTCAGCCATATTGTTGGTACAATTGAAACATAGTCTGGCAGTGAAAGGAGTATGACAGCCCTCGGGAGATATGATTACAGCACCGATGCCATTTCCAAGTGCGTTGGAAGCTCCATCAAAAACCATAGTCCATCGAGATCCTTTCTCAGGTCCTTCATCTGGTCCAGGTTCTTCACAATCAGTCACTAACATAATATTCTCATTCGGGAATTCAAAGTTCATGGATTGGTAGTCATCAACGACCTGCTGAGCCAAATGATCAGCTAATACACTTCCCTTTATTGCTTTATGGGTTGTGTATTGAATGTCGTATTCAGTCAGGATCATTTGCCATCTCGCTATTCTTCCGGAGAGAGCGGGCTTCTCGAAGATGTACTTGAGCGGATCCATCTTAGATATCAACAAAGTAGTGTGGGTCAACATATACTGTCTCAATCGGCGAGCAGCCCACGCCAAAGCACAAAAAATTTTCTCGAGCAGTGAGTATCGTATTTCACAGTCGGTAAACTTTTTGCTAAGGTAGTATTTTTCATGCTCTTTTCAGCCGGACTCGTCATGTTGCCCCAACACACACCCCATTGAATTATCTAACACTATTAAGTACATTATCAAAGTTCTTCCTTCAATCGGAGGCATCATAATTGGAGGCTCTTGAAGGTATTCCTTGATTCTATCAAAGGCAGTCTGGCATTTGTCATTCCACTTTACCACTTAATCTTTCTTCAAGAGTTTGAAGATGGGCTCACAAGTAGCAGTTAGATGGGAAATGAACCTGGCAATGTAATTTAGGCCTCTCAAGAAGCCTCTAATTTCCTTCTCAGTGCGAGGAGCCGACATCTCTTGTATAGCTTTCACCTTTGCAGAGTCTACCTGAATACCCTTATCACTAACAATGAAACCTAGGAATTTACCAGACCTTACCCCAAAGGTGAACTTGTTCGGATTTAGCCTCAACATGTAGGTCTTCAACCTATCAAACAGCTTTTGCAGGTGATCAAGATGCTCTTCTTCAGTTTGAGACCTGGCTATCATGTCATCAACATAGACCTCTATCTCATGGTGAATCATGTCATGGAACAGAGCCACCATGGCTCGCTGATAGATTGCCCCAACATTCTTCAACCCAAACAACATCACTTTGTAATAGAAAGTGTCCCACTGTGTGACGAAGGTTGTCTTCTCCATGTCTTCGGGTGCCATCTTGATCTGATTTTAACTAGAGAATCTGTCCAGGAAAGAAAAGATCTTATGTTGTGCGGTGTTGTCAACTAGCACATCAATATGGGGAAGCGAGAAGTCATCCTTGGGGCTTGCCCTGTTCAAATCTATATAATCCACACACATCCGTACCTTGCCGTCCTTTTTAGGCACATGAACTACGTTAGCAACCCATTATGGATAGGAGGTGACAACTAAGAACCCAGCGTTGAACTGCTTCATAACTTCTGCCTTGATCTTTTCTAACATTTCAGGACGCATATAATGAACCTTCTATTTAACTGGAGGGCAGTCCTCCTTTGTAGGCAGGCAATGAACCATAATATCCGTGTTTAGTCCTGGAATGTATTCATCTGACCAAGAAAATATCTCGACATAATCATGCAACATCTGTATCAACCGCTGTTTGACACCAAGCTCCAAATTTGCACCTATCTTGACTTATTTTTTGTCCTCTTTTGTGCCCAAGTTCACTGTCTCAACTGGCTCTTCATCTTCATGAGACTGTAAAGCCCTTTCTTCCTGTTGTAACAGCCTAGCAAGCTCTCCTGGTACCTCACAATCTTCCTCAGCTTCGTCCTCAGCTTGGTTAATCGTATTTTCAAAGTCATAATCGGTAATAGCAGAACCGTTATCAATGAGATCTAGAGTGGATATGGATCTGCAGTTTGATACGTGAGTGTGTCTAAGAGCATAGCTATATTGACAAAGTAAAAAGCAGAAAAGAAAGATAGAAAGCGCAAAATTTATATGCAAAACGTCCAATGCTTTATTAATGACATATGAGATTAAAACATGATAACCCTCACAAATAAACCATTGTGCCCCGGATAAGACACATGGCCATAGAGTTTATATTGTTTATTTATTACATATCCGAAAATAAGAAAAATAGTTACTTATGAATAAAAGTAATCGGTACAAAGTCTTTAGTTGTCCAGTTACCAGGTCCACTGTTAGTAGTAGGAAAGATCCAGCTGTCCATGTCATAGTCACCGGTATTGTCTTCTAAAGTGTTGACCCCATGATTGTTGATGCATAGGGGAGGTCCTCCAGCACGAGCATGCGGAACAGCCCTTTGAGCCCCTGAAGAGAAACCCAAACCAAACTTATTAGATTTGTATGGAATGTTAGGGAGGCTGCCCCAAATGGTGCACCCATCTTCTTCAATTACTACCTTGGCGTCCTTGAGATAAGCCATTTTCAAGGGAGGTCTGGTGATCTTCGGCACACTGGTAACAATCTCGGTTGTAGCCATGGTCTAAGACACCTCTTAAAAGTTCTAACAAGGAGTCTCGATGAACTCGCCATCCATTGCCACATACCTGAAAGAGTTCAGGTGACTTACCATGTACTCCTCTTCACAATGCCTAGTGACAATCTTTCCTTTCACCGGGTATTTCAACATCTGATGTAGCATGGAAGTAACAGCTCCAACCCCATGGATCCAAGGGTGTCCCAACAAACAAGAATAAGATAGTCTGATATCCATCCCATAGAAGGTAGAGTCAAAGGTCTGAGAACCAACTTTGATAGGGATGTCCACCTCCCCGTGTACCATTCTTTTTGAACCATCGAAAGCCCTCACTACAATGTTGTTGGGCTTCAGGGTCATACCTTCGTAGTCTAACCTATCAAGAGCCTTCTTGGGAAGCATATTCAACAATGAACCGGTACCCACTAAAACATGAGCCAAAGTGGTGCCCCTGCATTCGATGGAGACATGCAGCGCATCATTGTGTTTTCTTCCTCTGGGTGTCAAATCAGCATCTGAAAAACCTAAACAATTATCAGCAGTCAAACTGGCCACACAATCTTCAAATTGGTCAGCGGAGGTTTCTTATGGTACATGAGCAGTCTTGAGAGATTTTACCAAAGCTTTTGCATGAGCTTTGGAGCACAACAGTAGGGCCAACATTGAAATCTTGGAAGGGGTCTGCCCCAGTTGCTCGACTATGTTGTAGTCACTCTTTTTAATGATCTTTAAGATTTCTTCCATTTCCTTCTTGGAAGCTTCTGGAATGTATTCTAAGTGCGCCTTCGTATGGACTGGCTCAACCAATATGTCTTTTCCTCGAGTCTCGGCCGACTCGATGACAGGGGTGGCAACAGGGGTAATCACAGGAATTGCGGTGGTAGTATCAGCAGGAACAACAGTAGGAATGATTACATGAATAGTAACGACTTTAGAAGGAGAAATCTCGGGTGAGAACACTCTTCCACTTCTTGTTATTTTAATGGTCCCAACGATATTGCCAACGTCGGGATCAATATTTCGAGAGACTTTGTCTTCAGCAACCAACAGGTCTTGCTTGACGCCATGGTAATAGACGTCAGCCCCATAATTCCAGGGAACAGCTTTGCCCGAGGAATATGGTATTGGCCCTGGCATAGTGATGATTAGGGGAGCCAACTTTTGAGTAGATGTAATCCTGACGGGTCTTTTGGTGGAGACCCTGGGAGGATTGGCAGAAATGGTTATAATCGAAACATATTTATACGAAATAGTTGTGACGAGAGTCTTCTCAAATAAAATCTCTTTATCATCCATCAGGCGCTGAACACCTGCTTTCAAGAAATAGCAACCAGTCGGTAGAGATAAACATAAGCGGCAATCTTCACCACAGCCCGGAAATAAACCAGCCTGCAACAGATTCCACTTAATAGTCATGAGAGGATTAACAAGTTCCTCAACAGAAGTAACAAATGTATCATCGTCAACAACATTAACACCGCGGTCGTGCTTGGGCATGGGAGCAGTTATATACGTGCGAGCCTATATTCAAAATACTCAGAAACGATAAATTAGTGGAGTGGAATGAAGAGTGTCAAACAACCTTCAAAACAATAGAGTAGTATTTACAAGAGCCACCAATCCTGATGCCACTTATCCCTGGAAGACCACTTATCATGTACTTAACAATACTTGTAGGATATATGGGATGTGTATTGGGTCAGCACGATGAAATGGGTAGAAAAAAGCATGCCATTTACTACCTAAGATAAAAATTTACTGACTGTGAAACTCGGTACTCACTCCTCGAGAAGACTTGTTATGCTCTAGCTTGGGCTACTAAACGACTGAAACAATATATGTTAACTCACACCACGTGGTTAATGGAAAGAATGGATCCTCTCCAAAGAATTTTCATAAAACTTATACTGCGAGGTTATGTTTTGATTGTACCAACAATATTGTTGAATATGAAGCTTGTATCCTGGGTTTAGAAGCTGATATAGACTTAAGGATCAAATACCTCAAAGTATATGGGGACTTAGTGTTAGTCATATACCAAGTCAATGGTAAATGGGATACTCGGCATCCCAAATTAATTCCATATCGGGATTATATTTTGGAGCTAGCTATAAAATTCACGAAGATTACTTTCACTCACATTCTGCGAGAAGAAAATCAGATGGACGGTGCCTTGGCAACTTTGTCAAACATGTTCAAAGTAACTTGACCAAATGATGAATCACACATTATGATCAGACACTTTGAAGAGCCATTACATTGTCTCACAGTTGAAGAAGGACCACATAATAAACCTTAGTTCTACGACATCAAGAGGTGTCTAGAAAAGAAAGAATATCCATAAGGTGCCTCAATAATAGACAAGCGAACTCTATGAAAGATAGCTACAAAGTTCTTCTTAAGTGGAGATATAATATACAAAAGAAACTACGATATGGTGTTACTTAGGTGCATGGAGAAACATGAAGCATATACACTCATGAGAGAGATCCACGAAGGAACCTTCGGGACTCATACAAATGGACATGTAATGGATAGAAAAATCTTGAGAGCAGGTTACTATTGGTTGTTGATGGAAGTTGACTGCTACCATTATACAAAGACATTCCACAAGTGCCAAATCTACACTAACAAGGTGCACGTACCACAAACTCTTCTGAATGTCCTAAGTTCATCGTGGCCATTCTCAATGTGGGGAATTGATATGATAGGATTGATCGAACCAACGGCTTCTAACGGACACCTTTTCGTACTAGTCGCCATTGACTATTTCACCAAGTGGGTAGAAGTTGCGTCTTATGCAAATGTCACCAAACAAGTGGTTACTCGATTCATCAAGCAGAACATCATATGCAGATATGGTGTTCCTAGCAGAATTATCACATACAACATGTCCAACTTGAACAACTAAATGATGAAGGAATTGTGTGATGATTTCAAGATCGAGCATCATAATTCATCACCTTACCAACCTATGATAAACTGGCCGTTAGAATTTGTTGTACCCCAAATTATACCAAGATCTTTTCTCACTCGCATTGTTTATATCCAATTTATTTTTACTCGTATATTTGCGTTTTAACACGCATTTGCATTTATTCCTCATTTAGATTTGCATCCATATACACATATATATTTTTGTTTAGTTAATTTTTAAATTTGTGTATATTTAGTTATTTTGACATTTATTATAAGAATATAAAAAAAAATAATGGTTTAAGTTTTATAATAGGATTATTTAGTTTTTGCTACTCTTCTATCATTTAGTTTTTATTTAATTTTGTAAATATCTCAATGGAGGGTCCTTTTGATCATTGTATGATACCTATTATTGGATGAGGTTGAGTTTTTGGTTATAAAACAAAAGGATCAAAGTTGAAAGTGGGAATCACGAAAAAGAGAAAGGATATCCACAAATTAGATCACAAAAATTTGAAAACTAAAAGAGACGTGACTTTTGCGTCATCTTCCTGACTGTAACTATTCGTCTTCGCCATCTTCATCTCCCAACTTCCAATAGAATCTGAATCACACAACTGATTCCTCTCCGTCAAGATCCGAAGCGTAATCATCCCTTCTACACCTCTGATCTGCAGCAACGATCTCCCTCTCCCTCTTGTATTGCCACCACTCTTCACCGCCTGCTAACCTTCGCGCATAAAACTTCCATCCGCCAACATAAACTCCCATGTCTCCAACCCTAGCTCCTTCCATCCTCTTTGTTGTCCCGTCTTTCCCTTACCATACATCATCCATTGTACCACATCAACCACCGAGCAACATCAACTTCTGCCATCGCTCATCGTTCAGAATAATGTGTTGTTGAATCTAGGACAAAGCTGAATCTGTTTGATATACTATTCTGGTTTAATTTTGAGATGATTTTGTGTTGAAATATGTGGAAACAAATTGAGTTCTAACTGTCATGTTAAAATTTGGCGCGTTAAATTCGGCAAAATCGATTTTATGGTGTTATTGTCTGTGTTTGGTGTTCATGTTAAACAGATTGTCATATTTTGAAACTTGTTATTTGTGCTAAGGGATTATTTTTTAATATGAGTAAACAAGCCGGAGATGTTGTTATGTCAAAGTTATTAAAGGGTAATTTAGTATTTGTCATTTTTGGATATTCTCTTTTAGGGTGACATTCTTATCTTTACTATTTTTGTGTATAAATAGGTGTACTAGGTTTTATTTAATACAATTAATCTTTTTTCAATCATTTGTAGCAGCTTTATAGCATTTATCATTTTCTCTCTTCTTCCTCAATTTCATCACCTTGCACCAACAAATTGGTATCTAGAGCTCTTGGTTTGTTCTGAAATTCTGGGAAACATGAGTGATAGTGAGCTGTGTGTGTGATTTTTGGTTCCTGATTTCTGTTGAATCTTGAATAAAAATATGAACAGAATCACACTGATTCTGTGGGTTTGGGAAACACTGAGTGAGAATCTGAGATCTGAGATTTGTGCAAGGTTTAAGATGAGTGGAGGCAGTAGTTTGAACACTAAAATTTCTGTTTTTGATGGCAAAAGCTGGAACAAATGGATGATACAGATGCGTATGCTGTTTGGTGCTTAGTATGTTCTGGATCTTGTTACCATTGGTTATGTTCCAGTTGCAGCAGATACTACTGAAGAAAAAAGATCTACAGAAAGAGCTACGAGGAAGAGGGATCATAAAGCTTTGTTCTATATCCATCAATGTATGGATGAAAGTGTGTTTGAGAAGATTGTTGATTCGACGACGTCGAAAGAGGCATGGGATATACTGGTCAGATGTTACGGTGGTGACGTGTCAGTGGAGAAGGTGAAGCTTCAGTCCATGCGTAAGCAATATGAGAATCTCAACATGAAGAACAATGAGAAAGTTTCTGAGTACATCTCTAGAATAATTTTGATCACTAATGAGATGAAAGCTTATGGAGAAACATTTTATGAACAGGTAATCATAAAGAAGATTCTGAGGTAACTTTCTCCTTAGTTTGATTACATTGTTGTCTCTATTGAACATTCTAAAAATCTGGAAACCATGAGAGTAAAAGAGTTGCAAAGCATTTTAGAAGCGCATGAGTTGCGTCTGACTGAAAGAACTTCTGGGAGGGAAGTGGAGCAAGCTCTGAAGGCTTCTCTTGTCAAGAAGGACCAGAAGCAGAATAGACGTGGTGATAAATTCCAGAAGTCAGAAAGCTCAAATTCTGATGAAAAGAAATATCAGAAGGGAAAGGAAAGGTATGACAAGAAGAAGGTCCAATGTTACTGTTGTAAACAGTTTGACCATTTTTCCAGAGATTGTAGAAACAGAGGAAGGAAATTAGAAGAAGAAAATATAGCCAAAGGAGATTCTGATGATGAACCTATGCTACTGATGGCTTATGATTCTGATGGAAATTGTTCAGAAGATTGGTGGTATATGGACACTGGTTGTTCAAACCACTTGACTGGAAACAAATAATGGCTGATAGACTTTGACTCCAGAAGGAGAACAAAGATCAGATGTGCTGATGATAAGTATCTTAATGCAGATGGTATGGGAAATGTCAGAGTCAGAGTGAAGAAAGGAAAAAACATTCTGATCAAAGATGTTTGGTATGTTCCTAGAATTAAAAGCAATCTGATGATTGTGGGTCAACTCATTGAGAAAGGTTTCTCAGTGGTTATGAAGGACAACCTCTTGACGTTGTATGATTCTAATTATAAATTAATTATGAAGTTTTAGCAGGGAAGCAACAGAACATTCAAGGTGAATGTAGAAACAGCTGAAGCAAAGTGTCTTAGTGCAGAAGGCGCTGAAGGTGACAATAAGCTATGGCACAAGAGGTTGGGGCACTTGAACTATAGAAGCTTAGGGCATCTAAGTTCTAAGAAGCTTGTACATGGCATTTAGAAGATTGTGAAGCCTCATAAGTCATGTGAGATATGTATGAAAGGCAAGCAACCCAGATTTCCATTTGCATCAGAAGTAGCCCCCAAAGCAAAGCATGCTTTGGGAGTAATACATTCTGATGTGTGTGGACAATTTCCAGTATCTTCACTTGGAGGAAATAAATATTTTGTGTCTTTTGTGGATGAGTTCACAAGAATGACATGGATAATACTCATTAAGTTCAAACATGAAGTGTTTACTGAATTCCAGAAGTTCAAGGTGAAGGCTGAGAAGCAGAGTGGTCAGAAGCTGAAGATTTTGAGAATGGATGGTGGAGGTTAGTATAACTCTACAGAGTTCCAGAAGTTTTGTAAGGAGAATGGAATAGAACATGAAGTTACTTCTCCATATACTCCTCAGCATAATAGTCTTGCTGAAAGAAGAAACATAATTTTGCTTGATATAACCAGTAGCATGCTGAAAGAGAAGAACCTACCTCACATGTTATGGGGTGAAGTTGTTGCCACATCAGCATATGTTTTGAATAGGTATCCAACGAAGAAGCTGAAGGAAATTGTTCCTTTAGAAAAGTGGAATGGAGACAACCAAAGTGTTAGCCATCTGAGGGTGTTTGGTTCTGTATGCTACAAACATGTTTTAGAAGCTAGAAGACAGAAACTGGATGATAAAAGCAAAGTAATATTACTGGTGGGATACCACAGTATAGGTGCCTATAAGCTTTATTGTCCAGAAACCAACAAAGTTGAAATCAGCAGAGACGTTATTGTGAAAGAGCCAGAAACATGGGATTGGAACAAGCTTCAATCAGATTCTGGTGTAGCGCCGACACCAGAGTTAGTTTCTGAAGATTCTTCAGAAAGTTTTGAAGACGAGTCAGAGTCAGAAGATGAATCTGAAGACACTGAAGATGATCTGAAGACTATGAAGATTTTGATAGTGGATCTGATTCTGATCCAGATTCTGATGATGATCCAGAATCTGGTGGTGATTATATTTCTGGAAGGGAAAACTCTGAAGACATAGGGTCTGGAGGACAAGCTTCCAGAAGTAACTCCGAAGGTGGTAATTCTGAAAGAAGTATTTCTGGATAAGGTCCAGAAGCTAGCATTGTTTCGAGTTTTGGAGAAGCTTCAGAACAAGTTCAGAGGCCACAGAGGATCAGACAACTACCAAGTAGGTTTGCAGATTTTAGCATGTTGCATGATACTGAAGTAGATTCTGAAGAGAAGTCATTCAGTATGCCATGTTAGTAGATTCTGAACCAGTGGGTATTGAAGAAGCTCTCAAGAAGAAAGTATGGTTGAATCCCAGAAAAGAAGAAAGCCATCAGCGTCAGATGGGTTTTCAAGGTGAAGCTTAAGCCAGATGGATCAATTGGCAAACACAAAGCAAGACTAGTGGCTAGAGGTTTTCTTCAGAAACCTGGGCTAGATTAATTTGAGGTGTTTTGAAGGGGTGAAAAACACAAGAAGGGGGGGTTGAATTGTAAAACTGGAATCTTAAAGCAATTGACAAGATATTTTTATCCTGGTTCGTTTGATCTCAAACTACTCCAGTCCACCCGTCAAGGTGATTTCGCCTCTCTCCAACGAGGTCTTAATTCACTATATTCAACTGAATACAAATCTGCTTTAACAACTGCTAAAGCCTTCTTGATTCAAACCACAATCCGGTTTGTCAAGGAAACACTTTCTTACAAAGGTATAAAACAAATGTGTGTGAATGTTTTCTACAAAACTTTATCACAACTGTGATGTATACACAAATGAAGCTTAGAAACTTAGAATGCTAAACACTAATGGAGTATCAGAGTTTGTGGTTTAGCAGAACAGGTAGATGAAGATTATTGTTCAGCTTTGTGCGTGTAGAGAATTGGAGAGCATTAGCCATTATAATCTTCGAAGCTTTGTTTATATAGCACTTGAGAAGATGAACGTTGAATGCAAATATTCTTGATTCAATGCTAATAACAAGCTTTCCTTTTTGAGCAGATCTTGTCTAGAATGATGCCGTTGGAATTAATTAGCGTTCAATGCACAATACCGTTGCTTCTTCAATGCACGTTCTGGCTTGGCTCATTCTGATTCTGCTTCGCTGATGATGAACTATTGTTTTTGTATCAGAGTGTTTACGCGCAGTTCTGTTCATCAAGCTACAGCATGTACGAGCGTTGATCATCTGATCTTGATGTTCTGATTCAGCAACTTCTGATGCTGGTGTATGAAATCAAATTCTGATGCTGAAGAAGTGATCTTGCTTATTTTAATCAGCGTATCTGCAAGTCAGAGCATAGTAATTTTAGGCAGCATATAGTTCAAACATGAAACACATAAATACTATATCTTTTCACTTTGTTATCATCAAAACTTAAATATAGGGTACTAGATTCAAACATTGTTCTAACAATCTCCCCCTTTTTGATGATGACAAAAACTAGATATTTTAAATAAAAAATAACGTGAAAAGGTATCTAGGAAAAGTTTCAGAGTTTAAGAAGTAAGGAGAAATCAGAGTTAAGAGATACTCCCCCTGAGTTTGTTACTTCCCTTTGATATACGTGTTCTTCAGGATCAGATCTTTGTCTTTCTTTGAACATCAGAATAAGAGTCTTTGACTTATCAGAGAGCAGAGCTTCAGAGCTTTTCTTGTCAGAGCTTTGCTTTGGATCAGAGTATTTGGTCGATCAGAACTTCATATTTGATCAGAGCAACATGAGCTTCTACATTTTGATCAGAGCTTCTAGCTTCTAGTTTTCATAGTGTTCAGGAGCTTCCTTGTGCCTGTAGACTTAAAAACAAAACAGAAAAACATTTCAAGTAATAGAGTTAGAATGTTTGAGAATTTCTGTCTAGTTAGCCGTTATTGATTTTAAATATCATTCTTGTTCTCCCCCTTTTTGTCAGCAATCAAAAAAGTGTTGGTGATGTGCTAAAACGATTTAGATCAGAAAAACAGATTATATTAAAATAGTTCAGAGCAAAATAGCATTACAAAACATAGTCAAAACAATACATCAGAAAATGAAGAAAACATAGAGAATGTCATGCATGAAAAAAATTTAAGGTTGTGGGGGCATGCGTGAGAACAGGCTTTCCATCATTGCTTGAATGAAGGAAGTTGAGAAAGCGTAAAGAATAAAAATGAAGGATTAATGTGCTTAGATAGGGTTTTCAAAAATTATTTTGAAAAATTAAACGTTTTTAAGAGAGAGAAAAAAAATAATGATTGCCATTAACAAGCGTGATTACTCTGCATTAAATGCTTGCTGATTTTGGGGGATTTGAGAAAGATACTTAAAAACGGTTACCAGACATGTGTCTCAATGCACCCAATCAGAGCTTTCCTTTCTCAGAAGCGTGCACGCGTTCTGCTTCAGGGATTTGCTGATGATTGGATGACACTTGTTTGATGTAGTGATCAGCACGTCTGTCTTTGAGATTAGACTCTCAGATCTTTAGACTTGCATCTGATACAATCTGCATGTTCTATCTTTCTGAAAGGAGATTGATCAGAAGTTCACAGTAATATAATTACATTCTGAAGATAAATACATGGAATTAAAACATTTTCATTCTGGGCATACTTTCATGCTGAGATGTTTCAGAATGAAATTAAACCTATCTTCTGAAAGGGGTTTAGTAAAGATATCAGCCCATTGATGGTCTGTATCTATAAATTTCAAGTTTAAAATACCTTTCTGAATATAGTCCCTAATGAAATGATGTTTTATTTCTATATGCTTAGCTCTAGAATGTAAAATAGGATTCTTACTTAAGCAAATAGCAGAAGTATTATCACAAAGAATAGGAATGTTACTCTCAAAAATCTGGAAGTCTTCAAGCTGACTTTTCATCCAGAGCATTTGTGTGCTACATCCTGCTGCTGCTATGTACTCAGCTTCTGCTGTTGACAGAGCAATTGTTGATTGCCTTTTGCTGGACCACGAGATCAGATTTTCTCCCAGAAACTGGCAGCTTCCAGAAGTACTTTTACGTTCCACTCTGTCTCCAGCAAAATCAGCATCACAGTAGCCTACTAAGCTGTAATTACTAGATTTTCTATAAAACAAACCCAGATTAGTAGTACCTTTCAGATACTTGAAAATTCGCTTAACAGCTGTTAAGTGAGATTCTCTAGGATCTGATTGGAATCTAGCACAAATACATACGCTGAATAAGATATCAGGTCTTGAAGCTGTCAGATAAAGGAGAGAACCAATCATACCTCTGTAGACCTTCTGTTCTACACTTTTGCTTACCTCTTCTCTTTCCAGAATGCACGTGGGATGCATTAGAATCTTTGATGGCTTACATTCTGAGAGGTCAAATTTCTTCAGAAGATCTCTGATGTATTTGCTCTGATGAATGTAAGTTCCCTCTGGAGTTTGATTGATCTGAATTCCTAGAAAGAATTTCAGTTCCCCCATGAGGCTCATCTCAAATTCTGCCTGCATACACTTAGCAAATTTTCTTCCAAGAGAAGGATTAGTAGAACCAAAAATAATATCATCAACATAAATTTGACAGACTAAAATGTCACTCTTAACTGTTTTACAGAATAGAGTAGTGTCCACTTTCCCTCTGGTAAATTCATTTTCAAGCAGAAAGTTACTTAGCCTTTCATACCAAGCTCTGGGAGCTTGTTTCAGACCATACAGTGACTTTTTCAGTTTGAAAACATGTTCTGGATGTTTTGTATTTTCAAAACCTGGGGGTTGGTGAACATAAACATCTTCTTCTATATAACCATTTAAGAATTCACTTTTGACATCCATCTGATACAGAGTGATGCCTCTATTAACAGCAAATGAAATTAAAAGTCTGATAGATTCTAACCTGGCGACTGGGGCAAAGGTTTCTGTATAGTCTATCCCCTCTTGCTGACTATAACCTTGTGCAACCAGTCGTGCCTTGTTTCTGACGACTTCACCTTGTTCATTAAGCTTGTTTCTGAACACCCATCTTGTTCCAATGACGTTGAATCCTTTTGGTCTGGGAACGAGATCCCACACGTCGTTTCTGGTGAATTGATTCAGCTCTTCTTGCATTGCCAGAATCCAGTCATTGTCCAGAAGTGCTTCATCAATAGAAGAAGGTTCAATCAGAGACACAAGTCCCATAAGAGTTTCTTCAGAGTTTCTGAAGCTTGCTCTTGTTCTGATTGGATCTTCCTTTCTTCCTAGGATAGTTTCTTCTGGGTGATCCAAACTGCTTCTGGGTAATCTCTTCTGAGGTTGATCAGCAGCAGTTGTAGGATTTCTAGCATTGCTTCTTTCAGACGTTGAAGGAATGTCTGTGTTGAGAGCTTCTGATGACTTGTCTTCAGAACCTGCAAATTCAATTTCTATACCTGCAAGATTTTCATTCTGCTTTGACTTTTCAGAGTCAAGCTTGTCATCAAAACGAACACTGATTGATTCTTCCACAATCTGTGTTTCTGTATTGTATACTCTGTACCCTCTTGAGCGTTCAGAGTATCCTAACATAATACACTTCTGTGCCTTAGAATCAAACTTGTTCAAATAATTCTTCGTATTCAATATAAAGCAAGTACATCCAAATGGATGAAAATACGAAATGTTGGGCTTTCTGTTCTTCCACAATTCATATGGAGTCTTTTCAAGAATAGGTCTTATTGAGATTCTATTCTGAATGTAGCACGCTGTGTTTATTGCCTCTGCCCAGAAAGTCTTAGCAACGTTTGTCTCATTGATCATGGTTCTGGCCATTTCTTGCAATGTTCTGTTCTTTCGTTCTACAACTCCATTTTGTTGGGGAGTTCTAGGACAAGAGAAATCATGCAGAATGCCTTTGTCATTAAAGAATGACTCAAAATCTTTATTTTCAAATTCTCCACCATGATCACTTCTGACTTTAACGATTCTAAGATCTTTTTCATTCTGAACTTGGTTACAGAAGGTAACAAACACAGAGTGTGACTCGTCCTTGTGTCTTAAGAACTTTACCCATGTCCATCTGCTATAGTCATCTACGATTACTAACCCATACTTCTTGCCACTGACTGAAGCAGTTTTAACTGGTCCAAATAAGTCAATGTGCAGAAGTTCTAATGGCTTAGAGGTAGAAACAACATTTTTGGATTTAAAAGAAGGTTTTGCAAATTTGCCTTTCTGACATGCTTCACACAGAGCATCTGAATTGAACTTCAAATTTGGAAGTCCTCTGACCAGATTGAGTTTGTTAATCTGAGATATTCTTCTCATACTAACATGCCCCAATCTTCTGTGCCAGATCCACTGCTCGTTGTTAACAGACAGAAGACATTTTACGTTCTGACTCTTTAGTTCAGAAAGTTTGATTTTGTAAATGTTGTTTTTCCTCTTTCCATTAAACAGGATAGTCCCATCTTTCTGACTAACAGCTTTACATGATTTTTGATTAAAGATTATATCATAACCGTTATCACTTAATTGACTTATGGATAACAGATTATGCATCAATCCATCAACTAGCAGAACATTATTAATAGAGGGAAGATTTCCGTTACCTACAGTTCCAGAGCCAATAATCTTTCCCCTATGATTGCCTCCAAAGCCAACGTGGCCTCCAGGCTTAAGTTCCAGGCTTTGGAACATATGCCTTCTTCCCGTCATATGTCGTGAGCAGCCAGAGTCCAGGTACCATGACTGGTGTTTCTGACTTGCTGCTAAAGATATCTGCAACATGTATTATTTTATCCTTAGGTACCCAGATCTTCTTGGGTCCTGATTTGTTAGTTTTACCAAAACTCTGGTTGAATTTTGGTTTCACAGAGTGCTTACTGCTAGTATATTTGATGTCATGTGTGTGACCATACACAAAGTGTGAATTTAAAGGAGTGTGTTTAATGGTTAAATCCATGACATTCTTAGGTGTAGGAACCTTACCTAGGTATCCTATTCCTTTCCTGTCGTTTCTGCTAACTCCATAGATCATTGAAGCCATTCTGCTTCTATCTATGCTTTTAGCAAGAAACTTCTGGAAACTATGATCATACTCCTTGATGATCTCATCAGCGTTGCTGGGAGTTTCAGAAATTGGTTCCTTCTGAGAGTTTTGTAAAGAGTTTTCTAGTTTTAAAATTTTATCTCTCAGCTCAGAGTTTTCCAATTTGAGACTCTCAGACTTATTAGAGTCAGATTCAAGATTCCTTTTCAGGTCTCTGAATTTAGCTCTAATCTGCTGATAACGTTCCAGAATTTCATTGAGGCTTTCAGCAAGTTCAGCCTTTGTAAAATTAACAGCGAAGTTAGGGAATACCTCTTCTGTGTCTGATTCTGAGTCTGATTCAGAAGCTTCACTGTCATCTGGAATGTTAGCCATGAGCGCTATGTTTGCCCTTTCATCATCTGATTCTGAGTCAGCTTCAGACGAGTCAGAGTTATCCCATGTGGCCATGAGACTTTTCTTCTTCTCTCTTCCAAACTTCTTTTTGGGCTTTTCCCTCTGAAGCTTTGGGCAGTCACTCTTGTAGTGTCCTTGCTCATTGCACTCGTAGCAGATGATGTCCTTTGTGTTTGGCTTCTTGCTACCGGAGGAGCCTTCAGATCTTCTGTATCCAGAGGAAGAATCTGTCCTTCTGTATCTGGAAGAAGACTCGTTCTGATCAGATCTTCTGGGATTCCTGAACTTCCTTTGTCTTTGCTTCCACAGTTGATTTACTCTTCTGGAGAGAAGGGAAAGTTCGTCTTCTTCTGATGAGGATCCATCAGATGTTTCTTCAACTGCCTGCAAAACTTTAGATTCAGATTTTCTGTTAGATTTTAAAGCTAAAGGCTTACCTTGCTTCTGAGGCTCATCAGCTTCTAGCTCTATCTCATGACTTCTGAGGGAGCTTATAAGTTCCTCCAGAGTGATTTTGTTGAGATCTTTCGCTAGCTTCAGAGCAGTAACCATAGGCCTCCACTGCTTGGGTAAACTTCTAATTATCTTCTTGACATGGTCAGCAGTAGAGTATCCTTTGTCCAGAACTTTGAGACCAGCTACCAGAATCTGGAATCTAGAGAACATAGTTTCAATGGATTCAGATTCTTCCATTTTGAACGCCTCATACTTCTGAATGAGCGCCAGAGCTTTTGTTTCTTTGACTTGAATGTTGCCCTCATGCGTCATTCTGAGAGAATCAAAGATGTTCTTAGCTGTATCTCTGTTGGAGATCTTTTCATACTCAGTATAGGAGATGGCACTGAGGAGGATGGTTTTGGCTTTATGGTGATTCTTGAAATCACGCTTTTGTTGATCAGTCATTGATTTTCTTTCAATCTTCTGACCAGTTGCATTCACAGGGTGCGTGTATCCATCTGTCACCATATCCCACAGATCAGTATCATGTGCTAGAAAGAAGCTTTCAATTCTGTCTTTCCAGTAATCAAAGTTTTCTCCATCAAAGACTGGAGGTTTGCCGCTGAATCTGTCTCTGTCCTCATTGTTGTCATTGCTGAAATGAGAGTTGTTTCCTGCCATTGTGTTTTTCTGACGCTGGATCTTGTACTGACACGGTTAAGTGTTTTAGCTCAGAACCAGGCGCTCTGATGCCAATTGAAGGGGTGAAAAACACAAGAAGGGGGGGTTGAATTGTAAAACTGGAATCTTAAAGCAATTGACAAGATATTTTTATCCTGGTTCGTTTGATCTCAAACTACTCCAGTCCACCCGTCAAGGTGATTTCGCCTCTCTCCAACGAGGTCTTAATTCACTATATTCAACTGAATACAAATCTGCTTTAACAACTGCTAAAGCCTTCTTGATTCAAACCACAATCCGGTTTGTCAAGGCAACACTTTCTTACAAAGGTATAAAACAAATGTGTGTGAATGTTTTCTACAAAACTTTATCACAACTGTGATGTATACACAAATGAAGCTTAGAAACTTAGAATGCTAAACACTAATGGAGTATCAGAGTTTGTGGTTTAGCAGAACAGGTAGATGAAGATTATTGTTCAGCTTTGTGCGTGTAGAGAATTGGAGAGCATTAGCCATTATAATCTTCGAAGCTTTGTTTATATAGCACTTGAGAAGATGAACGTTGAATGCAAATATTCTTGATTCAATGCTAATAACAAGCTTTCCTTTTTGAGCAGATCTTGTCTAGAATGATGCCGTTGGAATTAATTAGCGTTCAATGCACAGTACCGTTGCTTCTTCAATGCACGTTCTGGCTTGGCTCATTCTGATTCTGCTTCGCTGCTGATGAACTATTGTTTTTGTATCAGAGTGTTTACGCGCAGTTCTGTTCATCAAGCTACAGCATGTACGAGCGTTGATCATCTGATCTTGATGTTCTGATTCAGCAACTTCTGATGTTGGTGTATGAAATCAAATTCTGATGCTGAAGAAGTGATCTTGCTTATTTTAATCAGCGTATCTGCAAGTCAGAGCATAGTAATTTTAGGCAGCATATAGTTCAAACATGAAACACATAAATAGTATATCTTTTCACTTTGTTATCATCAAAACTTAAATATAGGGTACTAGATTCAAACATTGTTCTAACATGTTTGCGCCTGTAGCTAGACACGAAACAATCAGATTGGTGATTGCTTTAGATGTAAACATAAATTGGCCTTTGATACACTTGGATGTGAAGTCTGAATTTCTTAATGGTCTGTTACGAGAAGAGGTATGTGTGTTACAACCTCCTGGATTTGTGAAAAAGAATCAGAAAGGGATGGTATACAAGTTACATAAAGCCTTGTATGGACTGAAAAAAGTTCTCAGAGCTCTGAATCTGAAAATTGATTCGTTTTTCAAGAGGCAGAAGTTTCAGAAATGTGATATGGAATATGGCGTGTATGTGCAGCATTCTGGTGGCAATATGATTCTGGTGTGTCTATATTTTGATGACATATTGCTAACAGGAAGTTATCCAGAAGATATAATCAAGTTCAAAGAAGTTCTGATGTATGAGTTTGAGATGATAAATCTGGGAAATATGGTATATTTTCTAGGAATGGAGATTCTGTACTCAAAGAAGGGTATCATTCTACATTAGCTGAAGTATGAACTTGAACTTTTGAAGAGATTTAAGCTGCAGAATTGTGACACCATCAGAAACCAATCATAAATTGGATTCTGATTCTGATGGTGATTCTGTGGATGCTACAACCTTCAAGCAGTTGGTTGGTTCTCTTAGGTACTTGTGCAATACCAGACCTGACATTTTTTATGCAGTTGGAATGTTTAGCAGATTCATGAGTAAGCCAAAGTGGTCTCATTACCAAGCTGCTGTCAGGATTCTGAGGTATATCAAAGGAACTCTGAAATATGGAGTGTTATTTCCTTATGAAAGAAAGACAGAACCAGAATTAGTGAGTTATTCTGATTCTGACTGGTGTGGAAACAGAGTTAACAGAAAGAGTACTTCTAGTTACTTGTTCAAGTTTCTGGGAGGTCCAATTTCTTGGAGTTCCAAGAAACAGCTTGTTGTGGCTCTGTCAACGTGTGAAGCTGAATACATTGCAGGTGTTGTAGTTGCATGTCAAGCTGTTTGGCTTCTGAATCTTCTGGTGGATTTGAAGATTGAGATAGAGAAACCTCTGAAGTTGTTAATTGATAACAAGTCCGCAATCAATCTTGACAAGAATCCAGTGCTGCATGGAAGAAGCAAGCATATTGAGACGGAGTATCATTTTCTGAGAAGTCAGGTGCAAAAGGGAGTGTTAGAAGTTCTGCACTGTAGCACTCAGAAGCAGCTGGCAGATGTTCTGACGAAGGCAATAAAAACAAACCAATTTTTTCATTTGAGAAATGAAATTGGTGTTATTAGTTTTTGATAGTTACTAAATTACGAGATGGTATTAGAGGGTAATTTAGTATTTGCCATTTTTTGATATTCTCTTTTAGGGCCTATGTGGCATTCTTATATTTACTATTTTTGTGTATAAATAGGTGTACTAGGTTTCATTTAATACAATCAATCCTCTTTCAATCATTTGTGGCAGCTTTATAGCATTTATCATTTTCTCTCCACTTCCTCAATTTCATCACCTTGCACCAACAAAAGTGTATCAGCTTGTGGTTTTGAATCGGTTTAATCGTCAAATTTGTTAATGAATTAGTGTTGAAGTTGTGATGAAGCTTGTTTATGATACCTTGTGTAATTGTGCTAAATTGCAATAATTTTTTATGTTGCTACTAGTTTCGATGAATGTGTGATGACAATACTCGTGTCGTCTAAATGTCAATTTTAATGTTGCGTCACTTCATTTAATTCGATTGGAAGGAGACTTGGATGACTTGTGTTGAATAATGGATTTTGATTCCAAAAGATATTTCAGTTGACATTACTTTGTTGTTCCCTTTCATGCTAAACATGTTTGAAATTGAGTTTTTTTTAGTCTTGTTTCATATGCATAGTTGCTGCCCAGATTTGATTTAGAGGCTTAAAGTGTATTTTGAACTCGATTTCTCATTTTGCAATGTAAATTCTCGCTTCTTGTTTCATTTGTGGTTTGAAAATCATGTTAGTTTGTGAGTTTTATTGAATTTGAACATGTTTAACATAGTAATACCATGGTGACTTATGCTTGAGAAATGTTCATTTATTCATGCCATTTGGTTTAAATTTCATTTGTTTTCAATTATCTTGCAATTACTAATCTGTTTGTTGATTTGTGCAAGTTTGTCAAGACGACACTTTCTCTTCCCCCTTTTATTCGCGTTTAATTAATTAAACTAGCATTGATTTATTTAGTTTTTTTTTGTTATTAAATGAATTAGTTGACTAATCTATTTTTCTTAACTCGATTAATTAAGATAATCAACTCTTGATTAATCGGTTAAACTTACATTTCATGTTTCGTTGTTTCCTTAGTTAATTAACTATGAGTCAATTTTGTTATTTAATTTCATTATTAAAACTTAATTAGTTTCGACTAATTAATTTTTCTTAAGTTAATTAATTAACTTAATCAACTTTTAAGTTAATTAATTAAGCATCCATTTCCATATTTCATTTCTTTCATTTTAGCTTTGATACATATTTCTATCTAATTCACTCGGAGATGTTTGGATTATTTCTCTGCTACCCTGCTTGTCTGTTTGTGTGTAATTTTATTTGATGCATGGATCTTTATTCGATATCTCTACTTTTATCCGACATTTTGAGCTTACCTGATACACGTTCTGATTGTGATTTATTTTCACATTGATGATGCATCTGCACTTATTCAAAGCATTCGATTCGTGACTCTTTTCTTTGTTGGTGAAACTTTCGCGAAGATCTTCGGGTTTATTTTGCTTTAATATCGCTTTGTTATGGACTTTTTGTTTGTTTGGTATTGTGTTTATCCTATTTATATTCTGCATTGTCTTTTCGATTTCCTTGTCATGAGAAGTAGGAATAGAGATGCATGCTTGGGAGTCCCTACTTTAGGTGGACAATTCTGTTTAAAGTCCTCAAACGAGGTAATGTTTGTGTTAGTTTAAAGACCTCAAAAATTGGCAATTTTGCTAAACTCCTCAAAGAAGGCAATCCCCCTCCCCTTTGACTTTGTGCTTGCTATCGAGTCAATAAGTGGATAAAAGAGCTTGCAATCGGCCCCCAAACTTTATAGTCTGTGTTGTTCTTAGCTCGCGTTATACGTTGATGCTTTGAACCATGCTTATTCTTGTCCATTGAGTCAAAAAAATGGAAAAGGGTTTGTAACCAACCCCCACACTTTTCCATTCGTTTCGACGATGTTAACTCGCGTCTCTTTAAACATTGACGCTTCGAGTTATTACTCGATATCGGTGCTTGAGCAAATCAAGGGGAAAGAGTTCCTTACTCCCACTTTGAAATCCATTGGATTCATTGTTGGTCGCTAGCTCTCACTTGATTTTTATTTTGGTTTTGGTTTGAATTTGTTCGATTGCACTTGTGTTTCTGCTTTTCTTAAGACCTTTGTATGTGTTGTAAATGGTTTTAAGTTGAGAGTCGTCACCATTAATTTTTATCCTAAGGAAGGGAATATAATGGATAACCCTAATTTGGTCAGAGATTCTAAGTTGTTGACTCGTTTTTAGACGAAGGAAAGATGTTAGGCACCATTCGTCTACCTTGTTCACAAGGATACTAGGGTTTAAATTTACACTTTAGGAAATAGGGTTTTAATTTTAATTAGGGGGACTCGCCACGATTTTTAAGTCATATGCCTATGTATCCTCTTATGAGAAATCAAAGTCACAATTCGTAGTTCATAGTGTTGGTTGGTGTTTTTTTTGGATTACGAAGATAGTTCGAGTTCTCCTTGAACCAAGTCTGGATGTGTGAATAGCGAATTTGTTAGACAAAGTTCGCAGTCGATTAAAGATATTTTCATAATCCTTTTTGAAAATAATCTTGAATTTTGAATTATGTTAGTGGCAAATTAATTTGATGTTGGTTAGATATTATATTAAGAAATATAAGAAAGATAATTTTAATGCATGATAAAAACATTTTAATGCAAGTTAAAAAAATGAGTTAGTAAAAATTGAATTTTATAATAATAATAATAATAATAATAATAATAATAATAATAAAAATAATAATAATAAAATAATTTCAGAATTTATACAAATATATTAAATATAAAAATGTTAATTATAATATAAATAATAAAAATAAAATAATAAAAATAAAAAATAAAATTTTAATTAAAAATGCCAGGGGGTGTATTTTATTTGGGCTAAGTAATTTATGGGGGTGTAGATAACATGGCCTTAAATCCATATATTGGATTTAGGCCCAAATTACAAGGGGGTGCAGATTTACACTGCGTAGCAAAATTGGGGGTTCATGGAGTAAGGCCTAAGTCCAAATATTGAACTTGGCTCACTAGCGCTGGGGGGTACAGTTTATGTGTACTAGTAAAATAAAAAACATGGACGGGTGTGAAGCGTAAAGGGGCATGGCCCAACATTGAACAAGGTTTGTTTGACCAGCGTGGGGTTGGCTCAGAATAATTAGCGTCTTGGGATAATTCAGGGACGTTTAATTTTGATTGTAAGGCCACCTGAGGTCGATTCATAAGTGTTGATTAAAAATAGGAAGATTGGACGGATGTGATCAATGGTTTGACTGAGGGAGCATGGTAAGCATACGCATGGAGTACAGGGAGAGTTATATATTCAATTTATCCCATTTTTCTCATTTTTTCCTTTCTCTTCCTCTCTCGCTATAATCCCCTTCTCACTAAAACAAAACCTAGAGAGAGGGCATCTACCTCTCTCTAGAACTCAGGCGGCTGGAAATCGTCTTGGTCACGTCGTCCACCTTGAGCCACCACCAACCACCACCTTTGTCCAGTTTTCCGGTTGACATTCAACTGGAAATTTCAAACCTTCATACCCAAATACGGTTGTATAATTTTCCTCCTCTGATTTCTCCTTTGTCTCCTTCCTTTTTGTTTGCAGGTACGTGGTGGAGGTGATGGCTTGGAGGACAGATCTTAGGATTTCAGAAATTTAAACCCTAGATCTCAAGCAAGAAGAAGCTTCCAAGGCTTCAACCACTTCTCCTTCTTTCTCGGGTTTAGAGTCTTCTTCTCTAAATTTTTCTCCCCTTTCTTCTTAGAAATATTAGGTTTATATAGCTTAGGTTTTGGATTTAATTAGGAAATTTTTGTTTGATTGTCGTTACATTAGTAATTGAATCAATTAGTGATTCGAATTGATATGATTTGGTCCTGTAATTGATTATGTTTGTAATTAGATTAGGGTTTGTAATCTTTTGAACGAACATAGATTGTTATAGCTTTGTAATTCATTTTCTATAAATAAATAAATAAAATTAATTTCCAAATTTGATTTGTGAAGGTCTTGATTTGTTTTTATTTTTTGATGAATATGTGTTTCTCTTTGATTTGTACATTATACGTTTATTGGGTTTGGGCCTGGTTTCTGGGCTTGAAGGAGAAATATGGCGCTTAGGGTTTCAACCCTTTGGGTTGACTCGGTCAACATGATAATATTATAAATTAAATAAAGATTTATTGAGGTTTAATGAATAATAAAAATTTGAAAATAAACTAAATATTATAACTTGAATAATTATTAAAAAAACATAGCAAAATCAGCGCAATGAGAATGGGGCATTGTTTCAAAATTTGAAATGGGCCCAATTGATTTTAAAAAAATGTGCACCCCTCCATTAAGAAAACGAAACAATCCTTAATGGGCCATCAGATTTTGATAGCCCAAAATACCACACCCCCATATTGTAACAATATACCTCCTTTTAATATCTTGAAATGAATTTTATAACTTAATGGGCCATCTAATTTTGATGGTCCATTTTGGAATAATACACCCCCTTTCATGAATTTAAACCCCCCATGAAATGATATTCAAAACAAAACGATTTTAAATACCATTGACTATTAACTTAGAAACATAGCAATGATACGACTATTGAATCGATAGGGCAAATTTGAGGTATGACAGTATGCTCCCTTAGGATCGCTCGACTCATCTTCAAGTCGAGGTAGACATTAGGATTTCAATCCATGCATGCTAACCTAGTTAGAGATTTCCCTTTTGTATCCAAACCTTAGGGTCATTATTGTATGATAACATTAAGATTGTTAGTCTCCTTTATACTTTTTCATTCTCTTTTTGCATTCTTAAAATAAAAACTCTTTTTCTTTGGCAAATCCATAAAACACTCTAACATCATTAAACCCTTTTTCAAGGTAAAAAACACCCAACCTCATTCAAAACTTTTTGTACGCTCGAACACCTTTTCCCTTTAAAACCTTTTTCAATATTAGACATGATTCATTTATAATAGATATGTTCTTCCTCTATCCCCATGGTTGTCGACTTCTCCACTTGAGTACTAGAGGTGTTCTCAAACCCTCCCTCATATTGGTGTGTAGTCCTTCTTTCTTTATCATACCTTATGGGTATTTAGACGAGTCTTCTCATTAAAAAGGACGACTTGTCTGTTCATTTAAAATAAACCAATAGACAAGTCTTTTCTAGAAGAACTACAAGTGCCCTGATCCCCTACTGCATGAAAGGTGGTACGTAGGCACTAAAGGTTCACAACTGCAGCGGGCACAACTAATAAAACCTTTTTATTTGTATATACACTTTGCATACATTAATTTTCCCCTTATCTCGTAAGATTTAGATAGAATAAACCCTTTGATTATAATAACAAGAGTGGATCCCGTGGAGTACCATAGATGTGAGAGGTGTTATATCCTTCCGCTTGTATAATCGATTCCCGTACCCGATCTCTCGGTCGTAAGACCGTGATTTCTCCCTTCATATTTTTCTTTGATCATTTTCCTCTCGATGACTTTATGTCGGTTGCTTCAAAGCTGCCAATAAAAACATTAAGAAGATCATCTAGAAGATGGTGAAGACATATAAAGATTGGCAAGAGATGCTTCCATATGCTCTACATGGCTACTGTACCTCAGTACGTATTTCTACAAGTGAAACTCCTTTCTCTCTTGTCTATGGAATGGAGGTTGTACTCCCCATTGAAGTAGAGATTCCATCACTCCGAGTCTTAATGGATACCAAACTTGAAGAATCGGAATGGATTCAGACACGATTTGATCAACTCAACCTCATTGAAGAAGAACACTTAATAGCTTTATGCCATGGTCAATTGTATCAAAAGCGGATGAAGAAAACCTTTGATAAAAAAGTTTTTTCTTGAGTATTCAAAGAATGAGACCTAGTCCTCAAGAAAATTATATTACCTTGTATAGATTCGCGTGGTAAATGAACACCTAACTACGAAGGTCCATATGTGGTTAAAACAACATTCTCTGGAGGAGCTCTTATCCTTACAACAATGGATGGGGAAGAACTACCACATCGGCTAAACTCTGACACAGTAAAAAAATACTATGTATAAAAGGCCTACTAAGTCGAAACCCTAAATGAGCAACTTAGGCAAAAAGGGGCGTCCCGATGGATTGAAAACCCTAAAGAGCGATCCACGAAAAAATTAGGTACATATAAACAAAATCATTATCCCTGTGGATTGAAAATCCAAAAGGGCGATCCATGCAAAAATTAGGGATCTTATTCAAAAAATGAACAAATAGATTGTGGTTCGAGAATTCACTACTACGACTAAGGAGAAGGATTAATCTAAATCATTTGGCTCAGAAGCGAAGGATATTGGAGTTACCAAAGAACATTAGAGAAGTAACAATATCAATTATCATTTTCACTGCCATTTTTAATTTTGTTGAACTTTTCGCAATTACCTCTTTTTTGGAATTGCATCTTGTACTTTCGCCTGTTCAGAGACATTATCAATAATAAAACAATTTAGTTTTCAAATTCTGTTTCAATTATGTTTTTCTTTTTTCTGACTTATTTGTAAAATACTATGATTATTTCTTGTAAACACTGTGTCGAAACTTATTTTGGGGATTTGACAATAAAAATAGCATTTGACAAAACATTGTAAGTTTAAGATTACGCCTAAGAGGGGGAGTGAATTAGGTGGAGGTCGATTTTTGATTTATTTTACACTTTCTGGTTTTGTTTTAGTGCTATGGAAAATGGTAAAGAGCAGAAAGTAAAGAGACATGGAGATTTATCCTGGTTCCTTCCACACCCCGGAAGTACGTCCAGTCCCCTTGCAAACACGCAAGAGATTTCACTATTTTGTTAGAACTTTTACAAGACTCTTCCTAGTCTTATCAACTAAAGACACTAACAAATACCAAGAACACCCTCTTGGATTTCCAATAAGTCTCTTGAGAACAATCCTCTCAAAAGATGCCTCTTGTTTCCAACAATGGACAACAAGGTACAAAAGTATTCTAATACTTAATTCCAACAATCTTGGAAATAAGTTACACTTAGTATAATTCTATGAAATATGATTTCTTGAAAGATGTTGATCACATAGAGTGACTTCAATGAAGTTTCTTCTTTCTTCTCTTGTAAGCAATTCAAACTGTAACACAATGGTTAGAAAATGCTCAAAGATTTCTGTTCTTATATGTGTGAAAGTGCAGAAAATCTTTGTTCTTAAAAATTAAGAAATATGAAGTTCGAATATTTTACAAAGTTCAGAATTATTGCATGAGAGAAGAGTTATTTTATAATTTGAAAGATTTAGTATTTAAAGCAATCAAGATACCTTTCCAAATGGATACCACTTTTCTATTTGTAAAACTTGAGAAGATGCAATGTATGACCATGCAACCATTGGAGAAAAGGTGTGAAGGATATCTTGAATCAAGTTCAGATTTTTCAAAAATTACAACGTGTAAATCGATTAGCATTAGATGTAAATCGATTGCACGGGTTTGTAACGTTCTTGTTTTCAAAAAAATTGAAGTGTAAATCGATTGCTGCCAGGGGCAATCAGTTTTTAAAAAAACATGTGTAAATCGATTTACATGATGTGTTAATCGATTTACATTAGTGAAAAACTTAGAATTTGCTTTAAACTTTAAGTGAAGTGTTGTGGCAAGTGTTTATATCATTTTTGAGCATTTCTAATCAATTTAGTTCAAATGATAATTGATATACTTGTTTGCTTGCCATGATCCTTGAAGCTTTGAGTGAATGATGCTTTAAGCTAATTCCACTTCTTTTCCTTCTTTCCATAGTGCTTGTTTGTCTTTCATCAAAACTAAAGTTGAGTTGAGGCTTGAGATTACATTCTCCCCCTTTTTGATGATGACAAACCATCTTTCTTTATGAGTTTTTCAGAATTGGAGCAAAAGGAGTTTTCTTCCCCTAAGATAGATTTCTCCCCCTATGGAGAAAAAGATTTGAAAACTTGCCCTGAAAAGAAAACTGAAACAAACAACCGTAAAGTGCTATCACATCCTTCTCCCCCTTTGACATTATCAAAAAGAAGGGAAAGATGTAACATAAGATGATACTTATAACAATTTGAAACAGATATGAACATAAACTAAAACGCAAATTTCTAAAAATATCGTACGAAGTTCAAATATACATAATACAAAACTAACACTTGAAGCAATTATCAAATAAAAAACATAATGATAAATAACAGGAATTTAATAATATTGGTCAGGAAAATATTAGAAGGGTCCTTGATATGGAAACTGTTGTTGTAGAGGTGGTTCGGTGTATTGAGGAGGCGGAGGTGCTGGATTGTTTGGATCGTATGGAGGAATATGTAGATGTGAGTAGAGGTATGAAAACTGTTGGTTCACATTGTTCTGAAAAGCATTGATGCGAGAGGAGGTAGAATCATTTATCGCGGTCCATTGAGCATTGATGTTAGTGTTGAGAGATGCAAACTGTTGAGTCATATAATCCATAACATCTTGGTTGGTTGGACCAGAAGAGGAAGCAGGAGGAGGAACTTCATTTTCTTCTTCATCCGCATTATTGCCTTCATCACCTACAACATCCTCTCCAATATATGTGATGGTTTTTGCTTCAGAATCGAAATGAACACCCATTCGAGAATCAACATTTTTGATGGAGATCCTATTGCTGATTGGATCCATTTCAACCCTCTCAAACCCAGTAAAATCAATATCAAATGCTTCCAAGATCCTTGTGATGAAGTATGCATATGGAAGAAAAGTAGCCCTTGTGGCAACTCTTAGCATATGCACCACAATCAGTTTAGCCCAGTTTATCGAAATGCCATTTTTCCTTGCATAGAGAATTTGCAATTCTAGATCGGTTACAGTACAATGATTGCCTGCTCTAGGAAATAAAATATATACCAGAAAATAATGGAACAATCTATCATCAATGTGAAAATTACCAGCACTCCAAGTGTCCTGATCCGGAATAACACCGCCAAGACTACGGATCCGCTTTGCACGATATTCTGCTTCTGACAACCGGCCAATGCTGTAGAAGAATTCTCTCTTCCTATAATTTTCCCAGCCAGCATCCTCTGGGTCATAGAGAGAACTTCCAGTATATGGGATGTTCAAAATTCTTCCTATTGTTTTTGAATGCAGAGGAATTCTTGTTCCGAGCACATGGGTATAGCATTTGTTGTTATCATAATGCATGTTGCTGTAAAATACTCGAACTAGATCCGGGTAATAGTAACCACGTGATGATATTAATGGTTCTAACCCATAAGCAATCAAATCCCTTTGAAAATTGAAGCCTTCATCGGGAAAGGTAGATAACATACCGAATTTGGGAGCTGAAATTATTTTCCTTAGAAAGTGCTTGATGAATCTTTCACGTTGTGTATCCGAGAGGTACTCGAGCAATGAGTTTTCAGAGGCTGCAACAGTTTTCTTCTTTCCTTTTTCTGAGGCTGTTGCTTTTCTTTTGGGAGCCATGGCGATGGTTAGGGTTTTGAGTAAGGAAGGTAGAGAATTTTTGGTGTTGTTATGAGATATTGAGTGAGTTTTGGTGTTATGAGATAGTGAGGGAGTTTTGGTGAGATTTAAATAGTAGAGTAAGGTAAGTGAGGTCTTTATGAGACTTAATTGAGTGGGGTTGGTCAAGGTTACATGATTGGTCAAAAAGAAGGTGGAAGGTTGAGAGGCAAGGTAAGGTTGACCAATATATTAAAGACTCATAAAAATATCACATGCTGAACAGGTGTAAATCGATTGGTGTGTAGGATCAATCGATTTGCATAGTGAAAAATTAAATAAAAACGCTTCAGTTTCAGTGATAAATCGATTTGCCCATTTGATAAATCGATTTACATAAAAAATATTTTATTAAAATTGATTTTGGTTCAGTGGTAAATCAATTTACATACTTGGTAAATTGATTTACTTAAAAAAATTTATTAAAAAAGAGTTTTGCTTCAATGGTAAATCGATTTACACACTTGGTAAATCGATTTACTTCAAAAAAAAAATTAAAATATTTTTAACATTTGAAACATTTTCTAAGCCCATATATATGTACATTAATGTATAGTTAAGGATAGAGTGCACCTTATATATCTTGTTCATCTAGGATTCCGAGTTCACGACGAATTTTGAAGAATGCATCCTTTGCAAGTTCTATCAAAGACCTATTTTTCCTTTCAACTACTCCATTTTGTTGTGGAGTTCTTGGTGCTAAAAAATTGTGGAAGATCCCATTTTCTTCACAAAATTCTTCAAACAGACTGTTTTGGAACTCTCCACCATGATCACTTCGGATTGATGTTATCTTTAATGACTTCTCATTTTGAACTTGTTTTGCATATCTCTTGAATGCCTTGAATGCATCATTTTTGTGCACTAAAAACAAAGTCCAAGTAAAACGGGAAAAATCATCTACAATAACTAAAGCATAAATGTTACCTCCGAAGCTTCTTGTTCTAGATGGACCAAAAAGATCCATGTGCAACAATTGAAGTGGTCTTGTTGTTGAAACCACATTCTTTGGTTTGAAAGCTGATTTGGTTTGTTTTCCCTTTTGGCATGCACTACATAATTTGTCTTTGATGAATTTCATCTTTGGTAGACCAATAACTAAGTCATGCTTAACTAATTTGTTCAAGTGCTCCATGTGTATGTGAGCAATCCTCTTGTGCCATAACCAAGCGTCATTGTTGTTTACCATGATACATTGTACCTTCATAGACAAATCATCTAAAGTAATCATAAAAATATTGTTAGATCTTATACCTTTGAGTTTTACCTCATTGGTTGCCTCATCCATAATTATGCATTCTTCTTTGTTGAATTTGATTTTGAACCCTCTATCGCAAAGTTGACTTATGCTAAGAAGGTTGTGCTTTAATCCTTCAACATAGAGAACATCCTCAATTTTAATGGATGGAGGTGTGCCACTATTCCAACGCCAAGAATCTTTCCTTTGGTGTTGTCTCCATAGGTGACATACCCTTTGGCTTTATGTACTAGATATGAAAATTGGTGTACATCTCCTGTCATATGCTTTGAACATCCACTGTCAAGATACCAAAGGTTTGATGTGGATTTCAAGCATACCTACAAAAAAAAATTATTTCTTGTTAGGTACCCAAGTGGCCTTGGGTCCTTCATAGTTAGTTCCCTTTTTCACCCATGCATAGTGTCCACTAGCCATACTGAAATTTCTAATATAGCATGCATTAGGTGTGTGTCCAATAATACCACAGTAAAAACAGTTTGGAATAAATTTTCTCTTGTATCTAGGAATTTGTTTTCTTTTAGATACATTAGGCTTTTTCTTTTGAAGATTATGAACAACTTTCTTATTTTCTACTATCTTGGGATTGGAACTATTACTAGCCTTTACAAAAACAGTGGGATTGTTACTTGGTTTCTTAGTATTCACATAACCAAGACCTCTTTTATCATTTGGATAACGTTGTTGGCTTAGTAATCCTTCCAATCCTATTTGTTCTTTTTCATATCGTTCAATGACTCTTTTCAATTGAACAATTTGAAAGACATTTGATTCACACTTGGTCCATGCAAAGTTTTCCTTTTCTTTTATAAAATTCTGTTTTTGAAGATCAAAATCTTTAGTCATGGTGTCAATTTTTTCGAGACAAATTAGAAGTTCTTTTTCTTGGCTTGACACCTTTTTGTATAAACTTTTGCATTCTTTCAAGATTTCATCAATGGCACCTTGAACATCATCATCAAAAAGATTAAATTCATTACTAACCTCTTCTTCATCGTCGGAGTGATGCGATGCCATTAAGGCTAAATTTGCACATTCGTCGCTTTCCGATTCCGATGTACTACTCATATCATTATCTTCCCATACTATGTAGGCTTTCTTGTGTTTTGAGTCCTTTCCTTTGAATCCGTTTTTCTTTGGGAGATTTGGACAGTTTGGCTTGATATGTCCTTGATTTCTACATTCATAACATGAGACATCTTGTGTTGATGTGGAGGCTTCTCTTTTCTTGAAGTCATTTCTGCCAAAAAAATTCCCAAGTCTTTTAACAAGAAGCATGAAATTTTCATCTTCTTTCGGATTGTCTTCTTTTACTACTTCCTTTGAATCAATTTTTAAAGCAATGTTTTTGGATTTCTTTTCTAGATTCTCATGTTTTTCAAGTCTACCGAGTTCCATTTCGTATTCTTGAAGTTTGCCAAATAATGTAGCGGAAGTCATTACGGAGAGACTCTTCTTTTCCGAGATTGCCGTTACCTTTGGTTGCCATTCCCTAGTCAATGATCTAAGGACTTTCAAGTTGAGTTCATCATATATCAAGGTTTTACCAAGAGAACTTAAGTGATTTGTTAAGTGGATGAATCTCTTTTGTAGGTCGAGAATGGTTTCTCCGGGATGCATTCAGAATAACTCGTATTCTTGACTTAAAGTATTCAGCCTTGATCTCTTAACTTCAACGGTTCCTTCATGTGTTTGTACCAAGGTGTCCCATATTTCTTTCACCGATTTACATGCAGATACACGAAAGAACTCATCCATGCATAGTGCACCTTGAAGTAGATTTACGGCCTTTTTATCATAGAGGACTTTTTTCTTGTCGTCATCATCCCATGCAATTTTGGGTTTAGCCGTGCCGACACCGTTGATAACTGTTATAGGAATGAATGGACCATTTTCTACGGCATCCCAGATTTCTTCTCCTTGTGATTCTAGATGCGCCCTCATGCGTATTTTCCAAAAATCAAAGTATTCGCCACAAAATAGAGGAGGCTTGTTGTTACTACCACCATCTCTGAAAACGGGTTGTTGATTTGCGGAAGCCATTCTGGATCTCTAGGAACAGATTACCTATAACCTGCTCTGATACCAATTGTAAGTTTAAGATTGCACCTAAGAGGGGGTGAATTAGGTGGTGGTCGATTTTTGATTTACTTTACACTTTCTGGTTTTGTTTTAGTGCTATGGAAAACGGTAAAGAGCAGAAAGTAAAGAGACACGGAGATTTATCCTGGTTCCTTCCACACCCCGAAAGTACGTCCAGTCCCCTTGCAAACACGCAAGAGATTTCACTATTTTGTTAGAACTTTTACAAGACTCTTCCTAGTCTTATCAACTAAAGACACTAACAAATACCAAGAACACCCTCTTGGATTTCCAATAAGTCTCTTGAGAACAATCCTCTCAAAAGATGCCTCTTGTTTCCAACAATGGACAACAAGGTACAAAAGTATTCTAATACTTAATTCCAACAATCCTGGAAATAAGTTACACTTAGTATAATTCTATGAAATATGATTTCTTGAAAGATGTTGATCACATAGAGTGACTTCAATGAAGTTTCTTCTTTCTTCTCTTGTAAGAAATTCAAACTGTAACACAATGGTTAGAAAATGCTCAAAGATTTCTGTTCTTATATGTGTGAAAGTGCAGAAAATCTTTGTTCTTAAAAATTAAGAAATATGAAGTTTGAATATTTTACAAAGTTCAAAATTATTGCATGAGAGAAGAGTTGTTTTATAATTTAAAATATTTAGTATTTAAAGCAATCAAGATACCTTTCCAAATGGATACCACTTTTCTGTTTGTAAAACTTGAGAAGATGCAATGTATGACCATGCAACCATTGGAGAAAAGGTGTGAAGGATATCTTGAATCAAGTTCAGATTTTCAAAAATTACAACGTGTAAATTGATTAGCATTAGATGTAAATCGATTGCACGGGTTTGTAACGTTCTTGTTTTCAAAAAATTTGAAGTGTAAATCGATTGCTGCCAGGGGCAATCAGTTTTTAAAAAAACATGTGTAAATCGATTTACATGATGTGTTAATCGATTTACATTAGTGAAAAACTTAGAATTTTCTTTAAACTTTAAGTGAAGTGTTGTGGCAAGTGTGTATATCATTTTTGAGCATTTCTAATCAATTTAGTTCAAATGAGAATTGATATACTTGTTTGCTTGTCATGATCCTTGAAGCTTTGAGTGAATGATGCTTTAAGCTAATTCCACTTCTTTTCCTTCTTGCCATAGTGCTTGTTTGTCTTTCATCAAAACTAAATTTGAGTTGAGGCTTGAGATTACAAACATCAAAAAGCGCTTGGGTTAGAAAAAATGTCAAAAGAAATCCACGCCTACATTCGGGCCTATGCCTACGCCTGCGAATATAATTATCAACGCCTTATTAACAATGTTCTCCGTAATATATCAAAATACAAATCAATTTGGAGGTACCGCAATCATCAACAAACAACGTTAGGGAGTCGGTGACTTGGAAAACCCAATGGTCTAAAAGGAGATAATTATCAAAAGCATTCACAAATACTTGGTGCATGTACATACAGAGTGCTTGGTGCATATACATATGAAACACTTGGTTATCATGTCAATAACATCGCCATTGGGCATCATGTCAATAACATCGCGATTGGGCATCATGTCAATCTGGGCATTATACATATACATTACGCATTGCATTTCCAAACTTCTTAGGCCATGAATACTAAGAAGTGTCTTGGGGTCTATTACCAGCTAAGGCATCTACGCAAACAAAAAATTCAAAACCTAGCATTGTTCACATCATTAGCAACAAATACCTCGATTAAGAATAGACACGACCGATAGATTGGAACTTCACTAAGCGATATATCTACAATTTATATATTTGGTTTTTTCATCTAAGATCAATTTTAAACTTCGAACCCACATGATTTATCCCCTAGGTTGTGATAAATATGCAAGTCTTGAATACTACTCACTATATTAGTCTCGAAGCCTTATCTAGTTTTCTATCAGACCTAACTCTACAAGATTTGTCCACTGGGATAAATAGAGTTGATAACCGCATTTTCTACCCTCTAGGTTGTGGTAGACGTGTATAATTTGTGATATAATTTGTTGCATTAGTCTCGAAGTTGCAATAAGTTATCTATTTTTTCAAAACACGCGTCGTTTATGCCCTAGATTTTGATAAGTGTCGCAAAGCTATGATATGACTTACCATGTTAGTCTTGAAGATTTAGTAAGATATTTCTAAACCCATATCATTTACTCCATAGGTTGTAGTATATATATAGAAAAATGTGCAATATAACTCATTGCGTTAGTCTTGAAGCAACAATAAGTTATCTATTTTCTGCGATATAGTTCATTGTGTTAGTCTCAGAGCGACAATGAGTTATCAAACTTGTGTTATTTACCCCTTAGGTTGCGGTAAATATGCCATAACTATGATATAACTTGTTACATTAGTCCCAAAGCAGCAATAAGTTATCTATTTTCAAGCTCGCGTTATTTACCTCCTAGGTTATGGTAAATACACGAAATATGTGATTACTTTTTCTAGATGTTATCGAGTTATACGTGTCATCACGTTTAGGTCATACATGTTCATGATCAAGGAATTGGTGAGTTAATTATATCATCCTTGCCTGTTTACTTATTGGCTTATCTTACCGTTTATCCTTTTTCAAGTCTTTTGGTCAAATATTTGGGTCTTCTATTATTTAATAACCCTCTGATCTGAATATATGAGACCTTCATATTCTCGCACCTTTCAATCGAAGAGTAATTAAATAGGGGAAGTTGTCATACCCCAAATTTTCCCTACTGATATTAATAGTCAATGTATTATATTTTATCATTTTTCTATTAGATTTTGGTATTACTACACATTTTGTTTAAAAATTATATACATGCATGTTAATTTATTACTTGACTTTGCTTATATATAATAGGGTTTGATCTTTGGGGAAGGGTGCATCTATCATTTTAATTATGGGTGCATTATTCTAAAATCATCAAATGGCCCATTAAGAATAATGAGAGGCCCTTGTTGAGTAAATTTTATTAAGTTGACAGAAGTCAACAAATTTGTTAGCCAATTTGTTTTACATTTTTTGTTATAATTATTATTATTATTATATATATATATATATATATATATATATATATATATATATATATATATATATATATATATATATATATATATATATATATATATATATATATATATATATATATATATATATATATATATAATTTGTTTTTAGTTGACCCAAGGGCCAACGTGTTTTCTTTACGGCTAGACCCCTTTTTATTTATCATTCTTATTATTATCCATTATTATTAAGTTATTGTTTCATTTTTATCATTATTATTATTATTTATCTGGTGGTATTATTTGGATTATTCTTTTTTATTATTTTTTGGATTGTTGACTAAGTCAACATTAGGGTTTGAACCCTAAGTGTCCCAGTTGCCCTTGGACTCTTCTTCCCTAAGCTAAACACAAAAGCCCAAGACTCAAGCAATATCAAATCAAATCTGGATAGAATATTTGATTTTTATTGATTGAATACAAATTTACAATAAAATGTCCAGGTACATTGCAAATTACAAAAACTCTAATTTCTTACTAAATCAAAATCCCTAATTTACAACAAATCAAATCCTAAAATCTAATTTATACCTGCAAATCAATACAAATTTCCTAAACTAGCTTATTCCTAAACCTATAAATTGAGACCTAAGCTAATTGAAAAAGAACGAAAAAACTTGGAGAAAACCTCTTGCATTTTGTTACGAATCCATTGCCCTCACCAAAGCTCTTCATCCAGAAAAAGGATTAAGGTTCATCATTAGAATCCTAACCCCCTTGATCTAAGCCTCCGTTCATCTGATACCTGCAAGAAGAATAATATGACTAGAAGAAGGAGATCAGAGATATACAGAGGAATTCAAATTACAAGAAGTGTCACGACAGGAGAGGTAACTCGTATCACTTAGATTACAGCTCTGAATATTTTTGTGTAATTGTTGATTCACTATGAATTTTGGTGTTTAATTTGTGTTTCTGGGAAATTTTGGGGTTTAGGGATTGTACATAGGGTTAGAGTTCCTCGTTGTTAGGGTTAAGGTTCTAAGGATATAGGGTTAGGGTTCTTCAAGTTGTTGTTTCTGGGTTGGGATTGTTGTTAGTGTTCATACGAGAACCACAGGGTTAGGTTTAAAACGCATAGGTTTCTTGGTGTTTTTCTAGAAATAAGTGGAGTCCATGGCGGACTCACACTTGAGACGGTGGCCTTCATGGCCACCCACGGTTGTCGCCACTTAGGGTTCACAGGGTTCTTGGTGGATGAAGTTCTGGATTTAGGGATGGTGGATAAGGATGAAAATATGAAGATCCCGGTTGAAGATCAACCGAAGATCTGGATTTTTATGGTAGTTTAAGGATGGTTAAAGACGGCGTAAGGAATCACCGATGGCATTGGAGATTTCCGGCCAACAGGTTTCTAGAGAGAGGTCAGAGCCTCTCTCTCTCTAGTTTTTATTTAGTGTGAAGGAAGGGCATGGAGAGAGAGAAGAGAAAGAGGAGAAACTGAAAAAATGAAAGAATATTAAATATATAATCCCTTTGTCCCTCCATGTACACGCGCTAGCATATTCCCTCAATCAACATCTCATCATAGCCCTTCGTTTTCTTTACTTCTAATCAACGCTCCATAATTCACTTCTGAGGGCCCTTTGATTTGAATCAGACGTTCCAGGTCTCACTCGCGTACCATAACTCCCTGCGCTCTCTCACATGTTGGTCAGAAGGACTTCAAACATGGTTGGGCCAAGCCCAATGCTTTTCACGCCCTCCAAATTATTTGTTTAACATAACTTACACCCTCTGGTGTTTTTGTACTCAACATTATCTGGGTCTGAGCCCTTATTATTAGCACACCCCAGAATTACTACGCTAATGGAAAACACACCCTCTATTTACATTTAAATAATTTATTTAATATATTTATATTATTTATTTTGTTTATTTAATTTATTTATCTTTTATATATTGACCAATTTTGTTCTCATATCATTTTTTATCATTTGCATTAAAATTATATTTTTTAAATGATCATGTTGGTAAATAAATATTTGTCTATTATTACAAATATTAAATATACTTCTAATAATAAATACAATAATTATTTATTATATATTTTCTAAAATACTAGCCCTTTTTTATCAATTTATCAAAAAAAAATATTTCATCATTCAAACCTATTTTTTCCAAAATTGTATCATGCATTCAAGACATCTAACCAATAAAACTTAACATGTTTTCAGTAACTTAATTTCAAATCCATATTATTTTCAAAAGGGATTATGGATTTATTTTCTAAATTAACAGCGAACTTCGTCTACGACTACGTAATTTTCAAACCCAGACAAGGTTCAAGGATAACTCGAAAACATTTACATAATCCATAAAAAAAACTAACGAAGCACATACGAACTACGGATTTGGACTCTGATTCTTCGCAAGGAGATACGTAGGCACGCGATTAAAACCAAGGCGAGTTTATAACTAAAAAATTAAATTTTTTCTCTAAGACATGGAAATAATAGTTGTTAAATAGAAAAATCCCAATATACCCTTAAACCTAAAAAAGGAGCACCTTGAAAACAAAGGAGGTGAAGGGTGCCTAACACCTTCCCTTCTTCTAATTAACTCACGAATTTAGGATCTCATTACAAATTAGGGTTACCCATTATTCTCCCGTCCTTAGGACAAAAATTAATGGTGGTGAATCTTTTTTTTTTCTGGTTACGACACTTGCATTTTTTAGGCGAAAGGCATGACGTTGTAGTAGTAGTTTCCATGGTTTGACATGAAGGTGGTTTTGGGGGCATCCGGGGGATTCATCACAATTTGTTTGTACCCTGAATATGCGTCTATAAAACTCAGCACACGGTATCTTGAGGATCCTTTGATGAGGCGGTTGATATCTAGCAACGTGTATGGATCTTTGGGACATGCGACATTCAGATCTACAAAGTCCATGCATATTATCCCTTTATTGTTAGCCTTCTGCACCATTACCATTTCTTCATCAATGGTAAACTTCTTTTCCTCGCCTACCTTTTGCTTCCTTTATGCTACTAGCATGGAGAATGAATGTGTTGTACCCCAAAATTTGCCCTCTCATTTCTCAATAATTTTCTCACAAGATCTCTATTGGGTTAAGATTGCACAAGGTTTGATCAGCTCAAGATACTTCCTCAACACTGATGTCTCAAATTAAGGTTTGGGTTTGGACAAGTACAATTGGACTTTTAATGCCTCATATAGTTTTCACGGATCATATTGGACTCTCAAGCATCAGGTCGAATAAAGGAGTAAGAAGAAATTTTCGAAGGGGCAAAGTAGATCAAAAGGAGTGGCTGCAGATAACAGTTCGAATTCTAAATCTTGTTCAGGTTGTTCGAATCACATGACTGATCGAAAGGAGTGGTTGGCATATTTTTGATAAATCGAAGAAGATCAAGCTTGCTTTAATCCATAAGCTTCGATTGGGAAATAGATATCTTCATACTTACTTCGACCCACAAGCTTCGATTGGGAAATGGTTATCTTCATACTTGCTTTGATTCACAAGCTTCGGTTGGGTATTGGCTTCCTTCGAGCAAGCTTGGTTCATAAGCTTCGATTGGGAATTTAGCTTCCTTCGAGCCAATTTCATTCACAAGCTTCGATTGGGAACGACCTTCCTTCGAGGCAACTTTCTTTGATCCACAAGCTTCGACTAGGCAATGGCTTCCTTCATGCTTGCTTCGATTGGGCATTGGCTTCCCTCGAAGCAACCTGCTTCGATCCACCTCTAAACCCTTTGAGCAACCTGCTTTGAAGAACATTGATCAAATCTCATAACCTTATCCTCCAAATCTTACTTTTCAGGCTATGTTGCTTCTAAATCTTTACATAATCAGAGGCTTACACAAATTTGTGATGCATTACACAAAGATTCGAAGCTTTATCCACTGTATTATACTATTTTTGGATGAAATCGCAAAAAGCTACATATCTATTTTTCATAAAGATTACTTTAATCACAAAGTCATCTTCTTGAGCTCCCAACCTGATTTTATCTTAACACAAGCAAGGTCAAAACTAGAAGCAACAGGTCTAATGCCTCCAACAACTTCAGTCTATGCTTGTACAACACATTGAAACTTGTTTTCCATGTTTCTTCAAAAAAGCAAGTCACCTAGTCAAAACCCTACAATAGAGAGATCCTTTGTGTAAAACATCTCTAGCCTTTTCCCTATAAATATATAAACCATTTGCAAATCAAAGGGCCAGATTTTGGTTGTGTTGAAAAATCCTCAAACACTCCCAAACTCTCAAAAACTCCTTAAACTCATAATCTGCATCCAAAGCCACATTGCTTGCCATTTCTGACTTTGAAGAGCCAACCCCAAAATCCCTCTATACACTAAGCTTCCATATACCAGCTTTAGAACACTCTTGTTATACCCCAAAATTTTCCCTCTCATATTACTTCACACATGCCCATTGAGGTCTCCAACTTGCCCTAGGATGACTAAGAATTGACCAGACAAATTCTCCTCCTAAGGCAATGAACCTCTAACTAGGGTTTTCAGTTTTCATCAGGATGTGTGAACTAAAATGGTCTCAAATGCTACACATGGTCCTAATATGTCCACAAGATCATCCATGACAAATTTCACGCCTTGCACAACAAGTTTGCTCAGTCAACTGCTCAAATGCCTCGAAATCAACTCTACTAGGTCAAAAGTCAATTGTGGCCTATATACAGCCAAACTTCAAGATTTTTGGTCAACATCAATATTTTGAAGTGATATCCATCATTTTATCAAGGTTTGATCATGATTCCTCAAGAAATGCTCCTAATTCATCAAAAGTCAAAAATTGCTAATTAGGGTTTCAATAGGAAAAGTCAACCAAACTTTGACCAAGCATAACTTTCCAATGCTTTATCAGAAATTTTTCCACCAAGGCTCATTTTGAAGAGAGTCCAATTCCCTAAATATTATCTTCATCCCTAAAGATCAAGAAATTCCCCAGACAAAATATATAAGCTCAGACATTATAGGTCCTTTCAAAAAGTCAACAAAAACACATATTGGGTCAAGGCTCCTTACATGAACATGGAAGATCCAATTGAGATGAAACCAAAAGGGTTGTTTAGAGTACATCCTAATATCTCTAAAAGTCCAAGAACACCCTATTAGGGTTAAAATTTAGATAGATAAGGATTGAACAAGTTGGGAAATTTTCAAGGAATGCATGAAATCTCAATTGGACAAATTTGTATTTTTGAGCTATTGGGCCCAATTTTTAGAGTCCGAACGTGTTCATGATGTATCTAAGGATCTCTAAACATTTCCATGAATTATTTGGGTTTTTTATTTTATTTATTTTGATTTTATTCAAATAAATTCAAAATAAATTAAATAAATACTAAATAAATGCAAGAATATGTAAGATATAGAATATGCAAATCTTTTTTAAACCAAAAAGATCATAGCCAGCTATCAAATTGTGTGGAGTGAAAAGGGAAGTGGATCTTTTCTTTTGGAAGGATTTGAATCAAAATCTTTACACTTTAAAAGAGCATTGATCAATTGGATTTCCTCCACATTTATTGACCTAAAGTGATTTACTACATAAGCACATCAACCCTAGACAAAAAGCAGACGTGAAGGCTGCCTCCAAACCAAGAACAAAGTTTCAAAATTATTCAAGTGTGGTCCAATTCAAAATCTCGCTCTCCAGCTAATCTCAATCAGATCTAGGCATTCCATCATCCTTCTGAGGATCCCAGGGGTAGAACCAACCCATTCCTGAAGGTTAAAGCATACAAAATCATCCCCTACGATAACTCACGGTTTGCTAAACTCTCAAACTTCAACTTTTGATTCATGGCATATAAATGATATCTCTGCAAATATTTGAGTTTAATCTCATATTTGCGTATGTTTTGAACCGTTATATGCAAGCTTTGATGTCAGAATTAAGAAGGGCCATTGTTAGGGCACGAGTTTTCTTTTTCTTCTCATCTACGTTTGCAGGCCGCTTCATCCAAAAAGAAGACCACCATCGTGATCGCAGCCCTCAAAATAGGGGGGTAGGGTATCATTTACGCTTTTATTCACAATATTTTTGTAGGTTTGAAATTTGAGTCAGCCGGAGAAGGTGATCGGAGCTGGGCTCCGGAACCGTTGACTAGTCTGGACTCCGGTGGCTTAAATGGCATGTTATCATTGGTCCAGGCGAGATCTGATCTGGCGCGTTTTGACAATTTGACCCTTGACTGAATTTATCATTATAATATTATTGTGTCATTATGCACATGAATTAATAGGTTGGTTGAGTGGTAGAAGGGACGCGTGCAAAGGGAAGAGACCTGGGTTTGATTCCCAGGTCTTGAATGTTGTTTTTTTCTAATAAGTTTCCTCCAGGTCTAGTGTAGCCAGACTATCCACGCTTATCATGGGCTAGCAGATCAACACCATCAGATCTCAGTTGACCTGGATCCAGCGCCTCCAGCATGCAGGCTTACCATAGACCCTTCAGACGTAATCACACTAAACCACACGCTTGCATTGGGCTTACTGAGTTTCTGGGCCTAACAAAAATTTAGCAACATACCCCCAATTTGGGTTTCTCACCTCTCAGGCCCATCTTTTTAATTACTTTATTTTCTTGTTTTAATTAGTTTATATTTTTTTCAATTCATTTTTTTAATCAGAAAATCAGAAAATCAGAATAAAAAAATAGGACTTAGGTTTTTTTTATTAAAATTAATTCTTGCAAATTAATTTAATTAACTTTAATTTGTTTTCCTTAATTTAAAATTGATTAGGTTAAGTCTTAAATTTTTTTTTCATAAAATACAAAAAAATATATATTTAATAAGAAATTAGACAATTAGGGTTTCAAACATATTCCCGTCTTAATTTTCGCGTGTTGTTATTCTTCGTACGATTATTTTTTTGGTAATTATGTAATTGTGCCCGGTTTGTAATAGTCTAATTATGGTTTTAATTTCCGCATTTTACATTTTCAGTCAAATATAATTGTAATTGCCCCGAAGATTTGTAATAGCCGTAGGTTTTACTTTTTGCACTATATTATATTCCTATATATAAACTGCTAGTAAATTAGGCATGTATGGCAAAAACTAATCAACTAATCTTAGATCACTAACATACAGATAAAAATACCTGAAAAAGCACACTATTGCACACTTGCACCCCTAGGGTATTTCCCACTTTGGTTGCCTTCAGAGATGCTCATGTCCCTCGAACGTAAGGATACTCTTAGCAAAGACCCTCAGTTTAAAAGTCATCATAAAGATCATGGTCCCTTAATTTCCCTCGAGTTGCCTACGAGAAATGATCTTGTCCCTCGATGTTGCCTACATGATGACAGTCTCTTCGAACTGCTAAGGTATCTCTACATGTTGCCTTCAATGACCATAAACGTCCCTTTCGATAGTCCCTCAACATACAACGATAGGGCTACCTTCTCACTAATATTAGGATAGCACTATCTAAAGGAAAGGAGGAAAAGATCGCCTTTTTTGAGTAGGTAGATAGTTGTTAAGTACTTGCTCAAATCTTATTCCTTTTTACACTTAGACACTTTCAAAATTCTTTTCGAAAACTCTTTGTCACACTCTTAAGGACTGATACAAGAGTTATCATAAAGCAAACAAGTTTTCAAAACACACAAACACGAAAGCAATTTTCAAAATGAGCAAGTACCTAAGAGCCTGTGGAAAACCACGGATGGAAAGGGTGCTAACATATTCCCTTTCCATAATCTACCCCCTTACTCAGAAAATCTCGAAAAAGGTATTTTTTTTTTGTTCTTTTCACCCTTTCCTTTGTTGGATAAAAGAAAAGTCAGTGGTGACTCTTGCTTGCCACAACATTTGCAAACACAAACACAAAACTAGTATAATTGTCGGTTCTGCCACCGTATCACAGAACTGGAAACTCTGCTGGGGAATACAATAAAAGAGGGGTTTACCTTAGGGTCTAGTTCATTTCTAATCTGTTTTCTTTGTCTATTTTGATTGTTTTACTTTTAAGGGTATTGTTTGGGTTACTATAGATCCTACACCCGAATCTGGGGAAACCTTTTAGGTAAGTAGCAATAGACCATGGAAACAGTGCAGGGTATACCGACACGGTTGAAGAGATAGCTACATTGATGCGACACTTTGGTGGGTACCGGTAGCCCTTGAGTTAATCAAGGAGAATACGAGGCCGCTGCGTGGTGTCATGAAGCGTCAACTGACCTTAGAACCTTAATTGAACAACTTGGCTATTAGGACATAGTGAGATAGCCGTCTTTGGTGTATCCCCAAAGTTGATTGATACTCGATACTACACTCATTGAGATTTGACTTCCGAGTTTCGTTTGGTGGCAAGTCAGTTGTCTATCAGAACGAAACTTATGGGAAAGATCAGTGATATTGAGATCCCTTAGAACTCGGTTACTATTTATAAGACAGGTTGAACCAATCAAAACTTCAAGTGGGTATTACCTTAAAACGCATGCAAGCCTTAAACCTAAGGTCTTTGTGTGATTTGCTTGTGCTTGCTATATCTGTAATTTCTTAGCATAATCATGACATCATAACATGGAATATCATACTAACCATTTCAAGGATTTTCTAGGGCTTATCTTTGTCTTGTTTTGTAGGACATGACATCCGCTTGCAGGAACAATATCCAAGTCTACCTTGTGAGGGTACCTCCTCAACTCGAGGAATTAGCATCAAGGATTCCTGAAAGCTCTCCCTTCACTGAAAGACATGGTCGACTTCTCAACTTGGTCACTTCAAACCATGATAAAGAAATGTTAAAGGTGCTCTTTCAGTTCTTTGACCCGTTACATCACTGCTTCACTTTTCCTGATTACCAGTTAGTGCCTACTATGGAGGAGTTTTCTCGGTTATTGGGGGTACCTATCCTTAATCAGTTACCATTCAACTGTATGGAAAGAGACCCAAATCCAGAAGAGATTGCTCACGCTCTATCTTTATAATGGTCTGATGTAGTGGCAAATTGGGAAACCATAAGAGGTGTCCAAGGATTTCTAGCTAAGTTTTTATTTGAGAAACCTCACCATTTTTGGGATACCCTGGATTTACAAGCTTTTGAAGAAGTGTTGGCCCTTCTCATCTATGGGATGGTACTATTCCCTAACCCGGACAAACTCATAAATGTGAATGCGGTTAAGGTTTTTTTGTCTCATAATCCAGTACCTAATTTACTTGGAGATATTCTACACTCTCTGCATACTCGCACTCTAAAGAGAAGAGGGACACTTATGTATTGCACTCCTCTATTGGCTAGGTGGTTTATTTCGCACCTACCTCGGTCTGTTTTGAAGAATGATCAGGGTATGAGATGGTCTCATAGGTTGATATCCCTCACACATTCGGATATTCATTGGTGTTCTCGATCCTTGGAGAATGTTACCATCATTGATCATTATGGGGAATTCCCTAATGTCCCTCTCTTAGGCATTAGGGGAGGAATCACTTATAATCCCTGTTTGGCGTTGCGACAATTTGGTTATGCTAGAAGAGATGGTCCTCATGATGCACTCTTCCAAGGAATCACCTTTGACTATGAGAATGTTGTTCATGGTTATCGTAAGAAGTTCATTCGAGCTTAGGGCATGGTAAATAGAGTTGATAGCAAGACACTAGGGCACAAGAGTTCCATCCCTCTTGAGCCTTACCTCAAATGGGTGCGAGCTCGTACTCAATGTCTTATGATGCCTTACCCCGCCGTTTTACCTGTGATTATGGAGCCAATTGCTGAGGGAGACACTCCTTACATTGTTCTCCATCCTGACATGCCAACTGATTTCGAGGAGCTACAGAAATCCTGGATTCAACTCAAAGAAGAACCGGATACCTTTGAAACCAGATTCTACGCCATCGAGAATAAGTTTTTAGAGCTCACCAGGTTACTTCACGAAGAGAATAGTATAAATGCTTACACTGCACCAAAGAGGATGCGCATGTGGGAAGCTTGAGTCTTTCTTTGCTTGGAGAATTTATTTTTTCTTTATTACTTCCTTTGTAAGCCCAAGAGGCATCATAGTAACCGATAAAACTTCTTAATGAAATTAACGTTTGTTCTCTTTCTATTTAAGCAAATTTAAGTCTTAGAAATCCTTCAAAACATTGGATGCATAAATCATACATATCATCACATAAATAGGTTTCAAAGTAGGTTTCTCATCTTCTTCGCTGTTTATTTCAGCAATGGCTCTCGAACAAACAGTGAAGGATCTACAAACTCAAAATGCTCAGTTTCAACAAATGATCATGGCTTTGGCTAAGGGGCAAGAGGAACTGAAAGCCCTGATTGTCAAAGAGAATACCAATAAGCCAGCTGGTGTGGTGAATTTGGGAAGGAGGTTCAGAGGACCATTAAGGCAAGTTGTAGAGCTAGCAACTTCGTCCAAAGAAGGAGATAATCAAGAAGGGGAAACAAGAGAGGAAGAGTCTAGTCCAAAGGAATCTGATAATGATACTGACTATAATGATGAGCAGTATCCTCTGGCCAATGAAAAATACAAACAACAGGAGGATCGTCTGAATGCAATGGAAATCTAGAGGGTACCGGGGCTGGATTTTGAAGAGCTGGGTTTGGTTTCTGGGGTTGTCATCCCGCAGAAGTTCAAGGTTCCGGTGTTCACCAAATATGATGGGGTCTCATGTCCCAAGATGCACCTCCGATCTTATGTGAGGAAGATTCAGCCTCACACTGCCGACAAGGACTTATGGGTCCACTTCTTTCAAGACAGTCTATATGGGACTCAACTAGAGTGGTTCTACCAGCTGGAAGGGACCAATATTCTTAATTGGGAAGACCTGGTTTCTGCTTTCTACAAGAAGTATCAGTATAATGTAGACCTTGCTCCCACCCGCACATAACTCCAAAGTATGTCTATGGGTTTGAGCGGGGGTTTTAAAGACTATGCTCAGAACTGGAGGGACTTAGCAAGAAGAGTCCAACCTCCCCTGTCTGATAGGGAGTTAGTGGATATGTTTTTGGGTACCCTATCTGGTCCATTTTTCAATCATCTGATTGGAAGCTCCTCAGTTGGCTTTACTGAGTTGATTTTGACAGGGAAATAGTGGAAGCTGGGATTAAAAGTGGCAAGATTCATAAGGATGCATCTTTAAGTGCGGGAAAGAGACCTTTCGTAGGGAAAAAAGAGGTCAGTGTTGTTTACAATCAACGAAGTCAGGACAGAATTGAGCATCATCCAATGGTCGGGGTTGTTATTATATCTAAGCCTGCAACTACTCAACAACAAAATAATCAGCTTAGAGTAGAAAGACCTGTAAGGCAATTCACTCGGATAAATATGACTTTGTCTCAAGTTTTGCCTCACCTAGTAAAATATAATCTGGTAACTTTACGGGAAGCTCTGAAGAATCCCAACACTGCGTCTCCTTGCTACAACCCAAATGCTCGATGTGCTTACCACTCAGAAAGTCCAGGTCATGATACAAATGACTGTTGGGCTTTGAAAAACAAGTTGCAAGACCTTATCGAGGCGAAGGAAATCGAATTTGACGCTCCTGAGATTCCCAATGTTATAACTGCTCCCATTCCCAAGCACGATCGTGGTGTTAATGTTGTTGACAATGATGCGTTTGTTACTTCTGTTGAGGAACTTGTTACTCCTCTTATGACCGTTAAGTGGAACTTGTTGAAAGCCGGTTTATTTCCGGGTTGTGGCGAAGATTGTCATTTATGTTTATCTCTACCGACTGGTTGTTATTTGTTGAAAGCAGATGTTCAGCGCCTGGTGGATGATAAAGAGATCTTATTTGAGAAGACTCCCGTCCCGACTGTTACTTGTAAGGATGTTTCAATCATAACCATTTCCGCCAATCCTCTCAGGGTCTCCACCAAAAGACCCGTCAGGATTACATCTGCTCCAAAGTTGGCTCCTCTAATCATCACTATGCCAGGGACAATCCCGTACTCCTCAGACAAGGCTGTTCCTTGGAACTATGGGGCTGACGTTTATTACCACGGCGTCAAGCAAGACCTGTTGGCTGTTGAAGACCAAGTTTCTGAAAATACTGATCCCGACATTGGCAACATCGTTGGAACCAGCAAAATAACAAGTGGAAGAGTGTTCTCCCCTGAGATTTCTCCTCCAAAATTCGTTACTATTCTTGTGATCATTCCTACTGTTGTTCCTGCTGATACTACCACTACAACTCCTGTGATTACCCTAGTTGCCACCCCTATCACCGCGTCGGCCGATAATCGGGGCAAAGACATATTTATTGAGCTTGTCCAGACGAAGGTGCGTTCAGAATCTATCCCAGAGGCTTCCAAGAAGGAAATGGAAGAAATCTTGAAAATTATAAAGAAGAGCGACTACAACATGGTCGAACAGCTGGGATAGACCCCCTCTAAGATTTCAATGTTAGCCCTACTATTATGCTCTGAAGCTCATGCAAAGACTTTGGTGAAATTCCTTAAAATAGACCATGTGCCACAAGAAACCTCCACTGACCAATTTGAAGATTATGTGGTCAGTTTGACGGCTGATAACGGTTTGGGTTTTTCTAATGCTGATCTGACACCCAGAGGAAGAAAACACAATGATGCGCTGCATGTCTCCATCGAATTCAGGGGTACTACTTTGGCCCATGTTATAGTAGATATTGGTTCATCATTGAATGTGCTGCCTAAGAAGGCTCTGGACATATTAGACTGTGAAGGTTTGACCCTGAAAACCAGCAACATTGTAGTGAGGGTTTTCAATGGTTCGAAGAGAATGGTGCACAGGGAGGTGGACATCCCCATCAAAGTTGGTTCTCAGACCTTTGACTCCACCTTCTACATGATGGATATCAGACCATCTTATTCTTGTTTATTGGGTCTCCCTTGGATCCATGGGGCAGGAGCTGTCACGTCCACTCTACATCAGATGATGAAGTACCTGGTAAAAGGAAATATTGTCACGATACATGGTGAAGAAGAATACATGGTAAGTCACATGAAATCCTTCAGGTATATGGAAATGGATGGTGAGTTCATCGAGACTCCGTGTTAGAACTTCGAAGAAGTGCCTCAGACCATGGCTGCAACTGAGACTGTCACCAATATGCCAAAGATCACCAGACCTCCCTTGAAAATGGCTTCTCTCAAAGACGCCAAAGCAGTTATTGATGAAGGTGGGTGTACCATCTGGGGCCAACTCCCTGACATTCCATACAAATCTAATAAGTTTGGTTTGGGTTTCTCTTCAGGGGCTCAAAGGGTTATTCGTCGTGCTTGTGCTGGAGGACCTCCCCTACGCATCAACAATCATGGGGTCAACGCTCTAGAAGACTGTGATGGTGACTATGACATGGATAGCTGGATCTTCTCTACTACCAACGATGGACCCAGTAACTGGATGGCAAAAGACTTTGTACCAATTACTTTTATTCAGAAGTAATTGTCTTTCTTGTTTTTGGATATGTAATAAACAATATAAACTCTTTAGCCATGTGTCTTACCCGGGGCAAAATGGTTTATTTGTGAGGTTTATCATGTTTCAATCTCATATGTCATTAATAAAGCATTGGATGTTTTGCATACAAATTTTACGCTCTCTATTTTTCTTTGCTGCTTTTTACTTCGTCTATACATCTATGCTCTTACACACACTCACGTATTAAAATGCAGATCCATGTCCACTCTGGATCCCATTGAAAACAATTATGCTATTGTTGGTTATGACTTTGAAAATCCGATCAACCAAGCTGAGGACGAAGGTGAGGAAGATTGTGAGGTACCTGAAGAACTTGCTAGGTTGTTACAGCAGGAAGAAAGGGCTATACAGCCTCATGAAGAGCCAGTTGAGACAATAAACTTGGGCACAGAAGAGGACAAAAAAGAAGTCAAGACGGGTGCAAATCTGGAGCTTAGTGTCAAACAGCGGATGATACGAATGTTGCATGATTATGTCGAGATCTTTGCCTGACATATGAATACATTCCAGGACTAGACACAGATATTGTGGTTCATCGTCTACCAACTAAAGAAGATTTCCCTCCAGTAAAGTAGAAGGTCCGTTGTATGCGCCCTGAAATGTCAGAGAAAATCAAAGCAAAAGTGATTAAGCAGTTCAAAGTTGGGTTCTTAGTTGTCACCTCTTATCCACAGTGGATTGCTAACATAGTCCCGGTGCCTAAAAAGGATGGCAAGGTACGGATGTGTGTGGACTACATAGATTTGAACAGGGCAAGCTCCAAGGATGACTTTCCGCTTCCCCACATTGACGTTCTGGTTGACAACACCGCGCAACATAAGATCTTTTCCTTCATAGTCGGGTTCTCTGGTTACAATCAGATCAAGATGGCACCCGAAGACATGGAGAAAACAACCTTTGTCACATAATGGGGCACTTTATATTACAAAGTGATTCCGTTTGGGTTGAAGAATGTTGGGGCAACCTATCAGCGACCCACGGTAGCTTTGTTTCATGACATGATTCATCATGAGATAGAGGTCTATATTGATGACATGATAGCCAGGTCTCAAACTGAGGAAGAGCACCTTGATCATCTACAAAAGCTGTTTGATAGGCTGAAGACGTACAAGCTGAGGTTAAATCCGAACAAGTGCACCTTCGGGGTAAAGTCTGGTAAACTTCTAGGTTTCATTGTTAGTGACAAGGGCATTCAGGTAGACCCTGCAAAGGTGAAGGCTATACAAGAGATGCCTGCTCCTCGCACTGAGAAAGAAGTTAGAGGTTTCTTGGGACGCCTAAATTACATTTCCAGGATCATTTCCCATTTAACTGCTACTTGTGAGCCAATCTTCAAACTCTTGAAGAAAGATCAAGTGGTAAAGTAGAATGACGAATGCCAGACTGCCTTCAAGAGCCTCCAATTCTGATGCCTCCGGTTGAAGGAAAACCTTTGATAATGTACTTAACAGTTTTAGATAATTTAATGGGGTGTGTGTTAGGGCATCATGACGAGTCTGATCGAAAAGAGCATGCAATATACTACCTTAGAAAAAAGTTTACCGACTGTGAAACAAGATACTCACTGCTCGAGAAAACTTGTTACGCTTTGGCATGGGCTGCTCACCGACTAAGACAGTATATGTTGACCCACGCTACTTTGCTGATATCTAAGATGGATCCGATCAAGTACATCTTCGAGAAGCCCGCTCTCACCGGAAGAATAGCAAGATGGCAAATGATCATGACCGAATACGATATCCAATACACAACCCAGAAGGAAATCTAGGGAAGTGTACTAGCTGATCATTTGGCTCATCAGGCTGTGGACGACTACCAATCCATGAACTTTGAATTCCCGGATGAGAATATTATGTTAGAGATTGACTGTGAAGAACCTGGACCAGATGAAGGACCTGAGGAAAGATCTTGATGGACTATGGTTTTTTACGGAGCTTCCAACGCACTCGGAATTGGCATCGGTGCTGTAATCATATCTCTTGAGGGCTGTCATACTCCTTTCACCGCAAGATTATGTTGCAATTGTACAAACAATATGGAGGAGTATGAATCATGCATCATGGGTCTCAAAGTTGCTATTAACCTGAGGATCAAGTTCTTGAGCATTTTCGGGGATTCAGCCTTGGTAATAAGTCAAATCAAAGCGGAGTGGGACACGAAGCACACTAATCTCATCCCTTACAAAGAATATGTGTTGACATTGCTTCCACACTTTGAAGAAGTCACCTTTGAACATTTTCCACGAGAAGAGAACCAGTTAGCAGACGCGCTAGCTACTTTGTCGTCCATGTTCAAGGTCAGATGGGACAACGAAGCTCCTCGGATAACTATTGAGAGATTGGATGAACCAGCATATTGTTATGAGATTGATACTGAAGGGGTAACAGACAAACCTTGGTTCCATGAAGTGAAAAGGTATCTCGAGTGTGATATGGTGGCCAGAACCGGGACGTGTTTCCCTATTTTTTAAGGAATTTGCTGGTTTGCGTTTTGCGTTTTTTTTTGCAAAATGTCGCGGTAAGCAAGAGTCGCCACCGACTTTTATTTTATCCAACAAGGAAAGGAAAAAAGCACAGAAAAATTCCTTTTTCGAGATATTTCTGAGTACGGGGGGTAGATTTATAGAAAGGGAAGGTATTAGCACCCTTTCTATCTGTAGTTATCTACGGGCTCTTAGGTACTTGCTCATCCTTTTCAAAATTGTTTTCTTTGTGTTTGCGTGATTTGAAAAGCTTTTTGTTTTGACTTCGATTTAACTCTTGCTTATGTCTTCAAGAGTGTAATGAAGTGTTTTTGAAAACTTTGTTTGTAAAGGAAAGTAAGTGTGAAAAGAAAGTTTGTTTGGATTGAGAAAGTACTTAAGAACTAATCTACCTACTCGAAAAAAAAGAATCGTTGTATGTTCGTTTCCTTTAGACAGCACTATCCCACTATTAGTGAGTAGGTAGCACCATCGTTGGAGTTTTGAGGGTCAATTCGAAAGGGACGTACGGTCACTAAAGCAATGTTAGGACGTCTTAGTAATAACCCTAATGTCTTAGATCAATTATTCGAGGCAACAATTTCGAGGCAACCATTCCGAGGCAACTTTTCTGAATCGGGACTTTGATTTTTATTTAGACAAAAGGACGACCACTAAAGCATCCTATACTCAACGACCGTTTACCGAAGGCAACCAAGTGGGAGTGTACCCTAGGAGTGCGCATGTGCGAGTGATTCAATTTCAGTTTATTTATCTTTTCACATTTAGGGTGATCTAACTGTTTTAGAATTAATCATACATTCTTGTCATGCATCCTATTATCATACATCTAACAGTTAATAATTTGCAGAATTTAAAATGCGGAAATTAAACTACGCTATTACAAGGCTTCGGGTATTTACATAGCCAAAAACAAACCCTTTGAAAATAAAGCGATAAATGGAAATAAACGTCCTAATTAAACTATTACAAATTGTAGGCAGTTACATCAATATGATAAAAATAATAATAAAGCGCGCGAGGAAAATTATATCGACGAGAAATTAGGGTTTTGACCCTTCTAACCTAATTAAAAGAAGAATTGTTTTTTTTGTTGTTTTTAATAAAAGAAATAAGTTTTCTAAATTAAATATGCAATTAATTAGTTAATTACATTAATTAATAAAAATAAATATATGACCTATTTTTGGTTTTTTTTTTGTTATTTTTAAGAAAAGAAAGAAAAATTAATTTTGGAATAAAAACCTAATTATTCTAATTATTTTTAATTTATTTACAAAATAAATTAGATTTTTCTAAATTAACAATCCAAATTAAATTAATTAAATTTTTTCTAATAAAATTTAGATCTAATTTATGAAAAGTATATTTTTGTGATTTTTTGACAAAAATAAAATAATTTGATTGGTTAGTAAATAAAATAAATAAATTAAATGAAAAAAAATAAAATATAAAAAGAATAGAGAGAGAATGGGCATGCAATATGGGGGGGTGCAAGAATCAAATTCTGGGCCCAAAAGAGTGAGGTCCATGTTGTGTATACCTTTGGATTCAGTATGTTGTGTTGACTAGACCTCATGATGGTCTCTCATGTGCTAGCCTTTGGATTTGGTCTCCTGACACTTGGCTTGCTGGATAGTGAAGACGTATGGTGGACCCTTGGTTTGTGAACACGCTGGATCCTGAAAAGGCAAAATTCATGAAATATTTTGGGGGACCAGGGATTCGAACCCAGGTCCTGGAGCAATTGACAATGCTATGCTCACCACTGCACCATTTGCTGTTTGTTATACATCTAATGAATAATAATAATAATAATAATATATGAAAACAAGAAATAATAAAATATTCGCGCTGAAATTCAAATGGGCGAATTAGATGAAGCCACGTCTTCGTCTCCTTCCTCTCTCCGTGGCTAAAAGGTTTGGAAACCTTTACCTACGGACAACGTCCGTCGCTATAGACCTGTGCATTCTCAAAATCAACTGTGAGCAAAATAAATAAAAACTAGGGCCACCAATCGATTCGTCTGGACCTCCTGAGTGTAATGGTGGCGCTTTCATGGTCTAATTTAGCCTGCACAGAAAACTCCTAAATTGAAGCTATAAACCATAGCCATGGTGAAATCCACCACAGGTCATATAAATGCAATTAATCAATACAGGAAGCTTGCAAATGTTCTATGGATCAATGATATATGGTTAATTCATGCTAACAATGCCTAAATCATGCTAACCGATTTCAAGAAACAAGCAAGGTCGTGATGGACTTACAGTGCGATACAGGGCTTGAAAATGCTTGGTCTTGATTGCTTTGGCTTGTTGAGAGTCCCAGGAATCGATTGAGATAGCTGGAAGGCCTTGAGGATGCTTGGAACACTGAATTCGATCTTGCACTTTCTTGGTATTTTTTCAAATTTTGTTCTCCTTGTTGCGCCTGTTTCTAACCTAGTTTTAGGTCTGCATTGCTTCTATTTGTACTAAGGAATGCATTAGGGTTGAAAGAATGCGTCCAATCTTCCTCCATCAATGAGTTTGATCTTGATTTGATTCACCTTTAAATCTTTCCAAAAATGGCTTAAATCCAATCTTTTTGTCCACCCTAATGCCTTGCACGAGTTTGATTTGATGCTAGCTGTAATTGAAACCTGAAACAAGCACACAATCTTTTGTTTTCAATATTTTGGATTTTATATGATTTGTTTTGATTTAAATTGAATTAATTTAAATAAAAATCAAAATAAATAATAAAAATATGATAAGGACAAGTGGCAAGAGCTAGAGCTCATGGACTATGTTGCCAACTCAAAACAAGTGAAAAAGATTGGGCCCATTTGGCAAAATTTGAAGTTTTAGGCATAGTTGACTTTTGGCAGTTTTTCAAAAAGGGTCAACTTCACCAATGCATAACTTCCTCAATTTTGAATCTTTAGAGGTGTCCGGTGACTTTTTAGAAAGCTTGATATGTCCCCTAATCAACCCTTTTGGTATCATCTCAATTTGATATTCCATTCTCAAGTATGAAGCTTTTACAAAAAAGGTGTTTTTGTTGACTTTTCAAAATGACCTATAATGTCCAAATTCATAACTTCTTGTGAGTGCATATTTTGAACTTGGGAGATGGATATGGATTGTAGGGAATTGCATCCTCTTATAAATTATCTTTGGATGGGTCATTTCTCATAAAGTATGAGAAAGTTATGCTTGGTCAAAGTTGAGTTGACTTTTCCAACAAAACCCTAATTTAGCAACTTTTGAGTCTTGATGATTTATGAACAATCCTTGATGAATCATGATCAACCCTTGATAAAATGATGAAATATACTTCAAAATGAGGATGTTGACCAAAAATCTTGAAGTTTGACTGTATGTGGGCCACAGTTGACTTTTGCCCTAGCACAGTCGATTTTCAGGCCTTTGAGCAATTGACTGAGCAAATTTTCTCTGTAGGGCTTGAAACTTGACATGGATGTTCTTGAAAACATATTGGGACAATGTTGAGCATTTGGGGTCCCTTGGACTCAAGTATCTTGATGCAACATGAAACCCTAATTTGAGGTAGACTGCCTTAGGAGAGAGCTTGTCTAGCCAACCCTTGGACTACCTTGAGCAACTTGAGTATCTTTCTTGAAATGTTTTTGAGAAATATGGGAGGGAAAATTTTGGGGTACAACATCGAGGCTCAAGAATATCCTGAGGGGGCGTCTGTCAATGATAAGAAGTTTTTGAGAAGGTTCTCCGCAAAGTTCTTCCTCGGTAATGGAATCCTCTACAAGCGCAACCATGACTCTACTTTACTACGGTGTGTAGACAAGAGCGAAGCAAAGAGGATTATGGTAGATTTACACGAGGTTACCTTTGAAACCCATTCTAGTGGCATACGATGTCTAAAAAGATCATACGGGCAAGATATTATTGGTCCACTATGGAAGCAAACTTTTATCAGCATTCCCGAACTTGTCACAAATGCCATATCTATGCTGATAAAGTACATGTACCTCCGGTTCCCTTTAATGTCTTGACGGCTCCCTGGCCCTTTGCAATTTGGGGCATTGACATGATCGGAGAGATTAGACCTACCGCTTCCAATGTGCATCGCTTTAACCTAGTGGCCATTGATTACTTCACGAAGTGGGTTGAGGCTGCCTCTTTTTCTACTGTTACCAAGAATGTTGTGGCGCGGTTTATCAAGCATAACCTGATCTATCGGTATGGTGTTCCAGAAAAAATCATCACAGATAATGGTACAAATCTCAACAATACCATGATCACCGAACTCTGTAAACAATTCAAGATCCAGCGTCATAATTCTTCCCCTTACCGGCCGAAGATGAATGGCGCTGTGGAGGCTACTAATAAGAATATTAAGAAAATCATACAATAGATGACGGTGACATACAAAGACTGGCATGTATGTTACCATTTTCTCTTCATGATTACCGCACATCAGCACGTACGTCAACGGGGCAACACCTTATTCTCTTGTGTATGGTATGGAGGTTGTCCTACCTATTGAGGTCCAGATTCCATCTTTGAGGATCATGTAGGATGCGGGTTTGAACGAAGATGATTGGATCCTGACTCGACTTAATCAACTGAATCTGATTGATGAGAAAAGGCTTACTGCTGTCTGTCATGGTCAAATGTATCAAAATCGGATGATTAAGGCTTTCAACAAAAAGGTCAGACATCAGGTATATCAAGTGGGTGATCTAGTAATCAAGTGCATCATACTGCCACAAGGTGATCCCAAGGGAAAATGGACTCCCACGTACGAAGGGCCATTTGTAATCAAAAGCATATTTTCTGGTGGAGCCGTGATTCTGACCACCATGGATGGTGACGACCTTCCTCACCCTGTGAATACGGACATAGTGAAAAGATACTACGCATAAATAAAGACCCGTTAGGTTGAATGGCCTAAGCAAAAATAAGGGCATCCCAGCGAACCAAAGGGGTTCGGGCAAAAATTAGAGATAAATACAAAAAAGTTTGTACACCCGGCAAGTCGAAAACCTGAGAGGGCGGCTTGGGCAAAAAAGGGTATCCCGGTGGACTGAAAACCCAAAAGGGCGGTCCAGGAAAAAGTTAGGGATTTGAAGCGTACAACTATGTCCTATTGGATCACCTTGTGACCAGATTTAAGTATCAACTATCAAGCTCAAACGGTACCGATCAATCCAGTCAGCTTCGGACAAGTAGAAAAGTAATGAGACGCCAAGGACATAGGGGAAATAGCAGAACTAAAACTCAATGGGATTATTACACATAGTTGTTTTCTCTTTATACACTATTTTGTGTAGTTTTCATTTTTTATGACGGCGTTATCCTACTAGAATTTCAGTCTCTTTGTACAAAATGCATGTTATAGGCGAACTTCAGAAATCAATATAAATCATTTCTTTGAAAGTACAAAACTATTTGTTTTTTATTTTTCTGTTTTGTTAACGTCCAATGATTATTTTTGACATATGCATTTGAATATGATTATTGTTTACAAATACTTGCATAAGAAACATAAATAAAGTTACTAATGACTTTAAGAAACGGGGCAAAGTCTAAAAAAGCCATTGGTAATCCCGACAATTACTCTTTCTAGCAGGCTCTAGGGCATCCTCCTATCACGTCCTCAGCATACGTCCCAGTGACGTCTATGTTCCCCACAGAGTAGAAACAACCAAAGTTTTGATCTCTCCTTCCCCGAGCAGGAATTACTTCCTCCGTCCAAGTTCCCTCAGAGAGCTAAAATCTTTATTCCCCGACTGAGCTTTATAATCTTAAACAGTTTATAAAACCTCCTCCCCGGTAGAGTTTATTTCTCTAACTACGGAAGTTTATTCCCTAACAAAGTTTATTTCTCTACATTGGCAAAACCTTCCGACAAAGCATTATCTCTTTCCACAGAGTCATTCTCAGGCAGAATATCCTCAAACGGAATGAGAAAATCCCCAGTAAATCATCTGCATTCATCATCCCCAACGGAAATGAAGGATTCAGCTTCCCAATATTCTTTAGGAGCAGTCAGGGATTTAATTTCCCAGACTAAGAAATATCGCAGCATCATCCCATATTCATACATCATGGCATGCGCATACACATCACATACAACATGATCTCATTTATTTTGAGACCGTCATCACAATGCATTTCATACATCATGACATTGCATACGATTAAATCTTTATCGTTTTCAGGAAAGATAAAATCAACAAACACCGTTGACTACTTACGTGACCTGGTAGTCTTCTCAAAAGCTACATCTGATGAGGGGATATTTCAGCATTGTCCTCAGAAAGATGTTCTCAAAAGACCTTCTTTAGTTCAGTTAGATTGATACTAAGATCTCCCTGACTTTTATTCTAGTTAAAGATATCCCAAGATTTTTGTCTGGTTCAGTTAAATTGATACTAAGATTTTTCTGATTTTCATTCCAGTCATAGTTAATTTAAGACCTTCTCTAGTTCAGTTAGATCGATACTAAGATCTCTCTCATTTCTATTCCAGTTGAAGATATTCCAAGACTTTTGTCTGGTTCAGTTAAATCGATACTAAGATTTTTCTGATTTCCATTCCAGTCAAAGTTTATTCAAGACCTTCTCTGGTTCAGTTAGATCGATACTAAGATCTCTCTGATTTCTATTCCAGTTGAAGATAATCCAAGACTTTTGCCTGGTTCAGTTAAATCGATACTAAGATTTTTCTGATTTCTATTCCAGTTGAATTTGGAGACAACCCAAGATCTTTTTCTGGTTCAGTTAAATTGATACTAGGATTTTTCTGATTTCTATTCCAGTCAAAGTTAATTCAAGACCTTCCTCTGGTTCAACTAAATCGATACTAAGATTTTCTTGATTTCTATTCCATTTGAAGACAACTCAAGACCTTTCTCTAGTTTAGTTAAATCGACACTAACATTTTTCTGATGTCTATTCCAGTTAAAGAAACTGTAAAGCCTGGAGTACGACCAGATATCAGTTATTTTCATGTTCCCCCAGTAAGTCACTGTGAAGCCTGGAATACGACCAGATAGCAGCCAGCCTTATTATTTTTAGCAAGTCACTGTGAAGCCTGGATCTTGACCAAATAGGAGTTCACTTCTGTCTCTTCAATCAAGAGAACACTCCCCAGTAGAGTAATGGACAACTGAAGCTCTTAAACTCTATTTCCCGAATAAAGACCAACTTTCCTCAGCGGAGTCTTCCCCAACGACAGGAACAGGAGTCCCCAAGGAATATCTCATGAAATCAACATTGTTCTCTTAATGGCATCTTTAAGCCCATCTCCAAAGACTCTCCGTCATATTCTCTAGATGGCATCTTTAAGCCCATCTCCGACGATCTTCCTCCATCTTTTCCAAATGGCATCTGTAAGCCCATTCTGGACATTATCAACTATCAGCATTACTTCAGATGAGTGTAAATTTATGGGCACTCTAGTGTTCAATCATCTTCCACCTTCAGATCACGAAAGGCAGACAAGCCAATCTACATCCTCAGGCATAAGAAGATTGAACAGGGGATGTTTTTGTACCCCAAAATTTCCCCCCTCATTTTACTTCACACATTCCCATTGAGATCCCCAACTTGCCCTAGGATGACTAAGAATTGATCAGACAAATTCTCCTCCTATGGCAATGAACCTCTAACTAGGGTTTTCAGTTTTCATTAGGATGTGTAAACAACAATGGTCTCAAATGCTGCACATGGTCCTAATATATCCATAAGATCATCCATGACAAATTTCATGCCTTGCACAACAAGTTTGCTCAGTCAACTGCTCAAATGCCTAGAAATCAACTCTACTAGGTCAAAACTCAATTGTAGCCTATATACAGTCAAACTTCAAGATTTTTCGTCAACATCAAAATTTTGAAGTGATATCCATCATTTTATCAAGGTTTGATCATGATTCCTCAAGAAATGCTCCAAATTCATCAAAATTCAAAAATTGTTAATTAGGGTTTCTATAGGAAAAGTCAACCAAACTTTGACCAGACATAACTTTTTCATACTTTATCAGATATTTTTCCACCAAGGCTCATTTTGAATAGAATCCAATTCCCTACAACTTCTCTTGATCCCTCAAGATCAATAAATGCCCCAGTCAAAAGATACAAGCTCAGACATTATAGGTCCTTTCAAAAAGTCAACAAAAACACCTTTTGGGTCAAAGCTCCTTACATGAACATGGAAGATCCAATTGAGATGAAACCAAAAGGATTGTTTAGAGGACATCCTAAGCTCTCTAAAAGTCCAAGAACACCATCTTAGGGTTAAAATTGAGAGAGATAAGGATTTCACAAGTTGGGAAATTTTCAAGGAATGCATGAAATCTCAATTGGACAAATTTGTATTTTTGAGCTACTGGGCCCAATTTTTAGAGTCCAAACGTGTTCATGATGTATCTAAGGATCTCTAAACATGTCCATGCATTATTTGGGTTTTTTTATTTTAATTATATTGATTTTATTCAAACAAATTCAAAATAAATTAAATAAATACTAAATAAATGCAAGAATATGTAAGATATAGAATATACAAATCTTTTTTAAACCAAAAAGATCATAGCCAGCTATCAAATCCTGTAGAGTGAAAAGGGAAGTGGATCTTTTCTTTTTGAAGGATCTGAATTAAAATCTTCACACTTTAAAAGATCATTGATCAATTGGATTTCCTCCACATTTGTTGACCTAAAGTGATTTACTACATAAGCACATCAACCCTAGACCAAAAGCAGGTGTGAAGGCTGCCTCCAAACCAAGAACAAAGTTTCAAAATTATTCAAGTGTTGTGCAATTCAAAATCTCACTCTCCAGCCAATCTCAATCAGATCCAAGAATTCCATCATCCTTCTGAGGATCCCAGGGGTAGAACCAACCCATTCCTGAAGGCCAAAGCATACAGAATCACCCCCTACGATAACTCACGATTTGCAAAACTCTCAAACTTTAAACTTTTGATTCATGGCATATAAATGATATCTCTGCACATATTTGAGTTTAATATCATATTTGCGTATGTTTTGAACCGTTATATGCAAGATTTGACGTCAGAATCAAGAAGTGCCATTGTTAGGGCACGTGTTTTCTTTTTCTTCGCATTTGTGTTTGCAGGCCGTTTCAGCCAAAAAGAAGACCACCATCGTGATCGCAGCCCTCAAAATAGGGGGGTAGGGTATCATTTACGCTTTTATTTGCAATATTTTTGTAGGTTTGAAATTTGAGTCAGCCGGGGGAGGTGACCGGAGCTAGGCTCTGGCACCATTGACCAGCCTGGACTCTGGTGGCTTAAATGGCATGTTATCATTGGTCCAGGCGAGATCTGATCTGGTGCGTTTTGACAATTTGATCCTTGACTGAATTTATTATTATAATATTATTCTGTCATTATGTACATGAATTAACAAGCTGGCTGAGTGGTAGAAGGGACGCGTGTAGAGGGAAGAGACATGGGTTCGATTCCCAGGTCTTGAATGTTGTTTTTTTTCTAATAAGTTTCCTCCAGGTCTAGTGTAGCCAGGCTATCCACACTTATCATGGGCTATCAGATCAACACCATCAGATCTCAGTTGACCTGGATCCAACGCCTCCAGCATGCAGGCTTACCATAGACCCTCTAGACGTAATCACACTAAACCACACTCTTGCATTGGGCTTATTGAGTTTTTGGGCCTAACAAAAATTTAGCAGCATACCCCCAATTTGGGTTTCTCACCTCTCAGACCCATCTTTTTAATTACTTTATTTTCTTGTTTTAATTAGTTTATATTTTTTTCAATTCATTTTTTTTAATTAGAAAATCAGAAAATTGTAAAAAAATAGGACTTAGGTTTTTTTTTATTAAAATTAATTCTTGCAAATTAATTTAATTAACTTTAATTTGTTTTCCTTAATTTAAAATTAATTAGAGATTAGGTGAAGTCTTAAAAAAATTTCATAAAATACCAAAAAAAAATATTTAATAAGCAATTAGACAATTAGGGTTTCAAACGTATTCCCGTTTTAATTTTCGCGTGTTTTTATTCTTCGTGCGATTATTTTTTTTTGGTAATTATGTAATTGTGCCCAGTTTGTAATAGTCTAATTAGGGTTTTAATTTCCTCATTTTACATTTTTAGTCAAATATAATTGTAATTTCCCCGAAGATTTGTAATAGCCGTAGGTTTTACTTTTCGCACTATATTATATGCCTATATATAAACTACTAGTAAATTAGGCGTGTATGGCAAGAACTAATCAATTAATCTTAGATCACTAACATCAAGATAAAAATACCTGAAAAAGCACACTATTGCACACTTGCACCCCTAGGGTATTTCCTACTTTGGTTGTCTTCGGAAATGGTCATGTCCCTCGAAAATAGGGATACTCTTAGCAAAGACCCTCAAATTAAAAGTCATCATAAAGATCACGGTCCCTTAATGTCCCTCGAGTTGCCTACGAGAAATGATATTGTCCCTCAATGTTGCGTACATGATGACAGTCCCTTCGAACTGTAGGTAGCTCTACATGTTTCCTTCAATGACCATAAACGTCCCTTTCGATAGTCCCTCAACATCCAAGGATAGGGCTACCTACTCACTGATAGTAGGATAACACTATCTAAAGGAAAGGAGGAAAATAATGCCTTTTTCGAGTAGGTAGATAGCTGTTAAGTACTTGCTCAAATCTGATTCCTTTTTACACTTACACACTTTCAAAAAAAATTCAAAAACGCTTTATCATACTCTTGAGGACTGATACAAGAGTTATCATAAAGCAAACAAGTTTTCAAAACACACAAACACGAAAGCAATTTTCAAAATGAGCAAGTACCTAAGAGCCCGTGGAAAACCACGGATGGAAAGGGTGGTAACACCTTCCATTTCCATAATCTACCCCCCTTACTCAGAAAATCTCGAAAAAGGTCTTTTTCTGTTCTTGTCACCCTTTCCTTTGTTGGATAAAAGAAAATCCGGTGGTGACTCTTGCTTACCGCAACATTTGCAAACACAAACGCAAAACCAGTATAACAGTCAGTTCTGCCACCGTATCACAACTTCCAAAGCCCTAAAAAAACCTCTCCAGGAAGGTAGTGAGCCTTTCAATTCACTCCCATCTTCCATATACCTTCCATTCGATTCACTCCCAGCTTCCATATACCAGCTTTTCGATTTACTCCCTAGCTTCCATATACTAGCCTTTCGAATAGTGACTTTTAAAGAAAAGTAGCAACTGGAATAGCTTCAAGGAGATCGAAGCAGGCTTAATCCATCATCAAACTGTTACTGGAGATTCTATCGAAGCCCCTCAAGTTTCACTCCAAGAGGTAAGTTTTCTTAAACTTGGAACTCTTCATTCAAACATCATATGTATATACTTTGTGAAGGGAAAATGTAGATATCATGTTTAGGAAGTTGACCATGTCCATAGTTTTGATTATCATTGCTTGTACATTAAAAATTTCATCTCTGAACAATTAGGTTTTAGTTTTGGTACTGAACAAAATTCATGCTAACCTCTGATCCATAGCTTTCAAAAGTTACATGGTTGGATACGAATTCAAATTTTATGCAGGTTTAGTATTTTACATCTTTCGATTTGGCTGAGAAATGAAGCTTTTCGAAGCTTAACATTGGAGTTATACATCCCTGCGCTCAAAGAAAAAAGATGAAGCCATGTTTAAACATTCAGAATGAGTTCATATTATATTTAGTTCAAGTTGTATAACCAACTGATGAAATAGACCAGTCTAGTGGTACAAACTGCGCGCGCTAAAACCTTTGCCATGTAGAAGGTCTTGGGTTCAAGCCCCAGCAAGACCTTTTTCCATTTTTCCAAATTTTCTCACTTTGTTTTGTTTGCAGGAAGCACACCTAGGCCTCCACAGTTGGGCTTCGACATTTTTATGTTTTGACCCCCTGCTTACTAACAAACACGCCCTGGGCCCAAACACAAACTTGTTTTCTACACAAAAATTGTTTTAAACACAAAAACTGTTTTCTACACAAAAACACCAAAAATATTTAAATTATTTAGTTTATTTTATTTAACTTCTTACAATGAAAAAGTCCAAAAACATTTTCCTATTCATTTTCTTTTCTTTAACTTAATCTTAATTTTTCTTTAGTTTAATTAAATTTCCTTTTAGTTAAATAGGCCAAAATCTTTCTTTAACGAAATCAAAACAAATTCATTTTCTTTTCATTCATGTCTTGTACATTATATTCCTTTCAATTCTTGTACATTATTCAAATTCAATATGGTTTTAATAGATAATTAGGATTTAATTTCTTGCAATCCCCATTTGTAAATTTGTACACCCCATCCCCAAATGATGTAATATCGTAGTAAATTTACTTTCCGTAATTTACCGCTTTCATATAAATACTAGTAATTAGGATTTGTATGGAAAGATAAAATCAATGCTTAGAAAACCTTAATTCGAGATAAACCAAGCATAAAAACTAAACACTTTTCACACTTGCACCTCTAGGGTTAACTCCACTTGTTGCCTTATGAAAAATGGTCATAGTATGCATGTGAGACGTCTTAGAAAAAACAATTAAAAATACAAGATCATAAGCCCCTCGATGACGCTATGAATGTTGCCTTACAAATGATCTTAGTCTCTGAAGAGAAATGCTAATATATCTCACAACATTGTTATTCATGACTATACGATGACCCACGCCCGTCCCTTTATGTCCAAAGATAAGGCTTCTTACCAATCAATGGTAAGATATCAATATCAAAGGAAGAAATGAACAAAATACTTTTGAGTAGGTAGAACATTCTTAGTTTCTTGCTCACAACCCGTCTTCAAAAAACAAACATCTTTTCAAACACACCAAACACTTTCAAAACATGAAATATTTTCAAAAAGTCTAACACTTTGTATGCATTCTTATAAAGACGAGAATCATTACAAAGTTTGCCTAAACGAAGGCGCTTTTCAAAAATACTTTCAAAACCCACCACAAAACACATTTCAAACAAAGCAATTTCAAAAGTGATCTAGAAAGCAACTAAGAGCCCATAGATAACTATGGATGAAAAGGGTGCTAACACCTTTCCTTTTCATAATCTACCCCTCGAACTCAAGAAAACATCTCAAAGGTATTTCCTGTTCTTTTCACCCTTTCCTTATTGGGTAAAAGAAAAGTCGGTGGCGACTCTTGCTATCCGTAATAATTGCAATCAAATGCAAAACAACCAAGTCAGTTTTCCCACCGTATTAAACAACTAAGTCATCATAATAGGTTTTCCCCACACAGGTTCCTCATCTGCTTACTGTTTATTTCAGTAGAGATGGCTCTAGAACAGATTGTCATAGATATTCAAACCCAAAATGCTCAACTTCAAGAATTGTTCCTGAAACTATCCAAGGGGTAAGAAGAAGTGAAAGCACTCATCATTGAGAGCATGACCAAGAGGAATCCTGAAGACAACCGAGATGACCAGTTGGAACGGTTACAAACTGAAATGGAAACAATGAAAGTCCAGATGATGGGGAAAATGGTGGGTCAGATGGCTCTTATCCAAAACTTAGCTCAGGGGCAAGAAGAGCTGAGAGCCCTTGTCAACAAGCTTCATCAAGACGAATGTAACCATATGAGGCAAACATCTAGAATTGGGGATCGAGCCATTAATCAGCCTCCGATGAGACAAGAAGTTGGCTTGGTGGAGAGTAGACCTTTCCAAGTTTCTACTACATCATGAGCCCAATAACAACCTCTCCAACCACGACAAGGTGGTCGACGTAAGCAAGGAAGACAATTTGCCGAGATCAACATGCCTTTGGCTCAAGCATTGCATCGTATGTTGGAGGCCAAGCTGGTTACATTAAGGGAACCTTCTCAAAAACCTAGCACTTCTGCTCCCAACTACAAACATAATGAAAAGTGTGCATACCACTCCAACAGTCGGGGACATGACACTAACCACTGTTGGGCATTGATGAACAAGACTCAAGACCTGATCGTTGAAGGAGCGTTAGAATTCACACAAGATGGTCAACTGTAGTTCTTTTGTCACCTCTCTAAGACACACCATCTGAAGTGACAAATTTAGGCGGAGAAATTTTTGTTCATTCGAATTTTCAGTTGTAATTTCTTTGTTTGTTTAAACTTTTGCTCTTATGTTAGACTTTGTTCGTTCTCATTAATGTATTGCATATGTTTGTCTTGAGTTAATCCATTCGTTTTCACTATATTTAAACTGTGTTTTACTCCCTTTGTGATATCCAACTCTTGTTTAAAAGTTGTAAGCCTTTAGAGGGAGGATGACGAAAACAATTCCATAGTCTCATACAGTATGCTTTTGGACAAACCTTGCTGACAATGTACAGGAGTTATTTCAATTCCTAAACAGTGGAGTTATATGGAAGATAATCCCTAGTCAACCCATTTGAGCCTAAGAAGTAGGAGTTTTCTTTTTCACACAAATTGAAACCTTTAATCAAAACCTGGGGCAGGGTAGTTTCTTAGTTAATCCAAATGCGCATTCAGCTGCAAGCTTTCACTTCATACACAAACATCCTTCTGAATCAAAAGACAATGATGGTTCCCCGTGAAATGGGCAGTCATTATCTCTCAAAAAGAAAAGCCCACTAAGTCAAAACCTATGAAGGAGACTTAAGAAAAACTGGGGCATCCTGCTGGCTATAATCTCAAAACAGGAACGGCCAGGCAAAAATTAGGGACAGTAAATCAAAAGGAGGTAGCTACAAATCCTCAACAACATAAAAAATGTTACAAAATGACTGCCTTCTCCAACAAACTTAAATTTTCTGAACCATCTCCAAAACGTCATTCTAGACTCAATTGGGATTCAAGACATGCAATTAACTGAGTATAGGACTGGAGAACATCACCGAGAGCGGGTTGGGTACAAATACACTTTGAGCCTTGTCCTTTGTTTCTTAAAACCATGAAACAAACCACACTACAACCCTTTAAGAGTCCTAATTGAAGCATGGGTTAGCTCAAAAGCATAATGTTACAAAACATATCCTGACTCATGTAAGGCTTACTGTAAATCCCGAGTTGAATTCATATTCTTACAAAATTCTTTTATCTGCTAAAAATGAATTTTTAAAACATCAAGACAAACATAAAATCTGCGTTATTTTGAATACCGTTGTTTGCATGTCGCTATTTGTTTGACAACAGAGAAATTCGCACGGCGAATATCCAATGAACATAAATTCTCTCAAGGAACAGAACCAATTCAAAGGGAAAGACACTCCCAATGACAAATTTCCCATGATCAAGGGGCATGACAGGTTACTGTCCAAATCATCTAGGGAAGTCAAGTCGAGATTCCAATAAATCTCTCAAGAAGTGCTGAATAACAGGGGCAGGTATGCATCCAAATCACTTGGGGTATTGAACATGAATTCCAGCAAAGGGTCACGTACGACCAAGCACACATTTTCTGGCAGCATTATGAACAATGACAAATTCCCAAAATCCCTTTCATAAGGTGATTCCCAGTGAAATCACCAGAGCCATCTCTATAAGGTTATCCCCACGGAATAATCTTCACAGATAAGGGGTATAAACCCCTCAAGGCCAAATTCATGGATATCCCGATAAAATTGGATCCATGCAATCCCCAGCCAGAGTTTCAGTCTCCGAAAAACCTCTCCCCAACTGAGTTGGTCTAAAGAAGAATCCTCGAGGAGTTCTGCCAAAAGAAAACACCTCTCCAACAGATTGTCAAGTGTTCTCTTCAACATGGTTTATTTACCTAACAAGCTACATGTTCCCCTACTTAAGTTTGCCTCTCAGACTAATACAAATTAAGGGACCACAACCCCTAATCCCCAGTGAAGTCATCAACAAAGACAATGTTATCTTCGAAAGTTATTGTAAAGCCTGGACCCAACCAGATAATAGTTCAAAAGCTCCTCTTCCCCAATAGAGTTTTCCACTATCCCCGGTGAGTTACTACGAAGCCTGTAATTCGACCAGATAACAGTTAACTGCTTTATCCCAACAAGTTGTTAACTTCCATTCTCTCCAATCAAGAGATAACTCCCCGGTAGAGCAACGGACAACTAAAACTCCTGAACTCTTTTCCCCAAGCAGAAATAAACACTTTCCATTGAGTTTCCTTAAAGCAAAATCAACATTCCCCAGTGGAATTCTCCTCAACAACATAGGAATCCCCAGCGGAAACATCCTAAAACAAGGTCTGAAGAGGAGCATACTATTCATCCCCAGTAGCAGTCTGGGATTTCATTTCCCAAGGCTCACCAGCATTTGTCAAGGATTTATTTTCCAGACAAAGATACACTTTGTTGTACCCCAAAATTTACCCTCTCAATTTTATCAAAAATTTACTCACAAGATCTCATTGGTTCAAGACTGCACTAAGGTTTGATCAGCTCAAGACACCTCCTTAAGCACTGATGACTAAAATTATGGTTTGAGTTTTCACAAGGATTTTTGAACTTCCAATGCCCCATATGGTTTTCATGGATCATTATGGACCCCCAATATTATTCATGTCAAGTTTCAAGCCTTGGATCACACTTTTGCTCAGCCAATTGAGCAGTTGACCTAAAAATCAATTGTATTGGGGGAAAAGTCAATTGTGTCCAATTTATAGTCAAACTTCATAATTTTTTATCCACATAAATATTTTAAACTCATATGTATCATTTGATCAAGTTTGGACCACAATTCCTCAAGAATTTTGATCAAATCTCCAAAAGGGAAAAATGGTGAAAATTAGGGTTTTGACTGGGAAAGGGCAATTTCTGATTTTTGACCTAGCAAATGGTCAACTGGTTTAAGGAATGATCTCAAGAGTCCAATTGCATCATTTTGACCTAATGACATGGTTGAAAACATTGCAAGTCCATTGGATTGACAGATGGATTTTTTAATCAACTGATCAAAAGTCAACTGTATACTGAAAAGTCAAACTTTGACTTTTTGGTCAAATTCAAATGCCAAATATCACAATTCATTAAAACATGTCAAAATATGAAACTTATTCATCAAGAAATCAAAAAGTCAAGATTTCATTTTGAAAAGTCAAATTTTCTAAACTTAAAAATTTTTCTAAGTGTTGGAAATTTCTTATTTTTTCATAACTTTGAGCAAAATTTTCACCATGATGCAAGATGATTCAAGAAAAACTTCCAACATGAAAGTTATAGATCTACATGAAATCTACAACTTTTCTACACACAACTTCTTCCAAAAGTGCTTGTATCTCAAGTTATAATTTTAAGAACATGTGGTCATGAAACTAAACACTTAGTGAAATTTTGCCCTAATTTGGTCAGGATTTTGACCCAACTTCATGGAACTTTTTCATATAGTTCCAAGGGGAATCTTCAAAAGCAATTCAAAGGTGGGTTGTAGAGCACATTGCAAGCTTTCCAAAATGTCCAATAACTCCTTGAGATCATTCTTGAGTAGGGAGAATCGAAGAGATGGATTTAGGGTTTTATCACTTAATTTACAAGGCATTTTGTGATGAACCAAATTCAAAATTCAAACTATGCTGCATAAACACTACTTTGCAGGCCTCAAACTTGTTAGGCACTCCATAATTAATGGTTTACACAGTTGTTAGAGGTCTCACTTCAAACATTCAATGCATGGACATGCTTTATATCCATTTTTGGAAGAAAGGTTACAATGCCATTTTGATAAAGTGACTTTTTGTACAAAACTTATTCTTGAGCCTTGCACTTATTCTCTTCTGATCAAACAAATCTTGTAACTCATGAGAAATTATTTAGACACTTACAATCACCCATCCCATGCTTGTACCTCCTCTTGAAACTTGTTTCCCTCTTTTCTTCAAAATCAAGTAACCTAGCCAAAAGCTAAAAACTTGTACTTCTGATTGTCCAAAGCTCTAAAAGACTTTTGTTTATACATACACAAACCGTTGGCCATAAATACACAAATGCTCATGCCCTGAAAAGACCTAGAACTCAGAATCACATTCCATACCTCCATTTTCATAAAAACTGACCAAAAACTTGAAACTCATAATCTACTCGTGCGTTTCTTGGCCTTTTGGTTTCTAAAGCTTCTAAACATCATATAGAATTGATCCCACACCCTGTTACAGAACGGTAACACCTTTAACACCATCCTCTATTTTCAAAAACAGAGCTCTGCACATTGACTTCTTCAGACCATTTAAGCCATCCATTGCTCAAGCTAATCATCACATTAGCTTCCTGGGACCTCAAGGAAGCTAACTTGATCATCACCATCACTTGAAACAAGCTCAAACTCAAAACATGATCTCCAGTTTTGAGGTAAGTTTTCTTAACTTTGAACTCTTCATACAATCATCATTAATGATTTATTTGTGAACAAAACATGTAGAGATCATTGCCCTAAAGCTAACCATGTCCATAGTTTCCATTGATTTTGCTTGAGCTTAGAGAATTTTAAGATTGAAGTTTCTGAGATTTTTAGGATTCAGATTAGGGCCATTAAAATTCATGCTTATCTTTGATCTATAGTTTTAATGCTTTACATTTCTGAAATCGTGAGGAAATTTGCTACAAGTTTTATGTTTACAGTTTTCATTTTTGATGAGAAATGAGCAAGTTACAGTTGGTCTGGCTGGAGGTTGAAGATGAAGTCATCAGGGCGCGTTTTGCATCATATATTTATTGTTTTGCTTATGTTAACAGATGTATAGCCACCCCAGTGGTAGAAGCGCGCGCCTGTAACCTTTGGGACCTGGGTTCGAGCCTCAGTGGTACCCTTTTGTTTTTTTTCATTTTTTTTCTTCCTGACTTTTGTTTTTTTGCAGGCGCTGGGCCTCTTTGGGCCTGAGTTATTTTTGTTTTTGCTGGCTGACCCCCCATTTCATTTATGCGCCCCTGGTCCAGTTTATTTTATTGTCTTATTTTTATTTCATTTATTTTCTTTAATATTTTTCCTAATATTAAAAAATCATAAAAAATACAAAAAAATAATAGATTTATATTTTGACTTAGTTTATTTTATTTTTTCTCATAAAAAATATATTTATTAACTATACTTTATTTATTTTTACTAACTTATCTTGTAAATTTAATTAAAACTAGGTTAGTATTTATTTTTCTTTTACGCCTATTAAAATATATATTTTAATATAAAAAAAGACCAAAAATATTTCATGATACTATAAATTATTTCCAAGACTAAAATACCAAAAACACTTTTCTTATAAAACTTAATTTCTTTTATTTTAATTAATAGATTTAGGCTTTTGTTTAAAAATCATTTCTTAGCAAATTTAGGGTTTACTTTTTATTAATTATTTTTCTTTTAATTAATTAGGTTAAAACAAATCCCTTTTTCCCTAAAAAGTCCAAATAAAAATATTCATTTTCTTCACATTTCACATTTTTGTATATTTATTCATTTTGTACATTATATTCATTTAATTCCTTGTACATTTATATCCAATTCAATTTGGTTGTAATAGACTAACTAGGTTTTATATTCTTGCAATCCCCATTCACAATTTGTACACCCCCTCCCACAAATGTAGTAATAGCGTAGTAACTTTAAGTTCCGCAATTTATCGCTTTTATATACAAATGCTAGTAATTATGGTTTGTATGGAAAGACTAAAACCAATATTTAGAAAACCCTAATTCAAGAAAAAATCAAGCATGGAAACAAATAACTTGCACACAAGCACCCCTAGGGTAAATCCACTTGGTTTCCTTATACAAAATGGTCATATTACGCATGTGAGGTATCTTGGAAAAAACAAGCAAATACAAGATCATAGTCCCTCGATGACGCTATCTAAGTTGCCTTTCAAATGATATTAAGTCCCTCAAAGAAAAATGCTAAGATACCTTGCAACATTGTTAATCATGGTTATATGATGACCCACGCCCGTCCCGTTTACATCCAAAGATAGGGTTACTTACCAAATCAATGGTAAGATAACAATGTCAAAGGAAAAGAAAATGAACAAAAAAGACTTTTAAGTAGGTAGAATGCTCCTAATTACTTTCTCAATTTCAAAACATCCTTGCTATTTTCAAAACAAACACCCACACTTTCAAAAAACATCTTTCAAATTTGAAAACATTTTCAAAAGATCAAACACTTTGTATACATTCTTACGAACGAGAATTATTACAAAGTTTTCCTAAACAATGGCCTCTTTACAAAATACTTTCAAAAACCACACAAAGCACAATTTCAAACAAAACCAAGTGATCTAGCAAGTAACTAAGAGCCCATGGAAAACCATGGATGAAAAAGGTGCTAATACCTTCCCTTTTCATAATCTACCCCTCGAACTCAAGAAACAAATCTCAAAGGTCTTTCATGTGCTTTTTCACCTTTCCTTTTGGATAAAAGAAAAGTCGGTGGCGACTCTTGCTAACCATAAAATTTGCGATAAAACCCAAAACCCTCAAGTCCGTTCTCCCACCGTATCACAAAACTGGCGACTATGCTGGTGATTTTTTTTTAAAAGTGGGGTTACCTTAGGGCTAGATCACATTTATTTGCTTTCATTGTTTGACTTGTTTGCTTTAAATTATAGTTCTTTGTTTGGGTTTGAATCCTCTACCCGGATTTTGGATACCTTATAGGTAAGTAGCAATACGTTATGGAAATTGTGCGGGGTATACCGACATGGTCTAAGCAATAGCTATGTTAGTGCGACATATTTGTGGGTACCGGTTGCCCTTGAGTTAATCAAGGAGAATACATGGCCGCTGAGTGATGTCATGAAGCACTAATGAACTTTTAGAAGCTTTACTTGACCAACTTGGCCTTTAGGATGTAGTGAGATGACCGGCTTTGGTGCAGTCCGAAGTTGGTAGATACTCAATACTACACTCATTGAGGTTTGGTTTCTTGGGATATTTCGGTCGCCATTAAAGAGGCTTGTGCTGAAACAATGACCAAGGAAACAAACCAGTGATATTGAGCTCCTTAGAACCCGGTTACTATTACTAAGACAGGTTTGAGCCAACTAAACTTCAAGAGGGTACTTACCTATGAGACTCCATGCAAGCCTAAACATAAGAACTTGTTTGCTTTGTTTGTACATATATTACTTGTACATAACATCATGAACATCATAACTTCATACACATTCACTAACCATTTCAAGGATTTTTGGATTTATCTTTGTTCTGTTTTGTAGGATATGGATTCTCTTCGCAGGAAAACTATTCAAGTCAATCTTGTAAGGATCCCTCCACAACTTAAGGAGCTAGTTTCAAGAATTCCTGAAAACTCTACATTCACCGAGAGACATGTTCGCCTACTCAACTTTGTCACCTCCAACACAGATGAGGACATGATGAAGGTGCTCTTTCATTTCTTTGACCCCTTAAACCATTTCTTCACATTTCCCGACTATCAACTTGTGCCTACTTTGGAAGAATTCTCCCAACTCTTGAGGATTCCCATTCTCAATCAACTACCTTTCAACGGTACGGAAAGAGACCCAAAGCCAGAAGATATTGCTCAAGCTCTAAACTTGCACTCATCTGATGTCACAACCAATTGGGAAACAAGGAGTGGTGTCAAAGGTTTCCTAGCAAAGTTCTTGTTCGAGAAAGCCCAAACTGTTGGAATTCCTTGGATTTGCAAGCCTTTGAGGAAATTGTGGCTCTCCTCATGTATGGGATGGTTTTGTTTCCAAATCCTGACCAACTCATAGATGTGAACACCGTCAAAATCTTCATATCCCGCAACCCGGTGCCTACTTTTCTAGGAGACATTATACACTCTTTTCACACTCGCACTATGAGGAAAAGAGGTGTCCTTATGTGTTACACTCCTCTCTTGGAAAGATGGTTTATTTCGCATCTTCCCCAATCTGTATTAAAGAACGAGCAAGGTTATGGGTGGTCACAAAGGTTGATGATGCTGAAACATTCAGACATCCATTGGTGTTCCCGATCCTAGAGAGTGTTACTATTGTTGACCGTTGTGGAGAATTCCCTAATGTCCCTTTACTTGTCATTAGGGGAGGTATCACCTACAATCCCTGCTTAGCCTTAAGACAGTTTGGTTACGCCCGAAGAGATAGCCCTTATGAGATGCTTATTCAAGGTTTGGTATTTGACTACGACAACGACGATCAAGGTCTTCGCCAGAGATTTATCCGAGCTTGGAGGATGTTGAAAAAGGTAGATAGCAAGACTTTGGGGCACAAGACTTCCATCCCTCTTGAGCCTTACCTCAAATGGGTACGAACTCGTGCTCAGAGTCTTATGATGCCTTACCCCTCCATTCTCCTGGTAATCATTGAGCAAGTTATGGAAGGAGATGTTCCATACACTATCCTACATCCTGACGTGCCCGCCTCTCTTGAAGACTTACAAAGATATTGGATACAACTCAAAGGGGAGCGAGATACTTTCAAAGCCCAATTCTACGCAAGAGAGAAGAAGGTTTTGGAACTTACTAAGCAACTTCATGAGGAGAGGAACCTGAATGCCTACATTGCACCAAAGAGGATGCGTACTACCTTTCTATCTTAGATTTTTTGTATTTATTTTGGCCAAGGAGGCACTGATGTACTCAAGCTTTAATTTATTAATATAACGTGTGTTTCCTTTTTTGTCTAAAACAAATTTAAATCTTTAAATCCTTGAAATCATTGCATATGCATTCACCATTCATGATAACATCAGCAGGTTTCTTACAACAAGTCTCCTCGTTTCTCTACTGTTTATTTCAGTAAGATGGATCTCGAGCAAACGGTGAAGGACCTCCAAGCTCAGAATGCACAGTTTCAACAGATGTTCTTAACTCTAGCCAAAGGATAAGAAGAGTTGAAGACCTTGCTGGTTGAAGAGAAAAAGAAGAAGAAAAAGAAAATAACCAGAGTTCTAAACATGGGAAGAAGATTCCAAGGGAAAACAAGAAGGACCTTAGACTTTGCAACGACATCCAGTGAGAAAGACAATCAAGATGGGAAGGGCATAGAAACAGTTGTTCAGTTTGATTCAGAAGAGGAAGAGGAAGAAGAAGACTATTTTGAAGAACAATATCCTCCAGCCGACGATAAGTATAAGCATCTAGAAGAACAGTTAAGTGCAATGGAAATACAAAAAGTGTCTGGATTGGACTTTAAGGAGTTGGGTCTAGTATCGGGGATTCTCATTCCTCCAAAATTCAAAGCACCTGCGTTCTCCAAATATGACGGATTCTCATGCCCCAAAATGCATCTCTGGTCCTATGTGAGGAAAATCCAGCCCCATACCACTGACAAGGATTTATGGGTACACTTCTTCCAAGACAGCCTGTCTGGAACTCAACTTGATTGGTTTTATCAGTTAGAAAGAGCCAATGTGCATAACTGGGATGATCTGGCCGCTGCCTTTTACAAACAATACCAATACAACACTGATCTTGCACCCACCCGTACTCAACTCCAAAGTATGGCCATGGTTTCAAGTGAAGGCTTTAAAGACTATGCGTAAAAATGGAGGGACTTGGCCAGAAGAGTTCAACCTCCCCTATCTGAAAGAGAGTTGGTAGACATGTTTTTGGGCACCTTGTCTGGTCCCTTCTTCAATCACCTAATTGGGAGTTCATCGGCAGGTTTTACCGAACTGATATTGACCGGAGAAAGGGTAGAAGTTGGGATAAAGAATGGAAAGATTCAAAAAGATGCATCATCTGCTGCTGTAAGGAAACCATTCATCAGAAAGAAAGAAGTGGTTGATGTATACCCTCATAGAAATCAGGATAGGGCTGAACACCGTCCAATGGTGGAGGCTGTCATAATTCCTAAACCTACTCCTGCTCAGAAAGGAAGCAACCAACCAAGAATGGAGAGACCAGCCAGACAATTCACCAGAATTAACATTACCCTATCTCAAGTATTACCACATTTGTTAAGGTCCAACCTAGTGACTTTGAAAGAAGCCCCAAAGAACCCTAACATAACTTCTCCTCACTACCATCCTAATGCCTGTTGTGCATACTACTCTAAGAGTCTCGGCCATGACACTAACCACTTTTGGGCTCTAAAGAACAAAGTACAAGACCTCCTTGAAGCCAAAGAGATTGAATTCGATGCGCCAGAAAAGCCCAATGTCATTTCTGCCCCTATGCCCAAACATGGCCATAATACCAACGCCATTGAGGAAGATATGTTTGTTATTTAAATTGATTAACTTATGCCTCACTCCTGACTATCAAAAAGAACTTGTTGAACGCCGGTTTTTTCCCAGGCTGTGATGAAAGATGTCACTTCTGTTTATCCTCACCAACCAACTGTCTCTTGTTGAAAGCAGGCGTTCAGTGCCTAATAGATGACAAGGAAATTTTATTCGAGAAGACTTCTATTCCAACTATTTCTTATAATGATGTTTCCATCGTTACCATTTCGGACAATTCTTCCAGGGTCTCCACCAAAAGACCCGTTAGAATTACATCAGTTCCAAAAGTAGCTCCTTTGATAATTACAATTCCTGGACCAATCCCGTACTCGTCAGATAAAACCGTACCATAGAATTATGGAGGGGATGTCTATTGCCACGGTATCAAGCAAGATTGGCCAGCTGCTGAAGATTCAAGTTCTAAGAAAGTTGAATCCGATATCAGTAACATCGTAGGGACTAGTAAGATAACCCGAAGCGGAAGGATATTCTCCCCAGAAATTGCTCCCCCAAAAGCAGTTTCTGGACCCGTAATCATTCTTGTTGTTGTTGCTCCTCCAAAGGTTATTCCCAGTCCTACAATCATCTCTGCTAGTACTCCAACTGACAAAGCTATTACAACCCCTGTTATCACTCCTACTGACATTCCTGCTGCCGAGTCAACCAAGACTCGAGGTAAAAGTATTCTGATTGAGCCTGTCTGGATGAATGCACAATCATTGGCTATCCCTGAGACCTCCCGGAAAGAGATGGAGGAAATTCTAAAGATCATAAAAAGAATCGACTACAATATAGTCGAGTAATTGGGGCAAACTCCATCAAAAATTTCCATGTTGGCTTTATTACTATGTTTCGAGGCGCATGCAAAGGCCTTGGTAAAATTCCTGAAAACTGCCCATGTACCCCAAGAAACATTTGTCGATCAGTTCCAAGACTGCGTAGCCAGCTTGACTGCAGATAATGGCTTAGGTTTTTCAGATGTTGATTTAACACCAAGAGGGAGGAAGCATAATAAGGCATTGCATGTCTCAGTGGAATGCATGGGCACAACCCTGGCTCATGTCTTGGTTGACACCGGTTCATCTCTAAATGTATTGCCTAAAAAGGCTCTTGATAGGCTTGACTGTGAGGGATTGACATTGAAGCCAAGCAACATAGTAGTGAGGGCCTTTGACGGCTCAAAAAGGATGGTGCGTGGGGAAGTGGACATCTCCATAAAGGTTGGAACCCAAACATTTGATTCAACTTTTTATGTAATGGATATTCGCCCTTCATATTCCTGCTTGCTAGGCCGACCATGGATTCATAATGTCAGCACTGTTACTTCTACGTTACACCAAATGCTGAAATATCCAATTCAAGGGAAAATCATCAAAGTTCATGGAGAAGAAGAGTATATGATCATCCATCTTAATTCCTTCAGATATGTGAAATTAGATGGTGAATTTATTGAAACTCCATTCCAGCACTTTGAAGAAGTCTCGCAAGATGTGGTAGTAACCAAGGTTGTGTCTCAAGTTCCAAAGATCACAAGGCCTTCACTCAAGATGTCATCTTTGAAGGATGCCAAGGCAGTGATAGAAGAAGGTGGGTGCACTATTTGGGGTCAACTCCCATATATCCCATACAAATCTGACAAGTTTGGTCTGGGTTTCACTTCAGGTGCCCAGAAGGCTGTACGCCACACTCATGCCGGAGGACCACCCTTGAATATCAGCAACCACCAAGTTAACACCGTGGAGGATGATGAAGACAGCTACAACCTGGAGGCTTGGATTTTCCCAACTGTCAGTGGAGGGCTTAGTAACTGGGAGGCTAGAGATTTTGTCCCGGTCACTTTTATCCCACAGTAATTTGTCTTTACATTTTGTTGGATCTGTAATATTAAAACAATTCATACTGTTAAAACCTTGTGTCTTACCCGAGGCACAATGGTCCATTTGTAAGGGTTATCATCTCATTTCCATATGACATCAATGAATCATGGACGTTTTTGCATACAAATTTTATGCTCATTGTTTTTCTTTTTACATTTTCATTTCTTTCAAAGATAGCTATACTCTTACACAAACTCGCACTCACAATGCAGGTCTACATCCATTCGGGATCCCATGGGTAACGGTTCTGCTATGGCCTTTGTGACTCTGAAAATATAATCTACCAAGCCGAAGATGAAGGTGAGGCAGATTGTGAAGTACCAGGGGAACTCTCCAGGTTACTGCAACAAGAAGAGAGGACCATTCAGCCCCATGAGGAACCAGTGGATACAATCAATCTAGGTACCGAAGAAGATAAAAGGGAAGTCAAGGTGGGTGCCAATCTGGAACCCAGTGTCAAAAAGCGTCTGATTCAGTTGCTACACGAGTATGTTGAGATCTTTTCCTGGTCGTATGAAGACATGCCAGGACTTGATGCAGATATTGTGGTACATCTTCTACCTACAAAAGAGGATTGCCCACCGGTAAAGCAAAAGATCTGTCGAATGCGGCCAAATATGTCGAAGAAGATTAAGGCAGAAGTCATGAAACAATTTAATGTTGGATTCTTGGCCGTCACCTCCTATCCGAAGTGGGTTGCCAATGTTGTTCACGTGCCCAAAAAAGACGGTAAAGTACGAATGTGCATGGACTACAAAGATTTGAATAGGGCAAGCCCTAAGGATGATTTCCCACTTCCCCACTGTTGTACCCCAAAATTTTCCCTCTCATTTTTTAGGAAATCACCATGGATTCTCAAAGTTTTCTCTTAAACGAATCCAAGCCTTGAAATATCATTTCTTTCCAAGCAAGCCACTTACAAGGGCAAAATGATCATTTGCACGCTGAAAAGTCAAATTTGGGTTTTTGGATCAAAATCAAAACACAAAAATCATATTTCATCAAGACATGTTGGAATATGAATTTTGTTTCATCAAAAAGCTCAAAAGTCAAATTTTACCTTGGAAAAGTTAAATTCTAAATACTTAGATTTTTTCTAAAGTATTTAAGAAAAATGACATTTCAGAACTTCTGAACCAACCTCCAGGCAGGAGCAGTCAGAAGATGAAAACTTAGCTCAAAAGATTAAAAAACATGATGAAAAAATCTGAATGCTCCTTCAGAACATGCTGGAACCAGAAGGTAAGAGGGTCAGAAGATTGGGTGCTACACTGAAGCAGAATCTCTAAATCTAGAGTTTTTAGAGACAAATCAAAGAAACATGCTGGAAAGCCTGGGGAACCCTCAGAATTTGCTGAGGCAACAGGATACCAAGATCATAACTTAGGTGCGTTGTTTTGGACTATGCTGAAGTGGAATTGTTGGCTCAGATTTAAGTAATGATGCAAATCTCATATTACAAGATTTCTGATTTTTGACCAATCTCATCACCATTTAATGCTCATTAATGCTCACAACTACTTTTGAGTATTTGTCCAAAGGGTCTCTCCACGTGTAGCATAGCAACGCTTTTGTGCATGTTTAGGTATGGGTTCGTGCGCTACTTTTCGCTCATGGGTGTCACTTTTCCTTAATCCTCGCTTACTAACCCAGCCTAGGCTAAAAGCTGTCAATCATCACAACCTTTTTTACTTTCTTCAAGAGTAAGTCAGCATCTAGTGCATGATGTTGGTGCCACTTGACATTTTAAAACTCACAAAGCTTTGCCTATAAATAGAATGCCTTTGGTCACTGAGAAACGCCCTAGAAAAAAATTGCTGAAAGAGCCCAGACAGAAAATTTTGTGAAAGAAATCAAAATTTTGAAAAAGAAAAGTCTTGAACCTCTGCCCAAAATTCCCAGAATTTCAAAAACTGTACACACAGCATACAAACCATTAACTTTGGATCCCTTGCATTCAAACTCCATTTATTCTCAAAATATTTCTTGACCAAAAAACACCCATACAGTTTCTGACCCATACGTTAGAAACTGCCATAACTTCTGTATCCATACTACTACATACCCTCCATCCATCCATTCAAAGAAGCTGTTCAGAACATCATCAGAGTTGAGGCTAACTCCAGTTTATAGAACTTTTTCCAACTACAAGGTAAGCACTTGCTGACCCTCACCACATTGCTTAAGCATCACCAGATTTGCATGTTCAAAAACACAATGTAGATATCATGCTTCTGATGTTGTGCATGTTCTGAGATTTTCATGCATCTGTATGCTTAAGTAGAGAATGAATCAGTTCAGAATTTGCCTCTGATTTTGGTTCTGACTTCTGAAACGCTATGACACCTGCTAAAACTTTCCTAGGCATGTCTTCTGTTTTATGGAGAAATAACCAAATTGTAGATGTTCTGACTAGCATAGGGAGAGACCAAGTTCTGACATTGGCACCAGCTCTTCTGGAACCTGTTTTGTTATCAGTAATATCAGAACTTCTGAAAATTACTGTGTTCCCAGCAGGGTCAGAACCTCTGACCCCATACATTTTCACTAACAGGTTTCTGTTTTGCAGCGTACCAGGGTCAGAACCTCTGACCTATACATTTTCACTAACAGGTTGCTATTCTGCAGCAGGCCAGAGTCAGAACTTCTGACTTCCTTTAAGCAGCACACTGACCCTTTTCTTTTTTTCTTCCCCTTGTTATTTTCTTTATTTTTCTCGCTGGTACTCCCCATTCATAAATTTGTACCCCCACCCCCTAAATATTGTAATAGCGTAGGACTTTACATTTCTGTAATTTATCGCTTTCAAATGTAAATGCAAGATAAAATCAATAAATAGACCACCAAAAAAAATCAAATACAAAAGCATGCAATCAAACACACTTTGCACACAAACACCTTTAGGGTTTCTCCACTTGGTTGCCTTATACGAAAAATAGCCAGGTTACGCATGCAAAGTATCTTGGTAAAACAAACAAAATCAAAAGATCATAGTCCCTCGATGACGCTATTCAAAGTTGCCTTACAAAATGATCTTAGTCCCTCGAAAATACTAAGATACTTTGCAACGTTGCTAATCATGGTTATACAATGACCCACTCCCGTCCCGCTTACATCCAAAGATAGGGTTTCTTACCAAATCAATGGTAAGACAACAATGTCAAAGAAATAGAAAATGCATAAGAAAGACATTTGAGTAGGTAGATTGCTTCTAGTTACTTGCTCTATTTTTAAACAAATATCCTTGCTATTTTCAAAAACAAACACACACATTTCCAAACAACTTACAAACATTGAAAACACTTTCAAAAAGACAAACATCTTTGTATACATTCTTACGAACGAGAATCATTACAAAGATTGCCTAAATAAATGGCCTCTTTTACAAAATACTTTCAAAACCACACCAAACACATTTCAAAATAAAAAGCAAGTGATCTAGCAAGTAACTAAGAGCCCATGGAAAACCATGGATGAAAAGGGTGTTAATACCTTCCCTTTTCATAATCTACCCCCCGAACTCAAGAAAACATCTCAAAGGTCTTTCCTGTGCTTTTTCACCTTTCCTTTTGGATAAAAGAGAAGTCGGTGGCGACTCTTGCTAACCGCAACATTTGCAAACACATACGCAAAATAATCAAGTCAGTTCTCCCACCGCATCACACCTACATTGATGTTCTAGTTGACAATACGGCACAACATAAAGTGTTTTCCTTCATGGACGGTTTCTAACGCTACAACCAAATCAAAATGGCGTCTGAGGACATGGAGAAAACAACCTTTGTCACCCAGTGGTGCACATTCTGCTACAAGGTTATGCCATTCGGTTTGAAGAATGCTGGGGAAACCTATCAGCATGCCATGGTAGCTCTATTTCATGACATGATACATCACGAAATAGAGGTCTATGTGGACGACGTGATAGCTAGATCTCAAACAGAAGAAGGGCATCTTGATCACTTACAGAAACTGTTTGAGAGACTAAAGAAATACAAGTTGAGGTTGAACCCAAATAAGTGCACATTTGGGGTGAGGTCTGGTAAACTCCTAGGCTTTGTCGTCAGCAATAAAGGTATTGAAGTAGATCCCGCCAAGGTGAAAGCGATACAAGAGATGCCTGCTCCTCGTACTGAGAAGGAAGTCAGAGGGTTCTTGGGACATTTAAACTATATTTCCAGATTCATTTCTCACCTGACAGCTACTTGTGAACCAATCTTCAAATTACTGAAGAAAGATCAAGTAGTCAAATGGAATGACGAGTGCCAAACTTCTTTTGACTGTTAGAACATAGTTTGATTCTACAACCCTTAATTAAAGTTTTGATGATAACAAAATACAAAGAATAAATAACTTGTAAGATTTTTATATAAGACAAATATGCTTCTTAAAATTATGTTTTGTATATACAGAAGTTCTGATGGAATCAGCATCAGCATCAGAAGCATCAGAAGATCAGTAACGCTGAAGCTACCAGATTATACACTGAAGCTTGATGACCAGAATCTGCGTATAAAACACTCTGACTCTGATCAAAGTTCTTTACCAAGTCATCAGCACTGTGAAGCGTTATCATAATTTAAAGCAAAGAACACTTTGAAGTGTTATCATAAGCAAAGAAGACTCTGAAGCGTTATTAATTATTCAAGACAGAATTAAATGCTAACGGCTCTCTTCAGACAAGATCTTCTTCAAAAGGAAAGTGTGTTATTATCATTAAAATGGCTTTATGGACAACGTATCTTTACCTTGCCTATATAAACAAGTCTGCGTGAGAAAAGATACACGCATGCACTCATATAATTTGCCAAGCCTTCAAAACCGCGCTTACTCAAACGCTTTAGCAAATTCAGTTTATTCCAAGCTTAAATTGTGTAATTATCACAGTTGTGATATATTGTTTTATTAGAAAACGTTAACACATCATTGTTCAAATTATTTGTAAAAGATTTCCTTGAGATAAACCGGTTTGTGGTTATACTCAAGAAGGCTTTAACAGTTGTTAAAGTAGTTGTTGTAATCCTTTAAATATAGTGGATTAAGACCTCGTTGGAGAGAGGCAAAATCACCTTGACGGGTGGACTGGAGTAGTTTGAGATTAAACGAACCAGGATAAAAATACTGTGTTGTCTAAGTATTTGTTTTAAGTTTTACAATTCAACCCCCCTTCTTGTGGTTGTCACATCTTCAATTGGCATCAGAGCGCCTGGTTCTGAGCTTATAACACTTAACCGTGTCAGTACAAGATCCAGCGTCAGAAAAACACAATGGTAGGACCAAGTCAAAACATCAGCAATGACAACAATGAAGAAAGAGACAGATTCAGTGGAAAACCTCCAGTCTTTGATGGAGAGAACTTTGACTACTGGAAAGACAGAATTGAGAGTTTCTTTCTGGCCCATCATGCTGATCTGTGGGACATGGTGACTGATGGATACACGCACCCAGTGGATGGAAGTGGTCAGAAGATTGACAGGAAAACGATGTCTGATCAGCAAAAGCGTGAGTTCAGAAATCATCACAAGGCCAGAACAATTCTTCTCAGCTCCATCTCTTATTCAGAGTATGAGAAGATATCAAACAGAGACACTGCAAAAAATATGTTTGACTCTTTGAGAATGACGCATGAAGGCAACATTCAAGTCAAAGAAACCAAAGCCCTTGCACTCATTCAGAAGTATGAGGCATTCAAGATGGAAGAGAGTGAATCAATAGAAACTATGTTTTCAAGATTTCAAATTCTTGTTGCTGGTCTAAAAGTTCTTGACAAAGGGTATTACACTGCTGATCACGTTAAGAAGATCATCAGAAGCTTGCCAAAACATTGGAGGCCAATGGTCACAGCGCTTAAGCTAGCCAAGGATCTCAACAAAATCTCTCTGGAGGAACTTGTCAGCTCCCTCAGAAGTCACGAGATAGAGCTAGAAGCAGATGAACCTCAAAAGCAAGATAAGCCATTAGCTTTAAAATCTAACAGAAAATCTGACTCTAAAGTTTTGCAGGCTGTGGAAGAAACCTCTGATGGGTCCTCATCAGAAGAAGATGAACTATATCTCCTCTCCAGAAGGGTGAACCAATTGTGGAAGCAGAGGCAAAGGAAGTTCAGGAATCCCAGAAGATCAGAAAATCAGAATGAATCTTTCTCCAGATACAGAAGGTCAGAATCCTCCTCTGGACACAGAAGATCTGAAGGTTCTTCAGGAAACAGAAAACCAAACAACAAAGACATCATCTGCTATGAATGTAACGAGAAAGGGCACTACAAAATTGATTGCCCAAAGCTTCAGAAGGAAAAGCCCAAAAAGAAGTTTGGCAAGGAAAATAAGAAAAGTCTCATGGCTACATGGGATGATTCTGATACATCTGAAGCTGACTCAGAATCAGATGATGAAAGAGTAAACATAGCTCTCATGGCAAACATAACAGAAGACAGTGAAGCTTCTGAGTCATACTCTGAATCAGATACAGAAGAGGTATTCCCTGACTTTACTATAAACTTTACTAAGGCTGAACTAGCTGAAAGCCTTAATGAAATTCTGGAAAGATATCAGCAGATCAGAATCAAATTCAGAAACTCGAAAAGGAATCTTGCATCTGACTCTGATAAGACTGAGAGTCTCAAATTGGAAAATTCTGAGTTAAAAGATAAATTTTCAAAATTAGAAAATCAATTGCAAAACTCTCAGAAGGAAACAATCCCTGAAACTCCCAGCAATGCTGATGAGATTATCAAGGAGTATGATCACAGCTTTCAGAAGTTTCTAGCTAAAAACATAGACAGAAGCAAAATGGCTTCAGTGATCTATGGAGTTAGCAGAAATGGAAGAAAGGGATAGGATATCAAGGTAAGGTACCTACACCAAAAAATGCCATGGATTTAGTTATAAAACTTACTCCACTTGATTCACACTTTATATATGGGCACACACATGACATAAAATATACAAGTAGTGATTACTCTGTCAAACCAAAATTCAACCAGAGTTTTGGTAAAACTAACAAATCAGGACCCAAGAAAATGTGGGTACCTAAGGATAAAATAATACATGTGGCAGATATCTTTAGTAGCAAAGCAAAAACACCAGTCATGGTACCTGGACTCTAGCTGCTCACGATACATGACGGGAAGAAGGCATATGTTCCAAAGTCTGGAACTTAAGCCTGGAGGCCACGTAGGCTTTGGAGGCAATCAGAGAGGAAAGATCATTGGCTCTGGAACAGTAGGTAATGGAAATCTTCCCTCTATAAGTAATGTTTTATTAGTTGATGGATTAATGCATAACCTGTTATCCATAATTCAATTAAGTGATAATGGTTATGATACAATCTTCAATCAAAATTCATGCAAAGCTGTTAGTCAGAAATATGGGACTATCCTATTTAATGGAAAGAGGAAAAACAACATTTATAAAATAAAACTTTCTGAACTAAAAAGTCAGAATGTAAAATGTCTACTGTCTGTTAACAACGAGCAATGGATCTGGCACAGAAGATTGGGACATGTTAGTATGAGAAGAATATCTCAAATTAACAAACTCAATCTGGTCAGAGGACTTCCTAACCTGAAGTTCAATTCAGATGCTCTGTGTGAAGCATGTCAGAAAGGCAAGTTTGAAAAACCAGTTTTCAAATCCAAAAACGTTGTTTCCACCTCCAAGCCATTAGAACTTCTGCACATTGACTTATTTGGACTAGTTAAAACTACTTCAGTCAGTGGCAAGAAGTATGGGTTAGTAATCGTAGATGACTATAGCAGATGGACATGGGTAAAGTTCTTAAGGCACAAGGACGAGTCACACTTTGTGTTTGTTACCTTCTGCAACCAAGTTCAGAATGAAAAGGATCTTAGAATCGTCAAAGTCAGAAGTGATCATGGTGGAGAATTTGAAAACAAAGATTTTGAGTTATTCTTTAATGATAAAGGCATTCTGCATGATTTCTCTTGTCCTAGAACTCCCCAGCAAAATGGAGTTGTAGAACGAAAGAACAGAACATTGCAAGAAATGGCCATAACCATGATCAACGAGACTAACGTTGCTAAGATCTTCTGGGCAGAGGCAATAAACACAGCGTGTTACATTCAGAATAGAATCTCCATAAGACCTATTCTGGAAAAGACTCCATATGAATTGTGGAAGAACAGAAAGCCCAACATTTCCTATTTTCACCCATTTGGATGTACATGTTTTATTCTGAATACAAAAAATTATTTGAACAAGTTTGACTCTAAAGCACAAAAGTGTATTATGTTAGGATATTATGAACGCTCAAGAGGGTACAGAGTATACAATACAGAAACATAGATTGTGGAGGAGTCAATCAGTGTTCGTTTTGATGATAAGCTTGACTCTCAAAAGTCAAAGCAGAATGAATTCCTTACAGGTATGGAAGTTGAACTCACAGGTACTGAAGACAAGTCATCAGAAGCTCTCAACAGAGACACTCCCTCAACATCAGAAAGAGTAACTGCAAGCAATCCAGCACCTTCTGTTGATCAACTCCAGAAAAGACCATCCAGAAGCAGCATGGATCACCCAGAAGAAACAATCTTAGGAAGAAAGGAAGATCCAATCAGAACAAGATCTAGCTTCAGAAACTCTGAAGAATCCCTCATGGGACTGGTTTCTCTAATTGAACCAACAACAATTAATGAAGCACTTCTGGACAATGACTGGATTCTAGCAATGCAAGAGGAGCTAAATAAATTCACAAGAAATGACGTATGGGATCTAGTTCCCAAACCAAAAGGATTCAACGTCATTGGTACAAAATGGGTGTTCAGAAACAAACTGAATGAACAAGGTGAAGTCATCAGAAATAAAGCACGACTGGTAGCACAAGGTTATAGTCAGCAAGAGGGGATAGACTATACAGAAACCTTTTCTCTAGTCACCAGGTTAGAATCCATCAGACTCTTAATTTTATTTGCTGTTAATAAAGGCATCACTCTGTATCAGATGGATGTTAAAAGTGAATTCTTAAATGGCTATATAGAAGAAGAGGTATATGTGCACCAACCCCCTGGTTTTGAAAGTTCCAAAAATCCAGAATATGTTTTCAAACTAAAGAAGTCACTCTGTGGTCTGAAACAAGCTCCCAGAGCTTGGTATGAAAGACTAAGTAACTTCCTGCTAGAAAAGGAATTCACCAGAGGGAAAGTGGACACAACCTTGTTCTGTAAGACAGTTAAGAATGACATTTTAGTATGTCAAATTTATGTTGATGACATCATATTTGGATCCACTAAACCCTCTCTGGGAAGAAAGTTTGCTAAATGTATGCAGGTAGAATTTGAGATGAGCCTAATGGGGGAACTAAAATTCTTTCTGGGCATTCAGATTAATCAAACCCTAGAAGGAACTTACATTCATCAGAGCAAATATGTCAGAGAACTTCTGAAGAAATTTGATCTCTCAGAATGTAAGCCATCAAAGATTCCAATGCATCCCACGTGCATTCTGGAAAGAGAAGAGGTAAGTAAAAAGGTAGAACAGAAGGTCTACAGAGGTATGATTCGTTATCTTCTCTATCTGACGGCTTCAAGGCCTGACATTCTATTCAGTGTTTGCATTTGTGCTAGATTCCAATCGGATCCTAGAGAATCTCACTTAACAGCAGTTAAGCGAATTTTCAAGTATCTGAAAGGTACTACTAATCTGAGTTTGTTTTATAGAAAATCAAGTAATTACAGCTTAATAGGATACTGTGATGCTGATTTTGCTGGAGACAGAGTAGAACGTAAAAGCACTTCTGGAAGCTGCCAGTTTCTGAGAGAAAATCTGATCTCATGGTCCAGTAAAAGACAATCCACAATAGCTATATCAACAACAGAAGCTGAATACATAGCAGCAGTTGGATGCAGCACACAAATGCTCTGGATGAAAAGTCAACTTGAGGACTTCCAGATATTTGAGAGTAACATTCCTATCCTCTATGACAATACTTCTGCTATTTGTCTCAGTAAAAATCCTATTTTGCATTCTAGGGCTAAGCATATAGAAATAAAACATCATTTTATTAGGGACTATATTCAGAAAGGGATTCTAAATTTAAAATTTATTAACACAGACCATCAATGGACTCATATCTTTACAAAACCTCTTTCTGAAGATAGGTTCAACTTCATTCTGAAACATCTCAGCATGAAGCTCTGCCCAGAATAAAACTATTTTGATTCCATATCTTAACCTTCAGAACTTTGTTTTTTTTGTGAACTACTGATCAATCTTTCTTCAGATCTTTAGAAGTACAAATTGTATCAGAATCAAGGATAGAAGTGTGCAGTTCACTCAAGCAAACAAGTGTCATCCAATCATCAGCTACTTTCTGAGGCTGAACACGCGTTCACGTTTCTAAAAGGTCAAAGGCGCTGATTGGATGCATTGGGACACATGTCATGGGTAACCGTTCCAATATCTTTCTGAATCCCCCAAAATCAGCTATCATTAAATGCTCATAATCATTATATTTAATTTCTCTCTCTTGTCGTTTATGTTTTCAAAAATTTTTAGAAATCTGTTTAAACATATTTATCACCATTTACACTCTTTTACCTTCACTTTCATTTTCTCTACAAACTTATTGTTTTCAGTCTGCATCCTTTCTCAAAACCCTTTCAATTTTTTCACAAAACCTTCGTGTGAACATGGCTTCCTCAAGAATCCCTACTTCCAGTTCTCAAAAAATAGATTCCTCCGAACAATATGAAGAACCCTACAGAACTCTTCTTACACCCATCAAAAATCTAGAAGTTCTTTCAGAATTGATTGTGGATTTCAACAGCCTTCAAGAGAACGGGTTTAATCTCTCTGAAGAGGTTAAGGCTCAAGGCTGGGAAAGATATTTTGACCGACTGGTGGGTCCAACATTCCCAATTCTTGTAAAGGAATTTTGGATTCATGCTTCATCTTCCAACCATCAAATTACTTCATACATAATAGGGAAGAAGATTGTTATAACTGAGGACCTCATTGCAAGATTAATAGGCTACAGTGGTGGTGGTGTATGTTGCATTGACATGGCTGAAAGATGCGCTGATGTTGCCCTAATTGCTAGAGAAATCTTCACTCTGGGGCTTCCCTCCAGCAAGATAAGGGATTTAAAAGACCATCACAAAATATGGGCCAAGATCATTCTGGGATGCATAAACCACAGGAAGCCTACCAGCTCTCCTGATTACATCAATATTGATCAACAATTTCTGATCTATTTCATCTCCCAGAAGATTAAGGTGAATCTGGCTCATCTGTTGTTTAACCATCTAAGGATTAGTGTTAAGGAAACCAGAGAAGAGGAGCGCACAAAAAGGGACTGGATACCCCTAGGAAGACTTATATTAGATATTCTAACAGAGAATAAGCTGATTGATCATCTAACAGAGGCTCGGGAAATCAGCTCTTTGGAAGCTACTGTTGGCAAACCAATGAATGCAAAGAATCCGAAGAAGATGAAGTTGATTGAGAACATCAAGAAGGAACCCAATGTCACTTCTTTTGCAACAATCTCCAGCAGAAGAGTCCCTCTGGATAACTTTCCTCTGTTCTCAGAGATTGATTCGAAACCTAATATAATAGTCAGATATCTGGATGCCTGCAAGGCGGATGGTACAACACCAAATTTGAACATTCAGGATCTGCAGCAGAAGGCTCCAGAAGTTGTGCTGAAGAAAACCAAGAAAAGGAAAGCTGTAGCAGAAGGATCATCCCAGTGGACTCCTAAAAAGAGAGGTAATCCTTCTTCTGTAACTGTTTTAAATTCAATTTCTGTATCAACATCTATCCCAATTCCCACTCAATCAGAAAACCCCACACCACAAACATTTGATGACTTTGACATTGAATTTGACCCCTCTGAATCCTTAACTCTTAGAAGATCTCGCTCCCAACCTCCAAATCCAAATATTGATGCAACCCAACAAGAAATTGCAAAAGTTCTATCTGATATAGAAACCTTTGACCAACATACTTCTGCTCCCATACCAGAAAATCCAAACTCTGAAACCACCACAGAAGCACAACCAGAAATTCCCCTCTCACCACTACCAGAAATACCACTACCTTCATCTCCTCAACCAGAAATTAATCCACCTTCTCCACAAACTGAACTATATCACCCAGAAGTTCAAACTTCTGAGGCTCAACCTTCTGAATCCTATGAACCAGAACCTCATAACGATCAATCAAACCAAACTGGAATCACTGAACCTCTGGCCATTCGTATGCCCCTAACCATCCTGGATATTCCCCAAATTCCCTCTTCACTAGAATCAACTCCACCAAACTCCCCAACTAGTCCAATAATAATTCCTGACTCTCCCACTCCCTCACCAAAGAACAATTCAGATGACAACATCAAGACTGTCATTGATTTAACGATCTTTGAACGTCTTGCTGCCATAACCCACAAAACAGTTATCCCAAAACCAAAACCATCTGAACCCTCTCCAGATGTTGGTACCAGCTTATTGATTTTTGAAACAGAAGTAAAAAAGTGGATCACTTCTCTGAAACAAGCTAGTCTTGAGCTGGTTGATCCTGCTGCATTAGACTACCTTTGGACAAGGTTCAGAAGATGGGTATCTTCTGAAACTCATAAAATGCAAGAACAAAGCTACAGACAAGTTCAACAGAACTTCAGTAATCTACTGAAAAAAATTGAAGGTCCAATTCTAAGCCAGCTGCTTAAGGAAGAAGTTCTCCCTCTGGACAATGCTCCCTGGTCTGAACATCGTCCAGCATCCTAAGTTCAACCAGAGTCAGAAGATCTCAATCTGACTGATACTCTAGAGCAGATGATTCCTGCTGAAGCACTGGGTCAAAAAGAGGATATTACAGAAAGCTCTGAGAAGCATCCTGTTACTGAAGATTCTCAAGCTTCCTCCTTTGATAGGCAGACTCTAGAAGACCTGAAAAGATCTGATATTTTGATGAAGGAAAGAATGGATAAACAGGACAACAAAATTGATGAAATCACGAGCATGTTAACACAGTAACAGGAAACCAACAACCAGATCAAGAGCATGTTTGAAGCTTTATTAACGCGACTTCCTCCTCCCTCTTAGAATTTCCTCGTTTTTAAAACATGTTTATCTGTAATATTCGTACATTACTTCTATTCTGAACTTATCTTTGCTTTTGGTTTTTAATATAAATGCATTTTGGCTCTGATTATATGTTCTTTTTGATAACTGACAAAAAGGGGGAGAAAGAATGATATTTTTCAATAACGGATTACTGAGACATAAGTCTCAGACATTCTGATCCATTTAAATTTCTCTCTTCTGAAAATCTTACAGGTACAAAACTCTGATGAAAGATACAGTAAGGTTCTGATGCTCAAAGACTCATGGAATTAAAGGGAAGTAATCAACTCAGGGGGAGTTTCTCTTCTTAATTCTATACTTTTTATTCTTTATGTTTAATTGAAAAATTTGGTTTTTGTCATCATCAAAAAGGGGGAGATTGTTAGAACATAGTTTGATTCTACAACCCTTAATTAAAGTTTTGATGATAACAAAATACAAAGAATAAATAACTTGTAAGATTTTTATATAAGACAAATATGCTTCTTAAAATTATGTTCTGTATATACAGAAGTTCTGATGGAATCAGCATCAGCATCAGAAGCATCAGAAGATTAGTAACGCTGAAGCTACCAGATTATACGCTGAAGCTTGATGACCAGAATCTGCGCATAAAACACTCTGACTCTGATCAAAGTTCTTTACCAAGTCATCAGCACTCTGAAGCGTTATCATAAGTTAAAGCAAAGAACACTCTGAAGCGTTATCATAAGCAAAGAAGACTCTGAAGCGTTATTAATTATTCAAGACATAATTAAATGCTAACGGCTCTCTTCAGACAAGATCTTCTTCAAAAGGAAAGTGCGTTATTATCATTAAAATGGCTTTATGGACAACGTATCTTTACCATGCATATATAAACAAGTCTGCGTGAGAAAAGATACACGCATGCACTCATATAATTTTCCAAGCCTTCAAAACCATGCTTACTCAAACGCTTTAGCAAATTCAGTTTATTCCAAGCTTAAATTGTGTAATTATCACAGTTGTGATATATTGTTTTATTAGAAAACGTTAACACATCATTGTTCAAATTATTTGTAAAAGATTTCCTTGAGATAAACAAGTTTGTGGTTATACTTAAGAAGGCTTTAACAGTTGTTAAAGTAGCTATTGTAATCCTTTTAATATAATGGATTAAGACCTCGTTGGAGAGAGGCGAAATCACCTTGACGGGTGGACTGGAGTAGTTTGAGATCAAATGAACCAGGATAAAAATACTGTGTTGTCTAAGCATTTGTTTTAAGTTTTACAATTCAACCCCCCTTCTTGTGGTTTTCACATCTTCATTGACAAGATCAAAGAGTACTTACAAGAGCCTCCTGTTTTGATGCCACCAGTCGAGGGAAGACCATTGATCATGTATCTAACTGTTTTGGAAAATTCAATGGGGTGTGTGTTGGGGCAGCATGACGAGTCTGGCCGAAAAGAACATGCTATTTATTACCTGAGCAAAAAGTTTACCGACTGTGAAACAAGATATTCACTACTCGAGAAAACTTGTTGTGCTCTGGCATGGGCTGCTCGCCGGCTAAGGCAGTATATGCTGACTCATACTACCTTGTTGATATCTAAAATGGATCCAATAAAATACATCTTCGAGAAACCTGCTCTCTCTGGGAGAATAGCGAGATGGAATATGATCCTGACGGAATATGACATACAATATACTACCCGGAAAGCAATAAAGGGCAGTGTACTAGCTGATCACCTTGCTCACCAAGCAGTAGAAGACTACCAGACCATGAAGTTCAAATTTCTGAATGAAGACATCATGATGGTAAACAACTGTGAAGAATTCAAGCCATATGACGGACCTAAACAAGGATCCCGATGAACCCTGGTTTTTGATGGGGCATCTAACGCACTCGGCAATGGTATTGGTGTTGTACTCATATCTCCTGAAGGGTGTCATACTCCTTTTACAGCAAGACTCTGCTTCAACTGTACAAACAACATGGCAGAATATGAAGCGTGCATCTTTGGTCTCATAGTTGTCATAGATTTGGGGATCAAATCCTTGAATATATTCGGAGATTAAGCTTTGGTCATTAGCCAGATCAAAGGGTAATGGGACACCAAACAACCTAACCTTATCCCTTACAAAGAACATGTTTTGACATTGCTCCCACATTTTGAGAAGATTACCTTCGAGCATTTCCCGCGAGAAGAAAATCAGCTAGCAGACGCACCAGCCACAATTTCATCTATGTTTAAACTTAAATGGGATAATGAGGCTCCGCAGATCACCATTGAACTAATGGATGAACTAGCACACTGTCACGAGATTAATACCGAAGAAGTAGTGGACCAGCCTTGGTTTCACGAAGTCAAGAGGTATCTTGAGTGTGATACGGTGGTCAGAACCGGGACCGTTTTTAGGAATGCTGGTTTGCATTTTGCGTTTGTGTTTGCAAAATGTCGTGGTAAGCAAGAGTCGCCACCGACTTTTATTTTATCCAACAGGAAAGGAAAAAAGCACAGAAAAATTCCCTTTTTCGATATTTTGAGTACGGGGGGTAGATTATAGAAAGGGAAGGTATTACCACCCTTTCTATCCATGGTTTCCATGGGCTCTTAGGTACTTGCTCATCATTTTCAAAATTGCTTCTTTGTGTGTTTGTGTGATTTGAAAATTTTTTGACTTCGATTTAACTCTTGCTTCTGTCTTCAAGAGTGTTACGAAGTGTTTTGAAAGCTTTGTTTGAAAGAGGGGTGTAAGTGTGAAAAAGGTGGTTTGGATTGAGCAAGTACTTAAGAACTAATCTACCTACTCGAAAAAGAGAATTATTCTATGTTCGTTTCCTTTAGATAGTGTTATCCTACTATTAGTGAGTAGGTAGCATCGTCGTTGGTGTTTTGAGGGTCAATTCGAAAGGGACGTACGGTCACTAAAGCAATGTTAGGACGACTTAGTAGTAACCCTAATGTCTTAGATCAATTATTCGAGGCAACAATTCCGAGGCAACAATTCCGAGGCAACCATTCCGAGGCAACTATTCCGAATGGGACTTTCATCTTTGTTTAGACAAGAGAGTGACCACTAAATCATCCTATACCTAATGACCGTTTACAGAAGGCAGCCAAGTGGGAGTGTACCCTAAGAGTGCGCATGTGCGAGTGATTCAATTTCAGATTATTTATCTTTGCACATTTAGGGTTTGCTAACTGTTTTAAAGTTTACATACATTCTTGTCATGCAACCCTAATTATTCATACATCTAACAGTTAATATTTTGCGGAAATTAAAGTGCGGAAATTAAACTAAGCTATTACAAGGCTTCGGGTATTTACATAGCCAAAAATAAACCCTTAAAAATAAAGCGATAAATGAAAAAAGACCTAATTAAACTATTACAACTTGTGGGTAGTTACATCAATATGGTAAAAATAATAATAAAGCGCGCGATGAAATTAAGAACGATAAAAATTTAGGGTTTTGACCCTTTCTAACCTAAGAAAAAAATTTTTTTGTTGTTTTTAATTATTTTTAAGAAAAGAATTAGGTTTTAAAATTAAATACACAATTAATTACTAATTAAATTAATTAATGAAAATAAATAAAGGGCCTATTTTTTGTTTTAGGTTATTAAAAATAAAATATAATTAAGTTAGAAATAAAACCCTAATTATTCTAATTAGTTTTAATTTATTTACAAAATAATTAAAGTTATCTAAAATTAAAATCTAATTTAATTAATTAATTTATTGATAAAAAATAAACCTAAGTCTAATTGGGTGAAAAATATTATTTGTGATTTTTGATAAAAGAAATAATTAATTTGTTAGTAAAATAAATAAATTAAATTAAATAAAACAAAATATAAAAAGAAAAAGAAAAGAAACTTGGGCCTGAGAAAGCAGTTTGGGGGGGTATAGATAGTAATCTAGCCCAAGAAGAATTTGGCCCACCCTTGACTCTTTGAATCCTATGCCATGCTTTGACTGAGGCCTTTGGTGCTCCTTCAGATGATAGCCATCAGATCTGGCCTATGGACACTTGGCTGGCTGGATCTTGATGGACCATGGTAGTTCTTGGCATTGTGTGCGCGCTTGAACCTGAAAAGAAAAACAATATGCAAGAAATGGGGGACCTGGGATTCGAACCTAGGTCCTGAAGCATTTTGCACTCACCTTGTAACCAACTGCGCTAGCTGTCTTGTTTGTACATAAAATAACAATATAAGATAATATATGATAAAGAGAGTTAATGGGAAAAATAAGCGCCAGAATTCAAATGTCCAAATAGAAGGGCGCCACGCAAGTCATCCTCAACCTTGCTCCGTTGGTAAAAGTTGAACACTTTTACCTACGGACATATGTCCGTCGCTACATCCCTGTAACTTCTCAAAATCAAGCATGAGCAAGATAAATAAGAACTAAGGCCATGGATAGATTCGTCTGGATCTGCTGAACACAATGGTGTCCCTTTCATGGCCCAACTTTACCTATATGAAGAAATCCCAAATCGAAGCACAAAAACCTAGCAATGGTGAAATCTCATACAGGCCATAAATATGAAATTAAATGTTACAGAAAGCTTGCATATGTGATGGTGAACAAGAGTATATGATTAGAATATGATGAATGTGCAAGAATTATGCAAATAGAATTCAAGAAAGAACCAAGATCGTGGATGACTTACAGTGCATTTTGGTACTGGAAAAGACTTGTTCTTGATTGGTTTCGCTTGCCTACACTCCCAGGAAGTGATTGGGATGGTCAGGAAGGCCTGTAATCGCTTGAAACTAGGAATTCGATTCAACACTTTTTCTGGTTTTTTTCAAGTTTGGTTCTGGTTCTCGCGTCTCTCTCTAGCCTACTTTTGGGTCTGCAAATACTCCTTATGTACTGAGGAATGGATTAGGGTTACCAATATGATCACAATATTCCTCCATCAATGTCTTTGATTTGGATTTGATTCACTTTGAATATCTTTCTAAAATTAGGAAAATTCAATCTTTTTGTCCACACCAATGCTTTGCACGATTTCAAATACTTGCCAACTGGATTTGAGACCTGAAACAAGTACAAAATCTTGAGTTTTCAATGCTTTAGATTTTTCCATGATTTATTTTGTTTAAAATTGATTTAATTCAAATAAAAATCAAAATAAATAATAAAAACAATATAATGACAAGTGGAAAGGGCTAGGGCTCTTGGACCATGTTGCCAACTTAAAACAAGTGCAAAAGATTGGGCCCATTAGGCAAAATTTGCAATTTTAGGCATAGTTGACTTTTGGCAATTTTGCAAAAAAGGTCAACTTCACCAATGCATAATTTCCTCAATTTTGACTCTTTGAAGGTGTTCTTGGACTTTTTAGAAAGCTTCAGATGTCCTCTAATCAACCCTTTTGGTCTCATCTCAATTTTATATTCCATGCTCATGTATGAAGCTTTGACAAAAAAGGTGTTTTTGTTGACTTTTCAAAATGACCTATAATGTACAGATTCATAACTTCTTGTGAGTTCATATTTTGAACTTGGGAGCTGAAGATTGGTTGTAGAGAATGGCATCCTCTTCAAAATGAGCTTTGGATGGGTCATTTATCATCAAGTATGAGAAAGTTATGCTTGGTCAAAGTTGAGTTGACTTTTCCTACAAAACCCTAATTTAGCAACTTTTTGTTCTTGATGAATTATGAGCAATCCTTGATGAATCATGATCAACCCTTGATCAAATGATGAAATATACTTCAAAATGAGGATGTTGACCAAAAATCTTGAAGTTTGACTGTATGTGGGCCATAGTTGACTTTTGCCCTAGCACAGTCGATTTCCAGGCCTTTGAGCAATTGACTGAGAAAACTTTCTCTTCAAGGCTTGAAACTTGTTATGGATGATCTTGGGAATATATTAGGACATTAGTGAGCATTTGGGATCCCTTGGACTCAAGCATCTTGATGCAACATGAAACCCTAATTTGAGGTAGACTGCCTTAGGAGAGTGCTTGTCTGGTCAACCCTTTGGACTTCCTTGAGCATCTTGAGGATCTTTCTTGAAATGTTTTGAGAAATAAGGGAGGGAAAATTTTGGGGTACAACAGCTGCCCCTGTTCAATCTTCTTGAACCTGAGGATGTAGATTGGCTTGCTGTCCTTTCGTGATCCGAAGGTGGAAGATGATTGAACACTAGAGTGCCCAGAAATTTGCACTCGCATGAAGTGGTATTTGTCTTGTGATGTCGGGAATGGGCTTACAGATGCCATTTGGATATTGATGAAGGAAGATGGGCTTAACGATTCCATCCGAAGGAGTGTCGATCGTATAAGAGATTCCTTAGCGAGAGCTTGTATACCTGTTGTTGAGGAAGATTCCGCTGGGGAATACTGATCTCTGTCTTGAGAGAAGTAGAATTTTAGGAGCTTCGATCGTCCGTTATTCTACTGGGGAATTATCTCTTGTTTGAGGAGATGAAGGTGAACTACTATCTGGTCGTGATTCAGGCTTTGTTGTGATAAGACCCACTGCTATCTGGTCGTAATCCAGGCTTTACAGTGACTTACTGGGGAGATGAGATTAAACTTGCTATCCGGTCATGATTCGGGCTTCGCAATTTCTCGATTCTTATCTGGTCGTAATCCAGGCTTCAGAAGGAAATGAGTTGTTATTCGATCGCATCCGGGCTTCAACTTTAGCTTAGGGCACACTAATATCAGGTCGACTCCGGGCTTCTTAGTAACTGTCCAGGTAAACTGCTATTTGGTCGTAATCCAAGCTTCACAGTGTCCCTCACTGTTATCTGGTCGTAATCCAGGCTTCAGTGCTTTTTACCGCTATCTGGTCGTAATCCAGGCTTCACGATGCTTTATACCATTATCTGGTCGAATCTAGGCTTCATGGTATTCTGTACTGCTATTTGGTCGTAATCCAGGCTTCACAATACCTTACTTCTTATCTAGTCGTAATCCAGGCTTCAGAAGAAATCAAGTGGTTATCCGGTTGTAATCCGGGCTTCCCTTTGGCTTTGGGCCTACTAATATCCGGTTGTAATCCGGGCTTCGTAGTAATTGGTTGGGTGAACTACTATTTGGTCGTAATCCAAGCTTCACAGTGTCCCTCACTGTTATCTGGTTGTAATCCAAGCTTCACAGTGTCTTTTATCGTTATCTGGTCGTAATCCAGGCTTCACGATGTCTCATACCACTATCTGGTCTAATCCAGGCTTCATGGTGTTCGGAGAAAATCAAGATACTATCCGGTCGTAATCTAGGCTTCATAACTTGTATTAAAGATATACCATTATCTGGTCGTAATCCAGGCTTCACGGTGTCTTTGGCTGCTATCTGGTCATAATCCAGGCTTCACAGAAACTTGTATTGCTATCTGGTCGTAATCCATGCTTCACAATAACTTGACGAGCTGTTATCTGGTCGTAATCCGGGCTTCACGGCTTGTGTTTATGATATACCATTATCTGGTCGTAATTCAGGCTTCATGGTACTTGCTGAGCTGTTATCCGATCGTAATCCGGGCTTCACGACGTGCTGGGGGGTTAAACTATTATCCGGTAGTTCTCCGGGCTTCATAGCTTAAATATAAACCATTATCTGGTCGAATCCAGGCTTCGCGGTGTTTGATACTGCTATCCAGTCGAATCCAGGCTTCACAGTTTGAATTTGTGATAATTTGATTATATCTTTCCTGAAAGGTAAAGGTTAGTTGTATGGAATGCATGATATGTATCAAGCAATGATGTTCGCAAAATAAATGAGATTGTGTTGTATGGTGCGTATGCATATGTCATGATGTATGGATATGTAATGTTTTTATGATGTTCTCTAACTGGGGAAAATAAATCCCGGATTGCTGGTGGAGATTGCGAGACATTGAATTCTTCGTTTCCGTTGGGGATAGTGAATGAAGATGATTGTGAGCATAATCCTGTAGGAGAGAATAACTCCTCTGGGGAATAAAGTGACGAGGAAATGACTCTGTGGGGAGGACATACTCTGTCGGAGGATCTGTTGATTTGGAGGAACGACCTCGGCTGGGGATGAATTATCATTGCAGGCGATAATGAACTCTGCTGGGGATTGAGTTTCTGTTTGTGAAAGAAATGGACTCCGTTGGGGATGATTTTCCAGTGGCGACTTCACTGGGGATAATCTTTTAGACTCTACTTGGGACAATCCTCCAGACTCTACTGGGGACAACACTCTAGACTCCACTGGGGATAATCCTCTAGTGCTGATGATAGATAAACTCTGCTTGGGGAGAATCTTACTGATTCACTCGCGATTGCGAGCCTCAGCTGGGGAGAGTGGTGTCCCGTTTGGGACTTCTAACGTCACTATTTTTTCTTACTCTACGGGGAGTGAATGTACCTTCAATCGTTTTCTCCAACTAGGTCTATCCCTATACCTGGTGGACAGAGCAACCGTACGGTTTGGACATTTCTTGTTTGCCCCTGTTTCTGATATTACGAGTAATCGTCTTTTGTTTCGCATGTAAATATTTATGAGCAGCAACTATCGTCAAATGCATATATCAAAAATGAACATTGGACGTTCTTGCAAAACAAAATAGACAAAGAAAAACAATCTGAAATTTCTTTGTGAAAAATGAATTGTATTTATTTTGAAGTTAGCTTGTAAATAGGCGTTTTTTGTACAAGAGGCTGACGTCCTAGTAAGAGAACGCCGCTGAAAGAGAGAATTTATACAGTTTGTAAAACAAAGAAAAACAGTTATGTGAACGATCCCACTAGGTTCCAACTCTGTTATTGCCTTTATATCTTCGAGCATCTCATCACTTTGCTACTTGGTTGAAGGTGGATCAGATTGATTAGTGTCGTCTGAGCTTGATAGTTGATACCGAAGTTTGGTTGCAAGATGATCCAATGAGGCATAGGGTTACGCTTTAATCCCTAATTTTTTCCTGGACCGCCCTTTCGGGTTTTCAGCCCACCGGGATACCCTTTTTTTCCCAAGCCGCCTTTTCAGGTTTTCGACTTGCCGGGTGTACAGATTTTTTATTTTCATCCCTTGTTTTTTCCCGAACCCTTTTGGTTCGCCGGGAAGCCCTTATTTTTGCCTAGGCCAGTCAACCTAGCGGGTTTTTGATTATGCGTAGTATTTTTTCACTATGTATGCATTGACGGGGCGAGGAAGGTCGTCACCATACATGGTGGTTAGAATCATAGCTCCTCCTGAGAAAATGTTCTTAACCACAAATGGCCCTTCGTACGTAAGGGTCCATTTGCCCCTGGGATCACCTTGAGGCAGTATGATGCGTTTGATCACCAAATCCCCGACTTGATATTCTTGTCGTCTAACTTTCTTGTTAAATGCCTTGATCATCCGCTTTTGATACGTCTGACCATGACAAATAGCAGTAAGTCTCTTTTCGTCGATTAAGTTCAGCTGATCAAGCCGGGTCTGGATCCAATCGTCCTCGCTTAAACCTGCATCCTTCATAATCCTAAGAGAGGGTACCTGGACCTCAATGGGTAAGACTGCTTCCATGCCATACACCAAAGAGTAGGGTGTTGCCCCTGTTGAAGTCCGCGCTGAGGTTCGGTACCCATGAAGAGCAAATGGTAACATCTCGTGCCAATCTTTGTATGTCAATGTCATCTTCTGCACAATCTTCTTGATGTTCTTATCTGGGAACTCGAAATTCATGGATTGGTAATCATCCACGGCCTGATGTGCCAAATGATCCGCCAACACACTCCCCTTGATTTCTTTTTAGGTTTTTTATTGGATATCATACTCGGTTAAAATCATCTGCCATCTTGCTATTCTTCCGGACAAGGCAGGCTTTTCGAAGATATACTTGATTGGATCCATTTTTGATATCAATAGGGTAGTGTGAGTCAGCATATACTGTCTCAGCCGGCGAGCAGCCCATGCCAAAACGCAGCAAGTTTTCACGAGCAACGAGTATCGGGTCTCACAGTCGGTAAACTTTTGTTAAGGTAGTAAATAGCATGCTCTTTTCGGCCAGACTCGTCATGTTGCCCCAGCACGCACCCCCATTGAATTATCCAGCACTGTCAAGTATAAGATTAAAGGTCTTCCTTCAACTGGAGGCATCAGAATTGGTGGCTCTTGGAGGATGTATGGCCCTCTCTTCCTGTAGTAACAGTCTAGCAAGTTCCCCAGGCACTTCACAATCATCCTCACCTTCATCCTCGGCTTGGTTGATTGGATTTTCGAAGTCATATCTGGAAGTAGCAGAGTCATTATCAATGGGATCCAGAGTGGATGTGGATCATTATAATATATGAGCGTGTGTAAGACAATAGCTGTTTTGATAAAGTGCAAGATAGAAAAAGAAAAAAACAAGGAGCGCAAAATTTGTAATGCAAGAAAACATCCAATGCTTTATTGATGATATATGAAAATGACAAATATTGAGCCCTCACAAACAAAGCCACGGTGTCTCGGGCAAGGCACCGGGCCGTAAAGTTTTAAATTGTATGTTACAAATTTCGAAACAAAAGTCTATTACTGTGTAATAAAAGAAACGGGCACGAAGTCCTTTGTCGTCCAATTGTTCAAGCCACCGTCGGGTAGTTGGGTAAATCCAGCTGTCGAACTCAGACTCTTCTTCATCGTCTTCAATTGCATTCACTTCTGGATTACTAATATGCAGGGGAGGTCTTCCAATCCGCGCATGCCGAACAGCCCTTTGAGCTTTTGCAGTAAAACCCAAACCAAACTTGTCAGTTTTGTGTGTGAAGTCAGGGAGTTGACCCCAATTTGCACACCCACCTTTATCAATAACAGCCCTGACATCCTTGAGGGAAGCCATCTTCCTTGGAGGTTCTTCAACAGCAACTTCAGTCGACGCTAGAGTCTGAGGGACCTCTTCAAAGTTTTGACACGGGGTTTCAATGAACTCTCCATCCATCTCCACATACCGAAAGGAGTTAAGATGGCTCACCATGTACTCCTCTTCTCCTCGTACTATAACAATCTTCCCCTTCACTGGATATTTCAACATCTGGTGGAGCATAGAAGTCACTGCCCCAACCTTATGAATCCATGGGCGACCCAGAAAACAGGAATAGGATGGTCGGATGTCCATCACATAGAATGTAAATGCGAAAGTCTGGGAACCAACCTTAACAGGGACATCCACCTCCCCGTGCACCATCCTTTTGGACCCGTCAAAGGCCCTAACCACAATATTACTCGGCTTCAGAACCAACCCTTCACAGTCCAATCGGTCTAACGCTTTCTTGGGTAAAACATTCAATGAGGACCCAGTATCCACCAGCACGTGGGCCAGAGTAGTGCCCCTGCACTCGATTGAAACATGCAGAGCGTCATTGTGATTCCTCCCTTTGGCAGTCAGATCTGCGTCGGAGAAACCCAATTTGTTGTTAGTGGTCAAACTAGCCACACAGTCTTTGAATTGATCAGCAGATGTTTCCTGCGGCACATGCGCAGTTTTAAGGAAAGCAATTAAAGCCTTTGCATGGGCTTCTGAGCATAGCAACAAGGATAGCATGGAGATCTTAGAAGGGTTCTTCCCCAACTGTTCGACTACGTTGTAGTCGCTTTTCTTGATGATCTTCAAAATTTCCTCTATCTCCTGTCTAGAGGTTTCTACGAGAATCTTCTTAGGCGCCTCCGTCCGAGCAGGCTCACCTGTTATCTCTTTGCCCCGAGATTCAGATGACTCGGCGATAGGGGTGATAATTGGAATGTGAATCGAGGTAGTAGTTGATGTACTAGCAGGTGGAATAGCAACAGGCTTTTGAATAGTTGGAGGGGAAATCTCAGGAGAGAATAGTCTTCCGCTTCGGGTGACCTTGCTAGACCCGACAATATTCATGACATCAGTATCAGCCTCTTCAACCTTCAAGTCTTGTTTGATCCCATGATAATATACATCGGACCCATAGTGCCATGGGACGGCCTTATCTGAAGTATATGGGATATGACCAGGAATAATAATGATCAATGGAGCAATTCTCGGAACAGATGTAATCCTAACATGCTTTCTCGAGGAAGCCTTGGAAGGGTTGGAGGAAATGGTAATGATTGAAACATCTTCAACAGGAATAAACAGAATCAAAGTTTTCTCGAACAAGATCTCTTTGTTGTCCATCAGGTGTTGAACACCTGATTTCAACAAATGGTAACCAGCAGGCAGGATTGAACATAGGTGGCACCCTTCGCCACAACCCGGAAATAAACCGGCCAATAATAGGTTCTTCTTTACTATCATCAACGGGGTAGAAATGTCTTCTATGGAGGTCACAAATGAATCATCGTCCACAACATTTACTCCATGCTTGGGCATAGGAGCAGTCATGACATTAGGTTTTTCTGGTGCATCAAACTCGATTTCTTTAGCTTCAATCAAATCTTGCACCTTATTACTTAAGGCCCAACAGTTATTTGTATCATGCCCCGGGCTATCAGAGTGATAGGCGCAGCGGGCGTTCGGATTATACAGCGGGGATGTAGTATTGGGATTCTTCGGAGCTTCCCTCAGAGTTATCTAGTTGGTCTTCAACAATTGTGGCAGAATTTGAGACATGGTCATACTGAGCCGAGTATACTGTCTTTACGGTCTCTCTACTCTTTGTTGATTATTGCATTGTGGGGCAACAGTGGGTTTTGATATTACTACCGCATTAATTGCTTGGCGGCGTTCAGGTCGGTTTTGGTTTCTCGAGCTGTAAACTACATTAGCTTCTTTTTTGAAAGGCTTCTTCTCTGAACTTGATGAGGCACCTTTCTGTATCTTGCCACTTTTGATACCAGCTTCCACTCTCTCCCCAGTCAAAATCAATTCAGTGAACCCAGACGATGAACTACCGATCAAATGATTGAAGAATGGACCAGACAAAGTCCCAAGAAACATATCCACCAACTCCCTATCAGACAGAGGGGGTTGGACTCTTCCAGCCAGATCTCTCCACTTCTAAGCATAGTCCTTAAAGCCTTCGCATGTACCCATATACATACCCTGAAGTTGAGTACGCGTGGGAGCAAGGTCGGTGTTATACTGATATTGCTTGTAAAAAGCAGCAGCAAGGTCCTCCCAGTTACGGACGTTAGCTCCTTCCAGTTGATAGAACCATTCAAGTTGAGTCCCTGACAGACTATCTTAAAAGAAATGAACCCACGGGTTCCTATCAGCAGTATAGGGTTGGATCTTTCTGACGTACGAGCGGAGGTGTAGCTTTGGACAAGATGCTCCATCGTACTTAGCAAAAACAGGAGCTTTAAACTTGTGAGGGATCACCACCTCAGATGTCAATCCCAGATCTCCAAAGTGCAACTCAGGTATCTTCTGGATCTCCATTGCACTCAACCGGTCTTCAAGTTGCTTGTACCTATCCTCGACAGGAGGATACTGTTCTTCATCAAAATCAGTGTCGTTATCAGAAACCACGGGACTAGGACCTTTTCTTTCCTCTTGATTCTCTCCTCCTCCAGATGAATGAGACAAATCAGTTTCTTGTCGCAACCTATTCCCAAACCTGTGACCCATATTCAGCAGAACCACCTTCTTCTTCTTCTTCTTCTTCTCTTTCAAGATGAGAGTCTTTAGATCTTGTTGCCCTTTGGCCAAGTTCAGGAACAACTCTTGGAACTGAGCATTTTGTGCTTGAAGAGCCTTGATGGCTTGATCAGTAGGTGTTTCAGAAGACATGATTGCTGAAATAAACAACGAAGAAGATAAGAAACCTGTAATGATACCTGTGATGAGGTGCATGATAATGGAATGCGTATGAAATGATTTCAAAGACATTAGGAGATTCAACTTTTTAAAACAAAATAAAACACACTTTATTAGATTAAAGTTGTAACAATGTTTAACAATGCCTTTAAGGCGTTATAAAAGAAATAACTGAAAATAAATCTAAACTAGAAAAACATCAAAGAATCAGAAGTCCCATGGTCGCCTTCCATTCGTGCTGACATAGTCGTTGATCGCCCTCTCATTCTCAAGCTGCCTTGTAAGCCTCAAGATCTTCCTCTCTTGCTCGTGATACTTTTCCCGATATGTATCCCTTTCTTCCTTTAACTGGATCCAAGATCTCTTCAATGCCCCAATATCAGCAGGCATATAGGTATGGAGGACCGTATAAGGAACACCTTATTCATTAGTATGCTCTACAATCATTGGCAAAACAGCTTCATAAGGCATCCCCAGCTTTTGAGCGCGGGCTCTAACCCAATGAAGATAAGGTTGCATTGGGAGGGAGGTCTTTAGTCCTAGCTCTTGAGGGTCAAACATGTTCACCCTGCCCCAGGCTCGTATAAACAATATCTGTAAGAAGAAATCCATGGGGACCGTCTCTCCGAGCGCACCCAAACTATCGTAAAGCCAAGCAGGGATTGTAAGTTATACCTACTCTAATTCCGAGCAACGGAACATTAGGGTATTCCCCACATCAATCAATGATAGCTACTCTTTCCATATCCTTTGAACTCCAGAGAATGTCCGTATGAGCAAGGGACATGATTCTGTAAGCCCAACCTACACCTTCCTCGTTCTTCAAAACAGACTTGGGGAGGTGATAAATAAACCACCTCGCCAACAGCGGCGTGCAACACATGAGGGTTCCCCTTCTTCATACGGTACGAGTATAGAGAGCATGTAGAATATCACCCAGAAGAGTAGGTACTGGATTGCGAGACATGAAGATCTTAATTGCGTTCACATCTATGAAGGAATCTGGATTTGGAAAAAGAACCAAGCCATAGATGAGGAGAGCCAATATGTCTTCAAATGCTTGAAAATCCAAGCTATCCCAGAACTGTTGAGCTTGATCGATCATAAACTTAGCCAAGAAACCTTTAACCCCGCTCCGCGTCTCCCAATTAGACACTACATCAGCCTTTGTCAAGTGTAAAGCTTTAGCAATGTCCTCTGGCCTAGGAACCTCTTCTAAACCGGTGAAGGGTGTCTTCTCGAGAATGGATATACCTAATAAATCAGAAAACTCCTCCAAAGTAGGGACTAACTGATAATCCGGGAAGGTGAAACAATGATGCAATGGATCAAAGAACTGGAAAAGGACGCTCATCATTTTCTCATCCAATTTTGAAGTGACCAAGCCAAGGAGATAACCATGTCTTCTAACAAATGAAGAAGTATCAGGAACTCTTGATACTAAATCTCTAAGCTGAGTGGGGATTTGTACGAAGTTGACTCGAATGGTATTTCTGCGCATAGAAGTCATGATCTGCAAAACAGAACAAAGATGAATCCCCTCAGTCTTTGAAATGGTTAGTCTAATGAAATATGCATGCTATGTCATGATGCATGATGTCATGATAAAAACACACAATAGGTATCACAGATAGCAAACATGGTAAAGGCAAACAAGTCACACAAGAGCCCTTAAATTTTAGGATGGCATGGAGTTTAGGTACTACCCTCTTGCAGCTTAGTTGGTTCAACCTGTCCTAATAATAGTAACAGGGTTCTAGAGGTTCTAAATATCACTGACCATCCTCCATCGGTCATAGTTTCAGCTCACGCAATCTTTTCTTACGGCCGAAACCATCTCGAGAGTATGGTCTCAATGAGTGTAGTATCGAGTATCAACCAGTTCCAAGCTCTATACCGAGGCCGGCTATCTCACTACTTCCTATGGCCAAGTTGGTCAATTATAGGTTCTAAGGTCAGTTGATGCTTAATGACCCATATAGCAGCCCCATATTCTCCTTGTTCCTCCAAAAGGGATATCGGTACCAACTAATGTGCCACATCAACATAGTTACTGCTTCAACCGTATCGGTCTACGCTATACAGTTCCCTCACGGTCTATTGATACTTACCTAAAAGGTGTTCCCCAGATCTGGGTTAGGATCTATAGTAACTCCGATACAAAGCCCACAAAAATAAAACAATCAAATCAAACAATAGAAAACAATATGATGAACTAATCCTAAGGTATACCCCACTTATCATCTCCCCAGCAGAGTCGCCAGTTCTGGCGATACGGTGGCCAGAACCGGGACCGTTTTTAGGAATGCTGGTTTGCGTTTTGCGTTTGTGTTCACAAAATATCGCGGTAAGCAAGAGTTGCCATCGACTTTTATTTTATCCAACAGGAAAGGAAAAAAGCACAGAAAAATTCCCTTTTTCGAGATTTTGAGTACGGGGGGTAGATTATAGAAAGGGAAGGTATTAGCACCCTTTCTATCCATGGTTTTCCATGGGCTCTTAGGTACTTGCTCATCATTTTCAAAATTGTTTCTTTGTGTGTTTGTGTGATTTGAAAAGTTTTTGACTTCGATTTAACTCTTGCTTCTATCTTCAAGAGTGTTACGAAGTGTTTTGAAAGCTTTGTTTGAAAGAGGAGTGTAAGTGTGAAAAGTTGGTTTGTATTGAGCAAGTACTTAAGAACTAATCTACCTACTCGAAAAAGAGAATTGTTCTATGTTCGTTTCCTTTAGATAGTGCTATCTTACTATTAGTGAGTAGGTAGCATCGTCGTTGGAGTTTTGAGGGTCAATTCGAAAGGGACGTACGGTCACTAAAGCAATGATAGGATGGATTAGTAGTAACCCTAATGTCTTAGATCAATTATTCGAGGCAACAATTTCGAGGCAACAATTCCGAGGCAACCATTCCGAGGCAACTATTCCGAATGGGACTTTGATCTTTGTTTAGACAAGAGAGCGACCACTAAAGCATCCTATACCTAATGACCGTTTACCGAAGGCAACCAAGTGGGATTTTACCCTAAGAGTGCGCATGTGCGAGTGATTCAATTTCAGATTATTTATCTTTTCACATTTAGGATTTGCTAACTGTTTTAAAGTTTACATACATTCTTGTCATGCAACCCTAATTATTCATACATCTAACAGTTAATATTTTGCGGAAATTAAAGTGCGGAAATTAAACTAAGCTATTACAAGGCTTTGGGTATTTACATAGCCAAAAACAAACCCTTAAAAATAAAGCGATAAATGAAAGATAAAAGACCTAATTAAACTATTACAACTTGTGGGCAGTTACATCAATATGGTAAAAATAATAATAAAGCGCGCGATGAAATTAAGAACGATAAAAATTTAGGGTTTTGACCCTTTCTAACCTAAGAAAAAAATGTTTTTTGTTGTTTTTAATTATTTTTAAGAAAAGAATTAGGTTTTAAAATTAAATACACAATTAATTACTAATTAAATTAATTAATGAAAATAAATAAAGGGCCTATTTTTGTGTTTTTGGTTATTAAGAAGAAAATATAATTAAGTTAGAAATAAAACCCTAATTGTTCTAATTAGTTTAAATTTATTTACAAAATAATTAAAGTTATCTAAAATTAAAATCTAATTTAATTAATTAATTTATTGATAAAAAATAAACCTAAGTCTAATTGGGTGAAAAATATTATTTGTGATTTTTGATAAAAGAAATAATTAATTTGTTAGTAAAATAAATAAATAAAATTAAATAAAACAAAATATAAAAAGAAAAAGAAAAGAAACTTGGGCCTGAGAAAGCAGTTTAGGGGGGGGGGGTGTAGATAGTAATCTGGCCCCAGAAGAATTTGGCCCACGCTTGACTCTTTGAATCTTATGCCATGCTTTGACTGAGGCCTTTGGTGCTCCTTCAGATGATAGCCATCAGATCTGGCCTATGGACACTTGGTTGGCTGGATCGTGATGGACCATGGTAGCCCTTGGCATTGTGTGCGTGCTGGAACCTGAAAAGAAAAACAATATGCAAGAAATGGGGGACCTGGGATTCGAACCCAGGTTCTGGAGCATTTTGCACTCACCTTGTAACCAATTGCGCTAGCTGTCTTGTTTGTACATAAAATAACAATATAAGATAATATATGATAAAGAGAGTTAGTGGGAAAACCAAGCGCCAGAATTCAAATGTCCCAATAGAAGGGCGCCACGCAAGTCATCCCCAACCTTGCTCCGTTGGTAAAAGTTGAACAGTTTTACCTACGGACATAGGTGTAAGTTAAGAGTGCCTAAGAGGGGGGGTGAATTAGGTATATAAAAATTTATTCGGTTTTATGAGAATACTTGTAGTAATTTGTGGTTAAGTGTTTGAAGGTTTTTGACTATATCTTATCTTTTCTTGATTATGGTGATGAAAACGATAAAAGCGGAAAAGTAAAGAACATGGCGATATATCCTGGTTACCCTCACAATCCGAGAGTACTCCAGTCCCCTTTCCAACACGAAAGAGATTTCACTATAGTTTAGAATGATTGTACAGCCTATGCTTACTATCTAACCTATAGGGTGACCAAAGGTTCTTAACACCTTTAAGGTCAAACAAACACTAATGTGAATGAAGAACAATCCTCTTCAAATCACAACACTTACTTCCAACAATCCTGGATAGTAAGAGAATACTTTCTTTTTATAATACAATGATTTATTTGAAAGAGATGGAGAGCACTATCAATCTTTGATTGATCTTCTTCTTCAAGAAAGAAACAATTCTCAAGCAATGATTATAAATGTTCACAATGAATGTATGAAACTTGTAATGATTTCCTAATGAAAATGTATATGGAAAGTTTCACAAAATTTATGATTTGTAAGAACACTTGAAAGTTTGTAAGAATATGTAAATTTGAATGATGAAAATTGTTAATTAAAGAAAGTTATTTGAATTTGAAAATCTGCACAATTTATAATGTCACAAATACCTCTTCATTCATGCCATTTGATATGAAAAGATGCAATGCAATCATGAAAGAATACCATTTGAATTATGTTCAAAAAACAAAATAAAATTTGTACTGGTTCGCTGGGAACCGGTTCCGACACAAGCAGAACCCGGTTCCTAGTGAACGTTATAACCCAGAATTCAAAAATAACACGCAGGAACCGGTTCCCCTATAGGTACAACCCGGTTCCTGGTACAAATTCCAGGGAAGTGATTTTTGAACAAGTTTGGAACCCGGTTCCCTGTTAGGTAGGAACCGGTTCCTGAAAGTTTATTTTCAAAAAATCCTTTTGAAAAAGATTTCAAACATAGTTTTTCTTATTGTTAAAAATGTGGGATATGTATATGATTATGAATGCATATTTGTGAACATCTATATTCAAGTTTAAGAATTATTTATACCTTTTGACATTTGTTGTTTCTTTAATAATTCTTCTTCTAATCTTCAAGACTTGTAACAAGGTTTTATATGATATTGATAAACTTTTTGCACATCCTTTGAATGTTGATATCCATGTTGTCTTCATCAAAACCAATTCTTTAAACATGACTTGAGAAGCTTGCAATTACAATAGGTTCGTCGCTACATCCCTGTAACTTCTCAAAATCAAGCATGAGCAAGATAAATAAGAACTAAGGCCATGGATAGATTCGTCTGGACCTGCTGAACACAATGGTGTCCCTTTCATGGCCCAATTTTACCTATATGAAGAAATCCCAAATCGAAGCACAAAAACCTAGCAATGGTGAAATCTCATACAGGCCATAAAAATGAAATTAAATGTTACAGAAAGCTTGCATATGTGATGATGAACAAGAGTATATGATTAGAATGTGATGAATGTGCAAGAATTACGCAAATAGAATTCAAGAAAGAACCAAGATCGTGGATGACTTACAGCGCGTTTTGGTACTGGAAAAGACTTGTTCTTGATTAGTTTCGCTTGCCTACACTCTCAGGAAGTGATTGGGATGATCAGGAAGGCTTGTAATTGCTTGAAACTAGGAATTCGATTCAACACTTTTTCTTGTTTTTTTCAAGTTTGGTTCTGGTTCTCACGCCTTTCTCTAGCCTACTTTTGGGTCTGCAAATACTCCTTATGTACTGAGGAATGGATTAGGGTTGCCAATATGATCACAATCTTCCTCCATCATTGTCTTTGATTTAGATTTGATTCACTTTGAATATCTTTCTAAAATTAGGCAAATTCAATTTTTTTGTCCACACCAATGCTTTACACAATTTCAAATACTTGCCAACTGGATTTGAGACCTGAAACAAGTACAAAATCTTGAGTTTTCAATGCTTTAGATTTTTCCATGATTTGTTTTGTTTAAAATTGATTTAATTCAAATAAAAATAAAAATAAATAATAAAAACAAGATAGTGACAAGTATAAAGGGCTAGGGCTCTTGGACCATGTTGCCAACTCAAAACAAGTGCAAAAGATTGGGCCCATTAAGCAAAATTTGCAATTTTAGGCATAGTTGACTTTTGGCAATTTTGCAAAAAAGGTCAACTTCACCAATGCATAACTTCCTCAATTTTAACTCTTTGAAGGTGTTCTTGGACTTTTTAGAAAGCTTGAGATGTCCTCTAAGCAACCCTTTTTGTATCATCTCAATTTGATATTCCATTATCATTTATGAAGCTTTGACAAAAAAGGTGTTTTTGTTGACTTTTCAAAATGACCTATAATGTCCAAATTCATAACTTATTGTGAGTGCAATTTTGAACTTGGGAGATGAAGATGGGTTGTAGATAATGGCATCCTCTTCAAAATGAGCTTTGGATGGGTCATTCCTCATAAAGTATGAGAAAGTTATGCTTGGTCAAAGTTGACTTGACTTTTCCTACAAAACCCTAATTTAGCAACTTTTGGTTCTTGATGAATTATGAGCAATCCTTGATGAATCATGATCAACCCTTGATCAAATGATGAAATATACTTCAAAATGAGGATGTTGACCAAAAATATTGAAGTTTGACTGTATGTGGGCCACAGTTGACTTTTACCCTAGAATAGTCGATTTTCAGGCCTTTGAGCAATTGACTGAGCAAACTTTCTCTGCAAGGCTTGAAACTTGTTATGGATGATCTTGGGAATATATTAGGACATTGGTGAGAATTTGGGATCCCTTGGACTCAAGCATCTTGATGCAACATGAAACCCTAATTTGAGGTAGACTACCTTAGGAGAGAGGTTGTCTGGTTAACCCTTTGGACTTCCTTGAGCATCTTGAGGATCTTTCTTGAAATGTTTTGACAAATATGGGAGGGCAAATTTTGGGGTACAAAATTGAGGCTCAAGAATATCCAGAAGGAGCTTCAGTAAACGATAAGAAGTTCTTAAGGAAATTCTCTACTAAATTCTTCCTTAGTAATGGCATTCTTTACAAACGCAACCATGACTCTGTGTTACTTCGGTGCATAGACAAGGTTGAAGCTGAAAGGATCATGGTTGAGTTACATGAAGGCACTTTGGCACCCATTCCAGTGGGCATACGATGGCAAAGAAAATCCTACGGGCAGGCTATTACTGGTCTACCATGGAAGCAGATTGCTATCAACAGTCTCGAACCTGCCATAAGTGCCAGATCTATGCTGACAAGGTGCACGTACCTCTGGTTCCTCTGAATGTCTTGACGGATACTTGGACCTTTGCTATATGGGGCATCGATAAGATTGGGGAAATCAAGCCAACAACCTCTAATGGACACTGCTTTATCTTAGTGGCCATTGACTATTTTACAAAGTGGGTTGAGGCGGCTTCCTTCGCTTCCGTCACCAAGAATGTTGTAGCCTGTTTCGTCAAGCAAAATCTCATATGCCGGTACGGTATCCCGGAGAGGATCATCACAGACAATGGTATGAACCTAAACAATACTATGATCATCGCCGTGTACGAACAATTCAAGATCCAGCATCACAATTCTTCCCTTTATCGGCCAAAGATGAATGGTGTTGTCGAAGCAGCAAATAAGAATATTAAAAAGATCATACAGAAAATGATAGTCACGTACAAAGGCTGGCATGAGATGCTACCATTCTCTCTCCACGGGTATTGTACCACGGCACGCACATCAACCAGGGCAACACCCTACTCTCTTGTTTACGGCATGAAGGTTGTCTTGCCTATTGAGGTTCAGATCCCCTCTCTAAGAATTATGAAGGATGCAGGTCTAAATGAAGAAGATTGGATCCAGACTCGACTTGATCAACTAAACTTGATTGATGAGAAAAGGCTTACTGCTGTATGTCATGGTCAAATATATCAAAAATGGATGATCAAGGCTTTCAATAAAAAAGTCAGACACCAAGTGTATCAAGTCAGGGATCTGATGATCAAACGTATCATACTGCCGCAAGGTAATCCCAGGGGCAAGTGTACTCCTACATACGAAGGACCATTTGTAATCAAAAACATTTTCTCGGGTGGAGCAATGATTCTGACCACCATGGATGACGACGACCTTCCGCACCTTGCGAATGCGGATATAGTCAAAAGATACTACGCATAAGAGACCCGCTAGGTTAACACACCTAGGCAAAACAAGGGCATCTCGACGAACCAAAAAGGTTCGGGCAAAAATTAGGGATAAAACAAAAAAAATCTATACACCCGACAAGTTGAAAATCCGAAAGGGCGGCTTGGGCAAAAAAGGGTATCCCGGTGGACTGAAAACCCGAAAGGGCGGTCCAGGCAAAAGTTAGGGAATTAAAGCGTATAATTATGTCCCGTTGGATCACTTTACGGACAACCTTTGGCTTCAAATGACAAACTCATAGGTTCTGATCAATTTAATCATCTTCGGACGAGGCAACAAATAGACGAGATGCTCAGAGATACGAAGGCTATAGCAGAATGGGAACCCCATGGAATTATTGCACATAGCTATCTTTTCTTTGTATAAAAATTTTCGTTTTTTACGACAGCGTTCTCTTACTAGAATGTTTGTCTCATTGTACAAAAATACTTACTCAAAGTCAATACAAAGATATCCCTTTGAAAGTGCAAAACTATCTGTTTTTCTTTACTCTTGTGTTTTGTTTACAAAAACGTCCAATGATTTATTTTTGAACATATGCATTTGAACATAATTACTGTTTACAAATGAACAAAATAAAAAGTCAATCATTGATGGCTTTAAGAGGTATGGAAATCTCCCTAAGCTATTTCTAGAAAACCCCGCAGTGTGCACTTTTAATCTCCAGCAGAACAAAGCTTCCAATTATCGATCCCTAGTAGAAGTCGTTCAATTTCTCAGGATCTCCTAACAAGATTTTACAACCAGTACACGGCATTTCCCTTACAACAGAGTGGAAATTCATCATCACTTCGATAACATGAAGACTTACACTCCATATCCTTAGCAACGGTCAGGGATTTATTTTCCCCAATCCAACAACAGTGTATAAGACTAGCTCACATACGCATACATCGCATCCATATATCATAAACATTGATAACACAAATGCATTATACCATGCATTTCATACAACATGAATTTGCATTTTAGCTAACATTTTACCCTTTTCAGGATAAGGTTAACAGCTACCATTAACAATGTTCAAAGATTCAATCTTCAGATACAGTTCAGATACGCTCCAGACACGGACGCCATTCTGATACTCATTCAGATTCAATCTTCAGATACAGTTCAGATACGCTCTAGACACGGATGCCATTCTGATACTCATTCAGAGTCCACTTTTCAGATACATTTCAGATATGCTCCAGACACGGATGCCATTTTGATACTCATTCAGATTCAACCTTCAGATACAGTTCAGATACGCTCCAAACACGGATGCCACTCTGATACTCATTCAGAGTCAACTTTTAAATACAGTTCAGATACGCTCCAGACACGGATGATATTCTGATGCTTATTCAGAGTCTCTTTCAGATATAGTTCATATACGCTCCAGACACGGACGCCATTCTGATACTCATTCAGTTTCAACTTACGGTTCAGCAATCATATCTGCATGGCACCTACAAGCCCATCTCCAACAACTTTCCATCACCTCTCCAAATGGCATCTTTAAGCCCATTCCCCCTACCTTCACATCATCGAGTGAAAATTTCTGGGCACTCTAGTGTCCAATCATCTTCCACCTTCGAGTTACGAATGGAAAAACTCGACAATCTAACTCTTCAGGCTTAAGAAGATTGAACAGGGGAAGCTGTTGTACCCCAAAATTTTCCCTCTCATTTTAGAAAAAATTTACTCACAAGATCTCCTAGGTTCAAGACTGCACTAAGGTTTGATCAGCTCAAGACACCTCCTTAAGCACTGATGACCAAAATTAGGGTTTGAGTTTGCACAAGGATTTTTGAACTTCCAATGCCCCATATGGTTTTCATGGATCATTATGGACCCCCAAGATTATTCATGTCAAGTTTCAAGCCTTGGATCACACTTTTGCTCAGTCAATTGAGCAGTTGACCTAAAAATCAGTTGTATTGCGGAAAAAGTCAACTATGGCCAATTTACAGTCAAACTTCATAATTTTTTATCCACGTCAATATTTTAAACTCATATGTATCATTTGATCAAGTTTGGACCATAATTCCTCAAGAATTTTGATCAAATCTCCAAAAGGGCAAAATGGTCAAAATTAGGGTTTTGATTGGGAAAGGGCAATTCTTGATTTTTGACCTAGCAAATGGTCAATTGGTTTAAGGCATGATCTCAATAGTCCGATTGCATCATTTTGACCTAATGACATGGTTCAAAACATTGCAAGTCCATTGGATTGACAGATGAATTTTTCAGTCAATTGATCAAAAGTCAATTGTATACTGAAAAGTCAAACTTTGACTTTTTGGTCAAATTCAAATGCCAAAGATCACAATTCATTGAAACATGTCAAAATATGAAACTTATTCATCAAGAAATCAAAAAGTCAAGATTTCATTTTGAAAAGTCAAAATTTCTATACTTAGAAATTTTTCGAAGTGTTGGAAATTACTTATTTTTCATAACTTTGAGCAAACTTTTCACCATGACGCAAGATGATTCAAGAAAAACTTCCAACATGAAATTTTTAGTTCTCCATGAAATATAAAACTTTTCTTGACACAACTTCTTTCAAAAGTGCTTGGATTTCAAGTTATAATTTTAAGAACATGTGGTCATGAAACTAAACACTTAGTGAAATTTTGCCCTAATTTGGTCAGGATTTTGACCCAACTTCATGGCACTTTTTAATATAGTTCCAAGGGGAATCTTTAAAATAAATTCAAATATGGGTTTTAGATCACATTTCAAGCTTTCCAAAATGTCCAAGAACTCCTTGAGATCATTCTTGAGTAGGGAGAATCGAAGAGATGAAGTTAGGGTTTTATCACTTGATTTACAAGGCATTTTGTGATGAACCAAATTCAAAATTCAGATTATGCTGCATAAACACTACTTTGCAGGCCTCAAACTTGTGAGGAACTCCATAATTAATGGTTTACACAGCTGTTAGAGATCTCACTTCAAGCATTCAATGCATGGACATGCTTTATATCCATTTTTGGAAGAAAGGTTACATTGCCATTTCGATAAAGTGACTTTTTGTAAAAAAAACTTGTTCTTGAGCCTTGCACTTGTTCTCTTCTGATCAAACAAGTCCTATAAATCATGAGAAATGGTTTAGACACTTACAATCACCCATCCCATGTTTGTACCTCCTCTTGAATCTTGTTTCCCTCTTTTCTTCAAAATCAAGTAACCTAGCCAAAAGCTAAAAACTTGTACTTCTGATTGACCAAAGCTCTAAAAACACTTTTGTTTATACATACACAAACTGTTGGCTATAAATACACGAATGCTCGTGCCCTGAAAAGACCTAGAACTCAGAATCACATTCCATACCTCCATTTTCACACAAACTGACCAAAAACTTGAAACTCATAATCTACTCGTGCGTTTCTTGGCCTTTTTGGTTTCTAAAGCTTATAATTATCATATAGAATTGATCCCACACCCTGTTACAGAACTGTAACACCTTTAACGCCATCCTCCATTTTCAAAAATAGACCTCTGCACATTCACTTCTCCAGATCATTTCAGCCATCCATTGCTCAAGCTAATCATTGCATTAGCTTCCTGGGGACCTCAAGGAAGCTAACCTGATCATCACCATCACTTGAAACAAGCTCAAACTCAAAACACGATCTCCAGTTTTGAGATAAGTTTTCTTAACTTTGAACTCTTCATACAAGCATCATTAATGATTTATTTGTGAGCAAAACATGTAGAGATCATTGCCCTAAAGCTAACCATGTCCATAGTTTCCATTGATTTTGCTTGAGCTTAGAGAATTTTAAGATTAAAGTTTGAGATTTTTAGGGTTCAGATTAGGGCCATTAAAATTCATGCTTATCTTTGATCTATAGTTTTAATGTTTTACATTTTTGAAACCTTGAGGAAATTTGCTACAAGTTTCATGTTTACAGTTTTCATTTTTTATGAGAAATGAGCAAGTTACAGTTGGTCTGGCTGGAGGTTGAAGATGAAGTCATCAGGGCGCGTTTTGCATCATATATTTATTGTTTTGCTTATGCTAACAGATGTATAGCCACCCCAGTGGTAGATGCGCGCGCCTGTAACCTTTGGGACCTGGGTTCGAGCCCCAGTGGTACCCCTTTTTTTTTTGCTTCCTGACTTTTTTTTTTGCAGTCGCTGGGCCTCTTTGGGCCTGGGTTTTTTTGTTTTTTCCGGCTGACCCCCCATTTCATTTATGCGCCGTTGGCCCAGTTTATTTTATTTTCTTATTTTTATTTCATTTATTTTTCTTTAATATTTTTCCTAATATTAAAAAATCATAAAAAATACAAAAAAATAATAGATTTATATTGTGACTTAGTTTATTTTATTTTTTCTCATAAAAAATATATTTATTAACTATACTTTATTTATTTTTACTAAATTATCTTGTAAATCTAATTAAAACTAGGTTAGTATTTATTTTTCTTTTACACCTATTAAAATATATTTATTTCAATATAAAAAAAAGGCAAAAAATATTTCATGATACTATAAATTATTTCCAAGACTAAAATACCAAAAACACTTTTCTTATAAAACTTAATTTCTTTTATTTTAATTAATAGATTTAGGGTTTTGTTTAAAAATCTTTTCTTAGCAAATTTAGGATTTACTTTTTATTAATTATTTTTCTTTTAATTAATTAGGTTAAAACAAATCTCTTTTCCCTAAAAAATCCAAATAAAAATATTCTTTTTCTTCACATTTTACATTTTTATATATTTATTCATTTTGTACATTATATTCATTTAATTCCTTGTACATTTATATCCAGTTCAATTTGGTTGTAATAGACTAACTAGGTTTTATATTCTTGCAATCCCCATTCACAATTTGTACACCCGCCTCCCACAAATGTTGTAATAGCATAGTAACTTTAAGTTCCGCAATTTATCACTTTTATATACAAATGCTAGTAATTAGGGTTTGTATGGAAAGACCAAAACCAATACTTAAAAAACCCTAATTCAAGACAAAATCAAGCATGAAAATAATACACTTACACACAAGCACCCCTAGGGTAAATCCACTTGGTTGCCTTATGCAAAATGGCCATATTACGCATGTGAGGTATCTTGGCAAAAACAAGCAAATACAAGATCATAGTCCCTCAATGACGCTATCTAAGTTGCCTTTCAAATGATCTTAAGTCCCTCAAAGAAAAATGCTAAGATACCTTGAAACATTTCTAATCATGGTTATACGATGACCCATGTCCGCCCCGTTTACATCCAAAGATAGGGTTACTTACCAAATCAATGGTAAGATAATAATGTCAAAGGAAAAGAAAATGAACAAAAAAGACTTTTGAGTAGGTAGAATGCTCCTAATTACTTGCTCAATTTAAAAACATCCTTGCTATTTTCAAAACAAACACCCACACTTTCAAAACACATCTTTCAAATTTGAAAACATTTTCAAAAGATCAAACACTTTGTATACATTCTTACAAACGAGAATCATTACAAAGTTTGCCTAAACAATGGCCTTTTTACAAAATACTTTCAAAAACCACACAAATCATAATTTCAAACAAAAGCAAGTGATCTAGCAAGTAACTAAGAGCCCATGGAAAACTATGGATGAAAAGGGTGCTAATACCTTCCCTTTTCATAATCTACCCCCCAAACTCAAGAAACAAATCTCAAAGGTCTTTCTTGTGATTTTTCACCTTTCCTTTTGGATAAAAGAAAAGTCGGTGGCGACTCTTGCTAACCGCAACATTTGCGATAAAATGCAAAAACCTCAAGTCAGTTCTCCCACTGTATCACATACTTCAACAACATTTTACATTTCATACGTCATAGCATATGCATACGAAACACATATAGCACAATCTCATTTATTTTGAGAACACCATTACACAATGCATTTCATACATCATGACGTTGCATACATCTAACGCTTTACCTTTTCAAGAAAATATCAATCAACATGGAGTTATCATCAACCATTTTCAACAGGTCCAAGATTAGTTTTTGAAGTAAGACAAAGCAACTACCTATGTGACCAGATGCAGCTTCACACGGGCTCATCAAGAAGAAATCTTACACGAGTTCCTTCTGACTTCCAAATGCAGATTTACACGGCCTCATCATAAAGTAATCTTACACGGATTCCTTCCCATCCTGAAGTGCAGCTTTACACGGACTCATCCTGAAGCGCCCTACCCAGGCTCCTTCTCATATATTTCCAGATGAAGTTTCACACGGATCATCTTGAAGCAACCCTACCTAGGTTCCTTCTCATAATTTCCAGATGAAGTTTCACACGGAGTCGTCCTGAAGTAGCCCTACCTAGGCTCCTTCTCATATATTTCCAGATGAAGTTTCACACTGACTCATCTTGAAGCAGCCCTACCCAGGATCCTTCTCATATATTCCAAATTCACTCTAGATACAGTCCAGATACGATCTCGAGATGGATGACATTTTGACACTTATTCCAGATTCACTCTAGAAACGATTCAGATAATATCCAGAGACGGATGACATTCTGACACTTATTCCTGATTCACTCTAGAAACGGTTCATATACGATCCAGAGACAGATGACATTCTGACACTTATTCCAAATTTACTCTAGAAACGGTTCAGATACGATCCAGAGACGGATGACATTCTGATACTTATTCCAGATTCTCTTCTAGATACAATCCATATACGCTCCAGAGACGGATGACATTATGAAACTTATTCCATATTCACTCTAGAAATGTTTCATATACGATTCAGAGACAGATGACATTCTGATACTTATTCCAGATTCTCTTCTAGAAACAGTTTAGATACGATCCAGGGACAGATGACATTCTAATACTTATTCCAGATTTTCTTCTAGAAATAGTTCAGATACGATTCAGAGACGGATGACATTCTGATACTTATTCCAGATTCTCTTCTAGAAACAGTTAAGATACGATCCAGAGACGGATGGCATTCTGATACTTATTCTAGATTCTCTTCTAGAAATAGTTCGTATACTATTCAGAGACGGATGACATTCTGATACTTATTCCAGATTCTTTCAAATACAGTTCAGATACGATCCAGATGCGGATGTCATTCTGATACTCATTCAATACATCTTTTAAATACAGTTCAGATACGATCCAGATGCGGGTGTCATTATGATACTCATTCAATACATCTTTCAAATACAATTCAGATACAATCCAGATGCAGATGTTATTCTGATACTCATTCAATAGATCTTTCAAATACATTTCAGATACGATCCATATGCGGATGTCATTATGACACTCATTCAATACATATTTCAAAAGCAGTTCAGATACGATCTAGATGCGGATGTCATTATGATACTCATTCAATACATCTTTCAAAAGTAGTTCAGATACAATCCAGATGCGGATGTCACTCTGACACTCATTCAACACATATTTCAAAAGCGGTTCAGATACGATCTAGTTAGGGATATTATTCTGATACTCATTCCATCATATCATTCAAAATTAAATCGACCGAAGATTTATTCTCATACTTATCCCAGTTACAGTCAAGCTTAGACTTGGTCTAATTTCTATCAACAATCACCTTTGGATGGCATCTATAAGCCCATCTCCGATAACTCTCTCCAAATGGCATCTCTAAGCCCATTCCATACACAATCAACTAACACATAGTCGAGTGCAAATTTATGGGCACTCTAGTGTTCAATCATCTCCCACTTTCAACTCACGAATGACGGGCTCGCCAATCTAAATCTTCAGGTTCAAGAAGATTGAATTGTACCCCAAAATTTTCCCTCTCATTTCTCAAGAATTTTCTCACAAGATCTCTATTGGGTTAAGATTGCACAAGGTTTGATCAGTTCAAGATACTTCCTCAACACTGATGGCTCAAATTAAGGTTTGGGTTTGGACAAGTACAATTGTACTTTTAATACCTCATATAGTTTTCATGGATCATATTGGGCTCTCAAGCATTAGGTCGAAGAAAGGAGTAAGAAGAAACTGTCAAAGGAGCAAAGCATATCGAAAGGAGTGGCTGCAGATTACAGTTTGAATTCTAATTTTGGTTCAGGCTATTCGAATCACATGACTGATCGAAAGGAGTGGTTGGAATATTTTTGACAAATCGAAGAAGAGCAAGCTTTCTTCGATCCACAAGCTTCGATTGGGCAATGGCTATCTTCATAATTACTTTGATCCACAAGCTATGATTGGGGAATGGTTATCTTCATACTTGCTTCGATTCACAAGCTTCGATTGGGTATTCGCTTCCTTCTAGCAAGCTTGGTTCATAAGCTTCAATTGGGCATTTGGCTTCCTTTGAGCAAGTTTAGTTCACAAGCTTCGATTGGGCATTGGCTTCCTTCAAGGAAACTTGCTTCAATCCACAAGCTTCAACTGGGCAATGGCTTCCTTCATGCTTGCTTCAATCCACAAGCTTCGATTGGGCATTGGCTTCCCTCGAAGAAACCTGCTTCGATCCACCTCTAAACCCTTCGAGCAACCTGCTTTGAAGAACATTGATCAAATCTCATAACCTTATCCTCTAAATCTCATTTTTCAGGCTATGTTGCTTCTAAATATTTAAATAATCAGAGGCTTACACAAATTTGTGATGCATTACACAAAGATTTGAAGCTTTATCCACTGGATTATACCATTTTTGGATGAAATGGAAAAAAGCTACGTATCTATTTTCATAAAGATTACTTTAATCTTAAAGTCAGCTTCTTGAGCTCCCAACCTGATTTTATCTGAACACAAGCAAGGTCAAAACTAGAAGCAACAGGTCTAAGGCCTCCAACAACTTCAGACCATGCTTGTACAACACATTGAAACTTGTTTTCCACTTTTCTTCAAAAAAGAAAGTCACCTAGTCAAAACCCTACAACAGAGAGATCCTTTGTGTAAAACATCTCTAACATTTTCCCTATAAATATAGAGACCATTTACAAATCAAAGGGCCAGATTTTGGTTGTGTTGAAAACTCCTCAAACACTCCCAAACTCTCAAAAACTCCTTGAACTCAGAATATGCATCCAAAGCCACATTGCTTACCATTTCTGACTTTGAAGAGCCAACTCCAAAATCCTTCCGTACACTAAGATTCCATATACCAACTTTAGAACACTCCTAAAGCCCTATAAAAAAACTCTCCAGGAAGGTAGTGAGCCTTTCGATTCACTCCCAACTTCCATATACCAGCCATTTGATTCACTCCCTAGCTTCCATATACCAACCATTCGACTCACTCCCTAGCTTCCATATACCATCCTTTTGATTCACTCCCGACTTCCATATACCACCATTTTGATTCACTCCCTAGCTTCCATATACCAGCCTTTCGATTTAGTGACCTTTAAAGCAAAGTAGCAACTGGAATAGCTTCAGGGAGGTCGAAGCAGGCCTAATCCATCATCAAACTGTTACTGGAGATTATGTCAAAGCCCCTCAAGTTTCACTCCAAGAGGTAAGTTTTCTTCAACTTGGAACTCTTCATTCAAACATCATCTGTATATACATTGTGAAGAAAAAATGTAGATATCATGTCTAGGAAGCTGACCATGTCCGTAGTTTTGATTATCATTGCTTGTACATTAAAAATTTCATCTCTGAATAGTTAGGTTTTAGTTTTGGTTCTGAACAAAATTCATGTTAACCACTGATCCATAACTTTCGAAAGTTACATGGTTGGATTCGAATTCAAATTTTAGGCAGGTTTGATATTTACATCTTTCGATTTGGCTGAGAAATGAAGTTTTTCGAAGCTTAAGATTGGATTTATGCATCCCTGCGCTCGAAGGAAGAAGATGAAGCCATGTTTAAACATTCAGAAATGAGTTCATTTTATATTTAGTGCAATTTTTATAACCAATGGAAGAAACAGACCACCCCAGTGGTACAAACTGCGCGCGCTAAAACCTTGCCATGTAGAAGGTCCTGGGTTCAAGCCCCAGTGAGACCTTTTGCAATTTTTCCAAATTTTCTCACTTTGTTTTGTTTGCAGGAAGCACACCTGGGCCTCCACAGTTGGGCTTCGACATTTTTATGTTTTTGACCCCCTGCTTACTAACAAAGAGGCCCTGGGCCCAAACACAAAACTATTTTCTACACAAAAACTGTTTTAAACACAAAAACTGTTTTCTACACAAAAACACCAAAAATATTTAAATTATTTAGTTTATTTTCTTTAACTTCTTACAATGAAAAAGACCAAAAACATTTTCCTATTCATTTTCTTTTCTTTAACTTAATCTTAATTTTTATTTAGTTTAATTAAATTTCCTTTTAGTTAAATAGGCCAAAATCTTTCTTTAACAAAATCAAAATAAATTCATTTTCTTTTCATTCATGTCTTGTACATTATATTCCTTTCAATTCTTGTACATTATTCAAATTCAATATGGTTGTAATATATAATTAGGATTTAATTTCTTGCAATCCCCATTTGTAAATTTGTACATCCCATTCCTAAATGATGTAATAGTGTAGTAAATTTACTTTCCGCATTTTACCGCTTTCATATAAATGCTAGTAATTAGGGTTTGTATGGAAAGATAAAATCAATGCTTATAAAATCTTAATTCAAGATAAACCAAGCATGAAAACTAAACACTCTACACACTTGCACCTCTAGGGTTAACTCCACTTGTTGCCTTATGAAAAATGGTCATAATATGCATGTGAGACGTCTTATCAAAAACAATCAAAAATACAAGATCATAAGCCCCTCGATGACGCTACGAATGTTGCCTTACAAATGATCTTAGTCCCTTAAGAGAAATGCTAAGATATCTCACAACATTGATATTCATGACTATACGATGACCCATACCCGTCCCTTTACATCCAAAGATAAGGCTTCTTACCAATCAATGGTAAGATAGAAATATCAAAGGAAGAAATGAACAAAATACTTTTGAGTAGGTAGAACGTTCTTAGTTGCTTGCTCACAACCCATCTTCAAAAAAAACATATTTTCAAACACACCAAACACTTTCAAAACATGAAATATTTTCAAAAATTCTAACACTTTGTATGCGTTCTTATAGAGATGAGAATCATTACAAAGTTTGCCTAAACGAAGGCGCTTTTCAAAAATACTTTCAAAACCCACCATAAAACACATTTCAAACAAAGAAATTTCAAAAGTGATCTAGCAAGTAACTAAGAGCCCATAGATAACTATGGATGAACAGGGTGCTAACACCTTCTCTTTTCATAATCTATCCCCCAAACTCAAGAAAATATCTCAAAGGTCTTTCCTGTTCTTTTCACCCTTTCCTTATTGGATAAAAGAAAAGGAGGTGGTCGTTGTACTCCAAAATTTGCCCTCTCATGTTTCCCAAGGTATTTTTCTCTTATATGGGTGGTGTGATCGGTGGATCTGGAACTGACTGTTTAACGCTGGTTTCGCGAAATGTCGCGGAAGCAAGAGTCGCCACCGTCTTTTATTTTCTCCAACATGGACAGGACAAAAGCACAGCAAAATTCCTTATGAGATAGTTTCTCGGTTCGGGAGGTAGATTTATAGAAAGGGAAGGTGTTAACACCCTTTCTATCCATGGTTATCCATGGGCTCTTAGATACTTGCTCATTGTGTTTTCAAAAGGTATTTTCTTTTCAAAGTGTGAGTGAGTTTGAAAAAGTTTCGTTTAAAGATTTCAGATCGACTCTTGTATCAGTCCTCAAGAGTGTTTGAAAAATTGTTTTGAAAGCCTTTTTTGAAAAGTGTCGGTGTGAAAAGAGTTTTGATTTGTTTTGAATTAGAGCAAGTATCTATGAGTCATCTACCTACCCTAAGGAATTAGGCTGTATAAATGTCCTTAAGGTAGTGCCATCCCACCATTGAGAGATAGGTAGCACCACCGTTGGAGGTGTTCGGGTCAATTCGAGTTTGTAGGGACAGTGTGGTCACCAGAGTAACAGTAGGATACCTTAGAAGCTACCCTTATGCCATTGATCTTTTTATTCCGAGGCGACCGTTTCGAGGCAACTTGTTTCGAGGCAACTAGATCAATGGACATAAGGACTTACTAAGACGTCCTATACTCGACGACCACGTTTCGAAGGCAAGGCAACAATGAGGCGTACCCTAAGAGTGGTGTGTGAATTTGTGTGTTATTTTCATGTTATGTTTTATCTTGTACATGTATCATGGTGATCTACGCTTGTTTTTAATTTAGGCCATATATTCTTTCATGCAAAGTTTAGCAGTTTTAAGAGTGCGGAAATTTAAATGCGGAAAGTAAAATCCTACGCTATTACAAGGCGCGGGTCTATACATCGCCAAATTAACAAAGACCCGTTTTGAATAAAAATGCGGAGAGTAAAACCTAGTTACTATTACATGGCTTGAGCAATTACATAATATTTACAAGAAAAATAAGAATAAATGCGCGAAAAGAATAGAAAATAGAACGTTCGAGGGCGTTGGACCCTTTTGAAATTAAATGGAATTAGAAAGCTAATTAATTATTTAATAAAAGAAAATAAGTGTTTTTTAGGTTTTTTTTTATATTTAATGAAATAAGAAAATTAAAATTAAAATTAAAAGAAACCCTAATTCTAAGTTATTTTTAATTATTTGAGAAAAGATTAAAGTTTAACCTAATTTACTAAATATTTAATATACATGTTTATTTACAAAATATTTAATATACATGTTTATTTATAAAATATTTAATAATTAATAATAATAATAATAATAATAATAATAATAATAATAATAATAATGATAAAATTATTTAAGAAAAAAAATGATGAAAAGTTAAGAAATCCTAATTTCTACATATTTTAATTTGTTAAGAAAAATATTAAAGTTTTGAAACCTAAATTAATCTAATTAATGGTTTGACATTTATTTACAAAAAATAATAATGAATTAAATATTAATTAAACATATTTTTAGTTTTTTTTTATTTTTCTGGTTTTATATTATAAAAATTAATTTATGGTAAAAAGAAATAATTAAAACATTAAAAAATAATTAGAAAACAAAATCAAATAACGATTAAGAATGTGCAAACCATGGGGGTATTCAGACCCATTTAGGAGGGTTTTTTGAAGTATTCTGGCCCATTAGACAAAAAGCCTTGTTTGACTTTCTGGCATCACGTGCGGGTTCATTGACTCCTGAGTACCGTGGTCTGCATTCTTTGGCCATTGGATTGGGTTTCATGGCCATTTGTGTTCTGGCTGTTGGCCATTTGTATTCTGGCCTCAACGTTCCTTAATCTTCTCAGGATGTCTGTCTCGCCATGTATTGGTGTCATGCATAAGTTGTTCTTTTGGCCATTTGGCTTTTGGCTTTTGGCTTTTGGCCATTTGGCTTTTGGCTTTTGGCCATTTGGCTTTTGACCTCAATGTTCCTTAATGAACCTGCATGGGATCCTGTCTAAATCTGCAGTGTTGAATCTCATGAACACATTAAATAAAATCATAAAATGCAAATAAAGCCAATATATGAAAAAATTTAATGTTTAGGCACAATATGGCATGTATGAATGATTATACCCTTTTGATCATGGAGATCAAATCAATCTTACCCTTACTGGAAAATTAGTGACGTGAATGCTTTTATGCCTTTTGGATCATGGAGATCAAGCCAGCCTTACCCTTACTGAAGAAGTAGTGAGGTGTTGGTTTGTAACTGTGATGGCTTGTTTGTAGTGAGAGAGGGATTTGTAATAAGGATTTCAAGGTTTTAGGATTCTTGAAAGAATTTGATATTCTAACAGTGTTGTGGCAAGGTTTTTTTTCTCTCTTTTTTCTCCTCCCTGGTTTGTGTGAAAAGAAGGTGATTATATAATGGAAATTAGGGTAAAGAAAATGGGCTTTGAATGTGCAATTGGGCCTCCAATATTCACTTGAGTTCGTCACTTTCCAGGCTAAATCGCAGGGACTTAAGTGCAATTTTTGAAGTTGAAATGTGAAAACAAAATGTAGCCGGCATCGAGAACTAACTCCTGCCCGAAAATCGGCTCAATCGGATAAACGGTGAATTAGTTATGAATTTTTGAAGTTTCAGCTCAGACAAACTTATTTTGGGCTCCAGTGTCGACTCTGACACGTTCTTCAATAAAAAACTGGTATTGATCGGTGCATAATTTGGTCTCTACTTTTGAAGCAAAGTTGTATATCTATGAGTCAGTGACCTTGTGTAAAAATATGAGTCCAATCCGATAAAAATTGACCGAGTTATGAATTTTCGAAGTTTCGGCTCAGATGAAATAGTATTCAGCATTCAGGATTTTCAGCGTGTCACGCACTCTGAGCAAAAAATGAAGGCCTTTTGAATACCGTTTGAACTCAATACCTTCTGTGAAAATGTAGCCAACTCAATTTGTGAAATTTTGGCACCAGAACCAGCTCGATACGATGAAAATCGACCAAGTTATGATTTTCTGAACATGACGCAAATAAACTTCTGTCACAAATTTTCTGTATGAAAATACTTGATAAATCCACATTTTTGAAGACCTTCTGATCGAAATTGGCTTCCATCCGTGAGAGATGAAAACGTAGATAATGTCAAGACGGAATTTTGGCCACCAGAACGGGTTCAAAACGAGTCACGATCTTCAAGTTATGAATTTTTTAGCGCGTAAAAACTGCACTTTCAGCACACTTTTTCACCATATTTCTTCAAGAAAACTCGCACATTCGGATACCTTCTTTAAATAATTGACTCTTGATCCGAACCTGAATTTGAGAATACGTTATCAGAGATATCTTGGTGAAATAACACCTGAATATGACGCGTCGGGTTGGACTTGTGAATTTTTCTTGAAATGTTTTGAGAAATATGGGAGGGCAAATTTTGGGGTACAACAGGTGGTTACAAACACTTGCCTAAAGAAAGTGAAATTTTGAATGTTAGCAAAGTGTCTTTCAATTGGCAGTTAAACAGTGCCCTTATATTGGTATAACAGCAAGCTTCGGCTGGGCTCCTAAAACCCTTCGACCAAGCATTGGCCCATCAACTTCGATTGTGCTTTGGTTTCCCTTCGAACAAGCCTTGGTCCAAGCTTCATAAGCAAGAATCACCTACAAGTTTTCTTCGATTCACTAGCAGTGAACTCTTGTATACAAGCTTCAATTGGACGCTGAATCTCCTTCGATCAAGCTTAATTCACAAAGCTTCCTCATGCTTGCCTTGGTTTCACAAGGCAAAGGCCCATCAACTTGCCTTCGACCTACTAGGAAAAAGGCCCATTTCACTGGTCTTCCATTCATAAGACAAAGACTTGCTTCAGACATGCCTTCAATTCACAAGGCAAAGGCCCCCTCTTCAGCTTGCCTTCAGCACACAAGGCCAAGACTCCTTCAGATTTGCCTTCAATCCACCAGGCAAAAAGCTTCCTTCGAACCATAAGGCACTGGCTGCCTTTGTGCCAGCTTCGACTGGGTAATCATCCCATTTGAAACAGTTTTCCACACTTCGACAAGCATGATAGTCCCTTCGAAGGCGCATTTATGTGGTCCCTTCGAAGAAGCATTCATTGGTCCATTCGAAGGACATATGACTATTGAAAAGAAGTTTTCTTTGTGATGAGTCTTGGTCCAAGATGCTTGATGACTAAAATCATGTACGCTGCCAAACCCAAACCCCATGCACAAGCACATTCCTGCCAAAAGAAGCTTCGACTGACCAGAATAAAGTCTTTCAATTGGGCTAGTTGAGTAGTGTCAGAGCAATCGAAGATAGCAAACTTAGGGGCTGATCGAAGAAGCCAGAATGTTGAAACTTTGTACAAATCGAATCAAGATTCAGAGTCAATCAAAAACCAAAGATCCGAGGGGCTTTCAAAGAAGCTCTGGTGAAGGAAACTATGAATAGATTTGAATCCAGAGTCATCAAAAAGGACAAATGTTATGACTAAGAGAATTATGGGCAATTCGAATTGATGCAGATATTGACTTAATCAAAGAAACTCTGATAAGGGAAAACTTTGAATTCAGAGTCATCGAAGATCTGAGCAATTCAAATTGATATGGATGGACTCCATCGAAGGAGTTGAATCAGAGCCATTCGAAGGAGGAAATCAGAGTCATTCGAAGGAAGGCATTCGAAAGTCAAATGTGTTCAGGTTCATAGCAAATTCAAAAAGGGACAATAAACCATGTCTTTGGCAAAGTTTCAAAGTGATATTTATGGCCTTAAAACACTAACTTAATGGCTGTTTATTCCTTTGCCCTCTTGTCCCCTCCATCCCCTCTATATAAGGAGCACACTAGCAAGCTTCAAAGAAAAAGGGGAGGAAAAAAGAGGAGACCACATACATACGCACACACACTGGAGACATAAGCCCAGGAACCATACACATATATTGCCTTACACGCATACACAGCCTAAGAGAAGCACACCAAAAACTCTCAAAACTCAACAATATCACACCACACTTTCCTCTCTCCTTTAGAATCCAGGAGTATCCAATAAACTCCAGTCCACACACAAGTTCCAGTTCCAGGCAAGGTAAGTCCTCTTGACCTAGCATCTTTTTGTTTCAGCATAACATGTAAATAGCCTTTTACTTACTTTTTGTTTCAACATAATATGTAGATAGCCTCTTAGTTATGTTCCTCATTTCTTGCATCTTGGTTTGTTTGCTTTTCTTGTCCGTATATATGTTGGAACTAACATGTACAGATTCAAACGAAAGACAAAAAGAGTGTGAATGAAGGATATACACTCATGCTGCTCTACAGGTCCATATTACTTCATAGTATAAATCGGAAGAAGCAGAGAAGGTTACAATCAAAGGTGGCTCATACCCACTTCCAAGCTCATTTGAAAGAAGCAGGAAAGGGTTCAATCAAAGGTTTCTCGCACCTCAATCGAAAGAAGCAAGAAAGGGTGCAATCGAAGGTTGCTCATATCAACTCTCAAGCTCAATCGAAAGAAGGAAAAAGAAGGGTGAATCGAAGGAGTCCATTGCTTGGATCAAAGAATTCATTTCTATTCTTCATTTTGTTATTTGTTTTTACATTATTTCTTGTCTTTCGATTTGGTTGTAATAGCGTAGGACCCTTACTTTCTACATTTTTTACTGCTTTTCATATTAACTGCTAGATGTACGACTAATAGGATTGTATGGCAAAGACTAAAATCAAAACGCTAGCAAACCTAATAACAAGAGTTAAATGAACTGAATTGAATCATTGCACACATGCGTCTCTAAGGTACGCCCACTTCGGTTGCCTTCGGAAAATAGTCACAACTCTCGAAATGTGAGAGGTTCTAGTAGCTACCCTCTGGTTCAAAAAAGGTCATAAGTCCCTCGACGACCCGCTCGACATTTCCTCGGTAAAAATATGATCTTAGAACCATAGGGTTGTTACTAAAGCTTCTTGCCCAGTTTCCTTTGTGCCTATAAATCGTCTCTTCGAATGTCCCTCATACATCCAACGATAGGGCTACCTACTCACTAACAGTGGGATAGCACAGTCTAAAGGATAGGAGGAAAAGAGTGAACTTTTTCGTGTTTAAGTAGATAGTTCTTAGATTATATGCTCAAAATAATCTTGTACACTTACACAAAACATTTCAAAAACATTTTCAAACGCTTTATCAACACTCTTCAGGACTGATACAAGAGTTATCATAAAGTGAATCGCTGCACTAAGGCATTTTTCAAAACACTTTTCCAAACACACAAAGCACAAGGTATTTTTCAAATGAGCTAAGCATCTAAGAGCCCGTAGATAAATACGGATGGAAAGGGTGCTAACACCTTCCCTTTCCATAATCTACCCCCTTTACTCAGAAAATTCTCGAAAAGGTGTTTTTCTGTTCTTTTCACCCTTTCCTTAATTTAGATAAAAGAAAATTCGGTGGCGACTCTTGCTTACCGCAACATTTGCAAACACAAATGTAAAATCAGTATAATAGTCGGTTCTGCCACCGTATCATAGTGGAGACTCTTGCTATCCGTAACAATTGCGATCAAACGCAAAACAACCAAGTCAGTTCTCCCACCGTATTACAGAATGCATGGAAAGGAGATGGCTTACGACTTTGGTGTCAATACCTGGCATGTCTAAGGGGGGCCAGGCGAATAGGCCGACGTTCCTTCCGAGTAGATTGACTAGATTTTGATTTTATCCTAAAAACAAGAAGGTGCATATCTTTATAACTTGATGGGCGCGAGTTCCTATTTGGACTTCATTTAAGTTTTCTATGGACTTGATTTGCCCAACCTCTAAACCAAATTTGTGATCTCAGCCCTCAAAATCAGTATTTCGAACTTCGAAATTATGGGCATCAACAAGGTCAAGCTCTTCCTTGACTGTGTCCAAGCAGCACAAATAACAATCGTGAGCCACTTGTTGATCACCTCAGATTGTGTCCACTCTTCCATCTAGGAGCAAATATTTCAAAATTAAATATTAAGTGGACACAACTTCTATTATGGCATTGATGGTCGGGCGCCCGAGGATGATATTGTAAGGCAAGATGGCATCCACTATGAGGTAGTTGACATTGATGGTTTTGGCGTTAGTTCCCATGCTGCGGGTGGTTTTTCGGGCTACATGAGCCATTATTTTTATGCATTCCGCTAATAATATTGTTAAGGAGATTGTGAAACCATATATGTCGTCAAAATTCAACTGTAGCATCTGGAAAACATCCCATGACAAAATAATGGATCATTATTATGAGGTTTGATGCCCATGACATCTTCTTCAGATAAAATGATGTTGACCCTGGTTGCTCCCGTGGTGCCCTTATGAAAACAAGGGGATATGATGTTTGCAGCGAGCACCTACCTTACATATCTTCGTCGAGCAACCTTGGAGAGGCCTCTCTCAAAGATACCTTATGTGATCGTGCTTATTGTATGGTGTAGTTCCATGCCAATCATCTTAGGGGATATGGTCAGAGTGAAAGGTGTGGCCCAGGTTAGTTTTACCAGGCCCCGTGATGGGCACCACTGTACCGTCCAAAAAAGTATATGTGTGTGCTTCCTTTGCAAGGGCAGGGAGACTCGGAGGCCCTAGTAGGTATATTACACATTTTAGAATGAGGGTTAGCTCACGCCAGCGAGTAGCTCTGTATGATTATTTTTGAGTTTGTTTAAGGGACCAACTCACGTGAGGTGAGAGACCCTGCTGGTGGTCGGCGCTGCTAGGTCACAGGGCCGGTTGAAGTTATGTTGTTAGGTTTACTCGAAGCGGAATGCTCTCTGAGTGGTGTTTGAATGTGTGTAAATATGTGTTACCTGAGAGAGTTTCCCCTTTGAAGGAAGATGTATTTATAGGAATTCTTGATTCCTAGGTCTTTCTTGGTAAAGGGTCATCGTCTATCCAGTCAAAAGGTGGACAGTAGAATTCCTATTCTCAAGGGATACGTGGATCAATAACTATCTTGACTTTCTCATTATTCAAGACACGTCTTATCCCATGTTTTTCTCCCCAGGGAAGGAAAACGCATGGTCAAGGCAGTACCTCCCTTCAGACGACCTAGCACCGTCGCCCTTTTCTAAGACGGTCCCAAACTATCAACCTAAACAAGGTTATTTGCAAAGACAAAATACATATCTCTTAAATGGGAAGAAATCCAATTATTTTGCATTATATTTTTATAGAACTAAAATGAAATAAAAACTAAAATTAAAATATACATGATTAAAAATTAAAATAAAATTAACAATTTAATATATTAAAAAAAAATATTCAGCCAAAATTTGGGTATTAAAGTTATTTTGTTTAATTATATTTTTATTGAGAATGTGAATGACAATTATCTATTATAAATCTATAAAAAGTAAACTACATGGATTCTCCATAACAAACCTTCTTATTAAAAACATAATCTTGACTTAATCCAATGCTAATACTGTTTAATTACACAACTGCTCAAATCACATGCATTTGGCATTTATGACATATGATGTGTAATTTTGTTATATTTTCATTTTATTTTTTAACAAAGATTCACATGCAAATTGAATGTTTTCTGGCCTCAATAAATAAATAAATCTCCTCAATGCATTGTTATTTGAACAGTCGCATTAAAAAACCCATATAACTACCTCTATCTTTTCACAACTTCTCATATAGCTGCATGAATGCAAAGATTGAAGCCTAAAATTTGTTTTTCATATAATAGAAATTATCATGACTTTGATGAAAATACATCCATGTATTTTACTAATTGTAATAAAATGATTCAATTTTATGGTACATTGACTACTCTGGTGGTGCTTATTAAATGCATGATGTCAATCAAGGAGTATGTGTTTTTCGTGTCAGAATATGTGGTTGTAACAACCTTAGAAGACCACCTTACTCCTGATCTTCAAGCAAAAGTGGCTCAGATTAGTTACTTGGAATTCTATTTGGATTCAAAATGCTTACATGCAGCTATATCTAATAGCTCATACGAAACACTGATGTAGATTAATTTTGTTAAGCTTTGTTGTTGTTTAACATCTGAACACAACAATTTATAGTAGCTGACGATGGATAGAATATTTTCACTTTCCATCACCACACGAGGAAAAGGAAATTGTGGCAATGCAGTCAAGGGGAAATGGAAAAGTCCCATGATTGCTTCCAAACCCTACTTTGAAATCAACATCGTTGAAAGCCAGACTGAAAGAAGTGAAGGAGACTGCAGAGATCACTCTTGCCACTTACAAACCTGGTCAAGTTAACAGTTTTTTATTTTTCCTTTTTATCGTGTTCTTCGATTTGGCGATTAATAAAAGAGGATGAGGCAGAATATGTGTTTTGTATTGATGCTAAAAGGCTTTTATATATATATATATATATATATATATATATATATATATATATATATATATATATATATATATATATATATATATATATATATATATATATATATATATATATATATATATATATATATATATATATATATATATATATATATATATATATATATATATATATATATTTTATATATATATAAAATATATATATATATATATTTTATATATATATAAATATATATATATATATATATTTTATATATATATAAAATATATATATATATATATTTTATATATATATAAATATATATATATATATATATATATATATATATATATTTTATATATATATAAAATATATATATATATATATATATATATATATATATATATATATATATATATATATATTTTATATATATATAAAATATATATATATATATATATATATATAATATATATATATATATATATATATATATATATATATATATATATATATATATATATATATATATATATATATATATATATATATATAAAATATATATATCAACATGCTCCACCGCCTGTGTGGGCCACCGTCAATTCCTTTGAGTTTCATTCTTGCGAAGGTACTCCCTAGGCGGGATACTTAACGCGTTAGCTACTGCGTTGCATGGGTCGATATACACAGCCGCTTAGTATCCATCATTTACGGCTAGGACTACTGGGGTCGCTAATCCCATTTGATCCCCTAGCTTTCGTCTCTCAGTGTTAGCGTCGGACCAGTATAGTGCTTTTACCGTTGGTGTTCCTTCTAATATCTACGCATTTCATCGCTCCATCGTAAATTCCCTCTGCCCCTATCGTACTCTAGCTTGGTATTTTTCACCACCTGTCCAGGGTTGAGCTCTGGGATTTGACGGAGAACTTAAAAAGCCACCTACAAACACTTTACGCCCAATCATTCCGGATAACGCTTGCATCCTCTGTCTTACCGCGACTGCTGGCACAGAGTTAGCCGATGCTTATTCCCCGGATACCGTCATTTTTTTCTTCTCCGAGAAAAGAAGTATGACCCGTAGGCCTTCTACCTCCAGGCGGCATTTCCAGGTTGTCCTACATCAGGGTAATTATACCATATCCCTAGAAAACATCTAAAAGGATATATTGAAAGCAACTGAAACCAAATAATTATACCATAAAGACAGTAAATGAGTATCAGCTAAATTAGTTTCTATTATTATTCTAATACCCTCCGTCAAGTTGGAGAGTGGAGATGAAGAACACCTAACTTGGACAACAAATAGTCAAATTGACGTTTTCCTAAAGCCTTTATTAGAATATCTGCAAGTTGTTTGGAAGTGTGAACATACAGAGGTTGCATGTTACCCTTGACAATTTCATCTCACACAAAATGGCAACCAACCTTAATGTGTTTTATTCGTTCATGGAGTACTGGATTATTGGTAATATGAAGGGCAAATTGGTTGTCACGGTAAAGATTCATAGAATCAGCATGCTCAACACCAAGAGAGCTCAACATTCCTTTCAACCACTTGAGCTCATAAGTAGCTACAGCCATGGATCGGTTCTCAGCTTCAGCTGAAGATCTAGACACTCTAATTTGCTTCTTAGTCTTCCAAGAGATGGGAGAACTGCCCAACATCACAAATTAAGTTGTCAAAGACCGTCTAGTAAGAGGACATCCTGCCTAGTCCGTGTCATAGTAGGCATACAAGCGTAGATCAGAATCAGTTCTTAGAAGAATCCCTTTCCCATGATTACCTTTTAAGTAACGAACAACCCTAAGAGCTGCATTCCAATGCTCAATCTTTGGTTTTTGCATAAATTGAGTGAGGATGTGAACACAATACGATAACCCCGGGTGAGTAACAATCAAATAGATAAGTCGTCCAATGAAACTCCTATATCCAGTTAGATCTTTGAGGTCTGTCCCTTTAGCAAGAGACAGCTGATGGTTTTGTTCAATAGGAATGGTCGCAGGCTTTGCTCCAAGAAGTCCACAATCAGATATGAGATCAATGCATATTTACATTGCGAGAGAAAAATACCTATGGCATTTCGTGCAACTTCAATACCAAGGAAATATTTCAACTTTTGAAGGTCTTTCATATGGAAACAATTGCTCAAATAATCTTTGAATTTATGTATAGCATCATTGTGATTTCATGATATAATTATATCATCAACATAAACCAGGACATATACCTCAGTGTTACAGCGATGCAACATGAAAAGAGAATAATCAGAATAGGATTATTCGAAGCCATAAGTTTTCAAGGCATCCAACAATTTAGAAAACCAACATCTAGGGGACTGTTTCAAACCATATAAAGATTTTCGAAGACAAAACACCTTACCAGGTGATTGTTTCTCAAAGCCAGGATGAAACTTCATATATACGTGTTCCTCCAAGTATCTGTGCAAGAACGCATTACAGACATCCATTTGATGTAGTTGGAAGTTCATGGATGCCACAATGGCTAAAAATGTTCGAATTGTCACCATCTTTGTCGTGGAATAAAATGTCTCATTATAGTCAATACCTTTAACTTGTATGTTGCCATGAATCACCAGTCTTGCTTTGTGTCGCTCAATGGACCCATATGAATTATATTTGATCTTATAGATCCATTTGCACCCTATAGCTTTCTTTCCCGGTGGTAAATCTCCAGTTGTCCATGTACCATTGTCCTCCAAAGCTTGAATTTATTCCTTGATGGCATTTTTCCATTTCTCATCTTTAACAGCCTTGACAAAAGAATTTGGCTCATGCCATGCAGTAATTGCTGCCAAGAAAGTACTACGTTGTACAGAAATTTTTTCATAATTAACAAGTTGTGCAATAGGATAAAATGTAACTGAGGATTTCGAATGAAGTAATGAATTAGCTCAAAGGCTTACAATAACAGTGTGTGTCATGATTGTTCAGACGTGTAGACCGCTTCTTGATTTTGTGTCCCCGACCAAGAAGTACTTTTGTTTCAACACTTTTCTCCCACTCTTCTATGTTTTCTTCTGTCTTAGTTTGCTGCTCTAGAGTATGTACTTCCTCATGACTTTCAATGCACTCAACACCAGTTCTCAAAGTCACACCAGTAGCCCCCAAATCATCCATAGTCACGACATTTATTGTCTCATTCCCTTCCTCACATTCATCAATTGGATCAACCGGCCAACCCCATTCATCTATGTGTGTTTCATTTATCTTTTCTTTGCTAGAAAAAGGGAATACATCTTCCATAAATTTCACATTCCGAGATACAAAATACTCTTCAGTTTCAATATCATACACTTCCCACCCTTTTTCCCATAGGGGTAGCCTACAAAAATACACTCCCGACTCCTATTATCAAATTTATCTTGCCCCCTGTTTTCATTGAGAGCATAGTATGAACATCCAAAATTCCTAATTTGTGTATATGCAGGCATAGCATAAAACAAAACCTCATAAGGATTCTTCCCATCAAGTAGCACATAAGGAGTTCGGTTAATCAAATACGCAGTAGTAAGTATACACTCTCCCCAGAACTTCAAAGGCAAATTGGCATGAAACCTCAATTCCCTTGCCACATTCAGTATATGTCGATGTTTTCTTTCCACCCTTCCATTTTTTTGCCGTGTATAGAGAATTGAAGTTTGATGGAGGATGTCACTTTCTCGAAAACAACATTTCAGTCCTCGAAACTCAGTTCCATTATCACTTCTCAAAACTTTAATTTGTTTGTTATGCTGCCTATGTACCATGGCAAAAAAATTTTAATAATATGAGGAACTTCATCTTTTGTTTTCAATAAGTACACATGTTGTACCCCAAAATTTGCCCTCCCATTTTTTAAGACAGCTAATTCAAGACACCTACTCATGCTCATGAAGGTCTCAAGTACTCAAGGGTTGACCAATCAAACCTCCTCCTAAGTAAATGACCTACAACTAGGATTTTGTATTTCTCAAAGAAAATTGAGCCTTTAATGCCTAAAGTTGGTTTCATGGTTCCTCATATGCTTCAAGGTACACTCTTGACAAGTATCAATCCTTGCATCACAAGTTTGCTCAGTCAATTGCTCAGATGGTTGAAAATCAACTATGTTGGACAAAAAGTCAATTGTGGTCAACATACAGTCAAACTTCAAGATATTTGGTCAACATCAAAATTTTGAAGTCATATTCATAATTTTATCAATATTTGATCATGATTCATCAAGAAAACTCTCAATTCATCAAAAGTAAAAAAAATTACCAAATTAGAATTTTCTTAAGGAGAAGTCAACTGAACTTTGACCAAGCATAACTTTCACATGCTTCATCATATTTTTCTCAACCAAAGCTCATTTTGAAGGAAATTCAATTCTCTATAACCTTGTCTCTCTAGGATAAAGTCCAAAAAAATGCTTCATTTGAAAGATATGGGCCAAGACATTATAGGCCATTTCAAAAATCAACAAAAGGACACTTTTGTCAAGGCAACTTACATCAAGATAAAGTATTCAAATGAAAAAATTATCAACATAGAGATTGTATGGGACATCTTGAGTTTTCCAAAAAGTTAGAGATCACCTTCAAATGATTAAATTTGAGAGAGTTATGATTGGTGCAAGTTGAACAAATTTTGAGAAATGCATGAAACTTACATTGATCAATTTTGAAATTGTGGACTAATGGACCTAATTTTTTAAGTTCAAACATGTTCATGACATGATAAGAGACCCATAAATCCACTCATGCCTTATCTTTTATTTTTATTTTATTTATTTTGTTTTTTATTCAATTAAATACAAAATAAATTAAATTAAATAGTCAATTATGGACCAAGGCATATGGGCTTGGTGTTGGATCAAATTTGAGGCCCAAAGACTCTTGGACAGACATGCAAACATGGGGAACAAGTGTTGAGACATGATCTTCTTAAAATGGAATGTTTGAAAACATGTTTTTTTTGTGTTTTGGCAGGGTATTGAATACTTGGTCTTTTCCTCTTTTGTCTTGATCTATTTTTCTTCCTCTATATAAGCACGCCACATTTAGACACAAGACATGCAAAAAATTGACAAGAGAAGAGGGTTTCAAAGAGCAAAAATATTCACCTTTTCTTAACATTCAGTTCTCAAATTCTAAGCAACTTCAAAGAGATCCAAAGTCTACAGTCACTTCCTGAAGGTCTGAGAAATATTTTCAGACTCATACCCAATCAATTCACCACCTGAAACGAGCCCAACCAACTGCTCCAATGGGTAAAATTTTGTTTTTTTTTTAATCTTTCATTTCATGCGTGTTTCATAGCTACTAATCATTCAGATCTTCATATGTGAATATTTAGAACAGGTTGAGATAATCACATGTGAAAATGAACGCCCCAGCGCTTGCAACCCTTTTTTCTGGCTTACCCATTTTACAATTTTTTTCCTTTTTATTTTGTTTAATTAGTTTCTCTTTTCTTTTAATTAATATTTGATTAAAAAATCATAAAAAATATATTAAAATTAGATTTAGACTTTTAATAGATTTTAGACAATATTTTTTTAATTCATTAATTAAACATAGCTTTTTTTATAATTAATTAAGTATTTAATTTAGGTTTAAAATCTATTTAATTTACTATTCAAATCAAACCTAAAAATGCACACTAAATTTTTTTAATCTTTTACATGTTAAGACTTTAAAATTAATTTAGCAAACATTTTATTTTTTATTTATATTTTGCATTTAAATTCCTAGAAACAGTTGTATAGGTCGCACGGTTTTTTTTTTGTAATAACCTAGTTTAAATTCCCGCAATTTCTTCATCATGTAATTATCCTGAAGCCATGTAATAGCTGTAGGTCTTTACTTTCTCGTATTTTATTTTCTCGCACTTATAATTTATGCCTTGTATATATATAACTGTTAGTTAATAGGATTGTATGGCAAGATAATAATCAAATTCTACAAAACCTTAATGCAAGATAAAATAACTGAATCAACACACTTGCACCTCCCATTGTTGCCTTCGGAAAAATAATGATCATGTCCCTAGAAAGTAGGGATGTTTTAGCAAAGAGTCTCGAATAAAAGATCGTAGTCCCTCGATGACCCTTCAACGTTGCCTTTCAGAAAAATGATCTAGTCCCTTATTAAATTGCTAAAGCACTCTTACAAGTTGCCTTCGATGACCATACGATGACCCTTCGCTTGTCCCTTCACATCCAATAGATAGGGTTACCTACCAACTAATGGTACAGATGGCACTATCTCCTAAGGAGAAGGAAAATAACAAGAAATACCTTTAGTGGGCAAGAACTCCTAATTGTTTGCTCACAAACTTTTCTCACAGATAATATATTTTACAGATCACACTTTCAGAACAACAAATATTTTCAAAAAAACACTTTCTAAACATTCATGAGGACTGATACAAGAATTATTACAAAGTCAACCTTATATTAGAGATTTCAAAATATTTTCAAACAAATCACACACACACAAAGCAAGTTTTTCGAAGTGAGCTAAGCAATTAAGAGCCCGTAGATAACTACAAATGAAAAGGGTGCTAACACCTTCCCTTTTCATAACCTATCCTCCCGAACTCAAAATCTATAAAGGTATTTCCTGTTTTTTTCACCCTTTCTTTATTGGATAAAAAGAAAATTCGGTGGCGACTCTTGCTAACCGTAACATTTGCGATAAAATGCAAAAATAAGTCAGTTCTCTTACCGTATTACAAAACTGGCAACTCTGCTGGAGATAATTTTAAAAGAGGGGTTACCTTAGAGTCTTAGATCACTTTTTATTTGCTTTATTTTCATTGATTTCTTTATCTTTAGGGGTTTCTTGGGTTTCATTACTTGTAAAGATCCTACACCCGAATCTAGGGATGCCTTAGGTAAGTAGTAATAGATCATGGAAATTGTACGGTGTAGACCGATATGGTTGAAGTGATGGCTATGTTAGTGCAACACTTTGGTTTGTACCAATGTTCTTTGAGTCAGTCGAGGATAACATTGGGCTGTCGCGTGGTGTCATAAGCACTAACTGACTTTTAGAACCTTAATTAACCAATCTTGGCCATTAGAAGGTAGTGAGATAGCTGGCTTTGGTGCAGTCCAAAGTTGGTTGATACTCGATACTACGCTCATTGAGATTTTACTCTCGGGTTTTTCTTGGTGGCAAGTTAGTTGTCGTACTAAACAAAACCTGTGAGAAAAACAGTGATATTGAGATCCCTAGAACCCGATTACTATTTCAGGACAGGTTGAGCCAACTTAACTCTAATAGAAAAGGGTACTTACCTATGGACCTCAGGCAAGCCTTTAAACCTAACGCTCTTGTGTGATTTGTTTGTGTTTACTTCTTATACAAACATGAACATAACATCATGAGATCATAACATTATAACATTTTTACTAACTGTTTCAAGGATCTAGGATTTATCTTTGTGCTTTGTTGCAGGTCATGACTTCCGATTGTAGAAATACTATCCAAATCAATTTCGTAAAGGTACTTTCCAAGCTTGAGGAGTTAGTCTCAAAGGTTCCCGAAAATTCTTAATTCACTAAAAGACATGGCCATCTACTCAATTTGATCACTCCCGGTATCAAAGAAGATATAATGAGTGTTTTGTTCCAGTTCTTTGATCTTAAGCATCATTGTTTTACCTTCCCGAATTATCAATTGGTGCCCACAATGGAAGAATTTTCTAAGTTACTCGGAGTGCCTATTTTTGATCAGATACCTTTCATCGGTCTAGAGCAAGTTCCAAAACCTGAAGACATTGCATCATCCTTACATCTAAAACGGTTAGACATCATATCTAATTGGGAAACAAGAAATAGAGTCGAGGGTCTTCTTCCTAAATTTATGGTAAAGAAGGCTCAGTTGTTTCTAGATGCCATGAGTTTTCGTGCTTTTGAGGATATTTTGGCTTTGTTGATCTATGGTTTGGTGTTGTTCCTTAATCCGGACCAACTCATAGATGTGAACACCATCAAAATATTTCTTACCCATAATCATGTGCCTACTTTTCTTGGAGATATTCTGCATTCTCTTCACACTTGTACTATGAGGAAGCGAGGGACTCTCATGTGTTGCATACCTTTACTTTCCAGGTGGTTTATTTTGCACCTGCCCCAATCAGTAATGAAGAACGAACAAGGCTTGAGGCGGTCTCAAAGGTTGATTCCACCCGCTCATTCAGATACCCATTGGTGTTCGCGATCTCGGGAAGATATCACCATTATTGACTGTTGTGGGGAATTCTCTAATGTACCACTCCTCGGCATAAGGGGGGGAATTACTTACAACCCTTCTCTAGCTCTATGTCAGTTTGGTTATACTCAAAGAGACGGTCCTCATGATATGCTCATCCAAGGTATTGTATTCTATTATGAGAATGATCCTCAAAGTTATCGTCAAAGGTTTATACGTGCTTGGGGCATGATCAATAAGATTAATAGTAAGACTTTGGGGCATAAGAACTCCATCCATTTGGAGCCCTACCTCAGATGGGTGCGATATCGTGCTTAAAATCGTATGATGCCATATCCTGCTATCCTACCAGTGATCATAGAGCATGTTGTTGAAGGAGATGTTCCTCATACCATTTTTCATCCTGATATGCCTACTGACTTTGAAGAAATACAGAAGTCCTGGATTCAACTCAAAGAAGAAAGGGACACCTTTGAGACTCGGTTATATGCTAGTGAGAAGAAAGTATTAGAGTTGGCAAAAAGACTTCATAAAGAGCAGAGCCTTAATGCATATGTCAACACAAAAAGGAAGCATCCATGGGAGAATTAATGCCTTATGCCTTTGAAGTTTCATAATTTGACTATCTTGTTTTCATTGTAAGCCTAAAAGGCAGTTATAATTTGAAATTACTACTAAGTTTCTTTGTTTCCTTTTTTATTAACAAATATAAATCCCACGAGGTCCTTGAAAACATTACATATGCATATACATTTACATACCATATCATTGCATAACAGATATTTCCAAGACAGGTTTTCTCATCTTCTTGTTGTTTATTTCACCAGAAATAGCTCTTGAACAAACCATCAAGGATATTCAAGCTCATAATGCCCAGTTCCAACAGGTGTTTCTGAACCTAGCCAAGGGGCAGGAAGAACTGAAAGCACTCATCACCAAAGAGAAGAAGAGAAAGACAAAGAAACCAACTGGCATCCTTAACATGGGAAGAAGGTTCATGGGGCTAGTCAAGCGAGTTCAGGATCCCGATACTTCGTTAGAAGAAGACGACGAACAAGATAAGGATGATAAGAGTGGTGAAACTAACAAAATCAACCATGGTTTTTCCAAGTACTCTGTGTTAGGACATAGTTTGATTTTACAACCCTTAATTAGAGTTTTGATGATAACAAATACACATAATAAAATATAAAATACAAAGAACAAATATGCACCTTAAAAATTATGTTTTATGTATGCAGAAGTTCTGATCATATCAGCATCAGAAGATAAGCCATAAGTGCTACACGCTGAAGCAATCAGAACATACGCTGAAGATTGATGACCAGAACCTGCGCTTAATCAAAGTAAACTTTGATTCTGAACAAAAACATACTAATCCAAGTCATCAGTATTCGGAAGCGTCATCAGCAAGAAAGGAGATAAGATTATGAAGCGTTACTGATCATTCAAGACAACATCAATTCCAACGGCTTCTTTCAGACAAGATCTTCTCCAAAAGGAAAGTGTGTTAATGACATTAAATATGCTTTATGATCAACGTCATTCCACTGCCTATTTAAACATAGTCAACTTCCAAAATCAAGCATATTTGCTACATAACCACTCACGCATATTCAAAGCTGCAAGCAATTTCATTTTACTTTTCTAAGCTATAATCCTGTGTAATTTATCACAGTTGTGATAAATAGTTTTTTGTCTGAAAAACAACAACACACATATTGTATAATTATATTGAAAAAGTGTCCCTTGAGATTAACCGGACTGTGGTTGTACTCAAGAAGACTTTAACAGTTGTTAAAGTAGCTTTTGTAATCTTGTTGAGATTAGTGGATTAAGACCTCGTTGGAGAGAGGCGAAATCACCTTGACGGGTGGACTGGAGTAGTTTGAGATCAAACGAACCAGGATAAAAATATTGTGTCATTAAGCGTTTAGATTCAAGTTCTCAATTCAACCCCCCCCCCCCCCCCCCCCCCCTTCTTGTGTTTTTCACATCTTCAATTGGCATCAGAGCGCCTGGTTCTGAGCTTAAACATTTAACCGTGTCAGTACAAGATCCAAGCTTCATAAAAACACTATGGTGGGACCAAGCCAAAACATCAGCAATGACAACCATGAAGACAAGGACAGATTCAGTGGCAAACCTCCAGTCTTTGATGGAGAAAACTTTGACTACTGGAAAGACAGAATTGAGAGTTTCTTTTTGGCCCATGATGCTGATCTGTGGGACATAGTGACTGATGGATACACGCATCTAGTGGATGGACGTGGTCAGAATATAGACAGGAAAATGATGTCTGATCAGCAAAAGCGTGAATTTAGAAACCACCACAAGGCCAAAACAATTCTCCTCAGCGCCATCTCATATTCAGAATATGAGAAAATATCAAACAGACAAACTGCCAAGAAAATGTTTGACTCTCTGAGAATGACGCATGAAGGCAACATTCAAGTCAAAGAAACCAAGGCCCTTGCGCTCATTCAGAAGTATGAGGCATTCAAGATGGAAGATAGTGAATCAATAGAAACTATGTTTTCAAGATTTTAAATTCTTGTTGTTGGACTAAAGGTTCTTGACAAAGGGTATTCTACTGCTGATCACGTTAAAAAGATCATCAGAAGCTTGCCCAAACAATGGAGGCCAATGGTCATAACACTTAAGCTAGCCAAAGATCTCAACAAAATTTCTCTGGAGGAACTTGTTAGCTCCCTCAGAAGTCGTGAGATAGAGCTAGAAGAAGATGAGCCTCAAAAGCAAGGTAAGCCATTAGCTTTAAAATCTAACAGAAAATATGACTCTAAGGTTTTGCAGGCTGTGGAAGAAACCTCTGATGGATCCTCATCAGAAGAAGATGAAATGTCTCTCCTCTCCAGAAGGGTGAACCAATTGTGGAAGCAGAGACAAAGGAAGTTCAGAAATCCCAGAAGATCATAGAATCAGAATGAATCCTCCTCCAGATACAAAAAATCTGAGTCTTCCTCTAGACACAGAAGATCTGAAGGTTCTTCAGGATACAAAAAGCCAAACAACAAGGACATCATCTGCTATGAGTGTAACAAGCAAGGTCACTACAAAAGTGATTGCCCAAAGCTTCAGAAGGAAAAGCCTAAAAAGAAGTTTCTAACGGAAAAGAAGAAAAGCCCCATGGCTACATGGGATGATTCTGACACATCTGAAGCTGACTCATAATCAGATGATGAAAGAGCAAACATAGCTCTCATGGAAAACGTATCAGAAGACAGTGAAACTTCTGGTTCAGACTTAGAATCAGACACTGAAGAGGTATTCCCTGACTTTACCATAAACTTTACTAAGGCTGAACTCGCAGAAAGTCTAAATGAAATTCTGGAAAGGTATCAGCAAATCAGAGTCAAATTCAGGAACCTAAAAAGGAATCTTGCTTCTGACTCTGAAAAGTATGAGAGTCTCAGATTGGGGAATTCTGAGTTAAGAGAAAAAATTTCAAAATTAGAAAATGATTTGCAAAACTCTCAGAAGGAAACAATCTCTGAAACTCCCAGTAATGTTGATGAGATCATCAAAGAGTATGATCATAACTTTCAGAAGTTTCTAGCTAAAAACATAGACAGAAGCAAGATGGCTTCAATGATCTGTGGAGTTAGCAGAAATGGCAGAAAAGGGATATGATATCAAGGTAAGGTAGCCACACAAAAAATGCCATGGACTTAGTTATAAAACACACACCACTCAATTCAAATTTTATATATGGGAACACACATGACATAAAATACACAAGTAGTGATTATTCTGTCAAACCAAAATTCAGTCATAATTTTGGTAAAACTAACAAATCAGGACCCAAGAAAATGTGGGTACCTAAGGATAAAATCATACATGTGGCAGATATCTTTAGCAGCAAGGCTAAGACACCAATCATGGTACCTGGACTCTGGCTGCTCGCGACACATGACGGGAAGAAGGCATATGTTCCAAATCCTGGAACTTAAGCCTGGAGGCTACGTGGGCTTTGGAGGCAATCAGAGAGGAAAAATCATTGGCTCTGGAATAGTAGGTAATGGAAATCTTCCCTCTATAAGTAATGTTTTATTAGTTGATGGATTAATGCATAACCTGTTATCCATAAGTCAATTATGTGATAATGGTTATGATATAATCTTCAATCAAAATTCATGCAAAGATGTTAGTCAGAAAGATGGGACTATCCTATTTAATAGAAAGAGGAAAAATAACATTTATAAAATAAAACTTTATGAACTAAAGAGTCAGAATGTAAAATGTCTACTTTCTGTTAACAACGAGCAATGGGTCTGGCACAGAAGATTGGGGCAAGTTAGTATGAGAAGAATATCTCAGATCAACAAACTCAATCGGGTCAGAGGACTTCCTAATTTGAAGTTCAACTCAGATTCTTTGTGTGAAGCATGTCAGAAAGGCAAATTTGCAAAACCTTCTTTCAAATCCAAAAATGTTGTTTCCACCTCTAAGCCATTAGAACTTCTGCACATTGACTTATTTGGACCAGTAAAATTGCTTCAGTCAGTGGCAAGAAGTATGGGTTAGTAATCGTAGATGACTATAGCAGATGGACATGGGTAAAATTCTTAAAACACAAGGACGAGTCACACTTTGTGTTTGTTACCTTCTGCAACCAAGTTCAGAATGAAAAGGATCTTAGAATTATCAAAATCAGAATTGATCATGGTGGAGAATTTGAAAATAAAATTTTGAATTATTCTTTAATGAAAAAGGCATTTTCCATGACTTCTCTTGTCCTAGAACTCCTCAGCAAAATGGAGTTGTAGAACGAAAGAACAGAACATTGCAAGAAATAGCCAGAACCATGATCAAAGAGACAAACGTTGCTAAGATCTTATGGGCAGAGGCAATTAACAAAGCGTGTTACATTCAGAATAGAATCTCCATAAGACCTATTCTGGAAAAGACTCCATATGAATTGTGGAAGAACAGAAAGCCCAACATTTCTTATTTTCATCCATTTGGATGTACATGTTTTATTCTGAATACAAAAAATTATTTGAACAAGTTTGACTCTAAAGCACAAAAGTGTATTATGTTAGGATACTCTGAACGCTCAAGAGGGTACAGAGTATACAATACAGAAACACAGATTGTTGAAGAGTTAATCAGTGTTAGGTTTGATGATAAGCTTGACTCTCAAGAGTCAGAGCAGAATGAACTCCTTGCAGGCATGGAAGTTGAACTCATAGGTACTGAAGAAAATTCATCAGAAGTTCTCAACAGAGACACTCCCTCAACATCAGAAAGAGTCACTACAAGCAATCCAGCACCGTCTGTTGATCAACTCCAGAAAAGACTACCCAGAAGCAGCATTGATCACCCAGAAGATACAATACTGGGAAAGAAGAATGATCCAATCAGAACAAGATCAACATTCAGAAACTCTAAAGAATCCCTCATGGGACTGGTCTCTCTGATTGAACCAACAACAATTGATGAATCACTTCTGGACAATGACTGGATTCTGGCAATGCAAGAGGAACTAAATCAATTCACCAGAAATGACGTATGGGATCTGGTTCCTAAACCAAAAGGATTAAACGTCATTGGTACAAAATGGGTGTTCAGAAACAAACTGAACGAGAAAGGTGAAGTCATCAGAAACAAAGCACGACTGGTAGCACAAGGTTATAGTCAGCAAGAGGGGATAGACTATACAGAAACCTTTGCTCCAGTCGCCAGGTTAGAATCTATCAGACTTTTAATATCATTTGCTGTTAATAAAGGCATCACTCTGTATCAGATGGATGTCAAAATCGCATTCTTAAATGGCTATATAGATGAAGAGGTATATGTGTACCAACCTCCTGGTTTTGAGAATTCCAGAAATCTAGAATATGTTTTTAGACTAAAGAAGTCACTCTATGGTCTGAAACAAGCTCCCAGAGCTTGGTATGAAAGACTAAGTAACTTTCTCTTAGAAAAGGAATTCACCATAGGGAAAGTGGACACAACCTTATTCTGTAAAATAGTTAAGAATGACATGGTAATATGTCAGATTTATGTTGATGACATTATATTTGGATCTACTAAACCCTCTCTGGGAAGAGAGTTTGCTAAATATATGCAGGCAGAGTTTGAGATGAGCCTAATGGGAGAACTCAAATTCTTTCTGGGCATTCAGATAAACCAAACTCTAGAAGGAACTTACATTCATCATAGCAAATATGTCAAAGAACTTCTGAAGAAATTTGATCTCTCAGAATGTAAGCCCTCAAAGATTCCAATGCATCCCACGTGCATTCTGGAAAAGGAAGAGGTAAGTAAAAAGGTAGACATAAGGTCTACAGAGGTATGATTGGTTCTCTTCTCTATCTGACGGCTTCAAGGCCTGAAATTTTATTCAGTGTTTGCATTTGTGCTAGATTCCAATCAGATCCTAGAGAATCTCACTTAACAGCAGTTAAGCAAATGTTCAAGTATCTGAAAGGTACTGCTAATCTGGGTTTGTTTTATAGAAAATCAAATGATTACAACTTAGTAGGATATTGTGATGCTGACTTCGCTGGAGACAGAGTAGAACGTAAAAGCACTTCTGGAAGCATTTAAATATTCCAGAGTAGGAAAATATTTTTGGTCTTTTTTATTTTAAGAAGTTAAATAAAAATAAACTAAATCATTTAAATATTTAATATAATATATTTTTGGTGTTTTTTAATTAAAAAATGAAAATAGTAATAATAATACTAAAAATAATAAAGGAAAGAAAATAAAAAAACAAATAAAAAAATAAAAAATTAAAGTCTGAAGTTCTGGTCCAGGCGCGCTACTAACAAGTAAATGGGAGGAATGATGCTGGAAGCAAAAAATGAGAAAGCCTAGAAGTGTTGGCTCAGGCGTGCTGCTAACAAGTATATGGAGAGGGTGATGCTAGAAGCAAAAATGAGAAGGCCTAGAAGTTCTGGCCCATGCGTGCTGTTAACAAGTATATGGAGGGGGTGATGCTGGAAGCAAGAATGAGAAGGCCTGGAAGTTCTGGCCCAGACGCGCTACTAACAAGTAAATGGGAGGAATGATGCTGGAAGTAGAAAATGAGAAAGCCTAGAAGTTCTGGCCCAGGCATGCTGCTAACAAGTATATGGAGGGGGTGATGCTGGAAGCAAGAATGAGAAGGCCTAGAAGTTCTGGCTCAAGTGTGTTGTTAACAAGTATATGGAGGAGGTGATGTTGGAAGTAAGAATGAGAAGGCCTAGAAGTTCTGGCCCAGGGGTGCTGTTAATAGGTAAATGGGATAAAATGTTAATAAATAAAAAACAAAAAGGTGTTTTTGGGGCTAAAACCCAAGACCCTTAACACTAATGCCTTACGCGCGCGCTCTCTAACATTGGGGTGGCTATACATCCGGTATTATAAACAAAACTATAAATATGTATTACAAAATCAGTTCTGATGATGAACTTCATCTTCTTCCTCGCGCCATCCAGAGCATCTGCAACTCATTCATTTCTCAACCAAAATGGAAAATGTAAACGTGAAAGTTATGGCAAATTTCATCATGGTTCCAGAACTATAAAGCATTAAAACTATAAATCAGAAACAAACATGAATTTTTCTAGCCCTAATCTGAACCCTAATTTTTCAAGAAGTTTTGATCCTAAATTCTATCTACTCAGGCCATATAAATAAAATGTATAGATATGTACAGTTTCAGAGCAATGATATCTATATTTTGTCTTTGAAAATGCAAGTCTAACAATGCCTAAATAATGAGATGAAAATCATAAGAACTTACCTTACAGGTGAAGATCGTGTTTTGAATTAGAGCTTGATTTAAGTTGCTGTGGTGATTTGGTTAGCTTCCTCAAGTTCCCAAGAAGCTGATGCAAACCTTAGCTTGAGCTGTGGATGGCTGGAATGTTCTGAAGAAACCAAGATGTAATGCTCTATTTTTGAAAATGGAGTTTGGTAAAGATGATGTTACAGTTTGAAAATAGAGGTTGGGATAACTTCTATATGTGTATCAGAAACTTTGTGGATGGTTTGGCCAAGAAACGCACGAGGGGTTCTGGAGATTGGATTCAAAAATCAGAAATAACAAGTTTTTATGCTTATGTTGCAATTTCTGGTTCTAGAGAGTTTTAGTGAGTTTCAGGGCTCGTCCAATCCTCTTTCAGTTTGCAAATCAAGGTTTAATTTATAGGAAAAGGGTCTGGAAGCTTGGTCAAGTCAGAAGTACAAAATCACATGTTGTGGATTTTGACTTGTTGTTGAAGCAAGCTTAGACAAACATGGTTTAAAGGAAAGATGGGGTAGCTAGCAACTTTAAACACGCCTGTTCTGAGTTATAGGGGATGCTTGTGCAGAAAGAACAAACACAAAGCTCAAGGAGAGTAGACTTTGTGATTAAAGTCACTTTTCCAAAATTAAAGTGTGAACTTTCTTCCTTAAATGGCAAGGTGTATTGGACAAAGCTTAAATCAAGTGGTTCATAGCTCAAAAGCTTGTTTAATATTATGATTAAGGATAGATACACACGCTAGAGTGCCTAAAAAGTTGGATTATGCAGCATTTCTTGGAATTGGATCAAATGTTCATCATGAAAATGACTCATAATTTAAGAATGAATGTCCAACTTCTGATCTTTGATCCTCCCTGCTCCAGCATAATCTGAAAGAGTTCTTGGACTTTTTATAAAGCTTGTAACATGATCTAAAATCCCTCTTTGAATCACTTTTGCAAACTCCCATTGTAACTGTATGAAAATTAGCCCAGAAGTTCTGTCAAAATTCTGACTTAAAATGCCCAGAATTTTACTAAGTGTTTTAGTTTCATGGACATGTCTTCATGGATTTATAACTTGAGATCCAAGCATTTCTAGAAGAAGTTATGTCCTACAATGTTTCTGATCTCATTGACATCTATAACTTTCATGTTGGAAGTTTTTCTTGAATCATCTTGCATCATGGTGAAACTCTGGCACAAAGTTATGAAATTATCATATTTTTCTTAACACAAAAAAAATTCTAAGTGTTTAGAACTTTGACTTTTTTTAGTAATCTTGAATTTTGATTTATTGATGAAAAATATTCATACTTTGACATGTATTGATGAAATATGATTTTTGAAACTTGATTTTGATCCAAAAGTCAAAGTTTGACTTTTCAGTGTACAGTTGACTTTTTTATCAACTGACCAATTTTCAACTATCAATCAATTGATCTTGAGAAATATTTTGAACCATGTCATTAGGTCAAAACAATGCATTTGAAATACTTTATATCATGCCTCAAACCAAACAAGTCATGTGCTAGGTCAAAAGTTAAAAATTGAACCTTCTTAGTCAAAACCCTAATTTTGACCATTTTGCTCTTTTGATGATCTGATTAAATTTCTTGAGAAGTTGTGATCCAAACTTGACCAAGTGGTTCATATGAGTTTAATATGTTGATATGGATAAAAATTATGAGTCTTGACTGTAAATTGACCACAATTGACTTTTCCCCTAATATAATTGATTTTAGGTTAACTGACCAATTGACTGAGCAAAAATGTGATCCAAAGCCTGAAACTTGACATAAGAAATCTTTGGAGTCCAAAATGATTTATGAAAATCATATGAAGCATTAAAGGTCCAATTGTATTTATACAAACTCAAATCCTAATTTTGAATCATCAGTGTTTGGGGAGGTATCTTGAGCTGATTAATCTTGGTGCAGTCTTAAATCAATGGAGATCTTGTGAGAGAATATTTGAGAAATTGAGAGAGAAAATTTTGGGGTACAACAGGTTGCAATTCAATTTAGGTAAAAAAAGAACATGCTTCAACATCAACTTGTCATTGATTGTTCCTACTTTCGTTGCATATGTTTGTGTCACATTGGGCAATCCAACAGGACAAGGCTCTATGTCTCGAACATCATTCATGTACACAAGAGCGTTGGTCATATGATGGGAGGAACCTGTGTCAATAATCCATGGATTCTCACCTGTCAATATTGTACTCGTCCTACCTTTTTGTGTGTTAATCGCATTGAGAAGAGCATTCCACTACTTTGAACTCAATCCTGGCAAACCTGGTCATATTTATCCTTTATGTCATTCATCACTGCTTTAGTGTCATTAAAAACTTGTCCCATATTCACCTTTGCATTATTATCTCTTCCTTTTCCTACGCCACTAATTGGTTGATACGTTTGTTTTCTGCGTCCAAGCTCACAGCCTTCAGATCTTGGTCTATCTCCCCACCAATCTAGATAACCCACCAACAGGAAACATGAGTCGACATCATGCCTAAGACTTTTGCAATGTGAGCATGGTTTCTGCGACCCTGTATGAGATTTCTTTTCCCATCCTGATGTTTTACCATACTTGACAGCAAAAGCGATTGGATCTCCATGTTCTTCCTTACCTCATATCATCGTGTCAACTCTCTCCTCTTACACCACCATCTGGTATGGTATGCTCTGTTCGGATTTGGAAGCGGGTCTAGACTCAAAACATTAGACCGTGCGATTATGAATCATCAAGGCCCATCAAAAATTGGTGAAGCTTCTCTTCTTCTCTCTTCTTGTTAAGCGATGCAGACATGCCCCACTTACACCCATTGCATGTGCAAATGGGTATTTTGTCGAAATCGTTCAATTTATCCCACAACTTCTTAATTCGTCCAAAATAGGTCACAATCGGGTCTCCATTCTGCTTACAATTCGCCAATTCATACTTTAATTTTTGAATGTGAGGTCCATTTGAAATAGAAAACCTCTATTCAATATCATCCCATAATTCTTTCGTGTTCTCCCTGTATGTGATTGTTGATTAAAGTTTCAGTTCAATCGTATTGAAAATCCATGAAACAATCATGGAATTGACTGTCCACCAATCATCAATTTCAGGAGCAGCATCATCATGTTTTTGAATCGATCCGTCTATAAATTGAAATTTTCGTCTTGCCTCAAAGAGCCTCGAACTGCACGAGCACATTCATCATAATTTTCACCCTTCAATTGTACCTGGGTTATGATATTTCCTAGGTTATCACTTGAATACAGGTCGTAGGGAGAGGTATGTTTCTTCAATTGACACCCACTTTCATCTATGTTGGATTTATCAATTATCTTGTTGTCGTCATCCTTTTTCTAAAACTCAACCTCTGAAGCCATAATAAAAGAGGACGAGGCAGAATTTGTGTTTTGTATTGAAAGGAAAATATATTGAAAGCAATTGAAACCAAATAATTATACCATAAAAACAGAATGAGTATCAGCTAAATTAGTTTCTAATTTATTCTGATAGCGATCCATGTTTGTTCTTTATTCTCCATATATGTAACTATCTCTTATAATTTTTCATATCGTGCTTTGTTTATCAAATCTATTAGATCATATTAATTAATTAATTTAGGATTCTCATATTATTTTTGATTGGATAATTTCTAATTATCTGCTTTATTCAATTATACTGAGGGGTTAATCATGTATCAAGATTCATTGCTTTGTTGGACGACATGTTGTCCTTTAGAAAATTACCTGCTACTAAGATGAAAGGTTGAGATTTCAAGAGTTGTTTGGTTACTCAAGTTCACTCATGATTAATAAAAATGATAAATAATATTTATTTTATCTGTTGAACATTATATTTGCTTCTTTTTGGTTTGTTACATATTCCATGGAAAAGACATTGACGGCGCTAGAAAATGCTTTGATCCTTCTGAAGTAAATACGTAGGCTCTTGATGATTTGAATAAAACAATTCAATGGTTGGAAAGTCAAGAAGAAAAGGTTATGATATTCCATTTCAGGTATCTTATGTTCCTATCAAATATAGTTTATACGAGTCTAATTGAATATAATATTGTATTTGTTGAGAGTAATTCTTTGTGTCGAAGAAGTTTGTTCGACAGAGACAAGGGAATGTCGAAAATATTTTATTTGATTAAGAAGTTGGGAAATAGTTTGTTACACACAGATTAATTTTAGATTTAGATAGATTTGATTTAGATCTAAAATAGATAGATTTGATTTAGTTCTAAAATAGGTATTTTGGGATTTTATAGTTTTAGGCTTAGGCTTAGGGAGCAAGCTAACCTAAAATTATAAATAGAGGGAGTAATCCATATTTTTGTAATCAAGTCAATCAACGTATTCACAGAATTTGCAGTTGCAAGTGAATAATAAAGTTTTCCATAATTTGTGGGCAAAGAGAAATTCTGTAAAAAATAATTTTCTTTCTTTTTTCATCTTCTATTTTGATTTGTCATTGTATGGTGATATCAATCTTGTTCATCAAGATTGGTAGAAATTCAACATAGGTTTTGATGAATTTCAAACATTTGGTATCAAAAGCTCCGGTTGAGTGATTCAAGGGAAGAACGATCAAGAACAATCGAGGAAGAAGAAGAAATTCACGATGGCGATGAATTACGTTAACGAAATTTTTTCAGCAAGTCTCCCAGTTCTTAAAGATGATAACTATGAGAATTGGTGCAAACAGATGAAGGTTATAAATTTTTTTTAAGGTCTTTGGGATCTTGTGAAAAATGGATTAGAACAGCTTGATGAAGACACTTCAGAATAAGAAGCAAAATACAGAATCGAAGAAGAAGAATTATGAAGCTCTCTTTATAATTAACCAATGTGTCAGCCCAGACAATTTTGAAAATGTTGGTGATGTTGAATCTGCAAAATAAGCCTAGTTGATTCGGAAGAAATTGTTTGGAGGCGTTGAGAAGGTGAAAGATGTGAGGTTACAAACTAACAAAAGAACGTATGAATTACTTCAGATGGAAGATAGAGAAAGCATATCTGATTTCTTCACTAGGGTTATATAACTAGTGAATAAAATCAAGACTTGTGGAGAGACGTTAACAACAAGAGAAGTTGTTTTGAAGATCTTAAGATCTTTGGCTCCGAAGTTCGGCCATATGGTAGTTGCCATAGAGGAGTCGAATGACATGTCATATTTGTCAAAGGAAGAGCTTCAAGGGATGCTTGAATCTCACGAACAAAGAGTGGCTGAAAGAACTCCAAGAAAGTTGAAGAGTGATGTAGCTTTGTAGGCTCAATCAGTAAGAGATAAGAAAGGCAAAGGAAAATGTTTCGACAACAAAGGTAAATATGGCTACAACAATTTGACTGATAGAGGAAATCAGCACGAAGAAAATGTGTCGAATCAGAGAAGACTATACCAAGGCAACCAAATAGGTGGTGTTGCGAATAGAGGAAGAGGTGGTGGTTAAAAACCTGACAAGAATCACATTCAGTGTTACAATTGTCAAAAATATGGTTATTATTCTAGTGATTGTCTAGAAAAGCGAAAGAATCAAGAAAGTGATGCAAATTTTGCAAAACATGAAGAAGAATAGATGATGCTTATGGTCACAACAATAGATGAAAATAAATTCAAGGATCAATGATATTTGGATTCAAGATGCTCATCACACATGTCTGGAAGGAAAGATTGGTTTGTCAACATAAAACCCTCGATGAAGAACACAATGAAATTTGCAAATGACAATACTCTAGCAGCTGAAGGTATTGGTGATGTTATGATTATGAGGAAAGATGGAAAAAGGTCAGTAATTTCCAATGTGTTATACATACCAGGCATAAAGAGCAACTTGCTCAGCATAGGGAAGTTGGTCAAAAATAATTACAAAGTGTTGGTCGAAGACAAGATGATGAGAGTCATCGATGCAAATGGAAGATTAATCTTGAAGGCTCCTATGTCTCAAAATAGAACCTTTAAGATTGAACTTGATTTGATGGAGCACAAGTTCCTTTCGATTGCAGCTAGCAGAGATGAATGGATATGGCATTATCGATTAGGCCATCTCAACTTCAGAGACATAAGAGATTTAAAGAGAAGAAATATGGTTTTAGGATTGCCAGAAATTGACATTCCAAACAAAGTGTGTGAGGAATATGTACAAGCGAAGCAACACAAGAATAGCTTCAACAAGGATGCAGGAAGCAGGTCAAAGGATATTTTCGAAGTCATATACTCTAATGTATATGGACCAATCCAGGTGGATTCGTTTGGAGGTAAGAAATATTTTATCACATTAAATGATGATTACATTCAAAAACTGTATACTTACCTGATCAAGAAGAAAAGTGAAGTGATCGAGGTATTTGCCTAGTTTAAGTCTATGGTCAAAAGACAAAGTGGTCGAAAGCTCAAAGTTTTGAGAAGTGATGGTGGTGGAAAGTATGTGTCGAAAGACTTCGACGGGTTATGTGAAAAAGAAGGGATTGTGCATGAGATGAGGCTACCCTATACTCCACAGCAGAATGGAAATGCAGAAAGGAAGAATCGAACCATCATGAATATTGTGAGAAGTATGTTGAAAGGAAAACATTTACCTAAAGAGTTTTTGGGTGAAGTTATGTCGACCGCAACATATATTTTGAACAGATGTCCGAGAAAGAAGCTAGAAGGAATTACTCCAGAAGAATGGTATAGTGTGAAGCCTAGCTTGAGTCATATGAAGATATTTGGATCTATTGCACATAGACATGTTCCAGGTCAGTTGAGAATAAAAATTGATGACAAGTCGAGTCAGATAATCCTAGTAGAATATCATTCGACAGGAGGTTACAAGTTGTTCGACCCAGTGAACAAGCATATTATGATCAGCAGAGACGTGATCATAGATGAGATTAAAGAATGAGATTGGGTTAAAAATATCAATAAGTATTCAGTGAGAATCTTACTTGAAGAACCAGAAACTCAAGTCGAAAGAGAAGTTCGACAAGAGGAACCAACAGTTATAGATCAACCAAGTACAAGCAGACCTCAAAGAACAAGACACGTGTCTACAAGGTTGCTAGATTGTGTGTTTACATCAGATGATGTGGTTGATAACGAAGGTGAGCTGGTACATTATGTTTTATATGCAGATGTCGAACCAGTCAATGCAGCTTAAGCATTGAAAGATTCAAAGTGGGTGAAATCAATGAACGAAGAGGTGAAGTCCATCGAAGACAACAACACTTGGTCACTTGTCGAATTGCCTCAAGTCAAGAAGTCAATTAATGTTAATTGGTTATACAAATTGAAGATGAATCCCAAAGGGGAAGTAACTCGACACAACGTAAAGCTCGTGGCGAAAGGATTTCTACAGAAAGAAGGAATAAACTTCGATGAAGTTTTTCACCTGTTGCTAGAATCGAAATAATCAGGTTAGTTGTTGGTCTTGCAGAAATAAACAGTTGGCACATATGTCAGATGGACGTGAAGTGTGCATTCCTAAATGGACCCTTAGATGAAGAAGTTTATGTTAAACAATCAGTTGGATTTGTGAAACATGACGAAGAGAGAAAGGTGTACAGGCTGCATAAAGCCTTGTATGGATTGAAACAAGCTCCAAGAGATTAGAATAAGAAGATTGATATTTTTTAAGGGAGAAGGAATTTGTGAAGTGCACAACTGAACATGGAGTATATGTAAGAAGAAGAAATAGTAAATTGCTTATATTATGTCTCTATATCGATGACTTGTTAATAACAGGTAGCTGCAAAAAAGAGATCGAAGACGTCAAAGGTGATCTCAGCAAGGAATTTAAAATGTATGATCTGGGTGACATTTCATACTTCCTTGGTATCTAATCCTACAAGAGTAGTAGAGGTTTGATGATGCATCAAAGAAGATATGCCGCAGAAATTATCAAGAGATTTGAGATGGAAGAATGCAACTCGACTTCGACACCTGCAGAACCAAAACTGTAATTGTCAAAAAATTTAGAAGAAGATAATGTCGACCCAACCCAATACATAAGACTTATTGGGTCACTAAGATACCTTTTTCACACAAGGCCTGACTTAGCATATAGTGTAGGTATGGTGAGTAGATTCATGTAGAAGTCAAAGGTATCACACCTAGAAGCAGTGAAAAGTATATTGAGGTATCTCAAAGGAACTCTCTACTATGATATTTTATTTCCTACAACTGATAAAGGAAAAGAATGCAACTTAGTAGGGTACACTGATTCGAGTTGGTGTACTGATACTGAGGATCGAAAATCCACAACAGGATATGTGTTTATGCTATATGGTGCACCAGTTGCTTGGAGTTCGAGAAAGGAATCAGTAGTGGCATTGTCATCATGTGAAGCAGAGTACATAGCTGCTTCTCTTTGTGCATGTCAAGCAACATGGATAATGAACTTGGTTAAAGAAATCACAGGGAAAGATCATGGGGGAATTACCATGAAGATCGACATTGTGTCAGCTATCAATCTGGTGAAGAATCTGATAGCTCACAGTCGAAGCAAGTACATTGAAATGAGGTTCCACTATCTTTGAGAGTAGGTAACAGATGAGAAGATGAACTTGGAACACTGCATAACTGAGAATCAGATTGCAGATATCATGACGAAGGGAGTGCAAGTCGAAGTATTCAGAAAACTAAGAGCTATAATGAATATAGATAACTTAGACACAATGAATTAGGTGGTGTGTTAAGAGTAATTCCTTGTGTCGAAGTAGTTTGCTTTATAGAGACAAGGGAATGTCGAAAATATTTGGTTTGATTTAGAAGTATGGAAATAGTTTGTTACACACAGATTTGTTTTAGATTTAGACAGATTTGATTTAGATCTAAAATAGATAGATTTGATTTAGTTCTAAAATAAGTATTTTGGGCTTTTATAGTTTTGGGCTTAGGCTTAGGGAGCAAGCTAACTTAAAATTATAAATAGAGAGAGTAACACATATTTTTGTAATCAAGTCAATCAACTCATTGTATTCACAGAATTTGCAGTTGTAGGTAAATAATAAAGTTTTTCACTGTTTGTGGGCAAAGAGAAACTCTGCAAAAAATATTTTTTTCTTTCTTCATCTTTTATTTTGCATTGTCATTGTATGATGACATTGTATGACATCAATCTTGTTCATCAAGATTAGTAGAAATTCAACATAAATTTTAGTGAATTTCTAACGACATTCAAATAAAGTTGATATGAGTCAAATTAAATAGAATGTTGCAGTCAAATATAGTTCATATAATTCCAATTGAATAAAATAATATAGTTTAATATAATTCATATGAGTCCAATTAGATGAATAATTGTAATTTAACATTGTTGATATAACACCAATTTTAATTACATTTTGGTTTATGAGATATAAAAAATTATGTTGTTTGAGTTGACAATCTTCACTACAGTCCCACTTAATTTATACTTCAAAAAAGTTGGTAAAAAATTAATACATTTTATTTTGAAAATAAATTTATATATGTAGTGTAAAAAATTTGCAAATCAAGGATAGATATAGTGTGAATGCATGTGTTGTAACAGTGAATTCCTTATCCTTCACACTGAAATTTCATTATTTTTCTATTCATTATTTTTTTATTAATTTTATATTTCAGCTGGATTGCAGGGTAGGGTGCAGAATAAAATATTATTAATTCCTTATCCCTCACCTTAAACGTCACATAATTAATTACATTTATTTAAAACTATTAGACATACTCATTACTCATCATCATATCACTTTACTGAACCATTTTCTATTTTTCATTCAACTAAGATACTAACTAACACAATATTTTCAATTATATTAATTTATTATTATTAAAAAATATTTTTATTTAATTTTGAAGGTTCATGACATGGAGGTAGAAATTTGTTTTAAATATGTTCACTTTTTTACATTTTATCAATATATTATTTATTTATTTTCAACAATGGATATCATTAATGCAATAATATTATTTCATTACCGCAACAACTTTTTTTTTAACTATTACTAATGGAACACCAATGAAATACGTGAAGATATTTTACATTTACAATTTACAATGTCTATAATTTACTGAAATTTACACAACTCATAATGCGCTCCATAATTACAAATAAAATTAATAATAAATAATTGAAAAATTAATAATACTATTAATTAATCAATAATTAATTAAAATAATATAATATTTAATCAATTAAATCAACTTAAATAATTAATAATTACTTACATTCATTTTTTTACAAAATTGATTATATCCATTTAAAACTATTAAATATACTCATTACTCTTCATTATATCCCTAAACCGAATTAATTTCTATTTTCCATTCATACTTAGATACTGACACACTATTTTCAATTATATTACTTTATTATTAATTTAAATATTATATTATAAAAAAACATACTAAAGTAAAGATAAAATAAAAAATATGAGTAATTCGAAAAATGATATGATTTTAGATTCATTTTAAATAAATAAATAAAAATTAATAAACACCTTTACATTTGAAATTGATTTTATAAAATATATATAATTAATAAATAAAATCGAAGTAGAATTGATTAATCTATAATTAGTTAGTAAATATTTTTATTCAAATCTATAATTTTAAAATTAACTTATCTGAATTCAATTGAGTTTTGTTAATCCATCTAAATTTACTGATAGATGTGAACGTATATATAAAATATCAGTTGTAAATTGATTATTTTAATGTTCATTTCTTAAATATTTTTTTTATTGTTGTTTTATATAATTGAAGTTACAAACATGATTCTACGATTTATTAAAACATATAAATTAATATTTAAAAATTTATGCATATTATTAATATATATTTGAAATTTTATAAATATTTATAAACTATAAAACAAATTTTATCACTGATAAATAAAAATAAAATATATATAATATAAATCTAGACAAGACTCATATAATAATAGCAGAGATTTCGTATTAATTTTTCATTTAAATTATCAAAGATAAATATTGTACATATAACAAATCACAAGAAGATAGATCATTGTCAAATCGAGTATTGACGCAACGCTCAATGAAAACTCGACAGTGTGTAGAGTATTGACGTGTAAAATTATAAGCCATGTACTAATGCACTGATCAAAAAGCAAATAAATAAATAAAGAGGGTTCATTTCTAGTTTGAATACTAACACAATCGTCTATGAAGGTTCGACGTCAAGTAAGATACTGACACGTCAATTGAAAGCAATAAATAAAGATCAATATCTTGTCCAGAATTTATATGTTGAGGGGTGAGATGAGTAATTACGTTAGAATAAATAAATAAAGTGAGATCATACATTATATTAGTTTAAGTTGTGTCATTTGAGCCTTTGGTTTTAGGTCATTGGTTCATCTAAAACATATAATTTCATCTGAGTCATTGTATTGCATGTCAGCGTCTAAAGATCATCTCATTTTACCCAAAAATCAAAGGGAGGGTCTTTTGACTTTTAGTGGTCACTGGTCATCATATTTTCTTTTTAGATTAGGACTAATAACTTGTGGTTTTCCTTTTATGTATCTCTTTTTTTTTTTGGTAGTAATATTATTAATAATAAATAATTATATATGATTAATATTATTATTTATTAATTATTATTATTACTATTTATTTTTATTATTTATTTTTATTATTTATTTTTATATTCATATTACTTTTACTTTGGGTCTATATTATCATGTCTTAAGTCACTTGTTGATATTTTTATTGCTATAATTGATGATATTAATATTATTATTAGAGTAGTGAGTCAGCTGTGTGTTTTTTATTGGTCAAAGTTTAATCAATAGATAAGTTTTATAATAATTATTATTAGATTGTAACATGCGTGACTGTTGAAAATCCACCAAAAGACTATGATGAATTTCTACCACAATGACGATTAGTTATGAGAAAAATAAAGAAAAGAAGACAAGACAATTAATTTATGAAGAGTTTCTCTCTGCTCACAAACTGTGAAAACTTTATTATTCACTTTGCAACTGCAAAATACTGTGAATGACTTGCTTGACTTGCTTACAAAAAATAGGGGTTACTCCCTCTATTTATAATTGAGCTTACATTCTAAGCCCAAAGCCCAAAATATCTTTTTGTTACTAAATCAAATCTAATTTATTTTAGACTTAAATCAAATCTATTTAAATCTAAAACAAATCAAATCTTTTCGACACATAGTTTCGACACACTGAATTACAATTTAACACACCACCTAATTCATTGTGTCTAAACTATCTATGTTCATCATGGCTCTTAGTCTTCTGAATACTTCGACTTCACTCCCTTCGTCATGATGTCTGCAATCTGATTCTCAATTCTGCAGTGTTCCAAATTCATCTTCCCATCTGCTACCTGCTCTCGAAGATAATGGAACCTCATCTCGATGTGCTTACTTCGACCATGTGCTATTGGGTTCTTTGCCAGATTGATAGCTGACATGTTGTCAATCTTCATGGTAATTGCTCCATGATTTTTCCCTGTTATCTCTTCGACCAAGTTCACCATCCAAGTTGCTTGACATGCACAAAGAGAAGCAGTTATGTATTCTGCTTCGCATGATGATAATGCCACTACTGGTTCCTTTCTTGAATTCCAAGCAACTGATGCACCACCTAGCATAAACACATATTCTGCTGTTGACTTTCGATCTTCAGCATTACTACACCAACTCGAATCAGTGTATCCCACTAACTTGCATTATTTTCCTTTATCAACTGCAGGAAACAAAACACTATAATTGAAGGTTCCTTTGAGATACCTTAGTATTCTCTTCACTGCTGCTAGGTGTGATACCTTTGGCTTCTGCATGAATCTACTTACCATACATAGATTGTATGCTAAGTTAGGTCTTGTATGACAAAGGTATCTCAATGATCCAATAAATCTTCTGTATTGGGTTGGATCAACACCATCTTCATCTGCATCTTTCGACAGTTGCAGTCTTGGTTCTGCAGGTGTCGAAGTTGAGTTGCATTCTTCCATCTCCAACCTATTGAGAATTTCTCCCGCATATCTTCTTTGATGCATCATCAAACCTCTACTGCTCTTGTAGAATTCGATTCCAAGGAAATATGAAATCTCACCCAAATCAAACATTTTGAATTCCTTGCTGAGATCACCTTTGAAGTCTTCGATCTCACTCTTGCAGCTACCTGTTATCAACAAATTATTTACATAGAGACATAGTATAAGCAATTTACTATTGCTTCTTCTTACATATACTCAATGTTCAGTTGTGCACTTTACATATTCCTTCTCCCTTAAGAAACTATCAATTTTCTTATTCCAAGCTCTTGGAGCTTGTTTCAATCCATACAGGGCTTTATGCAGCCTGTACACCTTTCTTTCTTCGTCATGTTTCAAAAACCCAACTGGTTGTTTAACATAAACTTCTTCTTCTAAGGGTCCATTTAGGAATGCACACTTCACGTCCATCTGACATATGTGTCAACTGTTTATTTCTGTTAGACCAACAACCAACCTGATTGTTTCGATCCTAGCAACAGGTATAAAAACTTCATCAAAGTCTATTCCTTCTTTCTGTAGAAATCCTTTCGCCACAAGTCTTGCTTTGTGTCGAGTTACTTTACCTTTCGAATTCGTTTTCACTTTGTATACCCACTTGACATCAATTTCCTTCTTGCCTTGAGGCAATTCGACAAGTGACCAAGTGTTGTTGTCTTCGATAGACTTTACTTATTCGTTCATTGATTTCACCCACTTCAAATCCTTTAATGCTTCAGCTGCATTAACAGGTTCGACATCTGTATAGAAAGCATAATGTACCAGCCCACCTTCATTATCTATCACATCATCTGATGTAATCATACAATCTTGCAATCTTGCAGGCATGCGTCTTGTTCTTTGAGGCTTGCTTGTACTTGGTATATCTGTTGGTTCCTCTTGTCGAACTTCTCTTTCGACTTGAGTTTCTGGCTCTTCAAGAAGGATTCCCACTGAATCTTTCTTGGCACTTTCAGTCCAATCCCATTCTTTAAACTCATCTATGATCACGTCCCTACTGATCACAATATGCTTTTTTCACTGGATCGAACAACTTGTAGCCTCCTATCGAATGATATCCAACTAAAATTATTTGACTTGACTTGTCATCAAGTTTTCTTCTCAACTGATCTGGCACATGTCTATGTGTAATATATCCAAATACCTTCAGATGACTCAAGCTAGGCTTCACACCAGACCAACATTCTTCTAGAGTAATTCCTTCTAGCTTCTTTGTAGGACATCTGTTCAAAATGTATGTTGCAGTCGAAACAGCTTCACCCCAAAACTCTTTAGGTAAATTCTTGCCTTTCAACATACTTCTTACCATATTCATGATGGTTCGATTCTTCCTTTCTGTAATTCCATTTTGTTGTAGAGTATAGGGTGACACCACCTCATGTACAATCCCTTCTTTTTCACATAGTCTATCGAAGTCTTTCGACACATATTCTCCACCACCACCAGTTCTCAAAACTTTGAGTTTTCGACCACTTTGTCTTTCGACCATAGACTTAAACTTGACAAATACTTCGATCACTTCACTTTTCTTCTTGATCAGATAAGCCCACAACTTTCGACTTAAATCGTCTATGAATGTAACAAAGTATTTGTTACCTCCCATCGAATCCACCTAGATTGGTCCATATACATCCGAGTATATGACTTCAAGACTAGCCTTCGACCTGCTTCCTGCATCCTTGCTGAAGTTATTCTTGTGTTGCTTCGCCTGCACACATTCCTCACATACCTCGTTTGGAATGTCGATTTCTGGCAATCCTGAAACCATATTTTTTCTCTTCAAATCTCTGATGTCTCTGAAGTTGAGATGGCCTAGTCTATAATGCCATATCCATTCATCTCTGCTAGCTGAAGTCGAAAGACACTTGTGCTCCATCACATTTAGTTCAATCTTGAAGGTTCGATTCTGAGACATAGGAGCCTTCAAAATTAATCTCTCATTTGCATCAATGACTCTCATCATCTTATCTTCGATTGACACTTTATAATTCTTTTCGACCAACTGCCCTATACTGAGAAAATTGCTCTTCATGCCTGGTATGTACAACACATTGGAGATTACTGACCTTTTGCCATCTTTCCTCATAATCATAACATCACTAATACCTTCAGCTGCTAGGGTATTGTCATTTGCAAACTTTACCATATTTTTTATTGAGGGCTTTATATTGACAAACCAGTCTTTCCTTCCAGACATATGTGATTAACATTTTGAATCCAAGTACCATTGGTCCTTGAATCTATCTTCATCTCTTGTTATGACCATCAGCATCATCTCTTCTTCTTCTTCTTCATGTTTTGCAAGCTTTGTATCACTTTCTTGATTCTTTCGTTTTTCTAGAAAATCACTCGAATAGTGACCATACTTCTGACAATTGTAACATTGGATGTGACTCTTATCAGGTTTTCGACCACCACCTCTTCCTCTATTTGCAACACCACCTCTTTGGTTGCCTTGGTATGGTATTCTTTGATTCGATACGTTTCCTTCGATTTGGTTTCCTCTACCATTCGATTTGTTGTAGTCACCTCTACCTCTGTCGAAACACTTTCCTTTGCCTTTGGTCTCTTTTGCTGAATGTGCCTGCAAGGCCACATCACTCTTCGATTTTCCTGAAGCTCTTTCGTTCATTATTTGTTCATGAGATTCAAGCGTCCCTTGAAGCTCTTCCTTTGTCAATTTCGACAAGTCTTTCCCCTCTTCTATCGCCACCACTATGTGGTCGAACTTAGGAGCTAAAGATCTCAAGATCTTCGAAACAACAACTCTTGTTGTTAACGTTTCTCAACATATCTTGATTTGATTTACTAGTTTTGTAACTCTAGTGAAGAAATCAGATATGCTTTCACTGTCTTTCATCTGAAGCAGTTCATACGTCCTTTTATGAGTTTGTAACCTCACTTCTTTCACCTTCTCAGCGCCTCCAAAAGACTTCTCAAGGATTTCCCAAGCTTCTTTTGCAGATTCTGAATCACTAACATTTTCGAAATTGTCTGCGCTGACACATTGATGAATTATAAATAATGCTTTATAACTCAGCTTCTCAGATTCTGTATATTTCTTCTTTTCTTCTTCTGAAACGTTTTCTCCAAGCGCTTCGACTCCATCTTTTACAAGGTCTCAAAGACCTTGACACCTGAATAAGACTTTCATCTGTTTGCACCAATTCTCATAGTTGTCAACTTTCAGAATTGGTAGCGTTGCTGGATAGTTTGCATTCCCATAACTTGTCATCGTGAATTCTTCAATCGTTCTTGATTGATACTTCTCTTGAATCGAAACAAAAGCTCTTGATACCAGATGTTGGAAATCCACCAAAAGACTATGATGAATTTCTACCACAATGACGATTAGTTATGAGAAAAACAAAGAAAAGAAGACAAGACAATTAATTTCTGCAGAGTTTCTCTCTGCTCACAAACTGTGAAAACTTTATTATTCACTTTGCAACTGCAAAATACTGTGAACGACTTGCTTGACTTGCTTACAAAAAATAGGGATTACTCCCTCTATTTATAACTGAGCTTACACCCTAAGCCCAAAGCCCAAAATATCTTTTTGTTACTAAATCAAATCTAATTTATTCTAGACTTAAATCAAATATATTTAAATCTAAAACAAATCAAATTTTTTCGACACATAGTTTCGACACACTGAATTACAATTTAACAGCGACCTGGGAAATTATTATTATTTTATGCCATTCATATTTATTATTTTAATACTTTGGAAATATTTAACTATAATTTTAAAAATTTAAAAATATTGTTGTTATTGAAAATATAAGATCAGTTGATTTTTAATTATCAAACTCTTTGTTAATCTTATTCAATTACACAATAAATTTGTAAATAAAAATAAAATATTAGAATCCTTATTTCTGTTCACAACCATCTTTAATGGCCTAATAAAAGGGTGAATCAAACATAGAAGAGATATTGGTCACTTACAACCTAATAATTGGACTATCCCATCAAGTATAGGCATTGCAGAACAACTATCGCTTATAAAGTCTTAAGTGAATGGTAGGAGATAATGTCTGCAAAATTGTAAAAAAAAAATGTTAGTTCTCAAAATTGATAAAAGAAATGCAATTATAAGTTCAAGACAAAAATACAAAAGAAATTTATTATGAAGTTAAATATTATAAAGATAATATCAATCGCTGAGACAAAAACTCATAAAATATGAAATAATATGATATTAATCATTAAAGCAAAAGCTCATAAAATATAAAATAATCGCAAAAACTCATATAACATAAAACAGTCTTTTCAGCATACTGACATAAACACCTAACAAAATACTAATAACAATAATTATATAAAAAATAAATAAATTAAATACATAATTTAGAATAAATTAATTAAATATAATCTTTTTAACCCTTGATTGAATAAGAATTCATTTGCATTTCATGCAATCAAACATATAATAAAACCTTGTAAAAATAGTTTAATTTTAAAAATTGAAATAAAAAATGTAATTATAAATTGGAGACAAAAATATAAAATATAAAATTAATTAAATCAAAGATTAACTATAATAAATAAAATAATAGGACGGAATAATTATCTGTGTGAAGTCAGAATATCTATGAAGTCTATTGTAAAAAATTAACCAATAAATAAAATTGCTCTATTGTTAAGAAATTAGAATGTTTACTTATTGCATGGAACAAAGAAAGAGTTTAAATGATCGATTTTCAGGTAGATGTGGATTTTCTATGCAAATGGGACATCATGTAGAATAATGCAAAAGATAAAAATAAATATTGGCATAGGCATAGCAGACTGATTTATTGAGTTCTTATAACCATAATTAATATTTATTGTATTTCTTTAACGGAAATAATGTGTAACAGACTGGTTTATTGAATTCTTATAATCATAATTTGTATTTGACATATATCTTTAACGATAATAATGTGTCATTATGCAAAACTATGAATATTAGAGTAATCATAATAGAATAATTTATTAAATTATTATTGTCATGATATTATATTCATTTTTAATGAAAATAATATTTGTCGACTATTAGAGGATAATTTAGTATTTTGTTAGTTAAAGATAAGTTTACAATTAGGGCCTATGTGGCATTATTATTTGTGTATAAATAGGTGTATTAGGATTACATTTATATCAATCAATTCCAATCATTTGTTGTCAGCCTTTTTGCATTTATTCCCTTTCATCTTCTTCCTCAAATTCATCACCTTTGCACTAACAAATTGGTATCTAGAGCTCTTGGTTTGAATCTGAAACTCTGGGAAACACGAGTGATAGTGAGCTGTGTGTTTGTTTTTTGATTCTTGAACAAAAAATCTGAAACAGAATCACACTGATTCTGTGGGTTTGGGAAACACTGAGTGAGATCTGAGTTTTTCTGTGCAAAGGTTTAAGATGAATGGAGGCAGTAGTTTGAACACTAAACTTCCAGTTTTTGATGGCAAAAACTGGAACAGATGGAAGATTCAAATGCGTGTGCTGTTTGGTGCTCAGGATGTTCTGGACCTTGTTTCTGAAGGTTATGTTCCAGCTGCAGCTGATGCTACTGTAGAACAGAAATCAGAAGAAAAAGCTACAAGGAAGAGGGATCAAAAAGCACTGTTCTTCATCCATCAGTGTGTGGATGAAAATGTGTTTGAGAAGATTGTTGATTCGACGACGTCGAAAGGGGCATGGGATATTCTGACCAGATGTTATGGTGGTGACGTATCAGTAAAGAAGGTAAAGCTTCAGTCCCTGCGAAAACAATATGAAAATCTCAGCATGAAGAACAGTGAGAAAGTTTCTGAATACATTTCCAGATTGATTCTGATCACTAATGAAATGAAGGCTTGTGGAGAAACACTTTCTGAACAGGTAATCATAGAAAAGATTCTGAGGTCACTTACGCCTCAGTTTGATTATATTGTTGTTTCTATTGAACACTCTAAAGATCTGGAAACCATGAGAATAGAAGAGTTGCAAAGCAGTCTAGAAGCACAAGAGTTGCGTCTGACTGAAAGAACTTCTGAGAGGGAAGTGGAGCAAGCTCTGAAAGCTTCTTTTGTCAAGAAGGACCAGAAGCAGAATAGACATGGTGATAAATTCCAGAAGTCAGAAACCTCAACTTCTGATGAAAAGAAATATCAGAAGGGAAAGGAAAGGTATGACAAGAAGAAGGTTCAATGTTACTGCTGTAAACAGTTTGGGCATTTTGCCAGAGACTGTAGAAACAAAGGAAGAAAATCAGAAGAAGCAAATATAGCCAGAGAAGATTCTGATGATGAACCTGTGCTACTGATGGCTTCTGATTCTGATGGAAACTGTTCAGGAGATTGGTGGTATATGGACACTGGCTGTTCAAATCACTTGACTGGGAACAAACAATGGCTGACAGACTTTGACTCCAGAAGGAGAACAAAGATCAGATGTGCTGATGATAAGTACCTTAATGCAGAAGGTATGGGAAATGTCAGAGTCAGAGTGAAGAATGGAAGAAACATTCTGATCAAAGATGTCTGGTACGTTCCTGGAATTAAAAGCAATCTGATGAGTGTGGGTCAGCTTGTTGAGAAAGGTTTTTCAGTGGTTATGAAGGACAACCTCTTGACGTTGTACGATTCTAATCAGAAAATGATTATGAAGTCTGAGCAGGGAAGCAACAGAACATTCAAAGTGAATGTAGAAACCTCTGAAGCGGAGTGTCTCAGTGCAGAAGGCGCTGAAGCAGACAGTAAGTTGTGGCACAAGAGGTTGGGGCACTTGAACTATAGAAGCTTAGGGCATCTAAGTTCTAAGAAGCTCGTACATGGCATTTCGAAGATTGTGAAGCCTCAGAAGTCATGTGAGATATGCATGAAAGGCAAGCAACCAAGATTGCCATTTGCGTCATAAGTAGCCCCCAGAGCAAAGCATGCTCTGGGTGTAGTACATTCTGATGTGTGTGGACCATTTCCAGTAGCTTCACTTGGAGGAAACAAATATTTCGTGTCTTTTGTGGATGAGTTCACAAGAATGACTTGGGTAAAACTCATCAAGTTCAAGCATGAAGTGTTTACAGAATTCCAGAAGTTCAAGGTGAAGGCTGAGAAGCAGAGTGGTCAGAAGCTGAAGATTCTGAGAACAGATGGTGGAGGTGAGTATAACTCTACAGAGTTCCAGAAGTTCTGTGAGGAGAATGGAATAGAACATGAGGTTACTGCTCCATATACTCCTCAGCACAACGGTCTCGCAGAAAGAAGAAACAGAACTTTGCTTGATATGACCAGAAGTATGCTGAAAGAGAAGAAGTTACCTCACATGTTATGGGGAGAAGCTGTTGCCACATCAGCATATGTTCTGAACAGGTGTCCAACAAAGAAGCTGAAGGAAACTATTCCTTTAGAAAAATGGACTGGAGACAAGCAGAGTGTTAGCCATCTGAAAGTATTTGGTTCTGTGTGCTACAAACACATTCCAGAGGCTAGAAGACGAAAACTGGATGATAGAAGCAAAACAATGTTACTGGTGGGGTACCACAGTACAGGTGCCTACAAGCTTTATTGTCCAGAAACCAACAAAGTTGAAATCAGCAGAGACGTCGTTGTGAAAGAGTCAGAAACATGGGATTGGAACAAACTTCATTCAGATTCTGGTGTAGTGCCAACACCAGGGTTAGTTTCTGAAGACGAGTCAGAGTCAGAAGAAGAAGACTCTGAAGATGAGTCAGAATCTCAGGGAGATTCTGATAGTGGATCTGATTCTGATCCAGATTCTGATGATGATCCAGAATCTGGTGGTGATTTTACTTCTGGAAGGGAAAACTCTGAAGACATAGGGTCTGGAGAACAAATTTCCAGAAGTAACTCTGAAGGTGGTAATTCTGAAGGAAGTAGTTCTGGACAAGGTTCAGAAGCCAGTATTGTTCCGAATTCTGGAGAAGCTTCAGAACAAGACCAGAGGCCACAGAGAATCAGACGAATACCAAGTAAGTTTGCAGATTTTAGCATGTTGCATGATACTGAAGGAGAAATTGTTCAGTGTGCCATGCTAGTAGATTCTGAACTAGTGGGTATTGAAGAAGCACTCAAGAAGAAAGTATGGCTGAATGCCATGAAAGAAGAACTTGAGGCAATCGAAAGAAACAAGACTTGGAAGCTGACAGAACTTCCAAAAGGCAAGAAAGCCATCAGCGTCAGATGGGTTTTCAAGCAGAAGCTAAAGCCAGATGGATCAATTGGCAAACATAAAGCGAGACTAGTGGCCAGAGGTTTTCTTCATAAACCTGGACTAGATTATTTTGAGGTGTTTGCACCTGTAGCTAGACACGAAACAATCAGACTGGTGATTGCTTTAGCTGCAAACAGAAATTGGCCTTTGATACATCTGGATGTGAAGTCTGCATTTCTGAACGGTCCATTACAGGAAGAAGTTTATGTGTCACAACCTCCTGGATTTGTAAAAAAGAATCAGGAAGGGATGGTATACAGGTTAAATAAAGCTCTGTATGGACTGAAGCAAGCGCCCAGAGCTTGGAATTTGAAGATTGATTCTTTTTTCAAGGAACAAGGGTTTCAGAAGTGTGAGATGGAATATGGTGTTTATGTTCAGCATACTTCAGAAGGTAATATGATTCTGGTCTGTTTGTATGTTGATGACATATTACTCACAGGAAGTTCTGAACAAGAAACAGCTGAGTTCAAGAAAGTTCTGATGAAGGCGTTTGAGATGACAGATCTTGGAAAAATGAGTTTCTTTCTAGGGATGGAACTTATATACTCTGAGAAAGGAATCATTTTGCATCAGAAGAAGTATGAACTAGAGCTTCTGAAGAGATTTGAGCTAGCAAATTGCAAGATTGCTATCACACCTGCTGATACGAATCAGAAGTTGGACTCTGATTCTGATGGAGAGGATGTGGACGCTACAACCTTCAAACAGATGGTTGGTTCTCTGAGGTATTTATGCAATACCAGACCTGATATTTGTTATGCAGTTGGAATGGTCAGCAGATACATGAGCAAACCAAAGTGGTCTCATTACCAAGCTGCTGTCAGGATTCTGAGGTATATAAAAGGAACTCTGAATTATGGAGTGTTATTTCCTTCTGGAGGAAAGATCAAATCAGAACTTCTGAGTTATTCTGATTCTGATTGGTGTGGAGACAGAGTCGACAGAAGAAGCACTTCTGGGTATTTATTCAAGTTTCTGGGAGGCCCAATCTCTTGGTGTTCCAAGAAACAGCCTGTTGTGGCTCTGTCAACATGTGAAGCTGAATACATTGCTGGTGCTGTAGCCGCCTGTCAAGCAGTTTGGCTTCTGAATCTGCTGCATGATCTGAAGGTTGAAGTTGAGGAACCTCTGAAGCTGATGATTGATAACAAGTCTGCAATTAATCTTGCAAAGAATCCAGTTCTACATGGCAGAAGCAAGCACATTGAGACGAAGTATCACTTTCTCAGAAGTCAAGTGCAGAAAGGAGTGCTGGAAGTTCTGCACTGTAGCACTCAGAAGCAGCTGGCAGATGTTCTGACCAAGGCAATAAAAACAGACCAATTTCTGCGCTTGAGAGATGAAATTGGTGTTGTTAACTTCTGATAAATTACTAAATTACGGGATGGTATTAGAGGGTAATTTAGTATTTTGTTAGTTAAAGATAAGTTTACAATTAGGGCCTATGTGGCATTATTATTTGTGTATAAATAGGTGTATTAGGATTACATTTATATCAATCAATTCCAATCATTTGTTGTCAGCCTTTTTGCATTTATTCCCTTTCATCTTCTTCCTCAAATTCATCACCTTTGCACTAACATCGGCAACCAAAGTGAATGAAAATGATTAGTTAAAAAGATATAGAAGAAGAATAGAAAATGGAAAGAAGCATTTGGGTGACACCTAGGATTCTTATGTGATGTGGAAGAATTTAGATTGCATATATCATTTCTATTAATATTTTTAATTTGAAAAAAAAAAAGAGATTGACACATAAGCTTTTGGTTAAGATTTGATTTATAATTGTTATTATGAGAAACTTTTTTAATGTTGATTATCAATTATGAGTTTTTTTATTAGTTATTATTAGATAATAATATGATTTATTATTGTAATTATAAAATTTAATTATAACAATTTTGATTAATAATTGGTAGAACTTTGTTAGTATCACACATAAATTGGAATTTTGTGATGACGACACATAAGCATAAGTTTAAGATTTTTGTTTAAGATTGACATCATGACACACACACACACACACATATATATATATATATATATATATATATATATATATATATATATATATATATATATATATATATATATATATATATATATATATATATATATATATATATATATATATATATATATATATATATATATATATATATATATATATATATATATATATATATATATATATATATATATATATATATATATATATATATGAGAGAGATTTTCTTGTTGATTATGAATTATGAGTTTTTTTATTAATTAATATTAAGATAATAATATAGTTTATTATTGTAATTATCAAATTTCATAATAATTTTGATTGTGAGGATGACACATAAGTTAGAACTTTATGATGATGACACATAAGCATCATGTTAGGATTTTTGTCTAGGATTGTCATCATGACAACCTTAGATTTATATCAAGTAGATTATCTTTTTTTCACTATTATTAATATTATTATGTTTATTATTTTAATTATAAGTCTTTTTTTAGTCGGGTCAGAATCAACGTCCCGGGTCTAAAGTCTCAAGTACCTATCCAAGCATGTGTTCAAGTTCTTCAGAAATCTTAAGTTTACATTGCAACAATCTCGAACCGATCAAAATCAAATCAGAATAGATCCAATATTTTCCATTTACAAGATTAATTTATACAAAAGTGAAAAAGCCCAAAGAGACTTAATATCTAATTGAATCAGACAACCAAAACAAATCAAAAACTTTAACAAACAAATCAAATCAAACAAAAATAACAAAAAACTGAATCATTCTTTTCCTAATTTAACAAACCTAAACTTGATTGTTTAACCTAATTCTAAGCTATAAAACACAAGAGATTTCAGAAGCAATGGGAGGAATTTTTTAATCCCTAAAAACCCTAAGCAGCTGTTGCGATCCCGAACTATCACCAAAGCTCCTCATTCAAAGTACTTAGGGTTTCACATCGAAACCCTAAGCTGCTTAAGTTTGTCCATCAGATACCTCGCATACAGAAAGAACAACATATAAGGAAAGAAGAGAGGGAATCAAAACTTTCAAAAAGGGAAAAGACAAAGAGCTCAAAATAAAAAGGGAAACAGAAATCAATTTACCGAAAAAGTCCTCATTTCTGTAGGTTGATGAATTTGTACTGCAATGTTATGGGAGGCAAGAGCCTCATGTATGATTGTCCTATTGAACCTTGCAACCTTGGAGGTAGCTAGTTTTGACAAGAGATATGTCATGAAGTTTTGTTTGCAGGGGACATGCTCTACTTCAAAAGAAATAAAGTGCGAGGACATATTTTTTACCTCTTGTAAATATTCTATCAACATAGGCTTATTTTCCTGATATTGTTCTCAGACCTGGTTGGCTACCAACTGAGAGTCATTTTTGGCTTTTAATTTGGTATCTACCATTTCTAGGGTGAGGATCATACCGACGATTAGTGCTTTGTATTCTGCCTGGTTGTTGTTGGCAGTGAACTTCAACACCTACTTAATAATTATATTGATCGGTATTTCGACCACTATTCATGCACCGCTTCCTTTTATGTTGGAGGCGTCGTCCATGGATATTGCCCATTCTGAAGGCGGGTCTTTTTTGACGGGTCAGTTGAGTTCGACTACGAATTTCGCCAGGGCTTGAGACTTAATGCTTCCTCTCATGATGTAATGGATGTCGTATTCTGAGATTTTTATCGACCAAGATGTCATTTTTTCCTCCAGGTCAGGTTTCATCAGCACTTGGCGTACAAGATAGTTAATTTTCACTAGGATGGCGTGCCCTTGGAAATAAGGTTGGAGTTTTCTCGATGTAGTGAAAACTGCTAATTTGAGCTTGTTAATCTTCTAGTAATGTGTCTCAGTGCCCTTGAACACTTTTCTCACTAAATACATCAGTATCTCAACTTTGTCTAAGGACCGAGTTCATCCTTAGTGACCCATATGTAGAGAACCAAGGGTGAACCCTCCTTCAGGTGAGTGAGGATCAGGGGCGATGTGAGAAATTACTTGATCTTGGAAAAGGCTTCCTCACACTCAGGCGTCCATTCGAACTTTTCCTTCTTCCTCTAAGCAGTGAAGAAAAGGAAAGCCTTATCGCCCGCACAAGAGAGGAAGCGGGAAAGGGCCGTGAGGCGCCTTGTGCGATATTGCACTTCTTTCACATTAATGGGGCTCCCCATATCAATGACCTTCTGGAATTTGTTTGGGTTGTCTTCAATCCCTCCCCTAGTCAACATGAAGCTCAGAAACTTCCATGCTTGTACTTCGAAGGAGTATTTGGCGGGATTTAAGCGCATGTCATAATTTCTTACTGATTTTAGGATGTCCTTCAGGTTATTGACATGATTGTGTCCTTCTTCTGTCGTGATCATCATGTCGTTGACATATACTTCAAGGTTCCCCCAATCTGGTGGGCAAAGACAGTGTCCATGAGTCACTGGTATGTCGCGTCGGCGTTTTTGAGTCCGAAAGGAAATGAAGTTGTAGTAGTAATTTCCATGGTTTGACATGAAGGTGGTTTTCAGGGCATCCAAGGGATCCATATTTATTTGGTTATACCCTGAGTATACGTCCATGAAAATCAACACACAGTATCCTGATGATCCATCAATAAGGCGGTCGATATCTAGCAACGGATACAGATCTTTGGGACATGTAACATTTAGACATGTGAAGACCATGCATATTCTCCATTTGTTGTTAGCCTTCCGCACCAATATCATATGAAGTTTAGTATGTGGCAGCTTAATTTGCAAATTGTCAAGTTTTATGGATATGCATGTACTAGATGAATTGAAGATACTTAAGACTTTTAACATGAATTTTCTTGTTGACAACAAACATGCATTATATTTGAGCAATCATATAAAAAAGGAAGTTTTTTTTCTTCATGATCAAGTTAATAAGTAAAAACTTGAATTATAGTATTGTAATACTAATCTGCAATCTACAGATATTCTCACTAAACCTTTGAAGCAATCAAGGTTTGATAAATTGAAGGTTTTGATAGGAATTAAATCATTGTTGGAAAATGAATCACACAATTGGTGACCAATGAAGGACTTAGGGTATGTAGATAAGAAGATAGTAATAGAGAAGTGTAAATTTGGGAGAGAATGAGAGAGAGATAATTGAGGGTGAGAATCATTAATTGCATTAACTAATGATGAGGATGCCTCCAAGGGATTTATACAAGTGTTAAAAAAATGGTTGGAACCTAAAACACATAATTTAATGACAATAAAAAGCTAAAAGTTTGGCTCGTAATCGGCTAACATAACTGGTTAACCGGTTACACATATACAAAACAGAAAATATAATGTCAGGTGTAACTGGTTAACGTTTTTAGTTAACCGGTTAACATAACTTAAAACTAGCTTTTTCAACATGCAGAAGTGCTTTTCAATTAGATATAACAAGTTACACCCCCGTACTAATTGGTTACAACACTTGAATTATTAACTTTTCACTCAACACAACACCTTAATTCAAGTGCTCCAAGTCCTCCATGCCCATGCTCATCTTCAACCTCTTGAACACATCATTTATAACTCCCTTAGTTAACAAATCAGTAACCTGGTCCTCACTTCTACAATATCCTAATCTTAACTTGTCTTTACTAACAAGCTCCCTCAAGTAGTGAAAACTCATCTCAATGTTCTTGCTCCTCCCATGTGCAATTGGATTCTTAGAGAGATTAATGGCTGAAACATTATCAACCAAGAGTGTGACATCCTCACCCTCATTGTCACCTCTCTTTTAATAAATTCATTAGCCACACAAATTTGCACACACACATAACGAAGCGACAGTGCAACTAGCGCTTCTTTCTTCGAGCACCATGAGATTAGTGCTCCACCAGACCTAAAGATGTATCTCGCTGTAGACTTTCAATCATATTTATCTCCGTACCAATTGGAACCGGTAAAACTAAGCAAATTGCATTTTCTACCCGTATCCGCTGCGGGAAAGAGAATTTTGTAGAAAATAGACCCTTTGACGTATCTTAGTATTCTCCATGAATGTACTTGCAATACAGACACTAAATGCCAAATCTGGATGTGTATTACACAAGTAACGTAATGATCCAATCAACCTTCTATATTAAGTTGGATCTATGTTCTGCTCCTCTTCATTATTGGACAGTTGCAACCTTGGATCAACTGGTGTTATGGAAACATTACAATACTCCATCTCACATTTCTTCAATATCTCAAGGGCATATCCCCTTTGATACATAAGAAGTCCCCTTTTAGATCTGTATAACTCTATTCCAAGTAAGTATGTCATGATACCAAGGCCCTCATCTCGAATTCTTTCATAATCTCACTCTTGAACTTAGAAATACTCATCTTGTTGTTTCCCGTGATCAACAAATTGCCAATGTATAGATAAAGAATGATCACACCTTCACTTGTATCCGTCTTCACATAAACTCCATGCTTGGACACTCATTTCTTGAAGCCAAACACAACTAGGAAACCGTCTATCATTTTATCCCATGCTCTCGGAGCTTGCTTCAAACCACATGACGCTTTTCTCAACTTGTAGAATCTTCCATCTTGGTTTTTCACAACAAAATCAGGGGATGCTCTACATATACCTCTTCATCAAGCGGGTAATTCAAAAACACGGACTTCACATCTATTTGATAGATAAAACAATTGTAGTTATTCGTAATACCAGCAACTAGCCTTATGGTTTCCATACTAGCAACCGATGCAAATAAATCATCGAAGTCTATACCTTCTCTTTGCAAAAACCCCTTAGCTACTAATCTAAAACTTATGCTTAATTATTTCATCTTTTGGATTTTCCTTCACCTTATAGACCTGTCTTACACCAGCTTCTCCTTCATAACACAAACTCACTTTGGATCACTCACGACCTCTTTCGTCTTAACAGGTTTGGATTCGGCCATAAGTGCAAAATATATGAAATTACCACCATCATTGATTTCGTTATCATGGAATATCTCACAATCTTGGAGTCTTTAAGGCAGACCTTTTGCCTAGTTGGTGGTCTCACATTTTCATCAGTTTTGGCTTCGACATGCTGCTTTTCTGTAGTTTCAGCTTCTCTAGGATCCAAAAAATCATGTATGTGAGCGGTTAATGTCTTTCTGTAATCGGCTAATGCCTGCATGTAATCGATTAATGTTTGAGTGTAACCAGTTATATATTGCTTCATTTGCTTCAATTCACCGATTACAATGTTCCGACTGATCATAATCCTCCTGTTTTCAACATAAAACTACTTGTAACCTCCAATAGGGTGATACCAAATGTTGCACCCCAAAATTTTCCCTCTCATTTATCAAGATTTTCTCACAAGATCTCTTTGACTCAAGACTGTATTAGGGTTTGATCAGCTCAAGACATCTCATCTTACACTGATGACCCAAAATTAGGGTTTGAGTTGGCACAAGGATTTTTGGACTATCAATACTTCATATGACTTTTAAGGATCATTTGGATCCCTAAGATTACTCATGATAAGTTTCAAGCCTTGAACCACATTTTTTATCAATCAATTGGATAGTTGACCTAAAAATCAACTGTATTGGGGAAAAAGTAAACCATGGCCAATTTACAGTCAAACTTCATAATTTTTGATCTCCATCAACATTTTGATCTCATATGTATCATTTTATCAAGTTTGGACCATAATTCCTCAAGAAATTTGATCAAATCATCAAAAGGGCAAAATGGTCAAAATTAGGGTTTTGACTGAGAAAGGGCAATTTCTGATTTTTGACCTAGAAAAGGACCAATTAGTTTGAAGCATGAATTCAAGAGCTCAATTTCATCATCTTTACCTAGTGACATGGTTCAAAACATTGCATTTTCATTGGATTGATAGATGAAATTTCCAGTCAACTGATTAAAAGTCAATTGTATACTAAAAAGTCAAACTTTGACTTTTTGGTCAAAATCAAGTGCCAAGGATCATAATTCATCAAAACATGTCAAAATGTGAAACTTGTTCATCAAGAAATCAAATATTGAAGATTTGGTTTTGAAATTTGAATTTTTCTTAACTTAGAAATTTTTCTAAGTACAGAAAATTTCTTATTTTTTCTCAAATTTAAGCCATTTTTTCACCATGATACAAGATGATTCAAAGAAAGTTCCCAACATGAAAGTTGTAGACCTCCATGAAATCTACAACTTTTCTTCACACATTTTTTCCTAAAGATGCTTGGATCTCAAGATATAATTTTGTGAATACATGCTCATGAACTAAAATAACTTAGTGAAATTTTGCCCTAATTTAGGCAGGTTTTTGACCTAACTTCATGGCAATTTTTCACCTAGTTCCAAGAGGAATATTGAAATTCATTTCAAAGATGATTTATAGAGCACATTTTAATATTTCCAAAATGTTAAATAACTCCTTGAGATCATTTTTGAGTAGGGAGAATCGAAGAAAGGAAGTTGGCAATTTTTCACTTTTGAATTCAAGCCATTTCATGAAGAACAAAACTCCAATCTAAACCTATGCTGCCTAATCCTTGCTTTATAGGTCTCAAACTTGTTTCTCACTTCATAATGTAATGCTTACTCAGATGATAAAGCCTTAATCCAAGCACAAGAGTATTTGTCCAAGCTTTAATTCCATAAATGGCACAAAGTTGTCATTGCCATTTTGGAAAAGCTTAACTTTTGCAACTTTTCACTTCTTGAGCATTGGACCTGTTTTCTCTGCATACACAAGTCCTATAAACCAAAAGCAAGTTGTATAGAACTTGTACCAACTCCAATTAGGCCTATACAAGCATGTAAGGAGTGGTCTCTTCACCTTTCTTAAAAAGCAAGTAAGAATGCAAAAAGGACACAACTCAGAAATCTGTTGTGGAGTGGATTAGAAACCTTCTCCATACTAATACACAAAGACATTACAACTTAGAACACGATTTCTCAAGGCCAAAAACACTCCAAAACTCCCTATCACCAAAAACCTATCAAAACTTGCAGTTTATGGCCAAGTATAGCAATCCACAAATTTACTCGTGCATTTCAAGTTTTAATCACTCAAACACTTTACCTACCTCATATCTAAGTGTTCCAGACCATCATCCCTCCACTGTAACACCTCCTTCTCCATCTGCCATTTTTGTTTTTTAAGCTTGTAGATTGACTTGGACAGAGAGATTCAGGCACTTTCAAAGCAAGGTAAGGATTGGAACACACTCAGGGAGGTTCAAGCAAGCTAAAGGAATCTCCAGGCCTTCATAAATCTCACTCAAACTCCATTCATGATCTCAGCTGAAAGAGGTAAGAACTCCAACTTTTATCTCTTCATACAGGCATCCATTGGCCACGATTTGTGAAAGGAAAATGTAGATATTATTATGCTAAAGCCAACCATGTGCATAGATTTCATTTTTGTTAATTATGTATAGAGAATTTTAGAGTTCAAATTTCTGTAAAAATTAGGGTTGAAATCAGGGCCTTTAAAATTCATTTTGATCTTTGATTGTTAGTTTCCATAAGTTACATGTCTAAAATCGTGGGAAAGAGTACTATCATTTTTATGTTGGAAGTTTCCATTTTCATGGAGAAATGAGAAAGATACAGAGGTTCTGGCTAGCTTGGGGAAGAAGATGAAGTACAGGGCTAGGAGTTGTTTTGTGTTATGTATATTTTATTTCATATGAACTAACGGATGTATAGCCACCCCAGTGGCAAGGCAGCGCGCTGAGAATGCCAAGGTCATGGGTTCGAGCCTTGGTGCTTGCCTTTTTGCATATTTTCTCATTTTTGGCCATTTCTCTCATTTTTGCAGCATGGGCTCAACTATTGGGCTTCATATTTTTTCTTCTGATGCTTACATCCTGTTTACTCAAGATACCCCTGATCAGTGCATTTTGATGCACATCCTTCCACGATTGTACTAATGCATTTCTTTAGTTTATTGTGTTTATTTTTATATTTTAATATGTTTTGCTAATTTATTTTATTTTTGCATTTAATTAATTTTTGTATTTTATTTTCAGCAACTGCAGCTTTCGTGGAAAAATTCATAACTAATTCTACAAAAATCGGATCGAGGCATTTGACCATGCGTTGGAAAGATAAGAAAATGGCTTACAACTTTCTAGTTTTGGCCAGAAGCTGATTCGAAGTGAAGAAAGACTGAAAAAGTCGTTGAAGTTGCAACTTTAGACTTTTAAGTTTTGGGCCTGAGTTATGTTTTCAACCCAGTTGGTTTGTAAACCGAATGGATTGTTCCTCTTTAACCTGGGAGCAGCCGCATAAGGGGAGATTTTTATCACGTTTTTACTGTAGACAAAGGGAGAAAACAATTTTGTACGAATGAGAATGGAGAACTAATCCGTTAGAGTTGATCTGCTGTAACTTGGTTTCCAAAACTTGAGGTTAATATAATTTACAATTCAATTTCTATTCATATCAATTTTGCCTTTTATATTCGTTTGCTTAATTCGAATTATCTTAGAGTAATCTTGTTGGTTCGATTGAATTATGTTTCCCAATTATAATTGCGTTATATCGTATGCTTAATTCGTTATTCCGTTTGTTGATTAACCGTTTGCTTAATTCAGTGAAAAGGGAACATAATTCTTATTTTTTTTCATTCTCGCTTGTTGGATGAAATTGTGATCGAATTTGAATAGGAATCCGCTTATGGAAGTTAAATTGTATTAATCGATGATAGTAGGAACCCGAAACAGTAGATCGACTTATTTCATAATCACTTATTTTAAGCGCTTATTTTCTTTTTTTTTTTTATAAATCGTCCTTAAAACCCACCCCCCAATTCAATTTTTGTTGTTTAATAAAATCAAGAATCCCTGTGAGAATGATATCCGAGTTACAATTGTCGTTAAATACTAAAGTTTTGAAACCGTTTCGCAAAAACACTCGTTTTGATCCGCGCGCGACAGCGGATCAAATTGGCGTCGTTGCTGGGGATTCTTGGTATTATTAGTTGTTTTTAGAGTCATAAGGTTAGTTTCTTTGAGTCTAGGCGTTAGTTTCATCGCGATTTTGTCCAATTCGCGTTGTAGAGTCAAAATAGTAAAAAAAAAATCGGTTTTTGGGTAAATCGCATCCGATTAGAATTCTGCCTTGACCATCCCTTGCAAAAAAATTCTCTGCTCATTTGTCCCGTACTACAAAGTAGTTACGGGTGTGTGGTCTCAATTTCCCAAATTCATCATTTTCCTATTTTTTATGATTTATTTCCTGTTTTCATAGAGTCGGAAAAAAATCAAAAAAATCATCAAAATTCTATTTTTCGGCCATTAGAAGAATTTCGTGCTCAGTTTATTTTTTTGAAAAAAATTTAATCGTTTTCCTTCTTTGTGTTTGTTTTTGCTTTTAGGGACACTGTTGGTATTTTGGGCTTTGTTACCATTGCTGCGTTTTAGTCCTGGCTACTAGGTCCTGCTGTCCCGAGCTTATTGCTTTTGATCCTGAAGTAGAAAGAACATTGCACACACAACGTAGGAGAGTCCAAGTTAACACTAGTCCACCACCCACAATTGAGTTTGAGTCTGAGGCTGATTCTGATTACTTGCACTATCTGTTTGATTCTAATTCTGAAGTTGTTATTGATATGGCTGACCAAAGAACCTTAAGGCAATTGGCTGCCCCTGATATAAATTATAATGGAATGTGTATTGATTATGATGATGTTGCTGCTCCTTTTGAATTAAAATCGGGTTTAATACACTTGTTGCCCAAGTTTAGTGGTCTTGCAGGTGAGGATCCGCACAAACATTTGAAAGAGTTTCAGGTTGTATGCTCTACACCATCGAAGCCTGAAGGGATCACTGAAGATCACATCAAACTTCGAGCTTTTCCTTTTTCATTGCAGGGTGCAGCAAAGGATTGGTTGTACTACCTCGAGCCAAATTCAATTGCAAGCTGGAATGCGCTGAAAAAGGTGTTTTTAGAGCGATATTTTCCTGCCTCTAAAGCTTCCTCAATAAGAAAGGAAATTTGCGGTATCAGACAAGGTAATGAGTCACTCACTAAGTATTGGGAGAGGTTTAAGCACTTGGTATCCAGTTGTCCTCAACATCAGAACACCGAGAAATTACTCATCCAATACTTTTATGAGGGGTTGATACCGATGGACTGAAACATTCTTGATGCTGCTAGTGGTGGAGCACTTGTTGATAAAACTCCAGCTGTTGCCAAAGCTCTAATAGAGAATATGTCTCTTAATTCTCAGCAATTTACCACTAGAGACAATTCTGCACAAAGCAAAGGAGTGAATCAAATTCAAGCTTCTTCTTCCAATAAAGCTTTAGAGACCAGAATTGATGAGCTCACGACATTAGTCAAACAACTAGCAGTAGCAAAAACTCAAACATCAACTCTGTGTGGTATTTGTACTTCCCCTGAGCACCTGACTGATACATGTCCCATTTTGAGAGATGAATCTATCACTGAGCTGCCCCAAGCTTATGCAACCAACCTTTACAACTAAAACAGGTACAACAACATTCCTGACCTGTCCAACAAATATCATCCGAATTGGAGGAATCATCCCAACCTTCGATATGGAAATCCACAAACCAGCCAACAACAGAACTCACCTCAACCGGCTGCCCCTGCACCTTCCGGACCGTCCTTAGAGGATCTTGTTAAACAAATGGCCGTCAATAACCTTCAGTTCCAACAAAGGACTGATTCTAGCATTCAAACCTTGCACACACAAATGGGACAACTTACTTCTCAAATGAATGCAATGCAATCCCAAGGGTCGAACCAACTTCCATCCCAAACTGTTTCCAATCCGAATGGTGGTCCTAATGCCAATGTTAGTGCAATCTCTTTGCGATCTGGAAAGGTAGCAGGAACAGCCCCTGAGAAAAATATTGAGGTAACATCTGAACCTTCTACTTCTTCACCTTCTGAATCTGTTTTATCTGAACCTTCTCCACCTTCTCCTATTGCGGTGGAAACTGAAAGAAATACAGAAAGAGACTATGTGCCACCAGTTCCTTTCCCACATAGAATTCTGAAAAATAAAAGAATTGAGGAAGGAGAGAAAGAAAAAGAGATTTTGGATGTTTTCTGAAAAGTTGCAGTAAATATTCCGCTCCTTGATGTGATTAAACAGGTTCCGAAGTATGCGAAGTTTTTGAAGGATTTATGTACCAACAAGAGAAGGATTAAGGGAAGTGAAAGAGTTAACTTGGGCCGAAATATTTCTGCTTTTATTCAGCCTAAACCTTCATCCGAAAAAGTTATGGGTGAGCAAAATGTTTCAGCCCTCACCACCACTCAGGTTCTACCATAAAAGCAGAAGGATCCAGGAACATTTGCTATTCCTTGCACCATCGGGAACAGTAAATTCGATAATTGCATGCTTGATTTGGGAGCGGGCATTAATGTTATGCCCACTTCTGTTTATAATAACCTTTGTCTCGGTCCTCTACAACATACATGTTTAATCATTCAGTTGGTAAATAGGAGCAATGCCCGCCCCACCGACGACGTCCTTGTTCAAGTTAACGATTTGATTTTTCCTGCAGATTTCTACATTCTAGACATGGAAGGAGAAATAAAGTCTAACCGAGCTCCCATTATTTTAGGTAGACCATTCATGAAAACGGCAAAAACAAAGATTGATGTTGACGATGGAACCATGTCCATGGAATTTTGTGACATTATCGCGAAATTCAACATTTTTGATGCCATGAAACATCCTTCGGAGGAGCATTCGGTTTTTCACATCGAATTAATTTCGGAATTGGTCGATGACACTTGTTCTAATTTATTTTCCATTGATTTTCCTTCTCTATCTAGATTTGATGATGTTTACTTGTGTTCTGATTGTATTGAGAATAACTTGTGTGTTGTGTGTACTGAAATAGAGGCTGCCTTGCAGGATGATGTGTTTCCCATCAGTGAAGTTGTTGCTAATGAATTTGTTTTTACAGTTGATACCCTTGACATCCCGGCTGCCCCAAATGCTCCATCCATAGACCAGCCCCCGTCCTTAGAGCTGAAACAACTTCCGGAAAATCTGAAATATGTTTATTTGGAGAATAACGAAAAACTTCCTGTTATTATCTCTTCTAACCATGATCTCGATCAAGAAAATAAACTCCTGCAGGTTCTGAAAAAGCACAAGAAGGCAATCGGATGGACATTAGCCGACCTTCCTGGTATTAGTCCGTCCATGTGCATGCACAGGATTTTACTTGAGGAGGGAGCGAAAACAGTAAGGCAGCCCCAAAGGAGGCTTAATCCTTTGATCCTCAATGTTGTGAAGAAAGAGGTAACCAAACTCTTGCAAGCAGGTATCATTTATCCTATCTCTGACAGCAAATGGGTAAGTCTAGTGCAGGTTGTACCTAAGAAATTTGGACTCACAGTGGTGAAAAATGAAAAGAATGAACTTGTTCCCACTAGAGTTCAGAACAGTTGGAGAGTTTGTATTGATTACAGGAGATTGAACCAAGCGACTAGAAAGGACCATTTTCCTTTGTCGTTCATTGACCAGATGCTTGAACGACTAGCTGGTAAATTACATTACTGTTTTCTTGATGGTTTTTCAGGTTATTTTCAGATTTATATTGCACCGGAAGATCAAGAGAAGACCACTTTTACTTGTCCCTTCGGTACTTTTGCATATCGAAAGATGCCTTTTGGTCTTTGCAACGCTCCTGGCACTTTCCAACGGTGCATGATTAGCATTTTCTCTGATTTTATTGAAAATTGCATGGAAGTTTTCATGGATGACTTCACTGTTTATGGTTCCTCTTTTGATGCATGTTTGAGTAGCTTGAATATGGTTTTGGAAAGATGAATTGAGACTAATCTTGTGTTAAATTACGAAAAATGTCATTTTATGGTTAAGCAAGGAATTATTCTCGGTCACATGATTTCTGAGGAAGGTATTTTTGTTGACCCTGCTAAAATTGATGTGATTTCTACATTGCCTTACCCTTCTTGCGTTCGCGAGATTCGTTCTTTTCTTGGTCATGCAGGTTTTTATAGGCGCTTCATCAAGGATTTTAGCAAGACAACCCTTCTGCTGTCAAACCTGTTGAAGAATGATGTTACTTTCAACTTCGATGACAAATGCAAGCAAGCGTTTGACTTCTTGAATAAAGCATTGACCTCCGCTCCGATAATCCAACCTCCTGAATGGACCCTCCCTTTCGATCTTATGTGTGATGCTTCTAATTATACTGTTGGGGTTGTTCTTGCACAAAGAGTTGACAAGGTTGCCCATGTTATTTACTATGCTTCTAGGACTTTAGATTCCGCACAGTCAAATTACACTACCACTGAAAAGGAACTTCTAGCTATTGTTTTTGCTCTCGATAAATTCAGATCATATTTGCTAGGTTCCAAGGTTGTTGTTTTTACTGACCATGTAGCTTTGAAGTATTTGTTGAAAAAGCCGGATGCAAAACCAAGATTGATTCAGTGGATGCTGTTTCTCTAAGAGTTTAATGTAGAGATTAAAGACAAGAGTGGTGCTGAAAACTTAGTGGCTGATCATTTGAGCAGGATAGAAAGAGATGAAGATCCTTTCCATATTCAAGATGACTTTCCTGATGAGCAGCTTTTACTTTTGCATGGGGTAACTCCTTGGTTTGCTGACATTGTTAATTATCTTGTTGCTGGTGTTTTTCCTACAAGTGCATCCCGGTCACAAATCCACAAACTCAAGAGTGATGCCAAATATTATGTCTGGGATGATCCATATCTTTGGAAGTTTGGTAGTGATTAGGTAATCAGGAGATGTGTCTCTGACTATGAGATTGAATCTATTTTGAATTTTGCTCATTCATCTCAAGTTGGAGGACACTTTGGCCCGCAAAGAACTGCTAGAAAAGTCTTAGATTCCGAATTCTACTGGCCCACCATCTTTAAGGACGCTTTTGAGACTTACCGCACATGTAAAGAGTGCCAGATAGCAGGTGCAAACATCACTCGCAGGAGTGAAATGCCTCAGTAGCCTATGTTTTTCTGTGAGGTATTTGATGTATGGGGAATTGATTTCATGGGTCCCTTTCCTGTATCATTTGGTTTCCTTTATATTTTACTTGCTGTTGACTATGTTTCAAAGTGGGTGGAAGCTATCCCCACTAGGACTAATGATTCTAGAGTTGTTGCAGATTTTGTCAGGTCTAATATCTTTTGCAGGTTTGAAATACCACGAGCTATCATAAGTGACCAAAGCACTCATTTCTGCAACCTCACCATGAAAGCTTTGCTCAGGAAGTATGGAGTCGTGCATAGAGTGTCTACTGCATATCACCCACAAAGTAATGGGCATGCTGAGATTTCAAATAGGGAGATCAAGCAAGTTTTAGAGAAAATGGTGCAACCAAACAGGAAAGATTGGAGTCGTCGTCTAGAAGACGCACTTTGGGCTCAAAGAATGGCTTTCAAGACTCCCATTGGGATGTCTCCCTTTCGACTTGTTTTTGGTAAGGCATGTCATCTTCCTGTTGAGTTAGAACACCATGCTTATTGGGCGGTGAAAAGTTGTAATTTGGAGATGCAACAAGCAGATATTGAAAGAAAACTCCAATTGCAACAGCTTGAAGAGCTGAGACTAGAGGCTTATGAGAGCTCTATGATTTATAAAGAGAAAACAAAACACTTTCATGAAAAAATGATTTATAGGAAGGAATTTTCTGTGGGCCAACAGGTTTTATTGTTTAACTCCCGCCTTAAGCTTATGGCCGGGAAACTCCGATCCAAATGGATTGGACCTTTTGTTGTTACTAATGTTTTCCCTCATGGTGCAGTAGAAATTAAAAGTGCGGGTACCAAAAAAGTTTTTAAGGTTAATGGGCAGCGCCTAAAGCTATTTCATGAAAGTGCAGTAGCTGAAGATGCAACCACAGAAGATCTTTCTTTGGAGGCACCAAACTACCCTGCAACTTGACTAGGGAGTTTTTCTTTCCTTCTCTCTATTTTAAATAGTTATGTCCTTTCATTGAGGACAATGTCTGTTTTAAGTGTGGGGGAGGGATTCTTTTATTTTATTTTTGTTTTGTTTTGTTTTGGGTTAATAAAAAAATGCATCTATTTGAAAGTTTTGGGTTGCAGACTAATTTGAGGTTATGTTTGTGGAGACTTGGGAAAAGCTCACAAGATCGGTATCGTCTTAACACTGTAAGTCTCCTGCATATGGAAATTGATTTGAATTCTTATTATGTATTAGCCTTGAATTCTCACTCTCTAATAGCTCTTGAGTAGTTTATTTCAGCAGTCAACACCATCTCACACACTCTACGCAAGGAAGCCAATGAACACAAGTGAGTGTTCCGAAAAAAAAGTGTTTTAAAAAAGAAAAAGAAAAAAAAGAATGCACCTTCTAAGTTTGGTGACCCTCACCCGATCACTTAACCCAACATTCGTAGTGCCTACAAATTTTTTTTTGAGAATAAGACTCGTTGTTAGTTGGTTCAACGATTTCTGGTGCTGAACTTGGTAGGGCGGATTACGGTCCGATCCCCCGTAATTGCAACTGAGTAAGCAAAGGGTTATGCCATGTAAGTACCAGAACCCCGTGCAAAAAAGGATAAGAGTCACTAACCGGTCGCTTTTCTATGAGTGTATGGAGATAACGGGCTTAATGTGATTGCGCCGGAATGAAAAAGAAAAAAAAATGAGGATGAGTAAGTTAGGCTTTTGCATAATAATATGATTCATATTGGTTTGTATATTCAGGAGGTAAGACTAGTGTTCCGACGATATGCTTAGTGTACGAGACTAGTACCTGTTGACGCAATCTTGACCGAAGATGAATTTGTAGCCTAGGATGAGTAATTAATAATGCTTTTGCGTTTCTTTTGATTGCATTTTGCTCGAAGTGCAAAAGTTCAAGTGTGGGGGAATTTGATCAGTGCATTTTGATGCACATCCTTCCATGATTGTACTAATGCATTTCTTTAGTTTATTGTGTTTATTTTTATGTTTTAATATATTTTGCTAATTTATTTTATTTTTGCATTTAATTAATTTTCGTATTTTATTTTCAGCAACTGCAGCTTTCGCGGAAAAATTCATAACTAATTCTACAAAAATCGGATCGAGGCGTTTGACCATGCGTTGGAAAGCTAAGAAAATAGCCTACAACTTTATAGGTTTTTCCAGAAGCTGATTCGAAGTGCAGAAAGGTTGAAAAAATCGTTGAAGTTGCAGCTTTATACTTTTAAGTTTTGGGTTAGTAGTTTTGGGTCTGGGTTATGTTTTCAACCCAGTTGGTTTGTAAACCGAATGGATTGTTCCTCTTTAACCTGGGGGCAGCCGCATAAGGGGAGATTTTTATCATGTTTTTACTGTAGACAAAGGGAGAAAACAATTTTGTACGAATGGAAATGGAGAACTAATCCGTTAGAGTTGATCTGCTGTAACTTGGTTTCCAAAACTTGAGGTTAATATAATTTACAATTCAATTTCTATTCATATCAATTTTGCCTTTTATATTCGTTTGCTTAATTTGAATTATCTTAGAGTAATCTTGTTGGTTCGATTGAATTATGTTTCCCAATTATAATTGCGTTCTATCGTATGCTTAATTCGTTATTCTGTTTGTTGATTAACCGTTGCTTAATTCGGTGAAAAGGGAACATAATTCTTATTTTTTTTCATTCTCGCTTGTTGGATGAAATTGTGATCGAATTTGAATAGGAATCCGCTTAGGGAAGTTAAATTGTATTAATCGATGATAGTAGGAACCCGAAACAGTAGATCGACTTATTTCATAATCACTTATTTTAAGCGCTTATTTTCTGTTTTTTTATAAATCGTCCTTAACCCCCCCCCCCCCCCAATTCGATTTCTGTTGTTTAATAAAATCAAGAATCCTTGTGAGAACGATATCCGAGTTACAATTGTCGTTAAATACTACAGTTTTGAAATCGTTTCGCAAAAACACTCGTTTTGATCCGCGCGCGACAGCGGATCAACCCCTTGGCCCATACATTTTATTTCTTTGTTTTTATTTTCATTTTTTTATTTTATTAAACATTTTCTTTAATATATATAAAATCATTTAAAATAAATATGTCAAATATTGAACTTTATTTTATTTTATTTTTATTTTTACATAATAAAAATATATTTTTATATTATTATATACTAACTATCTTTCTTAAATAAACTTGTAAAATAAATCAAACTTAGATATATTTTTATTTTTTTTATATACTTATAAATATTTATTTTGACATATAAAAAGACTAAATATTTTTATAAATGTTATTTATTATTTTTAATACAAAAAATACACAAAAAATAATATTTAAGGAACTTTATTTCCTTTTAATAAACTAAAATTAGGGTTAACCAATGTATAAAAATAATTTCTTTTTTTAATTTATTAGGTTTAAATTCAAAACTTTTCTTTATATGAAAGAAACAAAACAAAAACCTTTTCTTGCATATATATATATATATATATATATATATATATATATATATATATATCATTGCATATTTAATTTGTATTGCATATTGTTTATTCAAATACTTGTACAAATTCGATTTGGTTGTAATAGCTTAATAAAATTTACATTATTGCAAATCCCCATTCATATATATATATATATATATATATATATATATATATATATATATATATATATATATATATATATATATATATATATATATATATATATATATATATATATATATATATATATATATATATATATATATATATATATATATATATATATATATATATATATATCATTGCATATTTAATTTGTATTGCATATTGTTTATTCAAATACTTGTACAAATTCGATTTGGTTGTAATAGCTTAATAAAATTTACATTATTGCAAATCCCCATTCACAATTTGTATTTCTCCCTCCCATAAAATATTGTAATAGCGTAGTAACCTTTAAATTACGTAATTTACCGCTTTTATATACCATGCTAGTAATTAGGGTTTGAATGGCAAGATAAAAACAAATCAAATAGAAAACCCTAATTTAAGACAAAATCAAGCATGCAAATAACACACTTGCACACAAACACCCTTAGGGTTACTCCGCTTGGTTGCCTTATATAAAAATAGCCATATTACGCATGCGAAGTATCTTGGCAAAAACAAATAAATATAAGATCATAGTCCCTCGATGACGCTATTCAAAGTTGCCTCATAAAATGATCTTAGTCCCTCAAAAAGTGCTAAGATATTTTGCAACATTGCTAATCATGGCTATATGATGACCCACGCCCGTTCTGTTTACATCCAAAGATAGGGTTGCTTACCAAATTAGTGGTAAGACAACAATGTCAAAGGAATAGAAAATGAACAAGAAAGACATTTGAGTAGGTAGATTACTTCTAGTTACTTGCTCTATTTTCAAACAATTATCCTTGCTATCTTCAAAATAAAACACACACATTTCCAAAACATTTTACAAACATTGAAAACATTTTCAAAAAGACAAACATCTTTGTATACATTCTTACGAACGAGAATCATTACAAAGATCGCCTAAACAATGGCCTCTTTTACAAAATACTTTCAAAACCACACAAAGCATAATTTCAAAACAAAAAGCAAATGATCTAGCAAGTAACTAAGAGCCCATGGAAAATCATGGATGAAAAGAGTGCTAATACCTTCCCTTTTCATAATCTACTCCCCGAACTCAAGAAATAATCTCAAAGGTCTTTCCTATGCTTTTTCACCTTTCCTTTTGGATAAAAGAAAAGTCGGTGGCGACTCTTGCTAACTGCAACATTTGTGATAAAACGCCAAACTCTCAAGTCAGTTCTCCCACCGTATCACAGAACTGACGACTCTGCTAGGGAAATTCTAAAAGTGGGGTTACCTTAGGGCTAGATCACATTTATTTGCTTACATTTTTTGACTCGTATGCTTTACATTATGGTGCTTTGTTTGGGTTTGAAATCCTCTACCCGGATTTGGGATACCTTATTGGTAAATAGCAATACGTTGTGGAAATTGTGCGGGGTATACCGACATGGTCTAAGCAATAGCTATGTTAGTGTGACATATTTATGGGTACCGGTAGCCTTTGAGTCAATCAAAGAGAATACGGGGCCACTGAGTGATGTCATGAAGCACTAATGAACTTCTAGAACCCTTTACTTGACCAACTTGACCTTTAGGATGTAGTGAGATGACCGGGGTGCAGTCCGAAGTTGGTAGATACTCGATACTACACTCATTGAGGTTTGGTTTCTTGGGATATTTCGGTCGCCATTAAAGAGGCTTGAGCTGAAACAATGACCAAGGAAACAATCCGGTGATATTGAGCTCCTTAGAACCCGATTACTATTATTAAGACAGGTTTGAGCCAACTAAACTTCAAAAGGGTACTTACCTATAAAACCCCGTGCAAGCCTAAACTAAGAACTTGTTTTCTTTGCTTGTATATGTATAATTGTACATAACATCACGGACATCATGAACATCTACTAACCATTTCAAGGATTTTGGAGATTCATCTTTGTTTTTGTTTTGTAGGATATGGATTCACTTCGCAGGAAAACTATCCAAGTCAACCTTGTAAGAATTCCTCCATAACTTAAGGAGCTAGCTTCAAGGATCCCTGAGAATTCTCCATTCACCGAGAGGCATGGTCGTCTACTCAACTTGGTCACCTCCAACACAGATGAGGATATGATGAAGGTGCTCTTCCAGTTCTTTGATCCTTTGCACCATTGCTTCACATTTCCCGACTATCAGCTTGTGCCTACTTTGGAAGAATTCTCTCGACTCTTGAGGATTCCCATTATCAATCAACTACCTTTCAGCGGTACGGAAAGAGACCCAAAGCCAGAAGAGATTTCTCAAGCTCTGCACTTGCACTCATCTGATGTCACAACTCATTGGGAAACTAGGAGTGGTGTCAAAGGCTTATTAGCAAAGTTCCTGTTTGAGAAAGCCCAAAGCTGTTGGAATTCCTTAGACTTGCAAACCTTTAAGGAAATTATGGCTCTTCTTATCTATAGGATGGTCTTATCTCCCAATCCTGACCAACTCATAGACGTGAGCGCCATCAAAATCTTCATGTAACGCAATCTGGTACCTACATTGCTAAGGGATATCCTACACTCTTTTCACACTCGCACACTGAGGAAAAGAGGTGTCCTTATGTGTTGCACTTCTCTCCTGGTAAGATGGTTTATTTCTCATCTTCCCCAATTAGTCTTAAAGAATGAGCAAGGTTCAAGGTGGTCACAAAGGTTAATGACGCTCAAACATTCAGATATTTATTGGTGCTCCCGATCCAAAGAGAATGTTATCATTGTTGATTGTTGTAGGGAATTCCCTAATGTCCCTCTACTTGGCATTAGGGGAGGCATCACCTATAATCCGTGCTTAGCTTTAAGACAGTTTGGTTACGCTCGAAGGGATGTCCCACACGAGATGTTGATTCAAGGTTTGGTATTCGACTACGACAACAACGGTCAAGGTCTTCGCCAGAGATTTATCCGAGCTTGGAGGATACTAAACAAGGTGGATAGCAAGACTTTGGGGCACAAGAATTCCATCCCTCTTGAGCCTTACCTCAAATGGGTACGAACCCGCGCTCAAAGTGTTATGATGCCTTATCCTTCCATCCTTTTGGTGATCATTGAGCTTGTTAAGGAAGGAGAAGTTCCATACACTATCCTATATCCTGACATGCCCACATCTCTTGAAGACCTACAAAGGGATTGTATACAACTCAAAGGAGAGCGATATACTTTCGAAGCCCAATTCTACGCAAGCGAGAAGAAGGTTTTGGAACTCACTAGGCTACTTCATGGGGAGCAGACTCTAAATGCCTATATTGCACCAAAGAGGATGCACACTACTTTTTTATCTTAGAGTTTTGTATTATTTTGCCCAAGGGGCATTGATGTACTCATACTTTATCTTATTAATATAACGTGTGTTTCTTTTTGTCTAAAATGAACTTGAATCTTTGAAATCCTTGAAAACATTGCATATGCACATATCATTCATCATAACATAAATAGGTCTTTTGCAACGAGTTTCCTCATCTCTCTACTGTTTATTTCAGTAAGATGGATCTCGAGCAGACAGTCAAAGATCTCCAAGCTTAGAACACACAATTTCAACAGTTACTCATGACCCTAGCCAAGGGGCAAGAGAAGTTGAAGACTCTGCTGGCTGAGGAAAGAAAAAAGAAAACAAAAAAGGTCACCGGGGTTTTAAACACGGGGAGAAGGTTTCAAGGACAGACTAGAAGAACCTTGAATTTCGCAACAACATCCGGTGAAGGAGAGGGGAAAGGAAAGGAAACAGCGGTTCCGTCAGAATTTGAAGAGGAGGAAAAAGAGGAAGACTACTCTGAGGAACAGTATCCTCCAGCTGATGATAAGTACAGACATCTTGAAGAGAGTTTGAGTGCTATGGAAATACAAAAGGTGCCAGGTATAGACTTTGAAGAATTGGGACAAGTGTCGGGGATTGTGATTCCTCCGAAATTCAAAGTGACTTTGTTTACAAAATATGATGGAGTGTCATGTCCTAAGATGCACCTCCGATCATATGTGAGAAAAATCCAGCCACACTCCGCTGATAAAGACTTGTGGGTGCACTTTTTCCAAGATAGCCTATCTAGAACACAACTCGACTGGTTTTACCAACTAGAAAGGGCCAACGTCCATAATTGGGAAGATCTTGCCGCAACTTTCTATAAGCAATATCAATATAACTCTGATTTGGCACCTACCCGTACTCAACTTCAGATATGGCTATGGCTTTCAATGAGGGTTTCAAGTATTACGTGCAGAAGTGGAGAGATCTAGTTGGAAGAGTTCAACCCCCTCTATCTGAAAGGGAGTTGGTGGACATATTCTTAGGAACTCTATCAGTCCCTTTCTTCAACCATTTAATTGTAAGCTCATCTGCCGGATTTACGAAGTTAATACTGACCGGAGAAAGGCTGGAAGCTGGCATAAAAAGTGGAAAGATTCAGAAGGATTCATCTGCCTCTACAGTTGTGAGGAAGCCTTTCATTGGGAAGAAAGAAGTAGCTGTTGTATATCCACAAAGGAATAAAGGGAGAGCTGAACGCCGACCAATGGTAGGGGCTGTTATGATCCCAAAGCCTGCATCTGATCAACCAAGAAGTAATCAACCAAGGGTGGAAAGGCCGGTCCGGAAATTCACCAGAATCAATATGACTCTGTCCCAGGTAATACCGCATCTTCTGAAATCCAATTTGGCAACTTTAAAAGAAGCTCCAAAGAACCCCAACACAACGTCCCCTCATTATCACCCAAATGCCCGTTGCGCATATCATTCCGAAAGTCCGGGTCATGACACTAACAACTGTTGGGCCTTGAAAAACAAAATTCAAGACCTTATAGAGGCAAACGAGATTGAGTTTGATGCGCCCGAGAAGCCAAACGTCATTTCTGCTCCTATGCCCAGACATGGTCACAACACCAATTCTATTGAAGAAGATTTGTTTGTGACCACAGTTGATGAACTCGTGACTCCGCTCCCAATCATTAAGATAAAATTGTTGAAATCCAGTGTATTCCAGGGTTGTAATGAAGACTGTCGCCTCTGCTTATCCTCACCAACTGTTTGCCCTTTGTTGAAAACATGCATTCAACGGTTGATAGACAACAAAGAGATTCTGTTTGAAAGTACTATTGTTTCACCTGTTCCTGTCGAAGACGTTTCAATCATCACCATCTCCGCCAATTCTTCCAGGGTCCCCAAAAGACCCGTTAGAATTACATCGGTTCCAAAAACTACTCCTCTTATAATCACAATGCCTGGGCCAATCCCGTATGAATCAGACAAAACTGTGCCGTGGAATTACGGTGGGGACATTTACTACCATGGCATCAAACAAGATAGGTTGGCTGCCGAAGAGATAAAATCTGAAGAAAAAGACTCCGAAATTAGCAATATTTCCGGAACCAGTAAGATTACCCGAAGCGGCAGAATCTTCTCTCCAGAAATTACCCCCCCCCCCCCCCCAAGGCAGTTTTTGGACCCGTGGCTGCTCCAAAGGTTACTTCCATACCACTAATCATCTCTGCAAGTGCTCCTATTGAAGAAGACGATACAACCCCTGCTGTTATTCCTACCAACACTCCTGCTCCTGAAACTCGAGGAAAAAGTATTCAAGTAGAGCCTATCGGGATGAAGGCTCAATCACTGACTATCCCCGAGACCTCCAAGAAGGAAATGGAGGAGATCCTGAAAATAATAAAGAGGAGCGACTACAACGTAGTTGAACAGTTGGGGAAAACTCCCTCCAAAATCTCCATGTTGGCATTGCTATTGTGTTCCGAGGCACATGCAAAATTCCTGGTGAAGTTCCTAAAGACATCCCATGTGCCTCAAGAGACATCTGCTGACCAATTTCAAGATTTCGTGGCCAGCTTGACGGTGGATAATGGCCTAGGCTTCTCAGATGTTGATCTGACACCAAGGGGAAGAAAGCACAATGAGGCATTGCATGTCTCTGTGGAATGTAGAGGCACAACTCTGGCCCATGTCTTGATGGACACTGGCTCATCTTTGAACATTTTACCAAAGAAAGCTCTCGACAGACTAGACTGCGAAGGACTGACATTGAAACCCAGTAACATAGTCATAAGGGCATTTGATGGTTCAAAGAGGATGGTACACGAGGAGATGGACATCCGCCCCTCTTACTCCTGTCTGCTAGGACGACCGTGGATCCATAATGCTGGCGCTGTCACTTCTACACTGCACCAGATGCTAAAATATTCGGTCCAGGGAAATATTATCACTGTCCACGGAGAGGAAGAATATATGATTAGCCACCTCAATTCCTTCAGGTATGTGGAATTGGATGACGAGTTCATTGAAACTCCTTTCAACATTTCGAAGAAGTCCCCCAAGAGGTAGCAGTAACTAAGACTGTGTCCCAGATTCCCAAGATTACAAGACCTCCACTCCGGATGTCATCTCTGAAGGACGCCAAGGAAGTAGTAGAGGAGGGTGGATGCACCATCTGGGGGAAACTTCCGGATATTCCGTATAAATCTGATAAGTTTGGTTTAGGGTTCACTTCAAGTGCTCAGAAGGCTGTACGCCGTGCCCATGCTGGAGGGCCACCCTTGAATATTAGCAACCGAGAGGTTAATGTGGTGGAAGATGGTGAAGAGGATTGCAGCTTGGAGGATTGGATATTTCCAACTGTCAACGGAGGACTTCGCAATTGGGAGGCCAGAGACTTTGTCCCAATAACTTTCATCCCTCAGTAAGTTATCTTTACATTTCTGTTGGACTTGTAATATTCACAAACAATTCGCATATTTAAAACCTTGTGTCTTGCCCGAGGCACAATGGTCCATTTGTAAGGGTTATTATTTCATCTTCATATAACATTCAATGAATCATGGACGCTTTTCACATACAAACTTTTGTGCTCATTGTTTTTTCTTTTACATTTTATTTTTTAAGGATAGCTATACCCTTACACACACCCATACTCACAAATGCATGTACCCCTCCATTATGGATGCCATGGGTAACGATACTACTATGGCCTTTTGCGACTCTGAGGATCAAATCTACCAAGCTGAATACGAAGGTGAGGAAGATTGTGAAGTACCAGGGGAACTGGCCAAACTACTACAACAAGAGGAAAGAGCCATTCAGCCTCACGAGGAACCTGTGGATACGATTAATCTGGGTATCGAGGAGGATAAAAAAGAGGTCAAGGTGGGTGCCAATCTAGAGCCTAGTGTTAAGTAGCGTCTGATTCAACTGTTGCGTGATTATGTTGAGATCTCTGCTTGGTCATATGAAGATATGTCGGGACTTGATACGGACATCGTGGTACATCGTCTCCCTACAAGAGAAGACTGTTCGCCAGTAAAATAAAAAGTCTGCCGCATGAGACCTGATATGTCAGAAAATATCAAAGCGGAGGTCATGAAGCAATTCAATGCTGGATTTTTGGCTGTCACTTCCTATCCTCAATGGGTTTCTAACATTGTTCTCGTGCCTAAGAAAGACGGAAAATTACGAATGTGTGGACTATAGAGATTTAAATAGGGCCAGCCCTAAAGATGATTTTCCACTCCCCACATTGATATCTTGGTTGACAATACGGCTCAACACAAAGTGTTTTCCTTCATGGACAGATTCTCAGGTTACAACCAAATCAAAATGGCACCTGAGGACATGGAGAAACTACATTTGTCACACAATGGGGCACATTCTGCTACAAGGTGATGCCATTCGGACTGAAGAATGCTGGGGCAACCTATCAACGCGCCATGGTAGCTTTATTTCACGACATGATACATCATGAAATAGAGGTCTATGTAGACGATATGATAGCCAGATCACAAACAGAAGAAGATCACTTGGATCACTTGCAAAAGCTGTTTGAAAGACTGAAGAAGTACAACCTGAGGTTGAAACCAAACAAGTGCACATTCGGAGTACGTTCCGGTAAACTCCTGGGCTTTGTCGTCAGTAACAAAGGTATTGAGGTCGATCCTGCCAAAGTCAAAGCAATACAAGAAATGCCTGCTCCTCGTACTGAGAAGGAAGTCAGAGGATTCTTGGGACGCTTAAACTATATTGCCAGATTCATTTCTCACCTAACAGCTACTTGTGAACCAATCTTCAAACTATTGAAGAAAGATCAAGTAGTCCGATGGAATGATGAATGCCAGGTTTCTTTTGACAAAATCAAAGAGTACTTACAAGAGCCTTCTGTGTTGATGCCACCAGTTGAGGGAAGACCACTGATCATGTATCTAACTGTTTTAGAAAACTCAATGGGGTGTGTATTGGGGCAGCATGACGAGTCTGGCCAAAAAGAGCATGCTATTTATTACCTGAGCAAAAAGTTTACCGACTGTGAAACCAGATATTCACTGCTCGAGAAAACTTGCTGCACTCTGGCATGGGCTTCTCGCCGGCTAAGACAATATATGCTGACTCATACTACCTTGTTGATATCTAATATGGATCCGATAAAATACATCTTCGAGAAGCCTGCTCTCTCTAGGAGAATAGCTAGATGGCAAATGATCCTAACAGAATACGACATACAGTATAGTACCCAGAAAGCTATAAAGGGCAGTGTGCTAGCTGATCATCTTGCTCATCAAGCTATAGAAGACTATCAGTCCATGAAGTTTGAATTCCCAGATGAAGACATCATGACATTAGATAACTGTGAAGAAATCAGGCCATATGACGGACCTAAACAAGGATCCCGATGGACCCTGTTCTTTGATGGGGCATTAGATGCACTTGGTAATGGTATCAATGTTGTACTCATATCTCCGGAAGGGTGTCATACTCCCTTTACTGCCAGACTTTTCTTCAACTGTACAAACAACATGGCAGAGTACGAAGCATGCATCTTTGGTCTCAGAGCTGCCATAGACTTGGGAATCAAATCTTTAGATGTGTTTGGAGATTCAACTTTGGTCATCAGTCAGATCAAAGGGGAATGGGACACTAAGCACCCAAACCTTATCTCTTACAAAGAACATGTTTTGACATTGCTACCACATTTTGAGAAGATTACCTTCGAGCATTTCCCGCGAGAAGAAAATCAGCTAGCAGACGCTTTAGCCACAATGTCATCTATGTTTAAACTTAATTGGGATAACGAAGCTCCTTAGATCACCATCGAACGAATGGACGAACCGGTACACTGTCACGAGATTAATACCAAAGAGGTGATGGACCAGCCTTGGTTTCATGAAGTCAAGAGGTATCTCGAGGCTCAAGAATATCCAGAAGGAGATTCAATCAATGATAAGAAGTTCTTAAGGAGATTCTCTGCTAAATTCTTCCTTAGTAATGGCATTCCGTACAAACGTAATCATGACTCCATTATGCTTCGGTGTGTGGATAAGATTGAAGCTGAAAAGATCATGGCCGAATTACATGAAGGTACTTTTGGCACTCACTCCAGTGGGCATAGGATGGCGAAGAAAATCCTACGGGAAGGATATTATTGGTCTACCATGGAAGCAGATTGCTATCAACACTCTCGGACCTGTCATAAGTGTCAAATTTATGCTGACAAGGTGCACGTACCTCCGGTTCCTCTGAATGTCTTGACGGCTCCTTGGCCCTTCGCTATGTGGGGAATTGATATGATTGGAGAGATCAAGCCTACAACCTCCAATGGACACCGCTTCATCCTAGTGGCCATTGACTATTTTACCAAGTGGATTGAAGCAGCTTCCTTCGCTTTCGTTACCAAGAATGTCGTTTCCCGCTTCATCAAGCAAAATATCATTTGCCGGTACGGTATCCCAGAAAGGATTATCACTAAGAATGGTACAAATCTTAACAACACTATGATTACCGTCTTGTACAAGCAATTTAAGATTCAGCATGACAATTCTTCTCCCTATTGGCCAAAGATGAATGGTGCTGTCGAAGCTGTAAATAAAAACATTAAGAAGATCATACAGAAAATGACAATCACATACAAAGACTGGCATAAGATGCTACCATTCCCTCTCCACGGTTATCACATCACGGCTCGCACATCAACTGGGGAAAACACCCTATTCTTTGGTATATGGCATGGAAGCTGTTTTGCCTATTGAGGTCCAAATCACATCTCTAAGGATTATGAAGGATGCAAGCTTGAATGAAGACGATTGGATCCAGACTCGACTTGATCAACTGAACTTAATTGATGAAAAGAGACTTACTGCTGTTTTCCATGGTCAGATGTATCAAAAATGGATGATCAAGGCTTTCAACAAGAAAGTCAGACGCCAAGTATATCAATTTGGGGATCTAGTGATCAAACATATCATCTTACCACAAAGTGATCCCAGGGGAAAATGGACTCCTACCTATGAAGGACCATTTGTAATCAAAAACATATTCTCCGGTGGGACGATGATCTTGACCACCATGGATGGCGATGACCTGCCACACCCTGCGAACACGGACATAGTCAAAAGATACTACACATAAGAGACCCGCTAGGTTGACACACCTAGGCAAAACAAGGGGCATCCCGACGAACCAAAAAGGTTCAGGCAAAAATTAGGGATAAAATTAAAAAAAATCTGTACACCTGGCAAGTTGAAAACCCGAAAGGGAGACTTGGGCAAAAAAGGGTTTCCCGATGGACTGAAAACCCGAAAGGGCGGTCCAGGAAAAAGTTAGGGAATTAAAGCGTATGACTATGTCCCGTCGGATCACTTTACAGACAACCTTTGACTTCCACGGACAAACTCGGAGTTTCTGATCAATTCAATCATCTTCGGACAAGGCAAATAGACAAGATATTCAGAGATATGAAGGCTATAGCAGAATGGGAACCCCATGAGATTATCACACACAACTATCTTTCTTTGTATAAATTTTTCTTGTTTTATGACAACATTCTCTTACTAGAATGTTTGTTCCCTTTGTACAAAAATACTTATCCAAAGTCAATACAAAGATGTCCCTTTGAAAGTGCAAAAACTACCTGTCTTTTTCTTTACTCTTGTGTTTTGTTTGCAAAAAACGTCCAATGATTCATTGATGAACATATGCATTTGAACATAATTATTGTTTACAAATAAACAAAATGAGAAAGACAGTTAATGATAGGTTGAAAGAATAGGGAAATGTCTCCCGGCTATTACCCAAGAAATCCCTACAGTACGTCATTTAAATCCCCAGCAGAACAAAATTTCAAATTATTAATCCCCAGTAGAAGTCGTCAAATTTCTCAAGATTCCCCAAGCAGATCTTACGAGCAGTATATGGCATTTCCCTCACAACGAAATTTACTTCTCTTAACAAGAGTTCATCAGTACTTCAACTTCAAGACATGAAAATTCACATATCCCCAGCAGCATTCAGGGATTTATTTTCCTCAATCAAACAGCAATACAACAAATCAGCTCACATGCGTATACATTGCATCCATATATCATAAACATCAATAAAGCAAATACATTGCATCATACATTTCATGCAACATAACTTTGTGTTTTATCTAAGACTCTACCCTTTTTCAGGATAAGATTAACAGCTACCATTAACAATATGAAACCAGATATAGTTCAGATACGCTCCAGACATGGATGCCATTCTGATACTCATTAAGATATAGTTCAAATACGCGCCAGACACGAATGCCATTATGATACTCATTCAAATTCAACATTCAGATACAGTTCAGATATGCTCTAGACACGGATGCCATTTTGATACTCATTCAGATATAGTTCAGATACGCGCCAGACACGAATGCCATTTTGATACTCATTCAGATATAGTTCAGATACGCGCCAGACACGGATGCCATTCTGATACTCATTCAGATTCAGTCTCCAGATACATCTCAGATACGTTCCAAACACGGACACCATTCTGATACTTAGTCTTTCAACTTACAATTTACAATTTAAAAAACATTCTTGGATGGCATCTACAAGCCCATCTCTGACAAGATTCTATCACCTCTCCAAATGGCATCTGTAAGCCCATTCATTCTATCATCACATCATCGAGTGCAAATTTCTGGGCACTCTATTGTCCAATCATATTTCACCTTCGAGTCACAAACGGAAAAACTCTCCAATCTAACTCTTTAGGTTTAAGAATATTGAACATGGGAAGCTGTTGTACCCAAAAATTTTCCCTCTCATTTATCAAGATTTTCTCACAAGATCTCTTTGACTCAAGACTGGATTAGGGTTTGATCAGCACAAGACATCTCATCTTACACTGATGACCCAAAATTAGGGTTTGAGTTTGCACAAGGATTTTTGGACTATCAATACTTCATATGACTTTCAAGGATCATTATGGACCCCTAAGATTACTCATGACAAGTTTCAAGCCTTGAACCACATTTTTTATCCGTCAATTGGACAGTTGACCTAAAAATCAGTTGTATTGGGGAAAAAGTCAACCATGGCCAATTTACAGTCAAACTTCATAATTTTTTATCCCCATTGACATTTTGGACTCATATGTATCTTTTGATCAAGTTTGGACCACAATTCTTCAAGAAATTTGATCAAATCATTAAAAGGGCAAAATGGTCAAAATTAGGGTTTTGACTGAGAAAGGGCAATTTCTGATTTTTGACCTAGCAAATGACCAATTGGTTTGAAGAATGATTCCAAGATTTAAATTTCATCATCTTTACCTAGTGACATGGTTCAAAACATTGCATTTTCATTAGATTGACAGATGAAATTTGCAGTCAACTAATCAAAAGTCAACTGTATACTAAAAAGTCAAACTTTGACTTTTTGGTCAAAATCAAGTGCCAAGGATCACAATTCATCAAAACATGTCAAAATGTGAAACTTGTTCATCAAGAAATCAAAGATTGAAGATTTGGTTTTGAAATTTGAATTTTTCTTAACTTAGAAAATTTTCTAAGTATAGAAAATTTCTTATTTTTTTTCTCAACTTTAAGCCATTTTTTCACCATGATACAAGATGATTCAAAGAAAGTTCCCAACATGAAAGTTGTAGACTTCCATGAAATCTACAACTTTGCTTCACACATTTTTCCCTAAAGATGCTTGGATCTCAAGATATAATTTTGTGAATACATGCTCATGAACTAAAATAACTTAGTGAAATTTTGCCCTAATTTAGGTAGGTTTTTGACCTAACTTCATGGCAATTTTTCACCTAGTTACAAGAGGAATCTTGAAATGAATTTCAAATATGAGTTATAGAACATATTGCAAGCTTTCCAAAATGTCCAAGAATTCCTCGAGATCATTTTTGAGTAGGGAGAATTGAAGAAAGGAAGTTGGCAATTTTTCACTTTTAAATTCAAGCCATTTTATGAAGAACAAAACTCCAATTTGAACCTATGCTGCCTAACCCTTGCTTTACAGGTCTCAAACTTGTTTCTCACTTCATAATTTAATGCTTACACAGATGATAAAGCCTTAATCCAAGCACAAGAGTATTTATCCAATCTTTAATTCCATAAATGGCACAAAGTTGCCATTGCCATTTTGGAAAGCTTAACTTTTGTAACTGTTCCCTTCTTAAGCATTGAACCTGTTTTCTCTACACACACAAGTCCTATAAACCAAAAGCAAGTTATCTAGAACTTGTACCAACTCCAAGCAGGCATGTACAAGCATGTAAGGAGTGGTCTTTTCACCTTTCTTTAAAAGCAAGTAAGAGTGCAAAAAGGACACAACTCAGAAATCTGTTGTGGAGTGGATTAGAAACCTTCTCCATACTAATACACAAAGACATTACAACTTAGAACACGATTGCTCAAGGCCAAAAACACTCCAAAACTCCCTATCACCAAAAACCTGTCAAAACTTGCAGTTTATGGCCAAGCATAGCAATCCACAAATTTACTCGTGCGTTTCAAGTTTTAATCACTCAAACACTTTACCTACCTCATATCTAAGTGTTCCAGACCATCATCCCTCCACTGTAACACATCCTTATCCATCTGCCATTTTTGTTTTTCAAGCTTGCAGATTGACTTGGACAGAGAGATCTAGGCACTTTCAAAGCAAGGTAAGAATTGGAACACACTCAGGGAGGTTCAAGCAAGCTAAAGGAATCTTCAGGCCTTCATAAATCTCACTCAAACTCCATTCACGATCTCAGCTGAAAGAGGTAAGAACTATAACTTTTATCTCTTCATACAGGCATCCATTGACCATGATTTGTGAAAGGAAAATGTAGATATTTTGTGCTAAAGCCAACCATGTGCATAGATTTCATTTCTGTTCATTATGTATAGAGAATTTTAGAGTTCAAATTTCTGTAAAATTTAGGGTTGAAATTAGGGCCTTTAAAATTCGTTTTGGTCGTTGATTGTTAGTTTCCATAAGTTACATGTCTGAAATTGTGGGAAAGAATACTATCATTTTTATGTTGGAAGTTTCCATTTTCATGGAGAAATGAGAAAGATACAGAGGTTCTGGCTAGCTTGGGGAAGAAGATAAAGTACAGGGCTAGGAGTTGTTTTGTGTTATGTATATTTTATTTCATATGAACTAACGGATGTACAACCACCACAGTGGAAAGGCAGTGCGCTGAGAATGCCAAGGTCATGGGTTCGAGCCTTGGTGCCTGCCTTTTTGCATATTTTCTTATTTTTGGCCATTTCTCTCATTTTTGCAGCATGTGCTCAACTACCGGGCTTCATATTTTTTTCTTCTGATGCTTACATCCTGTTTACTCAGAATACCCCCTGACCCATACATTTTATTTCTTTGTTTCTATTTTCATTTTTTTATTTTATTAAACATTTTCTTTAATATATATAAAATCATTTAAAATAAATATGTCAAATATTGCACTTTAGTTTATTTTATTTTTATTTTTACATAATAAAAATATATTTTTATTTTATTATATACTAACTATCTTTCTTAAATAAACTTGTAAAATAAATCAAACTTAGATATATTTTTATCTTTTTTTATATACTTATAAATATTTATTTTGACATATAAAAAGACTAAATATTTTTATAAATGTTATTTATTATTTTTAATACAAAAAATACACAAAAAAAAATATTTAAGGAACTTTATTTCCTTTTAATAAACTAAAATTAGGGTTAACCAATGTATAAAAATAATTTTTTTTTAATTTATTAGGTTTAAATTCAAAACTTTTCTTTATATGAAAGAAACAAAACAGAAACCTTTTCTTGCATATATATATATATATATATATATATATATATATATATATATATATATATATATATATATATATATATATATATATATATATATATATATATATATATATATATATATATATATATATATATATATATATATATCATTATATATATCATTGCATATATCATTGCATTTTAATTTGTATTGCATATTGTTTATTCAAATACTTGTACAAATTTGATTTGGTTGTAATAGCTTAATTAGATTTACATTATTGCAAATCCTCATTCACAATTTGTATTCCCTCCTCCAATAAAATGTTGTAATAGCGTAGTAACTTTTAAATTACGCAATTTACCGCTTTTATATACCATGCTAGTAATTAGGGTTTATGGCAAGATAAAAACAAATCAAATAGAAAACCCTAATCTAAGACAAAATTAAGCATGAAAATAACACACTTGAACACAAACACCCTTAGGGTTACTCCGCTTGGTTGCCTTATATAAAAATAGCCATATTACGCATGCGAAGTGTTGTACCCTAAATTTTTCCCTCCCATTTCCTCAACATTTTCTCACCACAAGACCCTTGGAGCTCAAGATCCAGTTAGGGTTTCCTCTGCTCAAGACTTCTCCTTGCACTGTTGACCCAAATTAGGGTTTGTGTTTGCACAAAGATGTTTTGACCCAAAATGCCTAAAGTGACTTTCATGCTTCATGTTGGACTCCCAAGTTTATCCATACCAAGTTTCAAGCCTTGATTCCAATCTTTGCCCAGTCAATTGGACAGTTGACCTAGAAATCAACTATATTGGGGAAAAAGTCAACTGTGGTCAATTAACAGTCAAACCTCAGGATTTTTTGACCCACATCAACATTATGAACTCATATAAACCATTTGGTCAAGGTTGGATCACAATTCCACAAGAAATTTGATCAGATCACCAAAAGGGCAAAATGGTCATTTTTAGGGATTTGGCTGCTCAAAGGCAATTTTTGACTGTTTGACCTAGCCAATAGCAAACCAAGCTCACATATGGACTCAAGGACCCCATGGAATTGTCTTGACATGTTCAACAAGTTCAAAAGATCCCAAATGCACAAGATTGACAGATGAATTTTCCAGTCAATTGATCAATTTTTGACTGTATACTGAAAAGTCAAACTTTGACTTTTTGGTCAAAATCAAGTGTCAAGATTCATTTTTCATCAAAAAATGTCAAATTATGAAACTTGTTCACCAAGAAATCAAAAATCACAAATTAGGGTTTGAAATGAAGAATTTTCATAACTTAGAATTTTTCTAAGTTATGAAAATCCCTAATTTTTTCCTAACTTTGTCCCACTTTTTCATCAAGATACATTTGGATTCAAGGAAAAGTCAAAACATTAAAGTTGTAGTATATTGCAAAATCTACAACTTTGATTCACAAAGTTTCCTCAAAAGAAGCTTGTAGCTCAAGTTATGAGTTTTGGAACAAGGGTGCAAAACATTCTTAAATTAGAAAATTTTTGACCTATTCTAGGCAGGATTTTTGCCTAACTTCATGGCCACTTTTCACATGCTTCCACTTGGAATTTCAATTTGCATTACAAAGATGGATTGTAGTAAACATTCCAAGCTTTCCAAAATGTCCAAGAACTCATCAAACAACCTTGTGGTTAGGGAGAATCGAATTTGGAAATATGGGCAAAACTCACTTTGTTCATGAGCCATTTCCTTGTCCATAACTTTGGATTTTTGAACTCAGCATGCTCTAAGCTAGATTACAGGCCTTTTATCTCATCTACACTCAATAATTTAATGCAAACCCCTTGTGTCCAAGCCTTATCTATTGTGTTTAAACATTGCATACAAGATTGAGCCATAATTAGAAAAAGCAATATATCCATTTTTGAAAAGTTGAAATTTATGTCAAATTTGCAAATCAAGAAGTACAAGGCAAATCTCTTTGGCACAAGTTCAGAAGCATATCACACTGATCAAGAGGGATGGTTGCAGCACATTTGAGGGGCCTGCACAAGTCTAGAAACCAAGTTGACATTTTGTTGCTTAAGTTAGAAGAAACTTGGCATATTGATATACAACTCTCATTTCTGCCAAGACAAGCTAAGACAAACTTGTTGTACACCTTCCAAACATCAAACCTGAGCTAAGGCACGACCAAAACACCTTCCAAACCTCATCAAACCTCAAAACACCATCCTACTGCAGAAAACAGAGTCACCTCTGCAGTTGGACTTCCATAACTCAATCCACTCGTGCATTCTTGTTAAAACCAGTTCATACACACTCCATACCACATATATAAGCTATCCCAAGCATTGGACACGACCTGTAACACCTCTAACCAACTTCACCATTTTCACTTTTTCTGTTTTGCAGGTTAATTTCCATACTTGATTCACTTGGTTTCAAAGCAAGCTAAAGGTTGGAATAACATCCCTGGACTTCAAGCAAGCTGTACCAATCCTCACCTTGCCTTGAAAGTACCTCCATTGCCAGACACGATCCAAGCTGAACAGGTAAGTTCATGGACTTCTATCTCTCAATCTAGGAAGAGTTAGCTTTAAGTTTATGAATGAAAAATGTTCTACTCATGGCCCTGAAGCTATACATATCCTCACTTTCCATTTATATTGCATATGCTGAGAGAATTTAAAACCTGAACATGGACAAAAACTTAGGTTAAGAATTAGGGATGGAGAATTTCTCTCTCATTTCTGAGAGTTAAGTTGAGTTTTTTATATGTATGGAATCGTGGCTTGATGCTTGACATCTTTCATGTTATAAGTTTGTGCTAAAAGTCCAGGAATCAGGAGTTGTGTTTGAAGCTAGAAGGGCGCGCGTTTTTTAAACATTTTTTGTCTGAAGGTTGAAGACAACCTTTCATGGGCTGAGCCTGAGATGTTTTCCTTTTCACACCACTGCATTTCACATGCACCCCCTTGGCCCATTTTGAGTTTTATTTATCATTTTTATTTTTTTCCTTTTGATTTTGGTTCTATATTTTTATTTAAACATGAAAAAATATTAAAATTATTTTTCCCACATTTTTTGCATTTTATTTGATATTTATTTGGTTTTATTTAGTTTTGTACATAAATAAACATAAATATACCTTTATTTAAAATAACCAAAAAATAATACAAACACTTTTATTTCTGATTTTTATTTTATTTTACCTTTGAAAACATTTCATGAAAAAATATACTTTTTTTTTTTGTAAATATTAAATATTTTACTTTTATACATATTTAATGTATTTAGTAAATAATATATTTACTTATATATTTATTACAATATTTAGGATAAAAAAACATAAAAAATAATACATTTTATATTTATTAATATTTAACTTAAAAAATCACATTTTTACAATATACTTTTATTTATTTATTTTTTTGTACATAATTAATAAATATTGCATATATTAAATAATTAATACATTTTGTTTAACAAAATTAGGGTTTTGCCCTAAATACATGAAAAATACCAAATTAATTCATTTTATTTTTGTTTATTTGACACATGATAAATACTTTTTTACATACATATAAAAATCATTTTTGCATCTTGCATATTTATTTTATTTTATTTAATTATTGTGCAAATAATTAATTTGTATAATTCAATTTGGATGTAATAGTTAGATTTTAATTTCTTGCTAAAATATCCCCATTTGAACATTTGTACCCCCATCCCATATATTGTGTTGTAATAATTTAGGACCTTTAAATTCCGCACTTTAAAAGCTTTCTAAATATGCCATGTTAGAATTAGGGTTTTGTATGCAAATCAAAAACAACAAATAGTTTGACCTAAATTCAAGATAAACAAGCATGAAAATGGACAACACTAATCACACTTGCACCCCTAGGGTATTCCACTTGTTGCCTTCAATAATGGGCCATATTGCATGTTAGGTATCTTTGGCAAAAACAAAACAATCAAATGATCATAGTCCCTCGATGACGCTTTTAAAAGTTGCCTAAAAATGATCAAGTCCCTTAAAGGAAAAATTTCCCAAAGATACTTGGCACCATTGCAATCATGGTCTAAACGATGACCCGCGCCCGTCCCGTTCACATCCTAACACAAGATTGTCCACCAAATACAATGGTGGAACAAAATTGTTAAAAGGGTTAAAAACATAGCAATGATCTTTGAGAAATTTAGGGTAGATAGCTCTTAATTACTTGCCAACTTGCAAAACAAAAACACTTGCCTATTTTTTCAAAACCACACATCACTACACTTTCAAAACAACTTTCAAAAAAACATTGAAAACTTTTCAAAAGACATACACCTTTGTATACATCCCAACATGGATCATTACAAAGGTTGCCACCACATTGGCCTCTTTTCAAAACGTTTTTCAAACCCACACACAAAGCACCATTTCAAACAATTGAAATCACCATTTCAAACAATTGAAAATCAAGGCAAGTTGATCTAAGCAAGTAACTAAGAGCCCATGGATAACCATGGATAGAAAGGGTGCTAATACCTTCCCTTTCTATAATCTACTCCCCGAACCCAAGAAAACATCTCAAAGGTTTTTGCTGTGCTTTTTAACCTTTCCTTAGGATAAAATAAAAAGTCGGTGGCGACTCTTGCTCAACCGAAACATTTGCGAAAACAAACGCAAAACCTCAAGTCAGTTCTCCCACCGTATCACAGAACTGGCGACTCTGCTGGGGATTTTTTTTAAAAGTGGAGTAACCTTAGGGCTTAGATCACCCTCTTGCATGACTAATTGTTTGTTTTGATTGCTTTACATCTTGGCTCTCTTGTTTGGGTTTGCAATCCTACACCCGGATTTGGGGAAACATTCATAGATAGCAATACGTTGTGGAAACTGTGCGGGGTATACCGACATGGTTGAAGCAATAGCTATATTAGTGCGGCATATTTGTGAGTACCGGTAACCCTTGAGTTCAATCAAGGAGAGTATGGGGCCGCTGAGTGATGTCACTAAGCACTAATGACCTAGAACCTTACTTGACCATCTTGGCCTTTCATTAGGGGTAGTGAGATGACCGGCTTTGGTGCAGTCCGAAGTTGGTAGATACTCGATACTACACTCATTGAGGGTTATTTTCTTGAAATAACCTTCACTCTTTGATCTTTTCAACAAGTTCATCAACCTCAATTACCGATTCTTAAGATTATCTTTCCCTAAGTCCTTAGTGAAAAACCTTTAACTTCTACCATAATTTCATTTTCCATTCAAATTAATTTTGAGGTTAAGCATGTAATTATCAAGAACTATTATGGTTATCATAGGATTCCCCTAGTTCAAGGTGAAATCATCTATAATATCATTATTTAGAAAACCTTAACACGACCATCCGGTTCTAATGTGTTAAAAACAGTGAAACCCTATGGTCCCATAGGGTAAAACTATAAATCCTTCTAAACAATCAAATTGAGGCATACAAACTTTCATGTTGAATAAAACAAAGAGATCATTATTCTTAACATTGAAAATCAGGGACACCCCCTAGCATTGGGGGATTTATCCGCACATAGTATTCAAGGAAATTTCAATAAAAATAAAGATATACATTACAAAAATTGATGATGAACTCTAATCTTCAATTGCTTCCGCTCATGAAAGCTCTACATTCTCCCATAACTTGCATAGGCTTCAATCCTCTATCGTGAAATTATTCTCCCGTCAAAAGTCCTTTTTTTTTCTTCTACAAAATAGGTTTAAGTAGTCTCATTTTTCCTAGGTGATGCCAAAAGTCCAAAGTAGCCTCCAGGGTTCAAAAACACTAAAAATTCCCAAACTTAGGAATTTCCAGCGCATGAGCTGACACGGGGCGTCTCACAGGACACGAGCACCCATGTTAATGTCTGTGATATTCTCCTTTCAACCTCTTGGCCCAGCTAAATTGACACGGGTCGCATCATGTGACACAGGCACCCGTGTCAGCGCCTGTGAGCCTTCCTCCAAAAATGCATGCTTCAGCTGACTTGATATGGGCCGTGTTGTGTGACACAGGCGCCTGTGTCGCCTTCTGCCTTGCTCTAATCTTCAATTATTTACAAAATCTCCCCCTGACACAACCCGTGTCAGGTGACACAACCTTCCGTGCTAGGGCTTCTGAAGCACTTCTTTATGAACTTCTGAATTCTGCACTTTTCTGCCCCGATCTGTCCTGTTTCATTCTTTTATTCCTGAAAACACTCAAATACCAAACCAAAGCATAAAATGCAGTAAAATAGAATAAAAACCAGTCAATTAAAAGAAACAATGACTAAAATAAATGAATTTTTTTTTTGTAAAAACCACTGGTCAAACTGCCCCAAATATAAATTGTTGCTTGATCTCAAGCAACCATTACAAGAACTCATGAAAATAACAATAGCCTGATACTCATACGTGAGATATCCATTTAAATTGATCAAACAGAAGTCCGTCCGATGTTCACATGACACGAAGAGTTTGTTTAAGAATCTTTAAATTTAGAGTTTCCTCTTCAGATACCTCTCTAACTATGCTTTGTACCTAAGTTTCTTTCCAATTTTCCTCCTTTTTCATTTAGACTATCAAATTAAGGCAATGATAATTATTGATGATCATCAGACGCACAAGAATGATCAAGAAAGTTTTTCCCCGGGCACTAAATAAGAGCTTTTGGTCCTTTATAATTTTAGATGAAATTTTCAAAACTTTTTAGTTTATATATTGTTCTTTATGAACGACGTTTGGGGATCAACCCCCTTTGGGCTGAATAACCTGGCAAGGGCTATCCAACTTAATGAGCCAGTTGCCTTTTACCGCCTTTTGATCATTTGGTTTCAAATTTACTTCATTCTTTTTCAATCATACATGCTTGTGAATCTATGTTATGCCTGACTGTGGGGATAAACTACTTTAGAGGTACTTCTCAGGATTCAAGCATTATGGTACAAATCTACATGTTAGTTTCGTATCCCTGTCACTTTATTCCGAGCTTCCCACCCTCGAACAACCATCCCTTTGTCTTTATATACTATTCCCGAACTCTATGAGACTTAAGTTCTTAATCAAGACAAAAAATTTAAAAAAAATTCGGCCAACTTTGGAGGACTTCAACTCATTAATAATGCAAACAGAAGAAAATCAATATACATAGCAATTCGAGAAGGTGACTCACAGAGAGTAATGCAACACATGCTGCAACTTCCTAGCTCTCACCATCCAGACTCCCTTTTTATTACCTGCAAACAAAACAAAAAGAAAAACTAAGTTATTAAAAGTGTGGTTTTCCTCCCACGAAGCGCTTCGTTTAACGTCGCATGGCTCGACGGTTCATCCCCTTATAGGGGGTACTTCCTCTTCCACACCTTGCTTCTTGTTTTTTTTGCAATCCAGAACCCATTCAGATCAAAAGTCTCAACCCATTTGTGCTTCCAACCACTTCCAACTTCAATCTTTTCAGCTTGGTGCTCCTTCTTCTTTCTCTTCTTTCCTTGTTGATTGCATTTAGGAATTTTTATTGATGCCACCTGATAGATTTTTCCTGAGACTTCTTCTGGTTGTCATTTTGAACTATTTACTTCTCCTTCTAACTTGATCATTCCGATCGAAGATTTATGCTTTCCATATTTACCTTGCTTCCTCATTTCTAACACCTTCAAGGTTATCTCCTCCTCAAATGATTTTAGTGTCAGATTACATGTCTTGATATCAAAATTTCATCGACTAGTCAGCATAAATGGTTGACAAAGAATGATAGGAGTCTCTTCATCTTCAGGTATGTCCATGATCTGAAAATCAACTGGGAAAACAAAATTGTCAATTTCTACTAATACATCTTTAGTTATCCCATATGACTGCTTGATGATGTGATCCGCAAATTTCAATTTTGTTCCACTCTCGCTTATCTTCTCAATACCGAGCTTCTTGAAAATCGATAATTGCATTAAACTCACACTAGATCCAGAATCAACCAGAACCCTCTTGAAAGCTCTATCTTTTATTGTGCATGGTATTGCAACAGACTCTGGATCTCTCTGCTTAACATGTATTTTTCTCTCGGGCGCAATTTTACACAATTTCTCATCAATAGGTACCTGTCCATCTTCTGTTGACTACTTTATTGAAAGTACCTCCTTCATTAATTTTTGGTACAATGGAATTTTCTCGAGTGCTTCAAATAATGGTATGTGAATTTCGAGCTTTTTGAAAATTTTGACAAATTTCTCAAAATCTTTTTCTTTTATGTCCTTCTTTGCCTCTCAAGATGGATACAGTAACTTGATCACTAGTTTAGTCTTCTCTTCAACTGGCTTCACAGGCGATACTGCTTCTTCCTGTTTGTTCTTGTTCGCTCTCACTTCCAGCTCTACTTCTATGATGTTGTTATCAAACTTCACCTCTTCTTCTTTTTCTCTATCAACTTTCTCACTCCTTGTTTTGTCAGCATTCACATTCTCATGAATTTTCTGACTTTCTTGTGCCCGAAGCGCTACCTGTTGTGCAATCTGTCCCATTTGAGGCTCCAAATTTTTTATTGCAATTGTGGTGGTCCTATAATTACTCCTTGTCTCTTATAGAAATTGAGAGGTTTGGGCAACCATTTCTTCAATGGCCACCTCCCACTTTGTCTTTGGAGGAGCTTGTTGCTGTTGATCTTTCCAAGAGAAGTTCAGATGATTCTTCCACCCAGTATTGTAGGTGCTCGAATACGGATTATTCTACTTTAAGAACTTATGTCTTTAATTTGTTGTGGAGATGCTAAATAGTGCATTGTATTGTGTGGCCCATACAGATTTCACATACAACATCTGTGCTTGTTGAACTAAGACAACTTGCTAAGTACCTAACTTCAGCTCTTTCAGCTTCTTGTCTACCTCTACAACAATTTTTTTCTTCAATTTTTAATTGTCTGTTGGGCTCCAATTTAAATCAATGACTCCTTCATATTTACTGGCCACCCTATCATATAACTCCAAATGCTCATTAGCAGCAGTTTCTTCTATTATCTTCTTCACACCATTGGCTGTTGAGAAATTTGATGAGCCACCAGTTGTTGTGTCTATTAGCTGCTTTGTCTTGATTCTCATACCATTTACAAATGTTTGCATTTGATCATTCTGGTCCAGATTATGGGTAGGGAAGGCCATTTGGAGTCTTTTGAACCTTTTATAGGCATCTCCCAGCGATTCTCCCTCTTTTTGCTTGAAATTCAGTATATCATACCTTTTTCTTATGAACACTGAGGCTGGAAAATATTCCTTCAAAAATGCAGTCTCCATTTCTTCCCAAGCTGTTATACTATCAGTCTGAAGAGAAAAGAACCATTCTTCAACATCATCAGCCAACGTGAAGGGGAAAATTCTCAATTTCTTTTGTTCCTCAGTATGACCATCTATCTTCAAAGTGGTTCTCATGGTCAGAAATCTCTGTAAATGCTTATTAGCATCTTCATTCAGCCTTCCCGAAAATGACCTTCTCTCAAGTTGAGTGATAGTACTGGGATGCAGCTGAAAATTTGGAACATTCACCGGGTGGTTTACAATAGTGAGTCTACCAGCTGATGCATTCCTTCCACCATAATCACCAAGTAATCTCTCAGGTGGGTTGTCGCCCATGTTTTCAGTTTCTGAATTTGACTCCGTCTCTTGGTGTTCTGAATGGTGTTCTGGGTGAATTTAGGCAATATCTTCCTTGGAAGCCAGTCTGGCTGACTTAGCTTGTCTTCTTCTTGCGTGAAAATTTATTTCGATCTCTGCGTCAAAAAGAAGTCCAGCTGAGGTCTTACCTCGCATAAAAGATTAGTGCAAATATGATAATACACAAAAATAACTGAAAAACAAAATGTTAATTGCAGAGCAATGAAATTTCAATTGAATAACAATGAAACTTAGTATTTTGGCATTCCCCTGCAATGGCGCTAAAAACTTGATCGGAAAAATAGCAAGTGTACTATTTTCACCGATGTAGTAATAATGGGTTTTACCCCGAGTATCGATCTCGAGGACTGTGTAGGAAATACTTAGTTTTATTATTAATTCAATCAAACAAAAATAATAGTTTAGGGTTTTATTTGAAAATATCTTTACGAAAGACTAAATGGCTGAACGTAAAATGTGACTTTTTTTACTAGTATGAATACTATGCTAGGGTTGAGTGTATGATTTGCCATGCAATAACCTTCACTCTTTGATCTTTTCAACAAGTTCATCAACCTCAATTACCAATTCTTAAGATTATATTTCCCTAAGTCCTTAGTGAAAAACCTTTAACTTCTACCCTAATTTCAATTTCCATTCCAATTAGTTTTGAGGTTAAGCATGTAATTATCAAGAACTATTATGGTTATCATAGGATTCTCCTAGTCCTAGGTGAAATCATCTATAATATCATTATTTATAAAAACTTAACACGACCGTCTGGTTCTAATGTGTTAAAAACAGTGAAACCCTATGGTCCCATAGGGTAAAACTATAAATCCTTCTAAACAATCAAATTGAGACATAAAAACTTTCATGTTGAATAAAACAAAGAGATCAATATTATTAACATTGCAAATCAGGGACACCCCCTAGCATTGGGGGATTTAGCCACACATAATATTCAAGGAAAATTCAATAAAAATAAAGATAAAAATTTCACAAATTGATGGTTAACTCTGATCTTCAATTGCTTCCACTCATGAAAGGTCTATGTTCTCCCAAAACTTTCATAGGCTTCAATCCTCTATCGTAAAAATATTCTCCCATCAAAAGTCCTTTTTTTTCCTTCTACAAAATAGGTTTAAGTAGTCTCGTTTTTCCTAGGTGATGCCAAAAGTCCAAAGTAGCCTCCAGGATTCAAAAACACTAAAAATTCCCAAACTTAAGAATTTTCAGTGCCTGAGCTGACATGGGCGGTGTCATCGGACACGGGCACCCATGTCAGTGTCTGTGATCTTCTCCTTTCAACCTCTTGGCCCAGCTGAATTGCCACGGGTCGTATCGTGTAATACGGGCGCCCGTGTTAGCGCCTGTGATCCTTCCTCCAAAAACACACGCTTTAGCTAACTTGACACGGGCCGTGTCGTGTGACATAGGCGCCCGTGTCGCCTTATTCCTTGCTCCAATCTTCACTTCTTTCCAAATTCTCCCCCCTGACATGGAACATGCCAGGGCTCCTGTAGGACTTCTTTATGAACTTCTAAATTCTGCACTTTTCTGCCCCGATTTGTCCTGTTTCATTCTTTTATTCTTGAAAACACTAAATTCCTAAACCAAAGTATAAAATGTGGTACAATGGAATAAAACACCAGTCAATTAAAAGAAACGATGACTAAAATAAATGCAAAATTCTTGTGTAAAAACCACTGGTCATGATATTATAGATGATTTCACCTAGGACTAGGGAAATCATATGATAACCAGAATAGTTCTTGATAATTAAATGCTTAACCTTAAAAATAATTTGAATGGAAATTGAAATTAGGGTAGAAGTTAAAGGTTTTTCACTAAGGACTTAGGGAAAGATAATCTTAAGAATCGGTAATTGAGGTTGATGAACTTGTTGAAAAGATCAAAGAGCGAAGGTTATTGCATGGAAAATCATACACTCAACCCTAGCATAGTATTCACACTAGTAAAAAAAGTCACATTTTACGTTCATCCATTTAGTCTTTCGTAAAGATATTTTCAAATCAAACCCTAAACTATTGTTTTTGTTTGATTGAATTAATAATAAAACTAACTATTTTCTATGCAGTCCTCGAGATCGATACTCGGGGTGAAACCCATTATTACTAAATCAGTGAAAATAGTACACTTGTTATTTTTCCGATCAAGTTTTTGGCGCCGTTGCCAGGGACTACCAAAATACTGAGTTTAATTGTTATTCAATCGAAAATTTATTGCTATGCAATTGAAATTTTATTTTTCTGTTATTTTTGTTAATTATAACATTTTAAATAATCTTTTATTAGTGGTAAGACCTCAATTGAACTTCTTTTTGACGCTGAGTTCAAAAGAACTTTTCACTCAAGGAGAATACAAGCTAAGTTAACCAGAATGGCTTCCGAGGAAGATATTGCCTCAATTCACTCAGAGCACCAAGACATAGATTCAGAACACCATTCATAAGACCAATAGACAGAGTTAGATTCAGAAACTGAAAACATGGGCGAAAATCCACCTGAGAGACTACTTGGTGATTATGGTGGAAGGAATGCACCAGCTGATAGACTCATTATTGTAAACCCCCGGTAAATGTACCAAATTTTCAGCTACATCCAAGTTCTATCACTCAACTTGGGAGAAGGTCATTTTAGGGAAGGTTGAATGAAGATGCTAATAAGCATTTTGTTGTACCCCAAAATCTGCCCTCTGATTTGCCAAGTATTTTCTCACAAGATCTCCTTTAGTTCAAGACTGCACAAGGTTTGATCAGCTCAAGACACCTCCTTAAGCACTGATGACTGAAATTAGGGTTTGAGATTGCACAAGGATAATTGAACTTTTAATGTCTCATATGACTTTCATGTATCATTATGGGCCCCCAATATTACTCATGTCAAGTTTCAAGCCTTGGATCACATTTTTGCTCAGTCAATTGAGCAGTTGACCTAAAAATTAATTGTATTGGGGAAAAGTCAACTGTGGCCAATTTACAGTCAAAATTCATAATTTTTGATCCACCACAACACTATAAACTCATATGTATCATTTGATCAAGTTTGGACCATAATTCCTCAAGAAATTTGATCAAATCATCAAAAGGGCAAAATGGTCAAAATTAGGGTTTTTACTAAGAAAGGGCAATTTTTGATTTTTGACCTAGAAAATGGTTAATTTTTTTGAGGAATGATCTCAAGAGTTAAATTGCATCATTTTGACCTAATGGTATGACTCAAAATATTGCTCAAGATTAATTGATTGATAGTTAATTTTCGTCAACTAATCAAAAGTCAATTGTATACTAAAAAGTCAAACTTTGACTTTTTGGTCAAAATCAAGTGTCAAAGATCACAATTCATCAAAACATGTCAAAATATGAAACATGTTCATCAAGAAATCAAAAAGTCAAGATTTCATTTTGAAAAGTCAAAGTTTTCAAACTTAGAAATTTTTCAAAGTGTTGAAAACTTCATATTTTTTTACAACTTTGAGCCAATTTTTCACCATGATGCAAGATGATTCAAAAGAAACTTTCAACATGAAAGTTGTAGGTCTCCATGAGATCTACAACATTTCTTTACACAACTTATCTTAGAAATTCTTGGATCTCAAGTTATTAATCCATGAAGTCATGGTCATGAAACTAAAACACTTAGTGAAATTTGAACATTTTAGGTTAGGATTTTGACCTAACTTCTGACCCAAGTTTCACATAGTTACATTTAGATTTTGCAAACGTTATTAAGATAGGGGTTGTAGATCACATTACAAGCTTTCCAAAATGTCCAAGAACTCCTTGAGATCATTTGTGAGTAAGGAGAATCGAAGATCAGAAGTTAGGGTTTCAAGTTGTTTTACAAGGCAAATTTTGTGATGAACAAAATTCAAATCTTAAACCTATGCTGCACAATCTTGCTTTGCAGGCCTCTAAACCTCAATATTTCTCTATAATTAGAAGATTACACTTGCTTTTGAGCTATTATCCACTGGATTCAAGCTTTATCCAAGTTAATTTTCCATTAATGGCACAAAGGCACCATTGCCATTTACATAAAGCAAGCTTTATGCAAAGTTAACTTGCATTGAGCTTTGCACTTTTTCCTTATGGACTAACTTCCTCTACAAAGTCAGATAAGCTTGTTTAAAGTTGGTAACCACTCTAGATAGCTTTGTACTATGCATTGGAACCATGCTTGTCAATCTTACTTCAAAAACAAGTCAAGAAGCAAAAACATGTGAACTTGTACTTATGACCACCTCATGTATCCAAACCTTTTCCATACATAAACACAAGCCATTTGCAAGAAAAAAACGCATGCTCAAGCCCTGAAACCTCCTAAAATACAGAACCACCAAAAACATCTCAAAACTTGCCATTTATGAGTTTTGAATCCCATCTCTAAATTTACTCGTGCGTTTCTTGTCCTTTTACTTTCAAAAGCTTATAAATAACAAATACAAACAATTCCAACACCTGCAACACGACTGTAACACCTCCATCATCATCCACCATTTTCAAAAGCAACACCTTGCACCTTGACTTCTCTATAACTCCTCAGCCACTTTCAGCCCAAGCTAAGCATCGCATTAGCTTCCTGGGAACTTGAGGAAGCTAATCCAATCACTGGAACTCGTCAAAAGCTGCTCAAACTCAAAACACAATACCCTCTTGCAAGGTGAGTTTTCTGACCTTTGAACTCTTCATACAAGCATCATTAATGGTTTGTTTGTGAATAAGAACTGTAGATATCATTGTCCTGAAGCTAACCATATCCTTAGATTTCATTATTATTGCTTGAGTAGTTAGAATTTTGAATCTGAACCTCTGAAAATAATTAGGTCAGGATTTGGTACTTTCAAAAATTCTCATTCATCTTTGATTTATAGTTTATGATATTCATATGGTTGGATTCATATGGAAAAATGGAACAACTTTCATGTTTGCATTTTCCATTTTTGTTGAGAAATGGTGAAGTTACAGGTGGTCTGGCTGGAGGTTGAAGATGATGTGTATTCAGGACTTACTTTGTGTTATATATTTATCATTTTATTTATATTAACGGATGTATAGCCACCCCAGTGGTAAGGCGGCGCGCTGGTAATCAAGAGGTCATGGGTTCGAACCTCAGTGCGCTGCCTTTTGCATTCTTCCACATTTTTTTGTCATTTTTCTTTCAAGAAACGCTTGGTCCTTCTCCTCTTGGGCTTGGCATTTTTACTCACTGATACCCCCCCCCTGTATGCTCATACCACGTAGCCTATTTTTTTTCTTCTGATTTCCAAATAAAAACATCAATTGGGCCAGTTTCAAAAACTGTTTTTTCTAACATTAACTCCTAAATTCAATTTTAACCTCCCTGACTTTATTATTTTTATTTTATTTTTATTTTATTTTTATTTCATCTTTTATTATTATTATTATTATTATTATTTTCATCAATAAAAATCCAAAAACATTTATTTTTTAATTTTTTTATATTTATTTAGTTTATTTTTCTTCATAATACTATTAAGAACAAAAAAACATTTTCTTTAAAAATTAATTTACTTTTTTTAATACGTAGATAATTAATCTTAATTATTATATTATATTATTTTTCTTGTATATTAAAATTAATTTAGAATTTAGGACTTTTATTTAATTATTTTTATTTACTAATTTAATTAAATTCACAAAAACTCTAAAAAACTTGTTTTCTTTAAATTAATTTATTTTACTAACTTAATCTTAATTTTCTTATTTTTAGTTTATTATTTTATTAATTAGATCAAAAAACCCTTTTTGTAAAATCAAACAAAAAATCACATTTCTTCTTACATTTTATATTCTTGCATTTTTATCTTTATTTTTGTACATTTATTCAAATTCAATATGGCTGTAATAATTTATTTAGATTTAATTTCTTGCAATTCCCCATTTGTAATTTGTACACCCCCTCCCCTAAATGATGTAATAGCTTAGTATTTTTATTTTCCGCAATTTAAATGCTTTATATACAAATGCTAGTAATTAGGGTTTGTATGGAAAGATTAAAACCAACAAATAGCAAACCCTAATCAAAGACAAATCAAGCATGTAAATCAATACACTCCCACAGATACACCCCTAGGGTAAATCCACTTTGTTGCCTTACAAAAATAGCCATATTAGGCATGTGAGATGTCTTAGTAAAAACAAGCAAAATACAAGATCATAGTCCCTCAATGACGCTATCCATGTTGCCTTTCAAAATGATCTTAGTGCCTAAAGAAAATGCTAAGATATCTTACAACATTGTTATTCTAAAAAAAAACACCAACACTTTCAAAAACATCTTTCAAACTTGAAAACATTTTCAAAAGATCAACACTTTGTATGCATTCTTACGAACGAGAATCATTACAAAGTTTTTCCTAAACAATGGCATCTTTACAAAATACTTTAAAAAACCACACAAAGCATATTTTCAAACAATAGAAAGTGATCTAGCAAGTAACTAAGAGCCCATGGAAAACCATGGATAGAAAGGGTGTTAATACCTTCCCTTTTCATAATCTACCTCCCGAACTCAAGAAAACATCTCAAAGATCTTTCATGTTCTTTTCAGCCTTTCCTTTTGGATAAAAGAAAATTCGGCGGTGACTCTTGCTAAACCGCAACAATTGCGACCAAACGCAAAACGACCAAGTCAGTTCTCCCACCGCGTTACAGAACTGGAGACTCTTCTGGGGAGATATTTAAAAGTGGGGTTACCTTAGGGTTAGATCACATTTACTTGCTTTCATTGTTTGACTTGTATGCTTTACATTTTTGTTCTTTATTTGGGTTTGAATCCTCTACCCGGATTTGGGATACCTTATAGGTAAGTAGCAATACGTCGTGGAAACTGTGCGGGGTATACCGACATGGTCTAAGCAATAGCTATGTTAGTGTGACATATTTGTGGATACCGGTAGCCCTTGAGTATTCAAGGAGAATACGAGGCCGCTGAGTGATTTCATGAAGCACTAACTAACTTCTAGAACCTTTACTTGACCAACTTGGCCACTAAGACGTAGTGAGATGACCGGCTTTAGTGCAGTCCGAAGTTGGTAGATACTCGATACTACACTCATTGAGGTTTGGTTTTTTGGGATATTTCGGTCGCCATTAAAGAGGCTTGCGCTGAAACAATGCCCAAGGAAACAAACTAGTGATATTGAGCTCCTTAGAACCCAGTTACTATTACTAGGTCATGTTTGAGGCAACTAAACTTCAAGAGGGTACTTACCTATGAGACTCCATGCAAGCCTAAACCTAAGGACTTGTTTGTTTTGTTTGTATATATTTACTTGTACATAACATCATAAACATCATAACATCATAAGCATACTCACTAACCATTTCAATGATTTTTGGGATTTATCTTTGTTCTGTTTTGTAGGACATGGATTCTATTCGCAGGAAAACCATTCAAGTCAATCTTTTAAGGATGTCTCTTCAACTTAAAGAGTTAGCATCAAGGATTCCTCAAAATTCTCCATTTACTGAAAGACATGATCGCCTACTAAACTTGGTGACCTCCAACACTGATGAAGACATGATGAAGGTGCTCTTTCAGTTCTTTGATCCTCTACATAATTGCTTCACATTTCCCAATTATCGACTTGTGCCAACGTTGGAAGAATTCTCCCAACTCTTGAGGATTCCCATTCTCAATCAACTACCTTTCAACGGTAAGGAAAGAGATCCAAAGCCAGAAGAGATTTCCCAAGCCCTACACTTGCAACCCTCTGATGTCACAACTAATTGGGAAACAAGGAGTCGTGTCAAAGGTTTCTTAGCCAAGTTCTTGTTTGAGAAAGCCCAAAACTGTTGGAATTCCTTAGACTTGCAAGCTTTTGAGGAAATTGTGGCTCTCCTCATCTATGGGATGGTTTTGTTTCCAAATCCTGACTAACTCATAGATGTAAATTCCGTTAAAATCTTCATGTCTCGTAACCTGGTGCCTACCTTGCTAGGAGACATCCTACATTCTTTTAACACTCGCACTATGAGGAAAAAAGGTATCCTTATGTGTTGTACTCCTCTTTTTGAAAGATGGTTTATTTCGCATCTTCCCCAATCTGTATTGAAGAACGAGCAAGGTTCAAGGTGGTCACATAGGTTGATGACGCTCAAACATTCAGACATGCATTGGTGTTTCTGATCTATAGAGAATGTTACTATCGTCGACCGTTGTGGAGAATTCCCTAATGTCCCCTTACTAGGAATTAGAGGAGGTATCACCTACAACCCTTGCTTAGCCTTAAGATAGTTTGGTTATGCCCGAAGGGGTGGCCCACATGAGATGCTCATTCAAGGTTTGGTATTTGATACGAGAATGACGATCAAGGTCACCGCCAGAGGTTTATCCGAGCTTGGAGTATGTTGAACAAGGTAGATAACAAGAAATTAGGGCATAAGAATTCCATCCCTCTTGAGCCTTACCTCAAATGGGTACGAGCTCGTGCTCAAAGTCTTATGATGCCTTACCCCTCCATTCTCCCGGTTATCATAAAGCATGTTGTGGAAGGAGATATCCCCTACACTATCCTTCATTCTGACATGCCCACCTCTCTTGAAGATTTGCAAAGGGATTGGTTACAACTTAAGGGGGAGCGAGACACTTACGAAGCCCAATTCTACGCCAGCGAGAAAAAGGTTCTGGAACTCACCAAGCAACTTCATGAGTAGCGGAGTCTGAACGCCTACATCGCACCAAAGAGGATGTGTACAACTTTTTTTATCTTAGAGTTTTTGTATTTCCTTGTAAGCCTAAAGAAGGCATGATGTACTCAAACTTTGATTTATTAATATAATGTGTGTTCATTTTTTTGTGTCTAAAGCAAATTTAAATCTCTAATTTCCTTGAAATCATTGCATATGCATCTCCATTCATCATAACATAAGCATGTTTCTTACAACAAGTCTCCTCATCTTTCTACTGTTTATTTCAATAAGATGGATCTTGAGCAGACAGTAAAAGACCTCCAGGTGCAGAATGCCCAGTTTCAATAGATTTTCTTGACTTTAGCCAAAGGACAAGAGGATTTGAAAACTTTGCTTATCGAAGAAAATAAGAAGAAAGCAAAGAAAATAACTGGTGTTCCGAATCTAGGAAGAAGGTTCCCAGTGCCAGCCAGACGGACCCTAGACTTCGCGACATCATCTGGTGAAAAGGATAATCAAGAAGGGAAAGGCAAGGAAGTGATTGCCCAGCCAGAATCTCAAGAGGAAGAAGAAGAGGATTACTCTGAAGAGAAGTATCCCCTGTCTGAAGACAAATACAAACATTTGGAAGAGCGTCTAAGTGGAATGGAGATTCAGAAAGTGTCTGGGCTGGACTTTGAAGAGCTGGGTTTGGTGTCTGGGATTTTTATTCCACCAAAGTTCAAAGCACCAATATTTTCTAAGTATGACGGGGTTTTGTGTCCCAAGATGCATCTCCGATCTTATGTGATGAAGATACAGCCTCATACTGCTGACAGATTTGTGGGTCTACTTCTTTCAGGATAGTCTATCCGGGACTGAACTAGACTAGTTCTATCAACTGGAAAGGGCCAATATTCATAATTGGGAAGACCTTGCCGCTGCTTTTTATAAACAATATCAGTATAACGTAGATCTTTCCCCCACCCGTACTCAACTCTAGAGTATGGCTATGGTTTCAAGAGAAGGTTTCAAAGACTACGCTCAGAAATGGAGGGACTTAGAAGGAAGAGTCCAACCTCCCCTGTCTGACAGAGAACTAGTAGACATGTTTTTGGGTACCCTGTCCGGTCCTTTCTTTAATCATCTAATTGGAAGCTCCTCAGCAGGCTTCACTGAATTAATCTTGACTGGGGAAAGAGTGGAAGATGGGATTAAGAGTGGAAAGATCCAAAAGGACACATCCTCTAGTGCTGTGAAAAAACCATTCATCAGGAAGAAAGAAGTTGGTTCTATGTATCCTCAATGGAATCAAGATATAACTGAACGTTGTCCAATGGTAGGGGCCGTCATGATCCCTAAGCATGCACCTACTCAACAAAGGAGCAACCAACCGAGAACAGAAAGATAAGTAAGACAATTTACCCGGATAAATATGACACTGTCTCAAGTCCTGCCACATTTATTGAGATCTAATCTGGTAACTTTGAAGGATGCCCCGAAGAATCCCAACACAGCCTCTCCTCATTACCATCCTAATGCTCGCTGTGCTTACCATTCAGAAAGTCCAGGCCATGATACCAATAACTGCTGGGCTTTGAAAAACAAGGTGCAAGACCTTCTTGAAGCAGAAGAAATTGAATTTGATGCTCCTGAGATCCCAAATGTTATCACCGCTCCTATGCCCAAGCATGGCCGTGATGTTAACGTTGTTGAAGATGATATGTTTGTTACTACTGTTGATGAACTTGTTACTCCTCTCTTGAATGTCAAGAGGAACCTGTTGAAAGCCGGTTTATTTTTGAGCTGTGGTGAAGGCTGCCACCTCTATTTATCCCTGCCAACTGGTTGTCATTTATTGAAATCAGGTGTCCAATGCCTAATGGATGACAAAGAGATTTTGTTTGAAAAGACTCCTGTTCCAACCATTTCTTACAATGATGTTTCAATAGTAACCATTTCCGCCAATCCTTCCAGGGTCTCCACCAAAAGACCCGTTAGGATTACATCAGTTCCTAAAGTGACTCCACTGATAATTACTATGCCATGGCTGATCCTGTACTCCTCAGATAAAATTGTCCCATGGAACTATGGGGGCGACGTCTACTATCACGGCGTCAAACAGGATTGGCTGGCTGATGAAGACTCAATTTTTGAGAAGGCTGGCCCCGACCTCAGCAACATTGCGGGAACCAATAAGATAACCCAAAGTGGAAGAGTATTCTCTCCCGAGATTGCTCCTTCGAAAACTGTTACCAGTCCTGTGATCATTCCTACTTATGTTCTTGTTGACACCACTACTACTATAATCCCTATGGTTACCCCTACTGACACCCCTACCACCGAGTCAACTAAGACTCGGGGAAAATGCATTCTGGTTGAGCCTGTCTGGATGAAGGAGCAATCAATATCTATCCCAGAGGCCTCCCAAAAGGAGATGGAATAAATTCTAAAAATTATAAAGAGAAGAGACTACAACATAGTCGAACAGCTAGGGCAGACTCCGTCAAAGATTTCCATGCTGGCTTTATTGTTGTGCTCCGAGGCTCATGCAAAGGCCTTGGTAAATTTTCTTTAAACTGCCTACGTACCACAAGAAACTTCTGCTGATCAGTTCCAAGATTGTGTGGCCAGTTTGATCTCTGACAATGGTTTAGGCTTTTCTGATGCTGACTTGACACCTAGAGGTAGGAAACACAACGAGGCATTGCATGTCTCTGTCGAATGTCGGGAAACAACTTTGGACCATGTGATCAGTGGGAATGAGAATTGACTGTTTTTTGAAATTCTGGTTCGCGTTTGTGTTTGTTTTCTCAAAATGTCGCGGTAAGCAAGAGTCACCATCGTCTTTTATTTTATCCAACAAGGAAAGGACAAAAGCACAGAAAAATTCCTTTTTGAGATATTTCTCGGGTTCGGGAGGTAGATTATAGAAAGGGAAGGTGTTAGCACCCTTTCTATCCGTGGTTATCCACGGGCTCTTAGGTACTTGCTCATTATGTTTTCAAAAGTTTGCTTTTCTTTGTGTTTGTGGGTTTGAAAAGAGTTTTTGTTTTGAAGAGAGTGTAAGTGCGAAAAAGTTTGTCTTTGTTTTAGAAGGAGCAAGTACTTAAGAACATCTACCTACTCAAAAAGGAATTAATCTGTATAAGTGTCCTTTAGATAATGCTATCCCACTGTTGAGGAGTAGGAAGCATCGTCGTTCGAGTTTTCGGATCAATTCAATTTAAGGGACGTGTGGTCACTAAAGCAATGTTAGGACGCCTTAGCGGTAACCCTAATGTCTTAGATCATTTTATCTGAGACAACCGTTTCGAGGCAACTTATGATCTTTGGACAAGAGGGCGACCTCTAAAACTTCCTATACTTAATGACCACGTTCGAAGGCAACCAAGTGAGGTGTACCCTAAGAGTGCGCATGTGCGAGTGTGTTATTTTTCAGTTATTTATCTTTATACATGTTATGGTGAGCTACTGTTGATTTTAAGTTAAGATAGATCTTGTCATGCATAGCCTATTATTCAAACATCTAACAGTTAATGGTTGCGGAAATTAAATTGCGGAAAGTAAATAAAAGCGATAGGTAAAATCCTAAGTTAAAACTATTACATCCTCAGAGCAATTACAATATATGGATCAAAAATAAATCGCGCGAGAAAAATTGAATCGGAACGTCCTAGGGTTTTGACCCTTTTTAATTAAATAAAGCATATTTTGTTATTTTTTGAATTAAAAATTAAGTCTAAATTAATAATTAAATTAATTATTAAAAAGAAAATATTTTTGAGTTTTATGTTAATTAGGGAAATAAAATAAGAATGGTTAAAAAGTATTAAAAACCTAATTCTAAATTAATTTTAATTTAATACAAAACATGTTAAATTTAAACCTAATTAAAAACTAAATTAATTAGTTACAATTTATTTACAAAAATAATAAAATAGTGAAATTAAAATAATATTATTTTTGGTTATTTTCTGATTGCATAAAAAAAAATTATTGATTGGTTAATTAACAAAAATAATAAAACAAATTAAATAAAAGAAATATAGAAAAGAAAAAGAATAAACCAAAGGGGTTTTGGGCCTAGAAGGGAGGTTGATTCAGCAGAATTCCAGGCCCAAACGCAAGCAGCCTTTGTTGACTTTCTTCATTCAATGCGCATCTTTGACTAGGGAACATGATGGTCCCTCACTCCTAGCCACTGGATTAGATCTGAAGCTACTTGGCCACCATCTAGATGAGGGCGTATGATAGGCCCTGCTTTGAGTGTTGCATGGAATTGCCTGAAACAAAATAATACAAATGCTTTGGGGGACCTGGGATTCGAACCTAGGTCCCAAGGGACAATTCAACTAGCACGCTACCAACTGAGCCATGATGTTAACCTGTTAGTGGAATGAGACGCAAATAATATATTCAAAACCAACAATTATTCCCTGCAAAAAAATAAAAAAAACGCGCTATGATTCAAATTGGCCAATCACGCCCAGCCACGTGATCGTCTTCTTCATATCACGCTGGTTCGTTTACCTGCAGATTTTCTTCCGTAGGAAGATTCGTAGCATCTCTCAAAAATCCATCCTAGGTCACAAAAATACAAGCTATGACCATCATTGGATTCGTCTCTCTCCCCTGAACTCATCCATGGCCATTATTGGCCTTAATTTAACCTGTATGAAGAGTGCCCCAAAACAAGAAAAAGAACCCTAGGTTCTGGATATGGGGTTAGAGGTCACGAAAATAAAATCAAACAATGCAGTTTGCTTAGGAATTTAATGGTCAGTATGAATATGCGAGAAATTTGGCACAAGGATGCAGGAAAACTGAGTTACGATTCCATGTGCAGAGTAATGTTCATGGATACTTACAGTGCGTTATAGGCGATGAAAAGGCTTCCTTTTGATTGGTATAGCTCCACTGGATGTCAAGGAAGAGAGCTACGTTTTGCTTTTGGTCTGAATTCGCCTCTAAACCAAAATTCGATCACCACTTTTTCAAGGTTTTTTGCAAACTTGTTCTGGCCGTTTCCAGAGTTTTGTGCGTGTTTTAGGTTTGTGAGGCTTGCTTGCATATAATAGAATGATTCTAGGTCAAAATATGGGCCAATATCCATGTGCATTGAAGAATTAGGATTTGATTTTGATCACCATAACCATATTTCCAAATATAGGCAAGATCTGATTTTTTATGCTTGAATGAGCCATGATGCGATTTGATTGAGTGAATAATGATAATTGCAAGTAGTACAAATCACAAAGATCCATTTACATCAATTTTTAGATTTTATTTGATTTAATATTGATTTAAAATGAATTAAATCAATAAAAATAAAATAAAATAGAAAAATGAATGAATGGTCATGAAATTAAGTATGGGACACGTGTGTGGCATGTCAAGACTAAATCAAGTGGAAATAAGTGGGCCCTTTTGTCAAAAATTGGAGTTTTTGAGGATAGTTGACTTTTGGCAATTTTGGAAAAATGCCCAACTTCAACAATGCATAACTTCTTCAATTTTGAACTTTTGGAGGTGTTCTTGGTCTTTTTAGAAACCTTGAGATGTCCTATAATCAAACCTTTTGGTCTCACTTCATTTTGATGCTCCATTATCAAGTTATAAGCTTTGGCAAAAAAAGGTGTTTTTGTTGACTTTCAAAAATGACCTATAATGTCCAAAGTTGTAACTTTTTGTGAGAGCATTTATTTATCTTGGGGTGTGAAGATGGATTGTAGGAAATTGAATTCTATTCAAAATGGGCTTTGTATGGGTCATTTATCATAAAGTATGAGAAAGTTATGCTTGGTCAAAGTTGAGTTGACTTTTCCTACAAAACCCTAATTTAGCAACTTTTGAATCTTGATGAATCTTGAGCAATACTTGATGAATCATGATCAACCCTTGATCAAATGACGAATTATACTTCAAAATGAGAATGTTGACAAAAAATATTGAGGTTTGACTGTATTTGGGACACAGTTGACTTTTGCCCTAGCACAGTCGATTTTTGGGCCTCTTGAGCAATTGACTGACCAAACTTCCTCTGCAAGGCTTGAAATTTGACATGGATGAAGTTAAGAACATATTAGGACATTGGGGAACACTTTAGGTCATTTGGATGTGAGGACCTTGATGCAACACAAAACCCTAATTTTGACTTGACTGCCTTAGGAGGTGACTTGACTGTCCAATCCTTGAGCCAATTTGAGCAACTTGAAGATTATTCTTGGCAAATCTTGAGGAATATGAGATGGCAAATTTTGGGGTACAACAGTTGTCCCTGTTCAATTTTCTTAAACTTGAGGATATAGATTGGCTTTCGAGCCTTTCGTGATCCGAAGGTGGAATATAATTGAACACTAGAGTGCCCAGAAATTTGCACTCACATGGTGTAGTATCAGCATTGTGATGTTAGGAATTGGCTTACAGATGCCATTTGGAGATTGTTGGTTGGAGGATGGGCTTACAGATGCCATCTGCAGGAGTGTCGATCGCATAAGAGATTCCTTAGCGAGAACTTGCATACCTGTTGTTGTAGAAGATTCCGCTGGGGAAGCCTAACTTTTGTTGAGATTTAGGAACTTGCCTGTACTTCAACTGAGATAATGCCTTGGCTGAGTATTAAGAACCTGTCCATAATTCAACTGGGGGGTAATCTTCACCAAGATCTAGGAACTGTCTCGTGCTCACCGGGAGTATACCGTTGAGGTTATAGAACTTGTCCACACTATGATGGAGGAAAACATCAAGATCTAGGAACTGACTCGTGCTCACCGGGAGTATACCGTTGAGGTTATATAACTTGTCCACACTATGACGGAGGAAAACATCAAGATCTAGGAACTGACTCGTGCTCACCGGGAGTATACCGTTGAGGTTATAGTACTCGTCCATACTATGATGTAGGGAAGCATCTTCATCAAGATCTAGGAACTGTCTCGTGCTCACCGGGAGTATACCGTTGAGGTTATAGAACTTGTCCACACTATGACGTAGAGAAACTGTCGAGATTGAGAACCTTATCTGAAATTCAATCGAGGATAATTTAATTGAGATTTAAGAACTGATCAGATCTTCGACTAAGCTGAGAACTTAACTGCATTTTTCCTGAAAGGTAAAGGCCAGTCACATGCAATGCATGACATGAATCAAGCAATGATGTTCTCAACATAAATGAGATTGTATGGTATGATGCGTATATGCATGTATTATGATGTATGGAAATGTGATGTTTTAGCTGGGGAAAATAAATCTCGGAGCCACTGGAGAATAAAGTTGAGTTCTTCGTTTCCGCTGGGGATGATGAACGAAGATGATTGTGAGAAGAAGCCTGCAAGAGAAGAGAACCCCGTTGGGGAATAAGCTGATGAAGAGATTACTCGGCGGGGAATTACTATGTGGGGAAGAGATATTTTGCTGAGATTTTAACGATAAACTCCGCTGGGGATTCCGTTGATAAGCTCCGTTGGGGATTTTAATGATGAACTCCGCTGGGGATAGAAAGAACTTCGCTGGGGATGATCCTTCAGTTGCGACTTGTTGAGGATAACCCAGTTAGACTCTTGTGAGGATAACCTTCTGAATTTGGCTGGGGACATTTATTTGTGCTCTGCAGGGGATAAGCTTCCAGAATCTACTGGGTAAGATGATTCAACTCTGGCGGGGAAGCTTTTTTAGACTGCGCTGGGGAAATGACTCCACTGTGGTACCTTGTATTCCGCCGGGGAACATTCTTATATTCTGTTGAGGAATATTAAGACTGCTGGGGATGCTCTTACGCTTGCTGGAGAATATCTTTATACTCCGTTGGGGAATATTAAGTCCTTCTGGGGATACCCAACCTTTTTAGGGTTGATGGTAGATCAACTCTGCTTGGGAAGAGTATTGCTGATTTGTTCATAGTTGCAAGTCTCAGTGGGGAGAGCTACCATTACTGTTTTACTCTATGGGGAGTGACAGTATCTTGGTCATATTCTTCAGCTGAACCTCCCTTGGTACCTTGGTGGGCAGAGTAACTACACAGTTTGGACGTTTCTTATGCCCCTGTTTCTGATATCACCCGTAATTCGTCCTTTGTTTCACATGTAAATTTTTATGAGCAACAATTAATGTCAAATGCATATATCAAAAATGAACATTGGACGTTCTTTGCAAAACAAAACGGATAAAGGAAAAACAATTTGAAATTTGTCTGAAAATGAATTTGTATTGATTTTGAAGTTTGGCCTGTAAATAGGCATTTTTGTACAAGAGGCTGACATCCTAGTAAGAGAACACCGCCGAACAAATAGAATTTATACAACTTGTGAAAAGAAAACAAAACAACTATGTGAATAATCCCACTGGGTTCCAACTCTGCTATTGCCTTTATATCTTCAAGCGTCCCATCACTTTGCTGCTTAGTTGAAGATGAATCTGATTGATTGGTGTCGTCCGAGCCTGATAGTTGATACCGAAGTCTGGATGCAAGGTGATCCAATGAGACATAGCGTTACACTTTAATCCCTAACTTTTTCCTGGACCGCCCTTTCGGGTTTTCAGTCCACCGGGATACCCATTTTTGCCCAAGCCGCCTTTTTAGGTTTTCGACTTGCCGGGTGTACAGATTTTTTTATTTTCATCCCTTATTTTTGCCCGAACCCTTTTGGTTCGCCGGGAAGCCCTTATTTTTGCCTAGGCCAGTTGACCTAGCGGGTCTTTGATTATGCATAGTATCTTTTCACTATGTCTGCATTGACGGGGTGAGGAAGGTCGTCACCATCAATGGTGGTTAGAATCATAGCTCCTCCTGAGAAGATGTTCCTAACCACAAATGGCCCTTCGTAAGTAGGGGTCCATTTGCCCCTGGGATCACCTTGAGGTAAAATAATGCGCTTGATTACCAGGTCCCCAACTTGATACTCTTGTCGTCTGACTTTCTTGTTGAATGCCTTGATCATCCGTTTTTGGCACGTCTGACCATGACAAATATCAGTAAGTATTTTTTTGTCGATTAGATTCAGTTGATCAAGTCGGGTCTGAATCCAGTCCTCTTCGCTCAAACCTGTATCCTTCATGATCCGGAGAGAGGGTATCTGAACCTCGATGGGAAAGACTGCCTCCATGCCATAAACCAAGGAATAGGGTGTTGCCCCTGTTGACGTCCGTGCTGAGGTACGGTACCCATGAAGAGCAAATGGTAACATCTCGTGCCAGTCTTTGTATGTCACTGTCATCTTCTGCACAATCTTCTTGATGTTCTTATTAGCTTCTTCTATAACCCCATTCATCTTCGGCCGGTAGGGAGACGAGTTATGATGTTGTATCTTGAATTGCTCACAGAGCTCAGTGATCATCTTGTTGTTAAGATTGGTACCATTGTCTGTGATGATCCTCTCTGGTACACCGTATCGACAGATTAGGTTGTGCCGAATGAACCGTGCCACGACCTTCTTGGTTACCGTAGCAAAGGAAGTCGCTTCAACCCACTTCATAAAGTAATCAATCACTACCAGGATGAAACGATGCCCGTTGGATGTCGTTGGTCTGATCTCGCCGATCATATCAACGCCCCACATTGCAAAAGGCCACGGTGCCGTCAAGACATTTAGAGGAACAGGAGGTATGTGCACCTTATCAGCATAGACCTGGCACTTGTGACATGTCCAAGAATGCTGATAACAATCGGCTTCCATTGTAGACCAGTAATATCCTTCCCGTAGGATTTTATTTGCCATGGTATGTCCACTGGAATGAGTTCCGAAAGTACCTTCATGCAGCTCCACCATGATCCTTTCTGCTTCAATCTTATCCACACAACGCATTAAGGTCGAATCATAGTTACGCTTGTAAAGAATGCCATTGCTGATGAGGAACTTTGCCGCGAACCTCCTCAGAAACTTCTTGTCATTAACAGATGCACCCTCGGGGTATTCTTGAGCTTCAAGGTACCTCTTCACCTCATGATACCAGGGCTTTTCTGTTACCTCTTCAGTCTCAAGATCACAACAATGTGCAGGTTCATCCAATTTCCAAATAATGATCTGGGGGGCCTCGTTGTCCCATCTGACTTTGAACATAGAAGACATCGTAGCCAGCGCGTCCGCCAACTGATTCTCCTCTCTAGGAAAGTGTTCAAAGGTTATCTCCTCGAAATGGGGAAGCAACGTCAATACATACTCCTTGTAAGGAATAAGATTTGGGTGTTTCGTATCCCACTCGCCTTTGATCTGACTGATCACGAGAGCGGAATCTCCGATGACACTTAGAAACTTAATCCTTAGGTCAATTGCAGCTCGAAGATCCATAATGCATGCTTCATACTCCGCCATGGTGTTGGTGCAGTTGAAACATAGTCGGGCGATAAACGGAGTATGATAGCCTTTAGGAGATATGATCACATCGCCAATGCCATTACCCAAAGTGTTCGAAGCTCCATCAAAGTACATAGACCATTGGGATCCTTCCTCAGGTCCTTCATCCGGTCCAGGTGTCTCACAATCAGTCACTACCATGATATTTTCGTCCGGAAATTCAATGTTCATATACTGGTAATCATCCACTGCCTGATGTGCCAAATGGTCTGCCAATACACTTCCCTTAATTGCTTTTTAAGTCGTGTACTGGATGTCATACTCAGTCAATATCATCTGCCATCTTGCTATTCTTCCGGACAAGGCGGGCTTTTCGAAGATATACTTGATTGGATCCATTTTTGAAATCAACAGAGTAGTGTTTGTCAGCATATACTGTCTCAGCCGGCGAGCAGCCCATGCCAAAGTGCAACATGTTTTCTCAAGCAGTGAGTATCGGGTCTCACAGTCGGTAAACTTTTTGCTAAGGTAATAAATAGCATGCTCTTTTCGGCCAGACTCGTCATGCTGCCCCAGCACACACCCCATTGAGTTGTCAAGTATAAGATCAGAGGTCTCCCTTCAATTGGTGGCATCAGAATGGGTGGCTCTTGGAGATACTCTTTGATTTTTTTGAAAGCGGCCTGACATTTATTGTTCCAACGTACTACCTGATCTTTCTTCAGTAACTTGAAGATTGGCTTACAAGTTGCAGTTAGGTGCGAGATGAATCGGGCAATGTAGTTCAGTCGTCCCAGGAAGCCTCTGACCTCTTTCTCTGTCTTGGGAGTTGATATCTCTTGTATGGCTTTCACTTTGGCAGGGTCCACTTGAATACCTTTGTCGCTCACGACGAAACCCAGTAGCTTACCAGACCTCACCCTGAAGGTGCACTTGTTCGGGTTCAATCTCAGTTTGTACAACTTCAACCTGTCAAACAGCTTCTGTAGATGGTCAAGGTGTTCCTCCTCAGTCTGGGACCTCGCAATCATATTGTCGACGTATACTTCAATCTCATGATGGATCATATCATGAAACAAAGCGACCATGGCACGCTGATATGTTTCCCCAACATTCTTCAATCCAAAAGGCATGACCTTGTAACAAAAGGTGCCCCACTGAGTAACAAAGGTCGTCTTCTCCATATCCTCGGGAGCCATCTTAATTTGATTATAACTGGAGAAACCGTCCATGAAGGAGAATACCTTGTGCTGAGCAGTATTGTCAACCAGAACGTCGATGTGAGGTAGAGGAAAGTCATCCTTAGGGCTCGCCCTGTTCAAGTCCCTGTAGTCAACACACATTCGGACCTTACCATCTTTCTTCGGTACCGGAACCACATTGGCAACCCACTGAGGGTAAGAAGTCACTGCTATAAAACCGGCATCAAACTGTTTCATAACTTCGGCCTTGATTTTCTCAGACATCTCTGGGCGCATACGACGAACCTTCTGTTTTACCGGAGGACAATCTTCCTTGGTAGGCAGGCGATGAACCACAATGTCAGTATCCAACCCTGGCATATCTTCATAAGACCAGGCAAAGATCTCAACATAGTCCCGCAGCATCTGAATTAACTGTTGTTTCACACTAATCTCCAAATTTGCACTGATCTTGACTTCCTTCTTGTCTGTTTCAGTACCCAGATTCACTGTTTCCACTGGCTCTTCATGTGGTTGAATGGCCCTCTCTTCTTGGAGTAGCAGTCTTGCAAGTTCACCAGGAACTTTGCAATCATCTTCACCTTCATCTTCGGCTAAGTTGATTGGATTTTCGAAGTCATAACTGGCAGTAGCAGAGTCGTTACCAGTGAGATCCAGAGTGGATGTGGACCTGTATATGTGAGTGTGTGTAAAATAGCTGTTTTTGCAACATATAATAAATAAAAACAAGGAGCGTAAAATTTGAAATGCAAGAAACGTCCAATGCTTTTATTAATGATATATGAAAATGGCACACAAAAGCCCTCACAAATGAAGCCACGGTGCCCCGGGTAAGACACCGGGCCATCAAGTTTCACAACATTGTCTGTTACAAGCTCAAAACAAAGAGTTCATTACTGGGTAACAAAAGTAATAGGGATGAAGTCCTTTGCTGTCCAGTTGCTTGGTCCACCGTTGGACGTAGGATAGATCCAGCTGTCGAATTCAGACTCCTCCACATCATCTTCAATGGCATTTACTCCCGAGTTGCTGATGAACACGGGGGGTCTTCCAATCCTTGCACTTCGAACAACCCTTTGAGCTTCTGCAGTGAAACCCAAACCAAACTTGTTAGTCTTCTGTGTAAAATCAGGAAGTCGACCCCAATTTGCACACTCACCCTTCTCAATAACAGCCCGGGCATCCTTTAAGGAAGCCATCTTCATAGGAGGATCTTCAACCACAGCCTTAGCTGATGCCAGTGTCTGAGGAACCTCTTCAAAGTGCTGAAATGGGGTCTCAATGAATTCCCCATCCATCTCTACGTATCTGAATGAATTGAGGTGGCTGACCATGTACTCCTCCTCCCCTTGAACTGTCACAATCTTCCCTCTGACCGGGTATTTCAGCTTCTGATGGAATGTATAGGTTACGGCTCCAGATTTGTGGATCCATGGACGACCCAACAAACAAGAATAGGATGGCCGAATGTCCATCACGTAGAATGTAGAATTGAAGACCTGAGAACCAACTTTAATTGGGATATCAACCTCACCATGTACCATCCTTTTAGATCCGTCAAAGGCCCTGACAATGATGTTACTTATCTTTAGCTCCAACCCTTTGCAATCCAACCGGTCTAGAGCTTTCTTGGGCAAGACGTTCAATGAGGAACCAGTGTCAACCAATACATGTGCAAGAGTAGTGCCCCTGCATTCAATGGAGATATGTAGGGCATCATTGTGGTTCTTCCCTTTAGTAGTCAAATCAACGTCAGAGAAACCCAGACCATTATCAGTAGTTAAATTGGCCATACAATCGATAAACTGATCAGCTAATGTCTCTTGTGGCACATGGGCAGACTTCAGGAAGGTAATCAGAGCCTTAGCATGGGCCTCTGAACACAACAACAGTGATAGCATAGAAATCTTGGATGGGGTTTACCCCAGTTGCTCAACTACGTTATAATCACTCTTCTTAATAATCTTCAAAATCTCTTCCATCTCCTATTTGGAAGCTTCAATAGTGATGGTCTTCGGTGCCTCCGTCTGGGCAGGCACATCAGTGGTGATCCCTTTGCCCCGAGCGTTAGATGACTCAGCGACATGGGTAGGACTAAGAACTTGATCAGGAATGGCAATAGGTACACTTGCAGGTGTAATAACAACAGGTCTTCGGACAGTTGGTGGAGCAATATCAGGTGAGAAAAGTCTACCGCTGCGGGTGACTTTAGCAGGTCCAGTAATGTTGCTGACGCCGGTATCAGCATCCAACTCTTGCTTAACTCCTAGAACATACACATCTGCCCCATAGTGCCAAGGGACAGCTTTGTCAGAGGTGTAGGGGATGGGCCCCGGAACAGTGATGATTACAGGTGCGATCTTCGGAGTAGATGTAATTCTAACAGGCTTCCTCGAGGGAGTCTTGGAAGAATTGTCGAAAATGGTAATGATGGAGACTTCTTCAGTAGGAATGGAAGGAACAACAATCTTCTCAAACAAGATCTCTTTATTATCCATCAGGTTCTGGATACCTGACTTCAGAAATGGGCAACCAGTAGGTAATTTAGAACACATATGGCAACCTTCGCCACAACCCAGAAATAAACCGGCTAGCAACAGGTTCTTCTTGACAGTCATCAGAGGGGTAACAATATCATCCACGGAAACTACAAACAAGTCTTCCACTACAGCATTTACTCCATGTTTGGGCATGGGAGAAGTCACAACATTAGGCCTCTCGGGCGCCTCAAACTCAATCTCCTTTGCATCAATCAAGTCTTGGACCTTGTTCTTCAAAGCCCAACAATCATCCGTATTATGCCCCGGGCTCTCAGAGTGATAAGCGCAACGGGCGTTAGGGTTATACCTTGGTGACGTTGTATTTGAATTCTTTGGAGCTTCTTTTAGAGTCACCAGATTGGTCTTCAGCAACTTTGGCAGAATCTGAGACAAAGTCATGCTGAGACGAGTGAATTGCCTTTGAGGTCTTTCGTCCTTTTCTTGATTGTGATGCTGAGGAGCACCAGCAGGTTTTGAAATAACAACCGCGTTGACAGCTTGGCGGTGTTCAGGTCTATTCTGTCTTCTCGAACTGTAGACAACACTGGACTCTTTCTTAAACGACTTCTCCTCAGTGCTCGATGAGGCTCCCTTCTATATCTTTCCAGCCTTAATACCAGCTTCGATCCTCTCACCAGTCAAAATAAGATCTGTAAACCCAGCTGAAGAGCTTCCAATTAGATGGTTAAAGAATGGACCAGACAGGGTCCCCAAAAACATGTCAACAAGTTCACGATCAGCCAAAGGTGGTTGCACCCTTCCGGCAAGGTCTCTCCACTTTTGAGCATACTCTTTAAATCCTTCACTCGTTCCTATTGACATACCCTGGAGTTGGGTACGCGTAGGAGCGAGGTCCGAGTTGTACTGATACTGCCGGTAAAATGCAGTAGCCAAATCTTCCCAGCTGCGGATACTGGCTCTGTCCAACTGATAGAACCACTCAAGCTGAGTCCCTGAGAGACTGTCTTGAAAGAAATGGATCCACAAGTTCTTATCAGCAGTGTAAGGATGGATCTTCCTCACATATGATCAGAGGTGTAGCTTCGGGCAGGAAACTCCGTCATACTTGGCAAAGGCAGGTGCCTTGAATTTATGGGGAATCACCACCCCAGATGATAGACCCAGATCTCTGAAGTCCAGACCGGGCACCTTCTGTATTTCCAAAGCGCTCAAACGGTCTTCCAGCTGTTTGTACTTATCCTCAGCATGAGGATACTGTTCTTCATCATAATCCGTCTCGTTGTCGGAGACCATAGGGCTAGGTGCCCTCCTTTCTTGTGGACTATCTTTCCCTCCAGATGAGGTGGTCAGATCAACTTCATTCTGCAGCCCGTTTCCAAACCTGCGTCCAGTATTGAACATGATGGTCCTCTTCTTCTTCTTCTTCTTCTCTTTCAGAATCAAAGTCTTCAGGTCCTGCTGACCCTTAGCCAGATTCATGAACAACTCTTGAAATTGGGCATTCTGGGCCTAGAGGGCCTTGATAGCTTGCTCAGTGGAAGGTTCAGCAGACATGATGATTGAACGCTGAAATAAATAGCGAAGAAGATAAGAGACCTGTAATGGGGTACCTGTTTATGAAGTTTATGGGATGAAATGCGTATGATTTATGATTTCAAAGACAATCGAGATTCAAATTTGTAAACAAGAAAGGAAACACTCTTTATTAGATTTAAACTTCGAAATTTAAATTGTTCAACAAACTGCCCTTAGGCGTTACAAGAATGGAAATACTGAAAAGTAAATAAAAACTGTAAAGAAATCATCAAAGGTCCATCAATGCTCCCATGGTCTCTTCTTCTCAGTGCAAACATAATCATTTAGGATCCGCTCATTCTCCAACTGTCTGGTCAGCTTCTGGATCTTTTGCTCCTGCTCATTGAACCTCTCCCGATAAGAATCCCGTTCTTCCTGCAGTTGCATCCAAGACCTCTTCAGTGTCCCAATATCAGTGGGCATATAAGGTTGGAGGATAGTTGGAGGAACCCCCTCCTCATTAGCAACTTCAAGAGTAACAGGCCTGACAGCTTCGTATGGCATACCTAACTTCTGGGCACGGATGCGGACCCATCTGAGATATGGCTCCATTGGCAGAGAAGTCTTTGGTCCCAACTCATGTGGGTCAGATCGGTGAACTCTGTCCCAAGCCCTTATGAATTTACGATGCAGCTCGTCGCTATCTCCCTGAAAATCAAAGATGATATGAGGCATCAACATCTCATGAGGCCCCTCTCTTCTGGCTCTTCCAAACTGACGGAGAGCTAAGCATGGGTTGTAAGAAATCCCTCCATGGAGTCCGATTAATGGAACATTAGGAAACTTTCCACAACGATCGATGATAGTCACCTCATCCATACCTTTGAGAGTCCAGATAATGTCATCACTAGAAAGAGACATCATCCTATAAGCCCAGCTCATTCCTTCTTTATTCTTTAGCACAGACTTAGGGAGGTGTGAAATAAACCACCTCGATAATAAAAGAAAATAGCACATCAAAGTTCCCCACTTTCGGGCAGTACGAGCATAAAGCTGATGAAGCATATCACCTAAGAGAGTGGGTACCGGATTCTGAGAGATGAAGATCTTTATGGCATTAATACCAACAAAAGTGTCAGGATTCAGAAACAATACCAGACCATAAATCAAGAGAGCCAGAATGTCCTCGTATGCTTTGAAGTCTAAGCTGTCCCAGAAGTAATTAGCTTTGTCAACCAAAAACATACCCCGAAAACCCTTAGCTCCACTTCTAGTCTCCCAGTTAGCCATTACCTCCTCCTTGGTCAAGTGAAGGGCTACAACAATCTCTTCGGGCTTAGGAGTCTTTTCCCAACCAGTAAATGGAGTCTGTTCCAGGACGGAGATACCGAGCAACTCAGAGAACTCTTCTAGGGTAGGAACCAGCTGGAAGTCCTGGTAAGTAAAACAATGGTACAACGGATCATAGAATTGGACCAGAACACTCATCATTTGTTCGTCCAATTTGGTGGTGACCAAACTGAGGAGAGAACCATGCCTTCTGATGAAGGAAGTAGTGTCTGGAATCCTGACAACCAAATCTTTAAGCAGGGTAGGTACTTGGACAAAGTTGATCCGGATAGTATTCCTACGCATTGGCATCATGATGACCTACAAAACAGAGCAAAGATGAAACCCTCTTGTCCTTGAAATAGGTTAGTCCTTATGCAAGATGTATGCAATGTTATAATGTCATGATGTCATGATAAAGGCACACCACAAGTGTCCACAAAAAGCAAACATGGTAAAGGCACACAAGTCACACAAAATAGCCCTTAGATTTCAGGCTGGCATGAAGCTTAGGTACTACCCTCTTTCAGTTTTAGTTGGTTAAGACCTGTCCTAAAAATAGTAACCGGGTTCTAGAGGATCTCAATATCACTGACTACCCTCAATCGGTCATAATTCCAGTTTAGCAACCTTTTCTTGCGGCCGGAATCATCGCGAGAGTTTAGTCTCAATGAGTGTAGCATACTGCTACTATTCTATGGCCAAGTTGGTCCATTTAAGGTTCTAAGGCCAGTTGGTGCTTAATGTCTCCTTAGAAGACCCATATTCTCCTCGTTCCAACACAAGGGATATCGGTACAGACTAAGGTGCCACACCAACGTAGCTACTGCTTCATCCATGTCGGTCTACGCCGGACAGATCCCTCATAGTTTATTACTACTTACCTAAAAGGTATCCCCAGATCCGGGTTAGGATCTATAGAACTCCGATACAAGCCCACAAAATTAAAGCATACAAAGCATACAATTGAAAACATAGTGATCTAATCCTAAGGTACACCTCACTTATAAGCTTCCCCAGCAGAGTCGCCAGTTCTGTGATCGGTGGGAATGAGAACTGACTGTTTTTTAGAATGATGGTTCGCGTTTGCGTTTGTTTTCTCAAAATGTCGCGGTAAGCAAGAGTCGCCACCATCTTTTATTTTATCCAACAAGGAAAGGACAAAAGCACAGAAAAATTCCTTTTTGAGATATTTCTCGGGTTCAGGAGGTAGATTATAGAAAGGGAAGGTGTTAGCACCCTTTCTATCCGTGGTTATCCACGGGCTCTTAGGTACTTGCTCATTATGTTTTCAAAAGTTTGCTTTTCTTTGTGTTTGTGGGTTTGAAAAGAGTTTTTGTTTTAAAGAGAGTGTAAGTGCGAAAAAGTTTGTCTTTGTTTTAGAAGGAGCAAGTACTTAAGAACATCTACCTACTAAAAAAGGAATTAATCTGTATAAGTGTCCTTTAGACAATGTTATCCCACTATTGAGGAGTAGGAATCATCGTCGTTGGAGTTTTCGGGTCAATTCAATTAAGGGACTTGTGGTCACTAAAGCAATGTTAGGACGCCTTAGCGGTAATCCTAATGTCTTAGATCATTTTATCCAAGGCAACCGTTTCGAGGTAACTTATGATCTTTGGACAAGAGGGCGACCTCTAAAACTTCTTATACTTAATGACCACGTTCGAAGGCAACCAAGTGAGGTGTACCCTAAGAGTGCGCATGTACGAGTGTGTTATTTTTCAGTTATTTATCTTTATACATGTTATGGTGAGCTACTGTTGATTTTAAGTTAAGATAGATCTTGTCATGCATAGCCTATTATTCAAACATCTAACAGTTAATGGTTGCGGAAATTAAATTGCGGAAAATAAATCCTTAAAATTAAATTGCGAAAAGTAAATAAAAGCGATAGGTAAAATCCTAAGTTAAAACTATTACATCCTCGGAGCAATTACAATATATGGATCAAAAATAAATCGCGCGAGAAAAATTGAATCGGAACGTCGTAGGGTTTTGACCCGTTTTCATTAAATAAAGCATATTTTGTTATTTTTTCAATTAAAAATTAAGTCTAAATTAATAATTAAATTAATTAATAAAAAGAAAATATTTTTGAGTTTTATGTTAATTAGGGAAATAAAATAAGAATGGTTAAAAAGTATTAAAAACCTAATTCTAAATTAATTTTAATTTAATGCAAAACATGTTAAATTTAAACCTAATTAAAAACTAAATTAATTAGTTACAGTTTATTTACAAAAATAATAAAATAGTGAAATTAAAAAAAAATTATTTTTGGTTATTTTCTGATTTCATAAAAAAAATTATTGATTGGTTAATTAACAAAAATAATAAAACAAATTAAATAAAAGAAATATAGAAAAGAAAAAGAATAAACCAAAGGGGTTTTGGGCCTAGAAGGGCGGTTGATTCAGCAGAATTCCAGGCCCAAACGCAAGCAGCCTTTGTTGACTTTCTTTATTCAATGTGCATCTTTGACTAGGGAACGTGATGGTCCCTCACTCCTAGCCACTGGATTAGATCTGAAGCTACTTGGCCACCATCTGGATGAGGGCGTATGATAGGCCCTGCTTTGAGTGTTGCATGGAATTGCCTGAAACAAAATAATACAAATGCTTTGGGGGACCTGGGATTCGAACCCAGGTCCCAAGGGACAATTCAACTAGCACGCTACCAACTGAGCCATGATGTTAACCTGTTAGTGGAATGAGACGCAAATAATATATTCAAAACCAACAATTATTCCCTGCAAAAAAATAAAAAAAAACGCGCTATGATTCGAATTGGCCAATCATGCCCAGCCACGTGATCGTCTTCTTCATATCACCCTGGTTCGTTTACCTGCGGATTTTGTTTCGCAGGAAGATTCGCAGCATCTCTCAAAAATCCATCCTAGGTCACAAAAATACAAGCTATGACCATCATTGGATTCGTCTCTCTCCCCTGAACTCATCCATGGCCATTATTGGCCTTAATTTAACCTGTATGAAGAGTGCCCAAAAACAAGAACAAGAACCCTAGGTTCTGGATATGGGGTTAGAGGTCACGAAAATAAAATCAAACAATGCAGTTTGCTTAGGAATTTAATGGTCAGTATGAATATGCGAGAGATTTGGCACAAGGATGCAGGAAAATTGAGTTACGATTCCATGTGCAGAGCAATGTTCATGGAGACTTACAGTGCGTTATAGGCGATGAAAAGGCTTCCTTTTGATTGGTATAGCTCCACTGGATGTCAAGGAAGAGAGCTACATTTTGCTTTTGGTCTGAATTCGCCTATAAACCAAAATTCGATCACCACTTTTTCAAGGTTTTTTGCAAACTTGTTTTGGCCGTTTCCACAGAGTTTTGTGCGTGTTTTAGGTTTGTGAAGCTTGCTTGCATATAATAGAATGATTCTAGGTCAAAATATGGGCCAATATCCATGTGCATTAAAGAATTAGGATTTGATTTTGATCACCATAACCATATTTCCAAATATAGGCAAGATCTGATTTTTTATGCTTGAATGAGCCATGATGCGATTTGATTGAGTGAATAATGATAATTGCAAGTTGTACAAATCACAAAGATCCCTTTACATCAATTTTTAGATTTTATTTGATTTAATATTGATTTAAAATGAATTAAATCAATAAAAATAAAATAAAATAGAAAAATGAATGAATGGTCATGAAATTAAGTATGGGACACGTGTGTGGCATGTCAAGACTAAATCAAGTGGAAAAAAGTGGGCCCTTTTGTCAAAAATTGGAGTTTTTAAGGATAGTTGACTTTTGGCAATTTTGGAAACATGCCTAACTTCAACAATGCACAACTTCTTCAATTTTGAACTTTTGGAGCTGTTACTGGTCTTTTTAGAATCCTTGAGATGTCATCTAATCAAACCTTTTGGTCTCACTTCATTTTGATGCTCCATGCTCAAGTTATAAGCTTTGGAAAAAAAGGTGTTTTTGTTGACTTTCAAAAATGACCTATAATGTCCAAATTTGTAACTTTTTGTGAGAGCATTTCTTGATCTTGGGGTGTGAAGATGGATTGTAGGAAATTTCATTCTCTTCAAAATGGGATTTGGATGGGTCATTTCTCATAAAGTATGAGAAAGTTATGCTTGGTCAAAGTTGAGTTGACTTTTCATGCAAAACCCTAATTTAGCAACTTTTGAATCTTGATGAATCTTGAGCAATCCTTGATGAATCATGATCAACCCTTGATCAAATGATGAATTATCCTTCAAAATGAGAATGTTGACAAAAAATCTTAAGGTTTGGCTGTATTTGGGACACAATTGACTTTTGCTCTAGCACAGTCGATTTTTGGGCCTCTTGAGCAACTGACTGACCAAACTTCCTCTGCAAGGCTTGAAATTTGACATGGATGAAGTTAAGAACATATTAGGACATTGGGGAACACTTGAGGTCATTTGGATGTGAGTACCTTGATGCAACACAAAACCCTAATTTTGACTTGACTGCCTTAGGAGGTGACTTGACTGTCCAATCCTTGAGCCAATTTGAGCAACTTGAAGATTATTCTTGGCAAATTTTGAGGAATATGGGATGGAAAATTTTGTGGTACAACAGACCATGTCTTGGTTGATACCGGTTTGTCTTTGAATGTGTTGCCTAAGAAGGCTCTTGATAGACTCGACTGTGAAGGTTTGACCTTAAAACCCAGCAACATAGTGGTAAGGGCCTTCGACGGTTCAAATAGAATGGTGCATGGGGAGGTGGAAATCCCCATTAAAGTTCGAATTCAAACCTTTGATTCAACTTTCTAAGTGATGGACATTCGCCCTTCCTATTCTTATAAATTGGGCCAACCATGGATTCGTAACGCTGGTGCCATCACTTCTACATTACATCAAATGCTGAAACACCCAACCAAGGGAAAAATCATTACTGTCCATGGAGAAGAGGAATATATGGTCAGTCACTTGAACTCCTTCAGATACCTGGAATTGGATGGTGAATTCATTGAAACTCTGTTTCATCACTTCGAGGAAGTCCTACAAATAGTGGCAGCTATCAAGACTGTTTCCCAAGTCCCAAAGATTCCAAGACCTCCGCTAAAGATGTCTTCTCTGAAAGATGCCAGGGCAGTGGTTGAAGAAGGTGAGTGTACTATTTGGGGCCAACTCCCAGATATCCCTTACAAATATGAAAAATTTGGTTTGGGTTTCACTTCAGGAGCCCAGAAAGATGTTCGTCGTGCTCGTACCGGGGGTCCACCTTTGAAGATCAACAACCATGGAGTCAATGCAGTGGAAGATGATGATGACAACTACGACCTGGAGGAATGGATTTTCCCAAGTATCAGCAGAGGACTCACCAACTGGGAAGCTAAATATTTTGTATCAATTACTTTTATACAACAGTAATTGTCTTTAAATTTATGTCGGACCTATAATAATTAAACAATTCAGACTTTTAAAACCTTGTGTCTTACTCGAGGCACAACGGTCCATTTGTAAGGGTTGTTACCTCATTTTCATATGTCATCAATGAATCATGGACGTTTTTGCATACAAACTTTGTCCTATTTGTCTTTCTTTTTCTACATTTTTATTTCTTTCAAAGATAGTTATACTCTTATACACACTCACATTCAAAATGCAGATCTACATCCATTCGGGATCCCATGGGAAACAATTCTGCTATGGCCTTTTGTGACTCTGAAAATCTAATCTACCAAGCCGGAGATGAAGGTGAGGAAGATTGTGAAGTGCCAGGGGAACTTTCCAGGTTGCTATAAAAGAAAGAAAGGACCATACAGCCCCACGAAGAACCAGTGGACATAGTTAACTTGGGTACTGAAAAGGACAAGAAATAAGTTAAAGTAGGAGCCAATATGGAACCCAGTGTCAAGAAGCGCTTAATTCAGTTACTAAATGACTATGTTGAGGTATTTGCTTGGTCGTACGAAGACATTCCAGGACTTGATGCTGATATCATGGTCCATCGTCTACCGACAAAAGAAGACTGCCCTCCGGTAAAACAGAAAGTCCGTCGCATGCGGCTAGACATGTCAGAGAAGATCAAGGCTGAAGTCATGAAAGAATTCAACATCGGATTCTTAGTTGTCACCTCCTATCCACAATGGGTCGCCAATGTTGTTCCAGTGCCTAAAAAGGACGACAAGGTACGCATGTGTGTGGACTACAAAGATTTGAATAGGGCAAGCCCTAAGGATGATTTCCCACATCCCCATATCGATATTCTGGTTGACAACACTGCACAACATAAAGTGTTCTCATTCATGGATGGTTTCTCAGGCTACAACCAGATCAAAATGGCACCTGAGGACGTGGAGAAAATTACCTTCATCACACAGTGGGGCACATTCTGTTACAAGGTTATGCCATTCGGGTTGATGAACGTTGGGGTAACCTATCAGCGTGCCATGATAGATCTATTTCACGACATGATACATCACGAAATAGAGGTCTATATGGACGACATGATAGCCATATCTCAAACTGAAGAGGAACATCTTGACCATTTGCAGAAACTGTCTGAAAGGCTAAAGAAATCCAAGCTAAGGTTGAACCCAAATAAATGCACATTTGGGGTAAGGTTTGGTAAACTCCTAGGCTTCGTCGTCAATGGTAAAGGTATCAAAGTAGAACCTGCCAAGGTGAAAGCAATACAAGAAATGCCTTCTCCTTGCATCGAGAAGGAAGTTAGAGGATTCTTATGACGACTTAACTACATTGCCAGATTCATTTCTCACCTAACTGCTACTTATGAACCAATCTTCAAATTACTGAAGAAAGATCAAGTAGTCAAATGGAATGATGAATGTCAAGTTTCCTTCGACAAGATCAAAGAGTACCTACAAGAGCCTCCTATTTTGATGCCTCCAGTCAGGGAAGACCCTTGATCATATATCTAACTGTCTTGGAAAATTCAATGGGGTGTGTGCTGGGGCAGCATGACGAGTCTGGCCGAAAAGAGCATGCTATTTACTACCTGAGCAAAAAGTTTACCGACTGTGAACCAAGATATTCACTGCTCGAGAAAACTTGTTGCGCTCTGGCATGGGCTGCTCGCCGGCTAAGACAGTATATGCTGACCCATACTACCTTATTGATATCCAAGATGGATCCAATTAAATACATATTTGAGAAGCCTTCCCTCTCTGGGAGAATAGAGAGATGGCAGATGATCCTGACTGAATACGACATTCAGCACACTACCTAAAAAGCAATAAAGGGAAGTGTTCTAGCCGATCACCTTGCTCATCAAGCTGTGGAGGACTATCAGTCCATGAAGTTAGAGTTCTCAGATGAAGACATCATGATGGTAAACAATTGTGAAGAACTCAGACCATATGACGGACCTGAACAAGGATCCCGATGGACCTTGGTTTTTGACGGAGCCTCCAACGCACTCGGCAATGGCATAGGTGCTGTAATCATATCCCCTGAAGGATGTCATACTCCCTTCACCGCAAGACTTTGTTTTAATTGTACCAATAACATGGCAGGATACGAAGTGTGTATTTTCAGTCTCAAAGTTGCCATAGTGTTGGGAATCAAGTCCTTAAGTGTATTCGAAGATTCAGCCTTAGTCATCAGTCAGATCAAAGGAGAATGGGATACGAAACACCCTAACCGTATCCTCTACAAAGAACATGTGTTTACATTAATCCCATATTTCGAGGAAATCACCTTTGAGCATTTTCCAAGAGAGGAAAATCAACTAGAAGACGCGCTAGCCACCATGTCATCCATGTTTAAATTCAAGTGGGGTAATGAGGCTCCTCAGATCACCATTGAACGGATGGACGAACCAGCTTACTGTCACAAGATCGATATTGAAGAAGTAGTGGACCAGCCTTGGTTCCATGAAGTTAAGAGGTATCTCGAGGATCAAGAATATCCGAAAGGAGCTTCAGTCAATGATAAGAAGTTCTTGAGAAGATTCTCTGCTAGGTTCTTCCTCAGTAATGGCATTCTCTACAAACGCAACCAGGACTCTGTTTTGCTTCGTTGCGTAAACAAGGTTGAGGTAGAAAAGATCATGGCTGATCTACATTAAGGCACTTTTGGAAACCATTCTAGTGGGCATACGATGGCTAAGAAGATCCTACAGGCAGGGTACTACTGGTCTACCATGGAAGCAGGTTGCTATCAACATTCACGAACCTGTCACAAGTGTCAGATCTATGCTGAAAAAGTGCATGTCCCTCTAGTTCCTTTAAATGTCCTGAATGCTCCTTGGCCATTCGCGATGTGGGGTATCAATATGATTGGAGAAATCAAACCTACAACTTCTAATGGACACCGCTTTACTTAGTAGCCATTGACTATTTCACGAAGTGGGTTGAGGCAGCTTCTTTCGCTTCTACTACCAAGAATGTTGTTGCCCGATTCATCAAACAGAATCTCATATGTCGGTACAGTATCTCGGAGAGAATCATCACGGAAAATGGTACGAATCTAAACAATACTATGATCACTGCACTATGTGCGCAATTCAAAATCCATCACCATAATTCTTCTCCTTACCAGCCAAAGATGAATGGCGTTGTCGAAGCTGCAAATAAGAACATCAAGAAGATCATACAAAAAATAACAGTAACCTACAAGGATTGGCATGAGATGCTACCATTTTATCTCCATGTTTACCGTACCACGACGCGCACATCAACAGGGGAAACTCCCTTCTCCTTGGTATACGACATGGAAGCTGTTATACCAATTGAAGTCGAAATACCTACCCTGAAAATCATAAAGGATACAGGGCTGAGCGAAGACGATTGGATCCAAACTCGACTTGACCAATTGAACCTAATTGATGAGAAGAGGCTTACGGCTGTCTGTCACGGCCATATGTACCAAAAACATATGATCAAAGCTTTTAACAAAAAGGTCAGACATCAAGTATATCAGGTTGGTGACTTGGTAATCAAGTGTATCATATTGCCACAAGGTGATCCCAGGGGTAAATGGACTCCTACATACGAGGGACCATTTGTGATCAAAAGAATATTCTCTGGTGGAGCAATGATCTTAACCACTATGGATGGCGACGACCTTCCGCACCATGTAAACACAGACATAGTCAAAAGATACTACGCATAAGAGACCCGCTAGGTTGACACACCTAGGCAAAACAAGGGCATCCCGGTGAACCACAAAGGTTCGGGCAAAAATAAGGGATAAATAAAAAAAAACTGTACACCCACAAGCTGAAAACCTGAAAGGGCGGCTTAGGCAAAAAAGGGTATCCCGGTGGACTAAAAACCCAAAAGGGCAGTCCAGGAAAAAGTTAGGGAATTAAAGCGTATGACTATGTCCCTTTGGATCACCTTACAGACAACCTTTAGCATCGATTGACAAGCTCAAGTCCAATCAACTTCGAACAAGGAAACAAGTGGACAAGACGCTCAGAGACACGAAGGCTATAGCAGAATGGGAACCCCGTGGGATTATTTCACATAACTATCTTTTCTTTGTATTAAATTTTCATTTTTTACGACGACATTATCTTACTAGAATGTTCGTCTCATTGTACAAAAAATACTTATTCAAGTTAATACAAAGATATCCCTTTGAAAGTGAAAAACTATCTGTTTTTCTTTATTTATGTGTTTTGTTTACAAAAACGTCCAAGGATTTATTTTTGAACATATGAATTTGAATGTGACTACTGTTTACAAATGAACAAAAAAGGAACAGAAAATAGAAAGGCAATCACTAATGGCTTTAAGAAATAGGATAATGTCTTTAGACCATTCCATAAATTCCCCCACAATGTGTAGCTTAATGATATCAAGCTCTCTCACATCCCCAACAGAACAAAACTTCCAGTTACCGCTCCTAATATTCCTCGGTAAAAGTTGCCCAATTTCTCAGGATTTCCCAACAGGATTTCACAAGAAATACACGACATTTCCTTTACACAACATAGTTTATTTCTTTAACAAATGGAAGCTCATCAGCACTTCAAAACATGAAGACTTACACTCTTTGTACCCAGCGGTACTCTAGGGTTTATTTTCCCCAGCAACACTGTGGCATATCAATTAACATATCCATACATCGCATCCATACATCATAACATTGATAGCACAAATGCATACGACACGATCTCATTTATCTTGAGAACATTATTACACCATGCATTGCATACATCATGACATTACATACAACTAACCTTTCATCTTTTTCAGGAAAGATCAATCAACAGAAAGTTATCATCAAATTTTCAACAAGTCAATTACAGATAAATTCCCAAGAAAGGATTGGTCAACCATCTACACAACAGATGTTTCTTTCAGACTCCTTTTCGTTCATTTTAAATATCTCAATAATTTATTCTGATTCTTTTCCCTCAGTTGTCTTCTCTGGTTCAGATAAATCTCTCAATGATATGTTCTGATTCTTCTCTAGATCCCTGTCGGTTCAGATAAATCTCTCAATGATTTATTCTGATTCTTTCCCACAGACGCTTTCTCTGGTTCAGATAAAACACACAAAGATTTACTCTGATTCTTTCCAGTTAAAGAATATTCAAGATCTCTTTTGGTTCAGTTTAAACCCCTCAATGGTTTATCTTGATACTTTCCAAAAGAAACACTTCGGGTTCAGATAAATCTCTCAACGGTTTATTCTGATTCTTTCCCAAAATTGATTTCTCTGGTTCAGATAAATCACACAAAGATTTACTCTAATTCTTTCCAGTTAAAGAATATTCAAGATCTCTTTTGGTTCAGTTTAAATCCCTCAACGATTTATCCGTATACTTTCCAAAGGAATATTTTGGGTTCAGATAAATCTTACAACGATTTATTATGATTATTCCCCACAGGCACTTTCTCTGGTTCAGATAAATCGCACAAAGATTTATTCTAATTCTTCCCAGTCAAACAACATACAAGACTTCTTCTGATTCAGATAAGTCGCTCCAAAGATTTATTCTGATTCTTTTCCAGTTGAAATCAAGTTCAGACTTAGTACATTCTCTGTCAACAGTCACCTTTGGATGGCATCTACAAGACCATCTCCGAAAAATATCCACCATTCCTCCAAATGGCATCTATAAGCCCATTCATAATCCATCTTCGAGTGCAAATTTCTGGGCACTTTAGTGTCCAATCATCTTCCACCTTCAAGTCACGAATGACGGATCCTCCAATCTAACTCTTCAGGTTTAATAATATTGAACAGAGGCAGTTGTTGTACCCAAAAATTTTCCCTCTCATTTGCCAAGTATTTCTCACAAGATCTCCTTTGGTTCAAGACTGCACAAGGTTTGATCAGCTCAAGACACCTCCTTAAGCATTGATGACTGAAATTAGGGTTTGAGATTGCAAAAGGATAATTGAACTTTTAATGCCTCTTATGACTTTCATGGATCATTATGGACTTCCAAGATTACTCATGTCAAGTTTCAAGCCTTGGATCACATTTTTGCCCAGTCAATTGAGCAGTTGACCTAAAAATCAGTTGTATTGGGGAAAAGTCCACAGTGGCCAATTTACAGTCAAACTTCATAATTTTTGATCCACATCAACATTATAAACTCATTTTTATCATTTGATCAAGTTTGGACCATAATTCCTCAAGAAATTTGATCAAATCATCAAAAGGACAAAATGGTCAAAATTAGGGTTTTAACTAAGAAAAGGCAATTTTTGATTTTTGACCTAGAAAATGGTTAATTGGTTTGAGGCATGACCTCAAGAGTTCAATTGAATCATTTTGACCTAATGACATGACTCAAAACATTGCTCAAGATTAATTGATTGATAGTTAATTTTCAGTCAACTAATCAAAAGTCAACTGTAACTGAAAAGTCAAACTTTGAATTTTTGGTCAAAATCAAGTGTCAAAGATCATAATTCATCAAAACATGTCAAAATATGAAACTTATTCATCAAGAAATCAAAAATTCAAGATTTCATTTTGAAAAGTCAAAGTTTTCAAACTTAAAATTTTTTCTAAGTGTTGAAAACTTCATATTTTTTCACAACTTTGAGCGAATTTTTCACCATGATGCAAGATGATTCAAAAGAAACTTTCAACATGAAATTTGTAGATCTCTGTGAGATCTACAACATTTATTTACAAAACTTCTCCTAGAAATTCTTGGATATCAAGTTATTAATCCATGAAGTCATGGTCATGAAACTAAAACACTTAGTGAAATTTTGAACATTTTAGGTCAGGATTTTGACCTAACTTCTGACCAAAGTTTCACTTAGTTCCATTTGGATTTTACAAAAGTGATTAAAAGTGGGGTTGTAGAGAACATTACAAGATTTCCAAAATATCCAAGAACTCCTTGAGATCATTTGTGAGCAAGGAGAATCGAAGGTTAGAAGTTGGGGTTTCAAGTTGTTTTACAAGGAAAGTTTTGTGATGAACAAAATTCAAATCTCAAACCTATGCTGCACAATATTGCTTTGCATGCATCTAAACCTCAAGATCTCTCCATAATCATAATATTACACTTGTTTTTGAGCAATTATCCACTTGATTCAAGCTTTATCCAAGTTAATTTTCCATTAATGGCACAAAGGCACCATTGCCATTTACATAAAGCAAGCTTTATGCAAAGTCAACTTGCATTGAGCTTTGCACTTGTTCCTTCTGCACAAACTTCCTCTACAAAGTCATATAAGCTTGTTTAAAGTTGGTAACCACTCTAGATAGCTTTGTACTATGCATTGAAACCATGTTTGTCAACCTTACTTCAAAAACAAGTCAAGAAGCCAAAACATGTGATCTTGTACTTTTGACCACCTCAAGTATCCAAACCTTTTCCATACATAAACACAAGTCTTTTTTAAGAAAACACACGCATGCTCAAGCCCTGAAACCTCCTAAAACACAAAACCACCAAAAACATCTCAAAACTTGCCATTTATGAGTTTTGAATCCAATCTCAAAATTTACTCGTGCGTTTCTTGGCCTTTTACTTTCAAAAGCTTATAAATAACAAATACAAACAATTCCAACACCTGCAACACGACTGTAACACCTCCATCATCATCCATCATTTTCAAAAGCAACACCTTGCACCTTGACTTCTCCATAACTCCTCAGCCACTTTCAGCCCAAGCTAAGCATCACATTAGCTTCCTGGTAACTAGAGGAAGCTAATCTAATCACTGGAACTCATCAAAAGTTGTTCAAACTCAAAACACGATACCCTCTTGCAAGGTGAGTTTTCTGACTTTTGAACTCTTCATACAAGCATCATTAATGGTTTGTTTGTGAATAAGAAATGTAGATATCATTGTCTTGAAGCTAACCATATCCTTAGATTTCATTATTATTACTTGAATAGTTAGAATTTTGAATCTGAACCTCTAAAAATAATTAGGTCAGGATTTGGTACTTTCAAAAATTCTCATTCATCTTTGATTTATAGTTTATGATATTCATATGGAAAAATGGAACAACTTTCATGTTTGCATTTTCCATTTTTGTTGAGAAATGGTGAAGTTACAGGTGGTCTGGCTGGAGGTTGAAGATGAAGTGTATTCAGGACTTGTTTTGTGTTATATATTCATCATTTCAGTTATATTAACGGATGTATAGCCACCCCAGTGGTAAGGCAGCGCGCTGGTAATCAAGAGGTCATGGGTTCGAACCTCAGCGCGCTGCCTTTTGCATTTTTCCATATTTTTTTGTCATTTGTTCTTTCAGGAAACACTTGGGGCTTCTCCTCTTGGGCTTGGCATTTTTACTCACTGATACCCCCCTGTTTGCTCATACCATGCAACCCGTATATTTTTTTTCTTCTGATTTCCAAATAAAAACATCAATTGGGCCAGATTCAAAAACTGTTTTTTCTAACATTACCTCCCAAATTCAATTTTAACCTCCCTGACTTTATTATTTTTATTTTATTTTTATTTCATATTTTATTAATATTATTAATATTAATATTATTATTATTATTATTATTATTATTATTATTATTATTATTATTATTATTATTATTATTTTCATCAATAAAAATCCAAAAACATTTTTATTTTTATTTTTTTATATTTATTTAGTTTACTTTTCTTCATAATACTAAAAGAACAAAAAAACATTTCCTTTAATAAATTAATTTACTTTTTTTAATACTTAGATAATTAATCTTAATTATTATATTATATTATTTTTCTTGTAAATTAAAATCAATTTAGAATTTAGGACTTTTATTTAATTATTTTTATTTACTAATTTAATTAAATTCACAAAAACCCTAAAAAACTTGTTTTCTTTAAATTAATTTATTTTACTAACTTAATCTTAATTTTCTTATTTTTAGTTAATTATTTTATTAATTAGATCAAAAAACCCTTTTCATAAAATCAAACAAAAAATTACATTTCTTCTTACATTTTATATTCTTGCATTTTTATCTTTATTTTTGTACATTTATTCAAACTTAATATGCTTGTAATAATTTATTTAGATTTAATTTCTTGCAATTCTCCATTTGTAATTTGTACACCCCCTCTCCTAAATGATGTAATAACTTAGTATTTTTATTTTCCGCAACTTAAATGCTTTATATACAAATGCTAGTAATTAGGGTTTGTCTGGAAAGATTAAAACCAACAAATAACAAACCATAATCAAAGACAAATCAAGCATGTAAATCAATACACTCGCACACATACACCCCTAGGGTAAATCCACTTTGTTGCCTTACAAAAATGGCCATATTATGAATGTGAGATATCTTAGTAAAAACAAGGAAAATACAAGATCATAGTCCCTCGATGATGCTATCCATGTTGCCTTTCAAAATGATCTTAGTCCCTAAAGAAAATGCTAAGATATCTTACAACATTGCTAACCATGGTTATACGATGACCCTTGCCTGTCCCTTTCACATCCAAATATAGGGTTACTTACCAAATCAATGGTAAGATAACAATGTCAAAGGAAAGAGAAAATAAACATGAAAGACTTTTGAGTAGGTAGATTGTTCCTAGTTGCTTGGTCAATTTCAAAACAAAAACATCTTTGCTATTCTCAAAACAAACACCAACACTTTCAAAAACATCTTTCAAACTTAAAAACATTTTCAAAAGATCAACACTTTGTATACATTCTTACTGTTGTACCCCAAAATTTTCCCTCTCATTTATCAAAATTTTCTCACAAAGATCTCTCTTGGTTCAAGACTGCACTAGGGTTGATCAGCTCAAGACACCTCCTTAAGCACTGATGACCAAAATTAGGGTTTGAGATTGCACAAGGATAATTGAACTTTCAATGCTTCATATGACTGTCATGGATCATTATGGACCCCCAAGATTACTCATGGAGTAAATGCTGTAGATGAAGACTCGTTTGTGGTTTCTGTGAAAGACATTGTTACTCCATTGATGACTGTGAAGAAGAACCTTCTGTTAGCCGGTTTATTTCCGGGTTGTGACGAAGGTTGCCGTATATGTTCCATCCTACCTACCGGTTGCCATCTTTTAAAGACAGGTGTCCAACGCCTGATGGATAATAAAGAAATTCTGTTTGAGAAGACTTTTGTTCCTTTGATTCCTACTGAAGAAGTTGCTATAATCACCATTTTCGACAATTCTTCCAAGGCTTCCATAAGAAAGCCTGTTAGAATTACATCTGTTCCAATAATTGCACCATTGATGATCATTGTTCCTGGGCCTATCCCATATACATCCAATAAAGATGTCCCTTGGCATTACGGGGCTGACATATATTATCACGGAGTTAAACAAGATTTGGATGCTGATACTGACATCAGCAATATTGTTGGATCTAGTAAAGTCACCCGCAGCAGAAGGCTTTTCTCCCCTGAGATCTCTCCACCAACTGTCCGGAAGCCTGTTGTTATTACGCCTGTCAATACACCTGCTACTGTCCCTGTTCAAGTTCCAATTCTTACCCCTGTAGCCGAGTCATCTGACGCAAGGGGCAAAGGGACCGCCGGTGAGCCTGCCCAGACAGAGGCACCGAAGAAGATTACTGTTGAAGCCTCTAGACAAGAGATGGAGGAAATTTTAAAGATCATCAAAAAGAGTGACTACAATGTAGTCGAGCAGCTAGGGCAAACCCCGTCCAAAATTTCTATGTTGTCACTGTTGCTATGCTCAAAAGCCCATGCCAAGGCTCCGATTGCTTTCCTGAAGACTGCACACGTACCACAAGAAACATCAGCTGGTCAATTTAAAGATTGTGTGGATAGTCTGATAGCAGATAATGGGTTGGGCTTCTCTGACGCCGACTTGACTGTTAAGGGGAAGAATCACAATGACGCCCTGCATGTCTCCATTGAATGCATGGGCACTACTATAGCTCACGTGTTAGTGGATACTGGATCTTCGTTGAATGTTCTTCCTAAGAAAGCTCTAGACCAGTTAGACTGTGAAGGTTTGGAGCTGAAACCAAGCAACATTGTAGTCAGGGCCTTTGATGGGTCCAAGAGGATGGTACACGGAGAAGTGGATATTTCGATTAAGGTTGGTTCTCAGGTTTTCGCATCTACATTCTATGTGATGGACATTCGGCCATCCTATTCTTGTTTACTAGGTCGTCCATGGATCCACAAAGCTGGGGTAGTAACCTCAACGCTCCACCAGAAGCTAAAGTACCCAGTGAAAGGGAAAATTGTGACAATACAAGGAGAGGAGGAGTACATGGTCAGCCACCTCAACTCTTTCCGATATGTAGAGATGGATGGGGAGTTCATTGAGACCCCGTTTCAGCATTTTGAAGAGGTTCCCCAGACGCTGGTGTTGTACCCCAAAATTTGCCCTCGCATTTCTTCCACAAGAAATCTCAGCTTCAGACATTTCCTGACTTTTCAAACTGGCCCAAGAATCGGACAAATGGACTTTTCTTGACAGTCAGGCAAAATTAGGGTTTTTACTGATTTTCAGAGCCTTGGATTGTTTCATACAGTTGGCCTAGGGTTTGGACGATTTTTGGCTCAATTGTGATCAGGCGAGCGTTATTTGGCATTTAATCAGGAGTTAAGGTTTTATGGGTGTATTCTCAGAAAGATTAAAATTCTACAGCACTTTGCAGTTTATTCCGAGATTCGGGTTGAATTTGCATTATTCATAATTTAATCAGTGAAAGAAACAGTGGTTTGAATTCATGTGGTTTTCTTTGAGCCAGTCAAACACAGTATGCAGTATTGGATTCACAGTGTTTATGACAAATCAGTGAAGAAGGAATACGTTTGATCAGTCCATTTGGGTTAACTGCTGCTTTGCTTTGGATTTTGAATAAGACAGGTTTAATTGATCAATGTTGTTTTTATTTAAGTTATTTATTATTCTAAAATTGAATGATTGAAATTTATGTTTCAATTGTTTTAATTCAAAGAATTTTAAATAAATAAATAAACAATAAAGAAAATTAGAATTAATTGGATAATTTAGATTTTTATTGATATTTGAATTATTTGTACAAATTGTTGTTTATAATTTAAATTATGAACAATAATATACATTAATTTAAAATATTACATAAAATAAAAACTATCCTATTCCTAATATTCTTCATTCTTCACTCCGCTCCGGTGCTCCATTTTTTATCTGCGAAAAGAAAAGAGAGAAAGTCAGAAAGCAGTTAATTAAAGACAGTTAAATTTGCTCATCATTAGGGGCCACTGACTGGGATCAGTTGACCCTCTCTGCAAATCACGGGATTTCTCCCGGTTCACAAAGAGGGAAGAATTCCATTTTTTTATTCATGAATGTCAAATGCATAATTTCTGAAAATTCAAGTTGCATAGAATCTCAATTTCCAATTCAAACTAAACTAAAAAAATCCAATGCCCACTTCCTATCAAATGCCAAAGATATCAAAGAAATCAAAGTAGTACAAGTTGCTATCAAAACTGTCAAAGCTGTCAAAAAGGGATTTTTGCCAAGATATCAAGGAAAAGTCAGCACACAAAGCTGTCAAAAGAGATAAAAAAGATGCAGAGGAAAATGTGTTATGCAAGCAACTTGGATCTTTTTCATCATTTCCCACAGGCCCCTTCAGAGGATAGTACAACATAAATCATATAATAATTCTAAAGCTGTAATATGGAGAGAAAAAGAGAGAAAAGGCAGCAAGGCAGGTTTTCGGGCGAGGCAGGATAAAGAAAAGAGAAAAAATATACAAAACTGTGAACTGGCCACCAAGTTCAAGGAGAGAAGCCTCACAACCAAGAAAACATATAACCTGCAAACTGTGAATCAGAACCAGGTTAACAACCTCAGCTTCAAACTAAACCAGCATAGGCCACAACAGAACCTTGTTAAGTCCAAGCATCACCCTGTTGAAGCTTCACCCTCATAAGTTATCAAACACAAACAAAGTCCAAAAAAACCTATTCAAACCAATGCAAAAAGCCTTAACCTGTCAACACACTACCAACAACCTGCCTATCATCCAAACTGAAGCAAACAAAAACCATCAAACACATCTCAAACCTTATGCCAGAATAAGAAGAAAAAACCTGCTAATGCCCTGAACCTGCCTAACCACCTAAAACTGATAAACCAGAACCCCTGTCTCAAAACACCATTCAAGGCCTTATCCTGCAATAAGCCTATCAAACTCAAAAGCATAACTTGTCAAAACCTACTGTCAAGCACGAAACCAATTCCTAAGCCCTCAGCATGAACATCATTGGGCAATAAATCTCAGAAAGGCATCCAGTCCAAGGCAACAACTGTTCAAAAACATTCAAGACAAGCAGAAGCAACTTAGGGACAGAAGCAAAGGCAACACGAGAGAAGAAGAGAAAGATAACCCAGGCAACAATTCAAAAGCATCAAGGGCCTCAGAAGCAAGCTTCGTCATGGGCTAGGCAACGATTCAAAGGCATACACATGCTCAAAGGCAATCAACACACAGTGGCAATAGAAAAGATGAAGAAGTGAGTTAAAAAGGGCTCCTCAGCATACATCATCATCAAAACCCTAAAATATCAAAAGATAACAGATACCAGGGTCCCCAAGAAGCGAAGAATCGCCCAAAACCCCCCTCCGCTCGCTCCGGCCTCCTCAGCGCCTCCACTCTTCTCTCCTCCTCCTCCAGGATAAGGTAGCGAGCTTTATTCCTCTTTTTTCTCCTTCACCTCATAACAATGAAAACTCAACTTAAAACAAATCTAAAACGCGTATCGTTCACAGAAGAGAAAAGAAAAAGAAGGAACATTGAAAAAAACCTTGAACCACGAATCCACTGAGCTGGAGGGAAGAGAGGTCTGAGGGTAGCGCTGGTGGCCTCGAAGCGAAGGGAGCACTGAGACAGCAAACGAGATGATCGGAGAAGACGAACACGAACGGCGCGCCGCTACGAGCCCTAGCTTTCGTTCTGAACAAACCTTCCCTAACCCTAAATTCATTTCAAGTTTAACATGGGCTTGACCCGTTTCTGCCTTCCCCAAAGCCCATCAAAAATCATTAACATTTTCTTTACAAACATTTTCATTAATACTAACCTATTCTTTTTCTTTTTATAAATCATATACTTTTTTTAACAAAATATTAACAACTAACCTTTATATAAACACCTTATATTTTTTTAATTTAATACATTTGCACTTAACACATTAAGATACATGTTTATATATTTTTTTGAAAACATTAATTTTGTACATAATAATTTAAATACATTTTTCCAATATTAAATTCACAACATTTAATCAAAATACTTTTTGCAAATAAAGATACATTTTAAATTAAAACATTTTTCTTTTGTACATAATTAAACATACAAAATCAAAGATCCATTTAAAACATTTCTCTAAGTCAAAAAACCCTAATACGCTTCAATTCCACAATTCGCACTTGTACATAAATACACAATACATATACATCTTACACTTGTACACTTACACAAATACATTCACATTGCCCTATACACATTTTTATCTTATATTTGTATATTCGATATTTACATTTTGATTGCGACTTCGATTTGGTTGTAATTTATTTGGGTACTATAAGTCTCATCCCCTTTGTACACTCATACCCCCACTCCCGGACACTATCTTGTAATAGCGTAGATTTTACATTCCGCAATTTACAGTTTTCAATTATACCATGGTTAGACCTAGGGTTTGTATGTACATAAAATCAAACGCTAGATAACCTAATACAAGACAAATGCATGTAATCAATACACAAATCACACTTGCACCCCCTAGGGTAATCCCACATGTTGCCTTCCAAAATGGGCCATGCTTGCACGTCGAGTATCTTTGGCAAAACAAAATCAAATGATCATAAGTCCCTCGATGACGCTTTCGAATGTTGCCTAAAACGGAATCATCATAGTCCCTTCAAAGCAAATTGCCAAAGACACTTGGCACCATTACATTCATGGTCCATACGATGACCCGCGCCCGTCCCGAATAAACTTCCTAAACGCAAGATTGCCTACCAATTTCAATGGTAGAACAAAATTGTTAAAAGGGGTTAAAACATGACAAAAACCTTTGAGTACAATAGGGTAGACAAAACTCTTAGTTACTTGAGATCAAACTTGCAAAAACACTTGCCTTCTTTTCAAAAACCACAATCCACAACACTTTCAAACAAACTCTCAAAACATTTTTGAAACATCTTTTCGAAAAGATACACGCCTTTGTAAAACATTCGAGTAAAGAATTGTTACAAGGTTAGCCTAAGACAAGGCATCTTTTTCCAAAACATTTTCAAAAAGCACCCACACACACACAATTTTCAAAGCAATCGAAAAACAAGGCAAGTGATCTAAAAAACCAAGTAACTAAGAGCCCATGGATAACCATGGATAGAAGGGGTGCTAATACCTTCCCCTTCTATAATCTACCCCCCGGACCCATGAAATATCTCAAAAGGTTTTTGCTGTGCTTTTTTAACCTTTCCTTTAGGATAAAATAAAAAGTCGGTGGCGACTCTTGCTCAACCGCACAAGTGCGAATACGAACGCAAAACACTAGTCAGTTCTCCCACCGTATCACAGAACTGGCGACTCTGCTGGGGATAATTTTAAGTGGGGTTACCTTAGGGCTTAGATCACCTTCTTGCATGACTAATTGTTTGATTTGCTTGCTTTATACTTTGATTCTATTGTTTGGGTTTACGATCCTCCACCCGGATTTTGGGAAACATTCCTAGATAGCAATACGTTGTGGAAACTGTGCGGGGTATACCGACACGGTCTAAGCAATAGCTATATTAGTGCGACATATTTGTGGGTACCGGTAACCCTTGAGTTCAATCAAGGAGAGTACGGGGCCGCTGAGTGATGTCATTAAGCACTAATGACCTAGAACCTTACTTGACCATCTTGGCCTTTTATTAGGGGTAGTGAGATGACCGGCTTTGGTGCAGTCCGAAGTTGGTAGATACTCGATACTACACTCAATTGAGGGTTGCTTTCCTGGAATATTTCGGTCGCCAGTTCAGTGGCTAAATCGAAACGATGAACAATGAAAGCAATCCAGTGACGTTGGGACCTCTAGAACCCGGTTACTTTTGGTAGGGCAGGTTTTAACCAACAAACTGAAAGAGGGTAGTACCTGAACCTCATGCAAGCCTAAACCTAAGGCCTTGTGTGCTTTGTGTGAATATTGTTTGCCTATATATACACTTGCCTGTTTTTCATATACATGGACATAACATCATGACATCATATCATAGCATTTTAGCATTTTCAATAACCATTTCAAGGATCTCGAGGGTTCTGTTGATGCAGGGTTACGTTGAACCAGACGTCTGTCAGGGGGCAAGAGGTTTCTCCTCTAAACCGACCCGGTCAAAGTTCGAGTGCAACAATTTGAATCAGTGGCTATGACCCACTCGACATGGTGAGCTCGATTCTCGTGGAAAGACATCCACCTATACAAAGTTCTCCAATCAAAGTTCAAGTGCAACAACTTGAATCAGTGGCTATGACCCACTCGACATGGTGAGCTTGATTCTCGTGGAAAGACATCCACCGGTACAGAGATCTCCAATCCAAGAGCAGAGTTCAACCTCTAACATTTTCTTGCGTTTACCCCAAGAGGTCCTTGAAAGCATGCATCCACATATCATTGCATTTTGACAATCTTTCCTTTTTCAGGTTTCCTTACTCTCCTGCTGTTTATTTCAGCAAGAGATGACTCTAGAACGGTCTGTCAAAGACATCCAGGATCAAACTGCTCAGCTGCAGGAGATGTTCCTGAACTTGTCTCTGGGGCAAGAAGAGATGAAAGCTCTCCTCACCAAAGGCTTGGGGAGTTCCAACAATGCCAGGAGTGATCAGATTGCGGAGCTGCAGTTTGATCTGACAACACTGAGGACTCAAATGATGGGACAGTTGGTGGGCCAGATGGCTCTCATCCAAGACCTATCTCAAAGACAAGAGGAACTCAGAGTTCTTGTCCGCCAACTGCTTCCAAACAACCAACCGGGGCAAACATCTGAGGTCGAAGAGCAAGTCACCGCTCAGCCTCCACCCACTCCAGAAGACAAGGGGAAAGCTCCTTTTCTAGCTTCAGGGTCACAAACCCATCAACAACCTCGCCAGCGTCAACGGGGCAATCGGCATAAACAAGAAAAGTCGGGAAGACAGTTTACGGAGACTGAAATACCATCATTCTTCATACTGAAGCGCCTGTTGGAGGTCAATTTGCTTACTGTAAAAGATCCTCCTCAGAAGCCCAATATCTCCTCTCCTCACTTTAACCCCGACGCATTCTGTGTTTACCACTCCTGCAGCCCGGGACACAGCACCAACGACTGTTGGGCCCTGAAGAACAAGATTCAAGATCTGATTGACATTGGGGTGCTGGAATTCATGCCGGACGGCGAGATGAAAATCTTCCGTTAAAGGGTTCTCCGCTTGAAGTGACGAAGCTCGAAGCTGAAAGACTTTTAGCTTCTTTTTGAATTTTTCAAAGTTGTAATTTCTTTTGCTGTCAAACAATTATCTGTTGATGTTAAACTCTGTTTTCATTAATGCATTGCATATGTTTGTCTTGAATTCATCCATTCGTTTCACTACTCTTATGCTTTTCTTTATGATATTCGACTCTTGATAAAAAGCTGTAAGCCTTTAGAGGGAGGATGACGAAACGATACCATGATCTTATACGATATGCTTTTGAACAGACCTTGCTGATGATGTACAGGCATTTCTTTCAATTCCCAAACACTGGAGTTATAAGGAAGTTAATCCCTAGTCAACCCCTTCGAGCCAAAGAAGTAGGAGTTTCCTGTTCTAAACAATCGAAACCTTTGATATAAACCCGGGGCAGGGTAGTATCTCAGTTAATGCAAAAGAAAATGCGCATTGAAGTCGCAAACTCTCGGTTCGTAACACAACGAACGACGCCAAAAAAAAAGGGAAAAGCATTCCTTTGGAATCAAAAGACAAGGGTGGTTCCCTATCACATAGACAGTCAATCTCTCAAAAGAGAAAAGCCCACCAAGCCAAAACCTATAAAGGAGGCTTAAGAAAGCTGGGGCATCCCGCTGACAGTAATCCCGAAAACGGTAACAGTCAGGCAAAAGTTAGGGATAACAAATCAAAATCAAAATAGTGAGGTCATTACAAAATCCTCAACAACATGAAAAATGTTGGAAAAGAAAAAAGAGATGATGACTGTCTCCCAAAAATTCAAACTGGTGAGCCATCGCCCAAAAGTCGTTCCAAACTCAAAACAGAGTGCGACGGACAGTTAACTGAGCTTAGGTTGAAGAACATCACGAAGAGCGGGTGGGTACAAATATGCTTTGAGCCTTTATCCTTTGTTTCTTAAACCGTGAACCAGGCCACGTTACAACCCTCCAAAAGTCCTAATTGAAGCATGGGTTAGTTCGAAAGCATACTGTTACAAAAGGTATCCTGACTCCTGTAGGGCTTTGCTCTAAATCTCGTGTTAACTTGTCTTATGAAAAGTTTTCTGCTAAAAACGCATTTTTCAAAACTTCGAGACAAACATAAACTTTGCATTATTCGAATATCACTGTCTGCATTTGACCCCTTTTGTTTGACAGCGAAGAAATTCATACAGCGAATGTTCGGAGGAACGAAAACTCTCTCAGTAAGTCAAAATCACTTCAAGAGGATAACACTTCCATCAAATCCCTTATCAATAAAGGGGCATGACATGTCACAATTAACCTGGGGCAGTCCAGTCAAGGTCCAACAGATCTTTCAAAGTTAACCTGGGGCAGTCCAGTCAAGATTTCAAGAAATCTCTCAATATGCAGGGTAATCTGATTCAAGATTCCTTCATTACCACTTGGGGCATTCGAATGTCAAAAGTGTTCAACAAATCAACTACAACATTTCCAGATTCGATTCCTGTATCCAGCCAGGGCATATCTGTTGACCACATTCCCAGATTCGACTCCTGTATCCAGCCAGGGCATATCTGTTGACTACATTTCCAGACTCGATTCCTGTATCTAGCCAGGGCACGTCTGAAGAGTTCGAAGATTCGACTCCTGTATCCGGCCAGGGCATATCTGTTGACCACATTTCCAGACTCGATTCCTGTATCTAGCCAGGGCACGTCTGAAGAGTCCGAAGATTCGATTCCTGTATCCAGTCAGGGCATATCTATCAACTATCACCTTTCCAGATTCGATTCCTGTATCCAGCCAGGGCATGTCTGAAGAATTCCAGATCAACACCTGCAACAACCCAGGAAACATCTGTGAACGACCGATTGTAGACCAACACCTGTAATAAGCCAGGAATTTATCTACATCACCACTTGGGGCATTCGAATGTCAAAAGTGTTCAAAACCCGATGCAGTTTTACACAAGCTCATCATCAGGAAACCCTACACCGGTTCCACTTCAAGATTTCTGAAAATAGTTCACGGGTTCTCCAAGTAAACGGATGTTAACCTATCACTTGTTCAGATTCTTCTTCAAGACTTCTGAAAACAGTTTATGGATTCTTCCCAAGTAACGGATGTTAATCTATCAGCTTGTTCAGATGCAAACCTTTGAAATTAGTTTACGGACGCTTTCCAACAACGGATGCGGCTCTATTGCTGATTCAACTTCAAGACTTCTGAAAACAGTTCATGGATTCTTCCCAAGTAACAGATGTTAATCTATTAGCTTATTCAGATGCAACCTTTGAAATTAGTTTACGGACGCTTCCCAACAACGGATGCGGCTCTATTGCTGATTCAACTTCAAGATTTCTGAAAATAGTTCACGGGTTCTCCAAGTAAACGGATGTTAACCTATCACTTGTTCAGATTCTTCTCAAGACTTCTGAAAACAGTTCATGGATGCTTCCCCAAGTAACGGATGTTAATCTATCAGCTTGTTCAGATGAACCTTTGAAATTAGTTTACGGACGCTTCCCAACAACGGATGCGGCTCTATTGCTGATTCAACTTTAAGATTTCTGAAAATAGTTCATGGGTTCTCCAAGTAAACGGATGTTAACCTATCACTTGTTCAGATTCTTCTTCAAGACTTCTGAAAACAGTTTATGGATTCTTCCCAAGTAACGGATGTTAATCTATCAGCTTGTTCAGATGCAAACCTTTGAAATTAGTTTACGGACGCTTTCCAACAACGGATGCGGCTCTATTGCTGATTCAACTTCAAGATTTCTGAAAATAGTTCACGGGTTCTCCAAGTAAACGGATGTTAACCTATCACTTGTTCAGATTCTTCTTCAAGACTTCTGAAAACAGTTTATGGATTCTTCCCAAGTAACGGATGTTAATCTATCAGCTTGTTCAGATGCAAACCTTTGAAATTAGTTTACGGACGCTTCCCAACAACGGATGCGGCTCTATTGCTGATTCAACTTCAAGACTTCTGAAAACAGTTCATGGATTCTTCCCAAGTAACGGATGTTAATCTATCATCTTGTTCAGATGCAAACCTTTGAAATTAGTTTACGGACGCTTCCCAACAACGGATGCGGCTCTATTGCTGATTCAACTTCAAGATTTCTGAAAATAGTTCATGGGTTCTCCAAGTAAACGGATGTTAACCTATCACTTGTTCAGATTCTTCTTCAAGACTTCTGAAAACAGTTTATGGATTCTTCCCAAGTAACGGATGTTAATCTATCAGCTTGTTCAGATGCAAACCTTTGAAATTAGTTTACGGACGCTTCCCAACAACGGATGCGGCTCTATTGCTGATTCAACTTCAAAATTTCTGAAGATAGTTCACGGGTTCTCCAAGTAAACGGATGTTAACTTATCGCTTGTTCAGATTCTTCTCAAGCTAACCACCACGGAAGATCGTGCTCGCCAAAATTCTTCCTATCCCCAGCGGAGTTCATCAAAATTCCCCAACAGTAACTTATCTTTGCAAATCCCCAGCAAAGCTAAAACTTCAGTTTATCAATCCCCAGCGGAGTCAGACTTTTAAACCTTCTCCCCACAGAGTTTTGGGAGGAGAAATCTTGAGTTCCCCAGTGAAGTCTCCAAGAGTTATTTCCCATCAAGCTGAAGATCCTCAATCTGGCCTCCCCAGCATGGGTCTACTAGTTTGGAACCCCCCAGTAGAGGTCATCAGGGATTCTCTTCCCCAGCGACAGCCAGGGATTTATTTTCCCCGGCAGCAGTCAAGACGCTTTTATCTTCAGCCATCTCGGATTCATGTATCCTTGGCAAGATTAGCTCATCAGCTTACATGCGCATTCATTACAGTCATATCATAAACATCAATGTCACGTACATTGCATCATGCATCATAGCATTGCATACAACTAACCCTTTGCCTTTTCAGGTAAGATCAGTCGACAGATCATCTCCCAAGATTCATCCAGAAATAGTTCAGATGTGACCCAGACGCGGCGACATTCTGATACTTATTCCAGATCCATTCAGACGCATCATCAAGAAACCCTACACCGGTTCCTCTTCAACTTCTCAACTTCTGAAGCAATTTACAGATTCTTCCCAACAACGGATGTCGATCTACCAACTGATTCAGACTCTTCTCAACTTTTGAAGACAGTTTACAGATTCTTCCCTACAACGGATGTCAATCTACCGACTTGTTCAGACTATGCTCAACTTCTGAAATAGTTTACGGATTCTTCCCAATAACGGATGTCAATCTACCAACTGATTCAGACTCTTCTCAATTTCTGAAAATAGTTTACGGACACGTCCCAACAACGGATGCTGCTCTATTGCTTATTCAATCTCAGATAGCTTACAGATTCCCCAGACATGGACGTCAATCTGTTGCTTGTTCAGACCCCAATTCAGAGATGTCCCAAAACATGGAGGCCCTTCTGACACCTATCCACTCACCATTGACATACAGTTCAACATCACCATATGGCATCTATAAGCCCATCCTCCTACCAGCAGTCGCCGAATGGCATCTGTAAGCCCATTCTCAGATGGCATCTCTAAGCCCATCCCCCGACAAATTCTCTCGCACCAGATGGCATCTTTAAGCCCATTCACATCTACCATCACAACGCCGAGTGCAAATTTTCTGGGCACATTAGTGTCCAATCTCCTTTTACCTTCAAGTCGCGAAAGGCAAACTTGCCAATCTAACTCTTCAGGTCAAAGAAGATTGAACAGGGGAAACTGTTGTACCCCAAAATTTTCCCTCGCATTTCTTCCACAAGAAATCTCAGCTTCAGACATTTCCTGACTTTTCAAACTGGCCCAAGAATCAGACAAATGGACTTTTCTTGACAGTCAGGCAAAATTAGGGTTTTTACTGATTTTCAGAGCCTTGGATTGTTTCATACAGTTGGCCTAGGGTTTGGACGATTTTTGGCTCAATTGTGATCAGGCGAGCGTTATTTGGCATTTAATCAGGAGTTAAGGTTTTATGGGTGTATTCTCAGAAAGATTAAAATTCTACAGCACTTTGCAGTTTATTCCGAGATTCGGGTTGAATTTGCATTATTCATAATTTAATCAGTGAAAGAAACAGTGGTTTGAATTCATGTGGTTTTCTTTGAGCCAGTCAAACACAGTATGCAGTATTGGATTCACAGTGTTTATGACAAATCAGTGAAGAAGGAATACGTTTGATCAGTCCATTTGGGTTAACTGCTGCTTTGCTTTGGATTTTGAATAAGACAGGTTTAATTGATCAATGTTGTTTTTATTTAAGTTATTTATTATTCTAAAATTGAATGATTGAAATTTATGTTTCAATTGTTTTAATTCAAAGAATTTTAAATAAATAAATAAACAATAAAGAAAATTAGAATTAATTGGATAATTTAGATTTTTATTGATATTTGAATTATTTGTACAAATTGTTGTTTATAATTTAAATTATGAACAATAATATACATTAATTTAAAATATTACATAAAATAAAAACTATCCTATTCCTAATATTCTTCATTCTTTACTCCGCTCCGGTGCTCCATTTTTTATCTGCGAAAAGAAAAGAGAGAAAGTCAGAAAGCAGTTAATTAAAGACAGTTAAATTTGCTCATCATTAGGGGCCACTGACTGGGATCAGTTGACCCTCTCTGCAAATCACGGGATTTCTCCCAGTTCACAAAGAGGGAAGAATTCCATTTTTTTATTCATGAATGTCAAATGCATAATTTCTGAAAATTCAAGTTGCATAGAATCTCAATTTCCAATTCAAACTAAACTAAAAAAATCCAATGCCCACTTCCTATCAAATGCCAAAGATATCAAAGAAATCAAAGTAGTACAAGTTGCTATCAAAACTGTCAAAGCTGTCAAAAAGGGATTTTTGCCAAGATATCAAGGAAAAGTCAGCACACAAAGCTGTCAAAAGAGATAAAAAAGATGCAGAGGAAAATGTGTTATGCAAGCAACTTGGATCTTTTTCATCATTTCCCACAGGCCCCTTCAGAGGATAGTACAACATAAATCATATAATAATTCTAAAGCTGTACTATGGAGAGAAAAAGAGAGAAAAGGCAGCAAGGCAGGTTTTCGGGCGAGGCAGGATAAAGAAAAGAGAAAAAATATACAAAACTGTGAACTGGCCACCAAGTTCAAGGAGAGAAGCCTCACAACCAAGAAAACATATAACCTGCAAACTGTGAATCAGAACCAGGTTAACAACCTCAGCTTCAAACTAAACCAGCATAGGCCACAACAGAACCTTGTTAAGTCCAAGCATCACCCTGTTGAAGCTTCACCCTCATAAGTTATCAAACACAAACAAAGTCCAAAAAAACCTATTCAAACCAATGCAAAAAGCCTTAACCTGTCAACACACTACCAACAACCTGCCTATCATCCAAACTGAAGCAAACAAAAACCATCAAACACATCTCAAACCTTATGCCAGAATAAGAAGAAAAAACCTGCTAATGCCCTGAACCTGCCTAACCACCTAAAACTGATAAACCAGAACCCCTGTCTCAAAACACCATTCAAGGCCTTATCCTGCAATAAGCCTATCAAACTCAAAAGCATAACTTGTCAAAACCTACTGTCAAGCACGAAACCAATTCCTAAGCCCTCAGCATGAACATCATTGGGCAATAAATCTCAGAAAGGCATCCAGTCCAAGGCAACAACTGTTCAAAAACATTCAAGACAAGCAGAAGCAACTTAGGGACAGAAGCAAAGGCAACACGAGAGAAGAAGAGAAAGATAACCCAGGCAACAATTCAAAAGCATCAAGGGCCTCAGAAGCAAGCTTCGTCATGGGCTAGGCAACGATTCAAAGGCATACACATGCTCAAAGGCAATCAACACACAGTGGCAATAGAAAAGATGAAGAAGTGAGTTAAAAAGGGCTCCTCAGCATACATCATCATCAAAACCCTAAAATATCAAAAGATAACAGATACCAGGGTCCCCAAGAAGCGAAGAATCGCCCAAAACCCCCCTCCGCTCGCTCCGGCCTCCTCAGCGCCTCCACTCTTCTCTCCTCCTCCTCCAGGATAAGGTAGCGAGCTTTATTCCTCTTTTTTCTCCTTCACCTCATAACAATGAAAACTCAACTTAAAACAAATCTAAAACGCGTATCGTTCACAGAAGAGAAAAGAAAAAGAAGGAACATTGAAACAAACCTTGAACCACGAATCCACTGAGCTGGAGGGAAGAGAGGTCTGAGGGTAGCGCTGGTGGCCTCGAAGCGAAGGGAGCACTGAGACAGCAAACGAGATGATCGAAGAAGACGAACACGAACGGCGCGCCGCTACGAGCCCTAGCTTTCGTTCTGAACAAACCTTCCCTAACCCTAAATTCATTTCAAGTTTGACATGGGCTTGACCCGTTTCTGCCTTCCCCAAAGCCCATCAAAAATCATTAACATTTTCTTTACAAACATTTTCATTAATACTAACCTATTCTTTTTCTTTTTATAAATCATATACTTTTTTTAACAAAATATTAACAACTAACCTTTATATAAACACCTTATATTTTTTTAATTTAATACATTTGCACTTAACACATTAAGATACATGTTTATATATTTTTTTGAAAACATTAATTTTGTACATAATAATTTAAATACATTTTTCTAATATTAAATTCACAACATTTAATCAAAATACTTTTTGCAAATAAAGATACATTTTAAATTAAAACATTTTTCTTTTGTACATAATTAAACATACAAAATCAAAGATCCATTTAAAACATTTCTCTAAGTCAAAAAACCCTAATACGCTTCAATTCCACAATTCGCACTTGTACATAAATACACAATACATATACATCTTACACTTGTACACTTACACAAATACATTCACATTGCCCTATACACATTTTTATCTTATATTTGTATATTCGATATTTACATTTTGATTGCGACTTCGATTTGGTTGTAATTTATTTGGGTACTATAAGTCTCATCCCCTTTGTACACTCATACCCCCACTCCCGGACACTATCTTGTAATAGCGTAGATTTTACATTCCGCAATTTACAGTTTTCAATTATACCATGGTTAGACCTAGGGTTTGTATGTACATAAAATCAAACGCTAGATAACCTAATACAAGACAAATGCATGTAATCAATACACAAATCACACTTGCACCCCCTAGGGTAATCCCACATGTTGCCTTCCAAAATGGGCCATGCTTGCACGTCGAGTATCTTTGGCAAAACAAAATCAAATGATCATAAGTCCCTCGATGACGCTTTCGAATGTTGCCTAAAACGGAATGATCATAGTCCCTTCAAAGCAAATTGCCAAAGACACTTGGCACCATTACATTCATGGTCCATACGATGACCCGCGCCCGTCCCGAATAAACTTCCTAAACGCAAGATTGCCTACCAATTTCAATGGTAGAACAAAATTGTTAAAAGGGGTTAAAACATGACAAAAACCTTTGAGTACAATAGGGTAGACAAAACTCTTAGTTACTTGAGATCAAACTTGCAAAAACACTTGCCTTCTTTTCAAAAACCACAATCCACAACACTTTCAAACAAACTCTCAAAACATTTTTGAAACATCTTTTCGAAAAGATACACGCCTTTGTAAAACATTCGAGTAAAGAATTGTTACAAGGTTAGCCTAAGACAAGGCATCTTTTTCCAAAACATTTTCAAAAAGCACCCACACACACACAATTTTCAAAGCAATCGAAAAACAAGGCAAGTGATCTAAAAAACCAAGTAACTAAGAGCCCATGGATAACCATGGATAGAAGGGGTGCTAATACCTTCCCCTTCTATAATCTACCCCCCGGACCCACGAAATATCTCAAAAGGTTTTTGCTGTGCTTTTTTAACCTTTCCTTTAGGATAAAATAAAAAGTCGGTGGCGACTCTTGCTCAACCGCACAAGTGCGAATACGAACGCAAAACACTAGTCAGTTCTCCCACCGTATCACAGCTGGCATCAACTGAAACTGTTGTTGAAAATCCTCCAATGAAGATGGCTTCTTTCAAGGATGCCCGGGCTGTTATTGAGAAAGGTGGGTGTGCAAATTGGGGCCAACTCCTTGATTTTGCACATAAGACTAACAAGTTTGGTTTGGGTTTCACTGCAGAAGTTCAAAGGGCTGTTCAGAGTGCAAGGATCGGAAGACCTCCCCTGTTTATCAGCAATTCAGGAGTGAATGCCATTGAAGACGATGTTGAAGAGGCTGAGTTTGACAGTTGGATCTACCCAACTACTGATGGTGGACTAAGAAATTGGATGGCAAAGGACTTTGTCCCAATTTCTTTTATTACCCAGTAATGAGACTTTTTGTTTTGAATTTGTAACAGACAATGTTTTTAAACTTTACGGCCCGGTGTCTTACCCGGGGCATCGTGGCTTCATTTGTAAGGGCTTTATGTGTGTCATCTACATATATCATTAATAAAAGCATTGGACGTTTTTTTACATTTCAAATTTTGCGCTCCTTGTTTTTATTTTATTATATATTGCAAAATAGCTATTTTACACACACTCACATATACAGGTCTACATCCACTCTGGATCTCACTGGTAACGGCTCTGCTACTGCCAGTTATGACTTCGAAAGTCCGATCAACTTAGCTGAAGACGAAGGTGAAGATGATTGCGAAGTGCCTGGTGAACTTGCAAGACTGTTACTTCAGGAAGAGAGGGCCATACAGCCGCATGATGAGCCCGTGGAAACAATAAATATGGGTACAGAGATAGATAAGAAAGAGGTCAAGATCGGTGCAAATCTGGAGTCCAGTGTTAAGCAACGACTGATTTAGATGCTGCGTGACTATGTTGAGATCTTTGCTTGGTCTTATGAAGATATGCCTGGGTTGGATACTAATATTGTGGTTCACCGCCTGCCTACCAAGGAAGATTGTCCTCCAGTAAAACAGAAGGTTCGCGGAATGCGCCCAGAGATATCTGAGAAAATCAAGGATGAAGTGATGAAACAATTTGATACCGGTTTTCTAGCAGTTACTTCTTACCCACAGTGGGTTGCCAACGTGTTTCCTTGCCGAAGAAGGATGGTAAGGTTCGGATGTGTGTTGACTATAGGGATTTGAATAGGACGAGCCCCAAGGATGATTTCCCTCTGCCTCATATCAACGCCTTTCAGATTGAAGAATGTTGGGGCAACATATCAGCGTGCCATGGTCGCCTTGTTCCATGACATGATCCATCATGAGATTGAGGTATACGTCGACGATATGATTGCAAGATCTCAAACTGTAGAAGAACTTTTGGACCACCTTCAAAAGTTATTTGACAGGTTGAAGATGTACAAGATGAGGTTAAACCCGAACAAGTGCACCTTCGGGGTGAGATCTGGTAAGCTGCTGGGTTTTGTCGTAAGTGATAAAGGTATTCAGGTGGATCCTGCAAAGGTGAAGGCTATACAAGAAATGCCAGCCCCCCGATCAGAGAAAGAAGTCAGAGGCTTCCTGGGATGTTTGAACTATATTACCCGATTCATCTCGCACCTGACTGCTACTTGTGAGCCAATCTTCAAGTTGCTGAAAAAATATCAAGTGGTACGTTGGAACGATGAATGCCAGGCCGCTTTTGAAAGGATCAAAGAATATCTCCAAAAGCCACCTATCCTGATGCCTCCAGTTGAAGGGAGACCTTTGATCCTATACTTGACAGTACTCGATAACTCAATGGGGTGCGTGTTGGGGCAGCATGACGAGTCTGGCCGAAAAGAGCATGCTATTTATTACCTTAGAAAAAAGTTTACCGACTGTGAGACCCGATACTCACTGCTCGAGAAAACTTGCTGCGCTTTGGCATGGGTTGCTCGCCGGCTGAGACAGTATATGCTGACTCACACTACTCTATTGATATCAAAGATGGATCCAATCAAGTATATCTTCGAGAATCCTGCCTTGTCCGGAAGAATAGCAAGATGGAAGATGATCTTGACTGAGTATGACATCCAGTATATGACCCAAAAGGCAATCAAGGGAAGTGTGTTGGCTGATCATTTAGCATATCAGGCAGTGGACGATTACCAGTCTATGAACTTTGAATTCCCGAACGAGAATATCATGATAGTAACCGATTGTGAAGAATCTGGACCAGATGAAGGACCTGAGGAAGGATCCCAATGGTCTATGTACTTTGATGGAGCTTCGAATGCTTTGGGTAATGGCATTGGCGCCATGATCATATCTCCTAAAGGCTCTCATACTCCGTTTATCGCCCGACTATGTTTCAATTGTACCAATAATATGGCGGAGTATGAAGTGTGCATCATGGGTCTTCGAGCAACTATTGACCTAAGGATTAAGTTCTTGAGCTTCTTCGGAGATTCCGCTCTCGTGATCAGTCAGATCAAAGGCGAGGGGGATACGAAACACCCAAATCTTATTCCTTACAAGGAGTATGTATTGATGTTGCTTCCACATTTCGAAGAGATAACCTTTAAACACTGCCCTAGAGAGGAGAATCAGTTAGCGGATGCGCTTGCCATGATGTCTTCTATGTTCAAAGTCAATTGGGACAACGAAGCTCCCCGAATTATCATTGAAAGGTTGGACGAACCTGCACATTGCTGTGACATTGAGACTAAAGAGGTAACAGATAAACCCTGGTTTCACGAGGTAAAGAGGTACCTTGAGGCTCAGGAGTACCCTGAGGGTGCATCTGTTAATGACAAGAAGTTTCTGACGAGGTTCGCAGCGAAGTTCTTCATCAACAATGGTATTCTTTACAAGTGTAACCATGATTCAACCTTACTGCGATGTGTGGATAAGAACGAGGCAGAAAGGATCATGGCAGAGTTACATGAAGGTACTTTCGGGACTCATTCCTGTGGACACACCATGGCAAAGAAAATCCTTCGGGCAGGATATTTTTGGTCCAAAATGGAAGCCGACTGTTATCAGCAATCTCGGACGTATCACAAGTGCCAAGTCTATGTTGATAAGGTGCACATACCTCCAGTACCTCTGAACGTCTTGACAGCCCCGTGGCCTTTTGCAATGTGGGGCATTGATATGATCGGCGAGATCATACCTACGGCATCTAACGGGCATCGTTTCATCCTGGTAGCTATTGATTACTTTACGAAGTGGGTTGAAGCAGCTTCCTTTGCTACCGTAACCAAGAACTTCGTGGCACGTCTCATTCGGCACAATCTGATTTGTCGATATGGTGTACCATAGAGGATCATTACGGACAATGGTACCAATCTCAATAATAAGATGATCACTGAGCTCTGCAAGGAATTCAGGATACAGCATCACAACTCTTCTCCCTACCGGCCGAAGATGAATGGGGATGTAGAAGCGGCTAATAAGAACATTAAGAAGATTGTGCAGAAGATGACAGTGACATACAAAGATTGGCACGGGATGTTACCATTTTCTCTTCATAGGTACCGTACCTCAGCGCGGACGTCAACAGGGGCAACACCCTATTCCTTGGTATATGGCATGGAGGCAGTCTTTCCCATTGAAGGTCAGATACCCTCTCTTCAGATTATGAAGGATGTAGGTTTAAGCGAAGATGACTGGATTCAGACCCGGCTTGATCAACTGAACCTAATCGACGAAAAGAGACTTACTGCTATTTGTCATGGTCAAACGTATCAAAAACGGATGATCAAGGCATTTAACAAGAAAGTTAGACGACAAGAGTATCAAGTTAGGGATCTGGTAATCAAGCGCATTATCTTACCTCAAGGTGATCCCGGGGGAAAATGGACCCCTACTTATGAAGGGCCATTTATGGTTAAGAACATTTTCTAAGGAGGAGCTATGATTCTAACCACCATGGATGGTGAAGACCTTCCTCACCCCGTCAATGCAGACATAGTGAAAAGATACTACGCATAATCAAAGACCCTCTAGGTCGACTGGCCTAGGCAAAAATAAGGGCTTCCCGGCGAACCAAAAGGGTTCGGGCAAAAATAACGGATGAAAATGAAAAAATTTGTACTCCCGGCAAGTTGAAAACCCGAAAGGGCGACTTGGGCAAAAAAGGGTATCCCGATGGACTAAAAACCCGAAAGGGCGGTCCAGGAAAAAATTAGGGATCGAAGCGTAACACTATGTCTCATTGGATCACCTTGCAACCAGACTTCGGTATCGACTATCAAGCTCGGACGACACTGATCAATCTGATCTACCTTCAACCAAGTAGCAAAGTGATGAGATGTTCGTGAACATAAAGGCAATAGCAGAATTGGAACCTAGTGGGATCATTCACATAGCTATTTTGTTTAATTTTTCACAAATTGTGTAAATTCTATTATTCAGCGGTGTTCTCTTACTAGGACTTCATCCTCTTGTACAAAAACGCCTATTTACAGGCCAAACTTCAAAGTCAATACAATTCACTTTCAAAGAAATTTCAAACTGTTTTTCCTTTATCTGTTTTGTTTTGCAAAGAACGTCCAATGTTCATTTTTGATATATGCGTTTGACATTAATTGTTGCTCATGAATATTTACATACAAAAACAAAAGACGATTACTGGTAATATCAAAAACAGGGGCAAATGAGAATTGTCCAAACTGTGCAGCTGCTCTATCCACCAGGTACAAGGTAAATTCAGCTGAAGAATATGGTCTAGGTGTGTTCACTCCCCGCAGATTAAGACAGTAATGATAGCTCTCCCCAGCTGAGATTTACAACTGTAAGTGAATCAATAATATCCTCCCCGAGCAGAGTTTATCTACTATCAACACCGAAAAGGCTTAATATCCCCGGCAGTCTTAATATTCCCCAACGGAGTATAAGAATGTTCCCCGGTAGAGTACGAGATATCCCCAGTGGAGTTTGAAATTTTTCCCAGCGCTGTCTGAAAAAGCTTCCCCAATGGAATTTGGAAAATCATCCCCAGAAGACTTTGGAAGATTGTCCCTAGCAAAGTTCAAAGGATTATCCCCATAAGAGTCTAAAAGGTTATCCCCGGTGAAGTCGCAACAGAAAAATCATCCCCAGCGGAGTTCTTTCCTTTCACAAACAAGAATTCAATCCCCAACATGATTCAGTATCACCAGCAACGGTAATTCATCCCCAGCGGAATTTATCAGCAGAATCCTCTACAGAACATCTCTTCCCCACAGAGTAATCTCCTCATCAGTTTATTCCCCAACGGAGTTATCCTCTCCTGCAAGGTTATTCTCACAATCATCTTCGTGCGCCATCCCCAGCGGAAGCGAAGAGTTTAGCTCTTTTCTCCAACGCATCATACAACACAGTCTCATTTATTTTGAGAACATCATTGCTTGATATATATCATGCATTGCATACGACTGACCTTTACCTTTCAGGAAGGATGCAGTTAAGTTCTCAGCTATGTCGAACTACTGACCGGTTCTTAAATCTCAACTGAATTATCCTCGATTGAATTACAGATAAGGTTCTAAATCTCGACAATTTTCCTCCGTCGAAGTGTGGATGAGTTCTTAAATCTCAACAGAATTATCCTCCGTTGAAGTACAGATAGTTCCTAGATCTCGATGAAGATGTTTCCCTCAGTCGAAGTACTGACCGGTCCTTAAATCTCAACTGAATTATTCTCGGTTGAATTACAGATAAGGTTCTAAATCTCGACAATTTTCCTCCGTCGAAGTGTGGACGAGTTCTTAAATCTCAACAGAATTATCTTCCGTTGAAGTACAGACGGTTCCTAGATCTCGATGAAGATGTTTCCCTCAGTCGAAGTACTGACCGGTTCTTAAATCTCAACTGAATCATTGTCGGTTGAATTACAGATAAGGTTCTAAATCTCGACAATTTTCCTCCGTCGAAGTGTGGACGAGTTCTTAAATCTCAACTGAATTATTCTCGGTTGAATTACATATAAGGTTCTAAATCTCGGCAATTTTCCTCCGTCGAAGTGTGGACGAGTTCTTAAATCTCAACAGAATTATCCTCCGTTGAAGTACAGACAGTTCCTAGATCTCGATGAAGATGTTTCCCTCATTCGAAGTACTGACCGGTTCTTAAATCTCAACTGAATTATTCTTGGTTGAATTACAGATAGGGTTCTAAATCTCGACAATTTTCCATCGTCGAAGTGTGGACGAGTTCTTAAATCTCAACAGAATTATCCTCCGTTGAAGTACAGACAGTTCCTAGATCTCGATGAAGATTTTTCCCTCAGTCGAAGTACTGACCGGTTCTTAAATCTCAACTGAATGATTCTCGGTTGAATTACAGATAAGGTTCTAAATCTCGGCAATTTTCCTTCGTCGAAGTGTGGACGAGTTCTTAAATCTCAACAGAATTATCCTCCGTTGAAGTACAAACAGTTCCTAGATCTCGATAAATATGTTTCCCTCAGTCGAAGTGCTGACCGGTTCTTAAATCTCAACTGAATTATTCTCGGTTGAATTACAGATAAGGTTCAAAATCTCGGCAATTTTCCTCAGTCGAAGTACTGACCAGTTCTTAAATCTCAACTGAATTATCCTCGGTTGAATTATAGATCAGGTTCTAAATCTCGACAGAGTTCCCCCAGTTGGATTACAAACAAGTTCTTAAAACTCAGCAGAGATGTTCTCTCAGTTGAAGTACAGGCAAGTTCCTAAATCTCAACAAAGATCAGACTTCCCAAAGCAGAATCTTCCACAACAACAGAAATACAAGCTCTCGCTAAGGAATCTCTTATGCGATCAACACTCCTGCAGATGGCATCTTTAAGCCCATTCTCCGACAGTAATCTCCAAATGGCATCTGTAAGCCCATTCCCGACATCACAAGGCTGATACCACTTCATGCGAGTGCAAATTTCTGGGCACTCTAGTGTTCAATCATCTTCCACCTTCGGATCACGAAAGGCATGAAAGCCAATCTACATCCTCAGGTTTAAGAAGATTGAAAGGGGAAGTTGTTGTACCCCAAAAATTTTCCCTCCCATGTTTCTTAAAACATTGCAAAGAAAATCTCCAAGTGGCTCAAGGTTGCTCAAGAGTTGGTCAGACAAGCTATCTCCTAAGGCAGTCAACCCCAAATTAGGGTTTTGTGTTGCATCAAGATCTTTGAATCCAAATGACCTCAAATTCTAACCAATGTCCTAATATGTTCTCAAGATCATCCATGTCAAGTTTCAAGCCTTGCAAAGGAAGTTTGCTCAGTCAATTGCTCAAAGGTCCAAAAATCGACTATGCTAGGGCAAAAGTCAACTGTGACCTATATACAGTCAAACTTCAAGATTTTTTGTCAACATTATCATTTTTAATGATATTACATCATTTGATCAAGGGTTGATCATGATTCATCAAGGATTGCTCAAAATTCATCAAGATTTAAAAGTTGCTAAATTAGGGTTTTGTAGGAAAAGTCAACTCAACTTTGACCAAGCATAACTTTCTCATACTTTATGATTAATGACCCATCCAAATCTAATTTTTAAGTGGATGAAATTTACTACAATCCATATTCATACCCCAATATCAAAAAATGCACTCACAAGTTATAAATTTGGACATTATATGTCATTTTTGAAAGTCAACAAAAACACCTTTTTTGCCAAAACTTATAACTTGAGAATGGAATATCAAAATGAGATGATACCTAAATGGTTGGTTAGAGGACATCTCTAGCTTTCTAAAAATTCCAAGAACACCTCAAAAAGTTCAAAATTGAAGAAGTTATGCATTGTTGAAGTTGGACTTTTTTGCAAAATTGCCAAAAGTCAACTATCCCAAAACATCAAATTTTATCAAATGGGCCCATTCGTTTCCACTTGATTTGAGTTTGCATCATTTTCCACGTTCCCTAGCTTCAGCCATGTGTCCATATATCATTTTTATTATTTAATTTGATTTTTATTTGAATTTATTCATTTTAAATCAAATTAAATCATATAAAATCAAAAAAATTGATAATCAAAGATTTTTTATTGATTGTAGGCTTCAATGGACAACTAGCATATCTCCAAACTCGTACCAAGGTAAATCATGTGAATAAAGATTGAATCAAATCAAATTTGGCAAGTTTGTAAATGGGAATCAAATCATATTCATGTGCATTGATTTGGAGGGATTCAGTCCATGATTTCTACCCTAATACAAAGCATGTTACATAAGCAAGCCAGAGGATACGAAATAAGGGTTGGAAAGTGCAGGCAGAGGCAGAACAAAAGTTGGAAAATTCATCAAAAAGCTTGAGATCAAAATCATAGCTAGAGGCATTTTCAGAAGCCAAGACTTGTCCCAATCACTTCCTGGGTGTTCACTCAAGCTGCCTGGATCAAAATCAAGCCTCTTCAAACATCCAAACGCGCTGTAAGTGTCACGATAACCACCCCTGTTCTTGAAATCGTAACTCATTATTCTGACATCATTTGAACAAACTAACTGCATATTTGTAATCCTCACAACATTTCCAAGCTATTTGCATCATTTAATTTCATTTATGTAACCTGTACTGCAATTCGCCATAGCTAGGTTTTCTTGGATATTTTTGGGGTTTTCCTTTTCAGGCGAAATTAGGCTACAAGAAGGGTATGGTTGTGACCGGGAGAGTGAGAGGAACACAACCATGCCTTTGGAATTCTTTTTTGTGGCCTGAGAAATTTTTTTGAGATGAGAAACGTTGTAGCTACGGACTTCTGTCCGTTGGTATAGGTCTGTGCACTTTTAGCTACAGACAAGAGGTTGAAGACAATATGTGGCGTCCATCCATTGCGTTATTCAAATAGCGCGCGTTTTTTTTATTTTTGTTCTGACCATTAACTTTGTTTATTATATTATTGTTTATTCATATCATACTGACAAACAAAACAAGATGGTGTAGTGGCAAGGCAAGCGTGTATCATCCTTCAGGACCTGGGTTCGAATCCCATGTCCCCCAATTTCTTATTAATTTTGTCTTTCAGGTATTCCAATGCGCGTGTTGGCTTGCAGCTCACCATGCACCTTCACACATCCAAGGGACAGATGGCCAATGGCCAGATCTGATGGCTAGGGATTGAAGGACTACCAAGGCGTTAGTCAACGCATGCGCACTAGATCTGCAGAGTCAACAAAGGGCCAACGTTTTTGGGTCTTCAATCTGCTACTAGCACCACAAAATTCAGGCCCATACTCCCTTCTCTCTTTTATTTATTTCGTTTTTGTTTTAATTATTTTATTATTTTCATTTAACTTCTAACCAATCACAAAATTTCTTCTTTTCAATAAAATCACAAAAAATATTTTTATTCTATCAAATTTTAACTTTTATTTTATTAATAAATACTAATTAATTAATTTAGGTTTTAATGCTAGAATAATTTTAATCTATTTTGCAAATAATTAAAAATTAATTATATTTAATTAGGTTTTAATTACTAACTCAATTAATTTTATTTTCTTTCTTAAAATAATAAAAACTCCAAAAAAATAATTTATTTTTATTAATTTAATTAATTTAATTTAGTAATTAATTTAGGTTTAATTTCTTTCTTAAAATTAAAAACAATAAAAAGATATTTTCTTTAGCCAAAAGGGTCAAAACCCTAATCATGCGCTCGATTTAATTTCCCGCACGCGACTTACTTTATTTTATCCAATAATGTACCTGCTTCGGGATTGTAATAATTAATAGGACTTTTAATTATTTTTATTGCTTTATTTTATTTTTCAAAGAGTTTGTCTTTGGCGATGTAAATACCCGACGCCTTGTAATTTAAATTCCGCATTTTATTTCTGCAAATTATAATTGTTAGATTTTTGATAATAGGGTTGCATGACAAGAATGCATTTTTTAACTTAAAATCAAATTAGATCACCCTTAACATGTACAAAGATAGAAATAACTGAAAACGACACACCCGCACATGCGCACTCTTAGGGTACACCCCACTTGGTTACCTTCGTACACGGTCATTGAGTATAGGTCGTTTTAGAGGTCGTCCTCTTGTCTAAAAGATCATAGTTGCTTCGAAACAGTTGCCTCGGATATTGTTGCCTCAAACAAATGATCTAAGACATTAGGGTTACCGCTAAGGCGTCCTAACATTGCTTTAGTGACCGTATGTCCCTCATTCAAATTGACCCCTTAACTCCAACGACGGTGCTACCTACTCACTAATAGTGGGATAGCATTGTCTAAAGGAAATTAGCATAGAACGATTCCTTTTTCGAGTAGGTAGATAGTTCTTAGATACTTGCTCATCCAAAACAAAACAAAATTTTCACACTTACACTCCTTTTCAAACAAAGTTTTCAAAAACACTTCATTACACTCTTGAGGACAGAAGCAAGAGTTAAATCGAAGTTTTAAAACCAAAACTATTTTTCAAACCCACAAGCACAAAGAAAACAATTTTGAAAATGATGAGCAAGTACCTAAGAGCCCATAGATAACTACGGATAGAAAGGGTACTAATACATTCCCTTTCTATAATCTACCCCCCGTACCTAGAAAATCTCGAAAAAGGAATTCTTCTGTGCTTTTTTTCTTTCCTTGTTGGATAAAATAAAATTCGGTGGCGAATCTTGCTTACCGTGACATTTTGCGAATAAAAAATGCAAAACGCGAACCAACATTCCAAAAAAACAGTCAGTTCTTCCCACCGTATCACAGAACTGGCGACTCTGATGGAGATATTTTGTAAGTGGGGTGTTCCTTAGGAATAGTTCATATTGTTTTCAATTGCTTGACTTGTATGCTTTATCTTTGTGGGTTTGAATCGGAGTTACTATAGATCCTAACCCGGATCTGGGTATACCCTTTAGGTAAGTAGCAATAAACTGTGAGGGAGCTGTACGGCGTAGAACGATACGGTTGAAGCAGTAGCTACGTTGGTGTGGCACTTTAGTTTGTACCGATATCCCTTGTGGCGCAACGAGGAGAATATGGGTCTTCTAAGGGGTCATTAAGCACCAACTGACCTTAGCACCTATAATTGACCAACTTGGCCATAGAACAGTAGCAGTATGCTACATTCATTAAGACCAAACTCTCACGATGATTCCGGCCGCAAGAAGAGGTTGCTAAATTGGAATTATGACCGATCGAGGGTGGTCAGTGATATTGAGATCCTCTAGAACCTGGTTACTATTTCTAGGACAGGTTTGAACCAACTGAACTGAAAGAGGGTAGTACCTAAGCTCCTTGCCAGCCTAAAATCTAAGGGCTATCTGTGTGACTTGCTTGCCCTTACCATGTTTGCTATTTGTGGATACTTGTGGTGTGTTTTCTATCATGACATCATGACATCATGACATTGCATGCATCTTGCATTGGACTAACCTATTTCAAAGACAGGAGGGATTCATCTTTGTTCTGTTTTGTAGGTCATGGAACCCATGCGTAGGAACACCATTCAGATCAACTTTGTCCAGATTCGCACTCAGCTTAAGGATTTGGTTGCAAAGATTTCAGATACTACCTCCTTTATCAGAAGACATGGTCACCTCCTAGGTTTGGTCACTTCCAAATTGGACGATCAGATGATGAGTGTCTTAGTCCAGTTCTTTGATCCACTGTACCATTGCTTTACTTTTCCTGACTACCAGTTGGTCCCTACCTTAGAAGAGTTCTCTGATCTGCTTGGTATCTCTATTCTGGAGCAGACCCTGTTCACAGGTTGGGAGAAGATCCTTAGGCCGGAAGAAATTGCTTCAGCCTTCCATCTGACAAAGGCTGAGGTAATGTCTAATTGGGAAACTCGTAGTGGAGCAAAGGGCTTCTTGACTAAATTCTTGGTCGGTAAAGCTAATTAGTTCTGGGACAGTCTAGACTTCCAGGCATTTGAAGACATTCTGGCTCTACTCATATATGGTTTGGTGTTATTTCCTAGATCAGATGCTTTCGTCGACGTGAATGCAGTGAAGATTTTTATGTCCGGTAATCTTGTGCCCACTCTCTCGGGTGACATTCTTCACTCTCTTTATGCCCGTACTGCTTGGAAGCGGGGAACCCTTATGTGCTGTGCTCAATTGCTGGCGAGGTGGTTTATTTCTCACCTCCCCAAATCAGGTTTAAAGAACAAGGAAGGCATGGGCTGGGCCTACAGGATCATGCCTCTCTCTCATAATGACATCATTTAGACTATTAAGGTCATGGAAGATGTGGCTATTATTGATCGTTGTAGGGAATACCCCAATGTTCCACTGCTAGGAACCAATGGAGGGATCACCTATAACCCTTGTTTGGCCTTACGCCAGTTTGGGCGAGCTAGGAGGGAAGGACCTCACGAGTTGCTAATGCCGAGCATTGTCTTTGACTTCTAAGGGGATAGTGACGAGCAACGCCGCATATTCATAAGATCTTGGGATAGGGTACACAGGTCTGACCCGCACGAGCTAGGTGCGAAGACTTCTCTTCCGATGGAGCCATATCTCTGATGGGTTCGAATCCGTGCCCAAAAGCTGGGAATGTCGTATGAAGCCGTCTTGCCTATCATTGTTGAGGTTGATGATGAAGAAGGGGTTCCTCCTACCATCCTCCATCCATACATGCCTACAGACATTGGGGAATTAAAGAGATCATGGATGCAACTGAGAGAAGAGCGGTATACTTACCGAGAAAAGTATCACGAGCAAGAGCAGAAGATTCAGAAGTTGACAAGGAAGCCGGAGAACACGCGAATCCTCAATGACTATGTCCGCACCGACAAGAAACGACCATGGGAGCATTGATTGTCTTTTTGATTATTTCTAGTTTTGATTTACTTTTCAGTTTTTCTTTCTTGTAATGCCTTAAAGGCATCTGTTGAACAATTGAATTTCAAAGTTTATCTAATAAAAGTGTGTTTCATTTTTTTGTTTACGAATTTGAATCTCTAAAGTCTTTGAAATCATATCATGCGCATATCATTCCCATGCACCTCATGACAGGTACCCTTACAGGTTTTCTCATCTTCTTCACTGTTTATTTCAGCATCATGTCTTCTGAAACTTCAAGTGAACAAGCAATCAAGGCTCTGCAAGCCCAAAACGCCCAATTCCAAGAATTGTTCATGAGTTTGGCTAAGGGTCAGCAAGATTTGAAGACCTTTATCTTGAAAGAGAAGAATAAGAAGAAGAAGAAGAAGACGGTCCTATTTACTATGGGTCGCAGATTCGGAAACGATTTGCGAGAAGAGGTTGATTTGACCCACTCATCTGGAGGGGGAGATCTTTGATCCTATACTTGACAGTACTCGATAACTCAATGGGGTGCATGCTGGGGCAGCATGACGAGTTTGGCCGAAAAGAGCAAGCTATTTATTACCTTAGCAAAAAGTTTACCGACTGTGAGACTCGATACTCACTGCTCGAGAAAACTTGCTGCGCTTTGGCATGGGCTGCTCGCCGGCTGAGACAGTATATGCTGACTCACACTACTCTATTGATATCAAAGATGGATCCAATCAAGTATATCTTAGAGAAGCCTGCCTTGTCCGGAAGAATAGCAAGATGGCAGATGATCTTGACTGAGTATGACATCCAGTATACGACCCAAAAGGCAATCAAGGGAAGTGTGTTGGCTGATCATTTAGCATATCAGGCAGTGGACGATTACCAGTCTATGAACTTTGAATTCCCGAACGAGAATATCATGATAGTAACCGACTGTGAAGAACCTGGACCAGATGAAGGACCTGAGGAAGGATCCCAATGGTCTATGTACTTTGATGGAGCTTCGAACGCTTTGGGTAATGGCATTGGCACCATGATCATATCTCCTAAAGGCTCTCATACTCCGTTTATCGCCCGACTATGTTTCAACTGTACCAACAATATGGCGGAGTATGAAGCGTGCATCATGGGTCTTCGAGCAGCTATTGACCTAAGGATTAAGTTCTTGAGCGTCTTCGGAGATTCCTCTCTCGTGATCAGTCAGATCAAAGGAGAGTGGGATACGAAACACCCAAATCTTATTCCTTACAAGGAGTATGTATTAACGTTGCTTCCATATTTCAAAGAGATAACCTTTGAACACAGCCCTAGAGAGGAGAATCAGTTAGCGGACACGCTGGCTATGATGTCTTCTATGTTCAAAGTCAATTGGGACAACGAAGCTCCCCGAATTATCATTGAAAGGTTGGACGAACCTGCACATTGCTGTGACATTGAGACTGAAGAGGTAACAGATAAACCCTAGTTTCACGAGGTAAAGAGGTACCTTGAGGCTCAGGAGTACCCCGAGGGTGCATCTGTTAATGACAAGAAGTTTTTGAGGAGGTTCGCGGCGAAGTTCTTCATCAGCAATGGTATTCTTTACAAGCGTAACCATGATTCAACCTTACTGCGATGTATGGATAAGAACGAGGCAGAAAGGATCATGGCAGAGTTACATGAAGGTACTTTCGGGACTCATTCCAGTGGACTTACCATGGCAAAGAAAATCCTTCGGGCAGGATATTTTTGGTCCACAATGGAAGCCGACTGTTATCAGCATTCTCGGGCGTGTCACAAGTGCCAAGTCTATGCTGATAAGGTGCACATACCTCTAGTACCTCTGAACGTCTTGACAGCTCCGTGGCCTTTTGCAATGTGGGGCATTGATATGATCGGCGAGATCAAACCTACGGCATCTAACGGGCATCGTTTCATCCTGGTAGCTATTGTTTACTTTACGAAGTGGGTTGAAGCAGATTCCTTTCCTACCGTAACCAAGAACGTCGTGGCACGTTTCATTCGGCACAATCTGATTTGTCGATATGGTGTACCATAGAGGATCATTATGGACAATGGTACCAATCTCAACAATAAGATGATCACTGAGCTCTGCAAGCAATTCAAGATACATCATCACAACTCTTCTCCCTATCGGCCGAAGATGAATGGGGCTGTAGAAGCGGCTAATAAGAACATTAAGAAGATTGTGCAGAAGATGACAGTGACATACAAAGATTGGCACGAGATGTTACCATTTTCTCTTCATGGGTACCGTACCTCAGCGCGGACGTCAACAGGGGCAACACCCTATTCCTTGGTATATGGCATGGAGGCAGTCTTGCCCATTGAAGTTCAGATACCCTCTCTTCGGATTATGAAGGATGCAGGTTTAAGCGAAGATGACTGGATTCATACCCGGCTTGATCAGCTGAACCTAATCGATGAAAAGAGACTTACTGCTATTTGTCATGGTCAAACGTATCAAAAACGGATGATCAAGGCATTTAAGAAGAAAGTTAGACGACAAGAGTATCAAGTTGGGGATCTGGTAATCAAGCGCATTATCTTACCTCAAGGTGATCCCAGGGGAAAATGGACCCCTACTTATGAAGGGCCATTTATGGTTAAGAACATTTTCTCAGGAGGAGCTATGATTCTAACCACCATGGATGGTGACGACCTTCCTTACCCCGTCAATGCAGACATAGTGAAAAGATACTACGCATAATCAAAGAGCCGCTAGGTCGACTGGCCTAGGCAAAAGTAAGGGCTTCCCGGCGATCCAAAAGGGTTCAGGCAAAAATAAGGGATGAAATTGAAATAATTTGTACACCCGACAAGTTGAAAACACGAAAGGGCGACTAGGGCAAAAAAGGGTATACCGGTGGACTGAAAACCCGAAAGGGCGGTCCAGGCAAAAATTAGGGATCGAAGCGTAACACTATGTCTCATTGGATCACCTTGCAACCAGACTTCGGTATCGACTATCAAGCTCGGGCGACACTGATCAATCTGATCTACCTTCAACCAAGTAGTAAAGTGATGAGATGTTCGTGAACATAAAGGAAATAGCAGAATTGGAACCCAGTGGGATCATTCACATAGCTGTTTTGTTTAGTTTTTCACAAATTGTGTAAATTCTATTATTCGGAGGCATTCTCTTACTAGGACGTCAGCTTCTTGTACAAAAACGCCTATTTACAGGCCAAACTTCAAAGTCAATACAATTCATTTTCAAAGAAATTTCAAACTGTTTTTCCTTTATCTGTTTTGTTTTGCAAAGAACGTCCAATGTTCATTTTTGATATATGCATTTGACATTAATTGCTGCTCAGGAATATTTACATACAAAAACAAAAGATGATTACTGGTAATATCAGAAACAGGGGCAAATGAGAATTGTCCAAACTGTGCAGCTGCTCTATCCACTAGGTACAAGGTAAATTCAGCTGAAGAATATGGTCTAGGTGTGTTCACTCCCCACAGAGTAAGACAGTAATGATAGCTCTCCCCAGCTAAGATTTACAACTGTAAGTGAATCAGTAATATCCTCCCCGAGCAGAGTTTATCTACTATCAACATCGAAAAGGCTTAATATCCCCGACAATCTTAATATTCCCCAATGGAGTATAAGAATGTTCCCCGGAAGAGTACGAGATATCCCCAGTGGAGTTTGAATTTTTTCCCAGCGCAGTCTTAAAAATCTTCCCCAGTGGAATTTGGAAAATCATCCCCAAAAGACTTTGGAAGATTGTCACCAGCAAAGTTCAAAGGATTATCCCCATAAGAGTCTAAAAGGTTATCCCAGTTGAAGTCGCAACAGAAAAATCATCCCCAACAGAGTTCTTTCCTTTCACAAACAAGAGTTCAATCCCCAACAGGATTCAGTATCACTAGCAACAGTAATTCATCCCCAGCGGAATTTATCAGCGGAATCCTCTGCAGAACATCTCTTCGCCACAGAGTAATCTCCTCATCAGTTTATTCCCTAACAGAGTTATTCTCTCCTGCAAGGTTATTCTCACAATCATCTTCGTGCGCCATCCCCAGCGGAAGCGAAGAGTTCAACTCTTTTCTCCAATGGCTATACGGGATTTATTTACCCCAGCCAAAACATTACATTTCCATACATCATGATACATGCATATACACATCATACAACACAATCTCATTTATTTTGAGAACATCATTGCTTGATATATATCATGCATTGCATACGACTGACCTTTACCTTTCAGGAAGGATGCAGTTAAGTTCTCAACTATGTCGAACTACTGACCGGTTCTTAAATCTCAACTGAATTATCCTTGGTTGAATTACAGATAAGGTTCTAAATCTCGACAATTTTCCTTCGTCGAAGTGTGGACGAGTTTTTAAATCTCAACAGAATTATCCTCCGTTGAAGTACAGACAGTTCCTAGATCTCGATGAAGATCTTTCCCTCAGTCGAAGTACTGACCGGTCCTTAAATCTCAACTGAATTATTCTCGGTTGAATTACAGATAAGGTTCTAAATCTCGACAATTTTCCTCCGTCGAAGTGTGGATGAGTTCTTAAATCTCAACAGAATTATCCTCCATTGAAGTATAGACAGTTCCTAGATCTCGATGAAGATGTTTCCCTCAGTCGAAGTACTGACCGGTTCTTAAATCTCAACTGAATTATTCTCGATTGAATTACAGATAAGGTTCTAAATCTCGACAATTTTCCTCTGTCGAAGTGTGGATGAGTTCTTAAATCTCAACTGAATTATTCTCGGTTGAATTACAGATAAGGTTCTAAATCTCGGCAATTTTCCTCCGTCGAAGTGTGGACGAATTCTTAAATCTCAACAAAATTATCCTCCGTTGAAGTACAGACAGTTCCTAGATCTCGATGAAGATTTTTCCCTCAGTCAAAGTACTGACCAATTCTTAAATCTCAACTGAATTATTCTCGGTTGAATTACAGATAAGGTTCTAAATCTCGACAATTTTCCTCCGTCGAAGTGTGGACGAGTTCTTAAATCAACAGAATTATCCTCCGTTGAAGTACAGACAGTTCCTAGATCTTGATGAAGATGTTTCCCTCAGTCGAAGTACTGACTGGTTCTTAAATCTCAACTGAATTATTCTCGGTTGAATTACAGATAAGGTTCTAAATCTCGGCAATTTTCCTCCGTCGAAGTGTGGAAGAGTTCTTAAATCTCAATAGAATTATCCTCTGTTGAAGTACAGACAATTCCTAGATCTCGATGGAGATGTTTCCCTCAGTCGAAGTACTGACCGGTTCTTAAATCTCAACTGAATTATTCTCGGTTGAATTACAGATAAGGTTCTAAATCTCGACAATTTTCCTCAGTCGAAGTACTGACCAGTTCTTAAATCTCAACTGAATTATCCTCGGTTGAATTACAGATCAGGTTCTAAATCTCGACAGAGTTCCCCCAGTTGGATTACGGACAAGTTCTTAAAACTCAGCAGAGATGTTCTCTCAATTGAAGTACAAGCAAGTTCCTAAATCTCAACAAAGATCAGACTTCCCTAAGCGGAATCTTCCACAACAACAGGTATACAAGCTCTCGCTAAGGAATCTCTTATGCGATCGAAACTCCTGCATATGGCATCTTTAAGCCCATTCTCCGACAGCAATCTCCAAATGGAATCTGTAAGCCTATTCCCGACATCCCAAGGCTGATACCACTTCATGCGAGTGCAAATTTCTGGGCACTCTAGTGTTCAATCATCTTCCACCTTCGGATCACGAAAGGCATGAAAGCCAATCTACATCCTCATGTTTAAGAAGATTGAACAGGGGAAGCTGTTGTACCCCAAAATTTTCCCTCCCATGTTTCTTAAAACATTGCAAAGAAAATCTCCAAGTTGCTCAAGGTTGCTCAAGAGTTGGTCAGACAAGTTATCTCCTAAGGCAGTCAACCCCAAATTAGGGTTTTGTGTTGCATCAAGATCTTTGAATCCAAATGACCTCAAGTTCTCCCCAATGTCCTAATATGTTCTCAAGATCATCCATGTCAATTTTTAAGCCTTGTAGAGGAAGTTTGCTCAGTCAATTGCTCAAAGGTCCAAAAATCGACTGTGCTAGGGCAAATGTCAACTGTGACCTATATACAGTCAAACTTCAAGATTTTTTGTCAACATTCTTATTTTGAATGATATTTAATCATTTAATCAAGGGTTGATCATGATTCATCAAGGGTTGCTCAAAATTCATCAAGATTCAAAAGTTGCTAAATTAGGGTTTTGCAGGAAAAGTCAACTCAACTTTGACCATGCATAACTTTCTCATACTTTATGAGAAATGACCCATCCAAAGCTCATTTTTAAGGGGATGAAATTTCCTACAATCCATCTTCATACCCCAAGATCAAAAAATGCACTCACAAGAAGTTATAAATTTGGACATTATAGGTCATTTTTGAAAGTCAACAAAAACACCTTTTTTTCCAAAGCTTATAACTTGAGCATGGAATATCAAAATGAGGAAAATTGAAGAAGTCCAAGAACACCTCCAAAAGTTTAAAATTGAAGAAGTTATGCATTGTTAAAGTTGGACTTTTTTGCAAAATTGCCAAAAGTCAACTATCCCCAAAACATCAAATTTTGTCAAATGGGCCCATTCTTTTCCACTTGATTTGAGTTTGCATCATTGTCCACGTGCCCTAGCTTCAGCCATGTGTCCATATATCATTTTTATTATTTAATTTGATTTTTATTTGAGTTTATTCATTTTAAATCAAATTAAATCATATAAAATCAAAAAAATTGATAATCAAATATTTTTTATTGATTGTAGGCTTCAATGGACAGCTAGCATATCTCCAAACTTGTACCAAGCCAAATCATGTGCAAAAAGATTGAATCAAATCAAATTTGGCAAGTTTTTAAATGGGAATCAAATCATATTCATGTGCATTAATTTGGAGGGATTCAGTCCATGATTTCTACCCTAATACAAAGCATGTTACATAAGCAAGCCAGAGGATACGAAATAAGGGTTGGAAAGTGTAGGCAGAGGCAGAACAAAAGTTGGAAAATTCATCAAAAAGCTTGAGATCGAAATCATAGCTAGAGGTATTTTCAGAAGCCAAGACTTGTCCCAATCACTTCCTGGGCGTTCACTCAAGCTGCCTGGATCAAAACCAAGCCTCTTCAGACATCCAAATGCGCTGTAAGTGTCACGATAACCACCCATGTTCTTGAAATCGTAACTCATTATTCTGACATCATTTGAACAAACTAACTGCATATTTGTAATCCTCACAATATTTCCAAGCTATTTGCATAATTTAATTTCGTTTATGTAACATGTACTGCAATTCACCATAGCTAGGTTTTTTTGGATATTTTTGGGGTTTTCCTTTTCACGCGAAATTAGGCTACAAGAAGGGTATGGTTGTGACCGGGAGAGTGAGACGAACACAACCATGCCTTTGGAATTCTTTTTTGTGGCCTGAGAAGAATTTTTGAGATGAGCAACGTTGTAGCTACGGACTTTTGTCCGTTGGTATAAGTTTGTGCACTTTTAGCTACAGACAAGAGGTTAAAGACAATATGTGGCGTCCATCCATTGCGTTATTCAAATAGCGCGCGTTTTTTTATTTTTATTCTGGCCATTAACTTTGTTTATTATATTATTGTTTATTCATATCATACTGACAAACAAAACAAGATGGTGTGGTGGTAAGGCAAGCGTGTATCATCCTTCAGGACCTAGGTTCGAATCCCAGGTCCCCCAATTTCTTATTAATTTTGTCTTTCAGGTATTCCAATGCGCGTGTTGGCTTATAGCTCACCATGCACCTTCACACATCCAAGGGACAGATGGCCAATAGCCAGATCTGATGGCTAGGGATTGAAGGACTACCCAGGCATTAGTCAACGCATGCGCACTAGATCTGCAGAGTCAACAATGGGCCAGCGTTTTTGGGCCTTCAATCTGCTACTAGCACCACAAAATTCAGGCCCATACTCCCTTCTCTCTTTTATTTATTTCATTTTTGTTTTAATTATTTTATTATTTTCATTTAACTTCTAACCAATCACAAAATTTCTTCTTTTCAATAAAACCACAAAAAATATTTTTATTCAATCAAATTTTAACTTTTATTTTATTAATAAATACTAATTAATTAATTTAGGTTTTAATGCTAGAATAATTTTAATCTATTTTGCAAATAATTAAAAATTAATTAGATTTAATTAGGTTTTAATTACTAACTCAATTAATTTTATTTTATTTCTTAAAATAATCAAAACTCCAAAAAAATAATTTATTTTTATTAATTTATTTAATTTAATTTAGTAATTAATTTAGGTTTAATTTCTTTCTTAAAATTAAAAACAATAAAAAGATATTTTCTTTAGCCAAATGGGTCAAAACCCTAATCATGCGCTCGATTTAATTTCCCGCACGCGATTTACTTTCTTTTATCCAATAATTTACCTGCTTCGGGATTGTAATAGTTAATATGACTTTTAATTATTTTTATTGCTTTATTTTATTTTTCAAAGGGTTTGTCTTTGGCGATGTAAATACTCGACGCCTTGTAATTTAAATTCCGCATTTTATTTCCGCAAATTATAATTGTTAGATGTTTGATAATAGGGTTGCATGACAAGAATGAATGTTTTAACTTAAAATCAAATTAGATCACCCTTAACATGTACAAAGATAGAAATAACTGAAAACGACACACCCGCACATGCGCACTCTTAGGGTACACCCCACTTGGTTGCCTTCGTACACGGTCATTGAGTATAGGTCATTTTAGAGGTCGTCCTCTTGTCTAAAAGATCATAGTTGCCTCGAAATGGTTGCCTCGGATATTGTTGCCTCAAACAAATGATCTAAGACATTAGGGTTACCGCTAAGGTGTCCTAACATTGCTTTAGTGACCGTATGTCCCTCATTCGAATTCACCCATAAACTCCAATGACGGTGCTACCTACTCACTAATAGTGAGATAACATTGTCTAAAGGAAATTAGCATAGAACGATTCCTTTTTCGAGTAGGTAGATAGTTCTTAGATACTTGCTCATCCAAAACAAAACAAATTTTTCACACTTACACTCCTTTTCAAACAAATTTTTCAAAAACACTTCATTACACTCTTAAGGACAAAAGCAAGAGTTAAATCGAAGTTTTAAAACCAAAACTTTTTTTCAAACCCACAAGCACAAAGAAAACAATTTTGAAAATGATGAGCAAGTACCTAAGAGCCCGTAGATAACTACAGATAGAAAGGATGCTAATACCTTCCCTTTCTATAATCTACCCCCCGTACCTAGAAAATCTTGAAAAAGGAATTTTTTTGTGCTTTTTTCCTTTCCTTGTTGGATAAAATAAAAGTCGGTGGCGACTCTTGCTTACCGCGACATTTTGCAAACAAAAAACACAAAACGTGAACCAGCATTCCAAAAAAAACAGTCAGTTCTTCCCACTGTATCACACATAGAAATCAACCTATATCTTGTACTTCTGACCCTCTCAAGAACAAAAAACATTCTCATTACTTATGTACAAGTCGTTTACCACAAATCACACGCATGCTTGAGCCCTAAAAACACCAAGAACTCAAATTTGCATCTCACACCTCCATTGTTACATATTCTGGCCATAAATCCCAAAACCAAAAGACTACTCGTGCGTTTCTTGGCCTCTTGCTTCCAAAAGCTTTCAAGTATCATACACAAATAATCCCATACCTTGTTACAGTTCTGTAACACCTCCATCACCATCTTCCATTTCCAAAAATAGAGGTCTGCATCTTGACTTCTCCAGGCCAGTTCAAGTACTTACAACTCAAAGTAACCATTGGAACAGCTTCCTAGGGACTCAAGGAAGCTAACCTGATCATTACATCAACTTGAATCAAGCTCATTTACAGAACACGATTTCCAGTTTTGAGGTAAGTTATCTCAACTTTGAACTCTTCATACAAGCACCATTAATGTTTAATTTGTGAATGAAAAATGTAGACATCATTGTTATGAAGCTAACCATGTCTTTAGATTTCATTTGTATTGTTTAAGTAGTTAGAATTTTGAATCTGAACATCCTGGAAAAATTAGGTCAGAATTTGGTACCATTCAAAATTCATGTTCATTCTTGAGAATTAGTTTAAGTTGTTTACATTTCTGGAACCGTGGTAAAATTTTACACAAGTTTCATGTTTACATTTTTGCAAATGGATGAGAAATGAACAAGTTACAGGTGGTCAGGCTGGAGGTTGAAGATGAAGTGTAATCAGGGCGCATTTTATGTTATATATTTATGGTTTTTTATAAGTTAACGGATGTATCACCACCCCAGTGGTTAAAGCGCGTGCCTGTCACTATCAGGTCCTGGGTTCAAGCCCTAGTGTGACCTTTTGTGATTTTTTTCACATTTTTCACACTTTTTGACTTTTTTGCAGTGCTGGGCCTCCCCCCTCTGGGCTTTGTTGTTTTTTGCTATGTTCTGACCCCCCTGTTCACTATTCACACATGCCCTTTTTTTATTTTTTTTATTTTTTCTCATTTTATTTTATTTTATTTGTTTTCTTCAACATTTTATTAAATACTAAAAAAAATCAGAAAATTATAAAAAAAAACTTAGATTTATATTTTTATTTAGTTTATTTATTTCTTACAATAAAAATTATTTTAATTTAATCATACTTTATTTATTTTACTAATTAGTTTGTAAGTTTAATTAGAAACTAGGGTTTTAATTATTTCTTTTACAATTAAAAAATATTATTTTAAAACCAAAAAGACCAAAAATATTTTATAATACCATATATTATTTTCAAGATAAAAAAGACATTAAAAATATTTTTCTTACAAACTTAATTTCTTTTTCTTTCTTAATCAATTAATATTTAGATTAGGGTTTAATTTTATTTTATTTTCCTAATTAATTTAGGTTTACTTTTACTAATTTAACAAATTATTTGCTTTTAGTTAATTAGGTTAAAATCAAACCCTTTCCAAAAAATCCAAACAAAAATCCATTTTTCTTTCCATTTACATTCTTGTATATTTATTCATTTTTGTACATTATTTATCCAAATTCAATATGGTTGTAATAGATAATTAGGTTTATTTTCTTGCAATCCCCATTTGTAATTTGTACACCCCCCTCCCACAAGTATTGTAATAGTGTAGTAATTTTAAATTCCACAATTTATCGCTTTATATACAAATGCTAATAATTAGGGTTTTGTATGGAAAGACTAAAACCAATCAATTAGAAAACCCTAATCAAAGACAAAACCAAGCATGAAAAACAATGAACTTGCACACAAGCCCCCCTAGGGTAAAATCCACTTGGTTGCCTTACAAAAATGGTCATGTTATGCATGTGATGTATCTTAGCAAAAACAAGCAAAATACAAGATCATAATCCCTCGATGACGCTATCAAAAGTTGCCTCTCAAAATGATCTTAGTCCCTAAAGAAAGATTCTAAGATACCTTGCAACATTGCTAATCATGGTTATACAATGACCCATTCCCGTCCCATTTACATCCAAAGATAGGGTTACTTACCAAATCAAGGGTAAGATAACAATGCCAAAGGAAAGAGGAAATGAACATGAAAGACTTTTGAGTAGGTAGAATGCTCCTAGTTACTTGCTCACTTTCAAAACAAAACATCCTTGCTATTTTCAAAACCAACACCAACACTTTCAAAAACAATTTCAAAACATTTTTCAAACTTGGAAACATTTGCAAAAGATCAACACTTTGTATACATTCTTACGAACGAGAATTATTACAAAGTTTTCCTAAACAATGGCGCCTTTTCAAAATACTTTCAAAAATCCACACAAAGCACAATTCCTAACAAAAGCAAGTGATCTAGCAAGTAACTAAGAGCCCATGAAAAACTATGGATGAAAAGGGTGTTAATACCTTCCCTTTTCATAATCTATCCCCAAACTCAAGAAACAATCTCAAAGGTCTTTCCTGTGTGTTGCACCCTAAAATTTTCCCTCTCATTTCTCAAGGGATCACCCTGGATCCTCAAGTGTTCCTTCATCAAGTCTCCAGACCTTGAATTACCAATTTTTCCAAGCAAACCATTCACAAGGGCAAAATGGTCATTTGCACGCTGAAAAATCCTGACTTTGACTTTTGGATCAAAATCAAATCATAAAAATCATATTTCATCAAGTCATGTTGAAATATGAAGTTTGCTTTACCAAGAATTTCAAAAGTCATATCTTACTTTGGAAGAATCAAATTCTAAAGACTTAGAAATTTTTCTAAGTATTTAAGAAACATAACAATTTCAGAACTTCTGAGCCATTGTTCCCAGTCAGCAAATTCTGGATGTTCTCAAGACAGAGTTTAGTCAGAACTTCTGAGCCAGTGTTCATAACGGCCCGGTCAGAGTTTGCAGAGTTTAAGTCAAAGAAGGTAACAAAGCATGCTGTAAGTATACTGGAAGTTCTGAAGGATCCCTTAGAACATGCTGAAGTCAGAAGGTAAGAGGATCAGAAGATGAGATGCCATGTTAAAGCAGAACTTCTAATCCAGAGTCAAGCAAGGATCCAGAATATCACATGGGAACTCATTTAATACTCACAAACCGCCTCTGAGTCTTTATCCAAGGGAGTCTTTCCATGTGTACCCTTACTGTCTTGGGGAGACAAATTTCTGTGCAAAAGTATACTAGGCCAGTGTGCTGTCTATACTTTTCCTTAATTCACGCTGCTAAATCCAGCTGAGGCGCTGTTAACCATCCAACTTGAATGCAATGAACCACCACTTATTTAAGCTTACTTCAAGACTAAGTCATCATCAAGCAGGTGTTGGTCGTGCCACTTGACCGCCCCAACTGCAAAAATCATTTGCACAAAAGAAACCCCAGACCTCTCTCTTGACCAGACCTCTCTCCCTTTTACCAGAAAATTTGTGAAAGAAACGAAAGAATTAAGAAAGAAGGATTTGAACCACTGCAAAAATTCCAAGAACCCAGGAAACTATAAACACAAAATACCAAAATATTAGCATTGATTCATTATATCCAAACTCCATTTTTCCTCAAGTGTTCTTGATTTAAGCCATCCCAGATCCTGTAATCAAACAGTAACACATTCTCCATTCACTTTCACCATAAAGGAGTCAGAATATCACCCCTTTGGCTGCTTCAAAAGTTGCACACGTCCATCCTGCTGAGTACATGAAGAAGCTACTCAGAACATCACCAAAATTCAAGAACAACCTCCGGCTTACAGAATCCTTTCGAGCTGCAAGGTAAGTTTTGCTGACTCTCATCATAATTGATTAAGCATTATCAGATTTTACATATTCAGCACAATGTAGATATTCTGATCCTGATGGTATACATATTCTGAAAATTCATGCATCTGCTTGCCTGAGTAAAAGAAATCCCAATTCAGAGTTTCATAAAGAAAATAGGACTCAGAATTAGAACTAGCAAATACATGTTGCCTCTGATTCTTGCTTCTGATATTTCATAAAATTTGTCATAACTATTATGCATGCAACTTCTGTTCTATAAATGACTAAGCTGCAGATGTTATGACTGGCCAGGAGAGAGGCAAAGTTCTGACAGTTGCGTTAGAACTTCTGGAAACTTCTAAATTTTCAGAAGGTCCAGAACTTCTGAACTTCCATATTTTACTAACATGTTTCTGTTTGTGCAGCAAGTTAACGTCAGAACTTCTGACCTCTTCTACTTTGTGTTGGTTATGTTTTTTTCTCTTTTATCTTTTCCATTACATTATATTTTATTTCTAATCAAAAACAAAAACACCAAAAATATTTTATATTTTCATGATATATTTTCTTTTAATGAAAAAGGACCAAAAATATTTTCGTAAGCAAAAGTTATTTTATTTTTAAAACAGACAAATATTTTACATTTCCTGTACATTCTTGTCTATTTCAATATGGTTGTAATAAGTAACCCAAAATTTTAAGCTTGCAACCCCCTACTTATAAAATATGTACCCCCATCCCCTTAAATATTGTAATAGTGTAGAACTTTACATTCATGCACTGTTATTTGCTTTCAATATATGCTAGTAATTAGGGTATATGACAAGATATAAAAATTGACAAATAGATCACCCTAATCAAAGACAAAATATGCATGCAATCAAACACACTCGCACACTTACACCCCTAGGGTAATTCCACTTGTTGCCTTACAAAAATGGCCATGTTATGCATGTGGGATGTCTTAGCACAGACGAATCGAAAAAGATCATAGTCCCTCGACGACGCTATCAAAGTTGCCTTTCAAAATGATCTTAGTCCCTACAGAAAAGTGCTAAGTCATTTCACAACATTGTTATCATGGTCATACGACGACCCAACGCTTGTCCCTTCACATCCAACGATGGAGCTTCTTATCAAATCAATGATAAGGTAGCAATGTCTAAAGGAAGAGGAAAAACACATCTAAAACCTTTTTGAGTAGGTAGATTACTTTTAGTTACTTGCTCAATTTCAAAACAAACATCCTTGCTATTTTCAAAACAATCACATACACTTTCAAAACACTTTCCAAACATGAAATATTTTCGAAAGCTTAACACTTTGCATGCATTCTTACGAACGGGAATCATTGCAATGTTTGCCTAGACGATGGCACCTTTTCAAAATACTTTCAAAACCACACAAAAGCATAACTTTCAAATAAAAGCAAGTGATCTAACGAGTAACTAAGAGCCCATGGAAAACCATGGATGGAAAGGGTGATAATACCTTCCCTTTTCATAATCTACCCCTCGAACTCAAGAAAACATCTCGAAAGGTCTTTCCTGTGCTTTTTTCACCTTTCTTTATTGGATAAAAGAAAAGTCGATGGTGACTCTTTCTAAACCGCGACATTTGCGAACACAATCGCAAAACCCTCAAGTCAGTTCTACCACCGTATCACACTGTGCTTTTTCACCTTTCCTTTTGGATAAAAGAAAAGTCGATGGCGACTCTTGCTAACCGTAACATTTGCGATAAAACGCAAAACAACCAAGTCAGTCACTACGCCAAAAAAGACCTACGAAAGCGCTTTTTTGGCCTTTAAAAGCGCTTTCTAAGGTGGCGCTGCTAAAGGTTTTAGCAGCGCTTTTTGTTTAATGAAAAGCGCTCTCATAGGTCTACTTATGACAGCGCTTTTTCTAAAAAGCGCTCTCTTAAGTACCCTTATGGCAGCGCTTTTTCTTTAAAGCGCTCTCTTTAGTACCCTTATGGCAGCGCTTTTTCTAAAAAGCGCTCTCTTAAGTAGGCTTTTGGCAGCGCTTTTTCTAAAAAGCGCTATCTTAAGTAGGCTTTTGGCAGCACTTTTTTATGAAAAAGCGCTTTCATTGGTGGCGCTTTTTTTGGAAAAAAGCTTTCATAGGTTGTCTTTTAGCAGCGCTTTTTCTTGGAAAAGCGTTGTCATAGGTCTACCTATGAAAGCACTTTATGTGAAAAAGCGCTTTCATAGGTCTACCTATGAAAGCGCTTTTCTCCAAAAAGCACTTTCATAGGGTGTTTTTTTTTAGAGGTATTATTTATATCATTCATATACCTGCATTGTTTGCCATAACCTGTAATTCATAAATAGCGGTAATGCATTGTAATTCCGATACCCCGTTCTCGTACTCTTTCGACAATCGATTGGAATACATCCATGTCTTATCCATGGTTTACGGTTTCTGAGTCAAAACCAATACTCAATATAACAAAACCAATACTCAATACTTTTCACTAAATTCATTTTATTCTATCAACTACTTTAGTACACAAGTATAACACAAGAAACCATAAACAAGAAACTATCATTGCTCAAAATCAATCATAAATTATGTTTGTATCTCAAATTATATATAAACCATTGTTATCAGTATTCTAACTCAAAATCAGTCTTAAAAAATCAACCCTAACAACAACTAAACCAGTCCTTATATTATTCTCTGCTCAATAAAATATTGACACAACTCCTCTTTGGTTTCTTCCAACTGAAGTTTCGTGTAATATGCACATTTGTACTCATCGAAGTACTACATAAGAAAACATAATATGCATGATTTAGTTAAAAGTAAAAAAATTATATGGAATATCCGAGAAATAATAAAACAAATTCTAAGTTATAAATTCATACCGTGACTGGAATCTCTATTTGATTCAGTTGAATGATTTCTTTGATAAACCGCATAACGAAGTATCCGCAATCTATACCGTTTTACTGTTGAGGACACTACATAGAAAAACAAATAAGAATATATAGTTGTATTGTTTTATCAAATAGCGTAAATATTATAAGCAAAATAGTGGAAATTAATATACCTGCACTTTGATCCAATTAATGTTGTTTTATTTAGACCGTCGTACCCGAGCCTCTCTTTGACACCGGAATACTTGTATCGCTCTAACAAAATAAAAATATATATTTAGAACAATGTCACAGAAATAATTAAATACATAAATACACATAAATATTTAGAATAATCTCACTTACGTATCAATCATTAACTTCATATCCGGATAATTTGTCCAATCACCATCAACCGAATTCAGATAATAGACCACTTCTTTTATAGGATCGATAGCAACCAACAACCACTGACGTCTATAAATTAAAACAACAGTTTAGAAGAAATTTTTCTACGCAAAAATTACAAATATTAAAATGAATTTAGAATGAAAATCTAACCCTGTAGGAATAGTATTATACGCCCAAAGATATAAGCTTTATGTACTGCCAGTTGCCATGAATCTTGCGACTAAGTGCTCTCTTACTGAATCCGGTTCCCTACCAATTGTCGCTCCGCTGACACGGGAGGAAGACACAAAATGGAATATGTTTGACAATTGATTCCCGCGCATCAATTTGTCATATAACAGCCTTAAATAAAAACATAATTAATATTAGAGTATATTCATTGAAAATGTTTAAAAAAGATTTCAGCTAATTACATAATATAAAGATGGGGTTACCGGATGTATGCGTGCATAATACTGACGCCCAATTCTTTATGACGGAAAATCTGTTCCACGTCCTCATGTCCAATTATTTCTGTGCAAGGAAAACCAAAAATACCTTGATCCATATCAATTTGACGAATACCACCATCCATCAAATTTGTTGTTCCCACTATTGTTTCAAGACACTGCCGGTATCGAGGGAAAAATCTAGTAGGCACCCTTTTCTTGGGTGATACGCCAACGATTTTCTGGCTCACTTGTTGTGACCCATGAAAAGGTACCTAAAAATCATATAAACTCGGTTAAATTATAAAATTATGCAGTTTTTTATTCGGATCATATAATTAACACTTTAAACGTACCTCTTTTGGTGATACGTCAGACTCGTCGTGCCGCAAAATCCCTTTACCCTTAGATACGGGTGTTGTAGGAGTCTATAATTACCGTGGAAATAACTGAGGTCAGAACTGACAGTTGAAGACTTAAAGATTCATAATTGTTTTCAACATACCTGATCATCTATGAAAATGAGGTCGGATGGCCATGCAACAAAAGATCCAATTGCATCTCGCAACAATGTGGTCTCAGCAACAATGTTAGGTACCGGCAGCAATGCATCCATATCTAAAGCAATGTCAACCGATACTTTCATGTGACCATCCGGAAGCGATCTATTATGAAGTAAATCTCCCGAACTATTATGTACTTTTCCCTTGCCAACTAGTCGATAAATCGGTGACGATAGGTATAGCTGGCAAGATGAAATGCCCTAAACCAATAATAACCGTTAGAAGTGACTAAAAATATTCTATAGTAATAACGGATATATATTGAAAATTACCTCAGGAAATTTATGCTGAAAGTTGATACTAGCTTTGTCACTAGTTTCTTTCAATTGTGAACTGCTCTTTTCCGCCATATATCTCTCTTTATCCTTCTGCAATTCACGAACTTGAGCTTGTAAATCCTGCAATGTTTGCATCACTTCTGCATTGCTAGGTGTTATACCCCAAAATTTGCCCTCCCATATTCCTCAAGAAATTGTCAAGCCAAGCTAGAAAAGTTCCCCAAGGGTTGTGCAGTGCAACAGTCTCCTAAACAGTCCAAATTAGGGTTTTGAGTCTGATCAAGAAAAGGAGGTTTTCAAGAGCTCAATCAAGTCTCATAGGCTTACAAACATGGTCAAGCATCCCCATATCAAGTTTCAAGGCATTCAGTTCAAGATTGCACAGTCAAAACCCTAGATTGCACTACAGTCAACTGTAGGGGCAAAATGGTCATTTGGCAGTCAAAAGTTCAAATTTTTGGTCAACCTATCATTTTGAAGCCACAAACATCACTTGATCAATGCTTGATCATGATTCTCAAAGTTTGGCTCAGAAATCATCAAAGATGCAAAAGTTGCTATATTTGGACAGCTGAAAAAGTCAACTGAAATTGACCAGGGCATAACTTTCACATGGATTATCAGAAAAATTCCATCCAAAGCTCATTTTGAAGAGAAAGACATTTCCTACAACTCATCTTCATACTTCAAGTCCAAGAAATGCTCTCACAAAAAGTTATCAATCTCAACATTACAGGTCATTTTCAAAAGTCAACAAAAAGGGACTTTAAGTCAAAGACCATAACTTGAGATTGGTAAATCAAAATGACATGGGACCAAAGACATTGGTTAAAGGACTCAAAGACCTTTCCAAAATGTCCAAGAACATGTGAAAAGCTTAAAAATTGAGCAAGTTATGCCTTGTAGAAGTTGGGAAATTTTTGTGAAATGGCAAAAGTCAATTATCATTGAAAATCCAATTTTGACAAAAGGGCCCCATTTTTCTCACTTTGTCCATCCTTGTCATGCCACACACGTGGCCCATGGTTGATTTCAAGACCAAATGTTGACTTTTTCATTTTTATTTAATTTTTGATGATTTAATTCATTTTAATTCATTAAAAATTCAAATAAAATTTAAAAGTCAATGTAATGGTGTCAAATGAATTTGGACAAGTTCTATACATCATGAACCAACTCAAAAATCAGGCCAAGGTTCATTTTCATACTAAGTCTAGGTTTTGGCTAGAATTTAGGAAAAAATGGTTAATGAACAAACCCTAATGCCAATTCTTTCTCAAGCATGGATTAAGGTCAAATAGCAAGCCTATTCAATTGCAGGATGATCATTGAGTCAAACCCTACCAAGAACATAGCACAAAGCACGCTGAAAAGGCATTTGGACATTTGAAATTTTGGACATAAAAAGCAAAACTGAAATCATAGCTAGGGGTCGTTTCAAGCCTCAATTTTTATACCATTAGCATCCTGGACCATCATTGAACGCATCTCAATCCATAACCTCAATCAAAAGCTCCTTGAACTAGCCTCAGCAAGTGAAACTGTACAGAGAAATTTTGAATTCGTATTCTTGATTTTACGCATCTTCTTGCATTTTTAATTATGCATTCATGTTCCTCACAAGGTTTCCAAACTGACCAATGCATTTAATTTCATTTTTGTGCCATAAATATGAATTTGCCATTTTCGAATTCTAGGGTTCCAATGTTCTCAAATTGGGGATTTTGAGTATAGGAAAAATCAGAACTTCAGAGCAACACCATCACACTCAGCATCTTGAGACGAAGAAAATGAGATGCTCGCGCCTAATTTATATTAGGACACGAGCTATTCGCTATTTTCCTGTAGCTGCCCTAACCCCACGCTTTAAAACCGTTGCTTTATGTATTTGTATTACAGGACACGCGAAGAAGAAGAAGATGTGTCAGCTGGTGATTGGTTCGTTCAAAATTCGCGCGCGTTTAACCAAGCACTAACCATTTTCCTTTATATATTTTATTGATTATAATATGTTAAATGAAAACAACTAGCTCAGCTGGCAGGGACGCGCACTAGTGACCACAATGACCTGGGTTCAAGTCCCAGGTCTTGCAATTTCTCAATGTTATTTTTTCTTTCCAGGTTCCATGCCACGCTCATATTAAGGCTCACCATACACTTCAGCACCAGCCCATCCACGTGTCCCAGAGCACTCACATCAAGGGCCAGGATTGGGAAGCATGCTGCACTTCAGTCAAAGGCATCTCACTGGATCAGAAAGTCAACCAATTCTCACAAAAATGGGCCAGGCCTTTCTAATTAACACCCTCCAATTCTGGGGTTTACCCCCCCCTGGTTTGCCCATTTGATTTTTTTTTCTTTTTTTTTTTAAATCATTTATTTCAATTGTTGTATTATTTTAATTACTTGTTTTATTTAATTTTAATCAAAAATATAAAAACATTAAAAATGCAGAAAAGACAAAAAAAAGTATAATTAATTTTGATTCTTTTTTTAAATAAATAAAAATGTAAATTATTTAGTTTAATTAGGTTTTAATTTTAATTTTTAATTCTTTTTTCATAATAATAAAAATCCCAAAAAAATGTAGAATTAGGTTCATTTAATTTTCTCATATCCTTTTTTAATTCTTTAACCTTTTTCTCACAATGTTATTATTTATTATTTATTTTCTATAAATCAAAATTGTACATAATTAGCTTAGAATTTAATTAGGTTAGAAAATTAAATCTTTTTCATAATAAACTTAAAAAATGATAGAACTAGGATTTTAATTTTAATTAACTTTTCTCCTTTTTCTTTTAAACCTAAAAAACACCAAAACATTATTTTTATTGTTTTAATTTCCTTGATTATTTTAATTATCTGTTAAAGGGTCCAACGCCCTAATTTTGTTTAGTCTTTATTTCGCGCATTTGTTTTATATTGTGTAAATACCTCTGTATATGCCCCAAAGCCATGTAATTAAAAACTCTCGGACTTTTTATTTATTCGCTTTATTTTATTTTCAGTCAAATCGGGTTCGGTTTTTTTGGCGATGTGGACCCGCGCCCGTTGTAATAGTTAGATTTATTTTCTCGCAAATATAACTGTTAATAAATATGCATGAAAGAATGAATGCCCGAAAAATAAAATTGAATCGTTAGATCACCAATGCATGACAAGACAAATAATGAACTGAAAATGACACACAATTCGCACACACCACCCCTAGGGTACGCCTCACTGTTGCCTTTCGAAAGGTGGTCGTCGAGTAGAAAACGTCTTAGTAAGTCCTCATGGTCCGGGAACCTGGCATGAGGGTAGCTTCTAAGGTGTTTTCCCATTGCTCCGGTGACCACCACGTCCCTAAAACTCGAATTGACCCGAATACCTCCAACGGTGGTGCTACCTACCTCTCAATGGTGGGATGGCACTACTTTAAAGGACTCTTACACAGACGAATTCCTTAGGGTAGGTAGGTTCTCGTAGGTACTTGCTCTCTTCAAAACAAAACTCAAACTCTTTTCACACCAACACACTTTCAAAAAAAAAACTTTCAAACAAACTTTTCAAACACTCTGACGTACGAGTCGAACTGAAACTTTTCAAAGAATACTTTTGAAACCCACAATTGAAAAGCAAACAACAATTTTGAAAACACATTGAGCAAGTACCTAAGAGCCCATGGATAACCATGGATAGAAAGGGTGCTAACACCTTCCCTTTCTATAACCTACCTCCCGAACCGAGAGCAATCTCTTAAAAGGAATTTTTCTGTGCTTTTGTCCTTTCCTATTGGAGAAAATAAAAGACGGTGGCGACTCTTGCTTCCGCGACATTTCGCGAACCAGCTTTAAAACAGTCAGTTCCAGATCCACCGATCACAGAACTGGCGACTCTGCTGGGGACAAACTTAAAGTGAGGTGTACCTTAGGACTAAGATCATTGTGTTTTCAATTGCTTTCCTTGTTTGCTTTAAAATTGTGGGACCGTCTTGGGAGTTCTATAGATCCTAACCCGGATCTGGGGGATACCTTCTTAGAAAGTAGCAACAAGGCTGTGAGGGAACTGTGCGGGGTATACCGACATGGTTGAAGCAGTCTGCTACGTTGATGTGGCACTTTGGTGTGTACCGGTAACCCTTGAGTCAGTCAAGGAGAGTACGGGGCCTCCATGTGGTGTCATGAAGCATCAACAGACCTTAGGAACCTTAATTGAACCATCTTGGCCTCTTTAGGGTAGTGAGATAACTGACTTTGGTGCAGTCCGAGGTTGGTTGATACTCGATACTACACTCAATTGAGGGTTGCTTTCCTGGAATATTTCGGTCGCCAGTTCAGTGGCTAAATCGAAACGATGAACAATGAAAGCAATCCCGTGATATTGGGAACCTTAGAACCCGGTTACTTTGATTAGGACAGGATGAACCCACCAACTTCAAGAGGGTACTACCCAGACCCCATGCTGGCCTTAAACCTTAAGGGCCTGTCTTGTGTGCCTTGTGTGCCTTACATGTTTGTCTTTGTAAATATCTGTGTTTAATCATAGCATCATGACATCATCCAGCATCATATGCATTAACTAACCATTTCAGGGGTTCGAATTTTCATCTTTGTTCCTGTTTTGTAGGACATGGAAACTGTTCGTAGAAAGACAATTCCAATCAGTCTTGTAAGGATCCCTCCTCAGCTTAAGGAACTTACATCCAGGATTCCTGAGAACTCTTCATTCAGTGAAAGGCATGGAAGCCTCATCAGCTTGGTCAACACCAACATTGAGGAAGATATGATAAAAGTCCTGTTCCAGTTCTTTGATCCTCTGCATCACTGCTTTACCTTCTTGGACTATCAGTTGGTACCTACATTGGAGGAGTTCTCCCGACTCCTGAAGATCCCTATCCTTGATCAGCTACCCTTCAACGGTACAAAAAAGGAACCTAAGCTTGAAGAGATTGCTAAAGCCTTGCACCTACAGTCATCTGACCTCAAGGGACATTGGGAAGTTAGAAGTGGTATCAAAGGATTCTTAGCCAGGTTTCTGTTTGAAAAGGCCTATGATTGTTGGAACTCCCTTGACTTACAAGCTTTTGAAGAGGTTGTGGCCCTCCTTGTTTATGGTTTGGTGTTGTTCCCTAACCCAGACCAGCTCATTGATATCAGTGCTGTCCAGATCTTTATGTCCAGGAATCCAATACCTACGTTGCTGGGAGACCTCCTTCACTCATGTTACACTCGAACCATGAGAAAAAGAGGTGTCCTTATGTGTTGCACTCCTCTCCTGGGAAAGTGGTTTATTTCGCACCTTCCACAATCAGTCCTGAAGAACGAGCGGGGTTTGAGATGGTCACAACGGTTGATGACTCTTACACATGCAGATATACATTGGTGTCCTAGGTCCAGAGAAGATGTCACTATCATTGATCGTTGCGGGGAGTATCCTAATGTTCCTTTACTTGGAATCAGAGGGGGTATTACTTATAGTCCATGCCTGGCTTGGAGACAATTTGGCTATGCTCGGAGGGATGGTCCTCATGACATGTTGATTCCTGACATAGTTTTTGACTTCGACAACGATACTCAAGGACTTCGCCAGAGGTTTATCAGAGCTTGGAGGATGCCTAGTAGGATAGACAGCAAGACATTGGGGCACAGGAACTCCATCCCTTTGGAGCCTTATCTCAAGTGGGTACGAGCCCGTTCTCAGAAGTTAGTAATGCCTTATCCTCACATGCTTCCAGTAATCAAAGAGCCTGCCTTGGAAGGAGAGGTATCTCATGTTATTCAGCACCCTGATATGCCCACATCCTGGGAAGAGATGCAGAAGAGTTGGATCCAGCTTAAGGAAGAGCGGAATTCTCTTGAGACTAGTTTGCATGCCAGTGAAAAGAAGGTCTTGGAGCTCACCCGCCTGTTGCACGAGGAAAGGAGTCTTAACACTTACATAGCTCCAAAGAAGATGCGCAACATATTTTGGATGTGATTTGATCTTTTTGTACTTTTGCCCATGAGGCTTTGATGTATTAAAACAATGATTTTCTTAATAATAAAGTGTGTTCCTTTTGGTCTACAACAAATTTGAATTTTCGAACCCTTGAATGCATTGCATAAACACATATCATTCATCATGTGCATCATAAATACTCTTCTTTTCAGGTTGTTTACCGTTCTTCGCTGTTTATTTCAGCATCATGAACCCTCCTGAATCATCAACCGATGCGGCTATCAAGGCTCTTCAGGCGCAGAACGTCCAGTTTCAGGCGCAAAACGCTCAATTTCAGGAGCTGATCAAGGGCTTGTCTCAGGGTCAACAAGAATTAAAGACCATGCTGTTGAAAAAGACTAAGAAGAAGAGGAGGACTGTGCTATTTAGCACTGGGCGCAGACTCGGGAACACCTTGCAAATTGAAGCTGAAAGGACTCCTCCATCTGTGACAGAAGGTAGTCACCATGAAAGGGAGGTCACTACTCCTGTGGGCTCTGATACTGAAACGGACTTCAACGACGACCAGTACCCTCCTGCTGAAGACCGGTACAAACAGCTGGAAGACAGATTAAAGGCTGTGGAAGTTCAACGGGTACCTGGATTGGATTTCGGAGACTTGGGGTTATCTACTGGAGTGGTGATCCCGCACAAGTTCAAAACACCTGCCTTCGTGAAGTATGATGGGGCTTCCTGTCCCAAGATGCACCTCCGTTCTTATGTAAGGAAGATCCAGCCTTACACAGCAGACAAGAACCTTTGGATCCACTTCTTCCAGGAGAGTCTTTCAGGGACTCACCTCGATTGGTTCTATCAGCTAGATGGAATCAGCATTCGTAACTGGGAGGATCTGGCCACTGCTTTTTACAAGCAGTATCAGTATAATGCCGACCTCGCTCCTACGCGTACCCAGCTCCAGGGTATGTCGCTAGGGTCGGGTGAAGGTTTTAAGGAGTATGCTCAGAAATGGAGAGACCTGGCTGGCAGGGTGCAGCCACCGTTGACGGATCGGGAGCTGGTAGATATGTTCTTGGGGACCCTGTCTGGTCCATTTTTCAACCATCTCATTGGTAATTCCTCTGCTGGGTTTACCGATCTAATCCTGACTGGTGAAAGGATTGAGGCCGGTATAAAATCGGGGAAGATACAGAAAGTTGCCTCCTCCAGTACTGAGAAGAAGCCCTTCAAAAAGGAGGCTAGTGCTGTATATAACTCCCGGAGAACAGAGCGACCTGAACACCGCCAATCTGTCAGTGCGGTAATGATTGCCAAACCTGCTGCCGCTCCTCGGCCAACTAATCCTCAGAAGTTTGAAAGACCCCGGAGGGAGTTTACCCGGTTAAGCATGACCTTATCACAGATCCTGCCACAGTTGCTATCCACCAATTTAGTGACTGTCAAGGAGGCTCCAAAGTTTCCCAACACTGCATCCCCCAAGTTCAATCCAAATGCTCGCTGTGCTTATCATTCTGATAGCCCGGGGCATAACACAGATGACTGTTGGGCCCTAAGGAATAAGGTTCAAGATCTCATTGATGCAAAGGAGATACAGTTTGAGGCGCCCGAGAAGCCGAATGTTGTAAATGCTCCCATGCCCCAGCATGGAGTGAACGCTGTTGAGGAGAGTTTGTATGTAGCTTCGGTGGATGATGTTGCTACTCCGTTGCTGATGGTCAAGAGGAATCTGTTGCTAGCCGGTTTATTTCCGGGATGTGGCGAAAGTTGCCCTCTATGTGTTGCTTCCCCTGCTGGTTGTTCTCTGTTGAAGTCAGGCATCCAGAACCTGATAGATAATAGAGAGATTTTGTTTGAAAAGACTATTGTTCCTGCTGCTCCTGTTGAAGAAGTGTCGATCGTTACCATCTTCAACAACTATTCCGAGGCTCCTTCAAAGAAGCCTATACAAGTTTTGTCAGTTCACAAGAATGTTCCCATCACCATTACTGTTCCGGGGCCTATACCCTACAAATCTGATAAGGCTGTCCCATGGCACTATGGGGCGGATGTTTATGTTCTGGGTGTGAAACAAGAATGCAACATTGATACCGGTGTCTCCAACATCACCGGGCCTGCTAAGGTCACTCGTAGTGGAAGACTGTTCTCGCCAGACATTGCTCCTCCAGCAGTTCATAGGCCTTTGATTTTCACACCTGCCAGAGTGCCTGTTTCTCCTTCTGACCAAGTATCCACCCCTGCTGCTGAGTCATCTGATACTCGGGGCAAGGGAACTGCTGCTGATGTGCCTGCCAGGACGGAGGCACCAAAGACCATTGTTGAGGCTTCCAAGCAAGAAATGGAAGAAATTCTCAAGATAATAAAGAAAAGTGATTTCAATGTTGTGGAACAGCTGGGGCACACCCCCTCTAAAATCTCCATGTTGTCACTGCTGCTATGTTCAGAGGCCCATGCAAAGGCTCTGATTGCTTTCTTAAAGACTGCCCATGTACCCCAAGATACGACTGCTGACCAGTTCACCGATTGTGTGGCCAACCTAACTGCTGATAATGGCCTGGGTTTCTCTGATGCCGATCTGACAGCAAAGGGGAAGAACCATAATGATGCCCTGCATGTCTCCATTGAATGCAGGGGCACTACTCTTGCTCATGTGCTGGTTGACACAGGTTCTTCATTAAATGTGTTGCCCAAAAAGGCTCTGGATAGGCTGGATTGTGAGAGTCTGGAGCTCAAACCAAGTAGCATTGTTGTCCGGGCCTTTGACGGGTCCAAAAGAATGGTGCATGGTGAAGTGGACATCCCAATCAGGGTGGGGTCACAAGTATTTGATTCAAAATTTTATGTGATGGACATCCATCCGTCCTATTCTTGTTTGCTGGGTCGCCCATGGATCCACAAAGCTGGAGCTGTGACTTCCACATTGCATCAAAAGCTCAAGTACCCGGCCAGGGGGAGGATCGTAACAGTGCAAGGGGAGGAGGAATACATGGTCAGCCACCTCAACTCTTTCAGATACGTGGAAATGGATGGGGAGTTCATTGAAACCCCCTTTCAACATTTTGAGGAAGTACCACCAACCTTGGCAACAGCAGAAGATGAAGAGGTTTCTCCTATGAAGATGGCCTCCTTAAAGGACGCCCGGGCTGTGATCGAAAAAGGCGAATGTGCAAACTGGGGCAAGCTCCCTGATCTTACCCCTAAGACTAACAAGTTTGGGCTGGGTTTCACCACAGAAGCTCAGAAGGCGGTGCGCAAGGCAAGAATTGGAAGACCTCCGGTGCTCATCACTCACTCTGAAGTGAATGCTATTGGAGAGGAAGATGAAGTGGAAGAGTCAGAGTTCGATAGCTGGATCTACCCAACGGCCGACGGTGGATTGACCAATTGGACTGCTAAAGATTTTACTCCCATAACTTTTGTCTCCCAGTAATGAATTTCTTTGTTTTTTGATTTGTAATAAACAATAATTTGAGACTATATGGCCCGGTGTCTTACCCGGGGCACCGTGGTTTTATTTATGAGGGCTTTTTGTTTGTCACTATCATATATCATGAATAAAAGCATTGGACGTTTTTCACATTTCAAATTTTGCGCTCCTTTTCTTTCCTTTCTTTACATATTGCAAAACAGCTGTATTTACACACACACTCACTCATACAGGTTTCAATCCACTCTGGATCTCACTGGTAACGACTCTGCTACTGCCGGTTATGACTTCGAAAATCCGATCAACTTGGCCGCAGACGAAGGTGAAGATGATTGCGAAGTGCCTGGTGAACTTGCAAGATTGTTACAACAGGAAGGGAGGGCAATTCAACCCCATGAAGAGCCAGTGGAAATAATAAACTTGGGTACTGAGGAAGACAAGAAAGAGGTGAAGATTGGTGCCAACCTAGAACTCAGCGTGAAGCAACGGTTGACTCAGATGCTGCATGACTATAAAGAAATCTTTGCCTGGTCCTACGAAGATATGCCCGGATTAGATACCGACATTGTGGTCCATCATTTACCAACTAAAGAAGATTTCCCTCCGGTTAAGCAAAAGGTTCGTCGGATGCGTCCAGAGATGTCTGAGAAGATTAAAGCCGAGGTTATGAAGCAGTTTGATGCTGGGTTTCTTGCAGTAACTTCTTACCCTCAGTGGGTTGCTAATGTGGTACCGGTACCTAAGAAGGACGGCAAGGTCAGGATGTGTGTTGATTACAGGGATCTGAACAGGGCCAGCCCCAAGGATGACTTCCCTCTACCCCACATTGATGTCCTTGTTGATAATACCGCTCAGCATAAGGTGTTCTCTTTCATGGATGGTTTTTCAGGCTACAATCAAATCAAGATGGCTCCGGAAGACATGGAAAAGACTACATTTGTTACTCAGTGGGGCACCTTCTGTTACAAGGTCATGCCGTTCGGGTTGAAGAACGCTGGGGCAACCTACCAACGTGCTATGGTTACTTTATTTCATGACATGATCCATCATGAGATAGAAGTTTATGTTGACGACATGATCGCTAGGTCCCAGACTGAGGAAGAACACCTTGATCATCTGCAGAAACTGTTTGACCGGTTGAAATTGTACAAGCTGAGGTTGAACCCGAACAAGTGCACCTTCGGGGTAAGATCTGGAAAGTTGCTAGGCTTTGTGGTCAGTGACAAAGGAATTCAAGTGGACCCTGCTAAGGTCAAAGCCATTCAAGAGATGCCAGTTCCTAAGACAGAGAAGGAAGTCAGAGGCTTTCTAGGACGTCTGAATTACATTGCCCGGTTCATCTCACATTTAACTGCTACCTGTGAACCAATCTTCAAGCTGCTGAAGAAAGATCAGGTAGTACGTTGGAATGATGAATGCCAGGCTGCTTTTGACAGAATCAAAGAATATCTCCAAGAACCACCCATCCTTATGCCACCAGTTGAAGGGAGACCTTTGATACTTTACCTGACAGTGCTTGACAACGCAATGGGGTGTGTGCTGGGGCAGCATGACGAGTCTGGCCGAAAAGAGCACGCCATTTATTACCTTAGCAAAAAGTTTACCGACTGTGAGACCCGATACTCACTGCTTGAGAAAACTTGCTGCGCTTTGGTATGGGCTGCTCGCCGGCTGAGACAGTATATGCTGACTCACACTACCTTGTTAATCTCAAAAATGGATCCTATAAAGTACATATTCGAAAAGCCTGCTCTGTCTGGGAGAATTGCAAGATGGCAGATGATCTTGACGGAATACGACATTCAGTACACGACCCAAAAAGCCATCAAGGGAAGTGTATTGGCAGACCACTTAGCACATCAAGCTGTAGATGACTACCAATCAATGAACTTTGAGTTTCCAGATGAAAGCATTATGATAGTAACTGACTGTGAAATACCTGGACCGGATGAAGGACCTGAACCCGGATCCCGATGGTCTATGCACTTTGACGGAGCATCCAACGCTTTGGGAAATGGTATCGGTGCCATAATTGTATCTCCACAAGGTACTCATACCCCACTCACTGCCCGGCTGTGTTTCAACTGTACCAACAACATGGCGGAGTATGAAGCGTGTATCATGGGTCTTCAAGCTGCGATCGACCTGAGGATCAAATTTCTGAGTGTCTTCGGAGATTCCGCTCTTGTGATCAATCAGATCAAAGGAGAGTGGGATACGAAACATCCAAACTTGATTCCTTACAGAGAATGTGTGTTGGCTCTGATCCCCCACTTCACAGAAATAACATTTGAGCACTTTCCAAGAGAAGAGAATCAGCTGGCGGACGCGTTAGCTACAATGTCTTCAATGTTCAAGGTTAAATGGGATAATGAAGCTCCTCGGATCATCATCTGGAAACTGGACGAACCGGCATACTGTTGTGATCTCGAAACTGAATTGGTGACTGAAAAGCCTTGGTACCACGAAGTGAAGAGATATCTGGAAGCTCAGGAATACCCTGAAGGTGCTTCTGTCAATGATAAGAAGTTCCTGAGGAGGTTTGCAGCCAAGTTCTTTCTTAGCAATGGCATCTTGTACAAGCGAAACCAGGATTCAACTCTACTGCGTTGTGTAGATAAGACGGAAGCAGAAAGAATCATGGAAGAGCTACATGATGGGACTTTTGGTACACACTCCAGCGGACATACCATGGCAAAGAAGATCCTACGGGCAGGATATTACTGGTCTACAATGGAAGCTGACTGTTACCAACATTCCAGGACATGCCACAAATGCCAGATTTATGCAGACAAGGTGCATGTTCCTCCGGTTCCCCTGAATGTTCTGACTGCGCCTTGGCCATTTGCAATGTGGGGCATAGACATGATCGGTGAGATTAAACCTACAGCGTCCAATGGACATCGCTTCATCCTAGTGGCAATTGATTATTTCACGAAGTGGGTTGAGGCAGCATCCTATGCTACGGTAACCAAGACTGTTGTGGCACGGTTCATTCGGCACAACCTGATCTGTCGGTACGGCGTCCCTGAGCGGATTATTACAGACAACGGTACCAATCTGAATAATAAGATGATCACCGAGCTTTGCGAACAGTTCAAGATACAGCACCACAATTCTTCTCCTTACAGACCGAAGATGAATGGGGCTGTAGAAGCAGCTAATAAAAACATCAAGAAGATTGTGCAGAAGATGACAGTAACGTATAAAGATTGGCACGAGATGTTACCGTTCGCTCTGCATGGGTATCGTACCTCAGCTAGGACGTCAACCGGGGCAACTCCTTTCTCTCTGGTTTATGGCATGGAAGCAGTCTTGCCGATTGAGGTACAAATTCCTTCTCTCCGGATAATGAAGGATGCAAATCTGAATGAAGATGATTGGATCCAGACACGACTTGATCAGCTCAACCTTATTGACGAAAAGAGACTTGCTGCTATCTGTCATGGTCAGACGTATCAGAAGCGAATGATCAGGGCATTTAACAAAAAGGTCAGACCACAGGAATATCAAGTCGGGGATCTGGTGATCAAGCGAATCATCCTTCCTCAGAGTGATCCAAGGGGCAAATGGACCCCTACGTACGAAGGGCCATTTGTGGTTAAGCATGTGTTCTCAGGAGGAGCAATGATATTAACCAACATGGATGGCGACGACCTTCCTCACCCCGCCAATGCAGACATAGTTAAAAAATACTACGCATGAAAAAAAGACCCGCTAGGCTGACATGTCTAGGCAAAAATTAGGGCTTCCCGTCGAACCAAAAGGGTTCGGGCAAAATGAAGGGATGAAAATGAAAAAATCTGTACACCCGGCAAGTCGAAAACCTGAAAAGGCGGCTTGGGCAAAAATGGGTATCCCGGTGGACTGAAAACCCGAAAAGGCAGTCCAGGCAAAAGTTAGGGATAAAAGCGTAATACTATGTCTCATTGGATCACTTTGCATCCAGAATCCGGTATCTACATCAAGACGGCATCGATCAGTCAGCCTCACCTTCAACCAAGGTCACCAAGTGATGAGACGCTCGGAGTTATAAAGGCTATAGCAGAGTTGAAACCCAGTGGATCATTCATCTTTCACACAGCTGTTTTATTTTCTTTTGTATAAAACTTGTAATAAACTCTCTTGTTCGGCGACGTACCTCTTACTAGGACGCCAGCCTCTTGTACACAAAACGCCTATTCACAGGCTATTCAAAATCAATACAAATATACTTTTCAGTTAAACGTGCCAACTGTTTTTCTTTTTCCGTTTTGTTTTGCGAAGAACGTCCAAGGTTCAATTTGTGATATATGCATTTGACAATAATTTGCTAGCTCATAAATATTTGCATACGAAACAAAGAATTGATTGCAGGTGACACCAGAAACAGGGGCAATAAAGAGTTGTCTGAGCTGTCTGATTGTTCTATCTTCCAAGGTACCAAGGTAGGTTCAGCTAAAGAATCCAACCAGACATCTTAAATTCCCCAGAGGACAGCAAGTCAGTGCATTCTTCCCCAGCCTATCTTAAATTCCCCAGGAGAGTCCCATCCAGGTTCCCCAGGAAAGATGGAATTCATCTCTCCAAGCAGTAAGCTTATCCCCAGTATATTCTGGAAGCTTATCCTTCACAGGACACGAACGCATCGTCTGGCTTGGTTTAAAGAGTTATTTCCTCAACAGGATATAACTGGGTTATCCTCAGCCGAAAACCAAGGGAAAGTCGTCGTCAACGTAGTTCTTTCCTATCCCCAGCGAAGTCTATTCACACTTCCAATACGACAATGGTATCCCCCAACAGAGTTACTATCAACATCCAGCAAAGCATCACTCTCCCCACAGAGTATTGCTTCCCAGTATGATCACTAAAGTATCTTTTCTCCCTGCAGAATCTCCCATTCGCCAAGTTTATTCCGCAACGGAGTCATCTTCTCCTACCGGTATCCTTGCAGTTATCATCCCCAGCGGAAGCAAAATCTATTCTTCAACATCAGCCCGGGATAGGACTTCCTGGCACCCGTCAAGGATTTACTTTCCTAGACGAAAACATACATAAAACATCACATACATCATTATAGCATGCATAACGCACTGCATCATGCAAATCTCATTTATGTTGAGAACATCATTGCTTGATCCATATCATGCATTGCACATGACTGACTTTTATCTTTCAGGGAAAATTCAGTTAAGTTCTCAAGACATTTCAAGACCTAGACTGGTTCAGTCAAAGGCCTCCTCTGGTTCAGTTAAATCGTCCCAAGATTTTCCTGATTGCTTATCCAGTGGAAGACATTTCAAGACCTAGACTGATTCAGTCAAAGGCCTCCTCTGGTTCAGTTAAATCGTCCCAAGATTTTCCTGATTGCTTATCCAGTGGAAGACATTTCAAGACCTAGACTGGTTCAGTCAAGGGCCTCCTCTGGTTCAGTTAAATCGTCCCAAGATTTTCCTGATTGCTTATCCAGTGGAAGACACTTCAAGACCTAGACCGGTTCAGTCAAATCGTCCCAAGATTTTCCTGATTGCTTATCCAGTCAAAGGCCTCCTCTGGTTCAGTTAAATCGTCCCAAGATTTTCCTGATTGCTTATCCAGTGGAAGACATTTCAAGACCTAGACTTATCCAGTCAAAGGCCTCTCTGGTTCAGTCAGATCGACATTAAGATCTCCCTGATTCTTATCCCAGCAGAAGACACCCCAGATTTTTCTCAACGAGCGTTGTTGAAGTTAAAGTCGCCCAAGGCTCTCTTACCATTCATGCTAAGGAAGTAATCATCCCTGGTTCTTTCATTGCTGTTTGAAGCTCCAGACTCAGCTCCTGCAACGTGTCAGGTACTCATTTTCTGTTTTGCAGGTATGCAGGTTCTCGCTAAGGAATCTCTTACGCAATCAAACACCCAGATGGCATCTATAAGCCCATCATCCCATCCAGCAATCTCCAAATGGCATCTATAAGCCCATTCCCCCATCATTGCTAACATGTGAGCGCAAATTTCCGGGCACTCTAGTGTCCAATCATCTTTTACCCTCGGATTACGAAAGGCACGTCAGCCAATCTGCATCCTCAGGTCTAAGAAGATTGAACAGGGGCAACTGTTATACCCCAAAATTTGCCCTCCCATATTCCTCAAGAAATTGTCAAGCCAAGCTAGAAAAGTTCCCCAAGGGTTGTGCAGTGCAACAGTCTCCTAAACAGTCCAAATTAGGGTTTTGAGTCTGATCAAGAAAAGGAGGTTTTCAAGAGCTCAATCAAGTCTCATAGGCTTACAAACATGGTCAAGCATCCCCATATCAAGTTTCAAGGCATTCAGTTCAAGATTGCACAGTCAAAACCCTAGATTGCACTACAGTCAACTGTAGGGGCAAAATGGTCATTTGGCAGTCAAAAGTTCAAATTTTTGGTCAACCTATCATTTTGAAGCCACAAACATCACTTGATCAATGCTTGATCATGATTCTCAAAGTTTGGCTCAGAAATCATCAAAGATGCAAAAGTTGCTATATTTGGACAGCTGAAAAAGTCAACTGAAATTGACCAGGGCATAACTTTCACATGGATTATCAGAAAAATTCCATCCAAAGCTCATTTTGAAGAGAAAGACATTTCCTACAACTCATCTTCATACTTCAAGTCCAAGAAATGCTCTCACAAAAAGTTATCAATCTCAACATTACAGGTCATTTTCAAAAGTCAACAAAAAGGGACTTTAAGTCAAAGACCATAACTTGAGATTGGTAAATCAAAATGACATGGGACCAAAGACATTGGTTAAAGGACTCAAAGACCTTTCCAAAATGTCCAAGAACATGTGAAAAGCTTAAAAATTGAGCAAGTTATGCCTTGTAGAAGTTGGGAAATTTTTGTGAAATGGCAAAAGTCAATTATCATTGAAAATCCAATTTTGACAAAAGGGCCCCATTTTTCTCACTTTGTCCATCCTTGTCATGCCACACACGTGGCCCATGGTTGATTTCAAGACCAAATGTTGACTTTTTCATTTTTATTTAATTTTTGATGATTTAATTCATTTTAATTCATTAAAAATTCAAATAAAATTTAAAAGTCAATGTAATGGTGTCAAATGAATTTGGACAAGTTCTATACATCATGAACCAACTCAAAAATCAGGCCAAGGTTCATTTTCATACTAAGTCTAGGTTTTGGCTAGAATTTAGGAAAAAATGGTTAATGAACAAACCCTAATGCCAATTCTTTCTCAAGCATGGATTAAGGTCAAATAGCAAGCCTATTCAATTGCAGGATGATCATTGAGTCAAACCCTACCAAGAACATAGCACAAAGCACGCTGAAAAGGCATTTGGACATTTGAAATTTTGGACATAAAAAGCAAAACTGAAATCATAGCTAGGGGTCGTTTCAAGCCTCAATTTTTATACCATTAGCATCCTGGACCATCATTGAACGCATCTCAATCCATAACCTCAATCAAAAGCTCCTTGAACTAGCCTCAGCAAGTGAAACTGTACAGAGAAATTTTGAATTCGTATTCTTGATTTTACGCATCTTCTTGCATTTTTAATTATGCATTCATGTTCCTCACAAGGTTTCCAAACTGACCAATGCATTTAATTTCATTTTTGTGCCATAAATATGAATTTGCCATTTTCGAATTCTAGGGTTCCAATGTTCTCAAATTGGGGATTTTGAGTATAGGAAAAATCAGAACTTCAGAGCAACACCATCACACTCAGCATCTTGAGACGAAGAAAATGAGATGCTCGCGCCTAATTTATATTAGGACACGAGCTATTCGCTATTTTCCTGTAGCTGCCCTAACCCCACGCTTTAAAACCGTTGCTTTATGTATTTGTATTACAGGACACGCGAAGAAGAAGAAGATGTGTCAGCTGGTGATTGGTTCGTTCAAAATTCGCGCGCGTTTAACCAAGCACTAACCATTTTCCTTTATATATTTTATTGATTATAATATGTTAAATGAAAACAACTAGCTCAGCTGGCAGGGACGCGCACTAGTGACCACAATGACCTGGGTTCAAGTCCCAGGTCTTGCAATTTCTCAATGTTATTTTTTCTTTCCAGGTTCCATGCCACGCTCATATTAAGGCTCACCATACACTTCAGCACCAGCCCATCCACGTGTCCCAGAGCACTCACATCAAGGGCCAGGATTGGGAAGCATGCTGCACTTCAGTCAAAGGCATCTCACTGGATCAGAAAGTCAACCAATTCTCACAAAAATGGGCCAGGCCTTTCTAATTAACACCCTCCAATTCTGGGGTTTACCCCCCCCTGGTTTGCCCATTTGATTTTTTTTTCTTTTTTTTTTTAAATCATTTATTTCAATTGTTGTATTATTTTAATTACTTGTTTTATTTAATTTTAATCAAAAATATAAAAACATTAAAAATGCAGAAAAGACAAAAAAAAGTATAATTAATTTTGATTCTTTTTTTAAATAAATAAAAATGTAAATTATTTAGTTTAATTAGGTTTTAATTTTAATTTTTAATTCTTTTTTCATAATAATAAAAATCCCAAAAAAATGTAGAATTAGGTTCATTTAATTTTCTCATATCCTTTTTTAATTCTTTAACCTTTTTCTCACAATGTTATTATTTATTATTTATTTTCTATAAATCAAAATTGTACATAATTAGCTTAGAATTTAATTAGGTTAGAAAATTAAATCTTTTTCATAATAAACTTAAAAAATGATAGAACTAGGATTTTAATTTTAATTAACTTTTCTCCTTTTTCTTTTAAACCTAAAAAACACCAAAACATTATTTTTATTGTTTTAATTTCCTTGATTATTTTAATTATCTGTTAAAGGGTCTAACGCCCTAATTTTGTTTAGTCTTTATTTCGCGCATTTGTTTTATATTGTGTAAATACCTCTGTATATGCCCCAAAGCCATGTAATTAAAAACTCTCGGACTTTTTATTTATTCGCTTTATTTTATTTTCAGTCAAATCGGGTTCGGTTTTTTTGGCGATGTGGACCCGCGCCCGTTGTAATAGTTAGATTTATTTTCTCGCAAATATAACTGTTAATAAATATGCATGAAAGAATGAATGCCCGAAAAATAAAATTGAATCGTTAGATCACCAATGCATGACAAGACAAATAATGAACTGAAAATGACACACAATTCGCACACACCACCCCTAGGGTACGCCTCACTGTTGCCTTTCGAAAGGTGGTCGTCGAGTAGAAAACGTCTTAGTAAGTCCTCATGGTCCGGGAACCTGGCATGAGGGTAGCTTCTAAGGTGTTTTCCCATTGCTCCGGTGACCACCACGTCCCTAAAACTCGAATTGACCCGAATACCTCCAACGGTGGTGCTACCTACCTCTCAATGGTGGGATGGCACTACTTTAAAGGACTCTTACACAGACGAATTCCTTAGGGTAGGTAGGTTCTCGTAGGTACTTGCTCTCTTCAAAACAAAACTCAAACTCTTTTCACACCAACACACTTTCAAAAAAAAAACTTTCAAACAAACTTTTCAAACACTCTGACGTACGAGTCGAACTGAAACTTTTCAAAGAATACTTTTGAAACCCACAATTGAAAAGCAAACAACAATTTTGAAAACACATTGAGCAAGTACCTAAGAGCCCATGGATAACCATGGATAGAAAGGGTGCTAACACCTTCCCTTTCTATAACCTACCTCCCGAACCGAGAGCAATCTCTTAAAAGGAATTTTTCTGTGCTTTTGTCCTTTCCTATTGGAGAAAATAAAAGACGGTGGCGACTCTTGCTTCCGCGACATTTCGCGAACCAGCTTTAAAACAGTCAGTTCCAGATCCACCGATCACACTAGGATTTCTTCTCCTTGGATGCTTATACAAAGAGGTTGGAGTCACACCATGACCTTTACCCCTCACCCGACCCGGATACTCAGCAATATTTAGTGCTCGACTAAGTACGCTCCTGGTATCGTGAGGATCCTCACCTGGGGATACCGATTCGGACAAGGTCTCCTGTAATTCAATTACATATAAAAAATTATTAGTGGAGATAAAAAATTACTTAAATATTAATAAACATTAATTGATTTAACTAAAGACACAATCTTATACTTACACATTCATCATACACATGTTGAATATCAGGATTAACAGCTTGATCCTTGCCCACACGGGCTTCCTTCCACAACAAATGTGCCGGTAGTGATGTTGCGTCACTTTTCGTCTCTTCTAACTACGCAATGACGGAGGTCTTAAGATCATCAACTATATAACACATTGAGAGAATTAATAAGATCGTAGAGTTTATATTTACTTACAATTTTTTCCTCTAAGCGAGCATATCCCAAACGCCCTTTTTTGTATGGATATGCGGGTTTTGACGCTCTCTCGCGATTTATAGCACTCACTTTCGTGAAATTCTCATCTCTTCTTTGGCCTACAAAACCAACCCATTCTTCAGGTGTAATGAAGTTCTCATATTTCTTTGGACGTTCCGGATCCTCTTCAAGAAAATTTCCTTCATCATCTTTAAGATACTTGTTGGTTAAAAATGTTCTCCACCCTCTGTGTCTTTTTCCAGCCAAACCCATTATATACTTTTTACGGGTATCTTCAATGTTAAAAGACCTCTACAAAAAAACATACGCATAAAGTGTGTTAGTAAAAGAAATTTAAACACATATTATCGTCAAGATAAAGCAAATAACAAAAACCATATATGTACCTTTATCTCAGTCCAAACTTTCTCCTTAGCCTCATCCAACTCTCCTCTTTTCCATCTAGGAGTGGTGATCGGAATGTGTATACGAACAAGCGTACCAATGTAGCTTGTCAACTTTGCAGCGTTAGACCCAATTAATTGGTCATTATCATTCCATTCTACATTATATGTTACTCCTCTATCTCTATCACGTATGATTCCCCTCATAATAGTTATACCTCGTGTAATATCTTTTTCTGAAGTATTTTCTTGAGTATTTTCAGGAGCATTTTCAGGAGCATTTGCATTATCTTGATTACTAGCCATTTGACCTGTAATAATGAAAAAAAAATAAACATGAAATGTCAAATAAAAATGAAATGACAAATATAAAAATGAAATGACAAATAAAAATGAAATGGAAAATTAAAATGAAATGACAAATATAAAAATGAAATGACAAATAAAAATGAAATGGCAAATTAAAATGAAATGACAAATATAAATGAAATAGCAAATAAAAATGAAATGACAAATATAAAAATGAAATGACAAATAAAAATGAAATGGCAAATTAAAATGAAATGACAAATATAAAAATGAAATGGCAAGTTATATATACTATTACCCTTTTCACTAAGGTCTCTTTATTTTCTTGGTAGGAATGTGTTCTACTCGTCTCTTAACAACGCGGACAGTTGGATTGATCCAAATACCCTCATTATGGTCGATTCTAATACATGATTCATTATCATTTTGATCAGTTATGGTTAAAGATTCAATGTCAACACCAATATCACTTTGATCTCCAATGCTTTCATCAATTACTTTGTTAGATAGTAGCACTATAGACCATTTCTTACTTGTCGGATCATTGACATAGAACACTTGTTTAGCTTGAGAGGCTAGAATGAAAGGCTCATCTTTGTACCCCACCCTATTAAGATCCACTTGCAAAAAACCTGACTTATCCATTCGTATGCCATTATTATTTTCAACCCACTTGCAACCAAATATAGGAATCTGAAACTTCTCGTAATCAAACATCCAAATGCGCTCGATAACCCCAAAATATGACAGGTTTGCAAATTTTGGGTTTAAGTCCTTCACACTTGATATATGCATTGCTTCAGCGATCAAGGTGACACCACTATTTTGCATAGTACTTTTGTCATCCTGTTCTTTGGTATAAAATGTGTATCCATTAATTGCATATGCGCTATAAGAAAACACAATTAAACTTGGACCGTATGCTAAACATCTCAATCTTTCTGTTACTGAAGCATGATCTGAACGATACTTTGAATAAATATGTTCCTTAAACCATGGTATGAAACTTCGATTGTGCTCTCGTACAATCCAATTCTCATTTCTATTCGGATTTAAACCTCGAAGAACACCCTTGTGAATTTCAACATACGACTCAACTTCAAGCTCATTATGCAGAACATACAAATGCACTTGATCCCGTTCGACCATTGATACTGTCACAACTTTATTTCCAATTAGCTTCTTACCTTCTTTTTTTTCAACACTGTGAGATTTGGGGAGTCCAATTGATTTAAAATTTGACAGATATTCAGTACAAAACTCAATCGCTTCTTCAACAATATATCGTTCAACAATACAACCCTCTGGTCGACTTCGGTTTTTCACATACCCTTTTAATATTTTCATATAACGTTCAGTAGGGTACATCCATCTCATATAAGCTGGTCCACACAGTTGTGTCTCTTTGACAAGATGAACGACAAGATGAACCATTATGTCAAAAAACGAGGGAGGGAAATACATTTCAAGATCACACAAAGTAACAACTATTTCTTTTTGCAATGTTGGTAAGATCTCAGGATCGATCACCTTGCTGCAAATTGACTTGAAGAAAAAACACAGTTTAGTTATTACGCTTCTTACTTTTTCTGGAAGAATAGAACGTATACCTATCGGTAGAAAATGTTCCATTATAACATGGCAATCATGCGTCTTTAAACTATTTAACTTGAGGTCTTGCATAGACACAAGTCTTCTAATATCTGATGAGTAGCCTTCTGGAACTTTAACCTCACTTAGGAACTTACACAATATTTTTTTCTCCTTTCTGGATAGAGTGTAAACAGCAGGTGGTAGATATGTTCGTGTTCCTTTTTTCACGGGTCCCAATTCAGTTCTTATTCCCATCTCTACCATGTCCTCCCTTGCTTTAAGACCATCCTTAGACTTCCATTTTATATTGAGTAACGTACCAATAACACTGTCAAATACATTTTTTTCAATATGCATAACATCAAGAAAATGTCTTACGTACAAAGATTTCCAATATGGCAATTCAAAAAAAATCGACCTCTTCTTCCACCCACCTGTAACAACTTTATGTGCAAAAGGCTTGCCAAACTGAATACTCACATCTTTCACCTTTTCAAATAATTGATCACCTGTCAATCCAGGCGGAGCTCTACGTTGTTCGGTATCTCCGTTGAACGCTTTTCTCCATCCACGATATTGATGTTTAGAATTTAAGAATCTACGATGACCGAGAAAGACATTCTTCTGACAAAGTTTCAATCGCATCGTATCGGTTCCATCTTCACAGATAGGACACGCTTTTTCACCTTTAATGCTATACCCGGATATATTTCCGTAGGCTGGAAAGTCGTTAATTGTTCCAAACAACATCGCCCTCAAGTTGAAACTTTCTTTCCTGTAAGTGCCCTGGCTGGAGAGTTGGCCTCATTTGTAAAACAAATAAGAAAGCAAGTTTACCCAGATCCCCTCTGTTGTTTTAATATGTGGTGTTGAAGAAGTTCAACATCTGGACCAACATGTTATGTAAGATGTCACAACATCAGCATGTGACATCGCGCCTGAAACAAAGTACTGATTAAGTAACTATGTTATATGTTGAATGTTTGTAACAGCTGTGACTTATAACCTAACTATTCTAAGTGATCTAGGTTATTTGTTGTGTTGAAAAAGTTCAACATCTAGGAAAACATGTTAGATGTAATGTCATGACATCTGACTTGACATCACGACAACAGAATTGATAATTCAGTTACAGTTCTGGTACTTACATATTCTGAGAATATATGTGGCGTTTCTTGTGGAGAATCTGAAGATCAATCAAGAATCAATCAGAATATTTGAAGAAAATACTGGTTCTAAATATGGAGATATTTTAGGAACTAGAAGATTGAAGACCTTGATTATAGGAGAAGTTTGCTGCTGAGTTGTAACAGCAAGGAGAAAAACTTGCTGAGTTAGGTAATAGGTTATAAATAGCAGATTGTAACCTAGGGTTTAGTGTACACACACAATGTAACATTAGAGGTGTTTTTGTTAGGTAAACCTGTCGGTCTGTGGCAAGGTTACCATGTATGTAACTCGAAACCTGTAGGTAAGAGTTTGAGTGTTCTTGGATGAAGCTGTGAAGCAAGTCTAAGTATTTCTGCATTACTTCATATTCATTGTAATGTAGGAAACCAAGTGGGAGGGCACTGCTTCTTGAGTAGGAGTAAGACTTCTGTTGTTGCGACAATAGGAATGGAAACTGGTAGGTTTCTATCTAGGAGTTCCTAGGTATAGGTTGCACTGGGTAGATGATTAAGTGAAGGATGGGAACTTGTGAAGTTTAGTCCTGAATTAATATTACTAATAGTGGATCTTCTTCCTGGCTTGGTATGCCCCCAGAGTAGGTGTATTACACCGAACTGGGTCAACAACTGATTTGTGTTTTTACCTTCAATACTTTATAATTCTGTCTGATATACAACAAGGTAAAACTGTAATGTTGTAACAGATGATGTCTCATAACATGTTAAGACATCATGCTGATATCTGTGCAGAAGAAACAGAACAGCAAAGACTGTTTGCTCTCTGCAGATCGTGTGCCACAGACGAACAGAACTAGACACATCGATGTTCTATCCTCTGCACCTTCAAAATAGATCTGGCACAGCTTGGTTAAACTGAGCCTATGTTACTCTTCAGCATTGAATCATTGAAATTGGGTATCTACCTTGCAGTGTATTTATTATGTCATATCAGATGCTTAGACATTGAGTATAACATCTGAAGACTGGCATATACCAGAATTTCATTTCCTATACCCATCATAAACCTCCACACCGTTCTCCCACAAAATCTTCAAATCTTCGATTAAAGGTTCCAAATATACGTCTATGTCATTTCCTGGTTGTTTAGGCCCAGAAATTAACATAGATAACATCATGTACTTACGCTTCATACATAGCCACTGAGGTAGGTTATAAATCATAAGAATTACAGGCCATGTGCTATGCGAGATACTTTGAATACCGTGTGGGTTCATTCCATCAGTAGACAATGCCAAGCGAAGGTTTCTTGCGTCTTTTCCAAATTCAGGATAATCATTATCAATTTTCATCCACTGTGGTGAATCTGCCGGATGTCGAAACTTTCCATCAACAATTCTTTCATCTACATGCCAAGTTAAATGTCTTGAATCGGTTTCACTACGATACATCCGTCTAAATCTCGGAATTATAGGAAAATACCATAAGACTTTTGCCGGAGACAACTTTTTCTTATATCGAGGGGCACCGCATTTAGGACACTCATTTAACGATGCATACTCGTTTCGAAACAAAACGCAATCTTTTGGACAGGCATGTATCTTGTCATAGCTCATGCCAATAGAGTACAACATCTTTTTGGCCTCATACGTTCGATTGGGGAGAACATTATCCTCTGGTAGCATATCTTTCATAAGGGCTAATAACTCTGAAACTTTTATCCGACCATCCATTGCCCGCCTTTAAGTTGTATAACTTTAATACCGCAGACAATCTTGTGAATTTTGTACAACCATTATACAACGGTTTCTCTGCATCGCTTACCAACCTCTCGAACATTTTGGGACAATCATTAAGATCTTCTTCAAGCGCTTCTGCAATCTCTTCAACTCGATCATAATCGTATGTATCTGTGCCATTGTCGTTTGAAGCATAGGTCCTATTATCCCCCGATTCATCATTCCCGTCACTTTTCTCACCATGCATATTCCAACATGTATAACTTCTATCAATTCCATACCGTATTAGATGCGATGCCAACTGAACCGTGTCAACCCGATTCCCATAACAGCAACACAAACAAGGACATGTCATTCGACCGGGGTCTTCGGCGTGCGCAACAGCAAACTTAACGAATTCTGATACCCCGTTCTCGTACTCTTTCGACAATCGATTGGAATACATCCATGTCTTATCCATGGTATACAGTTTCTGAGTCAATCTGAGCTAAATGATAAGTTAGAAAACAAAACCAATACTCAAAACTTGCACTTTCTCTTGCACAACCATATAACAAAACCAATAGTCAATACTTTTCACTAAATTCATTTTATTCTATCAACTAATCACATTTTATGATTACATCATTAATCACAATTCTTAACTCTCACAATTTTATATAAGCATGCATTCTGTTACCTTAAAAAGTTGTTTTTGTTTCTTTATCCATCTCATTAACAAGTTAATTAATCACTTTACATTATCTCTAATTAAATATACATATAGATATAGATATATAGATACATAATAATGAATGGTAATGTGAAATGGGTAACCCCGTTTGTTAATGAATCATAATTTCCACCACCATTCACTAACACAACACAACATCATTAGCACAACCCTCTACATGTCTGTTTCTTATATACTAGTACACCCTTGTTTCATCAAACTCAAGGGCTACCCTATACCAAACTTCATCTGTTTCTTATATATGGCATGGCCTCCTTTTAGTCTAAGATATGTTTTCTGATACGGAATTTTGTAATAAACAAAAAGGACAAAATATTTTGTATAGATTGAAAATAAGAAACAATCACCTGACGGTTCTCTTGTTTTCTGACGATTTGACACGTTTGAGTTCTCCGGTGAGATATGTTGCTCTGAATCAGAAGGTCCTGAAGAAGTTAAAGAAACCGATTAATTTCCAAAACACATTAAACAAACATCAAAAGACAGAGAGCCTTAATCGGGAATCACAATTACCTGTCGTCCAACTAGTGTGAATGAGAAACACTAATTGTGCCTGCTAATCAATGAAACAAGAATTTTGTATGTCACTATGGCTTCCAAGAATATATTCTGTGCCCGATTATTCAATAAACGCTCAATAAATTTTAAAACTTAATCACCTAACGGGAACCAAAAATTCAAGCTCTTATCCAATTCAAGTTCATGATATGAAAAATCAAGCTCAAAGTAAGCTAAAATCAACCGAACCAAATTCCGGGAAACAACTATGTAATCCTAATAATGCTCAATAAAACTCATCTCAAACAAGTGTTCCATGTGCACACGATAAACAACAATACCATAACCGAGTTCGTCATTCAAAACCAAATCACACAATGTCATCACAAATTCAAAGCCAACATGTTTTAAAACAAAATTAGGAACAATCAAAATCAACACCAAGTTTAATTCATTCAAGATTAACTCAAAATGAAATAACATATTAATAACATCATTAGAAAATCATCAAAGGGTTTTAGGAATCTTTCAAAAATCATCAAACAACAACAACAACCAATACACTGTAAATGAGAAGAAAATAATAATCAACGAAAACCACAGTACGAACCTTGTGAAGAGAGGGACGAGTCGTGTGGCGGCGATGAGAGTTGACGATGGTGGCGATTGAATGGAAAGAGCTACCGTGAAAAAGCGCTTTGGACGAAGAAGGAACAGGAACGAAAGGGTTTGGGACGTTAGAAGAGAGGAGGAAACACAACAGCCACAGTACGAACACACAGCTTTAATCAAAAACAATAAAATTTATTATAAAACAACCTACGAAAGCGCTTTTAAAAGCGCTTTCTAATGGTCATGTATAACAGCGCTTTTTCATAAAAAAGTGCTTTCGTAGCATACCCTATAGCAGCGCTTTTAAAAGCGCTTTCTAAAGGCCAGATTTAGCAGCGCTTTTCAAAAGCGCTTTCTAAGGCTGACCTTTAGCAGCGCTTTTGAAAAGCGCTTTCTTAGGTTCCCTCTGAAAGGCACCCTTTAGCAGCGCTTCTCAAAAAGCGCTTTCTAAGGGTTACCTTTAGTAGCGCTTTTGAAAAACGCTTTCTTAAGGTACCCTTTGAAAGCGCTTTTTTTAAGCGAATTTTTTTTAATACCTACAGCAGCGCTTTTTCCTAAAAGCGCTTTCGTATGTGTGCTGCTAAAGCTTATTTTTGGCGTAGTGAGTTCTCCCACCGCATCACAGAACTGGTGACTCTGCTGGGGATAATTCTAAAAGTTGGGTTACCTTAGGGCTAGATCACATTTACTTGCTTTCATTATTTGATTTGTATGCTTTACATTTTGGTTCCTTGTTTGGGTTTGAATCCTCTACTCGGATTTGGGATACCTTATAGGTAAGTAGCAATACATTGTGAAAACTGTGCGGGGTATACCGGCACGGTCTAAGCAATAGATACGTTAGTGCGACATATTTGTGGGTACCAGTAGCCCTTGAGTAGTCAAGGAGAATACGAGGCCTCTGAGTGATGTCATGAAGCACTAATGAACTTTTAGAACCTTTACTTGACCAACTTGGCCTTTAGGACGTAGTGAGATGACCGGCTTTGGTGCAGTCTGAAGTTGGTAGATACTCGATACTAAACTCATTGAGGTTTGGTTTTTTGGGATATTTTGGTCGCCATTTAAGAGGCTTGCACTAAAAAATGCCCAAGGAAACAAACCAGTGATATTCAGCTCCTTAGAACCCAGTTACTATTACTAGGACTGGTTTGAGCCAACTAAACTTCAAGAGGGTACTTACCTATGAGACTCCATGCAAGCCTAAACCTAAGGACTTGTTTGCTTCGTTTGTGTATATATACTTGTACATAACATCATAAACATCATAACATCATATTCATACTCACTAACCATTTCAAGGATTTTTGGGATTTATCTTTGTCCTGTTTTGTAGGACATGGATTCTATTCGCAGGAAAACCATTCAAGTCAATCTCGTAAGGATCCGTCCTCAACTCAAAGAGCTAGCATCAAGGATTCCTGAAAATTCTCCATTTACCGAAAGACATGGTTGCCTACTAAACCTGGTTACCTCCAACACTGATGAAGACATGATGAAGGTGCTACTTTAGTTCTTTGATCCTCTACACCATTGCTTCACATTTCCCGATTATCAACTTGTGCCAACTTTGGAAGAATTCTCCAAACTCTTGAGGATTCCCATTCTCAATCAACTACCTTTCAACGGTACGGAAAGAGATCCAAAGCCATAAGAGATTTCTTAAGCTCTACACTTGCAACCATCTGATATCACACCTAATTGGGAAACAAGGAGTGATGTTAAAGGTTTCCTAGAAAAGTTCTTGTTTGAGGAAGCCCAAAACTATTGAAACTCTTTGGATTTTCAAGCCTTTGAGGAAATTGTGGCTCTCCTCATCTATGGGATGGTTTTGTTTCCAAATCCTGACCAACTCATAGATGTGAACGCCGTCAAAATCTTCATGTCTCGTAACCTGGTGCCTACTTTGCTAGGGGACATCCTACATTCTTTTCACACTCGTACTATAAGGAAAAAAGGTATCCTTATGTGTTGTACTCCTCTCTTGGAAAGATGGTGTATTTTGCATCTTCCCCAATCTGTGTTAAAGAATGAGCAAGGTTTAAGGTGGTCACATAGGTTGATGACACTCAGACATTCAGATATTCATTGGTGTTCCCGCTCTTTAGAGAATGTTACTATTGTCGACCATTGTGGAGAGTTCCCTAATGTCCCTTTGCTTGGAATTATGGGAGGTATCACCTACAACCCTTGTTTATCCTTAAGACAGTTTGGTTACGCCCAAAAGGATGGTCCATACAAGATGCTTATTCAAGGTTTGGTATTTGACTATGAGAGCAACGATCAAGGTCACCGCCGAAGATTTATCCGAGCTTGGAGGATGTTGAACAAGGTGGATAGCAAGACACTAGGACACAAGAATCCCATTCCCCTCGAGCCTTACCTCAAATGGGTGCGAGCTCATGCCCAGAAACTTGTGATGCCTTATCCCTCTATTCTACCAGTCATCATGGAGCATGTGGTTAAAGGAGATGTTCCCTACACTATCCTCCATCCCGACATGCCTACCTCTCTCGAAGACTTACAAAAGGGTTGAATCCAGATGAAGGAAGAACAAGATACTTTTGAGGCTCAATTCTATGCTAGTGAAAATAGGGTCTTGGAGCTTACGAAGCAGCTACAAGAAGAGCAAAGTATGAACACTTATCTCGCGCTAAAGAGGATGTGTTCAGTCTTTTAATCTTAGAGAGTTATTTTGTAAGCCCAAGAGGCATGATGTAATCTTTCTTATTTTGTCTAATGAAAATTAACGTTTGTTCATTCTTTTGTATATACAAATTTGAATCTCATTAATCCTTGAAATCATTTGCATGTATATATTCCATGCATCATAACCCGACAGGTTTTTTGCATAACAGGTTTCCTTATCTTTCTGCTGTTTATTTCAACAAGATGGATCTAGAGAAAACTGTGAAAGATCTCCAAGCTCTAAATTCTTAGTTTAAGGACGCTCTACTAGCGCTAGCCAAGGGGCAACAAGATATGATGGCTTTGTTGGCCGTTAAGAAGAAGCCAAAGAAGAAAGCTCTACTCAACATGAGTAGAAGGTTCAAGGAGACAATCTGTCAAATCCCTGTAGGAGGAGACTCATCTGAAGAGGACGAGAACCAGGTCGGTGAGGTCAAGAGTACTCAAGCTGAATGTGCTAATGATAAAGAATACGATGATGATTATTTCAACGAGCAGTACCCACCCGTTGATATCAAATACAAGCAGTTAGAAGACAGATTGAAAGCTGTTGAAATCTAATCCGTCCCAGGTTTAGATTTTGATGATTTGGGTTTGATCTCTAGGGTAGTCATTCCCCACAAATTCAAAATACCAATCTTTGCAAAGTACGATGGGGTTTCTTGTCCAAAGCTCCATTTGAAATCTTATGTGCGCAAGATACAGTCGCACATTGCTGATAAGAAGCTTTGGGTTCACTTTTTCCAAGAGAGTTTGGCTGGACCACAACTTGAATGGTTTTATAAGTTAGATGGTTCTCGTATCAACACTTGGGAGGATTTAGCTACTGCCTTCTACCATCAGTATTAGTACAATGCCGACTTGGCACCAACGAGAGTCCAGTTGCAAAATATGACCATGGCGAAGAATGAAGGATTTAAGGAATATGCACAAAAGTGGAGAGACCTTGATAGTAGGGTCCAACCTCCCTTGACTGATAGGGAGCACATCGACATGTTCATAGGCACTTTATCTGTTCCTTTCTTTAATTCGTTGGTTGGCTGCTCTTCTTTTGGTTTCACCGAATTGATCTTAACCGGTGAAAGAGTTGAAAGTGGCATCAAAAGTGGGAAGATCTCTGTGGCATCTACCTCTACCACCAACCCTATCAAGAAACCGTTTTGTGCAAAGAAGGAAGTTAATGATGTGTATGGGGAAAGGGCCCATACCAAGAAGAATGATCGTTCGTCTGTCAATGTTGTCCAAATCTCCAATCCAACTCTTACTCCAAGACCATCTGCAAATCATCAATGTTTTGAAACTCCAAGAAGACAGTTTACGAGGTTAGGCATGTCACTGTCTCAAGCCCTTTAACATTTGCTCAAGACTAATTTAGTGACATTGCGTGATCCTCCCGCCAACCCTGACTCCTCGTCACCAAAGTATAATCTGAATGCTGAGTGTGCTTACCATTCAAACAGCCCCGGGCACGAGACTGACCAGTGTTGGGCCTTGAAGAACAAGATCCAGGATTTAATTGAGAACAAGACTACCGCTCCAATGCCGAAGCATGACAAAGGTGTTAATTCTATCGAAGATACAATTTTTGTTGCCTCTGTTAAAGAATTGACTACTCCGCTGAATGTAATCAAGAATAATATGTTGAAAGCTGGGATCTTCCCTGGCTGTGAAAAAGAATGTATGTGTTGTACAAGACAACTCAATGGATGTGAAGGGCTGAAGAAAGGCATTCAACGCCTGATGGATAGCCACGAAATTCTATTTGGAAAGACTCCACCTGCCAAGAGTTTGATTAACAAATGTGAAGACCTCTTCATTATTACCATCTCCAACAAGCCTTTTAGGATGACCTCCAAAGGTCCTATTAAGATTTCAAATGAACCCACTATTGCTCCCTTAATAACTACCAATCCCGAACCGATTCCTTATTCTTCAAATAAAGCAGTACCATGGAATTACGGTGTTGAAGTGTTCAATCATGGGATTAAACAAGATGCTTGGATCAGAGAAGAAAAAGATGACGATGTTAGCAACATAGTTGGATCAAGAAAAGTAACAAGAACTGGGAGAATATTTTTACCCAATATCTCACCTCCAGTAGTCACAAAGACGCCCATCCGCATTACTGCTGCCAAGCCAAGTGCCGATACAAGAGAGAAAGAGAAGGTTGTTGAGCCTGATGTGGTTGAAGTACCCTCCAAGGGCGTAGCTAATGAAGAACCCTCCACTCGCGAGATGGACGAGATTTTGAAGATCATAAAAAGAAGCGACTTCAAAATTAGAATAGTTGGGGAAAACCCCATCTAAGATTTCAATGTTGTCATTGTTGCTTTACTCTGATGCCCATGCTCGAACATTAATCAAGTTCCTGAAAAAGGCTCATGTCCCCCATGAGACAACAACAGATCAATTTGAGAATTGTGTGGTTAGCCTGACAACTGATAATGGCTTGGGATTTTCAGATGCTGACTTAACACCTCTCGGAAAAAATCACAATAAAGCTTTACATGTGTCAATCGAGTGCAAAGGGACTACCTTAGCACATGTGCTAGTCGACACTGGTTCTTCTCTGAATGTATTACCCAAGGGGGTGTTAGACCGTCTTGACTGTGAAGGTTTAATTTTGAAGCCAAGCGATATCATTGTAAGGGTATTTGACGGATCAAAGAGGACTATTCATGGGGAGGTAGATCTTCCAATCAAAGTGGGCTCCCAAATCTTCAACTCCACCTTCTATATTATGTATATTCTTCCGGCCTATTCTTGTCTGTTAGGTCGCCCGTGGATCCATAAAGCTGGGGCAGTAACCTCAACCCTCCATCAGAAACTCAAATATCCAGTCAAGGGTAGAATAGTCACCGTCTGTGGAGAAGAAGAGTTTATGGTGAGCCACCTTAACTCTTTCAAGTATGTAGAGATGGATGGGGAATTCATTGAAACCCCATGTCAAGCCTTTGAGGTCGTACCACCGATGATTGTTGCTACTAAATGTTCTTCTGATGAGCCTAAAGTTGTTAAGGCCACGCCAAAGATGGTTTCAGTCAAGGATGCCTGTGCGGCAATTGAAGAAGGATACTGTGATACTTGGTGGAAACTCCTCGATATTCCATTTAAAGCGGAAAATTTTAGTTTGGGCTTCACCGTCAAATCTCAAAGGGAAGTGAGGCGTACTCGTGCTGGAAAGCCACCTCTCCGCATTGGAAGCAATGAAGTCAACGCCGTGGGTGATTCTGATGAAGAGGTTGCATTTGAAGTATGGGTGTACCCAACTACAACGGAGCTAAAGAATTGGCATGCGAAGGACTTTGTACCTATCTCCTTCGTTGAGGAGTAATCTACTTATTGCTTTTCTTTCAATTTAAGAACATGTTGTCTGTAATGTTTTAACAATGACTTTTCAGCCATTTTCCTGGCCCGGGGCACTTTGGTCCATTTTTCAAGGGTTTTATTTATATTCATCTAATCATATGATCATTCAGTACATTGGACTCTTTTGCATTCAGATATTTGTGTTCATTGTCTTTCCTTTCTTTCAAATACATTTTTCAAAACAAATAGCCATGTATCTTACATGCACACACACACTCTTGCAGGTCCACATCCACTCTGGATCCTATTGCCAATGACTCTACTATTGCCGACTATGACTTTGAATGTCCTATCAACCAAGTCGAAGACGAAGGCTAGTTAGATTGTGACATACTGGGAGAGCTAGCCATACTTCTATTACAAGAGGAAAACGCTATTCAACCGCACAAAGAGTCAGTTGAAGTCATCAATCTGGGTACTGAGGCAGATAATAAGGAAATCAAGATCGGTGCTAATTTGGAAAGCAGTGTCAAGAGCAGGTTGGTTCAGATGTTGCTTGATTATGTGGAAGTATTTTTTTGGTCTTATAAAGATATGCCTGGGTTGGATACCGACATTGTAGTTCATCGTCTGCCGACAAGAGAGGACTGCCCTCCTGTTAAACAAAAGGTTCGTCGCATGAGGCCTGATATGTCTGAGAAGATCAAAGCTGAAGTGATGAAACAATTTGATGTAGGGTTATTAGCTGTGACATCCTATCCTCAATGGGTTGCCAATGTGGTACTGGTGCCGAAGAAAGACGGGAAAGTTCGCATGTGCGTAGACTATAGGGATCTGAATAGGGCAAGTCCCAAGGATGACTTCCCTCTACCACACATTGACGTCTTAGTTGATAATACTGCTCAGCATAAAGTCTTCACTTTCATGGATGGCTTCTCAGGCTATAATCAAATAAGGATGGCTACCGAAGACATGGAGAAGACTACTTTCGTTACACAATGGGGCACCTTCTGCTACAAGGTCATGCTGTTCGGATTAAAGAATGCATGGGAAACATATCAAAGGGTTATGGTAGCTTTATTTCATGACATGATTCATCATGAGATAGAGGTATATGTGGACGATATGATTTCCAAATCACAAACTGAAGAAGAACATCTCGATCATCTGCACAAATTATTCGAGAGGCTGAAGAAGTACAAGTTGAGGTTAAACCCTAACAAGTGCACATTTAGAGTACGATCTGGAAAGCTTCTAGGTTTTGTTGTCAGCAATAAAGGCATTGAAGTTGATCCTGCCAAGGTAAAGGCCATCCAAGAAATGCTAGTACCTCATTCTGAAAAAGAAGTTAGAGGATTCTTGGGTCGTCTCAATTACATTTCCCGTTTCATATCTCCCTTAACTGCTAGTTGTGAACCGCTCTTCAAACTCTTAAAGAAAGACCAGGTAGTCAGATAGAATGATGAATTCCAGATTGCCTTTGACAAAATCAAAGAATACCTACAAGAACATCCTATTCTCATGCCTCCAGTTGAAGGAAGACCCTTGATCATGTACTTGACAGTACTAGAGAATTCTATGGGGTGTGTTTTAGGCCAACATGATGAGTCTGGCCGAAAAGATCATGCTATTTATTACCTGAGCAAAAATTTTACTGATTGTGAAACCAGATATTCACTGCTCGAGAAAACTTATTGCGTTTTGGCATGGGCTGCTCGCCGTGTAAGACAGTATATATTGACTCATACCACTCTGTTGATTTCAAAGATGGACCCAATCAAGTACATCTTCGAGAAACCTGCCCTTTTCGGATGGATAGCCAGATGGAAAATGATCTTGACTGAGTATGACATTCAATACACGACTCAAAAGGCCATCAAAGGAAGTGTACTAGCAGATCATTTGGCCCATCAAGCTGTGGATGATTATCAGTCAATGAACTTCGACTTCCCTGATGAGAACATCATGCTGGTAACCAACTATGCGAAACCTGGACCATACGACGGACTTGAACAAGGATCCCGATGAACTATGGTCTTCGATGGGGCTTCCAACTCCTTAGGTAACGGAATTGGTTATGTGATCATCTCTCCTGAAGGTTTCCATACTTCTTTCACTTCCAGACTATGCTTCGATTGCACAAACAATATGGCCAAGTATGAAACATGTATTTTAGGTCTGAAAGCTGCTTTTGACTTAAGGATCAAGTATTTGAATGTGTTTGGGGATTCCACCCTAGTGATCAGCCAAGTAAAAGGAGATTGGGACACTAAACACCCTAATCTTATCCCTTATAATGAACTTGTGCTATCCCTAATTCCTTACTTCGAACAGATCACTTTTGAGCACTTCCCTAGGGAAGAAAACCAGTTGGATGACGCTTTGGCAACCATCTCTTCAATGTTCAAAGTCAGATGTGACAATGAGCCCATATGATAATAATTGAAAGATTTGATGAACCTGCACATTGCTATGAGCTTGACACCGATGGGAAAAAGCCATGGTACCATGAGGTGATGAGATACCTTGAAGCACAAGAGTATCTAGAGGGGGCATCTATCAATGACAAAGTTCTTGCGAAGATTTACAGCCAAATTCTTCCTAAGTAACGGGATATTGTACAAACGCAACCATGATTCAACTCTACTCCAATGTGTGGACAAGAAGAAGGCAGAGGAAATCATGGAAGACATGCACGATGGTATCTTCGGTACTCACTCAAGTGGGCATATGATGGCTAAGAAAATATTAAGAGCAAGTTACTATTGGTCAACGATGGAGACCGATTGCCATCAACATTCAAGAACTTGTCACAAATGCCAAATATATGCTGACAAGGTCCATGGTCCTCCTATTCCTCTGAATGCCATGACCGCTCCGTGGCCATTTGCAATGTGGGGCATTGACATGATTGGATAGAATAAGCCCACCGCTTCCAACGGACATTGCTTCATTCTTGTTGCTATCGACTATTTTACCAAATGGGTCGAAGCCTCCTCATTTGCCTCAGTCACCGAGAATATGGTAGCCAGATTCATCAGACACAACCTCATCTGCCGTTATGGTATCCTCGAAAGGATCATCACCAATAATGGAACTAACCTCAACAATGCCATGATCACTGAGCTTTGCGCTCAGTTTAAGATCAAGAATCACAATTCTTCTCCGTATAGACCGAAAATGAATGGCGCAGTCGAAGCGTCCAACAAAAATTTCAAGAAGATTGTGCAGAAAATGGTAGTAACCTATAAGGATTTGTATGAGATGTTATCGTTTTCTCTACATGGCTACCGTACTTCAGCTAGAACATCAATTGGGGCAACTCCCTTTTCTCTAGTCTATGGCATGGAAGTTGTTTTGCCAGTGGAAGTTCAGATTCCCTCGCTGAGGATCATGAATGAGGCAGGCCTAGGCGAAGACGAGTGGATTCAAATAGGATTGGATCAGCTGAACTTGATTGATGAAAAACCGTTAGCTGTTATTTGCCATGGTCAGATGTACCAAAAACAAAATATCAAGGCTTTCAACAAAAAGGTCAAGTCTCGAGTATATCAAGTTGGTGACTTGGTGATAAAACGCATCATTCTACCACAAGGCGACCCCAGAGGCAAATGGACTCCCACATATGAAGGGCCATTTGTTGTCAAGAGAGTTTTCTCCAGAGGTGCCATGATGTTGACTACCATGGATGGTGAAGATTTCCCATATCCTATAAACGCGGACATAGTTAAAAAATACTATGCATAAGAGACTCATTAGGTTGACACACCTAGGAAAAATAAGGGCATCCCGGCAAACCAAAAGGTTTGGGCAAAAATTAGGGATATATGCAAAATATTATACACCCGGCAAGTTGAAAACCCGAAAAGGCGACTTGGGCAAAAAAGGGTATCCTGGTGGGCTGAAAACCCGAAAGGGCGGTCCCGGCAAAAGTTAAGGATTAAAAGCATATGACTATGTCCCGTGGAATCAACACAGTCAATTTTATCACCAAGGTCCAAGTTCAAACGGTCCAAGGTCAATCCAATCAACTTCTATCAATGGCAAGGGACATTCGAAGACATTGGGGGCAATAGTAGAGTTGGAAGGCAATGAGATAATTTCACATGGCTATTTGTTTTCATTCTCAAATTTTTTTTCCTTTCGATGATTTCCTCTTACTAAGATCTCCGTCTCTCTGTACAGAAATGCCTATTCATAGGAAAAATATCAATACAAATATACTTTGAAGTGCAAAAAAATTGTCTTTGTTTTGAATGAAAATTTGTCCAATGACTAAAATTGAATGAACATATACATATGAACATAATTAAAACTATTTGGCACATGTGTCCTGCTAAGCAGCAGCAAGCATCTCTTTAATGTATATAAAATATCCCCACAGAGTTATTTCATTATTGTGATACGACGGGAGAACTGACTCGGGTGTTTTCATTTGATCGTAATTATGCGGATAGCAGGAGTCGCCACTGACTTTTATTTTATCCAAAAGGAAAGGTAAAAAAGCACAGGAAATACCTTTTGAGATTACTTCTCGGGTTCGGGGGGTAGATTATGAAAAGGGAAGGTATTAGCACCCTTTTCATCTGTAGTTATCTACGGGGTCTTAGTTACTCGCTAGGTCACTTGCTTTTGTTTGACAGTGTGCTTGTGGTGTGGTTTTTGAATTTATTTTGAAAATGTATTTGTAATGGTTCTCGTTTCTATAAGAACACGTACAAAGTGTTGTTTTGAAAAAATAGTTCAAAGAGGTGTTTGTGTAGTGTGTTTTTTGAAAGTGATTTTGAAAAGATGTTTTTGTAATGGTTCTCGTCTCTATAAGAATGCGTACAAAGTGTTTTGTCTTTTGAAAATGTTTCAAGATGAAAGTGTTGGTGTAAAAAATGTTTTTATTGTGAGCAAGCGAGCAACTAGGAGAGAATCTACCTACTCAAAAGGTCTTAAATGTTCTTTTCCTCCTTTAGATGTTGCTATCTTACCATTGATTTGGTAAGAAGCCCCACCGTTGGATGTGAAGGGATAGGCGCGGGTCAATCGTACAGTCATAAAAGGCAACTTGTGAGACACTTTAGCAATTTTCGTAAGAGACTAGATCATTTTACCGAAGGCAACATCGAGGAACTACGATCTTTTTTATCGAAGGGTATTTGCTAAAGCGTCCCATATTCGAGGGACATGACTGTGTTTCCGAGGCAACAAGCGAGGTTACCCTAGAGGTGCGCGTGTGCAAAAGTGTGTTTGATTCAAGTTATTTTATCTTTGAAATTAGGTTATCTAGCGATTGATTTTGAATCTTGCCATGCACGCCTAATTACTATACAGTATAAGGAAAACAGTAAATTGCAGAAATTGAAATTCTACACTATTACAGAGTTTTCGGGAATGGGGGTACAAATTCACAAATGGGGATGAGTCGAATGCGATTAAAAGTCCGAATAGGCAATCAATACAACCAAATCGAATCGAACAATTAATTAAAATTATAACAGTCTATGAAATAAAATTAATTGACAAAGTATAGAAATTCTTGGTATTTTTGTTTGAAAAAGAGTTTTAAAAGAAAAATGGAAAAAACTATTATGTTAATTAGCTGAAGAATTTAAATCAAATGCATGTATTTTGTGTTTTAGGTTTTTTGTTATAAATAAAAAAATTAAGACTAAAATACAAAAATTAATTAGTAAAAATATTTACAAAGTTTTTTTCCAAAATTAAATTAGAACTAAGAACTAAACTTAATTAAGAAAATTAATTAACAAATTTCAAGATTTATTAAATTAATAGAATTAAGTAAATATTAAAACAAAACAAAATGGAGGGGTGGCGTTAAATTGAAAAAATGGGGTGATCCTGTCTCAATTCGTTGTTGGGCTGAATTTGGGATGAAAGGCCCAAACATTATTGTTTGTTTTGTTTAAAAGAAAAACAACAAAACTTAAAAATCTGGGCCACAAATGGACTGGGTTGGGTTAGACCCAGGTCCAGCCCCTTTTCAAACAAAAAAACAACATGGGTTGAAGCAACCCTAACTCATTACCAGCGACTCTCTTCACTGCTTCAATGTTTTTTTTTCTCTCAAAGAAACTCTTCCTCACTCTCATCTCTTTCTCTCGCTTATGTGTTCGCAACAAAACAACAACAACAAAACTCTTTCTACCTCTCTCGCGGATACTCTCAGCATCAATTCGTTATTTTGTTCCATTTTCTCTTTTTTTCTTTTAGCTCAGTACAACATTGATACTCACATGCAGATTTACAAACAAAATAGCAAGTATCGCCTACCTGTGATTCCGATACGGTGATGTGCTTCTGAGGTGATCTGCGTGTGTGAACGTTGTTGAGGGAGACGCCCACAGTGGACTCTATCGCGATGGTGTGCAGTGGTCGGCCGAACTGAATCAGGGGAGTCAACTTCTCGTTTTTCTTTTCCTCTGTTTTGAATAGAAGTTATTGTGTTTCTGAAGGGTTTGTTTAGGGAAAATGCTGAGGTAAACTATGATTTTGGGACTGATGTTTTATGCTTGTTGCGGTTTTGTATTGGGGGCTAGCTATTCTAAGGTTGATGATGGAATCAGGTTGCTGGTTTTTTCCTTTTGGTTCATGCTAAAGCTTCTCTTTATAACAGATGGGATTTTCTTGTATTATGTTTGAACAGGAATTGGAGATTTTAGTTTTTTTGTGATTTGCTAATATCTTTGTTGGTTTGGCTTTGTTCTTGGTTGTTTTTGCTGCTTGGTTTGAATCTTTCTGGTTCTGTTTTGTTTTCTATATGCTGGTTTGGCTCTTTGTTGGTTTGTATATCCTTGCTAGTTTTGTTTTGTTTTCTATATGCTGGTTTAGCTCTTTGTTGGTTTGTATATCCATGCTGGTTCTGTTTTGTTTTCTATATGCTGGTCTGGCTCTTTGTTGGTTTGTATATCCTTTCTCCTTTTTTTGCTTGGTTATTTTTTGTATTATAGCAGCTGAGAAGTGGGAATTGGAGGGAAGGTTTTGACAATATTGAACAAAATTGGTTTTCTGACTTTGGCCTTTTGAGCTTAGGTTTTAAGTTGCCTATTTTGGTGCAAGTTTTTGGCCTGCCTTGGACAGGTTATTATGTGCAGGATGGACAGAGTTTTTGGCAGTAAAGTGAAGAGTTGACTTTTGTCTGGTTTTGACTGTCTTTATAGCAGGTTTCTAGACTGTTATTTGCTAGGTGATATCTATTTCATCTTTCCTCTTTCATCTTTCACTACAATAAATCAATTCTGCTTATTTATTTGAAATTATGAAGGGTTTGTATAGCTTAGGAAAATGATGATGTGTTTGGTTTGATGAGCAAGTTAACTTGTTGTTTTGCCTTGTTCCATTTTGTTTTACTCATTGTTGCTTTCTCCTGTCATCTTGGCAGCCTATGCTGCCTTGCTTGCTATGTTTTGTTTGTTTACATATTGTTGTTGCTTGTTACACTTGTTTTCACTTTGTGCTGCTTGTATAGCAGCCTGTTGTTGCTGTTACATTAGCTGTTGTTTGGCAGCCTTGCCCTTTTTTATGCTTACTTTGTTTGTTGGTTTTGCATTGCAGCCTGTTTTGCGTAGCAGTTTGTTGCAGCTTGCATATTTTGGCAGTTTTGGGCTTGCTGTATATTTTCTTTTCTTTCTTGTGAACCAAGGTCCAACCTTGTGATTTGCAAGTATGGGAGAAGAGGGATTATGATAAAACCAAACAACTTAAATTCTGATTCCTATATACAAACCCTAGTGATGAAATTTCTCTTTTAACAAATACTCTTTTGCTTGATTTCTTGCTAACTTTCTTTTCTTTTCTTATTTCATGAACACGAGAATTGGACGGCAAATGCGAAGTTGAGAGATGAACAGGCCATGGCTAGCAAAGAGTGTGGACGAGTTTCTTGAAGAGGAAGCAACAGAAAATTGAAGAAGAAACATTTAATTCTTTTTTTGCTTTGTAAACAAAAATTGTAACTTGTCCCAAAAATGTAATGAACACATAACTTGAGTGAATTTTATGAATTAGGAATTTATCGTATGGAAATCATTCTTGAATCCTGATGAAAATGAAATACCCTACTTGCATGATTTGAACATGTATCTTGCTTCGTAACTTGAACTTCAAGAAAATCCAACACCCTTGTAATTTGTATTTCAAATGAAACAATACGCCTTATCTTTTAAACTTCCAATCAAATTCTTGAACAAAACAATGCTTAAGAATTCAATTCCACTTGGTTTACTCGAACTCAAAACAATTGGTTATCTAAATGACAGTCTTAATCTTCACCTCTTGTCCAAATCAAATTTGCACTCAAAATGAACTCGTACGCCATGCTCAATTAGAACGGAACTTCATTGCCAAACAAACGTGCTTTAAGAATATTCACCAATCTTGTAGAATTAACAAACTTCAACATGAGAAACATAGTCCTGAGGAAAACAAATTATGGTTAAGAATATTCGAAATCAAACAAATGAATTGCGACGATTTGATAACTTTCAAAGTCTTCCAAACACAATTTTATTTCGATATTTGAAGATAAACTCGTGAGCGACATCACTTAGGACCATATGTGAAGATAATCGTCGTAAGATCTTGTAATTTGAGGAAATCATAATTCTTAGAAACCAGGCGACAATTACTTAAGATTAGGTCAAAATCCATGAAGTGACTTCTAACGCATTCGAATTTTGGAGATAACATCGAGAAGAGTCATACGCAAGAAGAACCGCTCAAAAAATATTGAATAATGAAGAAGTTACAGTCGCTTGAACTTGGTCTCGCAAAAGGTCAACTTTTGGGTCAATGGAGTCATTTTCAGTCATCTAAACCGTTGACTGAGCAAACTTGTAATGCGAGGTTTGAAACTCGGCTTGAACATCCTTGAAGAAACATGGAGATCTATGAAGACCATTTGAAACCTTGAAGAATCAATTTTCTTTGAGAAACGTCAAACCCTAATTGTTGACTTACTGCCTCAGAAGAGAATCTGTCTGATCAAACTTCTGAGCCAAATTGAGTATTCGAGAAGACCTAGGATAGTATCTTGAATAAAAAAAGGGAGGGAAAATTTTGGGGTACAACAACTGTCCCTGTTCAATCTTCTTAAAGTTTAAAAGTGAGATCGGCATGTTTGTCGTTCGTAGCTTGAAAGTGGAAGATGATTGAACACTAGAGTGCCCAGAAATTTGCACTTGATGATATGGTTGTTGATTGCATAGGGAATGGGCTTAAAGATGCCATTTGGAGAGATGACGGAAAGTTGTTGGAGATGGGATTAAAGATTTCATTCAAAGGTGATTGTTGATAGAAATTAGACCAAGTCTAAGTTTGACTTCAACTGAGGAAATGTGAAATTGATCGTATCTGGTCGGGTCTAGGTCTTATAGTGTTGTAAACTGTTGTTTGGAGTAGGGTTACTTCGGAATGAAAGCCTGAGTAGTAGGGCTATAAGGAGGAACCTGGATAGTAGGTGTGATACGATGGTAGAATCGACTGTTATACTGGTTTGTGTTTTGTGTTTTTTGTTTGCAAAATATCGCGATAAGCAAGAGTCGCCACCGAATTTTATTTCATCCAATCATGGAAAAGGAAAAACAACAGAAAAAACCTTTTTTTGAGATTTCTGAGTACGGGGGGTAGATTATAGAAAGGGAAAGTGTTAGCACCCTTTCTATCCATGGTTTTCCATGGGCTCTTAGGTACTTGCTTATCTTTTTAAAATTGCTTGTGTGTGTGCTTGTTTTGAAAAGTTTTACTTCGTGATAACCCTTGTATCAGTCCTCAAGGGTGTGACGAAGTTGTTATTGAAATTTTTTTTGAAAGGTGTTTGTGTGAAAAGTTTTGTTGAGCAAGTACTTAAGATTCTTCCTACTCGAAAAAAGATTGTTCGTTCTCATTTCTTTTAGACAGTGCTATCCTACTATTAAGGAGTAGGCAGCCCCGTCATTGAAGTTTTTAAGGGACGTTTGAAAGGGACGAGTAGTCACTAAAGCAATGGGTTGGAAACTTTAGTAGTAACCCTAGAGTCTTAAGATCTTTCCGAGGCAACATTTCCGAGGTGACATTTCCGAGGCAACATTCGAATGGGACATTTGATCTTTTAGACATGAGGGCAACCACTAAAAGCTCCTGTGCTTGATGACTGTTTTACCGAAGGCAACCGAAGTGAGGCAAACCCTAGGAGTGAATATGTGCATGTGAATTTTTCAGTTAAGTAGTCTTAGCACATTGGGTGATCTACCATTTTAATTTTCAAGCATCTTTCCATACAATCCTATTAACCATGTGTGATCGGTGGATCTGGAACTGACTGTTTTAAAGCTGGTTCGCGAAATGTCGCGGAAGCAAGAGTCGCCACCGTCTTTTATTTTCTCCAAATGGAAAGGACAAAAGCACAGAAAAATTCCTTATAGAGATTGCTCTCGGTTCGGGAGGTAGGTTATAGAAAGGGAAGGTGTTAGCACCCTTTCTATCCATGGTTATCCATGGGCTCTTAGATACTTGCTCACTTGTGTTTTCAAAATGGTTTGTTTGCTTTTCAACTGTGGGTTTAAAAAAGTTTCTTTGAAAATTTCAGTTCGACTCTTGTATCGGTCCTCAAGAGTGTTTGAAAAATTTGCTTTCGAAAGCTTTTTGAAAAGGTGTCGGTGTGAAAAGTATTTTTGAATTTGTTTTGAAATTAGAGCAAGTATCTACGAGAACCTACCTACCCTAAGGAATTTGTCTGTGTAAATGTCCTTTAAAGTAGTGCCATCCCACCATTGAGAGGTAGGTAGCACCACCGTTGGAGGTGTTCGGGTCAATTCGAGGTTCGGGACATGGTGATCACCAGAGCAATGGGAAGACACCTTAGAAGCTACCCTCATGCCAGGTTCCCGGATCATGAGGACTTACTAAGACATCCTCTACTCGACGATCACCTTTCGAGGCAAGGCAACAGTGAGGCGTACCCTAGGGGTGGTGTGTGCGATTCGTGTGTCGTTTTCATTTGCATTTATCTTGTCATGTTAATTGGTGTTCTACGCTTGATTTTATTTAAGGCCATTCATTCTTGCATGCTTTGTTTAACAGTTTAAAAATTGCGAGGAAAAGTAAATTCTAAGCTATTACAAATGGCGCGGGTCCACATCGCCAAAATTAACCAGGACCCGATTTGACAGAAAATAAATAAAGTAAAAGAATTAAAAGTGCGAGAAGTAATTACAAGGCTTCGGGAGAGGTACATAATTATTTAAATGACATAAAATAAATATGCGAAATTAAATCGAAACGAGGGCGTTGGACCCTTTTGCAAAATATTAAAGTTACATGAATTAATTAATTTAAGAAAAGAAATTGTTTTTGTTTTTTTTTTTGACATTTTTATGTATTTTAAGATTTAATAGAAAAAGAATTAATTAAAATTAAAATAAAAGGCAAACCCTAATTCTAGTTATTTTTTAATTTATTAAGAAATGTGTTGAACTTTGACCTAATTTAAACCTAAGTTATTTTCATGCAAATTTGATTATAAAAATAAATAAGATAAATAAATATTATTGTGAAAAAGAAAAATTAAAAAAAAGGAATAAAACATTGATTAAACCTATTTCTACATTTTTTAGATTTTTTATTGTGAAAAGAATTAAAATTGCAACCTATTTTAAACTAATTAATTTCCAAGCATTTATTTACAAGAAAATATTAAAATAAAAATATTTATCATGTTTTTATCTTTTCTTATTTTTTAGGCATTTTTTATATTTTTTGTAAAAATAATTAATTAAAGCAAAACAATAAAAAAAACAAAATAATAATTGAAAACAAAATATAAGAAAAATAGAAAATGGCAAACCAGGGAGGGTTCAGGCCCCAAATTAGGAGGTATGGATTCAGTAATCTGGCCCACTTGAGCATGGCCTTGTGGACTTTTTTTGAGTAGCGTGCTGCGCGTTGACTGAGATCCACTATGTTCCTCAATTCTCAGCCTTGTGATTATTGGAGTTGGGCACGTGGACGCTCTGATCTGGAGGATGTATGGTGCGCTCCACCTTTGAAACTGCATAGGAATACGTTTTGCAAAATAATAGAGAAATTACGTAGACCTGGGGCTCGAACCCAGGTCATGTACCTTTACCACCAATCCTGCTTGCCAGCTGAGCTAAGTGTGCATTCTGATTAATATACAAACAACAAATGTTATAAAAGAAAACAATCAATGCTAGTGGGTCTGCGCGCGAATTTCAAAATAGACCAACCAATTCACGCCACGATATCATCTTCTTCATGGTGTTGGATTTTCCTGAAATACAAAAGCAATATGCAACGGTTTTTCACGCGTGGTTTTAGGTGTCTTTAAAGAAAATAGCGATTAGCCCTCTAACGCTCATAAATTGAGCGCGAGGGTTCCATTGCCTTCGTCCAAATGCACTGGTTTGAATGGTGGTGGTCTTGAGGGCCAATTTTTCTTAATTTCAGAAGCCCTAATTCCAAGCTTCTTGAACCCTAAAAAACGCTAATGGTGGATTCACGTAGGGTGCATAAAAATACAATCAAATAGTTTGGTTAGCTTCATAATCATTCAAGGAATAAGAATCAATAATTGAAATGCCATAAAAATGCCTAAATTTCAAAGTATGATTATGAATTTTTCACGAAACATATTGCATTCTGTATACCAATTCCTCGCGTCTGGATTGTTGTTTTTGACTGGAATGTGATCAGTGATCTCCAAGGAAGCTAATGGAATAGAAGTTAGGTCTTGAATCTCCCTCAAAGGTGGTTTTCAGATTTCAGTTTATTTGCAATTTTTTCAAGTGTGACAATGGCTTTCTTGCGCAGCTTCGAGTCTAATTGCATTAGGGTTCTGTTCAGGCATATGTAGTGAGTGCATTAGGTTAACAAAACTCAATCAAATCCATTGCCTTTATTGATTTTGGAAATTTGATTTCTTAAGATCTTTTCCATATCTTTTCCATGTGTTTTTGGTTCAAAATCATGCTAATTGCTCCAAATCTTTCCTTATTGACTTAGGCACGAAATCTTGAGCATAAAACATGTATAAAAAGATTGGTTAAGGTGAGTTAAATATTTTTCATATATTTAATTGATTTAATTGAATTAATATAAATAAAAATTCAAATAAATAAATAAAAAATGAGAAAATACTTCCCTTTGGGCCAAGTGGTCGTGCACATGCTTGGAATGATGAATCATGGAAGAAAAATGGGCCCATTAGCAATTTTAGGTCATTTGAATCAATGTTGACTTTTCAAAATATCCAAAAATTTCCCAACTTCCACAAGGCATAACTTGCTCAAGTTTTAAGCTTTTCTCATGTTCTTGGACATTTTGGAAAGGTCTTTGAGTCCTCTAACCAATGCCTTTGGTCCCATGTCATTTTGATTTACCAATCTCAAGTTATGGCCTTTGACTTAAAGTCCCTTTTTGTTGACTTTTGAAAATGACCTATAATGTTGAAATTGATAACTTTTTATGAGAGCATTTATTGGACTTGAAGTATGAAGATGAGTTGTAGGAAATGTCCTTCTCTTCAAAATGAGCTTTGGATGGGATTTTTCTGATAATCCATGTGAAAGTTATGCCCTGGTCAATTTCAGTTGACTTTTTCAGCTGTCCAAATAAGGAAACTTTTGCATCTTGATGATTTCTGAGCCAAATTTTGAGAATTACGATCAAGCATTAATCAAATGATGTTTGTGGCTTCAAAATGACATGTTGACCAAAAATTTGAACTTTTGACTGCCAAATGACCATTTTGCCCCTACAGTTGACTGTAGTGCAATTAGGGTTTTTTGACTGTGCAATTTTGAGCTGAATGCCTTGAAACTTGATATGAGGATACTTGACCACATTTTTAAGCATGTGAGACTTGATTGGACCTTTGAAAACTTCATTTTCCTGATCAGCACATAAACCCTAGTTTTGACTGTATAGGAGACCTTTGCACTGTGCAACCCTTGGGGAATTTTGCAGCTTGACTTGGCAATTTCTTGGAGAATATGGGAGGGCAAATTTTGGGGTACAACAGTTGCCCCTGTTCAATCTTCTTAGACCTGAGGATGCAGATTGGCTGACGTGCCTTTCGTAATCCGAGGGTAGAAGATGATTGGACACTAGAGTGCCCAGAAATTTGCGCTCACATAGTGGCAGTGTGGCGGGAATGGGCTTATAGATGCCATTTAGAGGTTACTGGATAGGATGATGGGCTTATAGATGCCATCTGGATGTTGATCACGTAGGAGATTCCTTAGCGAGAACCTGCATACCTGCAAACAGAAAATGAGTACCTGACACGTTGCAGGAGCTGATTTTTAGATGCTTGGTATAGATATGTCCTGACTGGTTGCAGGAGTTGAGTCTGGAGCTTCAAACGGCGATGAATGAACCAGGGATGGTTATTTCCTTAGCATAAATGGTAAGAGGACCTTGGGCGACTTTAACTTCAACAACGCTCGTTGAGAAAAATCTTGGGTGTCTTCTACTGGGATGAGAATCAGGAAGATCTTAGGGTCAATCTGACTGAACCAGAGGAGGCCTTTGACTGGATAAGAATTAGGAAAATCTTAGGGTTGATTTAACTGAACCGGACAAGGTCTTGGAATATCTTCAACTGGATCAGCATCAGGGAGATCTTAGGGTCGATCTGACTGAACCAGAGAAGGCCTTTGACTGGATAAGCATCAGGAAAATCTTAGGGTCGATCTAACTGAACCGGACAAGGTCTTGGAATATCTTCAACTGGAATAAGTGTCAGAACGTCGCCATCTCTGGTTCATATCTGGACTATATCTGGAAGGAAATTTGGAAGCAGTATCAGAACGTCACCATCTCTAGTTTACATCTGAAACTATATCTGGAAGGAAATCTGGAAGCAGTATCAGAACGTCACCATATCTGGTTTACATCTGAAACTATATCTGGAAGGAAATCTGGAAGCAGTATCAGAACGTCACCCTATCTGGGTCATATCTGAAACTATATCTAGAAGGAAATCTGGAAGCAGTATCAGAACGTCGCCATATCTGGGTCATATCTGAAACTATATCTAGAAGGAAATCTGGAAGCAGTATCAGAACGTCGCCATATCTGGGTCATATCTGAAACTATATCTGGAAGGAAATCTGGAAGCAGTATCAGAACGTCACCCTATCTGGTTTACATCTGAAACTATATCTGGAAGGAAATCTGGAAGCAGTATCAGAACGTCACCATATCTGGGTCATATCTGAAACTATATCTAGAAGGAATCTGGAAGCAGTATCAGAATGTTGCCATATCTGGGTCATATCTGAAACTATATCTGGAAGGAAATCTGGAAGCAGTATCAGAATGTCACCCTATCTGGTTTACATCTGAAACTATATCTGGAAGGAAATCTGGAAGCAGTATCAGAACGTCACCATATCTGGGTCATATCTGAAACTATATCTAGAAGGAAATCTGGAAGCAGTATCAGAACGTTGCCATATCTGGGTCATATCTGAAACTATATCTAGAAGGAACTCTGGAAGCAGCATCAGAACGTCACCATATCTGGTTTACATCTGAAACTATATCTAGAAAGAACTCTGGAAGCAGCATCAGAACGCCACCATCTCTGGTTTACATCTGAAACTATATCTAGAAAGAACTCTGGAAGCAGCATCAGAACGTCACCATCTCTGGTTTACATCTGAAACTATATCTAGAAGGAAATCTGGAAGCAGTATCAGAATGTCGCCATATCTGGGTCATATCTGAAACTATATCTAGAACGAATTGCGATAGTTGATAGTAATCATTTTGGTATTGATCTTTTTCCTGAAAAGGCAAAACATAATTGTATGCAAAATCATGATGCATGAACTGTATGTCTTCAAAATTAATGAGATTCGTGTAGTATGATGCATATGCATGCTATAATGTATGAAGATGTGATGTTTATGAATGTATTTTTGTCTAAGAAAATAAATCCTTGACGGGTGCCGGGAAGTCACTCCTGGGCTGATGTTGAAGAATAGGCTTTGCTTCCGCCGGGGATGATAGTTGCAAGAATTCCGATAGGAGAAGATAACTCTATTGGGGAATAAACTTGGCGAATGGGTTACTCTGCGGGGAGACAAATACTCTAGTAATTTTGCTGGGGAGCAATACTCTGTGGGGAGAGAGACACTCTGTTGATTGTTGATAGTAACTTGCTGAGGATATCCTTGTTGTTGGAAGTGTTGATGGACTTCGCTGGGGTAAGAAGACTGTGTCGACGACGATCTTTCCGTGGCTTTTGGCTGAGGATAACCCAGTTATATCCTGTTAGGGAAATAACTCTTTGAATAAAGCCGGGAGACGCATTCGTGCTCTGCGAGGATGAGCTTCCAAAATCAACTGGGGATAAGCTTACTGCTTGGGGAGATGAATTCCAACTTTCCTGGGGAAGTATTGAACTGTATTGGTTATGTTCTTCAACGGAACCTACCCTGATACCTTGGAGGATAGCACAATCAGATTGCTTAGACCACTCTTTATTGCCCCTGTTTCTATGGGGGAGGCACTTGTGGGGTGCTGATAGTTGTTGATCGACAAACCTTCTTCTGGTAGACAGATGGCAGGACCTAGTCGTACGCTTCAATCCCTAACTTTTGCCTGGACCGCCCTTTCGGGTTTTCAGTCCACCGGGATACCCATTTTTGCTCAAGCCGCCTTTTCAGGTTTTCGACTTGCCGGGTGTACAGATTTTTTCATTTCATCCCTTCATTTTTCCCGAACCCTTTTGGTTCACCGGGAAGCCCTTATTTTTGCCTAGGTGTGTCAACCTAGCGGGTCTTTGATTTTGCGTAGCATCTTTTTGACTATATCCATGCTCTCAGGATGTAGGGAGTTGCCCCTGTTAGAAGTGTGTTGTCATGCCACCAGAAGATGTTTGATCAGGCAAGATTCGTTGTTTGAGATGCCCCAAGTGACTCAGGCGGAGATCTGCCCCAGGCTGATAGGCTTTTTTGAGAGATTCTCCGAATCTTGACTTAACTGCCCCAGATGATGGACAATAGTCATGCCATGCCCCTTGATTAGAGATACTCTTGTTCATTAGACTTTCATTATGCGAATTTCCCTGCTGTTCAAACAAAAAGTCATATGCAAACAAAGTTATGTTTAAAAAATGCAAAGCCTATGTCTGTCTTGAAGATTTTGAAAATGCATTTTTTTCATAAGACAAATGAATGTTTGTAAAACGTGATGCCAACACCGTATTTACCGTAGGTCTTAAGGAGTCAGGATACCTTTCGTAACAGTATGCTTTCGAGCTAACCCATGCTTCAGCTAGGACTTTTGAGGGTTATAACGTGGCCTGGTTCACGGTTTAAGAAACAAAGGATAAAGGCTCAAATTATTTGTACCCACCCGCTCTTCGTGATGTTCTCCAAACCTAGACTCAGTTGATCGTGCGTTAGACCTTGCTTGAGTCTTTGCTTTGATTTTCCGGTGATGATTCGGATGTTGATAACTTATTTTGAATAGGCAGTCATTCCTTTCTTGTTGAGGGTTTATAAGACCTCTTTCTTGATTTTTGTTATCCTTTTCTTTTTTTTCCTGAACTGTTTCCTTTTTTTGGAATTACAGTCAGCGGGATGCCCCAGTTTTGTAAGTCTCCTTCATGGGTTTTGACTTAATGGGTTTTTCATTTTTTTGAGATAATGACTTCCTGTCCTTGTGATTTATTCAGAACCATCACTGTCTTTTGTTTTGTAAGGACTCTTTTGGTGCCATTTGTTATGCACTCGGATCAACTGAGAGAACTACCCTGCCCCAGGTTATGATAAAGGGTTTTAAATTTCGAAAAGAAAAACTCCTACTTCTTTGGCTCAGAGGGGTTGACGAGGGATTATCATCCTTATAACTCCAGTGTTTAGGGATCGAAACAATGCCTGTACCTCATCAGCGGGGTCTGTTCAAAAGCATATTGTAACGATCGTGGCATCGTTTTCGTCATCCTCCCTCAAGAGGCTTAGAATTTTAGATCCAGAGTTGACATCAGAAAAAATATGAAAAGAAATTTGAACATAATGAAAACAATTGTATTAATTCCCAAAACAGACATATGTGATGCATTGATAGAATAAAAGAGTTTGCTATGACATTAATTGTTTGTATAAGCAAAGAAAAATACAACTCAAAAATTCAAATAAACAAAAGGCTTCAAGGATTGGGCAACGGAGCAGTGATTATGTTCGGAGTCTCAGGCACTTCAAACTGAATCTCCCCGGCGTCGATCATGTCTTGAATCTTGTTCTTGAGAGGCCAGCAGTTGTCCGTAGTATGCCCCGGGCTATCAGAATGATATGCGCACCTATCATTGGGATGATAGTTGGGAGCAGAAGTGTTCAGATTCCGAAGAGGAGCCCTTAAGGTGATCGGCCCTGCCTTCAACATTTGTTGCAGTGCTTGATCCAGCGACATGTTGATTTTGGTGTACTGTCGTTTCTCCTTGCGCTGCTGCCCCTGTCCTTGTTGAGCAGGTCCAAGATTGGAGATCTGGATTGCCCCTACCTCATGATGGCTCTTTTTACCGTGCACAGCATTGGATTCTTTCTTTCCATGATGAGGCTTTTTATCCGAAGGTGCAGCCTCTTGAATTTTCCCAGACCGGATGCCAGCTTCTATTCGCTCTCCAGTCAAGATAAGATCTGTGAATCCAGCAGACGAATTCCCAATTAGGTGGTTGTAGAACGGACCAGACAGGGTCCCCAAGAACATATCGACAAGTTCCCGATCAGTCAGAGGTGGTTGTACCCTTCCAGCAAGATCCCTCCATTTCTGCGCATATTCTTTAAAACCTTCACTTGATCCTAACGACATACCCTGGAGTTGGGTACGCATAGGAGCAAGGTCGGCATTATATTGATACTGCTTGTAGAAAGCAGTAGCCAACTCCTCCCAGTTACGAACCTTGGTCCCATCTAGCTGATAGAACCATTCGAGATGAGTCCCTGAAAGACTCTCCTGGAAGAAGTGGATCCACAAATTCTTGTCCACCGTATATGGTTGAATCTTCCGAACATAGGACCTGAGATGTAACTTAGGACAAGACGCCCCGTCATACTTGGTAAAGGATGGTGCTTTGAACTTCCGAGGAATAATCACACCGGTTGACAAACCCAGATCTCCAAAATCCAGCCCAGGTACCTGTTGGATCTCCATAGCATTTAGCCTATCCTCCAACTGTTTGTACTTGTCTTCGGCAGGAGGGTATTGTTCGTCGTTGAAATCTGTCTCGTTGTCGGAGACCACTGGACTGGGAACCCTTTCCTCCTGGTGACTGCTTTCCCTCACAGATGGGGTTGTCCTATCAGTTTCCTCCTACCGTGTATTCTTAGATCTGCGTCTAGGGCTGAACAAAACAGTCCTCTTCTTCTTCTTTTCCTTCTTCAAGAGCAGAGCCTTCAGATCTTGTTGCCCCTGGGTCAAATTCATGATCAGCCCTTGGAACTGGGCGTTCTGAGCCTGGAGGGCCTTGATAGTGTGCTCGGTTGAAGATTCAGGATTCATGACGAGACTGCTGAAATAAACAGCGAAGAAGGTAAGTGACCTGCAGAGAAAGGGTACCTGTTATGCAATGATGTGTATGACATGCATGTAATGTTTTCAAGGACCTCGCGGGGTAAACAAGAAAATTTGTTAGCATTTGGATCCGGTAGCTTGATTGAAAGAACTTCATATTTGTTGAGCGTTCTTCTTCAAGGGTCAAAGGCTCACCATATCCAGTGGGTCATAGCCCCTGACAACCTTGGCTAGAGGAAAATAAATCCCCTTTGCCCCTTGCTGGACGGTTGGTTCATCATGACCTGCATCACAAGCCCTTGAGATCCTTGAAATGGGTTAGGATGTATGCAATGGTATGATGTTATGGTATGCATGGAATAATGTGAGTAAACCCTGTTATGAGTCCCTAATTAAGGACTGCAAACCAAAACCTGCAAGAACTTAGTATACTTTGTTATGAGTCCCAATTAAGGACTATAAACAAAACCTGCAAGAGACCTAGTAAACCCTGTTATGAGTCCTAGTTAAGGACTATAAACAAAACCTGCAAGTAGCTTATGTGTTAGATAACAAGCATGCAAGTAGTCAAGTACGAAGGCACACAAGTCACACAAGAGAAGCCCTTAGAGTTTAGGCCAACATGAGGTCTAGGTGATACCCTCTTTCAGTTGGTTGGTTCATACCTGTCCTATCAAAGTAACCGGGTTCTTAGAGGATCCCAATATCATTGACTACCCTCAATCGGTCATAACTCCAGCATCGCAATCTTTTCTTGCAGCCAGAACCATCACGAGAGTTTAGCCTCAATGGGCGTAGCATGCTGCTACTGTTCTAATGGCCAAGTTGTGTCAATTAAGGTTCTAAGGTTGTTGGTGCTTAATGACTCCTCAGAAGACCCATATTCTCCTCGTTGCAACACAAGGGATATCGGTACAGACCAAGGCGCCACACCAACGTAGCCACTGTTTCACCCGTGTCGGTCTACGCCGGACAGGTCCCTCACAGCTTATGCTACCTAAACAGGGTATCCCCAGATCCGGGTTAGGATCTATGTAACTCCCATGCAACCCACAAATTTAAAGCAGACAAGTCAATACAATTGAAAACACAGTTATGAACTAACCCTAAGGTACACCTCACTTTATAAAGGGTCCCCAGCAGAGTCGCCAGTTCTGTGATCGGTGGATCTGGAACTGACTGTTTTAAAGCTGGTTCGCGAAATGTCGCGGAAGCAAGAGTCGCCACCGTCTTTTATTTTCTCCAAATGGAAAGGACAAAAGCACAGAAAAATTCCTTATAGAGATTGCTCTCGGTTCGGGAGGTAGGTTATAGAAAGGGAAGGTGTTAGCACCCTTTCTATCCATGGTTATCCATGGGCTCTTAGATACTTGCTCACTTGTGTTTTCAAAATGGTTTGTTTGCTTTTCAACTGTGGGTTTAAAAAAGTTTCTTTGAAAATTTCAGTTCGACTCTTGTATCGGTCCTCAAGAGTGTTTGAAAAATTTGCTTTCGAAAGCTTTTTGAAAAGGTGTCGGTGTGAAAAGTATTTTTGAATTTGTTTTGAAATTAGAGCAAGTATCTACGAGAACCTACCTACCCTAAGGAATTTGTCTGTGTAAATGTCCTTTAAAGTAGTGTCATCCCACCATTGAGAGGTAGGTAGCACCACCGTTGGAGGTGTTCGGGTCAATTCGAGGTTCGGGACATGGTGATCACCAGAGCAATGGGAAGACACCTTAGAAGCTACCCTCATGCCAGGTTCCCGGATCATGAGGACTTACTAAGACATCCTCTACTCGACGATCACCTTTCGAGGCAAGGCAACAGTGAGGCGTACCCTAGGGGTGGTGTGTGCGATTCGTGTGTCGTTTTCATTTGCATTTATCTTGTCATGTTAATTGGTGTTCTACGCTTGATTTTATTTAAGGCCATTCATTCTTGCATGCTTTGTTTAACAGTTTAAAAATTGCGAGGAAAAGTAAATTCTAAGCTATTACAAATGGCGCGGGTCCACATCGCCAAAATTAACCAGGACCCGATTTGACAGAAAATAAATAAAGTAAAAGAATTAAAAGTGCGAGAAGTAATTACAAGGCTTCGGGAGAGGTACATAATTATTTAAATGACATAAAATAAATATGCGAAATTAAATCGAAACGAGGGCGTTGGACCCTTTTGCAAAATATTAAAGTTACATGAATTAATTAATTTAAGAAAAGAAATTGTTTTTGTTTTTTTTTTGTTGACATTTTTATGTATTTTAAGATTTAATAGAAAAAGAATTAATTAAAATTAAAATAAAAGGCAAACCCTAATTCTAGTTATTTTTTAATTTATTAAGAAATGTGTTGAACTTTGACCTAATTTAAACCTAAGTTATTTTCATGCAAATTTGATTATAAAAATAAATAAGATAAATAAATATTATTGTGAAAAAGAAAAATTTAAAAAAAGGAATAAAACATTGATTAAACCTATTTCTACATTTTTTAGATTTTTTATTGTGAAAAGAATTAAAATTGCAACCTATTTTAAACTAATTAATTTCCAAGCATTTATTTACAAGAAAATATTAAAATAAAAATATTTATCATGTTTTTATCTTTTCTTATTTTTTAGGCATTTTTTATATTTTTTGTAAAAATAATTAATTAAAGCAAAACAATAAAAAAAAAATAATTGAAAACAAAATATAAGAAAAATAGAAAATGGCAAACCAGGGGGGGTTCAGGCCCCAAATTAGGAGGTATGGATTCAGTAATCTGGCCCACTTGAGCATGGCCTTGTGGACTTTTTTTGAGTAGCGTGCTGCGCGTTGACTGAGATCCACTATGTTCCTCAATTCTCAGCCTTGTGATTATTGGAGTTGGGCACGTGGACGCTCTGATCTGGAGGATGTATGGTGCGCTCCACCTTTGAAACTGCATAGGAATACGTTTTGCAAAATAATAGAGAAATTACGTAGACCTGGGGCTCGAACCCAGGTCATGTACCTTTACCACCAATCCTGCTTGCCAGCTGAGCTAAGTGCGCATTCTGATTAATATACAAACAACAAATGTTATAAAAGAAAACAATCAATGCTAGTGGGTCTGCGCGCGAATTTCAAAATAGACCAACCAATTCACGCCACGATATCATCTTCTTCATGGTGTTGGATTTTCCTGAAATACAAAAGCAATATGCAACGGTTTTTCACGCGTGGTTTTAGGTGTCTTTAAAGAAAATAGCGATTAGCCCTCTAACGCTCATAAATTGAGCGCGAGGGTTCCATTGCCTTCGTCCAAATGCACTGGTTTGAATGGTGGTGGTCTTGAGGGCCAATTTTTCTTAATTTCAGAAGCCCTAATTCCAAGCTTCTTGAACCCTAAAAAACGCTAATGGTGGATTCACGTAGGGTGCATAAAAATACAATCAAATAGTTTGGTTAGCTTCATAATCATTCAAGGAATAAGAATCAATAATTGAAATGCCATAAAAATGCCTAAATTTCAAAGTATGATTATGAATTTTTCACGAAACATCTTGCATTCTGTATACCAATTCCTCGCGTCTGGATTGTTGTTTTTGACTGGAATGTGATCAGTGATCTCCAAGGAAGCTAATGGAATAGAAGTTAGGTCTTGAATCGCCCTCAAAGGTGGTTTTCAGATTTCAGTTTATTTGCAATTTTTTCAAGTGTGACAATGGCTTTCTTGCGCAGCTTCGAGTCTAATTGCATTAGGGTTCTGTTCAGGCATATGTAGTGAGTGCATTAGGTTAACAAAACTCAATCAAATCCATTGCCTTTATTGATTTTGGAAATTTGATTTCTTAAGATCTTTTCCATATCTTTTCCATGTGTTTTTGGTTCAAAATCATGCTAATTGCTCCAAATCTTTCCTTATTGACTTAGGCACGAAATCTTGAGCATAAAACATGTATAAAAAGATTGGTTAAGGTGAGTTAAATATTTTTCATATATTTAATTGATTTAATTGAATTAATATAAATAAAAATTCAAATAAATAAATAAAAAATTAGAAAATACTTCCCTTTGGGCCAAGTGGTCGTGCACATGCTTGGAATGATGAATCATGGAAGAAAAATGGGCCCATTAGCAATTTTAGGTCATTTGAATCAATGTTGACTTTTCAAAATATCCAAAAATTTCCCAACTTCCACAAGGCATAACTTGCTCAATGTTTAAGCTTTTCTCATGTTCTTGGACATTTTGGAAAGGTCTTTGAGTCCTCTAACCAATGCCTTTGGTCCCATGTCATTTTGATTTACCAATCTCATGTTATGGCCTTTGACTTAAAGTCCCTTTTTGTTGACTTTTGAAAATGACCTATAATGTTGAAATTGATAACTTTTTGTGAGAGCATTTCTTGGACTTGAAGTATGAAGATGAGTTGTAGGAAATGTCCTTCTCTTCAAAATGAGCTTTGGATGGGATTTTTCTGATAATCCATGTGAAAGTTATGCCCTGGTCAATTTCAGTTGACTTTTTCAGCTGTCCAAATAAGGAAACTTTTGCATCTTAATGATTTCTGAGCCAAATTTTGAGAATTATGATCAAGCATTAATCAAATGATGTTTGTGGCTTCAAAATGACATGTTGACCAAAAATTTGAACTTTTGACTGCCAAATGACCATTTTGCCCCTACAGTTGACTGTAGTGCAATTAGGGTTTTTTGACTGTGCAATTTTGAGCTGAATGCCTTGAAACTTGATATGAGGATACTTGACCACATTTGTAAGCATGTGATACTTGATTGGACCTTTGAAAACTTCATTTTCCTGATCAGCACATAAACCCTAGTTTTGACTGTATAGGAGACCTTTGCACTGTGCAACCCTTGGGGAATTTTGCAGCTTGACTTGGCAATTTCTTGGAGAATATGGGAGGGCAAATTTTGGGGTACAACACCATGCATCTAACAGTTAAAGATTGCGGAAATTAGAAGTGCGAGAAAATAAACCCAGCTATTACATGGCTTTCGCAGATACATAATTATTTAACTGAAAATGAAATGCGGCAATTAAAACCCTAATTAAAATCTATTACAACCTCGAAACAGTTACATAAATAATAATCAGAACAATAATTAAAATGCGCTATGAATTAAATGCGAAGAATTAATTAAGAGACCTAAAATCTAATTAAAAAATTATTTGTTTATTTTTTGGAGAAAAATTAATTATTTACAACTCTAATTTCTAATTAGTTTTAATTATAAAAAGAAATTGACATTAACCTAATTTAAACTAAATTAATTAATTAAAGCAAATAAATATTTCATGAGAAAAATGATTTTTTTTGTGTTTTTCTGTGGTTTTTAATTTTAAAAAATAATTTTGTGTTAATTAAAAAAGAAAATGATTAATGAAATAAATAAAGAAATTAAAAAATTTGAAAAAAAAATAAAGAATTGGGCTTGTGCTGAATAGTAAGGCTGAGGGGTGTGTTATTGAAATTCTCTAGGCCCATCACCCATCCAAGCCCAGACAGCGCTTGATTCCATGTGGCGTTGACTTGAGGGTGCATCGTGGTCATTCACTGCTAAGCATTGGATCTGGCTGAATGATGGATCCATTTGTTGGCTACTGGACGTGCACGGTAGGCCTTTGGATGAGAATTGCATATGATATGTAAATGGAAAATAAACGTTGCTGGGACCTGGGATCGAACCCAGGTCCTCACGCTTACCAAAAATTGCCCTTTCTAACTGCGCTACTGTGATTAGTTGTTAGTACAATAAGAAGAATACATAATATATAAATCAAGATAATTGGATCAAAAAAAACGCGCGAAGTTTAAATTTTCCAACGATGGGCTGCCACGCCACCATCTTCTTCCTTCTCTGTCGCCTTAGGTTCTTGACCCTTTACCTAACGACAAAAGTCTGTAGCTACAAACCTGTAAAACTCAAAATCCAGCACAAGCATGATAAATTAGTTGTGACTGTACCAATCAACTCGTCTTGGCCTCACGAGCATCATGGTACCTTATTCGTGGCCTAATTTTTCCTGTGTCAAAAAGCTCCAAAACGTGGCTTCAAACCCTAGTTATGGCATTCATTTGTATGGGAATCAAAACGTTAATTAAACCAAACCAACATATTGCAAACATGATAACAAACACGTATATGCCATTAAAACATGCTCATAATGTATAAATCATGATAATCGAATTTGAAAAATATAGCAAACCATAATGTTCATACAAGTTATTTCTGAGCGTGAAAGGACTTGTAATTGATTGGAATAGTTTCCTGAGACGTCCTGCAATCGATTGGAAATGCTAGGATGGCTTGAGATGGCCTGTATGATTGAAACTGATTGACCACTTTTGTCCAATTTTGAGCTTTTTGTTCTCTAACTTTCACGCCTGCCAAAAACCATGTTTTACACTTGGTTCTTGTTCATTATATATGCTAGAACGAATTAGGGTTCTAAAAACCATATGTATCTTTGCAATTATGGAAGATTTGATTTGATTTCCATGCCATATGCAAACTTGCTATATTGAGCCAAATTATCCTTTTCTTGTACCAATCATGCTTGATTTGATTTGGCCTTGATATTTCAGCATATTTTGATTGCAATCCTGTCAAAAATCATATCAAAATAGATCTTTGATATTATTTACCAATTATTTGATTTAATTCAATTTTTAATTAATAAAAAATCAAAATAAATTGGAAAATGAAGCAAATAACATGTGGGTAAGTAATTGGGTCGTGGACCATGTTATAAGTGAGGTGCAATCATGAAATGCTAGGCCCATTTGGTATAAAAAATGCACTTTTGAGCATATTTGACTTTTGGTACTTTTGCAAAAAAGTTCAACTTTGACAAAGCATGTCTCCTCCAATTTTAACCCTAGAGAGGTGTTCTTGGACTTTTTAGAAAGCTTAGGATGTCCCCTAAGCAACCCTTTTAGTCTAATCTCAATTGAGTCTTCCATGTTCATGTAAGGAGCTTTGACCTGAAAAGTGTTTTTGTTGACTTTTCAAAAGGACCCATAATGTGGAAATTTATATCTTTTTGTGAGTGCATATTTTGAACTTGGGGGCTGAAGATGAATTGTAGGGAATTTCACCCTATTCAAAATGAGCCTTGGATGGAAAATTTCTGATAAAGTATGTGGAAGTTATGCTTGGTCAAAGTTTTGTTGACTTTTTCCTAAGAAACCCTAAATTAGCAACTTTTGGGTTTTGATGAATTCAGGGCATTCCTTGAGGAATCATGATCAACCCATGATCAAATGATGGATATCACTTCAAAATGTTGATGTTGACCAAAAATCTTGAAGTTTGACTGTATGTGGGCCATAGTTGACTTTTGACCTAATAAAGTTGATTCTCAAGCATCTGACCAGTTGATTGAGCAAACTTCTTGTGCAGTGCTTGAAATTTGACATGGAGGGTCTTGAGAACGTATTAGTACCATGGAGAACATATGAGGTCTTTGGATTTCAACTATCTTGATGAAAATGGAAACCCTAATTTGAGACACACTGTCTTAGACGAGAGTTTGTCTGGTCAACTCTTGGCAAACTTGAGCAAATTGAGGATATCTAGGAGTATGTATTGAGTAAAATAAGAGCAAAAATTTTAGATTGGCTCGCCTGCCTTTCGTGATCTAAAGGTGGAAGATGATTTAACACTAGAGTGCCCAGAAATTTGCACTCGCATGAAGTGATACTTGATTTGTGATATCGGAAATGGGCTTATAGATGCCATTTGGAAGTTTCTAGAGAATTGTCGGAGATGGGCTTAAATGTGCCATCCAAGATGTGACGGAGTACCGTCGGAGATGGGCTTAAAGATGCCACCTAGAGGATGTTGATTTCCTGAAATATTCCTTTGATGAGAATCCCTGTCTCTGTCGCTAAGGAGGAATCTGCTGAGGAATATTGGTATATGTCTTGGGAGAAATAGAATTTTAGGAGCTTCAGTTGTCCTTTACTCTACTGGGGAAATAACTCCTGCTTGAGGAAGCGGAAATGAACTGCATATCTGGTCAGGGTACAAGCTGCACCGCGCCTTACTGGGGAAATACGAAACCAATCATGTTTGATCAGGTCCAGGTCTTACAGTGTTGTGGACTGCCATATGGAGGTAAGAGAAAAGAAACCTGGATGGTAAGGTTATAAGAAGGAACCTTGATAGTAGGGTTACTTCGAAATGAAAGCCTGGATAGTAGGGCTGTGAGAAGGCACCTGGGTCGTAGGGTTACTTCGATATGAAATCCTGGATAGTAGGGCTGTGAGAAGGAACCTGGGTCATAGGGTTACTTCGATATGAAATCCTGGATAGTAGGTCTGTGAGAAGGAACCTGGGTCGTAGGGTTACTTCGATATGAAAGCCTGGATAATAGGGATGTGAGAAGGAACCTGGGTCGTAGGGTTACTTCGATATGAAAGCTTGGATAGTAGAGCTGTGAGAAGGAACCTGGATAATAGGGTTTCTTCGGTATGAAAGCCTGGATAGTAGGGCTTGTGGGAAGAAACCTGGGTCGTAGGGTTACTTTGATATGAAATCCTGGATAGTAGGGTTGTGAGAAGGAACCTGGGCCGTAGGGTTTCTTCGATCTGAAAGCCTGGATAGTAAGGCTGTGAGAAGGAACCTGGATAGTAGGGTTTCTTTGGTATGAAAGCCTGGATAGTAGGGCTTATGGGAAAGAACCTGGGTCGTAGGGTTACTTCGATATAAAATCCTGGATAGTAGGGTTGTGAGAAGGAACCTGGGTCGTAGGGTTACTTCGATATGAAAGCTTGGATAGTAGGGTTGTGAGACGGAACCTGGATAGTAGGGTTTCTTCGGTATGAAAGCCTGGATAGTAGGGTTGTGAGAAGGAACCTGGATAGTAGGGTTTCTTCGGTATGAAATTTTGGATAGATGGGCTTGTGAGAAGGAACCTGGGTCGTAGGGTTACTTCGATATGAAAGCCTGGATAGTAGGGATGTGAGAAGGAACCTGGGTTGTAGGGTTTCTTAGATATGAAAGCCTGGATAGTAGGGCTGTGAGAAGGAACCTGGATAGTAGGGTTTCTTCGATATGAAAGCCTGGATAGTAGGGCTGTGAGAAGGAACCTGGATAGTAGGGTTTCTTCGGTATGAAAGCCTGGATAGTAGGGCTTGTGGGAAGGAACCTGGCTCGTAGGGTTACTTCGATATGAAATCCTGGATAGTAGGGCTATGAGAAGGAACCTGGAAAATAGGGTTTCTTTGGTATGAAAGCCTGGATAGTAGGGAAGGAACCTGTTGTGGGAAGGAACCTGGGTCGTAGGGTTACTTTGATATGAAAGCATGGATAGTAGCGCTGTGAGAAGGAACCTGGATAATAGGGTTTCTTCGGTATGAAAGCCTGGATAGTAGGGCTTGTGGGAAGGAACTTGGGTCATTGGGTTACTTCGATATGAAAGCCTGGATAGTAGGGCTGTGAGAAGGAACCTGGGTCGTAGGGTTACTTCGATATGAAAGCCTGGATAGTAGGACTGTAAGAAGGAACCTGGATAGTAGGGTTTCTTCGGTATGAAATCCTGGATAATAGGGCTTGTGGGAAGGAACCTGGGTCGTAGGGTTACTTTGATATGAAATCCTGGATAGTAGGGTTGTGAGAAGGAACCTGGATAGTATGGTTTCTTCGGTATAAAAGCCTGGATTGTAGGGCTGTGAGAAGGAACCTGGATAGTAGGGTTTCTTCAGTATGAAAGCCTTGATAGTAGAGCTTGTGGGAAGGAACCTGGGTCGTGGGGTTACTTTGATATGAAAGCCTGGATAGTAGGGTTGTGAGAAGGAACCTGGATAGTAGGGTTTCTTCGATATGAAAGCCTGGATAGTAGGGCTGTGAGAAGGAACATGGATAGTAGGGTTTATTCGGTATGAAAGCCTGGATAGTAGGGCTGTGAGAAGGAACCTGGATAGTAGGGTTTCTTCGGTATGAAAGCCTGGATAGTAGGGCTTATGGGAAGGAACCTGGGTCGTATGGTTACTTCGTGGGGAGTTTGGGTAAAACTGCACCTGAACCGAGAAGGAACCTAGGTAAAGTTGCTTCGTGAGGAGTTTGGGTAAAACTGCATCTGAACCGAGAAGGAACCTAGGTAAGGTTGCTTCGTGGGGAGTTTGGGTAAAACTGCATCTGAACCGAGAAGGAACCTAGGTAAGGTTGCTTCGTGGGGAGTTTGGGTAAAACTACATCTGAACCGAGAAGAAACCTAGGTAAGGTTGCTTTGTGACGAACCTGTGTAAAGCTGCATTTGGTCGCAGAGATAATTACTTTGTTTAGTTTTAGGAGCTAATCTAGGACCTGCTGGAAATTGTTGATGATAACCACCTTTCCTGAAAAGGTACATGATTAATTGTATGTGATGCATGAAATGCATTGTATGACGATGTTCTCGAAATAAATGAGATTATGCTGTATGCAATATGTATCCGCACGTCATGATGTATGAACATGAAATGCTATTGTGACATATCCGAGTGGGAAAATAAATCCCTGACTGTTGCTGGAGAGTAACGGAAATTGAGTTCCTGACCGTTGTAGAAAAAGTGGTTCTTCTACTTACGCTGGAGATGGTGAACCGGAGATGACTATGCTGAGGATTTTCCCCTTGTTTACGGATATTCTGCCGAAGAGAGACTCTGCTTGAGAACAACTCTGCGGGGGAATAATTCTATTGGAGAGAGAAGCTTCCATAGCTGAAGGGATAAACTCTGTCGGGGATTGAGCTTCTGTATTCAGAGAAATAAACTCTATTCGGGAGAAAACTTTATGACCCACTTGCGATTATGAAATTCGGTCGGGGAATATAGATGTCGATTCTCTAAAGGAACTTTGTTGGGGAACGTAGCTCTAGTTTGGGGAAGCAGATGTTAAAGCTTTAGTTGCCTCTACTTTGTGGGGAGTGTAGATGTTGCAGGGTCGTATGCTGAGGATACGACAATGACTTCACATCAGGACTTTTCTGCCCATGTTGCTGCTGGAGAAAGTACCTGCAGAGGCTTTGTGGATGGCTTGAGTGTTATCCCAACTCTTGGAGTCCTTGGTGAATGCAGATCAGGGTAATAAACCTTCTACTGATTCGACAAGTGACGAGATGACGGGACGTAGTCATACTCTTCAAATCCCTAACTTTTGCCTGGACCATCCTTTCGGGTTTTCAGTCCACCGGGATACCCTTTTTTGCTCAAGCCTCCTTTTCAGGTTTTCGGCTTGCCGGGTGTACATATATTTTTGTTTTTATCCCTAATTTTTTCCCAAAACTTTTTTGGTTCACCGGGATGCCCTTATTTTTGCCTAGGCCAGTCAACCTAGCGGGTCTTTGTTCATGCATAGTATTTTCCAGCTCTGTCCATGTTCACCGGGTACGGAGAATTGTCACTGTCCATAGTAGTAAGTGTTGCCACACTGCCAAAAGATGTTCGCTTGATCATACACGATTCATTGCTGGAATTCATGTCCAATTCCCCAAGTGATTCAGATGGAGATTTGTCCCTGGCTACTTGGCATCTTTGAGAGATTCCTTGAATCTTGACTTGACTGCCCCAAATGATGGACAATGATACTGCCGTGCCCCTTGGTTGGAAGTGTTTTTCCACTTGAGGTGATCCTTTTCATTGAGAAGTTTTTTGTTCATCGAATATCCGTCGTGTGAATTTCTCTGCTGTTGAACAAATAGTCATATGCAAACTATGGTATTTTAAGAATGCAAAGCTTATGTCTGTCTTGAGGAAAAAAATTGAAAATGCAATTTTTTAGTAAAACGGATTTTGCAAGAGAGTGATATCAACTCGTGATTTATGGCAAACCTTACAGGAGTTAGGATACCTTTTGTAACAGTATTCTTTTGAACTAACTCATGCTTCAGCTAGGACTTTTAAGGGTTATAACGTGGCCTGGTTCACGGTTCAAGAAACAGAGGATAAAGGCTCAAAATTTATTTGTACCCACCCGCTCTTCGTGATGTTCTTCAGTCCTATGCTCAGTTAATTGCATGTTTAGAATCCCAATTGAGTTCTAGAATATTGTCCTTGATGTTCCGGTGATGGTCCAGATACTGACAGTTTATTTTGAATAGGCAGTCATCTTTTTTGTCGAGGATTTGTAGTACCTCTTTCTTTACTATCCCTTTCTTTTGCCTGAACTGTTTCTTTTTATGGTTACAATCAGCGAGATGCCCCAGTTTTTTCCTTAAGTCTCCTTCATAGGTTTTGACTTAACGGGCTTTTCTTTTGAACAATAAAGACTGCCTCTTCTTAATGATTATGCGAAACCATCACCATCTTCTTATTTGGAAGGACGTCTTCGATGCCATTCATTATGTATGAAGTAGAATATTACAACTGAATGTGCATCTGAATTAACTGAGCAAACTACTCTGCCCCGGGTTATGATTAAGGGTTTTAATTTGTGTGAAAATAAAAACTCCTACTTATTAGGCTCAAAGGGGTTGACTAGGTATTATCCTCCTTATTACTCCACTGTTTAGGATTTGAAACAACGCATGTACATCGTCAGCAAGGTCTGTTCAAAAGCACATTGTATGGATTGTGGTATCATTTTCGTCATCCTCCCTCTAAAGGCTCAGAGCTTTTGATCAAGAGTTGAATATCACAAAAAGGAAAGCAGTTTAAATATAGTGAATACGAATGAATTGATTCAAAACAGACATATGCAACGCATTGATAAAGTAACAAAGTTTGACATGAATAAATGTTTGAACAATCAAAAGAAAATTACAAATTGAAAATTATGATGAACGAAAAGCCCTCTTGTCAGAACTTGTCACTTCAAACGGTGGGCCTTGGAGGAATGACAGAAACATTCCAGTTGACCATCTTGTGTGAATTCCAATGCTCCTTCATCAATCAGGTCTTGAATTTTGTATTTCAACCTCCAACAGTCGTCAGTATCATGCCTCGGGCTGTTGGAGTGGTATTCACATCTTGCATCAGGATTGTAGTTAGGGGAAGAAGTCTTGGGATTCGGATAAGGTCCTATCAACATAATCAGATTCATCATCAATAGGTGTTGCAAAGCTTGAGACAACGACATGTTGAGTTTGGTAAACTGCCTTTAGGGTATATCCGGCTTACTCTGATTAACCCGTTGTTTTTGGCGAGGTTATTATTGGACCTGTGATGTGGTAGCAATTTGGAAAAGTACACTCTTTACAAAACCAGCCTCTTGTCTTCTCGGGAGTTGATCAATGACTTGGTCCCCACCTCACTTGTTTGCTTCATACGGCTGCAGCCGTCTTGATGAATTTTCTTGATAATGGCTCTCAACTCTTCTTGTCCCCGGGCTAGGCCTTGGATAAGAGCCATCTTCCCCAGCATATGGGTTCTCATCACTTCTACCTCAGTTTGCAGTTGTTCCAATTGTTCGTCCTTATTGTCTTCAGTACTTTTCTTAGCCAGGTCTCCACCGAGGAGTGCTTTCAACTCTTCCTGCCCCTTGAATAGCTTTAGGAACATTTTCATGAATTGAGCCTCTTGAGTTTGGAGATATCTGTTGTCTTGTTGGAGAGCCATTTTCCTTGTTGAAATAAACAGCGAGAAAATGAGAGACCTGTACTGGAAGACCTGTTATGCAAATGACGTGGATGTAATGTTTTCAAGGATCTCGCAGGGTAAACAAGAAAATGTCAGAAGTTGAACTTTGCAGCTTTAATTGAAGAACTTCGTATCATTGAAAGTCCTTATACGAGAGTCAAGCTCACCATATCAAGTGGATCATAGCCCCTGACTCAAGTTGTCGTGTTTTGGTCTTTTGACGGCATTGGCTAGAGGAAAATAAATCCCCTTGCCCCTTGCTAGACGTCTGATTTATCATAACCTACATCACAAACCCTTGAGATACTTGAAATGGTTAAGGAAATGTTGTGGCATGACGTTATGATGTGTGTGATACAGTGGGAAGAGAACTGACTGTTTTTGGAATGCTGGTTTGCGTTTTGCGTTTGTTTTCACAAAATGTCACGGTAAGCAAGAGTCGCCACCGTCTTTTATTTTATCCAACAAGGAAAGGAAAAAAGCACAGAAAAATTCCTTTTTCGAGATGTTTCTCGGGTCCGGGGGGTAGATTATAGAAAGGGAAGGTGTTATCACCCTTTCTATCCGTGGTTATCCACGGGCTCCTAGGTACTTGCTCAAAGTGTTTTCAAATTTTGCTTTTCTTTGTGTTTTGTGGGTTTGAAAGGAGTTTTTGTTTGAAAGGTGTAAGTGGGAAAAGTTTTATTTTGTTTTGAGAGAGCAAGTACTTAAGAACCATCTCCCTACTCGAAAAAGGAACCAATCTGTACTAATTTCCTTTAGACAATGCTATCCCACTATTGATGAGTAGGTAGCATCGTCGTTGGAGTTTAAGGGTCAATTCGATTAAGGGACGTGTGGTCACTAAAGCAATGTTAGGACGCCTTAGCGGTAACCCTAATGTCTTAGATCATTTTTCCGAGGCAACCATTTCGAGGCAACTATGATTTGGACAAGAGGGCGACCTCTAAAACTTCCTATACTCAATGACCACGTTCGAAGGCAATCAAGTGAGGTGTACCCTAAGAGTGGCATGTGCAAGTGTGTTACTTCGGTTAATTTTATCTGTACATGTCATGGGTGAGCTATATTGATTTTAGGTTAAAGATTGATCTTGTCATGCATTGCCTATTTATCAAACATCTAACAGTTAATAGTTGCGGAAATTAAATTGCGGGAAATTAAATCTAAGCTATTACAAGGCGTCGGGTAATTACATCGCCAAAAACAAACCCTTTAATTTAAATTGCGGAAAGTAAAAGAAAGCGATAAATAAATTAAAGTCCTATTTAAAAGCTATTACATACTGGAAGCAATTACAATATTGGAAATATGGATCGTGTGCGAGCAAATTAAATGGCGCATTTTCTAGGGTTTTGACCCTTTTTGTTAAAGAAAGCATTTTTTTTGTTATTTTTTGAATTAAATTAATTTAAACCTAAGTTAATTAATTAATTAAATAAAAAATATATTTTTGAGTTTTTTATATTTAAGGAAATAAAATAAGAATGATTAAAATTATTAAAAACCTAATTCTACATTAATTTTAATTTATTGCAAAAAATGTTAAAAGTTAAACCTATTTAAAACTAAATTGATTAATATTTATTTACAAAAATAAAATAATGAAATTAGCTTTAATAAATAAAAATAATATTTTTTTGTTTTCTGATTTTATTTGGAAAATTATTAATTAGATAATTAACAATAAAATAAAAATTAGAACAAAATAAATAAATGAAAATATAAAGAGTAAAAGAAATAACCCAGGGGGTGTGGGCCTAAATTGAAGGTGTGATTTTCAATTTCCAGGCCCAATAGTTGTCAGCCTTGTTTGACTTTTAGGATCACCCACACGCCTATTGACTTGGATGTATGGTGCACCTCCAATCTGGGCCTTTAGATTTGGCCTAGAGGCCATCTGGCATGTGGATCTTTGAGGCATATGGTGTACTACACTTTGGCGTTGCATGAGAGTACCTGAAGAAAAATTAAACAAATGTTTTGGGGGACCTGGGATTCGAACCCAGGTCCCAAGGGGTTTTCCACTCACGCTTCCACCAACTGAGCCATGCTGCCTTATTGTTAATATAATGGACAAATGATATTATAAAAGAAACGCAAGCAATATACTGGAAAATAAAAAATGCGCGAAATTGATTTGAACGGGCCAATGAGAGAAAGACACCTAATCGTCTTCTTCACCAAAAACCTGGTTTTCTTACCTGCGGATTTTTATCCGCAGGAAGATCCGTGGGATCATCCTAAAACCATTTCCAGGTCATGTAAACGCAAATGGAGAACATCAATGTGTTCGTCTCTCTTCCCTGAACACAACCATGTCCATGGATGGTCTTAATTATTCCTGCAAAACAAAACCCCAAATGCAAACCTCCAAAACCCTAGATTCGGGTAAGGCGATATAGGCTACAAAAACAAAATTAAATAATGCAGAAATACTCTAAATGAATCGACTAACATGATAGTGTCAAGATTTTGGCAAAAAGATGCAAGATTCAGAGGTTATGAATTCGTGTACAGAGCCATGTTCATGAGGACTTACAGTGCGATTGGGGATGTCTCAGGGCTTGATTCTGATTGCTTTAGCTCCAGTGGATGTCAGGTAAGAAGGCTATGTGGAGATTTTGCTTTGAAAACGCCTCCAATATCAATTTCGATCTCCAACTTTTCAAGGTTTTTTCATTTTTGGTTTCTTGATTTTGGGCAGCTTCAAGTCGTGTTCTTTATATGTCTGGCTTGTGTGTGTGTATATGGGATTGCATTAGGTCAAGAATTGGGCTTTAATCCATGTGCATTGAAGATTTTGAGATTTGATATGATCACCATTGATAAAGTTTCCAAAATTGTACCAAATCTGATTTTTTATGCATAATAAGGCTTGATACGAATTTGATTATGTGAATCTTGTTAATTGAAAGCTGTAATGATCAAAAAGATATCATCCCATCAATTTTTTGGATTTTATTTGAATTAATATTGATTTAAAATGAATTAATTCAATAAAAATTAAATAAAATAGAAAAATTAATGAATGGACATGAAATTGAAGATGGGACACGTGTGTGGTGTGATAAGACCAAATCAAGTGGAAAAAAGTGGGCCCTTTTGTCAAAAATTGGAGTTTTGAGGATAGTTGACTTTTGGCACTTTTGGAAAAATGCCCAACTTCAACAATGCATAACTTCTTCAATTTTGAACTTTTGGAAGTGTTCTTAGACTTTTTAGAAACCTTGAGATGTCCTATAATCAATCCTTTTGGTCTAATCTCATTTTGATATTCCATGCTCAAGTTATAAGCTTTGGCAAAAAGGTGTTTTTGTTGACTTTCAAAAATGACCTATAATGTCCAAATTTGCAACTTTTTGTGAGAGCATTTCTTGATCTTGGTGTGTGAAGATGGATTGTAGAAAATTTCATCCTCTTCAAAATGCGATTTGGATGGGTCATTTCTCATAAAGTATGAGAAAGTTATGCTTGGTCAAAGTTGAGTTGACTTTTCCTACAAAACCCTAATTTAGCAACTTTTTAATCTTGATGAATCTTGAGCAATCCTTGATGAATCATGATCAACCCTTTATCAAATGATGAATTATCCTTCAAAATGAGAATGTTGACAAAAAATCTTGAGGTTTGACTATTTGTAGGTCACAATTGACTTTTGCCCTAGCATAGTCGATTTTTGGACCTCTTGAGCAAATGACTGACCAAACTTCCTCTGCAAGGCTTGAAATTTGACATTGATGAACTTGAGGGCATATTGGGAAATTTGGGAGAATTTGAGGTCATTTGTATGTGAGGACCTTGATGCAACATAAAACCCTAATTTTGAATTGACTACCTTAGGAGGTGATTTGATTGTCCAACTCTTGAGCCATCTTGAACAACTTGGAGATGATTCTTGACATGTCTTGAGAAATATGGGAGGGAAAATTTTGGGGTACAACAGTTGCCCCTGTTTAATCTTCTTAAACCTGAGGATATAGATTGGCGTTCGGGCCTTTCGTGATCCGAAGGTGGAAGGTGATTGAACACTAGAGTGCCCAGAAATTTGCACTCGCATGAAGTGGTATCAGCATTGTGATATCGGGAATGGGCTTACAGATGCCATTTGGAGATTGTTGGTAGGTGGTTTTGTCTTCGTTGATGGGTTGTTTCTTTTGACGGGGTGTCTCCTTTTACGAGTTGTCTCTATTGACGGGTTATCTCTATTGATGGGTTGTCTCCATTGACAGGTTGTCTCCATTGACGGGTTGTCTCCATTGACGGGTTGTCTCTATTGACAGGTTGTCTCCATTGACGAGTTGTCTCCATTGATGGGTTGTCTCCATTGACGGGTTGTCTCTATTGACAGGTTGTCTCTATTGACGGGTTGTCTCCATTGACGGGTTGTCTCCATTGACGGGTTGTCTCCATTGACGGGTTGTCTCCATTGACGGGTTATCTCTATTGACAGGTTGTCTCCATTGACGGGTTGTCTCCATTAACGGGTTGTCTCCATTGACGGGTTGTCTCCATTGATGGGTTGTCTTTATTGACAGGTTGTCTCCATTGTCGGGTTGTCTCCATTGACGGGTTATCTCCATTGACGGGTTGTCTCTATTGACAGGTTATCTCCATTGACGGGTTGTCTCTATTGATAGGTTGTCTCCATTGACGGGTTGTCTCTATTGACAGGTTGTCTCCATTAACGGGTTGTCTCCATTGACGGGTTGTCTCTATTGACGGGTTGTCTCTATTGACAGGTTGTCTCCATTGACGGGTTGTCTCAATTGACGGGTTATCTCCATTGACGGGTTGTCTCTATTGACAGGTTTTCTCCATTGACGGGTTGTCTCTATTGACAGGTTGTCTCCATTGACGGGTTGTCTCTATTGACAGGTTGAGAGTTTAACTGCATCCCTCCTGAAAGGTAAAGGTCAGTCATATGCAGTGCATGATATGGATCAAGCAATGATGTTCTCAACATAAATGAGATTGTATGGTATGATGCGTATATGCATGTATCATGGTGTATGGACATGCAATGCTTTAGCTAGGGAAAATAAATCCCGGAACTGCTGGAGAATAGAGTTGAGTTCTTAGTTTCCGCTGGGGATGATGAACGAAGATGACTGTGAAGATAAACCTGCAGGAGGAGATGACTCCGTTGGGGAATAAACCGATGAAGAGATTACTCCGAGGGGAATTACTCTGCGGGAAGAGATGCTCTGCTGAGGATTTTAACGATAAACTCCACTGGGAATTCCGCTGATAAACTCCGCTGGGGATGGGTTACCGTTTCTGGTGATATTGAAACTGTTGAGGATTGAATTCCTGTTGGGGGGAATGAAAGAACTTTGTTGGGGGATGATCTTTCAATTGCAACTTGCTGGGGATAATCCTGTTAGACTCTTATGGGGATAAACCTCTAAGTTCTGCTAGGAATGCTCCTTTGAACCTGGCTGGGGAGGTTTATTGTACTCCGTCGGGGATAAACTTCCAGAGTCTATTGGGGAAAATGATTCAACTCTTTTGGGAAAGTTTTTTTAGACTGCGCTGGGGAAATGGCTCCACTGGGGGTATCTTGTATTCCACCGAGGAATATCTTATACTCTGTTGAGGAATATTAAAACTGTCGGGGATGCTCTTATACTTGCTGGGGAATATCTTTATACTCCGCTGGGGAAGATTAAGACCTTCTGGGGATACCCAACCTTTTTAGGGTTGATGGTAGGCTAACTCTGCTTGGGGGAGAGTATTGTTGATTCGTACCTAACTGCAAGTCTCAGCTGGGAGAGCTACCATTATTGTCTTGCTCTGCGGGGAGTGAAGGTATTGTAGCCATATTCTTCAGCTGGATCTACTTTGCACCTGGTGGACAAAGCAACTACACAGTTTGGATATTTCTTATGCCCCTGTTTTTGATATTACCAGTAATTCATCCTTTGTTTCACATGTAAATATATATGAGCAGCAATTAATGTCAAATGCATATATCAAAAATGAAACTTTGGACGTTCTTTGCAAAACAAAACAAGTAAAGGAAAAACAATTTGAAATTTGTCTGAAAATGAATTTGTATTGATTTTGAAGTTTGCTTGTAAATAGGCGTTTTTGTACAAGAGGCTGACGTCCTAGTAAGAGAACGCCGCCGAACAAAAATAATTTATACAATTTGTGGAAAGAAAACAAAACAGCTATGTGAATAATCCCACTGGGTTCCAACTCCACTATTGCCCTTATGTCTTCGAGCATCGCATCGCTTTGTCGTTGGTTGAAGATGAATCAGATTGATCAGTGCCTTCTGAGTTTGATAATTGATACCGAAGTCTGGATGCAGGGTGATCCAATGAGACATAGTATTACGCTTTAATCCCTAATTTTTTCCTGGACCGCCCTTTCGGGTTTTCAGTCTACCGGGATACCCATTTTTGCCCAAGCCGCCTTTTCAGGTTTTCGACTTGCCGGGTGTACAGATTTTTTTTATTTTCATCCCTTATTTTTGCCCGAACCCTTTTGGTTCGTCGGGAAGCCCTTATTTTTTCCTAGGCCAGTCAACCTAGCAGGTCTTTGATTATGCGTAGTATCTTTTCACTATGTCTGCATTGACGGGGTGAGGAAGGTCGTCACCATCCATGGTGGTTAGAATCATAGCTCCTCCTGAGAAAATGTTCTTAACCACAAATGGCCCTTTGTAAGTAGGGGTCCATTTGCCCCTGGGATCACCTTGAGGCAGTATAATGCGTTTGATCACTAGATCCCCAACTTGATACTCTTGTTGTCTGACTTTCTTGTTAAATGCCTTGATCATCTGTTTTTGGTACGTTTGACCATGACAAATAGCAGTAAGTCTCTTTTCGTCGATTAGGTTCAGTTGATAAGGCCGGGTCTGAATCCAGTCATCTTCACTCAAACCTGCATCCTTCATGATCCGAAGAGAGGGTATCTGAACTTCAATAGGCAAGACTGCCTCCATGCCATAAACCAAGGAATAGGGTGTTGCCCCTGTTGACGTTCGTGCTGAGGTATGGTACCCATGAAGAGCAAATGGTAACATCTTGTGCCAGTCTTTGTATGTCACTGTCATCTTCTGCACAATCTTCTTAATGTTCTTATTAGCCGCTTCGACAGCCCCATTCATCTTCGGCCGGTAGGGAGAAGAGTTGTGATGCTGTATCTTGAATTGCTCGCAGAGCTCAGTGATCATCTTGTTGTTGAGATTGGTACCATTGTCCGTAATGATCCTCTCTGGTACACCGTATCGACAGATCAGATTGTGCCGAATGAACCATGCCACGACGTTCTTGGTTACAGTAGAAAAGGAAGCTGCTTCAACCCACTTCATAAAGTAATCAATCGCTACCAGGATGAAACGATGCCTGTTGGATGCCGTAGGTCTGATCTCGTCGATCATATCAATGCCCCATATTGCAAAAGGCCAAGGCGCTGTCAAAACATTCAGAGGAACTGGAGGTATGTGCACCTTATCAGCATAGACCTGGCACTTGTGACATGTCCGAGAATGCTGATAACAGTCAGCTTCCATTGTGGACCAGTAATATCCTGCCCGAAGGATTATCTTTGCCATGGTATGTCCACTGGAATGAGTCCCGAAAGTACCTTCATGTAACTCCGCCATGATCCTTTCTGCTTCATTCTTATCCACACAACACAGTAAGGTTGAATCATGGTTACGCTTGTAAAGGATGTCATTGCTGATGAAGAACTTCACCGCGAACCTCCTCAAAAACTTTTTGTCATTAACAGATGCACCCTCGGGGTATTCTTGAGCTTCAAGATACCTCTTCACCTCATGATACCAGGGCTTTTTTGTTACTTCTTCAGTCTCAAGATCACAGCAATGTGCAGGTTTGTCCAATCTTTCAATGATGATCCGGGGAGCTTCGTTGTCCCAATTGACCTTGAACATAGAAGACATCGTAGCTAACGCGTCCGCCAGCTGATTCTCCTCTCTAGGAAAGTGTTCAAAGGTCATCTCCTAAAAATGGGGAAGCAATGTCAATACATACTCCTTGTAAGGAATAAGATTTGGGTGTTTCGTATCCCACTCGCCTTTGATCTGACTGATCACGGGAGAGGAATCTCCGAAGACACTCAAGAACTTAATCCTTAGGTCAATTGCTGCTCGAAGACCTATAATGCACGCTTCATACTCCGCCATATTGTTGGTACAGTTGAAACATAGTCGGGCGGTAAACGGAGTATGAGAGCCTTTAGGAGATATGATCATGGTGCCAATGCCATTACCCAAAGCATTCGAAGCTCCATCAAAGTACATAGACCATTGGGATCCTTCCTCAGTTCCTTCATCCGGTCCAGGTTTCTCACAATCAGTTATCAACATGATATTCTCGTCCGGGAATTCAAAGTTCATAGACTGGTAATCATCCACTACCTGATGTGCCAAATGGTCCGCCAACACACTTCCCTTGATTGCCTTTTGGGTCGTATATTGGATGTCATACTCAGTCAAGGTCATTTGCCATCTCGCTATTCTTCCGGACAGAGCAGGCTTGTCAAAGATATACTTGATTGGATCCATCTTTGATATCAACAGAGTAGTGTGAGTCAGCATATACTGTCTCATCCAGCGAGCAGCCCATGCCAAAGCGCATCAAGTTTTCTCGAGCAGTGAGTATCGGGTCTCACAGTCGGTAAACTTTTTGCTAAGGTAGTAAATAACATGCTCTTTTCGGCCAGACTCGTCATGTTGCCCCAGCACACACCCCATTGAGTTGTCGAGCATTGTCAAGTATAAAATCAAAGGTCTCCCTTCAACTGGTGGCATCAGAATAGGAGGCTCTTGGAGATACTCTTTAATCCTTTTGAAAGCGGCTTGGCATTCATCGTTCCAACGTACCACTTGATCTTTCTTCAACAGCTTGAAGATTGGCTCACAAGTAGCAGTTAGGTGCGAGATGAATCGGGCAATGTAGTTCAATCGTCCCAGGAAACCTCTGACTTCTTTCTCTGTTTTGGGAGCCGGTATCTCCTGTATAGCTTTCACCTTTGCAGGGTCCACTTGAATACCTTTGTCGCTTACAATGAAACCCAGTAGTTTGCCAGATCTCACCCTGAAGGTGCACTTGTTCGGGTTCAACCTCAGCTTGTACAACTTCAGCCTGTCAAACAGCTTCTGCAGATGGTCAAGATGTTCTTCCTCAGCCTGGGACCTTGCAATCATATCGTCGACGTATACTTCAATCTCATGATGGATCATGTCATGAAACAAAGCAACCATGGCACGTTGATATGTTGCCCCAACATTTTTCAGTCCAAAAGGCATGACCTTGTAGCAAAAGGTACCCCACTGAGTAACAAAGGTCGTCTTCTCCATGTCTTTGGGAGCCATTTTAATGTGGTTGTAATTGGAGAAGCCATCCATGAAGGAGAAGACCTTGTGCTGAGCGGTGTTGTCAACCAGAACGTCAATATGAGGTAGAGGGAAGTCATCCTTGGGGCTCGCCCTGTTCAAATCCCTGTAGTCAACACACATTCGAACCTTACCATCTTTCTTCGGCACTGGAACCACATTGGCAACCCACTGAGGGTAAGAAGTAACTGCTAGAAAACCGGCGTCGAACTGTTTCATAACTTCAGCCTTGATTTTCTCAGACATCTCCGGGCGCATACGGCGAACCTTCTCTTTCACTGGAGGACAGTCTTCCTTGGTAGGCAGGCGATGAACCACAATATCAGTATCCAACCCGGGCATATCTTCATAAGACCAGGCAAAGATCTCAACATAATCACGCAGCATCTGAATCAACCGTTGTTTCACACTAAGCTCCAGATTGGCACCAACCTTGAATTCCTTCTTATCTGTCTCAGTACCCAGATTCACTAATTCCACTGGCTCTTCATGTGGCTGAATAACCCTCTCTTCCTGGAGTAACAGTCTTGCAAGTTCACCAGGCACCTCGCAATCATCTTCACCTTCATCTTCGGCTAAGTTGATCGGATTTTCGAAGTCATAACCGGCAGTAGCAGAGTCGTTACCAGTGAGATCCAGAGTGGATTTAGACCTGTATATGTGAGTGTGTGTAAAATAGTTGTTTTGCAATATATAATAAAGAAAAACAAGGAGCACAAAATTTGAAATGCAAAAAACGTCCAATGCTTTTATTAATGATATATGAAAATGACACACATAAAGCCCTCACAAATGAAGCCACAGTGCCCCGGGTAAGACATCGGGCCGTAAAGTTTAAAACATTGTCTGTTACAAATTCAAAACAAAATTTTCATTACTGAGTGATAATAGAAACGGGCATAGAATCCTTCGCTGTCCAGTTGCTTAATCCACCGCTGGCAGTCGGGTAGATCCAACTGTCGATATCAAACTCTTCATCATCGTCATCCCTGATAGCATTTACCCCTGCATCTTGTTTAGGCTTCTCTGGTGCTCTGAACTCGATCTCTTTCGCATCAATCAAGTCTTGTACCTTGTTTTTCAGACTCCAACAATCATCTGTATTATGCCCCGGGCTATTGGAGTGATAAGCACAGCGGGCGTTAGGGTTATACTTCGGTGATGTAGTATTTGAATTCTTTGGGGATTCCCTTAGAGTCACCAGATTAGTCTTCAGCAACTGTGGCAGAATCTGAGATAAGGTCATGCTGAGACGAGTGAATTGCCTCTTAGGTCTCTCGTCCTTTTGTTGATTGTTGTACTGAGGAGCACCAGCAGGTTTTGAAATAACAACCGCATTGACAGCTTGGCGGTGTTCAGATCTATCCTGTCTTCTTGCACTGTAGACAGCATTGGACTCTTACTTAAACGGCTTCTTTTCGGTGCTTGCGGAGGCACCCTTCTGTATTTTCCCAGCCTTAATACCAGCTTCAATCCTCTCACCAGTCAAAATAAGATATGTAAACCCAGATGAAGAGCTTCCAATCAAGTGGTTGAAAAATGGACCAGACAGGGTCCCTAGAAACATATCAACAAGTTCCCGATCAGCTAAGGGTGGTTGCACTCTACCGGCGAGGTCCCTCCATTTCTGAGCATAATCTTTGAATCCTTCACCCATTCCCATTGACATACCGTGGAGTTGGGTACGCGTAGGAGCGAGGTCGGAGTTGTACTGATATTGCCTGTAGAATGCAGTAGCCAAATCTTCCCAACTGCGGATACTGGCTCCGTCCAACTGATAGAACCACTCAAGCTGAGTCCCGGAGAGACTGTCTTGGAAGAAGTGGATCCATAGGTTCTTATCAGCTGTGTACGGCTGAATCTTCCTCACATATGACCGAAGGTGCAGCTTCGGACAAGAAACTCCGTCATACTTGGCAAAGGCTGGTGCCTTGAATTTATGGGGAATCACCACCCCAGATGATAGACCTAGATCACCGAAGTCCAGACCAGGCACCTTTTGAACCTCCATAGCACTCAACCGGTCTTCCAGTTGCTTGTACTTATCCTCAGCAGGAGGATACTGTTCTTCATCATAGTCTGTCTCGTTGTCGGAGACCACAGGGTTAGGAACCCTCCTTTCTTGTGGACTATCTTTCCCTCCAGATGAGGTGGTCAGATCAACTTCATCCCGTAGCCTGTTTCCAAACCTAGGACTAGTGTTGAACAAGATTGTCCTCTTCTTCTTCTTCTTCTTCTCTTTTAGAATCAGGGCCTTCAGGTCCTGCTGACCCTTAGCTAGACTCATGAACAGCTCTTGAAATTGGGCATTCTGGGCCTGGAGGGCCTTGATAGCTTGCTCAGTTGAAGGTTCAGTAGACATGATGAGCGCTGAAATAAACAGCGAAGAAGATAAGAGACCTGTAAAGGGTACCTATTTATGAAGTGCATGGGATGAAATGCGTATGATTATGATTTCAAAGACAATCGGGAGATTCAAATTTGTAAACAAGAAAGGAAACACACTTTTATTAGATTTAAACTTCAAAATTTAAATTGTTCAACAAATTGCCCTTAAGGCGTTACAAGAATGGAAATACTAAAAGTAAACAAAAACTGGAAAGGAAATCATCAAAGTCCCATCAATGCTCCCATGGTCTCTTCTTCTCAGTGCAGACATAGTCGTTCAGGATCCGCTCGTTCTCCAATTGCCTAGTCAGCTTCTGGATCTTCTGCTCTTGCTCATTGAACTTCTCTCGGTAAGAATCCCGTTCATCCCTCAGCTGCATCCAAGACCTTTTCAGTGCCCCGATGTCAGTGGGCATATAAGGGTGGAGAATGGTTGGAAGAACCCCTTCTTCATTAGCAACTTCAAGAGTGACAGGCCGGACATCTTCATATGGCATACCTAGCTTCTGGGCACGGATGCGGACCCATCTGAGATATGGCTCCATTGGCAGAGAAGTCTTTAGGCCTAGCTCATGTGGATCAGATTGGTGAACTTTGTCCCAAGCCCTTATGAATCTACGACGTTGCTCGTCGCTATCCCCTTGAAAATCAAAGATGATGTGAGGCATTAGCATCTCATGTGGTCCTTCTCTTCTGGCTCTTCCAAACTGATGGAGAGCTAAGCATGGGTTGTAAGAAATTCCTCCATAGGTTCCTATTAATGGAACATTAGGATACTCTCCACAGAGATCAATGATAGTCACCTCATCCATACCCTTGAGAGTCCAGATAATGTCATTATCAGAGAGAGACATCACCTTATAAGCCCAGCCCATTCCTTCTTTGTTCTTCAGTACTGTCTTAGGGAGGTGCGAAATAAACCACCTCGACAATAAAGGAGCACAGCACATCAAGGTTCCCCGCTTTCCGGCAGTACGAGCATAGAGTTGATGAAGAATGTCACCCAAGAGAGTGGGTAGAGGGTTCTGAGAGATGAAGATCTTTATGGCATTCACATCAACAAAAGTGTCAGGATTCGGAAACAATACCAAGCCATAAATCAGAAGATCCAGAATATCCTCGAACGCCTTAAAGTCTAGGCTATCCAGGAAGTAGTTAGCCTTGCCAACCAAGAACTTAGTCATAAAACCCTTAGCTCCACTTCTAGTCTCCCAATTAGCCATTACCTCCTCTTTGGTCAAATGAAGGGCTGCAGCAATCTCTTCGAGCCTAAGGGTCTTCTCCCAACCAGTAAATGGGGTCTGCTCCATAACAAAGATACCGAGCAGCTCAGAGAACTCTTCTAGGGTGGGAACCAGCTGATAGTCTTGAAAAGTAAAACAATGGTACAGCGGATCATAGAATTGGACCAGAACACTCATCATCTTCTTGTCCAATTTGGAGGTGACCAAACTGAGAAGAGAACCATGCCTCCTGATGAAGGAAGTAGTGTCAGGCATCTTGGCAACCAACTCTTTAAGCAAGGTAGGAACTTGGACAAAGTTGATCCGGATGGTATTCTTACGCATGGGCATCATGATGACCTACAAAACAGAGCAAAGATGAATCCCTCTTGTCTTTGAAATAGGTTAGCCTTTACGCAAGATGCATGCAATGTTATGATGTCATGATGTCATGATAGTAAGCACACCACAACTATCCACAAACAGCAAACATGGTAAAGGCACACAAGTCACACAGAGAGACCTTAGATTTCAAGCTGGCAAGGAGCTTAGGTACTACCCTCTTTTAGTTCAGTTGGTTTAAACATGTCCTAAAAATGGTAATCGGGTTCTAGAGGATCTCAATATCACTGACTACCCTCAATCGGTTATAATTCCAGTTTAGCAACCTTTTCTTGCGGCCGGAATCATCGTGAGATTTTAGTCTCAATGAGTGTAGCATACTGCTACTGTTCTATGCCCAAGTTGGTCAATTTAAGGTTCTAAGGTCAGTTGGTGCTTAGTGACCCCTTAGAAGACCCATATTCTCCTCGTTCCAACACAAGGGATATCAGTACAGACTAAAGTGCCACACCAACGTAGCTACTGCTTCAACCGTGTCGGTCTATGCCGTACAGTTCCCTCACAGTTTATTGCTACTTACCTAAAGGGTATCCCCAGATCTGGGTTAGGATCTATAGAACTCTGATACAAGCCCACAAAATTAAAACATACAAAGCATACAATTGAAAACAACAGTGATCTAATCCTAAGGTACACCTCACTTATTAATATCCCCAGCATAGTCGCCAGTTCTGTGATACGGTGGGAAGAGAACTGACTGTTTTTGGAATGCTGGTTTGTGTTTTGCGTTTGTTTTCGCAAAATGTCGCGGTAAGCAAGAGTCGCCACCGTCTTTTATTTTATCCAACAAGGAAAGGAAAAAAGCACAGAAAAATTCCTTTTTCGAGATGTTTCTCGGGTCCGGGGGGTAGATTATAGAAAGGGGAGGTGTTAGCACCCTTTCTATTTGTGGTTATCCACGGGCTCTTAGGTACTTGCTCAAAGTGTTTTCAAATTTTGCTTTTCTTTGTGTTTTGTGGGTTTGAAAGGAGTTTTTGTTTGAAAGGTGTAAGTGCGAAAAGTTTTATTTTGTTTTGAGAGAGCAAGTACTTAAGAACCATCTCCCTACTCGAAAAAGGAATCAATCTGTACTAATTTCCTTTAGACAATGCTATCCCACTATTGATGAGTAGGTAGCATCGTCGTTGGAGTTTAAGGGTCAATTTGATTAAGGGACGTGTGGTCACTAAAGTAATGTTAGGACGCCTTAGCGGTAACCCTAATGTCTTAGATCATTTTTCCGAGGCAACCGTTTCGAGGCAACTATGATCTTTGGACAAGAGGGCAACCTTTAAAACTTCATATACTCAATGACCACGTTCGAAGGCAACCAAGTGAGGTGTACCCTAAGAGTGGCATGTGCAAGTGTGTTACTTCGGTTAATTTTATCTGTACATGTCATGGGTGAGCTATATTGATTTTAGGTTAAAGATTGATCTTGTCATGCATTGCCTATTTATCAAACATCTAACAGTTAATAGTTACGGAAATTAAATTGCGGGAAATTAAATCTAAGCTATTACAAGGCGTCAGGTATTTACATCGCCAAAAACAAACCCTTTAATTTAAATTGCGAAAAGTAAAAGAAAGCGATAAATAAATTAAAGTCCTATTTAAAAGCTATTACATACTGGAAGCAATTACAATATTGGAAATATGGATCGTGCGCGAGAAAATTAAACGGCGCATTTTCTAGGGTTTTGACCCTTTTTGTTAAAGAAAGCATTTTTTTGTTATTTTTTGAATTAAATTAATTTAAACCTAAGTTAATTAATTAATTAAATAAAAAAAATATTTTTGAGTTTTTTATTTTTAAGGAAATAAATTAAGAATGATTAAAATTATTAAAAACCTAATTCTACATTAATTTTAATTTATTGCAAAAAATGTTAAAAGTTAAACCTATTTAAAACTAAATTGATTAATATTTATTTACAAAAATAAAATAATGAAATTAGTTTTAATAAATAAAAATAATATTTTTTTGTTTTCTGATTTTATTAGGAAAATTATTAATTAGTTAATTAACAATAAAATAAAAATTAGAACAAAATAAATAAATGAAAATATAAAGAGTAAAAGAAATAACCCAGGGGGTGTGGGCCTAAATTGAAGGTGCGATTTGCAATTTCCAGGCCCAATAGTTGTCAGCCTTGTTTGACTTTCAAGATCACCCACGCGCCTGTTGACTTGGATGTATGGTGCACCTCCAATCTGGGCCTTTAGATTTGGCCTAGAGGCCATCTGGCATGTGGATCTTTGAGGCATATGGTGTACTACACTTTGGGCGTTGCATGAGAGTACCTGAAGAAAAATTAAACAAATGTTTTGGGGGACCTGGGATTCGAACCCAGATCCCAAGGGGTTTTCCACTCACGCTTCCACCAACTGATCCATGTTGCCTTATTGTTAACATAATGGACAAATAATATTATAAAAGAAACGCAAGCAATATACTGGAAAATAAAAAATGCGCGGAATTGATTTGAACGGGCCAATGAGAGGAAGACACCTAATCGTCTTCTTCACCAAAAACCTGGTTTTCTTACCTGCGGATTTTTATCCGCAAGAAGATCCGTGGGATCATCCTAAAACCATTTCCAGGTCATGTAAATGCAAATGGAGAACATCAATGTGTTCGTCTCTCTTCCCTGAACACAACCATGTCCATGGTTGGTCTTAATTATTCCTGCAAAACAAAACCCCAAATGCAAACCTCCAAAACCCTAGATTCAGACAAGGCGATATAGGCTACAAAAACAAAATTAAATAATGCAGAAATACTCTAAATGAATCGACTAACATGATAGTGTCAAGATTTTGGCAAAAAGATGCAAGATTTAGAGGTTATGAATTCGTGTACAGAGCCATGTTCATGAGGACTTACAGTGCGATTGGGGATGTCTCAGGGCTTGATTCTGATTGCTTTAGCTCCAGTGGATGTCAGGCAAGAAGGTTGTGTGGAGATTTTGCTTTGAAAACGCCTCCAATATCAATTTCGATCTCCAACTTTTCAAGGTTTTTTTCAGTTTTGGTTTCTTGATTTTGGGCAGCTTCAGGTCGTGTTCTTTGTATGTCTGGCTTGTGTGTGTATATGGGATTGCATTAGGTCAAGAATTGGGCTTTAATCCATGTGCATTGAAGATTTTGAGATTTGATATGATCACCATTGATAAAGTTTCCAAAATTGTACCAAATCTGATTTTTTGTGCATAATAAGGCTTGATACGAATTTGATTATGTGAATCTTGTTAATTGAAAGCTGTAATGATCAAAAAGATATCATCCCATCAATTTTTTGGATTTTATTTGAATTAATATTGATTTAAAATGAATTAATTCAATAAAAATTAAATAAAATAGAAACATTAATGAATGGACATGAAATTGAAGATGGGACACGTGTGTGGTGTGATAAGACCAAATCAAGTGGAAAAAAGTGGGCCCTTTTGTCAAAAATTGGAGTTTTGAGGATAGTTGACTTTTGGCACTTTTGGAAAAATGCCCAACTTCAACAATGCATAACTTCTTCAATTTTGAACTTTTGGAAGTGTTCTTGGACTTTTTAGAAACCTTGATATGTCCTCTAATCAACCCTTTTGGTATCATATCATTTTGATATTCCATGCTCAAGTTATAAGCTTTGGCAAAAAGGTGTTTTTGTTGACTTTCAAAAATGACCTATAATGTCCAAATTTGTAACTTTTTGTGAGAGCATGTATTGATCTTGGGGTGTGAAGATGGATTGTATTAAATTTCATCCTCTTCAAAATGAGCTTTGGATGGGTCATTTCTCATAAAGTATGAGAAAGTTATGCTTGGTCAAAGTTGAGTTGACTTTTCCTACAAAATCCTAATTTAGCAACTTTTTAATCTTGATGAATCTTGAGCAATCCTTGATGAATCATGATAAAACCTTGATCAAATGATGAATTATCCTTCAAAATGATAATGTTGACAAAAAATCTTGAGGTTTGACTATTTGTAGGTCACAGTTGACTTTTGCCCTAACACAGTCGATTTTTGGACCTCTTGAGCAATTGACTGACCAAACTTCCTCTGCAAGGCTTGAAATTTGACATGGATGAACTTGAGGGCATATTGGGACATTGGGGGGAATTTTAGGTCATTTGGATGTGAGGACCTTGATGCAACACAAAACCCTAATTTTGAATTGACTGCCTTAGGAGGTGATTTGACTGTCCAACTCTTGAGCCATCTTGAACAACTTGGAGATGATTCTTGACATGTCTTGAGAAATATGGGAGGGCAAATTTTGGGGTAAAACAATGTGTATGTTATGAGTTAAGAGAAAATGCATGGTAAGAAACCAATTTATTAGATTTGTACAAACAAGGTCCCGCAAGGAACACAAACAAAGCCCTGCAATGAGTTCAAATTGTTAGGAAAAGAAAGCAAGCAAGTCACACAAGCAGCCTTAGGTTTAGGCTTGCATGAATTCAATAGGTAAGTACCCTCTTGAATTTTAGTTGGTTTCAAACCTGTCTTAGAAAAGTAACTGGGTTCTAAGGATTCTCAATATCACTGATCATCCTTTATCTGACATTTTTTCAGCTCAGGCAATCTTTTCTTGCGGCCGAAATATCCCAAAAGTATGATCTCAATGAGTGTAGCATCGAGTATCAACCAATCCTCAGCTTTATACTGAGGCCTTCTATCTCACTACTTTCTAATGGCCAAGTTTGTTCAACTAAGGTTCTAAGGTCCGTTAGTGCTTCATGACACCACACGGTGGCCCCGTATTCTCCTCATTTCCACACGAAGGATACCAGTACCAACCAAAGTGTCACACCAACATAGCCATCACTTAAACCATATTGGTCTACACTGTACAGTCTCCACAATCTATTGTTGTTTACCTAAAGAGTGTCCCCGGATCCGGGTGTAGGATCTTTAACAATACCAAAGCAAAAACCCTTAAAGATAAAGCAAGCAAAACAAACAAGAAAGCAATTTTAAAAATGACCTAGATCCTAAGGTAAACCCCACTTTATTTTAGTCCCCAGCAGAGTCGCCAGTTCTGTGATACGGTGGCAGAACCGACTGTTATACTGGTTTGCGTTTTGCATTTTTTTGTTCGCAAAATGTCGCGGTAAGCAAGAGTCGCCACCGACTTTTATTTCATCCAATCATGGAAAAGGAAAAGGAAAAAGAACAGAAAAAACCTTTTTTCGAGATTTTTGAGTACGGGGGGTAGATTATAGAAAGGGAAGGTGTTAGCGCCCTTTCTATCCATGGTTTTCCATGGCCTCTTAGGTACTTGCTCATCTTTTTAAAATTGCTTGTGTGTGTGCTTGTTTTGAAAAGTTTTACTTCGTGATAACCCTTGTATCAGTCCTCAAGGGTGTGACGAAGTTGTTTTTGAAAAATGTTTTGAAAGGTGTTTGTGTGAAAAGTTTTGTTGAGCAAGTACTTAAGATTCTTCCTACTCAAAAAAAGATTGTTCGTTCTCGTTTCTTTTAGAAAGCGTTATCCTACTATTAAGGAGTAGGTAGCCTCTTCGTTGGAGTTTTTAAGGGACATTCGAAAGGGACGAGTACAGTCACTAAAGCGATGGGTTGGAAACTTTAGTAGTAACCCTGGAGTCTTAAGATCTTTCCGAGGCAACATTTCCGAGGCAACATTTCCGAGGCAACATTTCTGAGGCAACATTTCCGAGGCAATATTTCTGAGGCAACATTCGAATGGGACATTTGATCTTTTAGACAGGAGGGAAACCACTAAAATCTCCAGTGCTTGATGATTGTTTTACCGAAGGCAACCTGTGATACGGTGGTAGAACCGGAACTGTTTGAAATGTTGGTTTGCATTTTGCGTTTGTGTTCACAAAATGTCGCGGTAAGAAAGTGTCGCCACCGACTTTTATTTTATCCAACTGGAAAGGAAAAAAAGCACAGAAAATTTCCTTTTTTCGAGATTTTGAGTATGGGGTAGATTATAGAAAGGGAAGGTATTAGCACCCTCTCTATCCGTAGTTATCTACGGGCTCTTAGGTACTTGCTCATCATTTTGAAAATTGCTTCTTTTGTGTGTTTTGAAAAGTTTTTGTTTGACTTCGATTTAACCCTTGCTTCTGTCTTCAAGAGTGTTACGAAGTGTTTTTTGAAAACTTTGTTTGAAAAGAGTGTAACGTGTGGAAAGAGTTTGTTTTGTTTTGAGCAAATACCTACTAGCATCTACCTACTCGAAAAAAGAACTGTTCTATGTTCGTTTCCTTTAGACAACTCTATCCTACTATTGGTGAGTAGGTAGCACTATCGTTGGAGTTTTAAAGGGTCAATTCGGAAGGGACGTACGATCACCAAAGCAATGTTAGGACGTCTTAGTAGCAACCCTAATGTCTTAAGATCAACATTCAAGGCAACAATATCCGAGGCAACCATTCCGAGGCAACTTTGATCTTTTGGACAAGAGAGCGACCACTAAAATATCCTATACTCAATGACCGTTTACCGAAGGCAACCGAAGTGGGAGTATACCCTAGGAGTGTGTATGTGTGAGTGATTCAATTTCAAATTACTATCTTTGCACATTTAAGGTTTGCTAATCGTTTTAAAGTTAATCATACATTCTTGTCATACATCCCTAATATTCATACATCTAACAGTTAATATTTGCGGAGTTTAAAGTGCGGAAAATAAGCTACGCTATTACAAGGCCTCAGGTATTAATTACATAGCCAAAAACAACCCGTAAAAAAAACGATAAACGAAAGTAAAAGTCCTAATTAATCTATTACAACTTGTGAGCAATTACATTAATATTATAAACTAAAATAAAGCGCGATGAATTGAGAACGAGAGAAAAGTAGGGTTTTGACCTCGTCTAACCTAATCGAAAGAAACAATTATTTTTGTTTTTTAATTATTTTTAAGAAAAAGAATAAGTTTTTTAAATTAAATATAAATATAATTAGTAATTAAATTAATTAAAGAAAATGACTAAATTTAACCTTTTTTTGTTTTTTTGGTTATTTTAAGAAAAAGAAAATATAATTTAATTAGAAACAAAAACCCTAATTGTTCTAATTGTTTTTAAATTATTTACAAAATAATTAAAGTTTCCCTAAAATTAAACAAACTAATTAAATTGTTTTTTGTATAAAAATAAATATCCTAAATCTAATTGGGTGAAAAATATTATTTTTATGATTTTTTGATAAAAAGAATTATTAATTTGTTAGTAAAAATAATTTAAATGAATAAATAAATAAAAAATAAAATATAAAAAGAATAGAGAAAAGAGATATTGGGCCTGAGAAAGCAATTTTGGAGGGTGTCAAAAGCAGATTCTGGGCCCAAGAGAACTTGATCCACTTTAACTTGTCAGATTCCCAACTATGCGTTGACTGAAGCCTGTGATGATCCATCATATGATGGCCTTTAGATCTGGACGTCTGGATGATGGTGGTCCATGGTGGAGTTCCCACCTGTGCACGCGTCTGATCACTGAAAGAAAAAGAATATGAAATAATGGGAGACCTGGGATTCGAACCCAGGTCCTGTAACCTTTTCCAAACGCTTCAATGCCAACTGTGCTGCAAGCTTGCTTTGTATATAAAATAATAATAATTGATAATATACAATAATGGGAGTTAGTGGAGAGAGAAAAAATAAAATTGCGCCAGAATTCAAATAAGCGAATCAGATGGTGCCACGCCAGTCATCCCCAACCTTGCTCCGTTGGTAAAAGTCATAGACTTTTACCTACGGATATATGTCTATAGCTACAACCCTGGCTTGTTTCAAAACCTCCCATGGGCATGATCAATGAATTCTAAGGCTGTGGTTTGATTTGTCTTGGCCTGCTGAGCACGATGGTACTCTTCTTGAGGGATAATTTTACCTATCCACAAAGATCCTAAATCGAAGCAAAAAACCCTAACAATGGTAAACTCTGATACAGTCCATAAAATCACAATTAAATGATATGTATAGCTTGGAAATGTTTCAAGGATCAAGAATCTATAATTATTTCATGTTATAAGTGTCAGAATCATGCAATTCAATTTCAAGAACAAACCAAAGTCATGGCTGACTTACAGTGGGTTTTAGCGCCTGAAAGTGCTTGTTCCTGATTGGTATGGCTTGCTTGTGATCCCAGGAAGCGAATGATATGGCTAGAGGGTCTTGAAAATTCCTGGAAATATCCAAATGAATTACCACTTTTCTTTGTTTTTTTCAAGTTTGTTTCTGCCTTATCACGCCTCCAAAGCTTGTGTTTTAGGTCTGCAATTGTATACTATATACTGAGGAATGGATTAGGTTTAAAATTATGCTCTCAATCTTCCTCCATTATAGCTTTTGATTTGGATTTGATTCACTTGAAGATCTTTATAAAAATAGGTCAAAACCAATCTTTTTGTGCACACAAAGGCTTTGCATGATTTCAATCTTTTGCTAGCTGGATATAGAACCTGAAACATGCACAATATCTTGAGGTTTCAATGATTTGGATTTTCTATGATTTGTTTTGATTTAAATTGATTTAATTCAAATCAAAATCAAAATAAATAATAAAAATAAGATAAAGACAAGTGGGAAGAGCTAGGACTCGTGGACCATTCTACCAACTCAAAACAAGTGCAAAAAGTTAGGCCCATTTAGCAAACATTGCAATTTTAGGCATAGTTGACTTTTGACAATTTTGCAAAAAAAGGGTCAACTTCACCAATGCATAACTTCCTCAATTTTGACTCTTTGAAGGTGTTCTTGGACTTTTTAGAAAGCTTGAGATGTCCTATAAGCAACACTTTTGGTATCATCTCAATTTGGTATTCCATGTTCATGTATGAAGCTTTGACACAAAAGGTGTTTTTGTTGACTTTTCAAAATGACCTATAATGTAAAAATTAATAACTTCTTGTGAGTGCATATTTTGAACTTGGGAGCTGAAGATGAATTGTAGGGAATTGCACCATATTCACAATGAGCTTTGGATGGGTCATTTCGCATAAAGTATGAGAAAGTTATGCTTGGTCAAAGTTGAGTTGACTTTTCCTGCAAAACCCTAATTTAGCAACTTTTTGGTTTTGATGAATTGTGAGCAATCCTTGAGAAATCATGATCAACCCTTGATAAAATTATGAATAATACTTCAAAATGCGGATGTTGACTAAAAATCTTGAAGTTTGACTGTATGTAGGACACAATTGACTTTTGCCCTAGCACAGCCGATTTTTAGGCCTTTGAGCAATTGACTGAGCAAACTTCCTTTGCAAGGCTTGAAACTTGATATGGATGATCTTGAGAACATATTAGGACAATAGTGAGCATTTGGGATCCCTTGGACTCAAGTATCTTGATGCAACAAGAAACCCTAATTTTAGATAGACTGCCTTAGGAGAGGGCTTCTCTGGTCAACCCTTGGACTTCCTTGAGCAATTTGAGGACCTCACTTGAAATGTATTGAGAAATATGAAAGGGAAAATTTTGGGGTACAACACAACCTAAGTGAGGCAAACCCTAGGAGTGAATATGTGCATGTGAATTTTTCAGTTAATTAGTCTTGGCACATTATGTGATCTACCGTTTTAATTTTCAAGCATCTTTCCATACAATCCTATTAACCATGCATCTAACAGTTAAAGATTGCAAAAATTAGAAGTGCGAGAAAATAAACCCAGCTATTACATGGCTTTCGCAGATACAGAATTATTTAACTGAAAATGAAATGCGGCAATTAAAACCCTAATTAAAATCTATTATAACCTCGAAATAGTTACATAAATAATAATCGGAATAATAATTAAAACGCGCTATGAATTAAATGCGAAGAAAGAGACCTAAAATCTAATTAAAAAATTATTTGGTTATTTTTTGGAGAAAAATTAATTATTTACAACCCTAATTTCTAATTAGTTTTAATTATAAAAATAAATTGAAATTAACCTAATTTAAACTTAATTAATTAATTAAAGCAAATAAATATTTCATGAGAAAAAAATTTGTGTTTTTCTGTGGTTTTTAATTTTAAAAAAATAATTTTGTGTTAATTAAAAAAGAAAATGATTAATGAAATAAATAAAGAAATTGAAAAAATTGAAAAAAAGAAAGAATTGGGCATGTGCTGAATAGTAAGGCTGGGGGTGTGTTATTGAAATTCTCCAGGCCCATCAGCCATCCAAGCCCAGTCAGCGCTTGATTCCATGTGGCGTTAACTTGAGGGTGCATCATGGTCCTTCACTGGTAAGCATTGGATCTGGCTGAATGATGGATCCATTGGTTGGCTACTGGACGTGCACGGTAGGCCTTTGGATGAGAATTGCATATGATTTGTAAATAGAAAATAAGAAAATAAATGTTGTTAGGACCTGGGATCGAACCCAGGTCCTCACGCTTACCACCAATTTCCCTTGCCAATTGCGCTACTGTGATTAGTTGTTAGTACAATAATAAGAATACATAATATATAAATCAAGACAATTGGATCCAAAAAAAAAATGCGCGAAGTTTAAATTGTCCAACGATGGGCTGCCACGCCACCATCTTCTTCCTTCTCCGTCGCCTTATGTCTTGCACCTTTACCTACAGACAAATGTTTGTAGCTACAAACCTGTAAAACTCAAAAATCTAGCACAGGCATGATAAATTAGTTGTGACTGTACCAATCAACTCATCTTGGCCTCACAAGCATCATGGTACCTTATTCGTGGCCTAATTTTTCTTGTGTCAAAAAGCCCCAAAATGTGGTTTCAAACCCTAACTATGGCATTCATCCGTATGGGCATCAAAACTTTAATTAAACCAAACCAACATATTGCAAACATGATAACAAACACGTATATGCCATTAAAACATTCTCATAATGTATAAATCATGATAATCGAATTTGAAAAATATGGCAAACCGTAATGTTCATACAAGTTGTTTCTGAGCGTGAAAGGACTTGTAATTGATTGTAATAGCTTCCTGAGACATCCTGCAATCGATTGGCAATGCTAGGATGGCTTGAGATGGCCTGTATGATTGAAACTGATTCACCACTTTTGTCCAATTTTGAGCTTTTTATTCTATGACTTTCACTCCTGCCAAAAACCCTGTTTTACACTTGGTTCTTGTTCATTCTATATGCTAGAACGAATTAGGGTTCTAAAAACCATATGTATCTTTGCAATTATGGAAGATTTGATTTGATTTCCATGCCATATGCAAACTTTTTATATTGAGCCAAATTATCCCTTTCTTGTAGCAATCATGCTAGATTCGATTTGGCCTTGATATTTCAGCATATTTTGATTGCAATCCTGTCAAAAATCATATCAAAACAGATCTTTGATATTATTTACCAATTATTTGATTTAATTCAATTTTTAATTAATAAAAAATCAAAATAAATTGTAAAATGAATCAAATAACATGTGGATTAGTAATTGGGTCGTGGACCATGTTATAAGTGAGGTGCAATCATGAAATGCTAGGCCCATTTGGTAAAAAATGCACTTTTGAGCATATTTGACTTTTGGTACTTTTCAAAAAAGGTCAACTTTGACAAAGCATATCTCCTCCAATTTTATGCCTAGAGAGGTGTTCTTGGACTTTTTAGAAATCTTAGGATGTCCCCTAAGAAACCCTTTTGGTATCATCTCAATTGAATCTTCCATGTTTATGTAAGGATCTTTGACCCAAAAAGTGTTTTTGTTGACTTTTCAAAATGACCCATAATGTGGAAATTCATATCTTTTGTGAGTGCATATTTTGAACTTGGGGGCTGAAGATTAATTGTAAGGAATTTCATCCTCTTCAAAATGAGACTTGGATGGAAAATTTCTGATAATGTATGTGGAAGTTATGCTTGGTCAAAGTTTGGTCGACTTTTTCCTAAGAAACCCTAATTTAACAACTTTTGGGTTTTGATGAATTCAGGGCATTCCTTGAGGAATCCTGATCAACCCTTGATCAAATGATGGATATCACTTCAAAATGTCGATGTTGACCAAAAATATTGAAGTTTGACTGTATGTGGGCCATAGTTGACTTTTGACCTAATATAGTCGATTCTCAAGCATCTGAGCAATTGACTGAGCAAACTTCTTGTGAAGTGCTTGAAATTTGACATGGATGGTCTTGAGAACATATTAGGACCATGGAGAAGATATAAGGTCTTTGGAGTTCACCTATCTTGATGAAAATGGAAACCCTAATTTGAGACACACTGCCTTAGAAGAGAGTTTGTCTGGTCAACTCTTGGAAAACTTGAGCAAATTGAGGATCTCTAGGAGTATGTATTGAGTAAAATGAGAGGGAAAATTTTTGGGTACAATAGTAGGGTTACCTAGAAATGAAAGCCTTGGTAGTAGGGCTATGGGAAGGAACCTGGATAGTAGGGTTACCTTAAAATAAAAGCCTGGGTAGTAGGGCTACGGGAAGGAACCTGGATAGTAGGGTTACCTTGAAATGAAATCCTGGGTAGTAGGGCTATGAGGAAGAACCTGGATAGTAGGGTTACCTCGAAATGAAAGCCTGTGTAGTAGGGCTATGGGAAGGAACCTGGGTAAGGTTGCTTTATGACGAGTCTATGTAAAACTTCATCTTAGAAATGAGAGGAACCTGTGTAGGGTTGCTTGATGAAGAGTTCGTGTAAAATTGCATATGTGTAGAGAAGGAACCTATGTATGGTTGCTTCAATTGGTCGTATAGATAAATGCCCTGACTTGTTACGTGTATTAATTTGGAACTTGAAAATGATTGATGGTAACCATATGTTGATTGACCTTTTCCTGTAGAGGTAAAATGTTAGCTGTATGCAATATCATGATGCATGAAACGCATGGTACAATTATGTTCTCAAAATAAATGAGATTGTGTCGTATGCACCTATTACGTATGTGTTGTACCCCAAAATTTGCCCTCACATATTTTTCAACACATGGCAAGTGAGGTCCTCAAATTGCTCAAGGAAGTCTAAGAGTTGACCAGACAAACTCTCTCCTAAGGCAGTCTATCATTCATCATTTCATCAAGGGTTGATCATGATTCATCAAGGATTTCTCACAATTCATCAAAACCCAAAAGTTGCTAAATTAGGGTTTTGCAGGAAAAGTCAACTCAACTTTGACCAAGCATAACTTTCCCATACTTTATTAGAAATGACTCATCCAAAGCTCATTTTGAATAGGATTCAATTCCCTACAATTCATCTTCAGCTCCCAAGTTCAAAATATGCACTCACAAAAAGATATGAATTTTGACACTATAGGTCATTTTGAAAAGTCAACAAAAACACCTTTTGGGTCAAAGATTCATACATGAACATGGAAGACTCAATTGAGATGAGACCAAAAGGGTTGCTTAAGGGACATCCTAAGCTTTCTAAAAAGTCCAATAAAACCTCTCTAGGGTCAAAATTGAGAGAGTTATGCATTGGCCAAGGTGACCCTTTTTGCAAAATTGCCAAAAGTCAACATTGATCAAATTTGCATTTTTTCCCCAAAGGGGTCCATGTTTTCTTGTTTGAAACATGTTTCTAATAGGACCCACGACCCCTGAGATTTTCCACCTATTATTTTATTATTTTTATCATTTATTTTGATTTTTTATTCATTTAAATCAAAGTAAATCAAATTAAATGGTAAAATAATAAAATCAAATCAAATCTTGGATTTTTTTGTGCATATTTTGAGTCTATGTACAGCTCGCAAGATAACCAATTCATGCAAGATTGATTTGGGTTGAAAAAGATTGGTTTGAAGCAAATTTGGAAGGATATCATATGCCATGAAAGACCAAATCAAATCTTCATAATGGGCAAGATTCAATTCGTTTTTGTTGACCTAATGTGTTGCATTACATATACAGAAGGTATCCAAGGCAAGAAGAGAAGTTGAGCAGTCGTGAAAGAGGCAGAACAAATTTCAATATTTCAAAGAAAAAGTGAAGATCGAATTCCAAGCTACAGGCCATCTCAAGCCATCCTAACATTACCAATCGATCACTGGACGTCTCAGGAACATGTTCCAATCACTTGCAAGCCTCCTCGTGCCCAGAATCAACCTATAGCAGTCGCACGGTTTGCCTAAAAAACTCGTTTTTGTTTTCATGGATTTATACATCATTTGTATGTTTTGATTATATATTCTTGTTCATCATTGAGTTTGCAAGCTAATCATTCTATTCAATTGCATTTTTGATGACTGTGTGTAAAACTGCCATGGCTAGGGTTTCTTGGTTAGTTTTAGGGCTTTGCAGTACAGGTTAAATTGGACGTTGATTCTGGTACCATGATACTCGTGAGGATGAGACGAGTTGATTGGTACTAGCCATGGTAATTTATATTGCTTGTGGATAATTTTTGAGATACACAGGTTTGTACCTACAACGAAACATCCGTAGTTAAAAGCTTGTTTACCTAAAACGAAGGTTTGGTGAAGAAGACGATGCGTGGCACTCCCTGGTTGGGTGATTTGAATTTTAGCGCATTTTTCCATTAACCATTATTTTCATATATTATATTTTGTTTTCATTATATTAGCAACTAATCCCAGTAGCGCAGCTGGCAAGGGCAATTGGTGTAAGCGTGAGGACCTGGGTTCGATCCCAGGTCCAAACATTTTCATATTTTCTGATTTATCTGACACTGGTTCCATGCATCTCCTGCCCAGGCCTATACCATACGCCCACAAGATCCAGCCAGTGAATTGCCCCTGATTCAGATCCAACGGTCCAGCAAAGGCAGTGTATGGTGGATTCTCAAAAGCCAGTTGCGCTGGATCCCACGTAGGGTACTTGGGCCACCAACCTTGGGCCCAGAAAATTTAGATTCCAACCCCATAATTGCTAAGCACGGGCCCATTATTCTTTTCTTTTTTATTTTATTTTATTTAAATATTTTAATACTTATTTTTATTCTTAATTCACAAATTAATCTTTTTTCATAAAGTCATAAAATCAATAATTCACAAAAAATTAGGATTAGTTTTTTTATTATTATCAAAATTAATTTAATTTAGTTTAAAATTGTAATTTATTTTCATAAATAAAATCAAAATAGAAATTAGGTTAAAACTCTTGATTTAATTTTATTTTCTCTTTTTCTCAAATAAATAAAAATACAAAAATAGGTTTTAGAATAAATTAATTTATTTTTCTTAATTTAAAATTAATTAGAATTAGCATTTTCTTTTAATTTAATGATTTCTTTATTTTCTTAAATAACAAAACGCGACAAACACATTTTTTAAATCAGTCGTCAATAGGTTTAGTCAAGGGTCAAAACCCTAATTGTCTCGTATTTGATTCATCGCGCGCGCGTTAATTTATTTTGCCAATATTTTTGTAACCGTTCATGGTTTGTAATAGTTTAATCTAGGACTTTTTACTTATCGCTTCTCCCCGGTTTTTTGGCTATGTAATTAATCCCCCTCCCCGAAGCCTTGTAATAGCGTAGATTTACTTTCTCGCGTTTTAATTCCCATAAATATTTGATTGTTTAGATGTATGCTAATAGGATTGTATGACAAGAATGCATGACAAATTAATGCAGTTAGAAAACCCTAATGTGCAAAGATAAATAATTAAAACCAATCACTCGCACATATCACTCTTAGGGTATACTCACACTTCGGTTGCCTTTGGTAAACGATCATTAAGTATAGGGTGTCTTAGTGGTTGCCCTCCTGTCTAAAAAGATCAAGCGTTGCCTCTAAAATGTTGCCTCGAATATGATCTTAAGACTCTAGGGTTACTACTAAGGTGTCCTAACATTGCTTTAGTGATCGTACGTCCCTTTCGAATTGACCCTTACAACTCCAACGACGGTGCTGCCTATTTCTAAATAGTAGGATAACGCTGTCTAAAGGAAACAAGAATAGAAACGATCTTTTTTCGAGTACGTAGATGCTGGTAGGTACTTCCTCAAATCAAAACTTTTCACACTTACACTTTTCAAACCAACTTCCAAAACAACTTTGTCACACCTTTGAGGACTGATACAAGGGTTATCCCGAAGTCAAAACTTTTCAAAAACAAAGCACACAAACACAAGCAATTTTAAAAAGATGAGCAAGTACCTAAGAGCCCATGGAAAACCATGGATAGAAAGGGTGCTAACACCTTCCCTTTCTATAATCTACCCCCCGTACTCAGAAATCTCGAAAAAAAGGTTTTTTCTGTTCTTTTTTCCTTTTCCATGATTGGATATAATAAAAGTCGGTGGCGACTCTTTCTTACCGTGATATTTGGCAAACACAAAACGCAAAATGTAAACCAGCATCAAACAGTCGGTTCTACCACCGTATCACAGTACGCAAACAGGATGTATGAAATGTGAAATGTTAATGAATGTATTATTTGTTTGGGAAAATAAATCCTTGACAAATGTTGGGGAGTTATTAAATCCCGAATTGTCGTGTGTCTTCGAACTTTGCTTAGAATATTTCCACCGGGTATGCATGTTTTGTCGTTTGAGGAGAATTCCGCTGGGGAATATTGAAAACTCTATGGAGAGTGTTGATTCTGCTTGCGGAAAAGAGTTTAGGAGTTTTGGTTGTCTGTTGCTCTACTGGAGAGTCGAAGTTAAACTAATATTTATTCAGGTCCAGGCTTTACAGTAACTTGCTGGGAATTGTAGAGTAGTCTACTAGGGAAGAGGAGTTGTGGTCCTTTGATTTGTAGTAGTCGGAGAGGCAAACTCAATATGGGCAATTTGTAGCTTATTGGGGAAATAAACCTTGTTGTCGATCTTGTTAGAGAGGAGTCTTCTTCACTGGGGAAAAACCTCGAGGATTCTTGAGATTGACTTGGCTGGTGAGAAGTTTTCAGAGATTGAAACTCTGGCTGAGATTCATCCCATGAAGAGGATCTTTGGGAGATTTGTCATTGCCCCTAGTGGAAAATGTTGTAGTAATGCCAGAAAATGTTTGCTTGGTCGTACATGGCCCTTTATGTGGGAGCCTGTTTGCCCCCAGAGTTAAACTGGTGCACCTCGACGCTTGAGATTTTGATCACATTTTCGGTAGCCCTGACCTTCCTAAAGATATTTTCTAAGACAGTTGTGGTAGAAAACAAATACCTGATACTGACACCATTCGATACTACTAGAACAGATGAATAAAATGGTGGTGTCCAAGATCTTTGGTCAAGTCTCAGAATTTTCAAAGAACTGTCACGGGCGGATTTGAAGACATGATACTGACACCATATGATACCATTGGTACAGACAAGTAATTTTTTATGTTATTGAAGGTCTTCAAAGTGGATTTTGTTCAAACCCATTATCAACGTAACATTGCCCCTTAAGTGATACATACGGAGATTTACCCCTGGTTATTCAACAATTCTTTGAGAGATTCTTTGAATCTCGACTCGACTGCCCCATATATGTTCAACAAAGGTCATGTTGTGTCCCTTGATTATGAGATATTTGTCATTGGAAGTGTCATCCTACTTAAAGTGATTTTGTTCACATAGAGAGCTTTCGTTCATTGGATTTGTGTGAATTTCTCTGATGTCAAACAAATAGCCATATACAAACAGCGATATTCAAATAATGCAAAGTTTATGCTTGTCTTGAAGTTTTGAAAATGCGTTTTAGCAAGTAAAGAAATTTTGTAAGAAAAATTCAAACTTAGGATTTAGAGTAAAGCCTTACAGGAGTCAGGATAACTTTAGTAATAGTATACTTTCGAACTAACCCATGCTTCAATTAGAACTTTTGAAGGGTTGTAACATGGCTTGGTTCATGGTTTAAGAAACAAAGGATAAAGGCTCAAAGTGTATTTGTACCCACCCGCTCTTCATGATGTTCTTCAGTCCTAAACTCAGTTAATTGTGCGTTTGAACTCCAATTGAGTCTGGAATGACGCGTTGGTGATGGCTCAAACAAGTTAAGTTTGTCGGAAGGCAGCCATTTTTGCAACATTTTTCATGTTGTTAGAGATTTGTAGTGACCTCTTTCTTTTGATTTGTTATCCCTAATTTTGCCTGATTGTTCTTACGGTTAGCGGGATGCCCCAGTTTTTCTTAAGTCTCCTTTGTAGATTTTGACTTAGTGAGATTTTCTCTTGAGAGCTAATGACTGCCTACTTGGTAGAGAACCATCACTGTCTTTTGATTCCAAAGGAATATTTTTGATGTCACTCGTTGTATTACGAGATGAGAGTTTGTGATTGAACGCGCATTTGAATTGATTGAGAAACTACCTTGCCCCAGGTTTTGATTAAGGGTTTCAATTGGTGTAAAAAGGAAACTTCTACTTCTTTGGCTCGAAGGGGTTGACTATGGATTATCTTTCTTGTAACTCCAGTGTTTTGGATTTGAAAAAATGCTTGTACATCGTCAGCAAGGTCTGTCCAAAAGCATATTATATGAGATGAAGGCATTGTTTTCGTCATCCTTCCTCTAAAGGCTTGTAACTTTTAGCAAGAGTTGAATGTTATAAATAGAGTAAAAAGCATAGTTTAAATATAACGAAAACGAATGGATGAATTCAAGACAATCATATGCAATGCATTAATGAAACAAAGTTTGACATTAATAGATAAATGTTTGAACAACAAAAGATATTACAATTGAAAATTCAAAATGAACAAGATGCTCTCAATGACTCGGCATAGGAGCAGTGATCACGTTCTGAGTCTACGGAGGGTCAAACTCAATTTCCTTGGCGTCAATCAAATTCTGAATCTTGTACTTCAACACCCAACAATCGTTAGTATCATGTCCGGGACTGCCGAAATGATAAGCAAACATTGCATTAGGATTGTAGTTAGGAGAAGAAGTTTTAAGGTTTGGATGAGGTCATATCAACGTAATCAGATTCATCCTCAATAAGTGTTGTAGCGCTTGAGACAACGGAATGTTGATGTTGGTAAACTGTCTTTTAGGCTCGTCTAGTCTTTGTTGATTTCCTCTTTGCTGTTGTCGGTGCCACGCAGAACCAGAGATCAGAACTTCCCCCACAGATTGGTCATGACGACTCTTTTAACCATATACAGCATTGGACTCTTTCTTCCCATTGTATGGCTTTTTCTAATCATTTGAGGGTGTTGCTCCTTGGATCTTTCTGCTTTTGATGCCAGCCTCGACCCTTTCGCCAGTCAGTATTAGCTCGGTGAACCCGACCGAGGAGCTTTCGATTAGGTGTTTGAAGAAAGGTCTTGTCAAAGTTCCCATGAAGATGTCAACCAGCTCCCTATAAATTAAAGAGGGCTACACTCTACCAGTCAGATCTCTCCACCTTTTGGCATATCCTTTGAAAGTCTCATTGGAACCCATGGTCATGTTCTGCAATTGCACACGAGTTGGTGTAAGATCAGCGTTGTACTGATACTGCTTGTAGAAAGCAGTAGCTAAATCCTCCCAGGTATGGATGTGAGAACTCTTCAATTGATAGAACCATTGAAGTTGCGTCCCTACCAGGATCTCTTGGAAGAAATGGATCCAAAGCTTTGGATTAGTTGTGTATGGTTAGATCTTGCGGGCATAAGATTTTAAGTGCATCTTAGGGCAAGAGACTCCATCGTACAAGGAAAAGGTAGGGATTTTGAACTTTGGCGGGATGACCACTCCAGGAACCAATCCCATGTCTCCTAAATACAAGCCAGGTATCTGTTGAATCTCCATAGCATTGAGGCCATCCTCCAACTATTTATACTTGTCATCAACGGGAGGATATTGTTCCTCAGAGTAGTCAGCTTCGACTTCATCAATCTCTAGACTGTTGTCTTCTTCATGACTATCCTCCATGTTGGATGGAGTTAGAAGATCTAGAGCCCCATTGGTTGGCCCTTTAAGTCTTCTTCCCTGGTTCAGGATGCCTACTGACTTCTTGGACTTTTTCTTCTTGTCTTTGAGAAGAAGAGTCTTCAGGTCCTTTTGCCCCTTAGCCAAAGCTAGAAACATTTGTTAGAATTGACCATTTTGATCTTGGAGATCTTTCACCGTTTGTTCCATATCCATCTTACTGAAATAAACAGTAGGAAGATAAGGAGGCATGTGTCGGAGAAACCTGTCATGATATGATGCATGATATGTGGATGTGTGTTTTCAAGGATCTCGCGAGGTAAACACAAGAAAATGTTAGAAGTTGAACTTTGATCAACAGTTTTGATTGGAGAACTTTGTATCGGTGGATGTCCTTCCATGAGAATTAAGCTCGCCATGTCGAGTGGGTCATAGCCCTTGACTCAAGTTGTTGTACTTGATCTTTGACGGTGTTTGGTTAGAGGAAAATAAATCCTCTTGTCCCTTGCTAGACGTCTGGTTCAATGTGACCCTGCATCAAAGACCCTCAAGATCCTTGAAATGGTATTTGAAAATGCTATGGTATGATGTTATGATGTTATGTACAAATATGCAAAGTAGGCAAGTTTATATACAAATGAACATATACACACAAAGCAGACAAGTCCTTAGGTTTAGGCTTGCATGGAGTTTGTAGGTAAGTACCCTCTTGAAGTTTAGTTGGCTCAACCTGTCCTAGTTAATAGTAATCGGGTTCTAAGGAATCTCAATATCACCGAACTTTACCACAAGCTTCATTTGATAGGCGATTGACTCGCAAACAAACAAAGCTCGGGAGTCAAATCTCAATGAGTGTAGTATCGAGTATCAACCAACTTCGGACTGCACCAAAGTCGGTCATCTCACTACGTCCTACTGGCCGAGTTGTGCAATTAAAGATTCTAAGGTCAGTTGATGCTTTATGACACCACGCAGCGGCCCCGTACTCTCCCTGATTGACTCAAGGGTTACCGGTACCAACCAAAGTGCCACATCAATGTAGATATTTCTTCAACCATGTCGGAATACCCCACACATTTCCCTCATAGTTTATTGTAAATTACCTAAAAAGGTGCCCCAAATCTGGGTGTAGGATCAAAACAAGCCCAAACAAAGAACCAAAATGTAAAGCATGCAAGTCAAACAAAGAAAGCAAGTAAATGTGATCTAGCCCTAAGGTAACCCCACTTTAATATTATCCCCAGCAGAGTCGTCAGTTATGTGATACAGCGGGAGAACTGACTCGGGTGTTTGCGTTTCATCGCAATTATGCAGATAGTAAGAGTCGCCATCGACTTTTCTTTTATCCAAAAGGAAAGATAAAAAAGCATAAGAAAGGCCTTTCGAGATTACTTCTCGGGTTCCGGGGGTAGATTATGAAAAGGGAAGGTATTAGAACCCTTTTCATCTGTAGTTATCTACGGGCTCTTAGTTACTCGCTAGATCACTTGCTTTTGTTTGACAGTGTGCTTGTGGTATGGTTTTTGAAAGTATTTTGAAAATGTCTTTGTAACGGTTCTCGTTTCTATAAGAACACGTACAAAGTGTTGTTTCGAAAAAATAGTTCAAAGAGGTGTTTGTTTAGTGTGTTTTTTGAAAGTGATTTTGAAAAGATGTTTTTGTAATGGTTCTCGCCTCTATAAGAACACGTACAAAGTGTTTTATCTTTTGAAAATGTTTCAAAATGAAAGTGTTATTGTAAAAAATGTTTTTGTTGTGAGCAAGCGAGCAACTAGGAGAGAATCTACTTACTCGAAAGGTCTTAAATGTTCTTTTCCTCCTTTAGATGTTGCTATCTTACCATTGATTTGGTAAGAAGCCCTATCGTTGGATGTGAAGGTACATACGTGGGTCAATTGTACAGTCATAGAAGGAAACTTGTGAGACGCTTTAGTAATTTTCGTAAGGGACTAGATCATTTTACCAAAGGCAACATCGAGGGACATCGAGGGACTACGATCTTTTTTATCGAAGGATTTTTGCTAAAGCGTCCCATATTCGAGGGAAATGACTGTGTTTCTGAGGCAACAAGCGAGGTTACCCTAGAGGTGCACGTGTGCAAAAGTGTGTTTGGTTAAAGTTATTTTTTCTTTGAAATTAGGTTATCTAGCGATTGATTTTGAATCTTGCCATGCACGCCTAATTACTATACAGTATAAGGAAAACAGTAAATTGCGGAAATTGAAATTCTGCGCTATTACAGAGTTTTCGGGAATATGGTACAAATTCACAAATGGGGATGAGTCGAATGCGATTAAAAGTCTGAATAGGCAATCAATACAATCAAATCGAAACGAACAATTAATTAAAATTATAACAGTCTATGAAATAAAATTAATTGACAAAGTATAGAAATTCTTGGTATTTTTGTTTGAAAAAGAGTTTTAAAAGAAAAATGGAAAAATCTATTATGTTAATTAGCTAAAGAAATTAGATCAAATGCATGTATTTTGTGTTTTAGGGTTTTTGTTATAAATAAACAAATTAAGACTAAAATACAAAAATTAATTAGTAAACATATTTACAAAGTTTTTTTCCTAAATTAAATTAGAACTAAGAACTAAACTTAATTAAGAAAATTAATTAACAAAATTCAAGATTTATTAAATTAATAAAAATAAGTAAATATTAAAATAAAACAAAATGGAGGGGTGGTGTTAAATTGAAAAAATGGGGTGATGTTTTTTCAATTCGTTGTTGGGCTGAATTTGGGATGAAAGGCCCAAACATTATTGTTTGTTTTGTTAAAAATAAAAACAACAAAACTTAAAAATCTGGGCCACAAATGGACCGGGTTGGGTCAGACCCGGGTCCAGCCCCTTTTCGAACAAAAAACAACATGGGTTGAAGCAACCCTAGCTCATTACCAGCGACTCTCTTCACTGCTTCAATGTTTTTTTCTCTCAAGGAAACTCTTCCTCACTCTCATATCTCTCTCTTGCTTCTGTGTTTGCGACAAAACAACAACAATAAAACTCTTTCTACCTCTCTCGCAGATACTCTCAACATCAATTCGTTATTTTGTTCCATTTTCTCTTTTGTTCTTTTAGCTCAGTACAACATTGATACTCACATGCAGATTTACAAACAAAATAGCAAGTATCGCCTACGTGTGATTCTGATACAGTGATATGCTTTTGGGGCGAGTGTGTGAACGATGTTGAGGGAGACGCCCACGGTGGACTCCGTCGTGATGGTGTGCAGTGGCCGGTCGAACTGAATCAGGGGAGTTAACTTCTCGTTTTTCTTTTCCTCTATTTTGAATAGAAGTTGTTGTGTTTCTGAAGGGTTTTTTTAGGGAAAATGATGAGGTAAACTAGGGTTTTGGGACTGTTGTTTGTATGCTTGTTGCAGTTTTGTATTAGGGGCTAGCTATTCTGAGGTTGATGATGGAATCAGGTTGCTGGTTTTTTCCTTTTGGTTCATGCTAAAGCTTCTCTTTAGAACAGATGGGATTTGCTTGTGTTATGTTTGAACCGGAATTGGAGATTTTGGTTTTTTGGTGATTTGCTAATATCTTTGCTAGTTTGGCTTTGTTCTTGGTTGTTTTTGTTGCTTGGTTTGAATCTTGTTGGTTCTGTTTTGTTTTCTATATGCTGGTTTTGCTCTTTGTTGGTTTATATATCCTTGATGGTTCTGTTTTGTTTTATATATGCTGGTTTGGCTCTTTGTTGGTTTGTATATCCTTGCTGGTTCTGTTTTGTTTTCTATGCGCTGGTTTGGCTCTTTGTTGGTTTATATATCCTTGCTCCTTTTTGCTGCTTGGTTGTTTTTTGTATTATAGCAGCTGAGAAGTGGGAATTGGAGGGAAGGTTTTGGCAATATTTAACAAAATTGGTTTTTTGACTTTGGCCTTTTGAGCTCAGGTTTTAAGTTACCTATTTTGGTTCAAGTTTTTGGCCTGCCTTGGACATGTTATTATATGCAGGATGGACAGAGTTTTTGGCAGTAAAGTGAAGAGCTGACTTTTGTCTGGTTTTGACTGTCTTTATAGCAGGTTTCCAGATTATTATTTGCTAGGTGATATCTCTTTCATCTTTCCTCTTTCATCTTTCACTGGAATAAAGCAATTCTGCTTATTTATTTGAAATTCTGAAGGGTTTGTATAGCTTAGGAAAATGATGATATGTTTGGTTTGATGAGCAAGTTAACTTGTTATTTTGCCTTGTTCCATTTTATTTTACGCATTGCTGCTTTCTCCTGTCATCTTGGCAGCCTATGCTGCCTTGCTTGCTATGTTTTATTTGTTTGCATATTGTTGTTGCTTGTTGCACTTGTTTTTACTTTGTGCTGCTTGTATAGTAGTCTGCTGTTGCTGTTACATTAGCTGTTGTTTGGCAGCCTTGCCCTGTTTTTATGCTTGCTTTGTTTGTTGGTTTTGCATTGCAGCCTGTTTTGTGTAGCAGTTTGCTGCTGCTTGTTGCAGCTTGCATATTTTGGTAGTTTTAGGCTTGCTGTATATTTTCTTTTATTTCTTGTGAACCAAGGTCCAACCTTGTGATTTGCAAGAATGGGAGAAGAGGGATTATGATAACACCAAACAACTTAAATTCTGATTCCTATATACAAACCCTAGTGATGAAATTTCTCTTTTAACAAATACTCTTTTTCTTGATTTCTTGCTAACTTTCTTTTCTTTTCTTATTTCATGAACACGAGAATTGGACGGCGAACACGAAGTTGAGAGATGAACAGGCCATGACTAGCAAAGAGTGTGGACGAGTTTCTTGAAGAGGAAGCAACAGAAAATTGAAGAAGAAACATTTAATTCTTTTTTTGCTTTGTAAACAAAAATTGTAACTTATCCCGAAAATGTAATGAACACATAACTTGAGTGAATTTTATGAATTAGGAATTTATCGTATGGAAATCATTCTTGAATCCTGATGAAAATGAAATTCCCTACTTGCATGATTTGAACATGTATCTTGCTTCGTAACTTGAACTTCATGAAAATCTAACACCCTTGTAATTTGTATTTCAAATGAAACCCTGTGTCTTATCTTTTAAACTTCCAATCAAATTCTTGAACAAAATAATGCTTAAGAATTCAATTCCACTTGGTTTACTCGAACTCAAAACTATTGGTTATCTAAATGACAGTCTTAATCTTCACCTCTTGTCCAAATCAAATTTGCACTCAAAATGAACTCGCACGTCGTGCTCGATTAGAACAGAACTTCATTGCCAAACAAACGTGCTTTAAGAACATTCACCAATCTTGTATAATTAACAAACTTCAATATGAGAAACATAATTCTGAGGAAAACAAATTATGGTTAAGAATATCTGAAATCAAACAAATGACTTGCGACGATTTTATAACTTTCAAAGTCTTCCTAACACAATTTTCTTTCGATCTTTGAAGATAAACTCGTGAGCGACATCACTTATGACCATATGCGAAGATAATCGTCACAAGATCTTGTAATATGAGGAAATCACAATTCTTAGAAACCAGTCGACAATTACTTAAGATTAGGTCAAAATCCATGAAGTGACTTCTAACGCATTCGAATTTTGGTGATCTTCTACATGTAATCATCTCTTGATTTGTGAAGAGAAATTGGAGATAACATCGAGGAGAGTTATACACAAGAAGAACCACTCAAAAAATATCTAATAATGAAGAAGTTACAGTCGCTTGAACTTGGTCTCACAAAAGGTCAACTTTTGGGTCAATGGAGTCATTTTCAGTCGTCTGAACCGTTGACTGAGCAAACTTGCAATGCGAGGTTTGAAACTTGGCTTGAACATCCTTGAAGAGACATGAAGATCTATGAAGACCATTTGAAACCTTGAAGAATAAATTTTCTTTGAGAAACTTCAAACCCTAATCATTGACTTACTGCCTCAGAAGAGAATCTGTCTGATCAAACTTCTGAGCCAAATTGAGTATTCAAGAAGACCTAGGATAGTATCTTGAATAAAAAATGGGAGGGAAAATTTTGGGGTACAATAATTATCATTATCCCCACAAGGACGGCTACAATAAACCTTTCCCAATGAAGCTGCCCATAAAGTATCTTTGCATAGGATAATCCCTGACCAGAGTCTCAATCCCTTGGAATCTCTCTCTCCAGCTAAGTCGATTTTTGCAAGTTGAAGCCTCGTGGATCTCTTCCTAAAAGAAATTCACCTCCTCAACAGGGTTTATTTCCCCAACAAGTTTTATTTCCCCAACGACATTCGAGGGACCACAAAAATCCCCAACCAAGTTCAAATTTCCCCAACATACAATAATCAAGACACCACAAAGTTCCCCAGCTGAGCCTGTCTTCCCCAGCTGAGTGTATCTTCCCCGGCCAAGGCTAGTATCCCCAAGCAGAGTCTATCCTCCTCAGTTGAGAGTATCCTCCCCAAGCTAAGTCTGTCCTACCCGATTGAGTCCACACTCTCTAGTTTGAATTTTCCTCTCAGATTATTGCAAATCATAGGGCCACAACCCCTGATCCCCAGTAAAGTCGTCAGCAAAGCCTTTACTATTTCCAAAAAAAGATACTATGAAGCCTGAATCCGACCAGATATTAGTACAATTTTCAAGTTATTACTGAAGCCTGGACCCGACCAGATAATAGTTTGACTCCTTCAATTGTCGAAGCCTGGACCCGACCAGATAACAATTTAATTCCTACAAAATCATTAAGCTAGAGTTTACCGCTATCCCTAGTGAATTACTAAAACCTGGACCCGACCAAATAACAGTCTGAGTATCTGAAACCTGGACCCGACCAGATAACAGTTGATCTCAATTTCAAGATACTATAAAATCTAGACCCGGCCAGATAATAGTCTAATTCTTCAAATATATAGAAGAACCTGGACTCAACTCGACCAAGGTTTAACTTCTTTTCCCCGGTAGAGTTTGCCTCTGCCCCGATAAATTATTGTGAAACCTGGATCCGACCAGATATCAGTTTTCAATGTCATCTTCTCAAGAAAGTTGTTGTGAAGCCTGGATCCGACCAGATAGCAATTACCCTCAGAGATTCATTGTGAAACCTGGAAACCGACCAGATAACAACTAACTATGATCCCCAGAGAGACACTATGAAACCTGGACCCGACCAGATAATAGTACAACTTTCCAAAACCCAAGAAACTTGGACCCGACCAGATAGTAGTTACCACTTCAAGTTACTGCGAAGCTTGGATCTGACCAGATAACAGTTAACTTCTGTATCCCTAGTAAGTTATTGTGAAGCCTGGATCCGACTAGATAACTATTCAATTTCAAGAAAATTTCCTGCAAAGCCTGGAATTCGACCAGATAACAGTTAATTTGTCTCTTCCCCCAGTAAGTTGTCGTGAAGCCTGGATCCGACCAGATAGCAGTTGACTACTTCATCCTCAGCAAATCGTGAAGCCTGGATCTGACCAGATAACAACTGACATTCAAGCGATATTCCCCAGCGGAAGCATCCTTTCAATAAAGTGTGAAGATATGCATATTCTTCATCCCCAATGGCAATCAGGGATTCAACCCCCCAGAATTTCCTCAGCAGCAGTCAGGGATTTATTTTTCCGGACAAAAACATACATCTCACATTCATACATCATAACATGTACATACCATATGCATTTAACATAATACCACATTTGGTGAACATCATGCAAGCATCTGCATTTTACTAACTCTTTTCCTCACAGGTAAAACATCAAGTTTTGGTATAAATCAACAAGAGATTTATGTTGATGCCTCTTCCAGTATTTACCAACATTCCTCCATATGGCATCTATAAGCCCATTCACCATCCATCTCCGAGTGCAAATTTTTGGGCACTTTAGTGTTCAATCATCTTTCACCTTCAAGTCACGAATGGCGGATCCGCCAATCTAACTCTTCAGGTTTAAGAAGATTGAACAGGGGAAGCTGTTTTACCCTAAAATTTTCCCTCTCATTTATCAAAATTTTCTCACAAAGATCTCTCTTGGTTCAAGACTGCACTAAGGTTGATCAGCTCAAGACACCTCCTTAAGCACCGATGACCAAAATTAGGGTTTAAGATTGCACAAGGATAATTGAACTTTAAATGCTTCATATGAATTTCATGGATCATTATGGACCCCCAAGATTACTCATGTCAAGTTTCAAGCCTTGGACCACACTTTTGCTCAGTCAATTGAGCAATTTACCTAAAAATCAATTGTATTGGGGAAAAAGTCAACTATGGCCAGTTTACAGTCAAACTTCATAATTTTTTATCCACATCAACATTATAAACTCATATGTATCATTTGATCAATTTTGGACCACAATTCCTCATGAAATTTATCAAATCATCAAAAGGGCAAAATGGTCAAAATTAGGGTTTTGATTGAGAAAGGGCAATTTATGATTTTTGACCTAGAATATGATCAATTGGTTTGAAGCATGATCTAAAGAGATCAATTGCATCATTTTGATCTAATTACATGACCTAAAACATTGTTCAATATCAATTGGATTGACAGTGAATTTTCAGCCAACTGATCAAAAGTCAACTATATACTGAAAAGTCAAACTTTGACCTTTTGGTCAAAATTCAATGTCAAAGATCACAATTCATCAAAACTTGTCAAAATATGAAACTTATTCATCAAGAAATCAAAAATTCAAGATTTCATTTTGAAAAGTCAAAGTTTTATAACTTAGAAATTTTTCTAAGTGTTTAAAACTTCATGTTTTTTCATAACTTTGAGCAACATTTTCACCATGATGCAAGAGGATTCAGAAGAAACTTTCAACATGAAAGTTGTATATCTCCATGATATCTACAACATTGATTTACACAAATTCTTCTAAAGATTCTCGGATCTCAAGTTATTGATTCATAAAGTCATGGTCTTGAAATTGGACACTTCATGAAATTTTGCCCTAGTTTTGGTCAGGATTTTGACCTAACTTCATGGCACTTTTTCATATAGTTACAAGGGTAATTTTCAAAATTGATTCAAAGAGGGGTTATAGATAACATTTCAAGCTTTCCAAAATGTCCAATAACTCCTTGAGATAATTTATGAGCAAGGAGAATCGAAAGTAAGAAGTTGAGGTTTCAAGTTATTTTACAAGGCAAGTTTTGTGATGAACAAGATTCAAATTTCAAACCTATGCTACATAATCTCTATTTCACAGGCCTAAAACTTGTTAGGCACTCCATAATTAATTTCTTGCACAGTTGTTAGAGGTATCAATTCAAGCATTCGATGCAAAGCCATGCTTTTTATCCATTTTAGGAAGAAAGTGCACAATGACATTTTGATAAAGTAGCTTTTTGCACAAAACTTGTTCTTGAGCCTTGCAATTGTTTTCTCCTGATCATACATGTCCTATAACTCAAGACAAGTTTGTTTAAACACTTGCAATCACTCATCCAATGCTTGTACTTCCTCTTGGAACTATACTTCCCACTTTTCTTCAAAATCAAGTAACATAGCAATCAGCCTATATCTTGTACTTATGACCCTCTCAAGCACAAAAAACCTTCTCATTACTTATGTACAAGTCATTTTCCACAAATCACATGCATGCTTGAGCCTTGAAAACCCCAAGAACTCAGATTTGCATCTCACACCTCCATTGTTACATATTTTGGCCAGAAATCCCAAAACCAAAAAATTACTCGTGTGTTTCTTGGCCTCTTGCTTCCAAAAGCTTCCAAGCATCATACACAAACAATCCCATACCCTGTTACAGTTCTGTAACACCTCCATCACCATCTTCCATTACCAAAAACAGAGGTATGCATCTTGACTTCTCCAGGCCAGTTCAAGTACTTACAACTTAAAGTAACCATTGGAATAGCTTCCTAGGGACTCGAGGAAGCTAACCTGATCATTACATCAACTTGAATCAAGCTCATTTACAGAACACGATTTCCAGTTTTTAGGTAAGTTATCTCAACTTTGAACTCTTCATACAAGCATCATTAATGTTTAATTTGTGAATGAAAAATGTAGACATCATTGTTCTGAAGCTAACCGTGTCTTTAGATTTCATTTATATTGCTTAAGTAGTTAGAATTTTGAATCTGAACATCCTGGAAAAATTAGGTCAGAATTTGGTACCATTTAAAATTCATGTTCATTCTTGAGAATTAGTTTAACTTGTTTACATTTCTGGAATCGTGGTAAAATTTTACACAAGTTTCATGTTTACATTTTTGCAAATGGATGAGAAATGAACAAGTTATAGGTGGTCAGGCTGGAGGTTGAAGATGAAGTGTAATCCAGGCGCATTTTATGTTATATATTTATGGTTTTTCATAAGTTAACAGATGTATCACCACCCCGATGGTTAAAGCGCGCGTCTGTCACTATGAGGTCCTGGGTTCAAGTCCGAGTGTGACCTTTTGTGATTTTTTTTCACACTTTTTGACTTTTTTACAGCGTTGGGCCTCCCCCCTTTGGGCTTTGTTGTTTTTGGCTATGTTCTGACCCCCCATGCTCGATATTCACACCTGCCCTTTTTTTTATTATTTTTCTTGTTTCTCATTTTTTTTTTATTTGTTTTCTTCAAAATTTTATTTAATACTAAAAAAATCATAAAATTATAAAAAAAACTTAGATTTATATTTTTATTTAGTTTATTTATTTTTTACAATAAAAATTATTTTAATTTAATCATAATTTATTTATTTTACTAATTAGTTTGTAAGTTTAATTAGAAACTAGGGTTTTAATTATTTCTTTTACAATTAAAAAATATTCTTTTAAAACCAAAAAGACCAAAAATATTTTATAATACCATATATTATTTTCAAGATAAAAAAGACATTAAAAATATTTTTCTTACAAACTTAATTTCTTTTTCTTTCTTAATCAATTAATATTTAGATTAGGGTTTTATTTAATTTTCTTTTCCTAATTAATTTAGGTTTACTTTTACTAATTTAACTAATTATATGCTTTTAGTTAATTAGGTTAAAACCAAACTCTTTCCTAGAAAATCCAAACAAAAATCCATTTTTCTTTCCATTTACATTCTTGTATATTTATTTATTTTTGTATATTATTTATCCAAATTCAATATGGTTGTAATAGATAATTAGGTTTATTTTCTTGCAATCCCCATTTGTAATTTGTACACCCCCCTCCCACAAGTATTGTAATAGCGTAGTAATTTTAAATTCCGCAATTTATCGGTTTATATACAAATGCTAGTAATTAGGGTTTTGTATGGAAAGACTAAAACCAATCAATTAGAAAACCCTAATCAAAGACAAAAACAAGCATGAAAAATAATGCACTTGCACACAAGCACCCCTAGGGTAAAATCCACTTGGTTGCCTTACAAAAATGGCCATGTTATGCATGTGAGGCATCTTAGCAAAAACAAGCAAAATACAAGATCATAGTCCCTCGATGACGCTATCAAAAGTTTCTTCTCAAAATGATCTTAGTCCCTAAAGAAAGATGTTAAGATACCTTGCAACATTGCTAATCATTGCTAATCATGGTTATACGATCAGGGTTACTTACCAAATCAAGGGTAAGATAACAATGTCAAAGTAAAGAGGAAATGAACATGAAAGACTTTTGAGTAGGTAGAATGCTCCTAGTTACTTGCTCACTTTCAAAACAAAACATCCTTGCTATTTTCAAAACCAACACCAACACTTTCAAAAACACTTTCAAAACATTTTTCAAACTTGAAAACATTTGCAAAAGAACAACACTTTGTATACATTCTTACGAACGAGAATCATTACAAAGTTTGCCTAAACGATGGCGCCTTTTCAAAATACTTTCAAAACCCACACAAAGAACAATTTCAAACAAAAGCAAGTGATCTAGCAAGTAACTAAGAGCCCATGGAAAACCATGGATGAAAAGGGTGCTAATACCTTCCCTTTTTATAATCTACCCCCGAACTCAAGAAACAACCTCAAAGGTCTTTCCATTGCTTTTTCACCTTTCCTTTTGGATAAAAGAAAAGTCGGTGGCGACTCTTGCTAACCGCAACATTTGCGATAAAACGCAAAACAACCAAGTCAGTTCTCCCACCTGTATCACACTTACAAACGAGAATCATTACAAAGTGTTTCCTAAACAATGGCATCTTTACAAAATACTTTCAAAAACCACATAAAGCACATTTTCAAACAAAAGCAAGTGATCTAGCAAGTAATAAGAGCCCATGGAAAACCATGGATGGAAAGGGTGCTAATACCTTCCCTTTTCATAATCTACCCCCCGAACTCAAGAAAACATCTCAAATGTATTCTTGTTCTTTTCAGCCTTTCCTTTTGGATAAAAGAAATGTCGGTGGCGACTCTTGCTAAACTGCAACAATTGCAATCAAACGCAAAATGACCAAGTCAGTTCTCCCACTATGTTACACATTTTCAGAGATTTCTGACCATGAGCCCCACCTTTAAGATAGATGGTCATACTGAGGAACAGGAGAAATTGAGGATGTTCCTCTTTATGTTGGATGATGATGCTGAAGAATGGTTCTTTTCTCTTTCAGCTGATAGTATAACAACTTGGGAAGAAATGGAGACTGCATTTTTGAAAGAATACTTTCCAGCCTCAGTATTCATAATAAAAAGATATGATATACTGAATTTCAAGAAAAAAGAGAGATAATCGTTGGGAGATGCCTATAAAAGGTTCAAAAGAATCCTAGTGGCCTACCCTACTCATAATCTGGACCAGACTGATCAAATTCAAATGTTTGTAAATGGTCTAAGAATTAAAACAAAGCGGCTGATAGACATAGCAGTTGGTTGCTCATCAAATTTTTCAATAACCACTATTGCGAAGAAGATAATAGAAGCAATTCCTGCTAATGAGTATTTGGAGTTATATGACAGGGTGGCCAGCAAGTACGAAGGAGTCATTAATTTAAAGTTGGATCCCAACAGACAATTAAAAATTGAAGAAACAATTATTGTAGAGGTAGAAAAGAAGCTGAAAGAGCTTAAGTTAGGTACTCATCAAATTTCCCAAGTTCAACAAGCACAAAATGTTGTATGTGAAATCTATAATGGGCCGCATAATACAAAACATTGTTTAGCTTCTCCACAACAAATTGAAGACATTAAGTTCTTGAAGCAGAATAATATGTATTCAAACACCTACGATATTGAGTGGAAGAATCATCTAAACTTCTCCTGGAAATATTAGGAGCAACAAGCTCCTCAAAAGGCAGAGTGGGAGGTGGCTATTGAAAAGATGGCTGCCCAAACCTCTCAATTTCAAGAAGAGACAAGGAGTAATTACAGGAATACCACAGCTGCAATAAAATATTTGGAAGTTCAAATGGGACAGATTGCACAACAGGTAGTGTTGCGACCACAAGAAAGTCGGAAAAGTCGTGAGAATATGAATACAGTCAAAACAAGGAGTGAGAAAGTTGATAGATAAAAAGAAGATGAGGTGAAGTTTGATGACAATATCTTAGAAGTAGAGCTAGAAGTGAGAGAGAAGTTGAACAAACAGGAAGAAGTGGTATCATTGTGAAGCCAGTTGAAGAGAAGACTAAACCAGTGATCAAGTTACCATATCCCTCTCGAGTGGTAAAGAAGGACACAAAAGACAACGATTTTGAGAAATTTGTCAAAATTTTCAAAAAGCTAGAGATACACATACCGTTCTTTGAAGCATCGACAAAATTTCATTGTATCAAAAATTCATGAAGGAATTATTATCAAAGAAGAGATAAACAAGAGAGGGATCGGTACCCGTTAATGAGAAATTATGTACAATTGCGCCCGAGATAAAAATACATGTCAAGTAGAGGGATCCAGGGTCAGTTGCAATACCATGCACAATAAAAGACAGAGCTTTCAAGAAGGTTATGGTTGATTCTGGCTCTAGTGTGAGTTTAATTCCATTATCAATTTTCAAGAAGCTCGATACTGGGAAGATAAGCGGGAGTGGGACAAAATTGAAATTTGATGATCACACCATCAAGCAGTCATTTGGAATAGTTGAAGATGTTTTAGTAGAAATTGACAAAAAAAATTTCCCAGTTGATTTTCAGATCATGGACATACCTGAAGATGAAGAGACTCCTATCATTCTTGGTCGACCATTTATGCTGACTATTCTATGCAATTTTGATATCGAGACAGGTAATCTGACACTGAAATAATTTGATGAGGAAATAACCTTAAAGGTGTTAGAAATCAGGAAGCAAGGTGCAGGTGGAAAGGATAAATCTTCGGTCGGAATGATCAAAATATAAGGAGAAGGCAACAACTCAAAATCAAAATCGGAAGAAGTCTCAGGAAAAATCTCTCAGGTGGCATCAATAAAAATTCATAAATGCAGTCAACAAGGAAAAAAGAGAAAGAAGAAAGAACACCAAGCTGAAAAGATGGAAGTTGGAAGTGGCTGGAAGCACAAATGGGTTTAGACTTTGATCTGAATGAGTTCTGGATTGTGGAAGAAACAAGCAACAAGGTGTGGAAAAGGAAGTACCCATCATAAGAGGATGAACCGTCAAACCATGCACCGTTAAACGAAGCGCTTTGTGGGAGGCAACCCACACTTTTAATAACTTAGTTTTTCTTTTTGTTCTGTTTGCGGGTAATAATAGGGAGTCTTACTGGTGAGAACTAGAAAGCTGTAGCATGTGTTGCATTACCCTCTGTGAGTCACCTTCTTGAACCTGTTCTGAAACATTGGGGTAAATGTTTTGTTCAAGTTTGGGGGGGGGGGGGGGGGGTATTATTTTTCTTAGTTTTAAATTATTTGTTAGTTCTCTGCGAATTTCTCTGTAAATCTAAATCCACGAGTTAAAGTCCTCCAAATTTGGCCGAAAACTTTTGAAAATTTATGTTTTCATCAAGAACTTGATTCTCATAGGGTTTGGGAATAGTATATAGAGACAAAGGGATGGTTGTTCTAGGATAGGAAGTTAGGAATAATGTGACAGGGATACGAGTCTAACGTGTAGATTTATACCATAGTGCTTGAATCCTGAGAAGTACTCCTTAATTATATTATCCTCACTGTCTGGCATAACATAGATTCACATGAATGTAGGATTGAAGGAGAAAGAAATAAATTTGGAACCAAATGATGAAAAGGTGGTAAAAGGCAACTGGCTCGCTAAGTTGGGTAGTGTGACACCCCAAATAATCCGATTATTAAATAATTAGAATTTTTAATTATTAATTTAATTGGAAATTTAATTATTGGTGTTTTTGGATTATTGGAATTAATTTAATTAATTAAAGGAAAGAAGTATTGGTGGTGTGAAGAGTGATTAGAGGGTGTGAGGGGTAAAATACTCTACTCTTACTAATTACTAATTTAATTATTTTATTGGAATAATAAAAGGAGTATTAAAAGGAAAAAGAAGAGAAAGAGAGTTGTTTTGGAATATTCATCATACGTGCATTTGAGAAGAGGAAAAAGAAGGAGAAAACCGGAAGCGTCAGAATTCGAAGAACCCACAAGGTAAGGGGTGATTTCGATTAGTTAATTCGTATTATCGGTTTAGATATTCAATAGTATGGATCATAGTATATTAGGGAATCCCGGTTTGGAATTCTAGGGTTCCGTAGAATTGTCCCTATTGCGTCGAATTGTAGGTTGAAAACCATTAGGGTGTCAGATGATAAAAAGGAATGATGAAATAATGTTGTTTGATGTTATAATGGTGCAAAATGGATGTGTTTTGGTGTTTCTCATGTTGCAATTCGTATGGGTATGTTTGGAATTGGTTTAGAATGAATAAATGTTGTCAAAAGTGCAGAATTTGACTCTGCAGGTCGTGGGAACCGGTTCCCAGTGGGGAGGAACCGGGTTCCACTGTGTGAATTTATAAAAACTGGCAAAAATGCACGTAGGAACCGGTTCCTGTATAGGTAAGAACCGGGTTCCCATACATTTTTCCAGAAGCATGATTTTTGAACTTCGCAGGAACCGGTTCCTGCATATGTAGGAACCGGGTTCTGCTGTAACTTTTTGAAAAATATTAAACCTTGAAAATTCATAACTTTCAAACCGTAAGTCCATTTTGAGTGCCGTTCTGGACGTTATTTCTTAAATTTAATGCTCTATTTTATAAAATGAAAAGATTTCCTAAAACCTGAAATTATTTTGAAAATGAGTCAAATCCCGGAATAAGTGATTATTGGCTAACGCACATGGGTGTGTATGTAGCAGTGAACCTGTGATGGATGGATGTATTAGTATTGTGTGAATGAAAGGCATGTTTATGTTGCTAATGATGGTGTGCATGATTGTTGAGATATCATGTTTTTGGTTTTGGTTTAGTTATGATAAATTGATGTATTTCATAGACTGATTTGATGTTGCATGCTAGTGATGTGCGTGCATATGCATTGTTTTGGTGAAGTTAATTACCATTGTGTGGAATTTGACTTGTATTTCCGTTAACCGATACCCGGGTGATGATGGGTGGTTAGGCTAGATTTGTTTCCAGGTGTTTATGGACGAATCGATGTTTGTTGTATCCGGTTGATGATGGATCAGTGTTGGGTGACTTGGTCACGTGTTGGTACCACATGCATTGTGTCTGCATTTGTGTTTGCATGGAATTGTAACATGTTAGGATGTCTTCCAGTGTTACAATTCTTTGGCTGATTATTGATTTGTGCATAATGACTTGTATGATTGGAACTGCGTGTTGAACCTGAATTTATGCTAAAATGGGTGAAATAATATGCTTGTGATATAATGTTGATTGAGAAGCTTATAATGCATGTTAATTATGAGAAATCTCACCCTTACTTTAACAATTTCAGATTAAAGTTAGCAGCTCAGGAGTTGGTGAGGATGGCTCTAGAGCTATGTTACTTTAAGTCCGCGTGTCAGTGTCGTGCTCTGATAGGTTGTAACACTGGGGAACGTTTAGTTGAGGAATTAGTTATTATTAAATTGTTTCTTTGAATTTCATTGGGAATAATTATGTTTTGGTTTATTCCGTTTGGTTATGGTATTTTTCCGCTGTGTAAGACATGGTCTTAAGTTGATTGAATTATTTGAATAATGACCCTCGGTGTAGCATGACTACGGTTTTATTGGAAGTTTTATTTATTTCATAATTGTGACATCCCTTGTTCCGTGTTAACTCTGATGGAATATGTCTTTAATCATTGATATAATTAATATTATTCGGGGTATTTTAGAAGGGGTGTTACAGGTATCCCTCAATAGGTTATTCAGCCCAAAGGGGTTTGATCCCTAAATGTTGTACCCCAAAATTTTCCCTCTCATATTTCTCAAGATATTTCAAGAAAGACCCTCAAGCTGCTCAAGGAAGTCCAAGGGTTGACCAGACAAGCTCCCTCCTAAGGCAGTCTACCTCAAATTAGGGTTTCATGTTGCATCAAGATACTTGAGTCCAATGGATCCCAAATGCTCACAATTGTCCTAATATATTCTCAAGATCATCCATGTGAAGTTTCAAGCCTTGCAGAGAAAGTTTGCCCAGTCAATTGCTCAAAGGCCTAAAAATCGACTGTGCTAGGGAAAAAGTCAATTGTGGCCCACATACAGTCAAACTTCAATATTTTTGGTCAACATCCTCATTCTGAAGTATATTTCATCATTTGATCAAGGGTTGATCATGATTCATCAAGGATTGCTCATAATTCATTAAGAACCAAAAGTTGCTAAATTAGGGTTTTGTAGGAAAAGTCAACTCAACTTTGACCAAGCATAACTTTCTCATACTTTATGAGAAATGACCCATAAAAAGCTAATTTTTAAGAGGATGAAAGTCCCTACAATGCATCTTCATCTCCCAAGTTCAAAATATGTACTCACAAGAAGTTATGAATTTTGACATTATAGGTCATTTTGAAAAGTCAACAAAAACACCATTTTTGTCAAAGCTTCATACATGAACATGGAATACCAAATTGAGATGAGACCAAAAGGGTTGCTTATAGGATATCTCAATATTTCTAAAAAGTCCAAGAACACCTTCAAAGAGTCAAAATTGACGAAGTTATGCATTGGTGAAGTTGAGCCTTTTTGCAAAATTGTCAAAAGTCAACTATGCCTCAAATTGCAATTTTTGTTAAATGGGCCTAACTTTTTGCACTTGTTTTGAGTTGGAAGCATGGTCCATGAGCCTTAGCTCTTTCCACTTGTCATTATCTTATTTTTATTATTTATTTTCATTTTTATTTTAATTAAATCAATTTAAATCAAAACAAATCATGGAAAAATCCAAAACATTGAAATCTCAAGATATTGTGCATGTTTCAGGTCTTATATCCAGTTGGAAAGTGATTGAATTCGTGCAAGGCCTTTGTGTGCACAAAAAGATTGAATTTGGCCTATTTTTGGAAGGAACTTCAAGTGAATCAAATCCAAATCAAAAGCTATAATGGAGAAAGATTGAGATCATGTTTTCAACCCTAATCCATTCCTCAGTATATAGTATACAATTTCAGACCTAAAACAAGAGGCTAGAGAGGCGCAAGAACAAGAACCAAACTTGAAAAAAATCAAAAAAAGTGCATACTTGATTTCACACTTCCAGGCAATTACCAAGCTTCCTGACCATCTCATTCACTTCCTGGGAGTGCAAGCAAGCAGTACCAATCAAAAACAAGCGCGCTAGTGCCCAGAATTCGTCCCCACGACTCCCACAATTTACCTATATTTCCAAAACTGAATCTTGTTATTCTTGCACATTCATCACATTTTAATCACATATTCTTGTTCACCATCTTGTTTGCAAGCTATTGGTACTGTTTAATTGCATTTACAACACAGGAATTGCCATATGCCATAGCTAGGGTTTACAAGCTCATTTTGGGGTTTCTTAACTTATGCAAAATTGGGCCATGATTAGGGTACCATGAAGTTCGTGAGACTGAGACGAATGGATTGGTACCATCACCATTGATTTATTGTGCTTGTACATGATTTTTGAGATACACAGGTTTTTATCTACAATGGATGTCCGTTTGTAAAAGTCTGTTGTCTAAAACAACGGATCCTTGGAAAAGATGAAGTCGTGGCAAGCAACCATTCGCCCGTTTAAAAATTCGCGCGTTTGGACTTAGTGTTTTGTTGCTTTTTCATATTATGATTATTATCTATTATATGTACAACAAAAACAGCTAGCACGGTTGGTTACAAGGTGAGTGCAAAAGGCATCAGGGCATGGGTTCGAATCCCAGGTCCCCTCATTCTTCCATGTTATTTTTCTTTCAATGTTCAGGCACGCACACAAAGCCAAGAGACCATCATGGGACCTCAGGATCCAACCATTGGATCTCCTGGAAGCCAGATCTGAAGGCTAGCATATGAAGGACCATGATACGCCTAGTCAACGCATGGCGTGGGATTCAAAGAGTCAACGCGGATCAGCTGTTTTGGACCCAGAAAAATGCTATCCACAACCTCCAAAATTGCTATTTCGGGCCCAGTTTCTATTTTCTTTTCTTTTTATATTTCCATTATTTAATTTATTTATTTATTTTACTAACACAAATTAATATTCTTTTTATCAAAAAATCACAAAAAATAATATTTTCACCCAATTAGATTTAGGTTTATTTTTTATCAAAAATTAATTAATTTAATTAGGTTATTTAATTTTAGGTAACTTTAACTATTTTGTAAATAAAATTAAAATTAATTAGAACAATTAGGGTTTTTGTTTCTAACTTAATTCTATTTTCCTTTTCTTAAAATAACCAAAAACACAAAAATAGGTTAAATTTAGTTATTTTCTTTAATTTAATTTAATTACTAATTAATTTTGTATTTAATTTAAAAACCTAATTCTTTTTCTTAAAAATAATTAAAAACAATAAAAACATTTTTTTTTCTTTCGATTAGGTGAGACGGGGTAAAAACCCTAATTTCTTATCGTTCTTAATTTCCTCGCGCGCGCTTTATTATTTATTTTTACCATATTAATGTAATTGCTCACAAGTTGTAATAGATTAATTAGGGTTTTTTACTTTCATTTGTCGCTTTTATTTACGGGTTTGTTTTTGGCTATGTAAATACCCGAAGCCTTGTAATAACGTAGCTTATTTTCCGCACTTTAACTTCCGCAAACTATTAAACTGTTAGATGTATGGTAATAGGGATGCATGACAAGAATGTATGATTAACTTTAAAACGGATAGCTAACCCTAAATGTGCAAAGATAATAAACTTGAAATTGAATAACTCGCACATGCACACTTCTAGGGTATACTCTCACTTTGGTTGCCTTCGGTAAACGGTCATTAAGTATAGGATGCTTTAGTGGTCGCTCTCTTGTCTAAACAAAGATCAAAGTCCCGTCGGAAAGTTGCCTCGAAATTGTTGCCTAGAATAATTGATCTAAGACATTGCTTTGGTGATCGTACGTCCCTTTCAAATTGACCCTTAAAACTCCAACGACGGTGCTACCTACTCACTAATAGTAGGATAGTGCTGTCTAAAGGAAACAAACATAGAACAATTCTTTTTTCGAGTAGGTAGATTAGCTCTTAAGTGCTTGCTCAAACAAAATAAACCTTTTTCACACTTACACTCCTTTCAAAACAAAGTTTTCAAAAACACTTTGTAACACTCTTGAAGACAGAAGCAAGAGTTAAATCGAAGTCAAAACAAAAACTTTTCAAATCACACAAACACATAAGCAATTTTCAAAATGATGAAGAAGTACCTAAGAGCTCGTGGAAAACCACAGATAGAAAGGGTGATAATACCTTCCCTTTCTATAATCTACCCCCCGTACTCAAAATCTCGAAAAAGGAATTTTTCTGTGCTATTTTCCTTTCCTTGTTGGATAAAATAGAAGTCGGTGGCGACTCTTGCTTACCGTGATATTTTGTGAACACAAACGCAAAACGCAAACCAGCATTCCTAAAACAGTTCCGGTTCTGGCCACCGTATCACAGAACTGGCGACTCTGCTGGGGAGTTTATAAGTGGGGTATACCTTAGGATTAGTTCATCTTATTGTTTTCTATTGTTTCATTTGATTACTTTATTTTTGTGGGCTTTGTATCGGAGTTACTATAGATCCTAACCCGGATCTGGGGAACACCTGTTAGGTAAGTAGAAATAAACTGTGAGGGAACTGTACAGCGTAGACCGATACGGTTGAAGCAGTAGCTACGTTGATGTGGCACATTAGTTGGTACCGGTATCCTTTATGGAGGAACAAGGAGAGTACGGGGCTGCTATATGGGTCGTTAAGCATCAACTGACCTTAGAACCTATAATTGACCAACTTGGCCATAGGAAGTAGTGAGATAGCCAGCCTCGGTATAGAGCTGAGAACTGGTTGATACTCGATACTACACTCATTGAGACCATACTCTCGAGATAGTTTCGGCCGCAAGAAAAGATTGCGTGAGCTGAAACCATGACCGATGGAGGATGGTCGGTGATATTGAGAATCTCTAGAACCCGGTTACTATTATTAGGACAGGTTGAACCAACTGAACTTCAAGAGGGTAGTACCTAGACTCCATGCAAGCCTAAACTTAAGGGCTATTGTGTGACTTGTTTGCCTTTACCATGTTTGATACCTGTTATACCTGTTGTGTGTTTTATCATGACATCATGCATCATGACATAGCATGCATATTTCATTAGACTAACCATTTCAAAGACCTAGGGGATTTATCTTTGTTCTATTTTGCAGATTATGGCCTCAATACGCAGAAATACCATTCGAGTCAACTTCGTGCAGATACCTGCTCAGCTCAGAGAATTAGTCTCAAAAGTTCCTGATACTTCTTCATTTGTTAGAAGACATGTTCATCTCCTTGGCTTGGTCACTTCAAAGTTGGATGAGAAAATGATGAGCGTGTTATTCCAGTTTTTTGATCCGTTGCATCATTATTTCACCTTCCCGGATTATCAGTTAGTCCTTACTTTGGAGGAGTTTTCTGACTTACTGGGTATATCCATTCTCGAACAAACACATTTCACAAGTTTAGAGGAGGTTCCTAGACCTGAGGATATTGCTTCAGCCTTACATCTAAAAAGGGATGATGTAGTATCCAACTGGGAGACACGGAGCGGGGTTAAAGGTTTCTTGGCTAAGTTCCTAATGGATCAAGCTCAACAGTTCTAGGATAACTTGGATTTTCAAGCATTTGAAGACATGTTGCCTCTCCTCATCTACGACTTGGTTCTTTTCCCGAATCCAGACTCCTTCATAGATGTGAATGCCGTCAAAATCTTCTTGTCTCGTAACCCGGTGCCTACTATTCTGGGTGATATCCTACATGCCCTTTATACTTGTACTGTGAGAAGAAGGGGGACCCTCATGTGTTGCACGTCGCTGTTGGCAAGGTGGTTTATTTCGCACCTCCCCAAGTCTGTATTGAAGAATGAGGAAGGTGTAGGTTGGGCTTACAGAATCATGTCCCTTGCTCATACGGACATTCTTTGGAGTTCTAAGGATATGGAAAGAGTAGCTGTCATTGATCGATGTGGTGAATACCCTAATGTCCCATTGCTTGGAATTAGAGGGGGTATAACCTACAATCCTTGTTTGGCTTTACGACAGTTTGGTTGCGCTCGGAGAGACGGTCCTCATGAGCTGCTTCTTACAGATATTGTCTTTGACTATAAAGGGGATGTTAATGAGCATCGCTGAAGGTTTATCTGAGCCTGGGGAAGGGTGAACAGGTTTGACCCTCAAGAGCTAGGACTAAAGACTTCTCTCCCAATGCAACCTTATCTCCAGTGGGTTCGAGCCTGTGCTCAAAAGTTAGGGATGCCATATGAAGCTGTTTTGCCAGTGATTGTGGAGCATACTAATGAATAAGGTGTTCCTTATACGGTTCTTTATCCCTATATGCCTATTGATCTTGGGGAATTGAAGAGATCTTGGATCCAGTTAAAGGAAGAAAGGGATACCTACAGGGAGAAGTATCATGAGCAGGAGCGGAAGATCTTGAAGCTCACGAGGCAGCTTGAGAATGAGAGGACAATCAATGATTATGTCAGCACGAAGGGAAAAAGACCATGGGATTTCTGATGTCTTTTATTATTTCTAATTTAGATTTTCTTTTCAGTTTATTTCTTTTGTAACGCCTTGAAGGCATTATTAAACATTGTTACAAGTTTAATCTAATAAAGTGTGTTTTATTTTGGTTTACAAATTTGAATCTCCCAAAGTCTTTGAAATCATTTCATACGCATTCCATTTCCATGCACCTCATCACAGGTACCATTACAGGTTTCTCATCTTCTTCGCTGTTTATTTCAGCATAAAATGTCTTCTGAAACACCTACTGATCAAGCCATCAAGGCTTTTCAAGCACATAATGCTCAATTCTAGGAGATGTTCTTGAACTTGGCCAAAGGACAACAGGATTTGAAGACTCTCATCCTAAAGGAGAAGAAGAAGAAGAAGAAGAAGAAGAAGAAGAAGGTGGTTCTGCTGAATATGGGCCACAGATTTGGGAATAGGTTGCGACAAGAAGCTAATCTGTCTCATTCATCTGGAGGAGGAGAGAATCAAGAAGGAAAGGGTCCTAGCCTTGTGGTCTCTGATAATGACACTGATTTTGATGATGAACAATACCCTCTTGCTGAGGATAGGTACAAACAGCTTGAAGATTGTCTAAGTGCTATGGAGATTCAGAAGGTCCCTGGTCTGGATTTCGGGGATTTGGGACTAGCATCTGGAGTGGTGATTCCTCATAAATTCAAAGCTCTGGTTTTTGCTAAGTACGATGGAGTGTCCTGTCCAAAACTCCATCTCCCCTCGTATGTCAGAAAAATCCAACCTTACACTGCTGATAGGAATCTATGGGTGCATTTCTTTCAAGATAGTCTATCAGGGACTCAACTTGAATGGTTTTATCAATTGGAAGGAGCTAATGTCCGCAATTGGGAGGACCTTGCTGCTGCTTTCTACAAGCAGTACCAGTATAACACCGACCTTGCTCTCACTCGTACTCAGCTTCAGAGTATGTCCATGGGTGCAAGCGAAGGTTTTAAGGACTACGCTCAGAAGTGGAGAGATCTAGATGAAAGAGTCCAACCCCCTATGTCTGATAGGGAGTTGGTTGATATGTTTCTAGGGACCTTGTCTAGTCCATTTTTCAATCATCTGATCGGTAGTTCATCATCTGGGTTTACTAAGTTAATTATGACTGGGGATAGAGTAGAAGCTGGTATCAGAAGTGGCAAGATACCGAAAGGTGCTTCATCAAGTACAGAAAAGAAGCCTTTCAAGAAAGAAGCCAGTGTCGTTTACAACTCGAGGAGCCAAAACCGACCTGAATGCCGCCAAGCAGTTAATGCGGTAGTAATATCAAGACCCACTGTTGCCCCACAATGCAACAATCAACAAAGAGTGGAGAGACCGCAAAGACAGTATACTCGGCTCAGTATGACCTTATCTCAAATTTTACCGCAGTTATTAAAGACTAACCTGGTAACTCTGAGGGAGGCTCCAAGAATCCCAGTACCACCTCTCCGCTATATAATCCGAACGCCCGTTGTGCCTATCACTCTGATAGCCTAGGGCATGATACCAACAGTTGTTGGGCTTTGAAGAATAAAGTGCAAGATCTGATTGAAGCTAAGGAGATTGAGTTTGACGCTCCAGAGAAACCCAACGTCATAACTGCACCCATGCCCAAGCATGATCAGGGAGTGAATGCAATTGAAGATGATGAAGAAGAGTCAAATATCGACAGCTGGATTTACCCGACTACCAACGGTGGCTTGAACAACTGGACGGTGAAGGACTTCGTGCTCGTTTCTTTTATTACACAGTAATAGACTTTTGTTTTGAGATTTGTAATAGACAATTTGAAACTTTACGGCCCGGTGCCTTGCCCGAGGCACTGTGGCTTTGTTTGTGAGGGCTTATTATTTGTCATTTTCATATATCATCAATAAAGCATTTGACATTTTCTTGCATTACAAATTTTGCGCTCCTTGTTTTTATTTTCTATCTTGCACTTTATCAAAACAGCTATTAGTCTTACACACACTCACATATCATAATACAGGTCCATATCCACTCTGGATCCCATTGGTAACGACTCTACTACTGCCAGTTATGACTTCAAAAGTCCGATCAACCAAGCCGAGGGAAAAGGTGAGGATGATTGTGAAGTGCCTGGGGAACTTGCTAGACTGTTGCTACAGGAAGAGAGGGCCATACAGCCCCATGAAGAGCCAGTGGAATCAGTAAATTTGGGTACAGAAGAAGACAAGAAAGAGTTCAAAATAAGTGCCAAGTCTATGCTGATAAGGTGCATGTACCTCCATTCCCTCTGAATGTTTTGACAGCACCTTAGCCTTTTGCAATGTGGGGCATCGATATGATTGGCGAGATCAGACTTACTGCGTCTAACGAGCATCGTTTCATTCTGGTGGCTATTGATTATTTTACTTAATGGGTTAAGGCAGCTTCCTTTGCTACAGTTACCAAGAACGTTGTAGCGCAGTTCATCCGACACAATCTGATTTGTTGATATGGTGTACCAGAGAGGATCATTACGGACAATGGTACAAATCTCAATAATACGATGATCACCGAGCTCTGCAAACAGTTTAAGATTCAGCATCATAACTCTTCTCCCTACCGGTCGAAGATGAATGGGGTTGTTGAAGCAGATAATAAGAACATCAAGAAGATTGTGCAGAAGATGACGGTGATATACAAAGATTGGCATGAGATGTTACCATTCGCTCTTCATGGGTACCGCACCTCAGCACAGACGTCAACAGGAGCAATACCTTATTCCTTGGTATATGGTATGGAGGCAGTCTTGGTCATTGAAGTTCAGATACCCTCTCTTCAGATTAAGAAGGATGCAGGTTTGAGTGAGGACGATTGGATTCAGACCCGGCTTGATCAGCTGAACTTAATCGACGAAAAAGACTTACTGCTATTTGTCATGGTCATATGTATCAAAAGCAGATGATCAAGGCATTTAACAAGAAAGTCAGACGACAAGAGTATCAAGTTGGGGATCTGGTGATCAAACGCATCATACTGCCACAAGGTGATCCCAGGGGCAAATGGACCCCTACGTACGAAGGGCCATTTATGGTTAAGAACATTTTCTCATGAGGAGCTATGATTCTAACCCCCATGGATGGTGACGACCTTCCTCACCCTGTCAATGCAGACATAGTGAAAAAATACTACGCATAATCAAGGACCCGCTAGGTCGACTGGCCTAGGCAAAAATAAGGGCTTCCCAGCGAACCAAAAGGGTTCGGGAAAAAGTAAGGGATGAAAATGAAAAACTGTACACCCGGCAAGTCGAAAACCTGAAAATGCCGCTTGGGAAAAAAAGGGTATCCCGATGGACTGAAAACCCAAAAGGGCGATCCAGGCAAAAATTAGGGATTAAAGCATAACACTATGTCTCATTGGATCATCTTGCAACCAGACTTCAGTATCGACTATCAAGCTCGGACGGTGCCAACCAATCTGATCTACCTTCAACCAAGTAGCAAAGTGATGAGATGCTCGAAGATATAAAGGCAATAGCAGAGTTGGAACCCAATGGGATTGTTCACATAGTTGTTTTTCTCTGTTTTTCACAAATTGTATAAATTCTATCTTTCGGCGGCATTCTCTTACTAGGACGTCAGCCTCTTGTACAAAAACTCTTATTTACAGGCCAACTTCAAATCAATACAATTCATTTTCACAAAGAAATTTCAAATTGTTTTTCTTTTTCTGTTTTGTTTTGCAAGAACGTCCAAAGTTCATTTTTTATATATGCATTTGACAATAATTGTTGCTCATAAATATTTACATGCGAAACAAAAGACGATTACTCGTAATTTCAGAAACAGGGGCAAACAAGAAATGTCCAGACCTTACAGTTGCTCTATTCATCAGGTACAGGGATAGACCTAGCTGAAGAATATGACTGAAAATGCATACACTCCCCGTAGAGTAGGAAGTACCAGAATACAGTATTATCAACTCTCCCCAGCTGAGGTTCGTAATCGCGAATGAGTCAGTAAGATTCTCCCCAAGCAGAGTTCATTTATCACCAACAATGGAAGACCATCCCCAGTGGAGTTTATTTCTTCCACAAACAGAAACTTTATCCCCGACAGAGTTTATCATCACCAGCATCGGTAATTCATCCACAGCCGAGGTTATTTCTCCGAATCAGCGGATCTTCTAACAGAGTATCTCTTCCCCACAGAGTCATTTTCTCACCAGTTTATTCTCCAGCAGAGTTATTCTCTCGCCAATTTATTATCAAATCATATTCAGTCATTATCCCCAGCGAGCGAAACTCTTTATATTCTCCAGCAACAGTCCGGGATTTATTTTCCCCAGCTAAAGAACATCCTAAAAACATCACATTTCCATACATCATGACACATGCATATACGCATCATACAACACAGTCTCATTTATTTTGAGAACATCATTGCTCGATACATGTCATGCATCATGACATTACATACGACTAACCTTTTGCCTTTCAGGAAAAGATACAATCAAATTCTCACAAATTTCAAGCTATGAAGCCCGGGTACGACCGGATAGTATCTTGATTACTCCATCATATTGTGAAGCCCGGAGAACGACCAGATAACAGTATCAGAACACCGCGAAGCCTGGATTACGACCAGATAGTGGTATCTCTTAAAAGCAAGCTATGAAGCCTGGATTCGACCGGATAATAGTTTAATCACCAGCAAGCCGTGAAGCCTGGATTACGACCGGATAGCAGCTTAACAAGTACCGTGAAGCCTGGATTACGACCAGATAGTGGTATACCATAAACACAAGCCGTGAAGCCCAGATTACAACCGGATAACAGCTCAACAAGTTATTGTGAAGCCTGGATTACGACCCGATAGCAATACAAGACCATGAAGCCTGGATTACGACCAGATAATGGTAGAAGACATTGTGAAGCCTGGATTACGACCAGATAGAAGCCAAGAATACTATGAAGCCTGGATTACGACCAGATAGTGGTATATCTTTAATACAAGTTATGAAGCCCGGATTCGACCGGATAATATCTTGATTTCCCCAAACACCATGAAGCCTGGATTCGACCGGATAATGGTATATTACATCGTGAAGCTTGGATTACGACCAGATAGCGGTAAAAGACACTGAATCCTGGATTACGACCAGATAACAGTGAGGGACACTATGAAGCTTGGATTTCGACCAAATAGCAGTTCACCCAGCCAATTACTATGAAGCCCGGATTCGACCGGATATTAGTAGGCCTGAAAATCAAATGGAAGCCCGGATGCGACTGGATAACCACTTGATTTCTTCTAAAGCCTGGATTTCGACCAGATAAGAAGTAAGGTATTGTGAAGCCTGGATTCGACCAGATAGCAGTACAAGACACCATGAAGACTGGATTCGGCCAGATAATGGTATGAAACATCGTGAAGCCTGGATTACGACCAGATAGCGGTATAAGACACTGTGAAGCTTGGATTTCAACCAAATAGCAGTTTACCTGGATAGTTACTAAGAATCCCGGAGTCGACCGGATATTAGTGTGCCCTAAATTCAAGTTGAAGCCTGGATGCGACCGGATAACAACTTAGTTCCTTCTGAAGCCTGGATTACGACCAGATAAGAATTGAGAAATTGTAAAGCCTAGATTACGACCGGATAGCAAGTTTGATCTCATCTCCCTAGTAAAGTCACTATAAAGCCTAGATTACAACCACATAGCAGTGATCGTATCACTATGAAGCCTGGATCACGACCAGATAGTAGTTCATTTTCTCCTCTTCGTCCAAGAGATGATTCCCCAGTATAATAACGGACGACTGAAGCTCCTAAAATTCAACTTTTCTCAAAACAAAGAACAGCATTCCCCAGCGGAATCTTCCTCAACAACAGGTATACAAGCTCTCGCTAAGGAATCTCTTATGCGATCGACACTCCTTCGGATGGCATCTTTAAGCCCATCTCCCATCATCAATCTCCAAATGGCATCTGTAAGCCTATTCCCGACATCACGAGACAAAAACAACTTCATGCGAGTGCAAATTTCTAGGCACTCTAGTGTTCAATCATCTTCAACCTTCGTATCACGAAAGGCAGATAGAAAATCTACATCCTCATATTTAAGAAGATTGAACAGGGGCATATGTTATACCCCAAAATTTACCCTCTCATATTTCTCAAGACATTTCAAGAAAGACCCTCAAGCTGCTCAAGGAAGTCCAAGGGTTGACCAAACAAGCTCTCTCCTAAGGCAGTCTACCTCAAATTAAGGTTTCATGTTGCATCAAGATACTTGAGTCCAAGGGATAACAAATTCTCACCATTGTCCTAATATGTTCTCAAGATCATCCATGTGAAGTTTCAAGCCTTGCGGAGAAAGTTTGCCCAGTCAATTGCTCAAAGGCCTAAAAATCGACTATGTTAGGGCAAAAGTCAATTTTGGCCCACATACAGTCAAACTTCAATATTTTTTGTCAACATCCTCATTTTGAAGTATATTTCATCATTTTATCAAGGGTTGATCATGATTCATCAAGGATTTCTCATAATTCATCAAGAACCAAAAGTTGCTAAATTAGGGTTTTGCAGGAAAAGTCAACTCAACTTTGACCAAGCATAACTTTCTCATACTTTATGAGAAATGACCCATCCAAAGCTCACTTTGAAGAGGATGCAATTCCCTACAATACATCCTCATCTCCCAAGTTAAAAATATGTACTCACAAGAAGTTATGAATTTTGACATTATAGGTCATTTTGAAAAGTCAACAAAAACACCTTTTTTTTCAAAGCTTCATACATGAACATGGAATACCAAATTGAGATTAGAACAAAAGGGTTTCTTATAGGACATCTCAAGATTTCTAAAAAGTCCAAGAACACCTTGAAAGAGTCAAAATTGAGGAAGTTATGCATTGGTGAAGTTGACCCTTTTTGCAAAATTGTCAAAAGTCAACTATGCCTCAAATTGCAATTTTTGTTAAATGGGCCTAACTTTTTGCACTTGTTTTGAGTTGGAAGCATGGTCCACGAGCCTTAGCTATTTCCACTTGTAATTATCTTATTTTTTTATTTATTTTGATTTTTATTTGAATTAAATCAATTTAAATCAAAACAAATCATGGAAAAATCTAAAACATTGAAATCTCAAGATATTGTGCATGTTTCAGGTCTTATATCCAGTTGGCAAGTGATTGAATTCGTGCAAGGCCTTTGTGTGCACAAAAAGATTGAATTTGGCCTATTTTTGGAAGGATCTTCAAGTGAATCAAATCCAAATCAAAAGCTATAATGGAGAAAGATTGAGATAATGTTTTCAACCCTAATCCATTCCTCAGTATATAGTATACAATTACAGACCTAAAACAAGAGGCTAGAGAGGCGTAAGAACAAGAACCAAACTTGAAAAAAATCACAAAAATTGCAGACTCGATTTCACACTTCCAAGCAATTACAAAGCTTCTTGACCATCTCATTCACTTCCTGGGAGTGCAAGCAAGCAATACCAATCAAAAACAAGTGCGCTAGTGCCCAGAATTCGTCCCCACGACTCCCACGGTTTGCCTATATTTTCAAAATTGAATCTTGTGATTCTTGCACATTCATTACATTCTAATCACATATTCTTGTTCACCATCTTGTTTGCAAGCTATTGGTACTGTTTAATTGCATTTACAATGCAGGAATTGCCATATGCCATAGCTAGGGTTTACAAGCTCGTTTTGGGGTTTCTTAACCTAGGTAAAATTGGGCCATGATTAGGGTACCATGAAGTTCGTGAGACTGAGACGAATGGATTGGTACCATCACCATTGATTTATTGTGCTTGTTCATGATTTTTGAGATACACAGGTTTTTAGCTATGATGGATGTCCATTGGTAAAAGTCTGTTGTCTAAAACAACGGATCCTTGGAGAAGATGAAGCCGTGGCAAGCAACCATTCGCCCGTTTAAAAATTTGCGCATTTGGACTTAGTGTTTTGCTGCTTTTTCATATTATGATTATTGTCTATTATATGTACAACAAAAACAGCTAGCGCAGTTGGTTACAAGGTGAGTGCAAAAGGCATCCGGGCTTGGGTTCGAATCCCAGGTCCCCTCATTCTTCCATATTATTTTTCTTTCAATGTTCAGGCACGCACACAAAGCCAAGAGACCATCATGGGACCTCAGGATCCAACCATTGGATCTCCTGGAATCCATATCTGAAGGCTAGCATATGAAGAACCATGATACGCCTAGTCAACACATGGCATGGGATTCAAAGAGTCAACGTGGATCAGCTATTTTGGGCCCAGAAAAATGCTATCCACACCCTCCAAAATTGCTATTTCAGGCCCAGTTTCTATTTTCTTTTCTTTTTATATTTCCATTATTTAATTTGTTTATTTATTTTACTAACACAAATTAATATTCTTTTTATCAAAAAATCACAAAAAATAATATTTTCACCCAATTAGATTATCAAAAATTAATTAATTTAATTAGGTTATTTAATTTTAGGTAACTTTAATTATTTTGTAAATAAATTAAAATTAATTAGAACAATTAGGGTTTTTGTTTCTAACTTAATTTTATTTTCCTTTTCTTAAAATAACCAAAAACACAAAAATAGGTTAAATTTAGTTAATTTCTTTATTTTAATTTAATTACTAATTAATTTTGTATTGTATTTAAAAACATGATTCTTTTTCTTAAAAATAATTAAAAATAATAAAAACAATTTTTTTTTCTTTCGATTAGGTGAGACGGGGTCAAAACCCTAATTTCTTATCGTTCTTAATTTCCTCGCGCGCGCTTTATTATTTATTTTTACCATATTAATGTAATTGCTCACAAGTTGTAATAGATTAATTAGGGTTTTTTTACTTTCATTTGTCGCTTTTTTTTACTGGTTTGTTTTTGGCTATGTAAATACCCGAAGCCTTGTAATAGCGTAGCTTATTTTCCGCACTTTAACTTTCGCAAATTATTAAACTGTTAGATGTATGGTAATAGGGATGTATGACAAGAATGTATGATTAACTTTAAAACAGTTAGCTAACCCTAAATGTGCAAAGATAATAAACTTGAAATTGAATCACTCGCACATGCGCACTTCTAGGGTATACTCTCACTTCGGTTGCCTTCGGTAAACGGTAATTAAGTATAAGATGCTTTAGTGGTTGCTCTCTTGTCTAAACAAAGATCAAAGTCCCGTCGGAAAGTTGCCTCGGAATTGTTGCCTCGAATAATTGATCTAAGACATTAGGGTTACTACTAAGACGTCATAACATTGCTTTGGTGATTGTACGTCCCTTTCGAATTGACCCTTAAAACTCCAACGACGGTGCTACCTACTCACTAATAGTAGGATAGCGCTGTCTAAAGGAAACGAACATAGAACAATTCTTTTTTCGAGTAGGTAGATTAGCTCTTAAGTGTTTGCTCAAACAAAGCAAACCTTTTCACACTTACACTCCTTTCAAAACAAAGTTTTCAAAAACACTTCGTAACACTCTTGAAGACAGAAGCAAGAGTCAAATCGAAGTCAAAACAAAAACTTTTCAAATCACACAAACACAGAAGCAATTTTCAAAATGATGAGTAAGTACCTAAGAGCCCGTGGAAAACCATGGATAGAAAGGGTGATAATACCTTCCCTTTCTATAATCTACCCCTCGTACTCAAAATCTCGAAAAAGGAATTTTCTGTGCTTTTTTCCTTTCCTTGTTAGATAAAATAAATGTCGATGGCGGCTCTTGCTTACCGCGATATTTTGTGAACACAAACGCAAAATGTAAAACAGCATTCCTAAAACAGTTCCGGTTCTGGCCACCGTATCACACCAAACATCGTCCATAAAGAACAACATATAAACTGAAATTTTTTGAAAATCTCATCTAAATTTATAAAGGAGCAAAAGCTCTTATTTGGTGCCTGAGCAAAAATTTCTCTTGATCAGTATTGTGCGTGTAATGATCATCAATAATTATCATTGCCTTAATTTGACTATATGAATGAAAAAGGAGGAAAATCAGAAAGAGACTTAAGTACAAAAGTTAGAGAGGTATCTAAAGAGGGAACTCTAGATTTAAATATTCTTAAGCAAACTCTTCGTGTCATGTGAACATCAGACGAACTGTTGTTTGATCAATTTGAATGGATGTCTCACGTATGAGTACCAGGCTACTGTGATTTTCATGAGTTCTTGTAATGGTCGCTTGAGGTCAAGCAACGATTTAAGTTTGGGGAAGTTTGATCAGTGTTTTTTACACAGGAATTTTTCATTTATTTTAGTCATCATTTCTTTTAATTGACTGGTGTTTTATTTCATTTTACCGCATTTTATGTTGGGGTTTGGTATTTTAGTATTTTCAGGTTTAAAAGAATAAAACAGGACAAATCGGGGTAGAAAAGTGCATAATTCAGAAGTTCAGAAAGAAGTGCTTCAGGAGCCCTGACACGGGTGGTCGTGTTACCTGACACGGGCCGTGTCAGCGGGAAGACTGGAAAAAATGAAGTTGGAAGTAGGATAGAAGGCGACACGGGTGCCCGTGTCACACGACGGCCCGTGTCATTTCAGCTGGGCTAATTGTTGAAAAAGAGAATATCACAGAAGGCGAAACGGGTGCCCGTGTCACACGACATGGCCCGTGTCAATTTAGCTGGAGCCAAAAAGGTGAAAAGCATAGATCACAGTTGCTGACACGGGTGCCCGTGTCCGGTGACATAGTCCATGTCAGCCTAGGCGTGTGAAATTCCAATTTTGAGATTTTCCTCTATTCTTGGATCATTAAAGGTACTTGGGAAATTTTGTATCGCTGAAGGATGACCTAACGCTATAAAAACATGTTTCTGAGAAGAAGAAAAGGACTTTTGATGGGAGAATAATTTTACGATTGAAGATTGAAGCATATGCAAGTTGTGGGAGAACGAAGACCTTTCATGAGCGGAAGCAATTGAAGATCAGAGTTCACCATCAATTTGTATAACGTCTATATTTATTTTTACTGAAATTTCCTTGAATATTATGTGCGGCTAACCCCCCCAATGCTAGGGGGTGTCCCTGATTTGTGATGTTAAGAATACTGATCTCTTTACTTTATTCAACATAACAGTTTTTATGCCTAAATTTAATTGTTAAGAAGCATATATAGTTTTACCCTATGGCACCATATGGTTTCACTGTTTTTAACACATTAGAACTGAATTGTTGTGTTAAGGTTTTCTAAATAATGATATTATAGATGATTTCACCTAAGAATAAGGGAATCTTATGATAACCAGAATAGGTCTTGATAATTACATGATTAATCTCAAAACTAATTTGAATGGAAATTGAAATTAGGGTAGAAGTTAAAGGTTTTTCACCAAGGACTTGGGGAAAGATAATCTTAATAATCGGTAAATGAGGTTGATGAACTTGTTGAAAAGATCAAAGAGTGAAGGTTGTTGCATGGCAAATCATACACTCAACCCTAACATAGTATTCATACTAGTAAAAAATGTCACATTTTACGTTCAGCCATTTAGTATTTCGCAAAGATATTTTCGAATCAAACCTTAAATTATTATTTTTGTTTGATTGAATTAATAATAAAACTAAGTATTTCCTACGCAGTCCTCGAGATCGATACTCGGGATAAAACTCATTATTATTACATCGGTGAAAATAGTACACTTGCTATTTTTCCGACCAGTCTCTAAAGTGGTGTAATTCGTGAATTTCACTTTATTCTTCGTGGCTTGATTGATTTTGACAAACCAATCCTTCTTACCTATCATTTGCATAGAACAACCTGAATCCAAGTACAATTCTTCGCTACATTATATTCCTTCTCTCAAAGTCACCATAACATTTTCTTCTGTAGCGTTCCCAAAAATATTACTACTACTGCCCGCTAGCTTGGTGTTGTTGCATTCTCCTCACGTGATCATGACCAAGAGTGTATTCTCATCATCCACCTCTTGTCTAGAAACCTTGGCTTCATCTTCTTGAGATTCCATCTTGTTGTACCCCAAAATTTTCCCTCACATTTATCAAGATTTTTCTCACGAAATTTCTACTAGGTCAAGACTACACAAGTTTCCATGGATCATATTGGGCTCTCAAGCATCAAATTGAAGAAGAGCAAGTTTGATTTGATTCATAAGCTTCAATTGGGTATTTGGCCCCCTTCGATCAAGCTTTGGTCTACAAGCTTCGATTGGGTATTTGGTCCCCTTCGAGTAAGCTTTGGTCCACAAGCTTCATTTGGGCATATGGCCCCCTACAGGTTTGCTTTGATTCACTAGCAGTAGCCTCCTACATGTTTCTTTGTTTCACAAATCAGTGGCCTCCTACATGCAAGCTTCGATTGAGCATTGGCCTCTTACGTGTCTGCTTCGATCCATAAGGAAAAGACTTCCTCTGGGCTTGCCTTCAATCCACAAGGCAAAGGCTTCCTATGTGCTTGCCTTTGATCCACAAGTAAAAGACTTCCTTTGGGCTTGCCTTTAATCCACAAGGCAAAGGCTTCCTCTGTGTTTGCCTTTAATCCATAAGGCAAAGGCTTCCTCTATGCTTGCCTTTGATCCACAAGGAAAAGACTTCCTCTGGGCTTGCCTTCAATCCACAAGGCAAAGGCTCCTTCAACCTGCCTTCCATTTACTAGGCAAATACTTCCATCGTGCATGCTTTCAATTCACAAGGCAAGTACATCCTTCATGCCTGCCTTTGATTCACAAGGCAAGTACATTCCTTCATGTCTGCTTTTAATTCACAAGGCAAGTAAATCCTTCAACTTGCCTTCGATTCACAAGGCAAGAACTTCTTTCATTCACAAAGCAGTGGGTTCCCTCATGCTAGCTTTGACTCCACATCTAAACCCTTCAACACACGGTTTCTACACTATGGCACACAATATGGTCCATTTGAAAGGTACATTCGAAGAACATGAATTTGGTGTATTTGAAGGACATACATTGGTGGGTTTGAAGGACATACATTGGTGGCCCATTTGAAGAACACACAAGTGGTGCCTTCGAAGGACATACAATTGGTCCATTCGAAGGACACAATTGTTGGAAACAAGTTTTGTTTTGTATTGTGATGAGTCTAGTTCAAGACGCTTGCTAGCCAAAGTCCTACATGCTGCCAAGCCCAAGCCTCCTACAAAATTAAATTTGAAGGACAGTTTGGGATGAACTAGCCAAGTATGAGCCACCTCAGAACTTTTGGTATGCACCTAAACAAGTGTGGGATGTTTGAAGAGAAGTTCTGATGCTATTAGGTTACCCTTTAATTGGTGCAATACAAGCTGTATTCACCAATTGAAGGTGGACTAATGCACAGCAAAGTTGTTTCTTGCAAGTAAGTAAAGATATAAGCAAAGGGTGGGGTTTAGAAACGAAAAGAGAAATTCAGAGCCAATTGAAGAACAAGGCTTGAAGGCATTCGAAGGAGTCAAGATGATAAACTTGTCCAGGTTCATTCAAAACCCAAAAGGGTGGGAAATCATCAAAAATGGCAACTTTTTAAAGGCCTTCGATTCTGCCTTCAAAGCCTGATTAATGGCTATTTCTTGCCATTTCCATTCACCACTGCTCCCTATAAGTACAAAGCTAAAGACACATTGACAAGGGGCGGAGAAAAAACCATTGAAACACATAAACATGGCCACAGAAACATTTTTGCAAATACGGAGAAACATTTTTCCAATACGCGCATTAGCCAGACGAAAACCTTGCCTCCAGAGACCACATATATTGCATCACACAGAACACCCATTGCCTATTAAAGCTGCAGATCGAAGCATACCAACCATAGGTATAATTTTGAAATTCAATTTCGTAATCTAAGCGCATTTATTCATTCTAACGTGTTTGTGTGTGTTTATAATGAAGCGTTAGACAGGTTACAATCCTTACAGACCTGGCATTGTTGGGGCATTTAAATTTTGCTTCCTTCGAATCTCAGGATTCATGATATCTCAGGATGAAATGGATTTCGATTCAAACTCAGGGGGGTTCGAATCAGGATGATAAAGCCATAGGTTGTCGAATCCAAGACGAGATTCGGCCCAAGTCTGGAATTTTTGTTTTACTTTTCTAATGAATTTCCTGCAGATCCAATGTTCCCAGATCGAAGGAGTATGCCATACACCATCATTCCCTTGCTTCCAGATGCTGGCCAATTCAGAGCCAGCGCCCCCAAGCGTGCAGTCCATTATGCACCTTCGACCAATTTCTTCATTGGGTCGAAAGGCAGCTTAGGTTTTATTTCGATCCAGGCCTACATCCTGCAAGTTGCACTTTTTTTTACTGCCTAATCTATTTATTTTACCTCTCTATTATTTTATTTCTTCTAGTTTTAACCAACATAAAAATAAAATAAAAATCACAAAAATTAGGTTTTAGTCTTTTTTATTAAAATTAATTTCATTAATTAATTATTAATTACTTAAACATTTCTTTTAAATTAAAATTAAGTAGATTTAGATTTTTATTTTTCTTCTGTTAAATAAAAAACAAACAAAAGACTTTTCTTTCTAGGATTTAGACGTATTTCCAAGTCACACGCGTTTATTATCTTAGCATTTATTATTCTTATCATTAATGTAACTTCTTAGGGATGTAATATAATTAACTAGGACCCTTTTATTGCTTTCTTTATTTTTCCCCCAAGTTTGGACATGTAATAATCCCCCTCCCCGAAGCCATGTAATAGCATAGCTTTAAATTCTGCATTTTAAATTCCCGCAAATTATTGACTGTTTAGATGTATGCTAATTAGGATTGTATAGCAAGAATAATAATCAAACGCCAGCAAACCTAACACAAGATAAATAACTAAGTACAATGCACTCACACACGCACACCTCTAGGATACCCCCACTTGTTGCCTTCGGGAATAAAAAAACAGCCATGTCCCTCGAAAGTGGGGACGCTATAGCAAAGACCCTCGAATAAAAAGATCATAGTCCCTCGATGACCCTTTGGTGTTGCTTTTCGGTAAATGATCTAATCCCTTAAACGAAATTGCTAAAGCGTCTCTATATGTAGCCTTTATGATTGTACGATGACCCTCGCATGTCCCTCAAACATCCAAACGACTAGGGCTACCTACTCACTAATAGTAGGATAGCACCATCTAAAGGAAAGGAGGAAAAGAATGATCCTTTCGAGTAAAGTAGATAGTTCCTAGATGCTTGCTCAAAAGAAAATTCTTACACATACACAAAACACTTTCAAAAACATTTTCAAATGCTTTATCAACACTCTTGAGGACTGATACAAGAGTTATCATAAAGCAAATCACCATACTAAGGCATTTAAAAATACTTTTCAAAAACATACAAAAGCACAAGGTATTTCAAAAAATGAGATAAGCATCTAAGAGCCCGTAGATAACTACATATGGAAAGGGTGCTAACACCTTCCCTTTCCATAATCTACCCCCCTTACTCAGAAATAATATCGAAAGGTATTTTTCTGTTCTTTTCACCCTTTCCATTTTTGGATAAAAGAAAAGTCGGTGGCGACTCTTGCTTACCACAACATTTGTGAATACAAACGCAAAACCAGTATAAAAGTCGGTTCTGCCACCGTATTACAGAACTGGCGACTCTGCTGGGGATAAAAAAAAGTGGGGTTACCTTAGAGTTAGTTCATTTTAAAATTGCTTTCCTTGTTTTCTTTGCTTGCTTTACTGTTAAGGGTTTTGGTTTGGGTTTACTTGTAAAAATCCTACACCCGGATCTGGGGCACCTTTTAGGTAAGTAGCAATAGATCATGGAGACTGTGCAGGGTATACCGACACTATTGAAATGATAGATACATTGGTGTGACACATTGTTGGTACCGATATCCCTTGAGTAGTCAAGGAGAATACAGGGCCGTTGTATGGTGTCATGAAGCACCAACTAACCTTAGAACCTTTAATTGAACAACTTGGCCATTAGGAAGTAGTGAGATAGCCGGTTTTGGTGCAGTCTAAAGTTGGTTGATACTCGGTATTACACTCATTGAGATATGACTTCTGGGATATTTCGGTTTTCAATAAAGAGGCTTGCGCTGAAACAATGCCCGGTGAACAAATATTAGTGATATTGAGATTCCCTAGAACCTGGTTACTTTTCTAGGACAGGTTGAACCAACTATACTTCAAGAGGGTACTTACCTATGGAATCCATGCAAGCCTAAACCTAAGGATCTGTTTGTATGCTTGTATATATTTGTTTGTACATAACATCATAACATCATAACATGGCATATCACATTAACCATTTTAAGGAATTTTAGGACTTATCTTTGTGTTTGTTTTGTAGGACATGACTCTCATTCGCAGAAATACTATCCAAGTCAACCTTGTAAGGATTCCTCCTAAACTCAAAGAGTTAGCATCAAGGGTTCCTGAGAATTATACATTCACCAAAATACATGTTCGACTCCTCAGTTTGGTCACCTCAAGCCCTGATGAAGACATGGTAAAAGTTCTCTTTCAGTTCTTTGACCCTTTACATCATTGCTTACATTTCCGGATTACCAGTTGGTTCCTACCATGGAAGAGTTTTCTCAGTTATTGGGAGTACCTATTCTCAATCAATTACCTTTCAACGGTACAGAAAGATACCCAAAGCCTGAGGAGATCACTCAGGCCCTGTATTTACAACGGTCTGATGTTGTGACAAATTGGGAAACAGGAAGTGGTGTCAAAGGGTTTCTAGCCATGTTTTTGTTTGAGAAAGCTCACTATTTTTGGGATACTTTGGTCTTACGAGCCTTTGAATAGGTGTTGGCCCTTCCATCTATGGGATGGTATTGTTCCCTAATCCGGACCAACTCATAGACGTGAATGCGGTCAAAACATTTATGTCTTGTAACCTGGTGCCTACTTTACTTGGAGACATTTTGCACTCTTTTCACACTCGCACTGTAAAGAGAAGAGGAACCCTTATGTGTTGTACTCCTCTGTTGGTTAGGTGGTTTATTTCGCACCTACCTCAATCTGTGTTGAAGGATGAGCAAGGCATGAGGTGGTCTAATAGGTTGATGTCCCTCACACATTTGAATATTCACTGGTGCCCTTGATCTGTGGAAGATGTTACCATCATTGATCGCTATGGGGAATTCCCTAATGTCCCTATCCTAGGAATTAGGGGAGGAATCACTTATAACCCTTGTTTGGCGTTGCGACAGTTTGGGTATGCTAGGAGGGATGGTCCTCATGATGCATTGGTTCAGGGAATTACATTCGACTATGAGAATAATGTCCAAGGGTATTGTCAGAGGTTCATTCGAGCTTGTTCCATGGTGAACAAAGTGGATAGCAATACATTTGGGCATAATAACTCCATCCCTTTGGAGCCTTATCTTAAGTGGGTACGAGCATGCGCTCAAAATCTCATAATGCCTTACCCCGCCATCCTACCTATCATCGTGGAACCTATTACCGAGACAGATGTACCTCATACTATTCTCCATCCTGACATTCCGACTACTCTCGAGGAATTGCAAATATCTTGGATTCAACTCAAACAAGAACGAGACACCTTTGAAACTCAGTTCTACGTAAGCGAGAAGAAGGTTTTGGAGCTTACAAGACAACTGCATGAAGAACAGAGTTTGAATGCCTACATTGCACCAAAGAGGATGCGCCCATGGGAAGCCTGAGTCCTATTTGGTTTAGGAGTTTTGTTTTATCTTTGTTTTTTCCATTGTAATCCCAAGAGGCATCGTTGTAATCATTTAAACTTATGAATGCAATTAATGTTTGTTATCTCTTGGTCTAAGCAAATTTAAAACCTTAAAAGTCCTTGAAAACATTGCATAAGCATATCATGCATGTCATTACATAAACAGGTATTTTGAGACAGGTTTCTTATTCTTCTCGCTGTTTATTTCACCAAAAGAAATGGCTCTTGAGCAAATAGTAAAAGACCTTCAAGATCGAAATGCTCAGTTCCAACAAATGTTCATGGCTCTGGCTAAGGGGAAAGAACATCTGAAAGCTCTTATCATCAAGGAGAAGACCAAGAAGGTAAAGAAACCAGATGGTGTATTGAACTTGGGAAGAAGGTTCAGAGGATCGACTAAGCGAGCTCTAGATTTCACAACCCCGTCAAACGAGGGGGACAATCAAGAAGAGAAGCCAACAGAAGAAAGCAACAACCTCGAAACTGATGGAGAAGAGGCTGATTACTCTGAGGAACAATATTCTCCTGCTGATGATAAATACAAACACCTGAAGGATTGTCTCAATTCTATGGAGATTCAGAGGGTACCCGGGCTGGATTTTGAAGAGTTAGGACTGGTCTCAGGGGTGGTCATCCCGCAGAAATTCAAGGTCCCCACATTTTCTAAGTATGAAGGTGTCTCCTGTCCTAAGCTACACTTAAGGTCATATGTCAGGAAGATTCAAACCCACACTACTTATAGGAATTTGTGGGTACATTTCTTCCAGGAAAGTTTGTCAGGGACGCAATTGGAATGGTTCTATCAGTTGGAGGGGACCAATATTCATAATTGGGAAGATCTGGCTGCAGCTTTTTACAGGAAGTACCAATATAATACTGACCTTGCTCCAACCCGCACATAGTTTCAAAGTATGTCTATGGTTTCCGGAGAGGGTTTCAAAGATTATGCCTAGAAGTGGAGAGATCTCGCTGGAAGAGTCCAACCTCCTCTATCTGATAGAGAGCTGGTATACATGTTCTTGGGCACATTGTCTGGTCCATTCCTCAACCATTTGATTTGAAGCTCTTCAGCTGGGTTTACTGAGCTGGTCTTGACTGGTGAGCGGGTAGAAGCTGGTATCAAGAGTGGTAAGATTCAGAGGGATGCATCCTCCAGTACAATAAGGAAACCATTCTCTGGGAAGAAGGAGGTTAGTGCTGCTTATGACCAGAGAAATCAAAGCAAGACTGAACACCGTCCAACGGTAGGGGATGTTATAATCTCCAATCTTGCATCAAACCAACAACTAAACAATCAGCGCAGGTCGGATGCACCCAGAAGACGGTTCACCCGGATCAACATGACCTTATCTCAGGTTTTGTGACACTTGTTAAAGCCCAATATAGTGACTCTAAAGGAAGCTCCTAAGAATCCCAATATTGAATCTCCCCGCTACAACCCAAATGCCTAATGTGCCTACCACTCTGAAAGTCTGGGGCATGATACATACAATTGTTGGGCTTTAAATAACAAAGTGCAAGATCTCATTGAGGAAAAGGAGATTGAGTTTGATCCTCATAAGACCCCCAACGTCATAACTGCACCAATGCCCAAGCATGAACCGGGAATCAGTGTTATTGATGTCATTTTCGCTACAAAGGATGCTGACAGCAATTGCGATGTAGACAAGTGGATCTTCCTGACTATCAGCAGTGGACTCAATAATTGGGGGGCCAAGGACTTTGTTCCTATTACTTTTATTCAAGAGTAATTGTCTTTTAGTTTTTTTGGGATATGTAATATTTGAACAATTGAAACTTTAAAGCCTTGTGTCTTACCCGAGGCACAATGGCCTATTTGTGAGGGTTATTACTTCATATTCATATGTCATTAATAAATCATTGTACGTTTTGCATGCAAATTTTATGCTCCTTGTTTTTCTTTTCTACTTTTTACTTTATCAAAAATAGCTATGCTCTCTTACACACACCCACATATCAAACTGCAAATCCATGTCCACTCTGGGTCCCATTGATAACGGTTCTGCTATTACCAGTTATGACTTTGAAAATCTGATCTACCAAGCCGAGGACGAAGGTAAGGAATATTGTGAAGTACTAGGAGAACTTTCCAGACTGTTACAACAGGAGGAAAGGGAAATACATCCTCATGAAGAGCCAGTTGAAATAGTAAACTTGGGTATTGAAAAGGATAAGAAGGAAGTCAAGATAGGTGTCGATATGTATCATAGTGTCAAAAAGCGTCTAATTCAGATGTTACATGATTACATTGAGATCTTTGTCTAGTCATACGAAGACATGCCGGGACTTGAAACTGATATCGTGGTTCATCGACTACCGATAAAAGAAGACTTCCTTCCAGTGAAACAGAAGGTTCGTCGTATGCGGCCAGAGATGTCAGAAAAGATCAAAGTCGAAGTCATGAAACAGTTCAACACCGATTTCTTATCTGTTACTTCTTATCCATAATGGGTTTCTAATGTTGTTCTGATACCTAAGAAGGACGGTAAGGTACGTATGTGTGTGGATCACAGAGACCTGAATAGGGAAATCCCCAAGGATGACTTTCCACTTCCCCGTATTGATGTTCTGGTTGACAACACCGTAAAATATAAGGTATTATCCTTCATGGATGGTTTCTACGGGTACAATCAGATCAAAATGGCGCCTGAAGACATGGAGAAAACAACCTTCGTCCCGCAGTAAGGCACTTTCTTCTACAAAGTTATGCCATTTGGGTTAAAGAATGTCGGGGCAACCTATCAGCACGCCATGGTAGCTTTATTTCATGATATGATCCATCACGAGATAGAGGTCTACATTGATGATATGATAGCCAGGTCTCAGACTGAATAGGAGGACCTTGATCACCTACAGAAGCTGTTTGAAAGGCTGAAGAAATACAAACTGAGGTTGAACCCGAATAAGTACACCTTTGGAGTAAGATTCGGTAAGCTCTTAGGCTTCGTTGTCAATGGAAAAGGTATTGAAGTAGACCCTGCAAAGTTTAAATCTATACAAGAAATTCCAACTCCTTGCACTGAGAAGGAGGTTAGGGGATTCTTGGGACGTATAAACTCCATTTCCAGATTCATTTCCCATCTAATCCCTACTTGTGAGCCAATCTTCAAACTACTGAAGAAAGATCAAGCAGTGAAGTGGAATGACGATTTCCAGATTGCCTTTGACAAAATCAAGGAATATCTTCAAGAGCCTCCAATTTTGATGCCTCCGGTTGAAGGAAGACCTCTGATCATGTACTTAACAGTGTTAGAGAACTCAATGGGGTTTGTGTTGGGGAAGCATGACGAGTCTGGTTGAAAAGAGCATGCAATATACTACCTTAGCAAAAAGTTTACCGACTGTGAAACAAGATACTCACTGCTCAAGAAAACTTACTGCACTTTGGCATGGGCTGCTCACCGACTGAGACAGTATATGTTGACTCACACTACCTTATTGATATCTAAAATGGATCCTATCAAATACATCTTTGAGAAGCCCGCTCTCTTTGGAAGAATAGCGAGATGGAAAATGATCTTGACCGAATATGACATTCAATATACAACCCAGAAAGCAATTAAGGGAAGTGTATTAGCTGATCATTTAGCTCGTCAGGCTGTGGACGACTACCAATCCATGAATTTTGAGTTCCCAGATGAGAACATCATGTTAGTAACTGATTGTGAAGAACCTGGACCGGATGAAGGACCTAAAAGAGGATCCCGATGGACTATGGTTTTTGACAGAGCTTCCAACACACTCGGCAATGGCATAGGTATTGTGATCATATCTCCCGAAGGCTGTCATACTCCTTTCACTGCCAGGCTGTGTTTCAATTGTACCAACAATATAGCTGAATATGAGGCATGCATTATGGGTCTCAAAGCTGCTATCGAATTGAGGATTAAATTCTTGAGTGTATTTGGAGACTCGGCCTTAGTAATCTATAAAATCAAAGGATAATGGGACATGAAGCATCCTAATCCCATCCCTTACAGAGAGCATGTGTTGACATTGATTCCACACTTTGAAGAAGTTACCTTTGAGCATTTTCCATGAGAGGAAAATCAACTAGAGGACGTGCTAGACACTATGTCATCCATGTTCAAGGTTAGGTGGGATAATGAAGCTTCTCAGATCACTATTGAGAGAATGGACGAACCCGCATACTCTCATGAGATTGATACTAAAGAAGTAGTGGACAAACCTTGGTTCCATGAAGTCAAAAGGTATCTCGAAGCCAAAGAGTATCCTGAAGGATCTTCAGTCAATGATAAGAAGTTCCTAAGAAGGTTCTCCGCCAAGTTCTTCCTCAGTAACGGAATTCTCTACAAGCGCAACCACGACTCTACTTTGCTCCAGTGTGTGGATAAAAGTTAAGCAGAAAATATTATGACAAATTTGCACGAAGGCACCTTTGGCACCCATTCCAGTGAGCACACAATGGCTAAAAAGATCCTACAGACAGGATACTACTGGTCCACTATGGAAGCATATTGTTTTCAGCATTCCCGAACTTGTCACAAGTGCCATATCTATGCTGATAAAGTACATGTGCCTCTGGTCCCCTTGAATGTCTTGACTTCTCCCTGGCCATTCGCATTGTGGGGCATCGATATGATTGGGGAGATTAGACCTACAGCTTCTAATGGACACCACTTCATCCTCGTCACCATTGATTACTTCACAAAGTGGGTCGAGGCGGCTTCATTTGCTTCTGTTACCAAGAACGTTGTGGCCCAATTCATCAGACCTAACCTTATTTGTCGGTATAGTATTCCAGAAATAATCATTACAGATAATGGTACCAATCTCAATAATACTATGATCACCGAGCTCTGCACACAATTCAAGATCCAGCATCATAACTCTTCTCCTTACCGGCCGAAGATGAATGGCGCTATAGAAGTTGCTAATAAAAGTATCAAAAAGATCATACAAAAGATGACAGTGACATACAAAGACTGGCACGAGATGTTACCATTTGCTCTTCATGGTTACCGTACCATAATGCACACATCAATAGGGGCGACTCCTTTCTCTTTGGTATATGGTATGGAAGCTCTCCTACCCATTGAAGTCCATATCCCTTCCTTGAGAATCATGAAGGATGCAGTTTTGAATAAAGACGATTGGGTTCAGACCCGACTTGAACAATTAGACCTGATTGACAAAAAGAGGCTTGCGGCTGTCTGTCATGGTTAGATGTACCAAAAACGTATGATTAAAGCTTTTAATAAGAAGGTCAGACGTCAGGTATATCAGGTTGGTGAATTAGTAGTCAAGCGCATTATCATGCTGCAAGGTGATCCCAGGGGCAAATGGACTACCACATACGAAGGTCCATTTGTGATCAAGAACATATTTTCTGGTGGAGCCATGATCTTAACCACTATGGATGGTGACGACCTTGCGCACTCTATAAACGCGGACATAGTTAAAAGATACTACGCATGAACAAAGACCCGGTAGGTTGACTGGCCTAGGAAAAAGTAAGGGCATCCCGGTGAACCAAAAGGGTTCGGGCAAAAATTATGGATATACATATGAAAAAATTTGTACACCCGGAAAGTCGAAAACCTTAAAAGGCGACTTGGGCAAAAAAGGGTATCCCGGTGGACTGAAAACCCGAAAGGGCGGTCCAGGAAAAATTTAGAGATCTAAAGCGTATAACTATGTCCCGTTAGATCACTTTACAGCCAATCTTCGATGACAAATAGCAAGCTCAAATGGTACTAATCAATCCAGTCAGCTTCGGACAAGCGGGAAAGAGATGAGACGTTCAAAGACATAAAGGCAATAGCAGAATCGGGAATCAATGAGATTATTTCACATAGATGTTTTTATTTATATTCTATTTTGTATAGTTTTCATTCTTATGACGACATTCTCTTACTAGGATGTTCGTCTCCTTGTACAAAAAACGCTTATTCAAATTAATACAAAAAAATTATCCCTTTGAAAGTGCAAAACTATTTGTTTTTTATTTTTCTGTTTTGTTTGCGAAAACATCCAGTGACTATTTTTGAATATATGCATTTGAATGTGATTACTGTTTACAAATACACGCATAAAAAATAGAAAGACAATTACTAATGGCTTTGAGAAACGGGACAATGTCTAAAGACCATCCACAAAATCCATGCAGATACTTTCTCCAGCAGGTACAGAGGCATGGGTATCCTACTATAAAGTCACTGACATATTCACTACCATACAACATAATGATGCCAGGTGTTCTTATATCCCCGGTGGAACAAGAATCTCCAATTACTGCCCCGACATCTTAAAGAATTCCCTAACCTGGTTCATAAGCTTGTCGGATTCCCCAACAGGATTTCATAAAAATCCCCAAGCAGTTCATGGAGTTTCCCTGCCTCAATAGAGTTTATTTCTCTAACAACGGAAATCCATCTCCCAGCATTTCAACTTCAACAAAATTTGAAGACTTACATTCTTTATCCCCAATAACAATCAGGGATTTATTTTCCCTAATTTAACAATACAACAATAGAACGACTAATACGTTCATACATTGCATTCATACACCATTTTACAAGTGTCATAGCATATGCAACATGAACGCGTATATCACAGTCTCATTTATTTTGAGAGCATCATTTACACTTCATGCATCATGATATTGCATGCAGCTAATTCTTTACCTTTTCATGAAAGATCAACAGATGAATATCGTCAACAATTTTCAAAAGTTCCAGATTAATACCTGAAATAAGACAAGACAACTATATGTGGACGACTGATTGTAGATTAATACCTGAAACTAGACAGGACAATTATCTACACGAGCAGATTGAAGATTAATACCCGAAACAGGACGGGAAAACTATCTTCCTTTCTCTAAGGCCTGAGATTAATACCTAAAACCAGACAGGAAAACTATCTCAACGACCAAAAAAACAAGTTCCAGATTAATACCTGAAACAAGACAGGACAATTATCTATGAACGACCGATTATAGATTAATACCTGAAACCAGACAGGACAACTATCTACACAAGCATATTGAAGATTAATACCCGAAACAAGACGAGAAAACTATCTTTCTTTCTCTTAGGTCAGAGATTAATTCCTGAAACCAGACAGGGCAAATATCTCAAGCGAACAACAAAAACAAGTTTCAGATTAATACCTAAAACAAGACATGACAACTATATGTGAATAGCTAATTGTAGATCAATTCCCGAAATAAGACGGGATGACTATCTACACGATCAGGTGAAGCAATCTTACACGGATTCCTTCTCAATTTCCAGATGCAGCTTTACACGGGCTCATCCTGAAGCAATCTTACACGAGTTCCTTCTCTCCAGATGCAGCTTTACACGGGCTCATCCTGAAGCAATCTTACACGGATTCTTTCTCAATTTTCAGATGCAGCTTTACACAGGCTCATCCTGAAGCAATATTACACGGGTTCCTTCTCATATATTTTCATATGCAGTCTAACACGGACTCATCCTGAAGCGGCCATACACAGGTTTCTTCTCACAATCTCTAGATGAAGTTTAACATGGACTCATCCTGAAGCAGCCCTACACAGGCTCCTTCTAATACATTTCCAGATAACATTTAACTTTATTCTCTCTAGCAAGTTACTATGAAGCCTGGATTTCAATCAGAAAACAACTAACTTTCATCTCTCCAGTCCAAAGATAACTCCGTGGTAGAGCCACGAACAACTAAACCTCCTAGACACTATTCCCCACAGTTTTCCTCAAGCAGGAGAACAACAGAAATCAATATTTCCCAGTGGAGCCCTCCTCAGACAACAGGAACAGGAATATCCATAAAGAGACCTCTTATGAAGTCAACATCTACTTTGAATGGCATCTTTAAGCCCATCTCCGACAACTCTCAGTCATCTTCTCCAAATGGCATCTTTAAGCCCATTCCCTACACAATCAACCATCACGTCATCGAGTGCAAATTTATGGGCACTCTAGTGTTCAATCATCTTCCACCTTCAGATTACAAAAGGCAAACTCTCCAATATAACTCTTTAGGTTTAAAAAGATTGAACAGGGGCAGCTGTTGTACCCCAAAATTTTCCCTCTCATTTCTCAAGATTTTTCTCACAAAATTTCCACTGGGTCAAGACTGCACAAGTTTCCATGGATCATATTGGGCTCTCAAGCATCAAATCAAAGAAGAGCAAGTTTGCTTTGATTCATAAGCTTTGATCGGGTATTTGGCCCCCTTCGATCAAGCTTTTGTCTACAAGCTTCGATTGGGTATTTGGTCCCCTTCGAGCAAGTTTTGGTCCATAAGCTTCATTTGGGCATATGGCCCCCTACAGGTTTGCTTCGATTCACCGGCAGTAGCCTCCTACATGCTTGCTTTATTTCACAAATCAGTGGCCTCCTGTATGCAAGCTTAGATTGAGCATTGGCCTCTTACGTGTCTGCTTCAATCCACAAGGAAAAGACTTCCTCTGGGCTTACCTTCATTCCACAAGGCAAAGGCTTCCTTTGTGCTTGCCTTTGATCCACAAGGAAAAGACTTCCTCTGGGCTTGCCTTCACTCCACAAGGCAAATGTTTCCTATGTGCTTGCCTTTGATCCACAAGTAAAAGACTTCCTCTGGGCTTTCCTTCAATCCACAAGGCAAAGGCTCCTTCAACCTGCCTTCTATTTACTAGGCAAATACTTCCTTCATGCCTGCTTTCAATTCACAAGGCAAGTGCATCATTTATGCCTGCCTTCGATTCACAAGGCAAGTACATTTCTTCATGCCTGCTTTCAATTCACAAGGCAAGTACATCCTTCAACTTGCCTTCAATTCACAAGGCAAGAACTTCTTTCATTCACGGAGCAGTGGGTTCCCTCATGCTAGCTTTGACTCCACATCTAAACCTTTCAACACACAGTTTCTACACTATGACACACAATATGGTTCATTCAAAGAACATGAATTTGGTGTGTTTGAAGGACATATATTGGTGGGTTTGAAGGACATACATTGGTAGGTTTGAAGGACATACATTGGTGGCCCATTCAAAGAACACACAAGTGGTGCCTTCGAAGGACATACAATTGATCCATTCGAAGGACACAATTGTTGGAAACAAGTTTTGTTTTGTCTTTTGATGAGTCTGGTTCAAGATGCTTGCTAGCCAAAGTCCTACATGCTTCCAAGCCCAAGCCTCCTGCACAATTACATTTGAAGGACAATATGGGATGAACTAGCCAAGTATGAGCCACCTCAGAACTTATGGCATGCACCTGAACATGTGTGGGATGTTTGAAGAGAAGTTATAATGCTCTTAGGTTACCCTTTGATTGGTGCAATACAAGTTGTATTCACCAATTGAAGGTGGACTAATGCGCAGCAAAGTTGTTTCTTGGAGGCAAGCAAAGACATAAGCCAAGGGTGGGGTTTAGAATCGAAAAGAGCAATTCAGAGCCAATCGAAGAACAAGGCTTGAGGGCATTCGAAGGAGTCAAGATGAGAAACTTGTCCAAGTTCATTCAAAACCCAAAAGGGTAGGAAATCATCAAAAATGGAAAATTTTTAAAGGCCTTTGATTCTGCCTTCAAAGCCTGATTAATGGTTGTTTCTTGCCATTTCCATTCACCACTGCTCCCTATAAATACAGAGCTAAAGACACATTGCCAGGGGGCGGAGAAAAAACTGTTGAAACACATAAACATTGCCACAGAAACATTTTTGCAGAGACGGAGAAACATTTTTCCTATACACGCATTAGCCAGACAAAAACCTTGCCTCCAGAGACCACACATACTACATCACACAGAACACCCATTGCCTATTAAAGCTGCAGATCGAAGCATACCAACTATAAGTACAATTCCAAAATTCAATTTCTTAATCTAAGCGCATTTATCCGTTCTAACGTGTTTGTGTGTGTTTATAATGAAGCGTTAGACAGGTTACAATCCTTACAGACCTGCCATTGTTGGGGAATTTGAATTTTGGTTCCTTCGAATCTCAAGATTCATGATATCTCAGGATGAAATGGCTTTCGATTCAAACTCAGGGGGGTTCGAATCAGGATGATACAGCCACAAGCTATCGAATCCAAGACCAGATTCGGTCCAAGTCTGGAATTTTTGTTTTGCTTTTCTAATGAATTTTCTGCAGATCCAATGTTCCCAGATCGAAGGAGTATGCCATACACCATCATTCCCTTACTGTCAGATGTTGGCCAATTCATAGCCAGCACCCCCAAGCGTGCAGTCCATTATGTACCTTCGACCAGTTTCTTCATTGGATCGAAAGGTAGCTTAGGCTTCTTTCCGATCCAGGCCTACATCCTGCAAGTTGCACCCTTTTTTATTGCCTAATCTATTTATTTTGCCTCTCTTATTATTTTATTTCTTCCAGTTTTAACCAACATAAAAATAAATAAATAAATCACAAAAATTAGGTTTTAGTCCTTTTTATTAAAATTAATTTCGTTAATTAATTATTAATTACTTAAACATTTATTTTAAATTAAAATTAAGTAGATTTAGATTTTTATTTTTCTTCTATTAAATAAAAAATAAACAAAAGACTTTTCTTTCTAGGATTTAGACGTATTTCCAAGTCGCACGCGTTTATTATCTTGGCATTTATTATTCTTATCATTAATGTAATTGCTTATGGGATGTAATAGAATTAACTAGGACCCTTTTATTGCTTTCTTTATTTCACTCCCAAGTTTGGACTTGTAATAATCCTCCTCCCCGAAGCCATGTAATAGCGTAGCTTTAAATTCTGCATTTTAAATTCCCGTAAATTATTAATTGTTTAAATGTATGCTAATTAGGATTGTATGGCAAGAATAATAATCAAACGCTAGCAAATCTAACACAAGATAAATAAATAAACACAACGCACTCGCACACACGCACACGCACCTCTAGGATACCCCCACTTGTTGCTTTCAGAAAATATAAAAAAACAGTCATGTCCCTCGAAAGTGGGGACGCTTTAGCAAAGACCCTCGAATCAAAAGATCATAGTCCCTCGATGACTCTTCGGTGTTGCCTTTTGGTAAATGATCTAGCCCCTTAAAAAATTGCTAAAGCGTCTCTATATGTTGCCTTTATGACTGTACGATGACTTGTGCTTGTACCTCAAACATCCAAACGACTAGGGTTACCTACTCACTAATAGTAGGATAACACTGTCTAAAGGAAAGGAGGAAAAGAACGACCCTTTCGAGTAAAGTAGATAGTTCCTAGATGCTTTCTCAAAAAAAAAATTCTTACACATACACAAAACATTTTCAAATGCTTTATCAACACTCTTGAGGACTGATACAAGAGTTATCATAAAGCAAATCACCGCACTAAGGCATTTCAAAATACTTTTCAAAAATACACAAAAGCACAAGGTATTTCAAAAAATGAGCTAAGCATCTAAGAGTCCGTAGATAACTACAGATAGAAAGTGTGCTAACACCTTCCCTTTCCATAATTTACCCCCCTTACTCAGAAATAATCTCGAAATGTCTTTTTCTGTTCTTTTCACCATTTCCTTTGTTGGATAAAAGAAAAGTCGATGGCGACTCTTATTTACCGCAACATTTGCGAATACAAACACAAAACCAGTATAACAATCGGTTCTGCCACCGTATCACACATTTATTTTGTATTGCATTCTCTTGCTAAATAACCAAACTTTTGACAATTGTAGCATTGTGCTTTGCTTATGTTAAACTTTCCTTTTCCGCCTCTAAATTTTCCTTGACCACCATTTTTGTTGCACCTGCTCTCACCCTTTTGATAAGTCGAATTCTTAGAATTATGAGACCCTTTTCCACCAAAATTCAGAAAATTCTCTTTGCTCTTCATGGGTCGTTTTCCTTTCAACTACTTGTTATTCTCGTTGAACCGAGCTTGCAAAGTGATATCTGCCTTTGCCTTTTCGTTATTTCTCTCTTCCATCATTTGCTCATGAGCCTCAAGAGAGCTATGAAGCTCATCGTTGCAAGATCTTTCGACTCTTCTATCGCCACTACGATGTTGTCAAATATTAATTTGATTCAAAAATAACCTCTTCACAAGACTTAATTTGATTGACCAATCGTGTAATTCGTGTCACATAATCGTTGATTGTCTCCTTTTCTTCCATTTGAATCAATTCAAATTGACATTTGTGAGTTTGTAACCTCACCGCCTTTGTCTTATCAGCCCCTGCATAAGCCTTCGCCAAGATTTCCCAAGCTTGTTTCGATGATTGACAATCACCCACTTTCTCAAAGTTGTCACCATCTACACATTGATGGATCAAAAACAACGCCTTGTAGTCTTTCTTATTTTCTTCCTTGTACACAGTCTTTTGTGCATCTGTTACACCTTCGACAAGAGGAATCACACCATTCTTGATCACTTCAAGAACTTCTTAGTAGCCAAACAACACATCCATTTGCTTGCACTATTTATCGTAGTTCTTTGCTTCAAGGAGATGAATGTTTGTAGGGACTCTACCATTAGAGACGGTATTCATGTTGCACAACAGATATTTATGGATCAGAACCAGGCTCTTGATGCCAAATGTTGGAACATGCTATCACACAATTGGTGAACAATAGAGGGTTTAGGATATGTGGAGAGGAAGATAGTGATGGAGAGGAGAGAGTTAGAGAGAAAGATAGATAATTGAGGGTAAGAATCATTAATTGCATTCACCAATAATGAGGATGCCTCAAAGACATTTATACAAGTGTTACAAAAATGATTGTGACCTAAAACACATCATCTAATTACAAGAAAAAACTAAAAGTCGAGCTTGTAACCGGTTAAATAAACTAGTTAACCGGTTACACAGACAGAAAACAGAAAATACAATGTCAAGTGTAACCGATTAACGTATTTGATTAATCGGTTAACACAACTTAAAATCGACTTTTTCAACCTGCATAAGTGTTTTTCAATCCGTTGTAACCGATTATAACACTTGAGTTATTGATTTTTCAATCAACAATCATTAAAAACTATGAATTATGTGGTGTATTGTGAATAGTTCGTAAGTTTAAGTTTGTTGTTTGTTCTACAAATAATTGCTATGTTTCAGGAAATTAGTTAAATTTGTTACATGAGTTAGTTACGATGGTTATCAATTTGCTCGAAATAGCTTTGGCTATAACTAACCTTCATTCTCACACTATTAGTAAATATTGTTACAGTAAATATTAATATCCATGATACAATCAAATTTGATACAATTAGTTCATTGGATTTTCTCACTCATATCTTATTTCTTCTAAAAGCTTAAATCCTAATTAGGTAATATAAAAGGTATCATCAGTCCTATAAATAAATAAAATCAAATAAATAAATAAATAAAAACATACATTTCCAAATTCTCTATAAAATCTCAGCACCCTCAAAACCATCACAATGAAACATAGGCACAATAGAGTTGAGATCATCAATCATAGTATCACTGAAATCTTCATATTCAAAATAAGTTTGAATATCATCAGGAAATGCACATTGTGACAATTGATCAGACTCCAACGTTGTTGAAACATTAGATGTCATAGACGCCATTTCCACCATTTCCTTAAACTTAGATGATTGAAGAAGAAGCTCTAGGGCTGATGTGGCACTCGTTGGTCGAGGTTGAACCAATGTGGTTTCATCAGTAGTAGTAGTAGTATTGAGTGATACTATTTCAGTGTCTAAGGTAAATTCCAATTCTTCATTAGAGGTTGTGTCATTCGTACTATAGTTAGAGTTAATGTTGCAAAGATTAATGTTGGATTTGTCATTGTTTTCACTATTGTTGTTGTTGGGCTTAAGCCACTTAATATATCGGCTGAGATCGAAATTTGTAACCGCGTTAATTCCACGATACTCAATAGCTGCCATGTCATAAGCTGTAGCCGCTTCTTCTTGTGTAGCTGCAAATTTGAGCATGCAACATGGTTAAATTCTTTTCACCGAAAGTTTTGCAATTATAGAGTTTTCTCTAACTCGAAAGATTAGTCTCTGCAGTTGCACATAAAAGATAACCGATTTATACCAAAATAGACTATTTGAGAGGATGATTCGAACTTACCATAAGTTCCTAGATATAGATACTTATTGCCAAAAACTTTTCCAATCCTAGCCTCCCACCTTCCATTATGATGATGTCTAGAACAATAATTCAAAAATCAAATTCATTAAACTTTAAATTAATTGATTCTTAATTAGTCATATGAAAAGAGAACATGCTAAAATATATGAGCATAATATATACCTTGCAACACCTCTATATTTAGAAACTCCTCTAGAAAAACCACTGCTTTTCCTGCATATTTTCAATATAAAAATGACATAAGCTAAAATTAATTTTAATTTGCAAAATCATTTTGGCTTATATATATACAATAAAAAAAATTGTTTAATTAATATACCTTCTTAAGGATCCAATATACTCCTCTCTTGATTGAGTTTCCATTTCTGTAAGTTCTTTCTCATAATTTGATAACTGTGATTTGAAGAAAAAAAATATTTTTCATTTTTCATTTTCTAAACTACAATTAGTTAAACCACGATGGATATTAATAAGAGTGCTTATTAAAGTACCGGAAAATTAATAATTGTATCTTGACCCCAATATTTCAATGCTGCTAAATCATAAGCATGTGCTGCAGTCTCCTCATTATCATAAGCACCTGAAATTTCAACAAAAATTGCTTAATTAATAAGCACTTTGGTTTCACTGTGATGATGATAATTAGTACTAATCAATTTTAACATCGGTAAATACGTACCAAGATATACTGCAAAAAATTAATCACCATAGGATTGAAATGCCACATGCAAAAAAAATGAAAAAACCTCAAACATTAGCAAACTTTATCAAATATTAATCAATTAATGTTGTAAAACCAAAAAGTTTATGAAATAATTACCTTGTCTGCCTTTCTTGTTCTGAGACTCATTCCAACAATTCTTGTCCCACAAATGAGCTTCATATCGACCGGTCCACCGGTGCCTGGTCGATATTTCAACAACAAATGTTAGTATATTAATCGTTAATTTAAAATTGACCGAGATCGATGTTAATATATACTAACATTATACAAATTATAATTACCTAGTGACTCCTCGATATATCGAGCTGCGTTGAGGTGGAGAAGTTCTAGGGACACTCTTCCTCGTCCGTTTCGCCTTTGTCACCACCGTATTACTTGCATTTAGATCATTGTTAACATTGTCTTTCTCGATTTGCTTCTGCGATTTTTTCGCCATTTGAACTATAAAGATGTGTATAGTGAAGAAACAAGATATGAATATTTATATGTATTATTAATGGAAAAAGAAAAATGAATATGAAGAAGATTTTAAAGGGATGGGGCAAGGAATGGGGTTAGTGATGCTGGCAGAAATGAGATATAGCCGGCTGAAAAGATGGTTGTTTGTGGCCGTCTGTAAAATCGGCTCTATGTTAAATTCTTTCTCTATTGTCTTCACTTGGAATTTCTGTGATGTAGCTGTCAATAACTTTTTATATGTAAGATTAAGAACTTTATTCTCTGTCTTCACTTTTAACCCCTTTTTATTATAGTTCTATAATGAATGGATTTTGATCTTACCAGATTATTATTCATTCTAATCATTTTTAAAATGTGTACCTACCTATAAAGTTGTTCAACAAATTTGAAGTTATTTAATGGCCACTAAAATGGGTGGCATTATATTTGCTACCTATTGTTGATTACCTAAACTAGTAAAACATTTATTTATTTTTTTAAAATAGGTGAGGTTTTGTCAATATAGTCCTTATAAGTGTATTCAAATTATAAAATATTTTTGTTTTATTAACATCACATAAAATTCTAATAAAAAAACACATTGTTCCGAGCCGATGAACCGTACTCGATTAAGATGAGTGGTTTTAAAATGAGAGTTTTACAAGTTGTGATGATCCGGCAGAGAGTGACTAGTCTAGAAATACTTTTACTATTAGAATTATAATTTGATCTAACTCTCTTACAATATCAGATGTAGTTGTAAAGTGACAAGTGTGAATTCTATATAAACTATTTCTAAATTCTATTCATAACCATGTAGGATTTGAAATTTTTCCAATACACTCTTTCACGCTCAAGACTATTGAATTTAAGCATAAGTGACCAATGACCCAATCGATGAACTCTGATACCATATTATAATTGATGTTTGACCTAATTCGTCCATACAAAATCAACTCAAATGGAATATGGAATAAGACCAGAGAGATTTAAAATAGGAAATTGAGTATTTATTGTAGATTATTTGGAGGATTTTTTAAAAGTATATGATGTGTTAGTATGAATTTTAGACAAATTTGAAGTGTCAAGTGTCAACAGTGACGCCCCGTATGTAGGTGTAACTACCTCATGTAGACGATTAAAGAGGATATACTGTTTTAGTTTTAGGGTCCATATGCTCTTCTTCTACTATTTTTGAACAATCTACAACCTTTAATGTTTGTGGGGCCTCAAAATTATATCATGGACCAGTAATCACATTTACTACCTCTTACATTACACTGGATGAAGAATTGTGGATCAGTTTAATTACATAGACTAATCATTTGAATTAGATAAAATTATAATAGTAAGCAACAAAAATCAGATTCATGAGTGAGCACAATATGCATTTACCACCCAAAATTGAGATGCATTAATTAGTCAAGCTTCACTATTTAGGAGAAATTTGGCAAGCAAACCATGGTTCATTTTTCAAACACAGACCTAATATTTGCAGACTATAGTTGGTTACCTAGATTACCTAATAACGGAAAACCGTTTAATAATAACAATTGTCAGATAATACCTACTCCTTTTTTCCCTATCTTTTTCAACAAGCTCCCTTTGTAGTTATTATTAATAATTTATAATACATTGCGTACTTGACCATGCGATCAAAAGTTAGTACAGATTCTTAAACCTTTTACTGCTGAACTAATCAGAAATGCAATGTTCTCATCTTTATTACAAGTCCAACACAATATACAAAGGCAATAATACTACTTAATTCTCATCAGCAACACCACTATGTCATTGGAATCAATTTTAGAATCACTACTTAGTAAGATCATGTCAATATGTTACTTTCTCCCCCTGCTGTGTCAAAATGTCGAGACCAAATCTACATCTACCACTAATCCACAAACTACTTCACAGTGCATGAAAACATCATTTATCTCTCCTGCACTATTTCCGAACCAACACTTACAGACACATAAACCAAACACCCACCAACCTGCGACAGTTATTTTTCTGCCGGATAGCGCCATGTATCTCTTCACTTCCAACCACACCTTAGTCTAAATGTATCACCAACACAACTTCTTTTATCACGTGGATATTCGTTTGTGCCAGATCAAATGAACATCCTAGAATGTAAGGGTTGAGGCCTAATTCAACCCTACAATCTGATTTGTAGGGTGGGGATTGCCCTCACTTATAAACAGATGTTGCTATATCTTTTTTAATGTGGGACTCTTCAACACGCCCCCTCACGCTCAGGATTGGACATTTGAAGCGTGGAGGATATAGATGTTAAGTGACCCGATAGCAGAAACCTAATGGCAATTGGCCCAACTGATCTTGGATAGGCTCTAATATGATCTTAGAATGTAAGGGTTGGGCCTAACTTAATCCTACAATACCGGCTTATAGTGTGAAGATTTCCCCACTTATAAACATATATTGAGACCATATCCTTTTTCAATATAAGACTCTTCTTCAACATGAAACAACAAAACCGATTCAATGTGGGTTAGTAACTAAAAAGGTAAGAATCATAAAAGGTTAAGGTGTTAAAAAAAACATTATTAAAGACGTACTATTTAACTATTACGATGTGGAAAGAAGGAGAAGTTGAAGCTTTTACATGATTGGAAGTAGAATCTCATACAAGATATCACATAGTTGAAATAGTGTGATATCAAGAATGTAGCAGGTAACTATTTTTCTCAAAAGTAATTCTCTTCTAAGCATAATCTATCCCATATCATCTAGCTACAACAAAGTGCAATCATACCTAAATAGCTTAAGGGGATCATTTAATCGGAGCATTATGCAGATTATGGTCTTATTAGATTGGTCACCTTGCTGCAGTTGAACCATGTTCAGAGAGTAAAAGGCATAGATCAAGGCCCTAACAAAATTAAATTACTACATTAAAAGGAGTCTCAAAAGACAGTGTATATTATGCACCCTGTGTTTCTCTGCATGAACCCAGCAGAAGTAATTCCTCCAAATTTGACTTATATCTAACCCTTCTCTTTTTGAAAAATAAATACTAGACACCCTTCTCAAAGTTGCTTATGTCATCAGTGGAAAGATCAAGAGGATCAATAAGAAAAGAAAAAAAAAACAGACTTTGGCATGCAGATGAGTAAAAAAAGTATAGTTTTAATTCTTGAGATAAATGTAACAAAAAAAAAAACTATGAATTAAAAATAACAGAATGAGATACTCCATCCCAAATAGCAGCACGGAAAGGCCGACCCCAAATATAGGATAACGGGATAGCGAATATAGCAGAACATAAAATGAATTCCTAATCCAGAAATGACAAGCCCTAAGAGTTATTGAATCACAGAGTAAAACATGTAAATAAGAGCTTGATCCTTCAAACTTTTGTTAATTTTCTTTACATGCATTATAGTAAATTCATAACCAATTGAATTTTCAAATAGTGAGGAGAACAGGATAAAGAATATAACTATTGACAATTAAAACTCACAGTTTTACATTGAAAAGCTCAATAATCAGGTTCTTTGGGAACCCTAAAAATGAAAAGAACACAAATAGGAACCACTAGAAAAGCTGCAAGCCTTAGAAATTCCTCATTCTGCGGTGTAATTACTCCAATCCTTGACCAGTCTCCACTATACCTGAAACATTGAGTTTGAAGAATCAAAATTGTTAAAAACTCAACGAAAATGAAATTAATAAGAACCGTGTGATAATTAATTGCTAACCCTGCATCAATGAACCCTAATCCAAAAACTCCAATGGCAGCGCGAGCGAGAGTTGAGTTCGAAATCCTCAATGGTTGTTGAGACTCGTTATCTTTCTTTTTAGCCAATGTTGCATGAAATCTTCTTCTCGGTGGAAGAGAAGGAGTCAGACTCAAACCGCTCAACCCCCTTACTCTTGTCACTTCCATTCGCACACTATCTATTCCTTCTAAATTCACCATACACTACTACTGCTTCAAATTATCCATACCCCAAAACAAAACAAGAAAGGGTAGATTCGTCATTTTTATTTATCCCATTTCACGCCATTTTTGCGTTTTATAGTTTCAATTTTGTGTTTTAAAATTTTCACGTCTCCAATATTATATAAACATAATCACCATCTATTGTATGTAAATCGTCACGTGTGTAGTTGAATATATGATCTAATTATAATTCACTATATCCTCTTTTGTTTATTTATTGATTTAAATGTTAGAGTGTTAACATTGTATCTCCACCCTTGCACAATAGCATCAGATATTTGTAATATCATATCAAGAGTCTACTTCATCAATTTATACGATCCTCTGAGATATCACTCATTGCAATATATATTGAGCAAGTAACTCTACTCACTAAACAAGCTAAATCCGCAATCATTTTTGTATAAGTTTAGAGAGAGAAATATGATGAAGAGGTTGATCATTCTAGAGAATCAAATGATGAATCTATGAATGGTATACATTTTGATAATATTGAAGAGGAGTGGGTGAATGATTTTGATGAAGATGTTTATGAAGGCCGACCTAGAAAGAATACATTTTATTGGTGGTGATACCATAAGTGAACCATCCAGCAATGTCTATATCACACAAGAGACGGGTATGGAACATATCATTGAAGAAGACCATATGACTAATGAACTTGACAATGAGGCTGATGATGACATTTGTGATGATAGACCTAGTGTGATATTACAAAGGATTTTATTTTCCAGTTTGGAATGAAAATTTCCTCAATGGAACAGTTCAATGATGCTATAGTAGAGCATAGTGTCTTGAATAGCAGGGATGTCACATTTGAAAAAAATGTAAAAAGGTATAGGGTGGTTTGTAAGCACAAGAAACATTGTAACTACAATGTCTTGTGCAGTAGAGTTTTAACCTCCATAACATTTAGGATTAAGACATTACTTCACAAGCACAATTGTGGAAGACAGTTCTTCAATAAAAGTACCAAAGTAGATTGGGTTGTAAAAATGATTGTTGATAGGTTTAATAACAATACCAAAATGAAGCTAAATGAGGTGGTAGAAAATTTGAGACTGAGGTATGGAATTAAAATTCTTGGTTTTAGAGTTTTTAAGACTAGGCAACTTGTTAGACAAATTTTTGAAGGGGGCTCTAACAAGCAATATAAATTGTTATGGTCATGTGGTGCTAAATTAAGGAGGCTTCATCAGGAAACACTTTCAAGCTCAATATTAATTGTCTAAAACCAGGTTTGCAATCAGTGTTCGAAATGTGTTTCATTTGTTTTAATGGGACAAAAAAGGCTTTAACAAAAGCATGTAGATCATTTATAGATTTAGATGGATGTCATCTAAAGCACAAATATATATGTCATTTATGGCAGAAATTTGCAAGGGTTTATCTTAATGAAGATTATGCTGATATTTTGAAGATATTTGTATTTTTTAACTGTAATGTCATGCATTATGAGCATTGTGTTATATTTTTATTTGTCTATGTAATGTAAGGAAATAATGGTGTTGTATCATCAGTATGTCATATAGCTTATTGCAACTGTTTTCTAATGAATGGACCACTATAGATGTAAATGTTGTTTGAAAATTTTACTGTCAATTGGTATTTAAGTGTTCTATAACAATTATGTTTGGTTAAATATGGTACAAGTATCATCACATATCTACTACGTCAAATATAGGCCATACAATACCAAATATAGGGAATGCAATGTCCACTATGTCAAATTTTAGGCCACTATGTCAAAATTAAGCAAATATATGTCATGCTCTATCCAAATTTATGGTCATACTATATCCATATTTATAGTCATACTATGTCAAAATTAAGTCTAATATAGGTCATACAATACAATTCCAATTACATATCATACTATGTCAAAATTTTAACCAAACTAAGCACCAACATTCTATTAAGAATAACTTTCATTATATCTTGATAGATAAAGTTCCAATTAACACTCATCAATAATATTACATTTTAATACATTAACATCTTCAACATTTACACTTATTATCGAGTACATTTTAACCATAAACAAAAATAAAAAACATATCAATTTTAATTTTCCACCAAATGCCTCTGATTAGTTTCTTCTACATTTTTCAGTTCTCTTCTTTGAAGATACATAAAACTCCTTCAAATTTTCAACAACTTCCTACTCTTTCATCTTGCTCCCATCTTCATTTAGAACATCATAACATTTTTCCTCATTTTATGGTTTTATCCCATATGGATAAATACAAGTATCATCACCATGTAACCATAGCCAAACATGTTTAATTGTACTAGAAGTCACAAATTATTTGAGATAGAGAATACATCAACCTGCCAATACATATATCTCTAGAAAATACATCATTTGTTAGGTCCTCCCTTGCAATGGTAGAACACCATACGAGTATGACATGTGCACATTCTTACTGGACAACTGCTCACAAACATGGAATGAAAGGAAACGGGTTTGCTTCGCCTTGATTTGAAGGAGCACAATGGAACGGGTTTCATTGGAATGATTGAGGTGAGGGAATATGATAACACAATTTTACAAATTGGAACGTATTGTAGAAAATTTTGGAGAATAGGAAGGAGAATTAGGTAAAACATATAAAGAAGGAGGATATTTAAGATTGTTTTCAAAAAAAAAGTAGAATGAATATAAATAAAAAACAAATTATAAAATAATATAGTCAGTCCAAATATAATGTTACTGTGCCACATGTCAAAAATAAATATCGCATGTGTCATTCCATGTCACCTTTCGTGTGAGGCATTTAACGGGAATGGTCGATATTATTGGCGAAAAATATGAGGAGAATCATTATTCAAAATAATTTTTTAGAGGGACTAAAATTAAATTATGATATATTTATGGAGACCCCTAGCATATTTAACTCTAGTGTTTTATTTCGTGATATTTGTTTAAATTTTAGCCGTGCGATCTTTATTTTTATACAATTTACTGTTAGATTAATTAATTGATTAATCAAATATGGATTGATATAATTAACTATTAATATATTATATTAGGGTCAATTGATATTAAACAGTAATTATTGATGAATTACTTGATTGGGTTTTGTGGCTGAATGGATCATGATGGGTTGGATCATTCAATTAAGCCCAATGAGAGGTATTTGCCCTCATTCGTTTAGCTATTTAAGTGTTTCCCTATTAGACGATTAACATACTCTGAAACCTATATGGCAATAAGGGTAGTAATTCTCTCATATTCACTCTCTCTAACGGCAGTTTCTCAAATCATACAAGGTACATCGTTCTTATTATCATTATTGATTATTATTTGATATATGATATGATATAGTTTGTGTCTATTTGATTCAGTCAAATCCATCAATTAGTATCAGAGCATATATCGTATATGCCCTTCTAAAATTATCTACTAGATCTGATCCATCTGAAGCACGATCATGAATGGCGTAAAGAGTTAATCCAAAAAGAGTGCGTACATAGGTTTGAGACAGAACAATAATTTCTAGGAAGTCATATATAATAGGCAATAACAACTGCCAAACCTCAAGCAGATATTTTTCCTGAAGTTGATTCCAACCCCAATAAATAATAAGAGAAGGAAGAGTCAGCCCTTCAACATGATGCCATTGCAAAATCCGAATGACATACCACCATCTAAAATGTAAGGATGGATTTTCGCCAGCAGAAAAGATAGTAACAAATCACTTTTGTGCGACAGCTTTCTAGCATGAGGCATTTGTGGTGACCTGTCTCGATTATGAATATTAGAATGAGGATTACTTTTTGATAAAAACTCATCAAGGAGAATTTGTAAGTAATGGGTAACATCTTTGGTCCAAATCTCAGTAAGAATGTTCACAATGAAAGTAGGAACACATGGACATCTTTTTTGCGCGAAAAAGGTATAAATGATGTCCGATTTAGAAATTCGAACTGTTGACTCTAAGATTGCAAAATTGTTTCAGAGTCAATTGAGAAAATGCTTGTCTTTTAAAAGGGTTCTAAAGGCACAAATTAAGTTGTGAAAGCTGAAGATTTATGCTCTTAGAACCCGATAATATGTCCATGAAAGTGGGCATTTCCACTAGTTTTAGAATTTTCTATAAAGTAAAAGTTCTTGTTATGATAGTTATAGAACTTGTGTGAGTAAAGTAGGTTGATAGAAATCAAGTTCTCAAACTCTTGCTTTTAGTTATTAAGAAGTCCAAAATTATATTTTTCTCGTATTCAAACCCAAAAGAAGTGTTTGCTTTAGCTAAACACATAAACAATAGAACTCAATCATTTAATTTTTTGCTTTATGGACAATACTTTTTACTACTTTGAAATTACCGTACGATTGCGGTGTATCACAAGTTTGTAATAAAATTATGTTTAATTTCAAAATGGTACTTATAAAGACAATCTCCATTTATGATTCAAAAGTTATGCCACCGTACAACAAATTACTCTCTTTCTCGTCGGTTGTTGATTCATTTGGAAATCTAGAAATGATGTTGGTTCATTTGAAAATCTAGAAATGAGGAAGCTTTCAAGATATTAGTAATCATATATGTTATATACTTAGCCAAATTTATTCTCATTATAATTCCACCGAGAAGGTGTTTGGCTGCCCTTCTTTTATATCTTCTCTTAGAATGGGTTTTTGGCACTTCCATCCAGATAATGTGTTTAAAGTTAATGTTGATGGAAACTCAAGACAGTTTTGGATTATGACTTTTGATGTCTTATTAGAAACTCGATAAGTGGTTAGATTCTTAATTTTGAACGAATTTATGATCTTAATAATATTATTAACTATGAGTTTTAATTTTAGAGGTACTATTTGTTTTAGTCAAATTCTCAAACCACATTGACATTTATCAAGGACGGGTTTACTCATAAATATGCTCTTTTTTTCTTATAACATTTGTTCTTTTATGTTGAGAGATTGAAATATTGTGTTGACTCATACCTTGCATTAATAAAACTCTAGTGTAGATGGATTCATCAAATTGTATTATTCGCTTACTAATGAGCTTGGTATCCTTTGAAATTATCCATCTTCTTTGTCAATCTATTGTTTAGCTGATATTTTAGGAACTCGAATCCTTTCTTGTTTGTTGTTTCATTTTTCCTACAGATAAAAATATGTTTTTCACTTTTTTATTTTTCGATCAAAGCTTATGTTTCATTTTAAAGGGTGTTTGATAACAACAAAAACACACACAAAGAGTGCATTGACACCTATTTGATTAATGATATATCTTTTTTTAAAATAAAAACACAAGGATAAATAAATGGAATACTCAAGGGTATTTTAAACACAAAAAAATATGATACAACTACTCACTATTATATTTCTCCTTTGCGCTCATTGCAGGTTTATGTTTTCACCCATAAACCCTTGCCATGACAGTCATTGCAATTTCAAAAACCTCACAAATCCATACATTCCCTCAATATAGATACATTCACGTCGTTTGTTGGCTTCCAGTCATCTCCGCATTCAACCACTTTGTCGTTCTCGCTTCCCCCGACTCCGATTTCAATCTCTCTTCAATCGAAATCCACTCTTTCAAGCCAAGTCATATTTCCTTCAATTTCCAATCTTCATGGACCTCTCTGTTGTATCCCAAAAGTTGCCCTCTCATTTCTCAAAGGATCACCCTGGACCCTCAGGTTTGCTTTTATCCAATTCCAAGCCTTGAATTATCAATTTTCCAAGAAAGTCATTCACAAGGGCAAAATGGTCAAAAGCACACTGAAAAGGTCAAACTTTGACTTTTAAATCAAAAATCAAGTTTCAACAATTATATTTCATCAAGACATGAAACTAGTTCATCAAAATCAAAAGTCATAAATTACTCTGAAAAAATCAAATTTCTAAACATTTGGAAAATTTTCTAAGTGTTAAGAGAATGTGATACTTCAGAACTTCTAAGTCAGCCTCCATGCAAGCGTAGTCAAAAGTTAGAAATATGGTTCAGAACATAGTCTTCAATCAGAACGTGACTCTTCAGCCTCCATGCAAGTGCAGTCAGAAGTTGCAAACATGGTTCAGAACATAGTCTTCAATCAGAACATGACTCTTCAGCGCATGGAGGTTACGTTTCTGATCTTTTGTGATCAGAACATCACCAAATCCCAAAACCTCGTTTAAACAACCTGTTACACTACTTCAGCACATTACTCTAACCAGCAGTTAATCCAGTCCACGCCTGCATCTTCCCAAATCTTGTATTTGTACCAAATACAAAAAGTTGTGATCAAAAAGCAATGGAACAGTGTGCCAAAAAAGTTTAAATCCCATTTGTTTCCCCCCCCCCCCAAAACCACAGCAAATTTACCTATAAATAAGTTGCTCCATCACACTTTCAAGGGGCTGGCTTTTGGAAAGAGAGAACTATCAAAAGAGAAAATAAACCTGTGAAACCTTTCGTAAAAATCCAGAGATCCCAAACAGAAAACCAAAAACCATTGTTCTTCCTTTTGAATCAAAGAGCTTGGCATTTCCTCTTCCGTTTCTCTTGCTGACTCAGAACATCCAAAGGCAGCAACTCAAAGCTCCAAGCACGCTCCAGGTTCAAGGCAAGTCTTTCTGACTTTGCTTATTTTTTCGTTCTAAACATCATTAACATGTAAATATCATAGTATTAATGTTGTCCATATCATTGCATAAGTAGAAAAACTGTGGATCAGTATTTCTTGATTAGGGTTACACTCAGATTTAGATTTAGAACTTCTATAAACTGTTGTGATGTTATTCTTCTGATTTGTTGTTTAAAAAGAACTGAATAAATTGCTGATGTGCTGATCAAGAGTTGAAATATGGCATAGAACTTCTGATGTTCACTCACAGTTTTAGCATAACATAGAACTTCTGAGTTCTCCTCATTATTTTAACATACATAACTTTTATCATGTTTCTCACTGTTAACACACACTGAACTTCTGATTCTTACATGCTGATAACGCACTGAAATGCTAATGTTCACTCACTGGCTCAACACAATTCAGAACTTCTGATGATTCACTCACTGTTCTAACACAACACAGGACTTATGAGTTCTCCTTACATGTCAAATACACTAAACTTCTGATGTTTCCATTCGTTGTTTTCAAACACTCAGAGTTTCTAATTTTCACATGCTGACAATTTCTGAAGTTTACTCATTGTTTTAGTGTAATACAGAACTTCTGACTTGTGGCCCATTGTCTGAATACCACCCAGAACTTTTGTGTTCCCCCTCTAACGTTTCTTACAGGACCTCAGAGTGTACAAATCCAGAAGTTCTGATTTCATTGACGTTCCTTTCTGATTCATCACGCGCTTGGATTCAAAACTTTTGATCCTTGTTTATTTTGCTTGCAGTAGCACGTTGTTTCTGTCTTTCATTTATTTCCCTTTTCATCATTTTTAATATTAACATAAAAAGACATAAAAATATTTTCTTTTATTAACTAGTTTATTTCTTTTTTTAAGACAGAAAACATTTTCTAAACAAGTCCATTTCTTTCTTATATTGTACATTTCAATATGGTTGTAATAGTAACTTAGAACTTATTTTTACTTGTAACCCCCATTCATAAATTTGTACACCCCATCCCCCTAATGATTGTAATAGCGTAGAATCTTTATTTTCCGCACTTTTATTGATTTCATATATTGTTAGTAATTAGGGTGTGTATGGCAAGACTAAAACCAATGTTTAGAAAATCCTAATTCAAGACAAATTATGCATGCAATCAAATATTGTTTCACACTAGCACCCCTAGGGTTATTCCACTTGTTGCCTTACAAAAATGGCCATGTTATGCATGTGGGATGTCTTAGCACAAACAAATAACGAAATACAAGATCATAGTCCCTCGATGATGCTATCAATATTGTCTTTCAAAAATGATCTTAGTCCCTCACAGAAAATGCTAAGATATCTTACAACATTGCTATCATGGTCATACGATGACCCAACACCCGTCCCTTCATATCCAACGATGAGGCTTCTTACCAAACCAATGGTAAGATAGCCACATCTAAGGGAGGAGGAAAAGAAAACCTAAGACCTTTTGAGTAGGTAGAATGCTCCTATTTACTTGCTCAATTTCAAAACAAACATCCTTGCTATTTTCACAAACAAACACTTTCAAAAATTTCAAAATACTTTCCAAACATGGAATATTTTCAAAAGCTCAACACTTTGTATACGTTCTTACGAACGAGAACTATTACAAAGTTTGCCTAAATGATGGCGCCTTTTCAAAATACTTTCAAAAACCACACAAAGCACATTTTTCAAACAAAAGCAAGTGATCTAGCAAGTAACTAAGAGCCCATGGAAAACTATGGATGAAAATGGTGCTAATACCTTCCCTTTTCATAATCTAACCACTGAACTCAAGAAAACATCTCTAAAGGTATTTCCTGTGCTTTTTCACCTTTCCTTTTGGATAAAAGAAAAGTCGATGGCGACTCTTGCTAAACCACAACATTTTCAAACACAAACGCAAACCTCCAAGTCAGTTCTCCCACCGTATCACACTCTCCTTCCCCAATCTCCTCCATCAAAGCCTCTTAGTTTCTTCAAAAATGTGATATGACTACGGTAGATAAATGGTTGTGGTAATATAGTGTCACTGAAGGTGTATTTTGTTGTAGTTCTAGTTTGGAGTTCGAGGCATGGTTATAATTTTAGCTGGCATTTTCGAGGCCACTATACCGGTGGTCGATGCTATTTTGGAGTTGATGTATAATTTTAAGCTTGGCGTTGTCGAAACCACTGTGCTAGTGGTCGATGTAACACCCTCTAAAACCCCACAATATATTATGTCATAAATCAGAGTCAATATAACATGCATCTCAGACAAGGGCGTCACACATACTCCATAAGTTACAAACACATGTCATGCTCAATTAATACTAACATTAAATTCATGTTTTACATGTCACTTTCATATAGCAAGTAGCATCGGATAAAATCTTCATTCAATAAACATAATATTGAAGTCTCATAATCAATAATTTTATTGAAATAACTTAGGCATATAAGTCAATTCACCACATAATTCAAAATATCATAACAAAATAAGATAGAGTATACAAGTATCTCTTTAAAAACAACATGGATCCAAATGTTCCCAGTGTTATATGACCAGAGCATGACTCAACCCAAAATAAATATGAAAATAAGGCAACTAACTCCTCCAGTGAATCTCTTACTATGAGCTACTCTATTCTTTAGTACATGAGCGATGTCGTGTAAAACATCATTCCAACAGAAGGGTGAGAATTCACATAATTATCGAAATTTCATAATAATACATAATGTATAACATACATGCACATGCATACAGATAAATATTCTCACACATCAAATGCTTTATAAATAAAACACCGCCCAATTCTCATGCTATTCACAAGTATATACAATTACAATTCATAATTCCATAAAAACACAACAATTTCACATAGTACATATAATTTCATATTATGACAATAACACAATGTGACTCGATGAAACTAAAATGCAATACTCATACATGTGGTACCAATCTATATTATTTTTATTCAGTTTTTACTTTAAACTGAGTTTATCCTCTAGACCAATAACACATAAAAAGCTCATCCTCTAAGCTTTCAAACCCCTCTCTATATTTGGGACAAGTCACTAGCTCCCACAGAACTAACAAGTATGCCTCTTGACAATAAATGATGCATGTGTAATTACAATAACCATATGCAATTAAGACCATTCTCTAATCTTAATATCCCTGCATATCTTCAATAATCTATCCCTCCTGAATTACCATACATTTGCACATACACATGAATTATTCACATACAAATCCATACTCATCACACAACTATGTCAAACCATCACAATGGCACATAGTAAACAACGTACAACAATTTAATTATGATTCCACAACCAATCACAAACACGCACATAAAACATACAAATCAAGTTTCATGCTTGATCAAAAGGACCTTCAAAAACCATCATAACATGTTGTTTTCATTCAAAAAGTTTTATGCATATTTTCATATCTTGTATAACATAAAACTTTGAGCAATCTAAGTCTTAAGTCATTGTATATCATTGTTATTGGAAGAGAAGATCAAGTTATTGATAAAATCACTCAATGTGATTATTGCTCTACAAACTCATTCAATAAAAATATTGTTGTACACTTTCTTATTTTTCAGGATTGTTGGAAATAAGATTAGTGGTTTTTGTTTTCCAGGATTGTTGGAAACAAGTAAGGTCACCTTTAGAGGATTGTTCTCATTGTTGACATAGTGAAAATCCAAGAGGATTGTTCTTGGTCCAAGAGGATTGTTCTTGGTGGTTTTATTGGTTAGAGTATTGTATAGAAGGACTAGGGTGTCTTGTCTAGAGACCTAACAATAAGTGTTGTACCCCAAAATTTGCCCTCCCATATTTCTCAAAATATTCCAAGAAAAATTCACAAGTCCAACCCGGCGCGTCATATTCAGGTATTCTTTCGCCAAGATATCTCTGATAACATATTCTCAAATTCAGGTTCGGCTCAAGAGATAATTCTTTAAAAAAGGTATCCGAATGTGTGAGTTTTCTCGAAGAAATATGGTGAAAAAGTGTGCTGAAAGTGCAGTTTTTACGCGCTAAAAAATTCATAACTTGAAGATCGTGACTCGTTTTGAACCCGTTCCGGTGGCCAAAATTCCGTCTTGACATTATCTACGTTTTCATCTCTCACGGCTGGAAGCCAATTTCGATCAGAAGATCTTCAAAAATGTGGATTTATCAAGTATTTTCGTGCAGAAATTTGTGACAAGTTTATTTGCGTCATGTTCAAAAAATCATAACTTGGTCGATTTTCATCGTATCGAGCTGGTTCCGGCGCCAAAATTTCACAAATTGAGTTGGCTACATTTTCACAGAAGGTATTGAGTTCAAACGGTATTCAAAAGGCCTTCGTTTTTTGCTCAGAGTGCGTGACACGATGAAAATCCTGAATGCTGAATATTATTTCAGCTGGGCCGAAACTTCGAAAATTCATAACTCGGTCAATTTTTATCGGATTGGGCTCATACTTTTACACAAGGTCCCTGACTCATAGATCTACAACTTTGCTTCAAAAGTCGAGACCAAATTATGCACCGATCAATACCAGTTTTTTATTGAAGAACGTGTCAGAGTCGACACTGAAGCCCAAAATAAGTTTGTCTGAGCTGAAACTTCAAAAATTCATAACTAATTCACCGTTTATCCGATTGAGTCGATTTTCGGACAGGAGTTAGTTCTCGATGTCGGCTACATTTTCTCTTCACATTTCAACTTCAAAAAATGCACTTAAGTCCCTGCGATTTAGCCTGGAAAGTGACGAATTCAAGTGAATATTGGAGGCCCAATTGCACATTCAAAGCCCATTTTCTTTACCCTAATTTCCACTATATAATCACCTTCTTGTCACACAAACCAGAAAAGAAAAAAGAGGAGAAAAGAGAGGAGAAAAAAAAGAAAACCTTGCCACAACACTGTTGGAATATCAAACTCTTTCAAGAACCCTAAAACCTTGAAATCCTTATTACAAATCCCTCTCTCACTACAAACAAAGCCATCTCAGTTACAAACCAACATCTTATTACTTCTTCAGTAAGGGTAAGGCTGGCTTGATCTCCATGATCCAAAGGGCATAAAAGCATTCATGTCACTACTTTTCCAGTAAGGGTAAGGTTGATTTGATCTCCATGATCAAAAGGGTATAATCATTCATACATGCCATATTGTGTCTAAACATTAAATTTCTTCATATATTGATTTTATTTGCATTTTATGATTTTATTTGATGTGTTTGTGAGATTCAACACTGCAGATTTAGACAGGATCCCAGGCAGGTTCATTAAGGAACGTTGAGGCCAAAAGCCAAATGGCCAAAAGCCGAAAGCCAAATGGCCAGACTAGAAAAACTTATGCATGACACCAATACATGGCGAGGCAGACATTAAGCCAGAGATTAATGGAACATTGAAGCCAGAACACAAATGGCCAAAAGACAAAAGACAAAAGCCAAAAGCCAAAAGCCAAATGGCCAAAGTAGAACATTTTATGCCAGACCACGGTACTCAGGAGTCAATACTTCAAAAAACCTCCCCTTGGGCCAGACACCCCCTATGGTTTGCTCAATTTTTAATTTTTATTTGTTTTTCCTTTTTATTCTTTTAATTGTTTTTAATTGTTTTCTTTTAATTCCATAAAATAATTTTCATAATAAATATAAAATACAGAAAATCAAAAAATGTTTATTTTATTAATATTAATTTTACTATTATTATTTTTGTAAATAAACTTTAAACAATTAATTAGATTAATTTAGGTTTCAAAACTTTAATATTTTTCTTAATAAATTAAATATGTAGAAATTAGGTTTTTTTAACTTTTTCATCATTTTTTTTAATAAATAATTTTCTCATCATTATTATTATTATTAATTACTAATTTATTTTGTAAATAAACATGTACATAAATTCTTTAGTAAATTAAGTTAAACTTTAACATTTTTCTCAAATAATTAAAAATAACTTAGAATTAGGGTTTCTTTTAATTTTAATTTTAATTTTCTTATTTCATAAATACAAAAAAAACCTAAAAAACACTTCTTTTATTTCAATAAATAATTAATTAATTTTTAATTTCATTTAATTTCTTTAAAGGGTCCAACGCCCTCGAACGTTCTATTTTTATTTCTTTCGCACATTTATTTTCTTTCAAATATTATGTAATTGCTCAAGCCATGTAACTCGGACATTTTATATTTCCCGCATTTTAGTTCTTATTTACTTTCCGTCAAATCGGGTCCGGATTAATTTTGGCGATGTGGACCCGCGCCATTTGTAATAGCTTTAGATTTACCTTTCCCGCAAATATTAACTGTTAAACAAGCATGAAAGAATGAATGGCCATAATAAAATCAAGCGTAGAACACCAATAAACATGACAAGACAAAATAACTGAAACATGACACATGAATCGCACACACCACCCCTAGGGTACGCCTCACTGTTGCCTTGCCTCGAAAGGTGATCGTCGAGTAGAGGATGTCTTAGTAAGTCCTCATGATCCGGGAACCTGGCATGAGGGTAGCTTCTAAGGTGTCTTCCCATTGCTCTGGTGATCACCATGTCCCGAACCTCGAATTGACCCGAACACCTCCAACGGTGGTGCTACCTACCTCTCAATGGTGGGATGGCACTACTTTAAAGGACATTTACACAGACGAATTCCTTAGGGTAGGTAGACGACTCGTAGATACTTGCTCTCTTCAAAAACAAACAAAGACTTTTCACACCAACACTTTTCAAAAGCTTTCAAAGCAAATTTTTCAAACACTCTGACGTACGAGTCGAACTGAAATTTTTCATAGAAACTTTTTTAAACCCACATTGAAAAGCAAACAAACATTTTTGAAAACACATTGAGCAAGTATCTAAGAGCCCATGGATAACCATGGATAGAAAGGGTGCTAATACCTTCCCTTTCTATAATCTACCTCCCGAACCGAGAGCAATCTCTTTAAGGAATTTTTCTGTGCTTTTGTCCTTTCCATTTGGAGAAAATAAAAGACGGTGGCGACTCTTGCTTCCGCGGCATTTCGCGAACCAGCGTTAAACAGTCAGTTCCAGATCCACCGATCACAGAACTGGCGACTCTGCTGGGGATCCTTTATAAAGTGAGGTGTACCTTAGGGCTAAGTCATAACTGTGTTTTCACTTGTATTGTTTTGCTTGCTTTACTATTGTAGGTTGCATCGGAGTTACATAGATCCTAACCCGGATCTGGGGATACCCTGTTTAGGTAGCATAAGCTGTGAGGGACCTGTCCGGCGTAGACCGACACAGGTGAAGCAGTGGCTACGTTGGTGTGGCACCTTAGTCTGTACCGATATCCCTTGTGTCGCAACGAGGATAATATGGGTCTTCTAAGGAGTCATTAAGCACCAACAACCTTAGAACCTTAATTGACACAACTTGGCTATTAGAATAGTAGCAGTATGCTACGCCCATTGAGGCTAAACTCTCGTGATGGTTCTGGCTGCAAGAAAAGATTGCGATGCTGGAGTTATGACCGATTGAGGGTAGTCAATGATATTGGGATCCTCTAAGAACCCGGTTACTTTTGATTAGGACAGGTATGAACCAACAAACTGAAAGAGGGTAATACCTAGACCTCATGCTGGCCTAAACCCTAAGGGCTTCTCTTGTGTGACTTGTGTGCCTTCGTACTTGACTACTTGCATACTTGTTATCTGACCCTTGATGTCTTGCAGGCTTTGTTCATAGTCCTTAATTGGGACTTATAATAGGGTGTACTAACCACTTGCAGGTTCTGTTTATAGTCCTTAAATTGGGACTCATAACAGGGTTTACCAAATTACTTACAGGTCTTGTTTATAGTCCTTAACTGGGACTCGTGACAGGGTTTACTAGATCTCTTGCAGGTTTTGTTTATAGCCCTTAATCGGGACTCATAACAAAGTATACTGAATTTCTTGCAAGGTCTGTTTATAGTCCTTAACTGGGACTCATAACGGGGTTTACCTACATCACCCCATGCATAGCATAACATCATACCATTGCATACATCTTAACCCATTTCAAGGATCTCAAGGGCTTGTGATGCAGGTCATGGTGAATCAATTATCCCAGCAAGGGGCAAAGAGGATTTATTTTCCTCTAGCCAAGGTTGTCAGGGGCTATGACCCACTTGATATGGTGAGCTCTGACTCCCGAAGAAGGTTCCCTTAATCCAGGTTGTTGGGAAATCAAAATCAGACCTGATGACTAAGGTCAGGGGCTGTGACCCACTGGATATGGTGAGCCTTTGACCCTTGAAGAAGAATTCTCAACAACAAGGGTGTCCTTCAATCCAGCTATAAATTCCAATGCTAACAAATTTTCTTGTTTACCCCGCGAGGTCCTTGAAAACATTGCATGCATATCATACACATCATTGCATAGCAGGTATCCTTGTTGCAGGTCACTTACCCTTCTCGCTGTTTATTTCAGCAATGGCTTCCCAACAAGGTAACCAGGGTCTTCATGCTCAAGAGACTCAGTTCCAGGAAATCTTCCTAGGTCTATCCAAGGGGCAGGAAGAGTTGAGGGCACTCCTCATGGGGAATCTGATCAGAAAGAATCCTGAAGATGACAAGGACGAACAACTGAAACGTCTACAAGCTGAGGTAGCCACATTGAAAACCCAGATGCTGGGGCAAAGGGCCCTCATTCAAGGTTTAGCTCAGGAGCAAGGAGAGCTGAGGGCCATGATCAGTCAGCTTCATCAAGACATGAAGCAACCAGCCCAAGCCAGGGACCAAGTCTTTGATCAGCCACCAAGAGGACCAAAGTCTGGTATGGTGAAGAATGAACCTCTCCAAATTGCTACTACTTCACAAGCCCAGTATCAACGGGGTAATCGACGCAAGCGATACACGCCTGGAAGACATTTCACTGAGACTGGCATACCACCATCTCTAATGCTGGAACACTTGTTGGAGGTCAATCTGATTACTTTAAAGGGTCCTCCCCAGAATCCTGACATCTCTGCTCCTACTTATAACCCTGATAAAAGATGTGCCTACCATTCTGACAGTCCTGGACATGACACCAATGACTGTTGGAGCTTGAAGAACAAGATCCAGGACTTGATCGACGGAAGGGTGCTGGAGTTCATGCCGGGTGGCCAAATGAAATGCTTCTGCTGAGAATCTCCCATCTGAAGTGACTAATTCAAACTAGGAAACTTTTGTTCATTCGAATGTTCAAGTTGCATTTTTCTTTGATTGTCTAAACATTTATTCATGTCAAACGCTGTTATTTCATTAATGCATCGCCTATGTCTGTTTTGAATCAATATATTCGCATTCACTATATGCAAACTGTTTTCATATTTTTTCTGATGTCGACTCTTGATCTTTAATCATAAGCCTCTTGAGGGAGGATGACGAAAACGATACCGCGATCATTACAGTATGCTTTTGAACAAACCCCGCTGATGAGGTACAGGCACTGTTTCAACCCCTAAACACTGGAGTTATAAGGATGATAATCCCTCGTCAACCCCTCTGAGCCAAAGAAGTAGGAGTTTTTTCTTTTCGAAATTTAAAACCCTTAATCATAACCTGGGGCAGGGTAGTCTCTCAGTTGATCCAAGTGCACAGCGAATGGCACCAAAGAAGTCGTTACAAAACAAAGAAAGACAGTGATGGTTCAGAATAATCATAAGGACAGGCAGTCATTATCTCAAAAATAAAAGCCCAAAAAAGTCAAAACCTATAAAAAAGGAGACTTACAAAACTGGGGCATCCCGCTGACTGTAATTCCAAAAAAGGGAAATAGTTCAGGCAAAAAATAATAATAGGGATAACAAAAATCAGACAAGAAAGAGGTCTTACAAACCCTCAACAAAAAGGAATGACTGCCTATTCAAAATAAGTTATCAACATCCGAATCATCACCGGAAAATCAGAGCAAAGACTCAAACAAGGTCTAACGTATGATCAACTGAGTTTAGGTTTGGAGAACATCACGAAGAGTGGGTGGGTACAAATAAAATTTGAGCCTTTATCCTTTGTTTCTTAAACCGTGAACCAGGCCACGTTATAACCCTTAAAAGTCCTAGCTGAAGCATGGGTTAGTTCGAAAGCATACTGTGACGAAAGGTATCCTGACTCCTTAAGGCTTACGGTAAATACGGAGTTGACATCACGTTTTACAAACATTCACTTGTTTTATGAAGAAAAAAGAATGCATTTTCAAAATCTTCAAGACAGACATAGGCTTTGCATTTTTAACATAACTTTGTTTGCATATGAATTTTGTTTGAACAGCAGGGAAATTCGTACAATGAAAGTCTAATGAACAAGAGTATCTCCAATCAAGGGGCAGATCTGATCATGGCCCATCATCTGGGGCAGTCCAATCAAGATTTGGAGAATCTCTCAAAGGCCAAATAGCCTGGGGCAAATCTCCGCCTGAGTCACTTGGGGGCATTCCAGCAACAAATCTTGCACGATCAAGCACCTCCTGGTGGTATGACAAAACACTTCAGCCAGGGGCATTTCCCTGCATTCTAAGAACACGGACATAGTCGAAAAAATACTACACAAAATCAAAGACCCGCTAGGTTAACGCACCTAGGCAAAAATAAGGGCTTCCCGGCGAACCAAAAGGGTTCGGTCAAAATAAGGGATGAAATGAAAAAAATCTGTACACCCGGCAAGTCAAAAACCTGAAAAGGCGGCTTGGGCAAAAATGGGTATCCCGGTGGACTGAAAACCCGAAAGGGCGGTCCAGGCAAAAGTTAGGGATCAAAGCGTACGACTATGTCCTGTCATCTTATCACCTGCCTACCAGAAGTAGGTCTGTCCATCAGCAAGCTATCAGCATCTCTCAGGTCTTCTTCTCCACCTCAGAAACAGGGGCAATGATGAGTTGTCCAAACAATCTAATCGCTCTGTCCACCAAGGTGTCAAGGTGAGTTCAGCTAAAGAACATAACCAGTACATCTCAATTCCCCAGAGAGTGAGCCAGCAAGTCAGTGCACTCTCCTCAAGCAAAGCTACTATCAAATCTTAAAGGAAGTTGAGTATCCTCCAGTAGATCTCAATACTCCCCCAGCAGCAACATACAAGCATCCCCGGCAGTCTTGACCTAAAGATTGTTCCCCGGTGGCATATCAACATTCAAAGGAATCACTTCCCCAGCATATCAAAACTTCCCCAGGAAAATCCAATCTAGTTCCCCAGGAAATTTGGAGTTCATATCCCCAAGCAATAAGCTTATCCCCAGTAGATTCTGGAAGCTTATCCCCTCGCAGAGCACGAACGCGTCGTCCGGCTTTATTCAAAGAGTTATTTCCTTAACGGGATATAACTGGGTTATCCTCAGCCAAAAGCCACGGAAAGAGCGTCCTCGACGAAGTCTTCTTACCCCAGCGAAGTCTATCAACACTTCCAACAACAAGGGTATCCCCAGCAACTTATCATCAACACTCAGCAAGGCATCCCTCTTCCCACAGAGTATTGCTTCCCAGCATGGTCGCTAGAGTATCTTTTCTCCCCGCAGAATCTTCCATTGGCCAAGTTTATTCCGCAACGGAGTCATCTTCTCCTACCGGTATTCTTGCAGTTATCATCCCCAGCGGAAGCAAAATCTATTCTTCAACATCAGCCCAGGATACGACTTCCCGGCACCCGTCAAGGGTTTACTTCCCTAGACGAAAACATACATTCATAAAACGTCACATACATCATTATAGCATGCATAGACGCATCATATCACCCCAATCTCATTTCTTTTTTAGAACATCTTAAAATCAGGCAATTCATGCATTATGACATTGCATACAACTAATTCGTTACTTTTTCAGGAGAGAACGATCAACAGATAAAAGTCTTTACCCGTTGAGGTAGTAATCGTCTCAGATTCCTTCATCGTCCCGCTGAGGTAGTAATCGTCTCAGATTCCTTCATCGTCCCGCTGAGGTAGTAATCGTCCCAGATTCCTTCATCGTATATTTGGAGTAGCAATCGTCCCAGATTCCTTCATCATCCTGCTGAGGTAGTAATCGTCTCAGATTCCTTCATCGTCCTGCTGAGGTAGTAATCGTCCCAGATTCCTTCATCATACATTTGGAGTAGCAATCGTCTCAGATTCCTTCATCATCCTGCTGAGGTAGTAATCGTCCCAGATTCCTTCATCATCCTGCTGAGGTAGTAATCGTCTCAGATTCCTTCATCGTCCTGCTGAGGTAGTAATCGTCCCAGATTCCTTCATCATACATTTGGAGTAGCAATCGTCCCAGATTCCTTCATCATCCTGCTGAGGTAGTAATCGTCTCAGATTCCTTCATCGTCCTGCTGAGGTAGTAATCGTCCCAGATTCCTTCATCATACATTTGGAGTAGCAATCGTCTCAGATTCCTTCATCATCCTGCTGAGGTAGTAATCGTCCCAGATTCCTTCATCATCCTGCTGAGGTAGTAATCGTCTCAGATTCCTTCATCGTCCTGCTGAGGTAGTAATCGTCCCAGATTCCTTCATCATACATTTGGAGTAGCAATCGTCTCAGATTCCTTCATCGTCCTGCTGAGGTAGTAATAGTCCCAGATTCCTTCATCATCCCGCTGAGGTAGTAATCGTCCCAGATTCCTTCATCATCCCGCTGAGGTAGTAATCGTCCCGGATTCCTTCATCATCCCGCTGAGTAGTAATCGTCCCAGATTCCTTCATCATATATTTGGAGTAGCAATCGTCCCAGATTCCTTCATCATCCTGCTGAGGTAGTAATCGTCCCAGATTCCTTCATCATATATTTGGAGTAGCAATCGTCTCCAATTCCTTCACCGTCCTGCTGAGTTAAAGACATTTCAAGACCTTGTCCAGTCCAGCTAAATCGACTCCCAACAGATTTTCCCGATGAAGACTCAGTAGAAGTTTTTCAGATGTTTCCCTCTCTGACGATGAGTGTGAGGTGATAGTCTCCTATGGTCCCCTCTCCGGCAGGTGCGTGAGGTGGTAATTCCTTCTTCAGATGTTTCCCTCTCCGACGATGAGTGTGAGGTGATAGTCTCTTATGGTCCCCTCTCCGGCAAGTGCGTGAGGTGGTAATTCCTTTTTCAGATGTTTCCCTCTCCGACGATGAGTGTGAGGTGATAATCTCCATGGTCCCCTCTCCGGCAAGTGCGTGAGGTGGTAATTCCTTCTTCAGATGTTTCCCTCTCCGACGATGAGTGTGAGGTGATAGTCTCTTATGGTCCCCTCTCCGGCAAGTGCGTGAGGTGGTAATTCCTTTTTCAGATGTTTCCCTCTCCGACGATGAGTGTGAGGTGATAATCTCCATGGTCCCCTCTCCGGCAAGTGCGTGAGGTGGTAATTCCTTCTTCAGATGTTTCCCTCTCCGACGACGAGTGTGAGGTGATAGTCCCTTATGGTTCCCTCTCCGACGGTGTGTGAGGTGACAATTCCTTTTCAGATGGTTCCCTCTCCGACGGTGTGTGAGGTGACAATTCCTTTTCCTATGAATCCCTCTCCGACGGCGAGTGAGGTGATTCCCTTTCAGATTATAATAGCCTATGGTTCTCGTTCCGATATTGCAAAGATGGTAATTTCCACCAAGATTTTCTCAACGAGCGTTGTTGAAGTTAAAGTCGCCCAAGGTTCTCTTACCATTCATGCTAAGGCAGTAATCATCCCTGGTTCATTCATCGTCATGTGAAGCTCCAGACTCAGCTCCTGTAACCAGTCAGGACACATCTATACCAAGCATCTGAAAACCAACTCCTGCAACGTGTCAGGTACTCATTTTCTATTTTGCAGGTATGCAGGTTCTAGCTAAAGAATCTCCTACGCGATCAACGTCCAGATGGCATCTATAAGCCCATCATCCTATCCAGCAACCTCTAAATGGCATCTATAAGCCCATTCCATCATCGCACTGCTACTATGTGAGTGCAAATTTCTGGGCACTCTAGTGTTCAATCATCTTCCACCCTCGGATTACGAAAGGCACGTCAGCCAATCTGCATCCTCAGGTTTAAGAAGATTGAACAGGGGCAACTGTTGTACCCCAAAATTTGCCCTCCCATATTTCTCAAAATATTCCAAGAAAAATTCACAAGTCCAACCCGGCGCGTCATATTCAGGTATTCTTTCGCCAAGATATCTCTGATAACATATTCTCAAATTCAGGTTCGGCTCAAGAGATAATTCTTTAAAAAAGGTATCCGAATGTGTGAGTTTTCTCGAAGAAATATGGTGAAAAAGTGTGCTGAAAGTGCAGTTTTTACGCGCTAAAAAATTCATAACTTGAAGATCGTGACTCGTTTTGAACCCGTTCCGGTGGCCAAAATTCCGTCTTGACATTATCTACGTTTTCATCTCTCACGGCTGGAAGCCAATTTCGATCAGAAGATCTTCAAAAATGTGGATTTATCAAGTATTTTCGTGCAGAAATTTGTGACAAGTTTATTTGCGTCATGTTCAAAAAATCATAACTTGGTCGATTTTCATCGTATCGAGCTGGTTCCGGCGCCAAAATTTCACAAATTGAGTTGGCTACATTTTCACAGAAGGTATTGAGTTCAAACGGTATTCAAAAGGCCTTCGTTTTTTGCTCAGAGTGCGTGACACGATGAAAATCCTGAATGCTGAATATTATTTCAGCTGGGCCGAAACTTCGAAAATTCATAACTCGGTCAATTTTTATCGGATTGGGCTCATACTTTTACACAAGGTCCCTGACTCATAGATCTACAACTTTGCTTCAAAAGTCGAGACCAAATTATGCACCGATCAATACCAGTTTTTTATTGAAGAACGTGTCAGAGTCGACACTGAAGCCCAAAATAAGTTTGTCTGAGCTGAAACTTCAAAAATTCATAACTAATTCACCGTTTATCCGATTGAGTCGATTTTCGGACAGGAGTTAGTTCTCGATGTCGGCTACATTTTCTCTTCACATTTCAACTTCAAAAAATGCACTTAAGTCCCTGCGATTTAGCCTGGAAAGTGACGAATTCAAGTGAATATTGGAGGCCCAATTGCACATTCAAAGCCCATTTTCTTTACCCTAATTTCCACTATATAATCACCTTCTTGTCACACAAACCAGAAAAGAAAAAAGAGGAGAAAAGAGAGGAGAAAAAAAAGAAAACCTTGCCACAACACTGTTGGAATATCAAACTCTTTCAAGAACCCTAAAACCTTGAAATCCTTATTACAAATCTCTCTCTCACTACAAACAAAGCCATCTCAGTTACAAACCAACATCTTATTACTTCTTCAGTAAGGGTAAGGCTGGCTTGATCTCCATGATCCAAAGGGCATAAAAGCATTCATGTCACTACTTTTCCAGTAAGGGTAAGGTTGATTTGATCTCCATGATCAAAAGGGTATAATCATTCATACATGCCATATTGTGTCTAAACATTAAATTTCTTCATATATTGATTTTATTTGCATTTTATGATTTTATTTGATGTGTTTGTGAGATTCAACACTGCAGATTTAGACAGGATCCCAGGCAGGTTCATTAAGGAACGTTGAGGCCAAAAGCCAAATGGCCAAAAGCCGAAAGCCAAATGGCCAGACTAGAAAAACTTATGCATGACACCAATACATGGCGAGGCAGACATTAAGCCAGAGATTAAGGGAACATTGAAGCCAGAACACAAATGGCCAAAAGACAAAAGACAAAAGCCAAAAGCCAAAAGCCAAATGGCCAAAGTAGAACATTTTATGCATGAAACTCAATCCAATGGCCAAAGAATGCAGACCACGGTACTCAGGAGTCAATACTTCAAAAAACCTCCCCTTGGGCCAGACACCCCCTATGGTTTGCTCAATTTTTAATTTTTATTTGTTTTTCCTTTTTATTCTTTTAATTGTTTTTAATTGTTTTCTTTTAATTCCATAAAATAATTTTCATAATAAATATAAAATACAGAAAATCAAAAAATGTTTATTTTATTAATATTAATTTTACTATTATTATTTTTGTAAATAAACTTTAAACAATTAATTAGATTAATTTAGGTTTCAAAACTTTAATATTTTTCTTAATAAATTAAATATGTAGAAATTAGGTTTTTTTAACTTTTTCATCATTTTTTTTAATAAATAATTTTCTCATCATTATTATTATTATTAATTACTAATTTATTTTGTAAATAAACATGTACATAAATTCTTTAGTAAATTAAGTTAAACTTTAACATTTTTCTCAAATAATTAAAAATAACTTAGAATTAGGGTTTCTTTTAATTTTAATTTTAATTTTCTTATTTCATAAATACAAAAAAAACCTAAAAAACACTTCTTTTATTTCAATAAATAATTAATTAATTTTTAATTTCATTTAATTTCTTTAAAGGGTCCAACGCCCTCGAACGTTCTATTTTTATTTCTTTCGCACATTTATTTTCTTTCAAATATTATGTAATTGCTCAAGCCATGTAACTCGGACATTTTATATTTCCCGCATTTTAGTTCTTATTTACTTTCCGTCAAATCGGGTCCGGATTAATTTTGGCGATGTGGACCCGCGCCATTTGTAATAGCTTTAGATTTACCTTTCCCGCAAATATTAACTGTTAAACAAGCATGAAAGAATGAATGGCCATAATAAAATCAAGCGTAGAACACCAATAAACATGACAAGACAAAATAACTGAAACATGACACATGAATCGCACACACCACCCCTAGGGTACGCCTCACTGTTGCCTTGCCTCGAAAGGTGATCGTCGAGTAGAGGATGTCTTAGTAAGTCCTCATGATCCGGGAACCTGGCATGAGGGTAGCTTCTAAGGTGTCTTCCCATTGCTCTGGTGATCACCATGTCCCGAACCTCGAATTGACCCGAACACCTCCAACGGTGGTGCTACCTACCTCTCAATGGTGGGATGGCACTACTTTAAAGGACATTTACACAGACGAATTCCTTAGGGTAGGTAGACGACTCGTAGATACTTGCTCTCTTCAAAAACAAACAAAGACTTTTCACACCAACACTTTTCAAAAGCTTTCAAAGCAAATTTTTCAAACACTCTGACGTACGAGTCGAACTGAAATTTTTCATAGAAACTTTTTTAAACCCACATTGAAAAGCAAACAAACATTTTTGAAAACACATTGAGCAAGTATCTAAGAGCCCATGGATAACCATGGATAGAAAGGGTGCTAATACCTTCCCTTTCTATAATCTACCTCCCGAACCGAGAGCAATCTCTTTAAGGAATTTTTCTGTGCTTTTGTCCTTTCCATTTGGAGAAAATAAAAGACGGTGGCGACTCTTGCTTCCGCGACATTTCGCGAACCAGCGTTAAACAGTCAGTTCCAGATCCACCGATCACAATAAGGAAATCTCTTTCATGTTGAAAGGGGACTGAAGTACTCTCAGACTGTGAGGGGAACCAGGATATATCACTTGTGTCTCTTTATTTTTCTGCACTTTACTCTTTCATAAACTCACTATAAACCAGAAAAATAATATCCATCATCACTAAAACCAGAAAAAATTTAAAGTACCTAATTCACCTTAGGCGCACTTCGTACTTAAAATTGGTATCAGAGCAGGTTATAGGTAACATGTTCCTAGAGATCCAGTATGGCTTCCGCAAATCAAAATCCTGTTTTTAGAGATGGTGGTAGTAACAACAAGCCTCCTCTATTCTGTGGTGAATATTTTGACTTTTAGAAAATACGCATGAATGCACATCTAGAAGCACACGGAGAAGAAATATGGGATGCCGTTGAAAACGGTCCATTTTTTCCTATAACGGTGATCAACGGTGTTGGTTCATCAAAGCCTAAAACTGCATGAGATGAAGATGATAAGAAAAAGTCCTCTATGATAAAAAGGCAATCAACCTTCTCCAAGGTGCACTTAGCATGGGTGAATTCTTCCGAGTCTCTGCATGCAAAACGGAAAAAGAAATATGGGATACCTTAGTAGAAACTCATGAAGGAACCACTAAAGTTAAAATATCGAGATTAAATACATTGAGTCAAGAATACGAACTATTCAGAATGCAGCCCCGAGAATCAATCCTCAACTTGCATAAAAGATTTGTGCACTTAACAAATCATTTGAAAGCACTCGATAAGACTTTAACTAATGATGAACTTAATCTTAAAGTACTTAGATCCTTATCCATGGAATGGCAACCAAAAGTGATAGCAATATCCGAGAAAAATAATCTATCAACAATGACTTTTGCCACTTTGTTCAGAAAGCTTCAAGAATATGAGATGGAACTTGCAAGACTTGAAAATAATGAAATCCAAGTAAAAGATTCAAAAGACATTACTTTAAATACAAGGATAAAAAAGCATGATAGTAATCAAGAGGATGAATCTACTTGTAGTGAAGATGATGATCTCATCAGGAAGATTCAAAAAGGTTCTACGAAAAGAAAGAAAAAGAGAAGCACCAACAAGGAAGATTATATGCTTTGAATGTGGAGAAAGGGGACATGTTAAAAGTGAATGTCCTACACTTAAAAATAAGAAGAAATATTTTAAGATAAATAAAGATAAGAAGTCAAAGAAAGCATATATAGCATGGGAAAGTTCATCTTCCGATTCTGAAAACAATCAACATTTAATCTTGCATTGATGGCCTCACACTATTCCGATAGTGAAGATGACAAGGTTAATAATAAATTTTCTCTTTATGATAATGATGTGCAAGGTGCAATAGATGAACTATTAAATTAATGCAAAATTTTATACAAAACTATTTCATCTCAAAAGAAACAAATTTCATCTTTAAAAGAAAAATGTGAATCTATGGAAAAAGATCTCAAAGATGAAAAACAAAAATTTAGTGAGCAAAAACAAAATTTTATATGCAAAAATTGTGAATCACTCTCTTTCCAAATTGTCCAATTAAAAAGAGTTATTGAGAGATATGAAAAAGGACAAATTGGATTAGAAGGTGTTCTTAGCCAAAAAAGATATTCCAATGATAAAAGTGGACTTCAATATTCAAAGTTTACAAAACCAAGTTATAATAAAACTATCTTTGTTAAGGCTAGTGATAAATCATCCAAAGAGAAAGTGAACAAACCTAAAGTGGTTCATCATTATCCTAAAAAGAAAAAAATTCCTAAGAAGAAATCTTATCCTTCTAGATATAGAAGTAACTTTGAACCTACTTGTTTTTATTATGGTATTGTTGGCCATATACCCAATTTTTGCTATGTTAGAAACTTTAGTGTAGCAAGTGGATATTATGTGTGGGTTAAGAAGGAAACTAACTATGATGGACCCAAGGTACATTGGGCACCAAATCAAACTTAATTTGTTTTGTAGGTTTTCTCGAGGACCACTTTAAATCTATGATGTTTTGATAAGTGGTGGCTCTAAGCATTTGATGGAAGACATACACTAACTTTCAAATCTAGTTCACAAGTTCAAGGATTATTTCACACATAGGGAATACCTTAAAGGAAGAATTCTTGACATTGGCAAATATGAAACACTAACTTTCACATCCATTGAAGATATACTTTATGTTAAAAGACTAAAGCATAATCTTCTAAGTACAAGTCAACTTTGTGACAAAGGCTTCAACATCATGTTCTCAAAAGATGAATGATTTATGAAGTCACTCTTGAGGTGAAACTCATTGGTATAAATTGTTTTTACTTTCAATAAATTCTTTATGTATTATAAGGCTTTTCCCATCCTTTTTGATAATGACAATGGGGGATAATATATATATATATATATATATATATATATATATATATATATATATATATATATATATATATATATATCTGTGTGTGTGTGTGTGTGTGTGTGTGTGTGTGTGTGTGTGTGTGTGTGTGTGTGTGTGTGTGTGTGTGCTTGTCTCTAACTATTGCAGCCCAAAGAAAGATGCAAATTCTCTATGATTCAAGGGAGAACTTTGATCAAGAGGGAGTTATCAAAGATAAGGGAAGCATTCACATAATAGTTTCTCATTCTTTCTAAAAGAGTCAAGCATCTTAAACATTATGTTTTGATGAAGACAACTACTATGTGCATTTATCAAAGGATGAGAAAAAACATCATGAAGCAATATGACTATGGTTAAGCTTTCAATATTATTATATGTATTTTGTCCATTTTTTATGCATCTTTCCCTTCTTTTTGATAATGTCAGAGGGGGAGAAGGATGTTACACTTTATGCTTGTGTATTTCCTTGTCTTAAACTTTTAAGGTACAAAGAACCCTTCAAGATGAGCAAATCCAAATGATTACAAAGCTTCTCATACAAAGGGGGAGTTATACATCTTAGGGGGAGAAGTCTCTTTCCGGAAATAACAAACACTACGCCAAAAGTAAGTTTTAACAGCGCACCTTAGACAACGCTTTTGTACAAAAGCGCTGCTATAAGTGAATAAAAAAACATGGAAAACGTATAAAATAATTAGTAAAAGCGCTGCTAAACATATGACCTTAGACAACGCTTTTAAAAAGCGCTGCTAAAGGATTGCTTTAAAAAGCGCTTTATCATAAGCGCTGACAAAGGGCCACTTTAGACAGCGCTTTAAGAAAGCGTTGTCTAAAGTCATAAAAAATTTTAAAAAAATAGAAAAGCGCTGCTAAAGGTCACTATTAGCCAGTGCTTTTCAAAAGCACTGTCTAAGGCCCACTTTAGCCAGCACTTTTAGAAAGTGCTGTCTAAACCCTTATAAGTCATAATTAAAAAACAGAACATTTGTATTCACAGTATCACTATCACAAACAAACAGAAACCCTTTACCTAGAGAAACCCATTTCCGTCTCCGTCTCAAATCGTCCTCCACTGTTCATCGTCGTACCGTTCACCACCGTCTCGCTCTGTTTTCCTCCACCCACATCGCCCGATTCTCAAGGTATGTTATTTATTGAAAATGTGTGTTAACTCCATTGAAAATGTGTTCTTTAGCATTTTTAGCATTTAGCATTTTTAGCATTTTTTGAATATATAACAACATTTGGTAGGGCTTGATATACAACAGCATTTAGCATTTTTAGCATTTGGTAGGGCTTGATATATAACATCAACATTTTTAGCACATAACATTTTTAGCATTTTTTGGATTCTTGGTTCTATGTTTTGGAATATAAAACATGATATATGATGGTGAAACATGATATAAAACATGATATCTTGGTTCTATTTTTTGGATTCTTGGTTCTTGGTTCTGACTCGCTTTTATATTGGGTTTATGTTTATGTTTATTACAGGTTATTAGATGGATACTAACGATGATCACCCACGTGATGATTTTGTGCATGATGGAGATAAGGCCGTTAGTAAAACTGAAATGGAATATAAAAGAGGAATAATAATAATGAAGAGAATAATACGAGATAGAGACCAAGGCATAAAGTATAAAGTGCATTGGAGCCAAGAAGGACAACTCATTGAGCCTAACGGTTCAACGTTGACAAGTTATCTCGATTCCGTGGTAAGAAGAGAAATTTCAATCACATGTGAAGATTGGAGAGCAAGAGTGTTGGACGACGCTAAAGATAAAATATGGAGTGAGATACAGGTACCATATGTGATGTTAATTATTTTTAATGAAAATTATGTCTCTAAATTACGTATACTAACTATTTACCGTGGTTATTGGTAAACAACCGCTGATCCTCCAAATGGTTACTTATTTGGTTACTCGCAGGATCGATCAGATTGATCCTAGGACATAGGTTGATTTTGAGGTTTTGATTAAATTGGATAATAGTTAAATGACAATAAAATAAAGAGGCTTTAAGTAAATTGCATGAAGAAGGACTTTGATAAAATAAATGAAGGCTTTAAATGAAGGGCTTCGACAGGAATGTAAAGAAGAAAGCAAGTAAAGTTTCTGGAAAAGTAAATGACTTTGATTAATAAAGTTGGTGTTTCACACATACATTTCTCAACAATTCTTTCTCACACGCTGGGTACTCGAATCTATATGAGTGACTTTGTATATAATTATGAACACACGCGAGAAACTGCGTGAACTACTACTATTTATACTAAAACATCCCAAGTAACCGTCGGGCAGTTACACTGCTTCGAGATAATCCCACTTGGCACGTTCTCAACGTTCGACGCTCCAGATCTTTGCACGTTGCACTTGGTAACCGCTAGAAACCGTTTTCCCTCCAAATGCTTGAATTTCAAACCGTTCCACTCTGAACCATCGAACACCTTCATCGAGAAGCATCTTCGACGAGAAACGCCTTCGACGTCGAAGGCAACCAACTTCTCCCTTGGAAGAAATCTTCTAAGTACAGTGCCATCTTTCGATGGGTGTTTCGACGGACTTAGCTGGTCGAAAACAACCTTCAGCTTTAATGGCTGACCTTAATGAAACAAGGGTGTCGAATTTAAGAGCCAACAAATTGCCCCCCAAGAATGCCTTATTTCGACTCTGAAAGAAAAAGGCATTCTTTGAAATGCCATTCGACACCTGTCTTTTCATTTTTTAGTTACAAATTAAATTGTGCACTTTTTGTTGTCTTCTACCAACCACTGACAATCCCAAGAAAAACCATCATTTATCCGTACCTAAGACGTCACCTCAGTACGGCGTGCAGTGTGCCAAACGTCATTTCACCAATTGTCATCATGACAATTCCCAAAAACGAGGGCGCACGCTGCACCCTTCCATTTCTGCAGAACGGCTAAAACAACAGGGAGACGCCACGTGTCCCACTACCTTCTGCAACATTAAATGGCATTTAATGTCCTCGAATTTGGGGATTTCCCCCACTACTATAAATAGCAGTAAGTACCCATTATGGGACTTTTTACGCAACTTTGCTTTCAAAATTCCTCCTTTGCATTCAAACTTGTCAATTTTGCAAACCTCTTTTTCTTCACTTCGTCTTCAACCTCACTACCAAACAATGGCATCTGGTTCTTCCAACGCTCCTAGCGCCAACGCACCATCTGGAAACGTCAAACCTAGGGTTTTCGCCACCGCTCCAGTAGTGACTCCCACGGGCCAACGAAGGGTCCATGAACCTTCGGACATTGCTGTACGTGATGCTTACTCACGCCACCTTATGATTCCGGTTGGATATTCCAACCAGATCTTTGCTATGTCTGGCCCATTGTACCCAAGCATTGCTGAGGCCATGAAGATCAAAAGTTATTTTCCGGTAGTTGAGAGACTCAAACCGGTTGCATGCTCCAAGAAAGATGCAGAGGATAATGAAGACCCTGCTAAAGAGAAAATCGACCTCCGTTTCTTCAACAAAGGTGTTAGGGCTTTCAGGTCTGGCCCTAGCCTTACTCCTGATTATAGTGCTTGGCTGGAAAAAATGGAGAAACGCCAAGCTTCGATCTGGAAAGACATCGGGATATTCGACCTGGTCATGCTGTCGAAGACAGGTCTTAACTATTCCCCAGAGATGTTGATAGCTTCTCTACTCTTCTGGGACTACACCCATTTCACCTTCCATCTTCCCTGTGGAATGCTGACTCCCACACTCTTCGATGTGGCCGCCATCACTGGCCTTCGACCCACCGGGGACTACTTCGACCCGGAGGAAATGTCGGAGGATCAGATTGGATTCTCCGCCACAAAACCAACCTACACCACCTTCATCAATCACTACCACGACAGGTCGACAGATGCTGTGTCGGATGTCGAACATATTGCGTTTCTAGCCTTATGGCTGACACGCTTCGTGTTTTGTTCCAAGTCCTTACAGGTGACCAAGAAGATGGTCACTCTCGCCACTCAACTCCATCATGGCCAAAATATCTGTTTGGCAGAATTGATTTTGGCTAGCCTGTACGAGTCGATTAGCAACGGAGCGACTCTTCTGAAGATTATCGAGAACAGGGCCAGTCTGCTGCTTGCTGGACCTTTTTGGCTGCTTCAACTGTGGCTCAATGCCACCTTCGAATCTTTCTTGCCTAAGAAGATTCAAATAAATGAACAGGCTCCAGAAATAGCAAACAGACGCGTCGAAGGCACTAGATTGGCTCTGTTGACTCCAATGGAAGATGGGCTGGAGCTTCAACAAACTTTTACAAACTTCGTTTTGATGTTTGCTAAAAGGAAAGAGTTTGTTTTGACTATGGCTCCGTTGCTCGACGGAAGGTTGGCCCAGAGTGGTTCACAAGGCCACATCCTAGGACGTCGAGTGGTCCTCAGGTTGACGAACATACAACAATGTGGGAGGCGTTCCTCACACCAAGAATCATGCCTCTTCGATTCAGGAGCTCTAAGACTCACTTGAGTCTGATTGCATATCAACCAAACCTGGTGTCTCGCCAGTTTGGTATTATTCAAACACTACCTTCTCCAATTTTTCCAAGGGAGAAGTCTATGTTATACTTCTGCAACGACTACACCGAAGAAGCTGCCACTAAGCATATCGGCAGATATGCTGGTCGAACAGTTCTTTCGTTGTTTGACTACCAGCTTAACTTTCTTTGCTCACCATCCTTCGAGGAGTGGTGGAAAAGTTACTACGCTGAGGAGTTTTTCGACGAGAAGGACTTCGTGGATGAGCTTCAGAAATCTTTTGTCCTTGTCTTGGACAAAATAAAGAAATGTAAGTTCATCCTTTCCAATTACTTTGTCTTTCTCTTTCGACTGCTAGCCTGTTAATTATTTTATCTGCTTTCAGTTGTTCGAAAGCCTGCAGCCAAGAAGGCTGCAGAAGGCCAACAGGGAGGAGGCCCCTTAACAAAACCTCCACCGCCGGCGAAGACTATAGCGCCGGCGAAGACCACAACAAACCAACAGGGGGAAGGCCCTTCGAAAAAGGCTTTTGCACCGGTAACCAGTCTTTCATTATTTTCTTCTGGCTTTAATTTTTGACTTTCGATGCAACTGCTAAATCGAATTCCCATTGGTTTTTTAGGCACCTTCGCCCAAGAAACGGCCAGCACTGACGGTCGAATCCGGGAGCGACGAAGAAGATGATTCTCCCCCTGCTCCTCTAAAAAGGCGAAAGATGAAGAAGGACGTTCCTCTTCCTGAGGCTGCTGGTCGAACAATTAGAATAAAGGTTGCTGGGAGAAAGCCCATGCCACCTCCAGTAATCATTGAGGATCCAACGGAGGAGGAATTAAACGTTCTTCTCAATAAGCCTGTCGAAAGCGACAATTCCAGCCCTGGGGCTGAAGCTACTTTACAGGTAATCTCTTTGATCCCTTTGTAACCCAGGTGTCGATTCGACTATGTCTCTTTCGAATTTAGAAGATTCTTCTTCTTCTTTTTTCAGGACACCACTGAAAGCTCAGCGCCAAGGACTTCTGAAACATTGGAGTCTGTTGAACTCAGCAGGCCACAAGAAAAAGGCTTGGCGAATGATGAAGCCCATACTGAAATAAATGAGGCCAATGCTGAGACGGCAGAAAAACCAGCAGAAGATCCACAAACAGAAGAGCAACAGCCAAAAGAGATTCAAGTGGTGGATCTGTCGGAAGAGAATCGTGACGAAGGGGACCACGACAACGCTGGCGAAGAGGATCAAGGTGTCGCTGGCAAAGAGAACCAAGATGACGCTGGCGAAGGGAACCATGATGACGCTGGTACTGCCGCAGTCCAAGTCGAAGAAAGTCAAGTCGAGGCAAATGCTACTCAACAGCCTCAAACCCAAGACAAAGCTGTTGCAAAGGCTGTTACCTCAACAAAGCATAAGTCGAAAGAGGACTTAGAACTCTTGAAGCAAACTGATCCTGTTAGCTATCTGAACGCCATCATCGAGAGCAAAAGTTCGTCTAACGCTAGCCAGGAGGTTCCTACTCTGTCGGGGAAGTCCACTGAAACTTCTTCTCTCGATGAGGCTTTGACGAAGGTTAAGGCTCAGTTTTTCAAGAAGGACTTGATGAAAGCTTTGGAGGGGGACCCTACTGCTCCATCATATTTGGGGGCTGTTTTGAATGCCGTAGACTTGTTAGCTGTGCCTCCAGAAGTCTCAGGCTTTATCATGGAGTTACACTCTATTATCGACCAAGTCTCAGCAGATTATCAGCGACAAAGGGGCTTTAATAGCCAGCTTGAAGTGTTATATGGCAAAAGCTCTTCTGCATGGACTGCTGTAGCAGAGACAACTTCTCGAATTGCGGAGTTGTCGAAGCAAAAAGCATCTAAACAAGAAGAAGTGGATGCCATCGATCGAGAGAATGCTTCCCTCCAGGCGCAAATCGAAGAAATAGAGGCTAAGATAAATGCCAATACTAAGCGCAAGGAGGAACTTCTCTCGACTGTTCCAGACACCGAAAGTCAAACTGAAATCACACAGGGCCTAGAATTTGCTGAGAAAGCTCAAGGCTTCGACGATCAGATTGCCAAGCTTGTGCAGGCGAATGCCTGGTGCAACAAAAGATTGGAGCTGCAGCAAATCAAATACCTTTGACTCAAGGACTCCATTCCCTTCTGATTGATTCAGCCTTTTAACCATATTTTGTAATATGTATTCGACAACATTGCCATTTTGGCTAAATTATAAAAAATTTCCATTTTGGCTTTTTTATGGTTAATTTAGTCATTACTTGTTATTTTATTTTTATCTCTTGGAGTGTAGGTTTGTACTTTTTCAAATATTTACTATTTACTCTCAAGAGCCTTTTATCTTCACCTAGCTCTTCGACTTCATAGGCTCCACCAGAAAAAATCTGGATAACTCTGAATGGTCCTTCCCATTTGGGTGACCATTTTCCCATGCTTCGATCCCTTCGATCCATGGGAAGAATCACCTTCCAAACTAGTTCTTCAGGCGAAAATACTTTAGGTTTCACCTTTTTATTATAAGAGTCTTCTACTCTCTTCTTCTAAAGCCTGAGTAGGTCAAGAGCGCGTAATCTTTCTTCGTCTAAATCCACCAATTCGTCTAACATCATATCCCAATAAATTTCAGAGGGAATATCATAATGTCTCTGAACCCTTGCAGATTGAAGACAAATTTCTGCTGGCAACACTGCATCATGGCCAAAAGTTAGCCTATATGGTGTTGTACCTATGGCTTATTTTGGGGACGTTCGACAAGCCCACAAAATCTGGTCTAACGTCTTATGCCAATTCTTTGGTTTCTTCCCAATATGCTTTTTTATCAAGCCAATCACTACTTTGTTCGCTGCTTCGACTTGACCATTTGCCTGTGCATAATAAGGCGTTGATGTTAGGAGTTTGAAACCTGTTTCTTGAGCAAATTCCTGCATCTTTCGACCAGTGAAAACTGATCCTTGATCAGTTGTTATCGTCTCAGGGATTCCATACCTAAAGATAATGTTCTTTTGAATAAATTCAATGACATTTTCTTGGTCTACATTGACTAAAGGGATAGCTTCGATCCACTTAGTAAAATAATCAATGCCTACTAATATATATTTCTAACTCTTTGATGATGCTGGTCGAATCTCTCCAATGAGGTCCAACGCCCATCCTCTAAAGGGCCAAGGTTTCACTATCGAGTGAAGTTCGCTTGCTGGTACATGTTGGATGCCTGTATGTACTTGACATTCTTGGCAACCTTTGGCGAACTCAACACAATCTTTCAGCATAGTGGGCCAGTATAGTCATTGTCAAAACAACAACCATTTCATCTTATGGCCTGCTTGGTGAGCCCCACATGCTCCAGCGTGCGTAGTCGAAAGGGCTATGTATGCCTCAGTTTCACTTAAGCATTTTAGCAATACCCCTTCAGGCGTCTTCTTGAATAACTCATTACCCATGAGTATATAACTCAACGCCCTGTACTTTGTTTTTCGTTCTGTCGAAGCTCCTGGATTTTGAAGATAATCCACAATGGGTTTCCTCCAATCTTGTTCTGACAAATTATCTATGAACGAAATTTCGAAGTTACTTTGATCAGCATATCCTAGTCTTGTCGATTCCAAGTCTGTTGGTGATAGACAAGTTGCTTTTATCTTTTCTCGAACTTCGATTGCTCTTTGTAATCTCGTTTTTGAAATCTTATACCCAGACGCAATTTGTGCCAAGTCGTTGGCTATTTGATTTTCCACTCTGGGTATGTGTCGAATATTGACCATTTCAAATTTTTTCAATAAACGATTTGCTATCACAAAGTACATAATGAGATTTTCTCTTATGCATTTATATTCCTTTGTGACTTGCTTAATGACTAACTCTGAGTCTCCCATTATTTCGACTCGAGTTGCCCCCAATTCCAACAATATTTCAAGGCCAGTAATTAGAGCTTCATACTCAGCCTCATTGTTCGAACAAGAACCTGATATCTTGTACTTGAATGTTGTTGGAATTTTTTCTGGAGAAATGATCAAGACCCCTACTCCCGTTCCATCTTTATGGCTGGAACCATCGAAGTAGAATTTCCAAGGTTCTATCTCCACATAATTAATATCCTCAACTTGAATTGAGTGGTCGACTATAAAGTCTGCAACCACTTGTCCTTTCACTGCCTTAAGAGGCATAAAGGTTAAGGAGTATTCAGTTAATGCTAATGCCCACTTGCCAATTCGACTGTGCAAGATAGGTTTCGACAACATGTACTTGGAAACATCAAAATGAGACGAAACATACACATCAACTGGTTTTATATATTGCTTGAGTTTTGTACAAGAGAAATACAGACATAGACACAATTTTTCAACTTCACTATATCTAGTTTCTGCATCGTTCAAAACTCTACTAAGATAGTAAATGGGTCTTTCGACTCCATTCTCATCTTCTTGGGCTAACATGCTTCCCAAAGTTTTGTCGGATGCAGCTATGTACAATCTCATACTCCTATTGCTACAAGGAGGCACCAAAATAGGTGGCTTAGTGAGGTACCCTTTGATTTTATCGAAGGCTTCTTGTTGCTCTTGCCCCCATTCGAACCCATCTTTATTCAGTCTAAGTAAGGGTGAAAAGGCCTGAGCTTTCCCACTTAGGTTAGATATAAATCTCCTTAAGAAATTTATCTTGCCTAACAGAGATTGCAGTTCCTTCTTATTCGATGGCGCTTTCGCTTCCAGAATTGCCTTCGTCTTGTTCTGGTTGATTTCGATTCCTTTCTTATGGACAACGAAGCCCAAGAAATCTCCAGCTTTCACACAGAATGCACACTTCAAAGGGTTCATCTTCAGACCATGTTCTCTCATTCTTTCGAACGATTGTCGAAGGTGGTCAATATGATTCTTCCTGGAAACAAATTTTATAGCAATGTCATCAATATATACTTGCATAAAAGTGTTAATAAAATCATGGAAGATAGTATTCATTGCTCGCTGGTATGTTGCCCCAGCGTTCTTTAGGCCAAAAGGCATCACTACCCATTCGTAAGTGCCTAGGGCCCCAGGGCATCGAAAAGCTGTTTTCGACACATCCTCTTCAGCAATGAATATTTGATTATATCTTGAATAACCATCGAGCATACTCAAGTATTCATAGCCAGCGGCAGAATCGACTAGCATTTCCGCCACAGGCATAGGATATTCATCTTTGGGCGTAGCAGCATTCAAATCTCTGAAATCTATGCACACCCTTAATGTACCATTTTTCTTAATCACTGGCACAATGTTTGCAATCCATTCGACATACCTTGTAACGCGTATGAATTTGCATTTCAGCAGTCTTTCGACTTCCGTTTTGATCTTCGACAGTATTTCTGGAGCGAAGCGTCTTGGACTTTGCTTGATTGGCTTCTTCCCAGGTTTGATTGGCAACTGAAGTTCTACCAATCCTCTGTCGAGACCAGGCATTTTGTCGTAATCCCATGCAAAACAGTCCTTGAACTCTTTCAACAATTGGATTACTTCCAACCTAAGTTCTGGGTCAATTTTGGCGCTGATGTAAGTTGGCCTTTTCTCTGACCCTTCGCCTAAGTTGATTTCTTCTAAAGGATCTTGCGCTAACATTTTAATGTTGTTCGCCAAGGGGTCCTTTTCGAAGCCCAAAGGCTCATCGTCATAGATTGCGTCGAGCCTCTGTTCCTGCATTTCTTCTCGCATGATATCAGGGGGTTCTTGATCGAAATCCTTTCCTGGACCTGCAGCAGATAACTGTTGATCATTGGCCTGTGTGGCCATGTACTTCACTTCGGCTTCGAGAGCCGTTATCATCTTAGTTTCGGCTACATAAGCCGAAATTCGCTTCATTGATTGTGACTCAGTCATTATCACTGAATTCACTTCCCCAACCAGTTGGTTGGATATCAGTTAACCCACTGAAGTCTATGTGGGACAAGTCTTCTCTGTCCCATTGGAAACCATGCTCAGGATGCAGGTATAGGGAACAAAAAGTGTTTGGCGCTGGCGCCAAGTCGAAGTCAGGTGTTGGGTATGGCCCTATGTGAGCCAAGTTCTTGTCGAAATCTGCCAGCCCCAGGTGATTCACTTCGCCCAGGTAATAGCTTTGATCTGCCTCTATGTTTTCGACCATCCCATCTGGACGCCATATCAGCAGTCTCTGGTGCATCGATGATGGCACAGCACCAACACCATGAATCCATTCACGGCCCAACAAAAGATTGTAGTTAGGTTTGGCCGATATGACCATAAACATTGTTGGTCGAAGGATAGACCCTACTTTGATATCTAGTTGGATCACTCCCATAGTGGTCCCTATGCCGCCCTCATAGTTCGACAGGACCATGTTGTGAGGCTTAATGTCCTCATCCCTTTTGCCAATTTTCCTTAGCATAGAGTGAGGAATAATGTTGATGGTTGCCCCACAATCCACCAATATTTTATTCACTGTAGTTTCTTCGAGTTTAACCCTTATAAATAAAGGCTTGAGGTGATTTTTCATCGCCTCTGTAGGTGGTTCGAAGAACCCATTTTGTTCCTCAGTAGTGCCATTGTCCATGACGAAATAGCACACTGGCCTATGTTTGGCCATTTCCTGCTCCACTTCCCAGTCACTTGCTTCGACCTCCACCTGTCGGTTGAATTCTCTGGGCAGCACTGAGACTATATTCACCATTATATCCAAAGTATCATCAGACTCAGAACCATCTTCGTCTTCGACTTCACCTTGGTTAGGCCAAACTATCCTGTTGGTTACTGGTTCTCTTTCTAGAGGTTTCCTTTGCTTCCTTAGAGGAACATTTGAACTGGTTTCTGCCTTTGGTTCGTTGGCAGCCTCCCTCTCAGCTTTTCGTCTCCTTTGGTATCTCCTCCATTGAGATCGAAACATGGGATTTTTCCCTTTGTAGTTGCTTGACACTTGTGCAACTTTAGGTGCAGCAACTTGAGGCTCTTTCTTTTGTGTTAAAGATGAACCCCTTGGCACGTTGAAAGAGTGCCATCTCTCCTCACTTGGCCTCTTTCGACCAGAGGTTTTGTACCAGGTATCTACTGGCACATTAGTTGGAGGCCTGAAAGTCAATGGCCTCTTTTCTTGGTTTGAACCTCTTTGGGAGGCTCTTCTGGGGTCATGTCGAAGATCAACATTTTCCCTTCTCTTATTTGCTGCTCTTACGCCTTGAATGTGCTCAGCAGCTTTTTGTCAAAGATCGAACTGCATCTTGGACACAACATCACCTCTGACTTCTTTTTCTGGCATCTTTGCAGGAAATCTGCCAGATTTTCATTTTCCCGAAGGAAAGCAGTCTTATTAGCTTGTTCTTGCCTCATGGCCTCTTCTGATGCTTTTGGGTCAGAGAGTTCGACCATGTTGATATTCATTGTATCTTTGTTGGCAAGAGTTAACTGCTTCATTTGTATCTCCAAATTCTCCGTCTGGCCTTGAACTGTGGCCAAGTGAGAACTGGGTTTTGGTCCAGTTTTTTGTGCTTCAACGGTCTCCAGCTTTGGGCTTTCGACCGCTTTCTGAACTGCTTCAATTGTCTTTCTGGATAAATTTCCAGAAAAACTGCCAAAGATTGGCATGTTGATATGGTCCTTTGAGACTTCGACCATTGTGATTCCTGGCCTCTTCGACTGGCTCCTGGATGCCTCGATCACGTTCACCTCAGAAGGCTCAGCATAGTGGGCTTCAGCCTGCAACGGATTTGAGTCGACAGCCATGGGGGTCTTGTCAGCAAACTTCAACCTCCCTTCCTCGATAGCGTCTTGCACAAGATTCCTGAAAAGAAAACATTGAGAAGTTTTATGGCCCAAAAAATTATGATATTTGCAAAAGCCTCTCTTCTTTCTTTGATCAAGAGGAGACACTTTTACCCCTGGGGGTACTATCATTTGGCCATCTTTTACAAGCAAGTCAAATATTTCATCACATTTTGTGATGTCAAGACTATAAGTCTTTTTGGGGAACCTATCATTGGTCCTTTCTGGACCAATGGGATTTTTCCCACTTGAGGGGACTAACAGTTTGCAAGAGTATGGTGGCCCTTGTTTTAGTTCCGCTAAATCAACTTCTCCTTCTTCGACAGTTATAGTATCGTCGAAGGATTCTGGATCTTCGTCATCCATCTCAACATACGCTATCCTCTCTCTCTTATGAGCTTTAGTTGCCTTTGCTTTTTCAGCTTTGAGGCGTTCTACCTGTCGAACTCTATCGGCCAGTTGGGCCATGTCTCTCAGGTATTGAGTGTCTAACTTCTTCCTGATGGAATAATCTAAACCGCCTGCGGCTATTTCGACCAACTCATGTTCCGGCACTTGTGTAAAACATCTCGCTTTGAGCAACCTAAACCTATTTAGGTATTCGTCTATAGGTTCAGTGAAACGTCTCTTTACACTGGCCAATTCTTTCAGGCTTATCTTGGTTTTCCCCATATAGAATTGTTCATGGAACAATCTTTCCAACTGGGTCCAATGATGGATCGAATTGGGGGGGAGAGTTGTAAACCAAGTAAAAGCGTTCTTTGTTAAAGAACTTGGGAAGTACTTAATCCTCAGGTTTTCGTTATTCGAAATATCTCCTGCTTCGATCAAGTATCTCGCCACATGCTCGATAGTAGATTCTGTCGTGTCCCCAGAGAACTTAGTGAATTTGGGGACTTTACATCTAGGAGGTAAGTCTGTTTGTAACACGTATTCTGACAATGGGGATGTAAAGTTGGGCCTTCGAAAGCCCATGTTCATCCCATTTTGAGTCATGATCCTTTCAATCATGATTGCCAGATTATTTTCCAAACCCATGTTTTGGTATTGGATATGCTGAACTACTTCGTCAGCATTTTGGTTTCTATTAACTAACCTTACCTCTGGGGTTATTACCCTAGGTTCTTCGACATGTTGCTCCAATCGTGCCCTGAGGTTTTCTTCGACAGGCTGTTGGACTTGGTTGATGGTGGTTTCTTCCTCTAAAAATATACCCTGGTTTCCCCTTATTTGCGCCCTTTGGGGCTGTCGAATACGTTGGGGTACTCCAAAGAAATCAGCCAAACGCGTCATTTGCGCTGTCATCTGCTGATTCGATTGAGTAGTGTTTTGTATTAGAGGGTTCAGCACTGTACTTAAAGTTTGTGCCAACATTTGCACTATATCATGGTTGCTTTCGTCCATTTGTTGCCTCAAGACTGCTGTCGAGGCATTTGTAAGGCCCTGGGCTACTTGGGACGTTCCTCCTAAGATTTGGGTCCTATTTCTATTCGCCATACCTACTCCAGAGCCTTGGAGTGGCGAAGAGGCACTCACTAAAGGGTCTGAAAAAGTGGACGCAGCATTCGTCAGGCTAGCCAAGTCAGAAGTTGGCATGCCATAGAGTGGTTCTCGATTATGACCGCCTGTCATAAATCCTGGGGGAACAAAAGGCCCTGTGCCTAAATTTCCCCTTGGTGGGGGAGTTCCCAAAGGCACTCTGGGGCCTGTGAACGGAGGTAATGGCCCCGTTGCTGTGACCGTTACTGCTGGTGTCGAACCAGCGGTTATCGCTTCGCTTACGGTCGGGATAACCGTTGCTCCCACATTCGTTTGTGGGATTTCGTTATTGTTTGGCGGATTCGCCATCTCTTCCCTTCTTCTAGCAGTATTGTTATCGTTAGTGTATATTCTACCACTTCTCAATAACATGCAACACTCCTCGAGAAGATGAGATTATTTTCAACAATCAACACACAGTCCCACCAGGTGTGCCAATTTATTTACTGTGGTTATCGGTAAACAACCGCTGATCCTCCAAATGGTTACTTATTTGGTTACTCGCAGGATCGATCAGATTGATCCTAGGACATAGGTTGATTTTGAGGTTTTGATTAAATTAGATAATAGTTAAATGACAATAAAATAAAGAGGCTTTAAGTAAATTGCATGAAGAAGGACTTTGATAAAATAAATGAAGGCTTTAAATGAAGGGCTTCGACAGGAATGTAAAGAAGAAAGCAAGTAAAGTTTCTGGAAAAGTAAATGACTTTGATTAATAAAGTTGGTGTTTCACACATACATTTCTCAACAATTCTTTCTCACACGCTGGGTACTCGAATCTATATGAGTGACTTTGTATATAATTGTGAACACACGCGAGAAAATGCGTGAACTACTACTATTTATACTAAAACATCCCAAGTAACCGTCGGGCAGTTACACTGCTTCGAGATGATCCCACTTGGCATGTTCTCAACGTTCGACGCTCCAGATCTTTGCACGTTGCACTTGGTAACCGCTAGAAACCGTTTTCCCTCCAAATGCTTGAATTTCAAACCGTTCCACTCTGAACCATCGAACACCTTCGTCGAGAAGCATCTTCGACGAGAAACGCCTTCGACGTCGAAGGCAACCAACTTCTCCCTTGGAAGAAATCTTCTAAGTACAGTGCCATCTTTCGATGGGTGTTTCGACGGACTTAGCTGGTCGAAAATAACCTTCAGCTTTAATGGCTGACCTTAATGAAACAAGGGTGTCGAATTTAAGAGCCAACACTAACGCACTTTGTTTATGATTTTCGTAGAGGTCGTTCATCATTGAGGATACAAGGAGAGATTATATTCTTAAATTGGTCGGGAAACTACATAGAGGCTTTAGAGCTTTCTTGTCAAACATGTTTCTAAGGGATGCAAATAATTTTTTTGTTAATGCAGAGCTTCCAAGGAAATATGTTGATTTGATTATAGCTGAAGAATGGTAAACTTTTAAATCGAAAAGAAGTACCCAAAAATTTGAGAGCTTAAGTGTCGTAAATTGACAACGGGCTTCAAGTCCAGCATATCCATATAGAAAAGGCCGTATGGGATATGCACGATTACAACAATCTATTATAAGTATCTATAAATTGCAAAGTATCTTTAATATATACAAGCTTATATTTAATCATGTTTTTTGGCTTAATGTGTAGCTAACAAAAGAGAATAGTTCTGAAACATCTCTTCCGGAACACATTTTGTGGAAGGAAGCACGTGTGTGTAAGGATGGAGTTGTTGAAGAAAAAGTTCAACAAATTTTCGAGAGATGTGTAAGTATAACATTATTTATTTAATTACATCATACTTTTATTTATTTAAGGACGCAATTCTTTTATTAACATATCATTCTTTAATTACAATATTTATATGAATTTCAGGAGAGTCTTTCTCAGTCTATACCTCCAGACGAAGATACTGATTGCAGGAGAATACTCTCACGAGTATTAGATATTCGAGAGTATTCTGGTCGGGTGAGGGGTAAGGGATTTGGGATCACTCCCACATTCTTGAAAGAAAAAAACAAAGACAAAATCTCCAAGCAATAAAGAACTACAAGAGAAGTTAGAAAAGTTACAACAAGAAGTCTATGAGCTGAGAAAGGAAAAGGAAATCGATCAAGCTACAGGCTTTAAAGATACTAGTGACAAAGCTAGTATCAATGGTAACTTTGGACAAAATATTCTCGAGGTAATTATATACCATCTTTATAAATTATAAAACCATGTTTATTAACTATATAACCATGTTTATTAATTATATAACCATATTTATTAAATTATAAGGCATTTCCCGACGTCAACTCTATTTGTCTACACCGACTTATTGGATGGTTGGCAAGGGAAAAATGTATAATATCTCGGGAGAAATGCTTCACCATAGACCCATCTCAGAGGGATTTTTGAATGTATCGGTCGACGTTGTTTTAGAGAGGGGTGCGTTGTTACCACTACCTGACGATGTGGCGGATGCAACATTGGTGGCGAATGCAATAGGATTGTTTGTTGCATGGCCATCAAGCCCCGTTTGCATAGATAATGAGGTATGCTTATAATCGTTTACTATTCAAATTTTTATGGCAATTATACTTACATTTTGTTTACATGGTAATGTTAGACTCCCACTAAATCCATTTCAAAAAATAAGGGGATTAGGCGGGATACCGAGTCAATTGCATCATTTGAGGTAACACAATTATATGACATTATGCTATGAGAAATGCTAATTTATGATTTTATACTTTCCCTAACTAATTATATGATAACTAGATTCATGATAAAGAGACTGCACAACTCAGTAGGGGTAAGGCGCCTGAAATTAACAACATTTCGACACAAAAAAAGAATGTTGCTAAGAAGACTGTGGTACACAAAAAAACTACTGCTCAGTTTAGGTCGTGCCTTCGGACATATTTAGGAATTACATATATTCCGGATGGTGGTACCCGACTTATATCTATGAGTGCAGATATCTTTGGTTTTGAATATTTTGAAGCAATTGGTAGAGAGGACATGGATCAAGTTTTTAGGCATTTGGAATTAGGCCTCAATGTTATCGGTATATACATCAGGTATACTCTGATCAACTTTGTTTAATTAAATGAACAATTTAATCCCTCATTTCAATGAATATAGTATAATGTTAATCATGTTTTAATTTAAGGTTTATGTATGACAACATTGTGCGCCCGCGTGGATTGGAAGCAAGATTTGGCTTCTTAGCTCCCAACACTGTCAATTTCGGGTTGATTGTAACGAGACCAGATGATGTCATACATATGTACTAGGTTTATTCGTGGCCAGTAAAGATACCGAGAAGTTGTTCTTTTTGCCATATAATACTGACAATGGGTTAGAATTTCATCCTAGCTTAATCTATTATAGTTTTCCGTTTTTGTCCATTATTTAATCTTTATTTAATCTTACAGTGGACATTGGCTATTGGTTGCGATTAATCCTATGAGAGAAACTGTGTATTATCTGGACTCGTTATACAATGATTGGTCAACATATCCAGATTTGAAACAGATGATTGACACGTAAGTGTTTCGCTCCCAAAGAGATATTCAAGTTTATGTTTATGTTTATGTTTATGTTTATGGTCAACATATCTGGATTTGTGTTTATGTTTATGATTCTATAGCGTTCTACTTTCTTTTCGCTCCCAACGAGATATTCAAATACCAAAAAGTAAAGCGAACAGCATTACATGGATCAGAGTGGAGGTATATTTTCACAAAGAGATATTTAGTTTTGCTTACTTTAGTGATGATACTTGATAAAACAATTTAAGGGGTATATCCTGATATATATTCATATTTTCTTTCCATGTGTAGTGTCCTCGCCAGCGTAATGGTATAGATTGTGGCTATTTTATGTTGAGGTTTATGAAAGAAACCATTCTTTTGGATCGATTATAGATTCCATCCACGGTATAGATTTCTAACTTATGAATTACATACTATTTTTATAATTTGTGCTTCTCATAAAATGACATATTGTTTTAACTAAATCACATACTATGTTATATTATTATATATGTAGTACTTTGAGGAATTCAATTGTGCACATTACTCAAAAGATCAATTGGATGAACTTATGGAGGAATGGTGTCAATTCATTATCGGATTGAGAATTTTATAAGCTAAGGTATATTGTCTTAAATTCGAATAAAGTGCAACGTTAATGTTATCATGTTATGAATTTCGATCATTTGATTTTTTCCCCAGGTATATAGGTACATATATGTAGAAGATAGAGCTAAGATATTCATGTTGTTGTTGTTTCATGAGAATTCTCGAAGATAGAAAGATGTATAGATGTAAATTCAATACTTATTGTTGTCTATAAATTTTGTATCATAAATTTTGTAACTGTTTTTGTCTATATCTTGTAGAATTTTAACTTGTATCATAACTTGTAAAAAGATGTATAAATGTTGTTGTTGTTGTTGTCTTTATTGGAATGAAGCTACCAAATATGGAGCATAAAAGATAATTCTGAAAACCTGGATCAAAATATTGGAATGAAACTATCAAATATGATAAAAATTCTGATTAAAATAGATAATTTATTAAAAAAAATTGTAAACAATAAACAATGCTTTAGCAAAAAAGCGCTGTAAAAACTTAAAAAAAGCGCTGCCTAAAGTCTGAAAGCGCTGTCTAAAATGGGGGAATAGACAACGCTTTCAAAGGAAAGCGCTGTCTAAAGCCTACCGGGAAAAAATTACCAAGCGCTGTCTAAAGTGGACATAAGGCAGCGCTTTTACGTTGAAAAAAAGCGTTGTCTTTTCTTTTAGCAGCGCTGCTTTAGGAAGCGCTTTAAAGCGCTGTTAAAGGCCAAAAAAAGCGCTGTCTTTTCCTTTTTTTGTAGTAGTGAAAGCTTCAAGAAAGATTGTTTGTCATCATCAAAAAGGGGGAGAATGTAATATCAAGCCTCTCAATGAACTTTATTTTGATAAAGACAAACCATAATGGCAAGAAGGCAAAGATGTTGATCAAGCTAAAGCATCAATGAATAAAAGTCTTTGGTTCAAGCTCTTGGCAAATTTCATAAGGTATAATAACAATTCTTGCTATGAACTTAAGTCTTAGATGCTCAATGATCAAAAGAAGTTTTTAAACTTGTCCAAACTTTTTCTCAAGTTTTCTAAGCAAAAAAACCATTTTTACATATGTGCAATCGATTTACATATTGATTCAATCAATTTCATGACTTACATTTTCAGTTGTTTTGCTTCTGTTTCTTAGTGCAATCGATTTGCATAAGAGTGCAATTGATTGCTCTCTGGTTAAAAGTGTTACTGTTTTAAAGTGCAATTGATTTGCATGTTTCTGCAATCGATTGTTCACTGAAAATATTTGAAATTTCTAGTTGTTAGAACCTGTGCAATTGATTTGCATCAAGGATGTAATCGATTGCTCGCTGAACATTTTTGAAAATCAGCAGCTTTGAACATACCTTTTCATAACACCATTTCATGGAATCTTTTCACTTAATCTTGGCAATTGTTCATGATTAATTTACATAAACTTATGTTGTTTCAAAGAGGTGCTATGAACACATAAATACTGATATTCTAATCAATATTTTTCTGAATTTTCAAATATTCAACTCAAGTCTTTTTCACTTTCATTCAAAAAGTTTTCTGCATATTTTCACATCTTGTATAACAGAAAACTTTGAGCAATCTAAGTCTTGAGTCATTGTGTATCATTGTTATTGGAAGAGAAGATCAAGTTATTGATAAAATTACTCAAAGTGATTATTGCTCTACAAACTCACTCAATCAAAATATTGATGCATACTTTCTTATTTTTCAGGATTGTTGGAAATAAGATTAGTGGTTTTTGTTTTCCAGGATTGTTGGAAACAAGTAAGGTCGCCTTGAGAGGATTGTTCTCATTGTCGACATAGTGAAAATCCAAGAGGATTGTTCTTGGTGGTTTTACTGGTTAGAGTCTTGTATAAAAGTACTAGGGTGTCTTGTCTAGAGATCTAACAATAAGGAAATCTCTTTCATGTTAAAAGGGGACTGGAGTACTCTCAGACTGTAAGGGGAACCATGATATATCGCTTGTGTCTCTTTATTTTTCTGCACTTTACTCTTTCATAAACTCACCATAAACCAGAAAAATAATATCCATCATCACTAAAACCAGAAAAATTTTAAAGTACCTAATTCACCCCCTCTCTTAGGCGCACTTCATACTTACATCACCGTGAGATGTTAGATATTTGTTTCAGTTGAGGATGTGGTGCAGTCTGGGCCAAGTGTATAGAAGCCGTCACCAGGCGACGTGTTTGTGTCGTCGGGCGACGGTTGTGGATCATAATTTTGTTATATCTTTCCTTTCATTTCATTTTGTGGGGGATGTTTGGGGGTGATTTTTGTTCTCCTAACTCCATCAACCTCATTTTTATAGTGGATTAGCTTAGATAACAACACTAGGGCTTTACTTATGGATGATTTGGAGGTGAATTTCTCATTGATCGGAGCTGACAAACTGGAAGATTTATGGTTTATCTCTTTATTTCTCTATGTATTTCTCTTTTGTTAGGTATTGTATGTATATTTACTTTGAACTTATATATATTTGTCGCCCATGGCATTATATTAACCTTGCTTTACAAATCTGTGTGAATTGTTATCTTGGATTTTTGCTTTGTGCTAGGGATTTAAGTTATTATAGACATATACTGCTTAGATTCTTATATAGGATGATTATATGTTAGTTTCTGAACTCTAGAGATAAATTTAGAGCTGACATCTACTTAGGTATCAGAGCTTAATGCCTTTGTGTGATTGTGTTGTGCTGAGAGATCGTCAGTGTAATTACATAGTTGTCTTCTGTGTTATTCAGGAGGTAGAGATATTATTTCCTTGGTGATACAGTCGGTCTCTCAATTTGGGCTAGAAATAACTTAAGTTGTGAGTAATACGTAGTGACATTGATGAGTATTGTTAAGTTGGATGTAATTGGTCGGTAGATTTAAGCCTGTGATGAGTAGATTATATGCAGGCTTGATAAGTTCTACCTTAGTTTTTTCTTTTGTTTACATTTATTTTCTGTTGATACTTTTCTTTTCAACCCATTTAACCCCAAACTCATTAACGAGAGATTTGTCGAACGGAGAATCAATAACTAATCTCTATGGACACGATACAATATAACCTAAATATCACCCGGTAAATTAATAACTTACTTTTTTCTTTCCGCTTTACCACCGCAACGGAAATTAAAACCGTTAGGGCTTTGGAATTATATTAATCGATGATAAGTTGGAGACTAAATAGTGGATTAATTTGTCAATATTATTGGTAATCAAATTCCATTAATCATGATCTTAATCAAAACCTAACCCCCCGTTGCTTCTTTCAGTTGGTATAAATCATCCAAGAGTCCATGCAATACGACTCTCGAGTGTCGCCTTTCTATACTACAATTTTTATTTACTTGTTTTTTACCTGTGTGCGACAACAGATTATTAAGTGATCTTTTTAATTAAAGTCTGAGTATCTGAAACCTGGTTGATATGGACACAAGTATGAGCCTTAACTCTTGGCCCATAATGGGCAGAGACTAGGGTTATATATTATGTGTCTAGGTCCCTTATGTAATCACGAAATCAGAAACATAATTGACGACTCCACAACTTTCTCATTAAGAGTTGTGAACGGGAGTGTGAGATACAGAGGAAGATCTAATCACTCATCTTTTTAGGATTCAGAATCAAGGTGACAAGAATGACAACCCTTATTCTCAAAATCATGTCTTCAATAAGTAAGTGTTAATATTCTAATTTAATATAATTGATCAATAATTTTTTCCGCTTACATTGCACTCTTAGAACTCGATAATATGCGAACGAAAGTGGACATCACCACTAGTTTTTAGAATTTTCCACAAAGTAAAAGTTCTCGTTATGATAGTTATAGAACTTGCGTGAGTAAAGTTGGTTAATAGAAATCAAGTTCTCTGACTCTTGCTTTAAATTATTAAGAAGTTCAAAATTATATTTTTCTCTTATTCAAACCCAAAGAATTGTTTGTTTTAGCTAAACAGATAAACAACATAACTTGATAATTTGATTTTTGATCTCTACGGACGATAATTTTTACTACTTAAATATTACCGTACGATTGTGGCGTATCACAAGTTTGAAATAATTTTATGTTTAATTTCTAGAATAGTAATTATGAAGACAATCTTCATTTATGATTCAAAATGTATGCCACTATCTAACAAAGTACTCTCTTTCTCATTGAAGATTTGTTAACAAAAAAAACACGGGTAAAAAAATGAAATACTGAGGGGTATTTTAGCCAAAAAAATATATGCTCCAATTAGTGACTATTCTCCTTCTCCTTTGCGCTCATTGCAGGTTTATATTTTCAGCCATAAACCCTTGCCATGGCGGTCACAGCAATTTCAGAAACCTCTCAAATCCACAGATTCCCTCAATACAAATACATCCACGCCGTCCGTTGGCTTCCGGTTCTCTCCGCATTCAACCGCTTCGCCGTTCTCGCTTCCTCCGACTCCGATTCCGACGTCTCTTCCATCGAAATCCACTCTTTCAAACCAAACCCTATTTCCTTCGATTTACATTCTTCATGGGCCTCTCCTTCCCCAATCTCCTCTCTCAAAGCCTCGCAGTTCCTTCAGAAATCAGTCATCGCCGCTTCAACTTCCTCCGGCTCGCTTCACTTCTTGTTCGCCGATTCCAGCGACGGGATGCTTGAATCTGAGGTTTCTGTACCGGAGAACGAGCTTCATTCGGTGGGGAAGTCTTGTATTGATTTGATCGATGGTGGCGTTGAGTGTGTTACCGTTGGGGATGATGGGAAGGTTAATTTGGTTACGGTGGGAGATTCTAATTTGAATTATAGGAGGTTGTTTGATAGTGATGGGTTGGTCTCGTATACGGCGGTGAAATGGGCTTCGCCGGTGGAGTTTGCTACTGGGGGATATGGATTTGGGCTTCAATGGTGGGATCAGAGGAAGCCGGGTGACCCGGTTTCTCAGTTTAAGGGTAATTGGTAAGAAAAATGTTCAACCTTGACTTATGTTGAGACTTGAATTGAATTATTTGAGTTAATCCTTTTCATTTTGTTTCTTTAGGATAACTTATGAAACCAACTTATAGATTATATGAAAACAATTTGATTTAATTTTTTAGTTTGTTATAGAAATAGCTTATACATAAGCACTTACATGACACTAAGGGCCTCTTTGGATTGGCTTATTGAAGCTTATATAAGTTTTGTGACATTGGTTGGTAGTCTTAATCATATTTCTTTAACTTTTTTTAGTTTCTTTTGATAAGTTCTCCAAAAACACTTGCAAAAAATAACTTAGAATATATAAAAAACAACTTAAATATATATTTTTCTTTTATTATAAAAGTAGCTTATGCAAGCTTATTTTGATTAACATTTGTGCTATAAGCTGTTTATCCAAATAGGCCCTAACTTATGTTATAAGCAATTATATGACAAATGCCATATGCTTGATTAACAATTGAAGATATTAGTGTTTCTACTTACTGTGTTGTTGGTTTTGTTGCAGGGATACAAAATTGACTTCTGGCATAGTGCACTCTATCGATATTCATCCATCAAGAAAGCATACTTGCCTGGTATCATTGCTATGCCCCCCTTCTTCATTTCCTATTCTATTTACTTTTTGTCTTTCCGAGATTGAAGCAGCGTTGATTTTGGATTTTGGCCAATTTTAGATTAAGTCACGGGGTTTCTTAATTAAAATAAGTTGCTACAAAAAGTGTTTTTATGATGTTAGATATGTTAGTAGAGAAGCTAAAGGGCCGAGTTGTGGATGAAAGTTGAGATGAAGAAGCTGCTTTGCAATTTATGCAACTCATGAGCTTTTTTAAAGGAATTTATCCAATTAATTGTTTGAAATATAGTTTCACACCCCCTTACTGGCCTAAACTACAACTTTGTCTTAGTGTCTGTATCTCTGATTTGCTCGTAGTTGCTTCTTTCCGTTTATTAGAGTACTTGTTAAGTATATACCAAATCCAAAAATCCCTTAGACTATGTTTGGATATTGCAAAATTAACGGAGTGAAGTGGAGCGCAATGGAATGGAGTGGAGCGGAATAAAAATGTCTTTCTATTGTTTGGGTATTTCAAGATGGAATAGACCAATTTTCTCATTCCGCCCAAATCGGAGGGTACAAAAAATAAAAGAAAGTGATGGAATGGGATGGAATGCATTCCATCATGTTTCACTCCATTCTATCTTTTTTTTTAACTAATCCAAACAATGGAACATAAGTTTATGACATAACATTCTGCTCCATTCCGCTCCATTCCATCAATTCAAACATAGCCTTAAGAATTCAATAGCTTGCTATTATTGAAAATATGAATTATGTTGTTTATTCTAATGTTCTCAGAGCTCATTTATGAGATATATTCTAATGTTCTTTATTTGTCATACTACAAAAATTAAGGACAGGTTTGATTCATGAGAGTTTTAACATTTCGGTAATAAAAAGTGTTTTGCAATAAGTACCGGTTGAATTTGAACGATTCTTCATTTCTTCAATTCTTTGATAAGAATTCATTAGATTAATGATTTAAAAAGTTGGGTGACTCTTTGTTTAGCACTTTTATAGTTTTTGCCGATTCTGAAATTATGATTTTTCCTCTCAGGCTGGTGGCTCCTTAGGTACTGTTTTGGCTTGGGATCTTAGGTGGCAACAACAACCAATTATACTCTCAGGAGCAGGAGCAGGGAATGGGGCTGGCAACACTGCAGTCCAGTCAATATCTGAAAGTGAGGTTTGGGAGATTCAATATGATCGTTGCATAAAATCAAACACTTCATCAACCCGGATTTTACCTGCCATGATATGCTCTGAGGATGGAATTCTTGGCGTGATTGAGCAAGGTATATTAATATATGTCCAATTGTTCATTGCAATTTGCAACATGTTGAAAATGAGAATTCATTCAGGAATATATTTGGTTAATCTGATGCCGTGTTTTTAAATTGCTTAGGCGAGGAACCTATTGAACTGCTGGCAGAACCTTGTGCCATCAATAGCTTTGATATTGATCGACATAATCCATTGGTAAGTGGGGGCAGCTTATATTGTTTTATACTGTTACATACTAATTCGGTGCTGTTTTCTTTTTAGTAGTTCATTATTTTTTTCAACAAAAAAACTTGCTAAAATGGTCTGTCTTTCAATCAATTACTATCAATAAAAGAATGATAAACCAAAATGAAAACGATAAGGAGCGAAAAGTGGTAAAACGATGAAGATAGAGAACTCCTTTCTAATGATGTTATTGTTTCCAACTTTACATACAGGATGTGATATGCAGTTTAGAGTGGGAATCAGTAGCCATATTGACAAGACAATAACAATAACAGTGTTGTTTGTACTGTAATGGCTTGAAATTCAGAAAGGGGTACATTTTGTATGAAAGAACTGGAGCTATTAACAGATTATTTGTATGAAAATGGATTTTGGGATTGGTGGATTGCAAAATTTGCAGCATGAGGTGGTAAATACTATCACCCATTTTAACTACAATACTTTCATTTGCAAATGGGAGTGGGATCTATATCCTGAGTGTCATTGTATCTTCTTCTCAACTACTTGATTTCCATGGTAATTTAACTCGATCATATATAGTGCAATAGTATCAGTAGTAATTAACACCAACACTTATAATAAAAAGACTTTTATTAATTTTTTTTCTTGAAATACAACTCAAAGGAAGTTATTTTGCAGTGTATTTGAAGAACATGTAATAGCTTCATCTGTAGTGTATTAACTTAATTTGTAGTGTATTTTAACCATTATTTTTTTTAACAAAAAACAATTTTATAATGAACGAACATATCCTTTTGTATTTTAACCATCGTTTTTTTTTTGTTGACAAAAACAATTTCATAATTATGTTACATGTTCTCGAAATACACTACAAAAGAATTTGTTTTTTATTTAAAAATAAATAAAAATGGATTGATTACTTAAAAATAAAGAGATTATTTTTGTTTAAAAAAATTTATAAGTTGTTTTTGTAAAAAATTGAAAGAAAAAAAATCTTTTGAATTGCAATTAAAAAAAGAAGTTAAAAATTGATAGTTTTGTTCTTACCAACGTTAAAGGATTTTTGTTTTCTATGCACCAAATTGATAGTATTTTTTTACACGCACTAAATTGATAGTATTTTTTTACACGCACTAAATTGATAGTTTTTTTTACACGTACTAAATTGATAGTTCAACAACATAAATTAATTAAGTAAAAAATAAAGAGAGAAAATGAGTTTTAGGTATGAAAATAATTAAAAAAGAAATTAAATAAATCATAATTAAGAGATAAAAGAATTATTGAAAAGGTGTATTATGCTAATATACATCTTCATAAAAATGAGTGGGTGTGTTATAACATTTTCAATATACATCTTCGTTGAAAGGTGATCTTACTGGATCAGAATTGGACCGTCATAGCTGACTCGAACTGGATTTGAATGAGATGAGGGGGGGTACCTGCAAGACACTCTGATGATAAAATGAGAGACGGAATAGGCAGGCAAAAAGTAAGTAGGTGCGTAATGAATGAATACTTGACCCTCTTGAAGTAGAGGGTATTTATAGCCCTCAGCGCTGGGCCAAGGTCCCTTTATTAGGCCGACCAGAACTGGCCCAACAAAGGGACTGCCAGGTTCTACGTGTGTAGTGGGGACCCGCACGTGGTCCCCTTCCTGGATGGTGCTCTGCGAAGAATGAGGAAGAACGAAGACGCGGTCTTCCCGGAGCTTTACGGATTCCGCCGTATTCGGAGGGGACAGAGTATGCCCTACGGGGAGGATGCTCGAGCAAGACTCGAGTTGGAGTGCCATTGGTCGGGGACGATGCTCGTTACAGATAACGGCAGGCATAACCGTTGTGGTCTGTGACTGGGCATGCTTGGGTGGTCTGATTCCGAGCACGGCTCGAGGAACTGCTTGGATCTAGGCCTTTACTGGTGTTTTAGGCTAAGGTAGACCCAGTCCAGAACAGGAGCCCCCCAAGTCGTTGTTCCTGGCACATGAGTTATGACTTGATCTCAGTTTGCTCTTTTCACGGGGACCTCATGCCCGACTCGGGGCTTTGCCTTTCGAGGGGTGCTCGAGGAACGCTCGCGGGGATGTGTGAGCTGCGTCTGTCGGACACGTGGCGTAGTCCTTGGGAATTGTAACGCCGCCCTAGTAAATAGGGTCATTATTGCCTAGGTGGGTAGGTGTCGAGGACGGGGGAAGTTCATGGCTCCCCGGTGCGACGTTTCACATTCCACGTCATCTCTATAAATAGGATCCTTGGGCCCATAGTCTGTTTCTCCTCTTCACGCTCCTCCTGCTTTCTCTGTTTTTACAGTCGTTGGTTCCCGTAACGTCGTTGAGACCGCCACATCGTTCGTCGTTGATTACTCCCACCACCGTTGTTTCCACTCCTCTTCTTCCAAGTAAGTATCCATTCTTCCTGCTTCCATGTGTTGTAGATAGCTTTGATGACATTTTTTATACTAAAAACCTGTATTTGGAAGTTATGCCTGATAGATTCAAGCGCGCTAGGTGCCTGATTCATGGCTGTGCTCGAGACACTCATAGTTTTAGGCCTATGATTCATGATATTGCCCGTGATACTCATGTGTTTGGTCGGTAGAGTCATGAGATTGACCGGGACATTCATCCTTTAGGTGGTATGTAGGGTAGTCTCTTCGTAGTGTTCTGCATTGAGTAAGCGAAATTATGAACTTGGTCGTGTGATTCAAGTTTCGCCTGGGGCGCTCATGTTATGCTCGTGCCATCCATGATTGATGCGTGGTTGGCGCTGGGGTGTCGGTATTTGGCTTTAGTTTCGATCTGAGCATCGCGTACTTCTCCCCGTCTTTGTGGCGATCACGCAGATTTGCTGTCGAATTCACCGGTTTCCTGTACTTGCAGGTAAATGCCCGGTAACCCGGAGTCCTCGAGACGTAATGACGTCGAGGAAGCAAGTACAACAGAAGAGAACGTCACCCTGGTCGACACCGTCGACGACCCCACACTGGACTGGGTGGGTGCTGAGCCCCGGGGAATTGCTTCAGCGTACAACCATTGCAGCAGGCGAGCTTATACCGTCGTCGAGCACGGCGGTACTCAGGAGGGATTTCAAAGGAATTTTAAAATAATGAGGCCGACGAGTGATGCTCGCATATGCTCGGAGTTCACTGAATATGCGTTCCCTATGTATGAGATTGTATTCAGGGATCTTGGTCTTAGGCTGCCTTTTAGTGACTTCCAGGTCGGGGTGTTCAATCATCTGAACTTGGCCCCTTCGCAGCTTCACCCCAACGCGATCGCCTTCCTCCGGGCGTTCGAGCTAACCTGCCGTTTCTTCAAAATTGGGGCGACGATTCCCCTGTTCTTCAGGGTTTTTCATCTGCAACGTCAGTCTCTAGGAGGCAAACATAGTTGGGTATCCCTTAAGCAGTCGAAGAGACTGTTTAGGATGTACATGGACTCGATGAGGGATTTCAAAGACAAATGGTACGTATTGCAGCCGGCCACCCAAACAGCCCTGGATTCTCTATTCGAGCCAGAAACTGTGGTGGTCGACGGGGACGGGGAGCCCCTTTTGGATGCTGAGGGTAGTCCCGCAGTTGGGCGGATTTCTAGGTTCTCTATTCATTGGTGCTCGGGTCATTATGAGCATGGTACTGGACATTATCATACCCCTGCGGGGAGTATGAATGTCGAGGATGAGGAGGCCTATGCTGTCCTTTGCAAGTTTGTTGATGGCTTTTTCCCCGCTCGGTGGGTCACGAGGGAAGGGGACGACATTCTCGATGAGGATGGCTACCCGATGTTCGAGGCGCGCCCTATCAATACCAAGGCTCTCGTTGAATGCCAATTCTATGGGAAGGCCATAGATCTACTATGTTTCTTGCTTTTTCTCTTATTGTTATTCCATTTCAATTGCCTTTAATCGCTTGTAGCTAACCCGGGTTCGCTCTTCTTGCAGGTCACATGGTGGAACGTCGAGAGAGGTTGCTGAAGTTGACCCAGGATAAAAAGATAAGCAAGAGGCTGGTGAGACCACAGCAGGCCACGCGGATGGGCCCGCCCGCTGATTCGGGCAGAGACGCGTCCAGTGGGTCCTCGGGTTCTCTCGATGCCGAGCAACAGACCGAGATGGTTGAAAGGAAGAGGGGTCAGACAGAGAGCAGAGCGAAAACTGGTGATGAGCCCGTAGCTGCCCGAGCTTTTGGCTTACCGCCTTGCTTTGTAGAAAAGGATTTCTTCAAGGGGTTTCCTCTGACAGTGTCTGATAACGAGGCCGACATCATTAAACGACTCAACAAAGAAGGCCGGAGGAAACACCTCGCTGCTAGCATGGTCGGTGTGGTGAAGATGGCCGAGATGGTTGTGGTCCTTGCAGGGGAAGGATCAGATTCCACGGACCGTGTTAGGGAGTTAGAATCGGAGAAGGCTGCTTTCGCTGCCAAATCTCGTAAGTTGAAGGCGGCCCTCGAGCGGTCCGAGGAGATGTTTCGTGAGCAGGACGACCTACTATCGGGGGAGAAGGAGAGAGTCGAGAAGGCCTTTGAGGAGAGGGATTGCCTCCAGCTCGACAAGGAACGGCTGGAGAGTGATAACCAGCAGTTGTCCAGGGAGATTGAGGAGCTAAAAGCTGCTATGCTTCCTGCTGATGACGAGCCAGAGGAGATAGCCTCTTTGCGTACACGCTCAGATTTGGCTGCTCGCATCCACTTCCTCGAGTCGGATTGCGTTGGTACCTTGGCCGACGAGTTCGAGACCGTGGTGAGTCAGTTGTCCGTGCTGAATCCGGGGTTGAACACCGAGGGAGTCGGATTTTTGTCTCAGATAATTGACGGCCAGGTCGTGCCTTCTCCCGATTCTCCTGATGTGGACGCCAACAATCCCGGGGATGTTTAACACCTAGTCTTTGTTTGGGTCTGCGCGCCCGTAATTTGATTTTACTTGTTTTGGGGCCTGCGTGCCCATGTCCATTCTTGATTTCTTTTGGCCGTCGTGCCATGGGTTGTAACTTTGAACATCGTCGGCCTTCTTGGTCGGTTCACCATTAATCTGTTTCATGCATGTTTTTTTTTATGCATGTTTATTTTGCAATAATCTGCTCGTATCTAGGCGTATGCTCGACTGTTATTTTCGTAACGAATATTTTGATAAAGTTTTGTGCTCGAGCGCAGATATCCTTTCGACCCCTTTGATGGTTCGACACACTTCGAAATACGTCGATTATGCAGAGTGGAGCCCGCATGTCAGACGTATGACCCAGATCGGGGTCTTACGCTCGCGGCGTGAACTGCCCATCACGAGCTGGGTGTTCTGCCATGTGGGTACTTCGACAGCGGAGCTCGATCGAGGTGTCCCTGCCGGGCATTGTCGTTCGGCTTATTGGGTGAATGAAGGTATACCACTCGGTGGTAGGTCGGGTCCGTACCTCGACTCGCCTACGTGGTCGAGACTTTTCCCTTTGTTGGCTAAGGGTGGATCTTCGACGGAAAAAGCCCACAGTGGTTTGAGGGCTTTAGCTATAATACTGTTTTAGTTTAGCAGCATTCCAGGATCATGGTAACGGTTCTCCGTTTAACTGCTCGAGGTAATATGCCCTGGTGCCTGTGGCGCCTTGAACGCGGTAGGGTCCTTCCCAGTTTGCGGCCAATTTTCCTTCGCGAGAGTCTTTCTGGTTTCTTCGTAAGACTAGGCTTCCGATCTGGAACTCGCGTCTGATGACCTTGTCGTCGTGACGCAAGGCTATTCGTTGTTTCAAAGTGGCCTCGCGTAGGGCTTCCCCTGATCGAATTTCCTCGACCAGGTCGAGTTCGTCCCTAAGGGCTTCGTCGTTCATTTCCTTTTCGAGTGGCATCTCTGTCCACCTGGAGGGTTCCCTGATCTTTACGGGGATGACGGCCTCGGTTCCGTATGTTAGTCGAAAAGGGGTCTCGCCCGTCGTCGAATGGGGTGTGGTGCGATAAGCCCATAAGACGCTGTGTAGTTCCTCGACCCATCCCCTTTTTGCTTCGCCCAGTCAGCGTTTGAGTCCTCGCAGGATGACCCTGTTGGCGGCCTCAGCTTGCCCGTTGGTTTGGGGATGCTCGACTGAGGTGAAATGTTGTTTGGTCCCGAGTTTGGCGATGAAGCTTCGAAAGCCTTGATCGGTGAATTGGGTACCGTTGTCTGTGACCAGCGCCTTCGGGATTCCAAATCGGGCGAGGACGTTTCGTTTGTAGAAGCGGAGGATGTTGTGTGAGGTGATTTTTGCAAGGGCCTCGGCCTCTATCCATTTCATGAAGTAATCCACGGCCACAATAAGGAACTTGTTTTGGTACGTCCCTTGTACGAATGGTCCGAGGATATCCATCCCCCACCAGGAAAATAGCCACGGGGATGACAATATACTCAGATCGTGAGGGGGAGCGAGATGCATGTCGGCGTGCTTCTGGCACTTGTCGCATCTCTTGACGTGGTCTTTGGTGTCCTGTTGCATTGTCGGCCAGTAGTACCCTGCTCGTAGAGCCTTCCTTTCTAGAGACTTGCCGCCCATGTGTTGGGCGTTAATCCCTTCGTGTTTTTCCCGTAATACCTCGGGGACTGTGGATTCGTCGATTCACTTCAAGAGGGGAATGGAGAATCCCCTGCGATATAGTTTGTGCTCGAGCACCACGTAGGAGCACGCTCATCGTTTGGTCGCGGCTGCTTCTGTTCGGTCTGGAGGGAGTTTGCTTTTTGTCAGGAAGTTGAACACCGATGTCATCCAGACGAACTATCTCTGATGGTGTTCACCTCGAGCTGGGTCGATGTTTTCTCGATGCTCGGGTGGGATAGGGATTCCTGTATAACGGATTTGTTTCCGCCCTTCTTCCTCGTGCTTGCAAGCTTCGACAGAATATCGGCCCTTGTATTTTGCTCGCGCGGGACGTGCGATATCTCTGCTCGATCGAACTTCTTCATGTAACCTTTGACTAAGTCCAGGTATTCGATAAGGCTGTTATTTTTAGCCTGATAGCTTCCTTGGACTTGAGAAGCGACGAGTTGAGAGTCTAAAAATTTGTACTTCACGGGCACCTAGGTCTTCGGCCAATCTTAGTCCTGCGAGCAGGGCCTCGTACTCCACTTGGTTGTTTGAAGTCAGGAAGGAGAGGGTGAGCGAATGCTCGGTCACCACCCATTCCTCGTTCTCTAAGAGGATCCCTGCGCCGCTTCCAAATAGGCTGGACGCTCTATCGACAAAGATGATCCACTTGTGTTCTTTCCCTGCGGGGGGGGGGGGGGGGGGGGGGGGGGGGTTGTGAGCGGTCATTTCAGCCACGAAATCGGCCAAAGCTTGTGCTTTTAGGGCTTTCCTGCTCTCGTACTGAATGTCGAACTCAAAAAGTTCCAATGACCACTTCAACATTCGACCTGCCATGTCTGGTCGACCTAAGAGCTGTTTTACTGCTTGGTCGGTTCGCACTATGATTGTGTGTGCGAGGAAATAGTGTCTGAGTCTTCTCGCTGCGTTGACAAGGGCTAGGGAAACTTTCTCTATCTGTTGGCATCTGACATCGGGACCTTGCAGTGCTTTGCTCGTAAAGTAGACGAGTTTTTGTCCGTCGGGCGTCTCGCGAATGAGAGCCGTGCTGACGGCTTCGATCGAGATGGCCAGGTATATGAACAATGGTTCCCCGGTGGCGGGTCGTGATAGTACGGGCGGTTGGGATAGGCTTCGTTTTAGGTGGCACAACGCCTGCTCACATTCCTCGGTCCATTCGAAGGCTGCCTCCTTGCGAAGGAGCTTGAAGAAGGGGAGGGCGTGCTGAGCGGATCTCGCGACGAAGTGGGATAACGAGGTGAGCACGCCGTTCATGACTTGTATGGATTTTTTCGACGTGGGTGTCGGGAGGTCAGAGAAGGCTCGACACATGTCGGGGTTAGCTTCGATTCCTCGTTCTGTCAGGTAGAAACTGAGAAATTTTCCTGCCTTGACCCCGAATGTGCACTTCTCGGGGTTGAATCTCATCTTACATTGTCTCGCTTGAGCAAAGACTTCTTTGAGGTGAGCAACATGGTCGGTATCTACTCGGGATTTGACGATCATGTCGTCCATATACACCTCGAGCATGTCTCCGATTTGGTTATGGAACACTTTGTTCATCATACGTTGGTATGTTGCTCCTGCGTTTCTTAGACCAAAGGGCATCACGTTGTAGTAATAGTTGCCCGAGCTGGTCATGAAAATGGTGAATGCTTGTCGCTTACAGCCATTGGGATTTTTTTATAGCCTGAATATGCATCCATAAACGACAGTATTTTATAACCGGCCGAGTTGTCGACCAACATATCTATGTTGGGTAGAGGAAATGCATCTTTCGGGCATGCCCGATTGAGATCAGTATAGTTAACACACATTCGCCATTTTCCATTATTCTTTTTTACTAGTACAACATTTGACAGCCAGGTTGAATATCGGGCTTCAGAAATAAAATTTGCCTCTAAGAGGTCTTTTACAGCTTTTTCAGCAGCCTCCATTTTCTCCGGAGACTGCCTACGTCTACGTTGTACTACTGCCCTAGCGGCTGGATCTATGGCGAGGCGGTGATAGGCGACCTCGGGGTCGAGTTCGGGCATATCTATGGCGCTCCACGTGAATAAGTCAGCATTCTCGCGCAAGTATGCTTTGATCTGCTTCCTCGCCAAGTCGGGGAGGCTGGTACCGATCTTCACTCCTTTGCTCGCGTCCTCGCCAAGAGGGACGAGTTCGAAGTCTCTGTATGGAATTGGTCGGAGGGAGACTTGCTTGCCGCTAGGAGGCTCATCCTGGTCGAAGCGGGTATCCAGGGCTATGGAGTCGACCTTTGGGGGAGCTCTATGTTCTTATGCCTTGACGAGCTCTGTCTTCTGAGGCTCTGGTCGTGTTGTTGCAGCTCTCTTGGCGGGTCTTGTACCGGTGTCAACCGTGTCGCGTCCCTTGGATGCCGCGTTGAAACACCTTTGGGCAGAAGCCAGGTCCCCTTGGATGGTGGCGACCCGTGCCCTCTTGGTGTAAAACTTCATCTTCAAGTGGACGGTAGAGGGTACCGAGGTCAGTTCTGCCAATGTCGGCCTTCCCAGAATGCAGTTGTAGAGGGAAGGGCAGTCGATGATAAGGAAGCTCACCTTGACCTACCTCATTGTTGTATCCTCGCCAAAGGTAACCATGAGCTCGACGTATCCCCGAGGTTTGGAAGTCGAGTCGTTAAAGCCCTGCAGGTCTGACCCCACATAAGGTGAGAGGTGCGAGTCGTCGAGCTGCAGGGTTCGAAATAGTTGGTTGTACATTACATCGATGGAACTTCCTTCGTCGACGAGGACGCGGTGCACGTCAAAGTTAGCCATTCTCGCTCTTATTAGCAGAGGGATGACCGTGTTGGGGGACCCTCCGGGGAGCTCTTCGAGGTAAAAGGTGATAGGCTCTTGTTGTACCCCAAAATTTGCCCTCCCATATTCTTCAAGATTTGCAAAGAGCATGCTTCAAAATCTCCCAAGGGTTGCACAGTTCAATGACCTCCTAACAGTAAAAAATTAGGGTTTTGGTTCTGGAAAAGAAGTTGAAGTTTTCAAGGGTCTAAACAAGTCCTACATGCCTACAAACATGGTCAAACATCCATATGCCAAGTTTCAAGACTCACAACACAAAGTTGCACAGTCAAAAACCCTAATTGCTCAACAGTCAACTGCAGGGGTAAAATGGTCATTTGACAGTCAAAAGTCAAAAATTTTGGTCAACATCTTATTTTGAAGCCACAAACATCATTTGATCAATTCTTGATCATGATTTGCAAGGCATGGCTCAAAAAGTCTCAAGATGCAAAAGTTTCCATATTTGGACAGTTGAAAAAGTCAACTGTAACTTGACCAAGGCATAACTTCCACATGATTTATCAGAAAAATTCCATCCAAAGCTCATTTTGAATAGAATGACATTTCCTACAACTCATCTTCACACTTCAAGTCCAAGAAATGTTCTCACAAAAAGTTATCAATCTCAATATTATAGGTCATTTTCAAAAGTCAACAAAAAGGCACTTTAAGTCAAAGGCCATAACTTGAGATTGGTAAATCAAAATGACATGGGACCAAAGGCATTGGTTAGAGGACTCCAAGACATTTCCAAAATGTCCAAGAACATGATCAAATATTAAAAATTGAGCAAGATATGCCTTGTGGAAGTTAGGAAAGTTTTGGGAATTTTGAAAAGTCAAATTTGCTTCAAATGTCTCAAAATTGCTAATGGGCCTCAATTTCTTCCAAGAATCATCATCCAAAAGCTATGCACGACCCATTGACTTTAAAGGGAGTTACTTTATCATTTTTTATTAATTATTTGAATTATTATTATTATTAGTTCATTTAATCAAAATAAAATAAGACAAAAATAGAAAATCATGTTTTCCAATCTTTTTTTGCAGCATATCCTCTCAATAAAGCCTAAATATTTCGTGCACACTCAATATGGAAAGAATTGGCAATGATTGGCATGTTCTTCACATGAAAAAGATTGAAAAAGATACCATGGAAATCAAATCTCAAAAGCATTGATTACAAAGGTTTTGGACTTGTTTTGCAAACCTAAAACATTCCTCATAAAAGCCAGAACACAACCCTAATGCAGAGGACCTGGAAGCTGCGCCCAAACTCAGAAATACAAACTCACTTTTTTCTTAAAAAACTTCAAATCTGTTTTCATAGTTTTAAGGCATTTCAAGGCGTGGGAAGTATCTCAAAAGCTTGCTGGGACTTCTCTGAACATAACCCAATCATTTTCCACTCACCATACATAAAGAATTGGTAAAACGGAGTTGCTTCTCTTTCAAAATTATGCATAATCGTGTTTGGATTTCTGGACATTTTTCATACATTTAGACTATTGTTTTATACTAACATGGACATTCTGAATCTATTGGTGCTATTTAATTGAATAATCATTGCCTGTATGCAAAGTTACCATGGGAGCTCGTTAGGGTTTCAAAGATGTGAAATTGGGGTTTCTCTCATAAGGAAAAATTAGGCAACGAGACCAAGACTATTGAACTCAGGGCATCTGGACGATTCAATCCCACTAGTCGCGCTCTTTTTATGTTTGCGTATGGCCTAATCGCTATTTTCATGTTCTTCATTTAGTGGGGGTTTAAAACCCCCGCTATCCATTCTGTTTTTTTTCAGGCCAAAGCGAAGAAGTGGAGAAGAAGATGAGTTGTAAGCATGTGGTTGGCTGATTCAAAAGCTTGGCGCGCGTTTTTGTGTTTTATACCATCTACACTTACTTTTATTATATTAATTGTATTTCATTATAATAACAAAGTTGCCAAATAGCTCAGTTGGTGGAAAGTGATGTTTGCAAGCCTTGGGACCTGGGTTCGATTCCCAGGTCCCCCATATTTCCTTCTAGTTTTTCTCATAACATGATTAGGTGTCCAACACGCCCAGAAGTCCACCAAATTCCCCAGCACCAAAGCTTGCCACATGTCCCTGAAGATTAATCTAGTGGCTATCACCAGCTATCCACCATATGCATCAGTCAACGCATCCATATGCAAGCCAGAAAAGTCAAAAGGGTCTCCTTCAAATGGGCCAAATTGCTATGAACGAACCTCCATAATTGGGTCTACCACCCCTCCTGTTTGTATTTCTCTCCTTCATTCTTTTTGCTATTTTATTTATTTATTTGTTTTAATTTAATTACTTTCTTTTAATTTTTCAAATTAATTTATTATAACATAAAAATACAAAAAATCAGAAACTATAAAAAATAAAATATGTTGGTTAATTAATTTACTAATGTTTATTTTGTAAATAAATTTTGTTAACTAATTTAATTTTAATTTTAGGTTTAATTTCAATGTTTTTTTATGTAATAAATTAAAAAATATAGAGATTAGGGTTTTAACACTTTTATTCCTTTTTTCTTATTTAATAATTATTAACCACTAATTACTTTTGTAAATAAACATGCCATGAAAATAATTAATTAAAACTAGGTCAAACTTAAACATTTTTTTTAACAAATTAAAAATAGTTTAGAATTAGGGTTTTAATTCCATTTAATTTTCTCATTAAATTCCATAAATACAAAAACTCCAAAAAAATAAGTTCTTGCTTTTATTTAATTTAATTAATTTACGATTTCGATTTAATTTCTTTAAAAGGGTCCAACGCCCTCGCATTCTCGATTTTATTTCTTTTCGCACATTTACTTTTATTTCCCTTTTTTTAAGATTTCATGTACTTGCCCCAAAGCCTTGTAATAAATTAATTAGGGTATTTACTTTCCGCATTTTTATTTATTTCAAATCGGGTCTTGGTTTAATTTGGCGATGTAGACCCACGCCTTTGTAATAGCGTAGGACTTTTAATTCTGCACCTTTTAGCTGTTAATAACCACATGAAAGAATGAATGTTAAAAATAAAAACAAAGCGTAGATCACCAATGCATGACAAGATAAACATAATTGAAAATGACACACAGTTCACACACCACCCCTAGGGTACGTCTCACTGTTGCCTTGCCCCTCGAAAAGTGGTCGTCGAGTAGAGGATGTTTTAGTAAGTCCTCATGTCCATGAACATGGCATGGGGGTAGCTTCTAAGGTGTCTTCCTATTGCTCTGGTGACCACACTATCCCTAAAACCTCGAATTGACCCGAACACCTCCAACGGTGGTGCTACCTACCTCTCAATGGTGGGATGGCACTATCTCAAGGACATTTACACAGACTAATTCCTTAGGGTAGGTAGATGACTCGTAGATACTTGCTCTAATTCAAAACAAATCAAATACTTCTTTTCACACCGACACTTTGCAAAAAGCTTTCAAAAACAACTTTTCAAACACTCTTGAGGACTGATACAAGAGTCGAACTGAAATTTTAAACGAAACTTTTTTAAACCCACAGTTGAAAAGCAAACAAACAATTTTGAAAACACAAATGAGCAAGTATCTAAGAGCCCATGGATAACCATGGATAGAAAGGGTGCTAACACCTTCCCTTTCTATAAATCTACCTCCCGAACCGAGAAACAATCTCAATAAGGAATTTTTCTGTGCTTTTGTCTTTTCCATTTGGATAAAATAAAAGACGGTGGCGACTCTTGCTTCCGCGACATTTCACGAACCAGCATTAAGCAGTCAGTTCCAGATCCACCGATCACAGCTCTGATCTACCCTTCACCCTTTCAAAGGACACCGTCTGAGGAGGCGCAGAGTCGACCAATTCATCCAGCTTCCTCTTGGCTGAATTTATGGTTAGGTCGTTGAATCCTCCACCATTGATGACCATGGCGAAGGGAAAGTGCCCCCATCTGCTGTGCATTGACAACGGCTCTTGCAAGTGTTCGGGAACATAAAAGTCCTCGGGTCTGGTGACGGAGAAGGCGGTCTGGATGGGGACCGACTCGTCGGATGGTCGAGCATCCTCCTCTGCTTCTCTTGCCTCACGAGCGTCGCAACGAGGAGCGTCGTTTCACCGGTACTAGGCGAGTCTCCCCCCCTTTATGAGGGTCTCAATGGCGTCCTTGAGGTGGACGCAGTCTTCAGTGAGATGGCCATGGCTTCTATGGTACTAACAACATTTGCTCCTGTCCACCCCGGGCTTGGCAGGAGCTGGTCGGGGGCGCTTGACGCTGCCATCTTTGAAATATGTATTAGCACACTCCGCCAAGATGCGCTCGCAGGAAGCCGTGAGCAGAGTGTACTTTGTGAAACGCCCCGAGGGTCCTCTTTATTCTCAGACGTCCCGGGGTTTGTCATCTTTCCTTTTCTCCCTGGTTCGTCGAGGGGGAATGGGTTCTTGGTGCAGGTTGCTGCTGGATCCGCGAGTCCTGGGGTCACGGGCCCTGTTGGCCGCTTCCCTTTCCTCGTAGTCCATGTAGGCCCTGGCCTTCTAAAGGAGAGCATCGAACGTTCGGGGTGGTTCGATGCCCACTGCTTTCCTGAACTCAGTTCCGGGGAGGAGCCCCCTCTCCAGCAGGTATCTTTTCATGTGGTCCGCGTAGGGGACCTGGATGGCTTCACGATTGAAGCGGTTGATGAATTCTCTCAAGGTTTCATCCTGCCTCTGGACGATGTCCTCGAGCGCCGCTTCGGTCTTTGGATGTCGCCGTGACGCGGTGAATGAGCTTATGAATTGGTTTTTCAAGTTTCGCCACGAGGTGATTGACCCCGGGGCAAGACCCTTGTACCAATCCATTGCTGCTTTCCTGAGGGTTGTGGGGAACAACCGGCATTTGATGGGTCCCCCAACGTTGTGGTAGTGTAGCATAGCTTCGAACCCATCTATATGATCGACCGGGTCGGCGACTCCATCATATTCTTTCAGGTGAGGGGGCTTCTCCATGACCGGGGGAATGGGTGCCTCCATGATGGCTTGTGATAGGGGACCGTGAGGATCGTCCTCATCACTTCGCTCTAGGGAGAGGGACGGGGACCTGAGGTATTGTCGGGCACGACGGCCCTGATCATGTTGGGCGTTCCTCAAGCGGTACGCTCATTGAAACGTCCCTCTGTGCCAGTCTCCAGGATGTCTTCGTTCTTTCCGTGAAGGGCCATGGTCGTGCCCTCCGACTTCAATGATTGGTGCTCTCTCCAAGGCAGGTCGTCTCCCCGGTGGTCGGGGTGACGGGCTTCGGGAGGCGTCTCTGTCTTGTCTCCGCGGGGGAGATGGAAGACGTGCCTCTGTTCTTCAAGGAGGTGGGGACTGAGGCCTCTTGTGTCTCCTTGGGGGCGTTCTGTCCTCCTCCAGTGCTCTCATCCTTTCCCCTTGGGCAAAGATGAGGTAGTTAGTCTGGTTGATCGCTGCGAACAGTGCCCTGGTCGCGGCGTCTGCCCCAGCGGGGACAGGGACTTCATGGAATTGAGCAGCTTGATGGTTCGGGGGAACCGGATTATCTCCTTGGAGTCGAAGGGGGACTGATGAAGATGAGGCAGTGGCTCCATCCCGGTAGTTGGAGATTCCGGGGATGTTGCCACCGGGAGCAGTAACGTGCGTGATGACGCTGGCGTTGTTACCGGCGAGGTTATTGCATGCCTCGACGATGCGGGTGTCCTGATTGTCTTGAATCTGGTCATCCATGACGGTGGAAGATGATTTTAGCTTTTGGTCTTTGACGGTTTGTAAGACGAGGAAGCTCTGTTTCCCACAGACGGCACCACTGATCTTACCGGATCAGAATTGGACCGTCACAGCTGGCTCGAACTGGGTTTGAATGAGATGGGTGGTACCTGCAAGACACTCCAATGATAAAATGAGAGACGAAATGGGCAGGCAAAAAGTAAGTAGGTGCGTAATGAATGAATACCTGACCCTCTTGAAGTAGAGGGTATTTATAGCCCCCAGCGCTGGGCCAAGGTCCCTTTATTGAGCCGACTAGAACTGGCCCAACAAAGGGACTGCCAGGTTCTACGTGTGTAGTGGGGACCCGCACGTGGTCCCCTTCCTGGATGGTGCTCTGCAAAGAATGAGGAAGAACGAAGACGCGGTCTTCCCGGAGCTCTACGAATTCCGCCGTATTCGGAAGGGACAGAGTCTGCCCTACGGGGAGGATGCTCGAGCAAGACTCGAGTTGGAGTGACCTTGGTCGGGGACGATGCTCGTTACGGATAACGGCGGGCATAATCGTTATGGTCTGTGACTGGGCATGCTCGGGGTGGTCTGATTCCGAGCACGGCTCGAGGAACTGCTTGGATCTGGGCCTTTACTGGTATTTTGGGCTAAGGTAGGCCCAATCCAGAACAAAAGGTATGTGTTTCAATATTTATTTAGACGATTCTCTTCTTCACGTACGGAACCTTAAATGCCATTAAAGGTCATTGTACTTGGCCTCAATATTATGCCCCATCATAGTAAGCTTAGGCGTCATATTCAGGAACAGTCCATTATCAATCAACACTCTTAATAGGCAAGTGTCCATATATTTAATGAAAATGTGTAGAGCTTTAATTGTGAGTCTTATCTTGTGGAGGAAACTCTTTATCACGTTGACCTAGAGATTCCCCTCTTAGGTTAGATTTGTCAACACTTCATAGAATTGGTTCAAAATGACATTCTTAGTTACGTGAGCGACACTTTTAAGATTTTCATTAATGATTTTTGTTGAGCCTCAAAACTTTAGAAGCAGAGACATGATTGAGATCTTTAAAGATGCTTTGGTCACTTCTTTGGATCATTCTTGAACTATTCAGCATCCCTATTTTTGATGGTCTCCTCTTGCCCTTTGTTTATGCTATGTTGATGACGACATGCTCTTCATTTGTTGGAGGCGAGCTCTATCGCCTTTGTCCTTTGATGTAGACAGTGGAGTCCTATTTTCCACCATCTTTACAAGGAAACATAACTGGAGTGGCAGCTTCCTCTGTAATCGTGCAATCGAGGATATACTTTTGAAAAAAGTTTTTATGAGATGTAGATATATGTAGATGCATGTATGCTAAAAATTTGTTTTAATGTCTTACTCACATGGATCTCCTTTTATTTTTATTAGGTTTTGATTTTTTATTGGTGAGTATCCCAAAGACTATACAGATAATATACCGAAACATAATACTTTTTATTGAATAGAAATCACAATCCTTGAAAGGGAAACACAACTCATATGGAAACATATGCTGAAAGTAAATACTGAATCAAACAACTGAATCAAACGTCAAGTACTAAAGGAAATAACTAAAGAAAACCGAAAATCTCCTAAGCGCGTTTGTGGATCTCAGTCCTAAAACCATAAATCATCTCCCTATAAAGCTTGAAGAAGTCTTCAACATCCTTCAAAAGAGGGACTATCACGCCTTCTGCATCTCACAACATTCTAGGGATGTCACCAATGAGATTGTTCGCTAAGAAGGCAAGTTTTGCGTGCTTGCCTCTGTACTTTAGATATTCCTTATAAATTACAGGGATTATGATTTTGTTGTTTCCTCTCACTTGAACAATCTTAGTATACTGTTATTCATAATATTTGCTTGTCTTTTATGCCTCCTTGTAAGCTTGTAGCAAGGAACGATAATGGCCTTGGAATTCTTTTAGCTCTTGACGTACTCGCTCATATTGAGGTTCTCGTTCCAAGAGGAGCGCTTCAGCTTCTACCCTTCGAGAATGTTCTCTTGTTTCTTGCCCCTTGCTTTCTCGGAGGACAATGATAAGATTCTGGAACCGCGCTTTCTGACTCTGGTTTTCCTTTTTCAATTCCTTGATTCATTGGTCTCTTTGATTAAGGTCAGACTGGAACTGGTTCCTTTCATAGTTGACTTTGTAGAGGTGGTGCTCTAAGTCTTTTTTTGTCTTTTGCAAGTTGAAAAATGGAAGCCCTAAGCTTTTCCACTTTTTCGACCAATATTAGCATTAACATCAGGATGCTCGTTGATTTGAACCTTTTCGCGCTTATGGACCTTTCCCCAAGCTTGGATGGTTTTCTCGAGTAATTCGGGGTCACTTCGCCCCATATCATGTAGGACCAATCGTTCAAGCTGTTCAACAGAAAGTTTATCTTTCAAAGGATGACGTAAAGCCAAAGTGGAATTGTAGTTAATATAACCACAAGTCCCAATTAGAGGAACATTAGGGAAGTCTTCACAGTTGAAGATGATCTCTTCTATTTCAAGATTCCTAGGACACCATAAAATAGAATCAGCAGTGAGGGCCCTTAACTTTTGTGACCACTCATCTCTTGTTAAGTCTTTGATCATATAGTTTTCCTTACCAAAATGTGACAAGAGCCATGAATACAAAAGAGGAATAAAACATTGTAGTATTCCCCCTCCTTTCTCATGTTGTACATGAAGAGTGTAGTATTAGTCAGCAAGCAAAGTAGGAGTAGGGTCCATATTTAAGACCTTCACGACCCAAAATACACCAATAGCCATCGAGTCTATAAAGTATGCAGTATTAGGGAATAGAATTTAACCGAAGATCAATAATGCCAAGATATCTCCACAAGGTTCCCATTCACCCTTATCTGCAAAAGAGAGAGCTTTAGACTCCAAGTATTACCTCTTGACTCCTTAAACTTCATGATCTGCTTTATAATTAAGTATTAGATTAGGAGGTGGTATCCCTAATTCTTTAGCCAAATCTTCAATTTTGATGACTCGTCCGATTCCCATGTAGGGCCCTTCTTTTATCTTGAAAAACCCTAGAATTTGCTCAAACTCTTCTAGGTAGGTGCTAATTGGAAGTCTTGGAAAGTAAAGCATCTTAGCGGAGGATAATAAAACTGAACAAGGGAAGAGATAGCTCTTACTTTCCCATTCATCCTTATTACAACCATGATATTTCCATAACGACGAATTAAATCTTCCATAGCATTGCTAGGTAGTTTACCTCTAATCAACTTCATTTTCTTGAAATGAGGCATCAGGGCACCAATGTGGATAATTGGCTTCTCATCAGGATTCATTCTTAGGATACTCACCAAAAACCTTTTCTTTTTCTTTTTTATTAATTTTTTTAGAAATCTTGTGAATAAGACAAAATAAATGTAAAAGTAATGAATATTTTGAAATGTGATGCGTATGTATGCATGGTGATGTAATATGGTAGTGGGTTTACATAAGGTATCCTTAGTAGGTAAGTTCCTAGTTCGTCCTACAAATATTCTACCATCCCCATAAGGTGTCTTCCTTAAGGGTATCATGGATAATGCTAGAGGGAAAGGCACAGGGCCTCCGTAAAACAGAGCCTCATTATAGACCGAAACTTCCATCTCTTAGGTTGTACAAGGTCTCACCATGAGATTTTTTTTAGGGTTATACAAAGATTCATTGCCCAAATTTCAAAGTCCTACCTCCTAGAGAGTCCATCTCTCTAAAAGATATTTTATCTTTGGAATTCAACCGTCTCTAGGCGAAATCGTCACAAAAGCTCGTAGGGGTGTTTACCCCCCTTGGCCAATAGAAAATCCTTCTTTCTAAGGTTTGATTTTTGAAATTTAAATCCCACCAACAATGATATGATAATAAAATAATAATAAAACAATAAATAAACAATTAAACAAAAATACTGAAAATAGAAAAACCCAAAATAAAAACCCTAGACCTAAAAGAAAAGGTAGACTCTAAACCCTAGAGTCGTGTCCCTAGCAGAGTCGCTAGCTGTCATAACCGGCAAAAAATAAAGAGTCGTCACCATTAATTTTTTGTCCTAAGAACGGGAAAGTAACATATAACCCTAATTATTTTAAAGATTCTAAGTTCATAAGTCAATTAGATGAAGGGAAGGTGTTAGGCACCCTTCATCTCCATTGTTCTCAAGGGGCTCCGCTTTTAGGTCTAAGGGTAAAATAAGAATTTCTACTTTAAAGGTATATAATTGCAAAGCTTAGAAAAACAAAAAAGTTTTAGTTTTTTAGTTGGGGGACTCGCCTTGGTTTTTAAGCCGCGTGCCTACGTATCTTATGAGGAATCAAAGTCTCAATTTGTAGTTCATAGTTTGGTTGGTGTTTTTTATAGGATTGCATAAAATTGCTTTTGAATTATTCTTGAACCTTGTTTGGGTTTGAAAAATGAGTGATCGTAGACGTGGTTTCTAGTTAAATTTGAAAGCAACGCTATTTAATCCTTTTTGAAAATATCTTGAATTTTTATTATGTTAGTGAAAAAGATTTTTGATAGTTGGTTAGCTGTTTTAATTGGGTTGAATCGTTGAAGAAGATCAGGTCTTCATCAAAATTAAGTCGCTCTAGGCGAAGTAATTGATTTGATTGAGTCTTGATAAAAAATCTTGATCTTTATCGGAATTAATTTGCTCGAGACGAAGAAACTTGACTTGGTCGATAAAGAGTTAATCCTTATTCGAATTTGATCGCTCTAGGCGAATAAATTTGACTTTGATTTGTTTGTGAATTTTAATTATTTTAAACGAATAATTAATTAGTAAGCGTTAAGCCTATCAATCGATTACTGGAAGATGTGAAATTCAATTATTTACGAAATATTGAATTAATGTAACTGTCTTTTGTTATTTTATTGTTTTTTAAATATATTTGTGCTAATTTAAATCAAATTAAAGAAACAAGAAAATAAAATAAAGATTAGTGAGAAGGGTGCAAGAACTAATTAAATGGGTGTCAGGTTAGTAAAATTTTTAGAGAGTGGCCTAAGGCCCAATTAGAGTTAAAAAACCCTAGATTCTTCTTGCTAATAATAATATACAAAAATAACAATTGAAATAAAATAAAATAAAAAAAAAACAAAAGGGACAAAAAAAACCTAAAATAATGGTGGAGGCGGAACATGTACAGCCACCTAGGGGTGTTTGCGGTGCGGTTTGGACGGTTTTGAAGCAAAAAATTACCCGAATCACAAGAGAAAAAAACATGCGATTCGGCCTGGTTCGGTTGGCTTTTAAAAATAAATCCGAACCAAACCAAACTAAACTAATGCGGTTTAGATTGGTTCGGTTTTTTACAAAAAAAATTATTACGTCATACAAACAAATATAGAGGAAAATATAATTTTGTGTTTAATTGTTCGTACGTTACCATAAAATTTTATAATTGACAAAATAAGTTTATAATTTGATACATAAAATTGCGTATTATAATTTTATCAAAATCTAAAGAATGATATAAACAATATTGCATTCTTAAATAAATATTATGCAAAGAATACGATAAAATATATTTTGTGAAAATAATATTTATAAATGAATAATATTTTTTTTTTAATGATTTGTAAATTAAAATGAATATAATACAAAGTATGATAAAATATACACATAATACATGTTTATTTCTCTAAAGAATTAAAGAAATATATATTGGTTAGTAAGATTTTATAACATAATGCGGTTTTGTTTGGTTTGGTTTGTAAAATACAAACCGCAAACCAAACCGAACCGTACGGTTCCGCAAGAAAATGACTCAAACACATCCGAACCAAATGCGGTTTTTTGCGATTTTGGTTTGGTTATGTTAGGTTTTGCAGTTTTCTATTGGACCGGTTTGATTTTGAACACCCCTACAGCCACCTATTCAAATTATCTCAACATTTTTATTTTTTACTTTTTAATTTCTTAAAGGACCACTTATATGTTGACACTTGGCATGAGGATTAATTTAAAAAACAAAACAAAATTAATGATACAAATTGACAAATTGTGAGAAAGAAGGTTTATCGTGCAAGTACAAAGTGTGGTTATTTTTTAACCGTGAATAGGTATGTGCGAGTGAATTTACTGGTGTAATTTTTGTGGAATGGAATTGGTTCTTTGGTTTATTCTCAGTGAAAAGGAAGAGTGGGAAGATGAGAAATAAGGGTTTGATGGTTTTATGTTAAAGATAATAATAGGGTTAAAGGACTTCTATTCAAGACAAAAATCTAAGAAAAAAATTTATAAAGTGAAATTCGAATTCATGATTTTATGTTTGTAAGTTCTATAATTTTATGTTTGAAATTTTTTTTTTAAAATTGATCTGACCTGATCAGAAGGTTTGGACCGTCACGGCTGGCTCCGAGCAGAAAGCTTTTTGAATGAGGAGGGGGGGGGGGGTACCTGCAAGACACTCCGATGCTAAAGTCAGTGGGAGTACGAGCAGATAATAGAGTTGAGGTTAGAATGATGAATACCTGACCCTCTGGAAACAGAGGGTATTTATAGCCCCCAGCGCTGGGCCAAGGTCCCTTCATTGGGCCGGGCGGATTTGGCCCAATGGAGGAACTGCCAGGTTCTACGTGGGTAGTGGGGACCCGCACGTGGTCCCCTTCCTGGATGTGCTGCGTGAAGTGCGGGCGGACGAAGACGCGGTCTTTCCGGGGTATCGTTGGGGGAACGGTGGACTGAGTCTGCCCTAGTTGGGATGCTCGAGACAACGTCGAGCTGGACAGCAGGGTGTCGAGCTGGATGTTAGGACGTCGAGCTGGGCGACATGGTGTCGAGCTGGACGTTAGGACGTCGAGCTGGACGACAGGAGGTGGAGCTGGACATCATCACGTGGGTTAGACAGCGGGATGTCGAGCTGGACATCAGGATGTCGGGCACGGATGTGACTCCTTTGCCCGACGTGGACCTCCGTAAGTCCTTTTGGATTGGGCCTTAGTAATGCTTTTGGGCCTGTTGGGCCCAGTCCAGAACAGGAGCCCCCCAAGTCGTGGTTCCTTGGCGAGGAGCCATGACTTGAACCAAAGTTATTCCCTCGTTGAGGTCTCGTGCCCGGGATAGGCGTGGGGGCCCTCGAGGGGCCTCCTCTTGTCGTGCTCGAAGACGTCCTCGGAGATGGATGCGCGGGGAATCCTTGCGGGGCGCGTGGATCGGGCACACGAGGTATCTTTCGGGGATTGTGCCGCCACCCTATGGGGGTAGGGCCATCATTGTGTTGGGAGCAGCGCGTCGAGGAGATGGAGTCCGTGGTTGCCCGAGGTGACGTTTGGTATTCCACGTCATCACTATAAATAGGAACCTTGGGCCCCATAATACGTTTTCCGCTCTCCGTGCTCTCTCTGTTGCTGCTCTCCCATACTTTCTCCAGTCGCGACTTCTCGTCTCAGATTCTTCCATTTCATAGCCTAATCCCACACTTTAATCCAAGTAAGTGATCTACTTTCTTCACTTTTCCGTTTAGAATGCATGATTCCTGGAATTTGTAGATATTTTAGGACTGTGCGCGCGGGATTAGCCCGGTAAACTCGTGTTTTGCCCGACATATTCATGTCTAGGACCGGCAAACGCATGTTGATGGCCGGCACATTCATAGTTTTAGGTGAAAAACTTCAGAGCTGCTCGGGGTCTTCATGATCCGGGCGCCTGATTCATGACTCTGCCCGGTATGTTCATGGTCGTGGCCGTGGGCCTCATAGTGCGGCTCGCCATGTTCATACCTCGGGTCGACATGCTTGAAGAGTGGCCGCGCAGTTGGTTTGAGGAAGAACAACGGGTTCAGGAGAGTCGGGGAGGCATCCATTTGTGGAAACGGACTTGTGTAGTCGTGTATGGGACGACATGATTTTGTCGAGCATAGGACTTCGTGCTCAACTGATTGGTTTCCCGTGCTCTGCAGGTAACCATGGCGGACGAGCCGAGCTCCTCCGGACGTCGTGATCGCGAAGAACAGAGTGCCGACGAGTCGGCCACCCTGATAGATACCGTGACCGACCCATTGCTGGAATGGGTGGGTGTCGAGCCGCGGGGGACGGTGTCGGTATATAGTCGGGATGACCGACACCCATTCACTGCTATTGAAGAGGGTCAAGACGAGCCTGGCTTCCAACAAAATTTCGTAGTTATGATTCCGTCGACCGGCGCAAGGATTTGCTCGGTCTATCCAAATTACAGCCTCGCGATGTATGAGGTCGCGTTTAAAGACCTAGGGCTGCGGCTGCCGTTCACTGATTTTCAGGCCGGGGTCTTTATGCACTTGGAGTTGGCCCCGTCCCAGCTGCACCCAAACTCTCTCGCCTTCATCCGGGCGTTTGAGTTGACGTGTCGCTACCTGAGGATCGGGGCGACCATCCCTCTTTTCTTCCGGGTATTTCACCTGCAGCGTCAGTCCCGAGGAGGGAAGCACAGCTGGGTGTCCCTGAAGCAGTCGAGGAGACTGTTTAAGATGTATATGGACTCCGTGAGGGGGTTTAAAGACAAGTGGTACGTGGTACGCCCAATTACCGACTCTGCTTTAGATTCCCTTTTCGAGGAGGAGGGGCCAGTCAGTGATGATGACGGGGAAACGATGGTGGCCGACGACGGGAGCCCCGTGTTGGGTCGTAGGTCTAAGTTCCCGGTGTACTGGATGTCCCGACATTACGAGCATGGGACAGGTTATTACCATACCGTTGTCGGGGACATGTGCTCGGAGGACCAGCGGGCGTACGACGCTCTTTGCCGGTTTGTCGACAATTTTCATCCCGCCCGATGGGTTACGCGGGAAGGGGATGATATCCTGGACAAAGACGGTTACCCGACGTTCGAGTCTCGCCCGATCGACACCAAGGCGCTGGTGGAGTGTCCGACATACAGGCAGGCTGCCCGCCTGTTAGGTTGTTTGCTTGAAATTTTATTCGTCTTTTACTCATGCAGTTTGCTCGATACTGACTTTTCCTTTATTTCGTGTAGGTACGATGGCTAGCCGACATGAAAGGCTCCTGAAATTATCAACCGACCAGAGGCGAGGCAGGAGGGTCGTGAAGCCCCCGCAGACGACGAGGATGGGTCCCCCACCCGGACCAAATGTTCCTCAGCAGGTGAGGGTGGACTCGCCATCGAGCTCCGGACCCACGTCGGATCCAGAGGTCGAGGAGATCGACCCCAGCGCCGTTTTGACGCAGAGGAAGAGGACCCGAGTAGAGGGTGGTTCGACTGTCGGCGAGGACGCCGGCGCTGTTAAATCTTTCGCCTTCCCTCCTTGTTTCGAAGAGGCGGGCTTTTTCGAGCGGTTCCCCCCGACAATGGTTGCCCATGAGGCTGATGCCATAAAGAAGATGAGCAAAGAGGAAAGGAAGGCGTATCTGGTCGCCAGCGTGGACGGGCTGGTAAAAATGGCCGAAATGGCTTTGGTGTTATCTGAGGATGCAGGGGATGCTGCCCGTGTTGAAGAGCTCGAGCAGGAGAAGGCGGCGCTGACCGCGAGCTCGCGGAAATTGAAGGTCGCTCTGGAACGCTCCGAGGGAATGTTCCGAGAGCAGACTGCGATGCTCGATGCTGAGAGGGAGATGTTGACCCTAGAGAAGGAGAAATCGGGAAAGTTGACTGAGGAAGGGGAGCTTCTTCGGGCTGACAGGGATCGCCTGGCGGCCGAAGTCGAACGTTTGGGTAAACAGGTCGAGGAAATGCATGCTACCCTGCAACCTGCCGAAGATGAACCCGAGGACATAGCAGCTTTGAAGAGTCGGGCGGAGCTGGTCGCACATATCCGACTCCTCGAGGTGGACTGCGTCGGTGCTCTGGAGGACGGGTTCAACTCCGCGGTCGATCAGCTCTCATTGCTAAACCCTGGCCTGGTCACTGAGGGTATCGGTCATACACACCGGGTTGTAGGTGGCGCGATCATTCCTCCGCCCGACTCTCCCAGCGTCGACAATGATGATTCCGTGGAAGTTGAGTAGGATAGCGGGCCTGCGTGCTCTTGATATTTGTATTCTTTGGGCCTGCGTGCCCGTTTATTGTATGTTATGAACATCGCCGGCCTTCTTGGTCGGTTTACTATTGTTTTGTCGCCTTCGGGCATTTTTATCAATGTTTTACATTTTGGATTTTTTGCCCTTGTTTGAAATCACTTGCTTGTATGAATTTAGCCTAAGTTATGGGCCCGAGGAGTGCCCGTAAGCGGCTTTGATTTGACGAGCGGATGTGCTCGACTCCGTTTGTGTGCGTTCCCGGCCCTATTTTGATTGGCCAGAACCACCTAAGTGTCGCGCTCGGGGGGAGAGATTTTCTTTTGACCCTTGTAGATGGCCCGTTATTCTTGATGAAATGTCGGGCATTTCGGAGCGAGGTTGCTCAGTCGGGCGTGGAGCCCGTTAGGGACGACTCGCCCTTGGCGTGAACTGCCCATCGCGAGCTGGGTGTTCTGCCTTGTGGGTACGACGACGGTGGGGCTCGGTATAGCTGTCCACGTCAGGCACTATCGATCGTCATCGTTTACCGCGCGATGCTGTGCTATTTTGGTCGTACGTCGGGCTTGTACCTTAGCCTTAAACGAAATTGGACGTTTTTCCTCGTTGACCGAGCACGGGTGCTGCTGGTCGAGGGTCCCAGGTGTAGACAGTTTCTAACTGTAGTACTGCTTTAGCTTAGCAGCATTCCAGGGTCGTGGTAATGGCTCTCTGTCTAACTGCTCGAGGTAGTATGCCCCGGTACCCGTGGTGCCGTGGACGCGGTAAGGTCCTTCCCAGTTCGCGGCCAACTTCCCTTCGCGGGAATCTTTCTGGTTTCTGCGTAGTACCAGGCTGCCTATTTCGAACTCGCGCTTGATGACCTTGTCGTTTTGGCGTAGGGCCACTCGTTGTTTTAGGGTGGCTTCGCGCAGGGCAGCCCCCGATCGGATTTCCTCGACTAGGTCGAGTTCATCCCTTAGTGCTTCGTCATTCATTTCTTCGTCGAGGGGTTCTTCCGTTCGTCGGGATGGTTCCATGATTTCGACCGGGATGACAGCTTCGGTGCCGTAGGTCAGTCGGAATGGTGTTTCCCCAGTCGTTGAGTGGGGTGTGGTGCGGTATGCCCAGAGGACGCTGTGGAGCTCCTCGACCCATCCTCTTTTGGCCTCGCCGAGTCGACGTTTGAGCCCTCGGAGGATGACTCTGTTCGCGGCTTCGGCCTGCCCGTTGGTCTGAGGGTGTTCGACCGACGTGAAGTGTTTTTGGTCCCCAGTTTGGTGACGAAGTCTCGGAATCCGTGGTCAGTGAACTGGGTACCGTTGTCGGTCACCAGTGCCTGCGGAATTCCGAACCTGGCGAGCACGTTTCTTTTGTAGAAACGGAGGATGTTGTGTGAGGTGATTTTTGCGAGTGCCTCGGCCTCGATCCACTTCGTGAAGTAATCTACGGCGACGATTAGAAATTTGTTCTGGTAGGTCCCTTGCACGAAGGGCCCGAGGATGTCCATGCCCCACCAGGCGAATGGCCATGGGGACGACAATGTGTTCAGCTCGTGCGGGGGGGCGAGGTGCATATCCCCGTGCTTCTGGCACTTGTCACATTTTTTCACGTGTTCCTTGGCGTCCTGTTGCATCGTCGGCCAGTAGTATCCTGCTCGGAGGGCTTTCCTTGCCAAGGATTTACCGCCCATGTGCTGGGTGTTGATACCTTCGTGTATCTCCCGCAGTACGTCGGGGATGGCGGACTCGTCGATGCATTTCAGGAGGGGAATGGAGAATCCTCTTCGGTACAGTTTCTGCTCGAGGACAACATAGGAACATGCTCGTCGCTTGATTATGGCAGCGTCGGCCTGGTTCGACGGGAGTTCTCCCTTTGTTAGGAAATTATAAACCGGGGTCATCCAAGACGTGGCATCCCCGATGGCGTGGACCTCGACCGTAGTCGAGGGTGGTTCGATACTCGGACGTGCCAGAGATTCCTGGATGACGGATTTATTCCCGCCCTTCTTTCGTGTGCTCGCGAGTTTGGACAATATGTCCGCCCTCGTGTTTTGCTCGCGGGGAACATGAGAAGTTTCTGCACGTACGAACTTTGCCATGTGTTTTTTGACTAAGTTCAAGTACTCAATGAGGTTGTCATTCTTGGCCTGGTAGCTTCCCTGTACTTGGGAAGCGACGAGCTTGGAGTCGGTGTAAATTTGAACTTCACGGGCTCCTAGGTCCTCGGCTAGTCTCAGTCCTGCGAGCAGGGCTTCATATTCTGCCTGGTTATTTGACGTCGGGAAGGAGAGAACCAAGGAGTGCTCGATTACCACACCCTCTTCGTTTTCCAGGAGGATCCCTGCACCGCTTCCGGACGCGCTGGAGGCTCCGTCGACGAAGATGGTCCACTTGTGTTCCTTCCCCGGGGGAATGTCGTTGGCGGTCATCTCCGCGACGAAGTCGGCCAATGCTTGTGCTTTCAGGGCCTTCCTGCTCTCGTACTGAATGTCGAATTCGGAGAGTTCCAGGGACCACTTCAGCATTCTGCCCGCCATATCTGGCCGACCCAGGAGTTGCCTCACCGGCTGATCGGTTCGCACGATGATGGTGTGCGCTAGAAAGTAGTGTCTGAGCCTCCTCGCAGCGTAGACGAGGGCCAGAGCAACCTTTTCTATCTGTTGATACCTGCTCTCGGGGCCTTGTAAGGCTTTGCTCGTGAAGTAGACAGGTTTCTGCCCGTCAGAAGTCTCGCGAACAAGGGCTGCACTGATGGCTTCGTTCGAAACTGCCAAGTATAGGTATAGTGGTTCGTCGTCATCTGGTCGAGACAACACGGGCGGTTGAGATAGGCTCTACTTCAGATGGCGAAGTGCGTGTTCGCATTCCTCGGTCCATTCGAAGGCTGCTTCCTTTCGAAGGAGTTTGAAAAAGGGAAGGGCGTGCTGAGCGGACTTCGCGACGAAGCGTGATAGTGACGTCAACATGCCGTTCATGATCTGTATCGACTTCTTTGACGTTGGTGTCGGGAGGTCGGAGAATGCTCGACACTTGTCGGGGTTGGCTTCAATCCCTCGCTCTGTTAGATAGAATCCGAGGAATTTTCCTGCCTTAACCCCAAACGTGCACTTCTCGGGGTTGAACCTCATTTTGCACTGTCTTGCTTGGGCGAAGACTGTCTTGAGATGAGCTGCGTGATCGGTGTCTGCTCGAGATTTGACGATCATGTCGTCCATATATACCTCGAGCATGTCGCCAATCTGTTTGTTGAACACTTTGTTCATCATGCGAAGGTAATTGGCGCCGGCGTTCTTCAGTCCGAAGGGCATTACATTGTAGTAATAGTTGCCCGAGCTGGTCATGAACGCCGTGCAGCGTTTGTCGCCCAGGGCCATTAGGATTTGATTGTATCCCGAGTAGGCGTCCATGAACGACAACGTCTTGTAGCCGGCCGAATTGTCGACCAGCATGTCAATGTTAGGTAGAGGAAAAGCATCCTTCGGGCAAGCCCGGTTGAGGTCGGTATAGTCAACACACATTCTCCATTTTCCATTATTCTGTTTAACAAGTACAACATTTGACAGCCAGGTGGAGTACCGGGCTTCAGAAATAAAATTTGCCTCTAAGAGGTCTTTTACAGCTTTTTCAGCAGCCTCTGTTTTTTCTGGAGACTGCCTACGCCTACGTTGTACTACGGCCTTGGCGGCTGGATCAATGGTGAGGTGATGACAGGCGACCTCAGGGTCGAGTCCGGGCATCTCTCCAGCGCTCCAGGCGAAGAGATCAGCATTCTCGCGCAGACAGGCCTTGATTTGCTTCCTGGCCAAGTCGGGGAGGTCCTTGCCAATCTTCACTCCCTTGGTCGGGTCTGCTCCGAGGGGAACGAGTTCGAAATCACCGTCCGGAATAGGTCGGAGGGGGATTTGCTCGCTGCTGGATGGCTCGTCTTGGTCGAAGCGGGCGTCGAGGGCTATGGAGTCGACCTTTGGTGGAGCCTTCTGAACTTCTACCTCGGGAGATGCTCTGTCGGGCTCTTGTTTTGTCTTCTTGATGGGTCTGGTGCTGGTACCCACGTCGACGGTATCCCGTCCTCTTGAAGCGGCATTGAAGCACCAGCGGGCAGCGGCAAGGTCGCCCTGGATGGTGGCTACCCTTGCCCTTTTGGTATAGAACTTCATTTTTAGATGGACAGTTGAGGGGACCGCTGTCAGCTCTGCCAATGTCGGCCTCCCCAAGATGCAATTGTATAGGGACGGGCAGTCAATGACGAGGAAGCGGACCTTCACCTGTCTTGTAGTAGTTCCTTCCCCGAACGTCACCAGGAGCTCGACATATCCCCAAGGTTTGGAAGTCGAGCCGTTGAAGCCTTGAAGGTCCGAACCTATATACGGAGACAGATGTGAGTCATCCAGTTGCAAGGTCCGGAACAGCTGGGTGTACATCACGTCGACGGAACTCCCTTCGTCGACCAGGATGCGATGCACGTCAAAATTGGCCATCTTTGCCCTTATCAGCAAGGGGATGACTGCGTTCGGGGCTCCGCCGGGGAGCTCTTCTAAGTAGAAGGTGATGGGCTCTGATCTGCCCTTCACTATTTCGAAAGTCACAGTTTGTGGAGGAGCTGCGTCGACCAGTTCGTCCAACTTCCTCTTGGCTGAGTTGATGGTGAGGTCGTTGAACCCGCCCCCGTTGATGACCATGGAGGAGGGGAAGTATTCCCACCTGCTGTGTGTCGTCAGGGGCTCCTGCAGGAGCTCGGGAAGTTCGAAATCCTCGGGCCTGGTTACCGAGAAGGCGGTCTGGATTGGCACCGACTCGTCAGATGGTCGGGCATCTTCTTCGGGCTCCTTTGCTTCGTGGGCGTCACGACGGGGAGCGTCGTTTCGCCTGTACTGTGCAAGCCTCCCTCCTTTGATGAGGGTTTCAATGGCGTCCTTCAGTTGGACGCAGTCCTCTGTCAAATGACCATGACTCCTATGGTACTGACAGTATTTATTTTTGTCTACTCCTGGCTTGGCAGGAGCTGGCCGGGGACGCTTGACGCCACCGTCTTTAAAATCTGTGCTAGCACACTCCGCCAAAATACGCTCGCGGGAAGCCGTGAGCGGAGTGTACTCGGTGAAACGGCCCGAGGGGCCCCTTTGTTCCCGGACCTCCCGGGGTCGATCTTCCTTCCTCTTCTCTCCGGTACGTCGGGGAGGCGGGTCTTGTCTCGAGCTGCTGCTATGATTGCGAGCCCTGGAGTCTCGTGCCCTGTTGGCAGCTTCTCTCTCCTCGTAGTCCATGTATGCTCGAGCTTTGTCGAGGAGAGCGTCAAAAGTTGCAGGTGGCTCAATACCCACAGCTTTTCTGAATTCTGTGCCGGGGAGGAGGCCCCTCTCCAGCAAATATCTTTTCATATGGTCCGCGCAGGGGACCTGGATTGCTTCCCGGTTGAAGCGGTTGATGAATTCCCTCAAAGTCTCATCCTGTCTTTGAATGATGGCCTCGAGGGCTGCCTCAGTCTTCGGGTGGCGACGGGAAGCTGTGAAGGAACTGATGAACTGGTTCTTCAGGTTCCGCCATGACGTAATTGAGCCCGGGGCGAGCCCTTTATACCAGTCCATGGCCGCCTTCCTGAGAGTTGTGGGGAAGAGACGGCACTTGATGGGCCCCCCGACATTGTGATAATGGAGCATGGCTTCAAACCCGTCAATATGGTCGACTGGGTCTGCTACGCCGTCGTACTCCTTCAGATGTGGGGGCTTCTCCATGCCCGGGGGAATAGGTGCGTCCATGATGGCCTGCGACAGGGGACCGCGGGGGTCGTCCTCGTCGCTCCTCTCCGGAGAAAGAGAAGGGGTCCTGTAATTATGTCTGGCACGCTGATCGTGCTGAGATTCCCTCGAGCGTGATGCTCGGTGGTTGAAGGTCACACGCCCGTCTCTGTTGTGCCTCCTGTCGTGCCTTGATGGGTCGCGACTGGGTTCTTCGGTAGGGATGACGGGCTGTCTCTCATATTGGGGCCGCCTCTTCTTTGGTCGGGGAGAGGGGCTCCTAGAGTTCTCCCTGTAGTGTCTCCGCGGGGGAGTAGGGTGTCGAACTTCTTCGACCCGAGGAGGTGGAGACGGTGGCCTCTGATGCCTCCTCGGGGGTCGTCGATCATTTTCAAGTGCCCTTAGTCTTTCTCCTTGGGCGAATAGGAGATAATTTGTCTGGTTGATGGCCGCGAACAGTGCCTGAGTCGTGGCATCTGCCCCGGCAGGAACTTGGACTTCATAGAACCGGGCAGCTCTGCGATAGGCGAGAGCCTCCGGGTCGTCTTCGAGTGCTGGAGGGGTCATCGAGGATGACGCAGTGTTCCCGTCCCTGCGGGAGGAAGGTCCAGGGGCGGTTGTCACAGGGGTGGCATTGTGGCCGGGATCACCGAGATTGTCGAGGTGTCCATTCTTGTCCGCGGGACCGTTGTTAGTATCGGTGACGCGGACGTGTTGTTCTTCACGAGCTGGATCAGCCATGACAGGTAATTGAATTGAGCTTTGGTCTTTGGAATTGTTCGTTAGACGGGGAAGCTGTTTCCCACAGACGGCGCCACTGATCTGACCTGATCAGAAGGTTTGGACCGTCACGGCTGGCTCCGAGCAGAAAGCTTTTTGAACAAGGAGGGGGGGGGGGTACCTGCAAGGCACTCCAATGCTAAAGTCAGTGGGAGTACGAGCAGATAATAGAGTTGAGGTTAGAATGATGAATACCTGACCCTCTGGAAACATAGGGTATTTATAGCCCCCAGCGCTGGGCCAAGGTCCCTTCATTGGGCCGGGCGGATTTGGCCCAATGGAGGAACTGCCAGGTTCTACGTGGGTAGTGGGGACCCGCACGTGGTCCCCTTCCTGGATGTGCTGCGTGAAGTGCGGGCGGACGAAGACGCGGTCTTTCCGGGGTATCGTTGGGGGAACGGTGGACTGAGTCTGCCCTAGTTGGGATGCTCGAGACAACGTCGAGCTGGATGTTAGGACGTCGAGCTGGGCGACATGGTGTCGAGCTGGACGTTAGGACGTCGAGCTGGACGACAGGAGGTGGAGCTGGACATCATCACGTGGGTTAGACAGCGGGATGTCGAGCTGGACATCAGGATGTCGGGCACGGATGTGACTCCTTTGCCCGGCGTGGACCTCCGTAAGTCCTTTTGGATTGGGCCTTAGTAATGCTTTTGGGCCTGTCGGGCCCAGTCCAGAACATGATTTTTTTTTTAATTTTTTCAATAAAATTTTGATTAAATTCATATAAGAAATTTTTAAGAGTAAATAAATTATCTTTATATTAAAACTTTGGATAAAAATTAATTCTATTGAATAATCAATTCTAAATTATCAATATTATATGACTTCACTCCATATTTACCAGCATTCTTAGCATACATTATAAACCATAATTTCAAAATTTCTACAAAATACAAAATTGGAAATAACATCATTATATTAAGATTTTCACAATAATTGTCCACATTATCATTTAATTTGGTTATATTTCAAGAATATGGATATTGAATTTGAAGAATTCCAAATTCAAAATTCGGGTCCAAAGATCTTACACTTAGACGATCTTCTTCCACAATAAGTAGAAATTGTCAGAGTCAAAATAATTTCTAAAGACTTTGTCTGGTCCAAATACAAAATGGATGAAAAAAATCTCCTTAAGAGAAGACAAAACAGGGAATAAATAACTCAAATATTACAAAAAATTTCTTTTTGCCTTTTGAAGTCAAACATTCAAGGCCAAAATTGGTAAAGGCATTCAGGAGAAGAAGCATGTCTCGGGGAAAAAGATCATCAAAATTTTCACAAGATAATCTATTAATTGTGTAATTTACAAAAAACATACGTCACTAATGACGTAAAATTAAAGAAATTATTGCCGACAAGAAAAAGGCTGAAAAAGACAAGCATTAAGGAAATAATTACTTGATCCTTCTAAGATATGTAAGGGTAATCCTGACTCACAAGGCTGTGAAAGGGGATCTGTCCCTTTCAACTTTTTATCATGTAAATTACTTATCATGTATATTACTGTTAGGCAAAGTTAGGTAAGGTTTTTTGTTTGCAAATGGTGTTTTAGATAAGGTTAGCAAATAGTGTTTTATCTTTTTGTAATGTAAAGGCAATAATGTATTATTTCTAGAGACTTCTCATTCACTTATAAAAGAAAGTTAACATCGTTTTTCTAAACACACACAATCAAAATATCCAATCAATAAAAATGCTTTTCAATACACCTTACTATAAATGTCCACTTTCACATTAAATTCCTTATTTCAACTTCCTTATTGCTTCTAAGAGGTTTGATTTTTTAGTAGCTTAATCTTAATAATCTATGTTTATGTTCATGATTATTGTTAATTTATGTTTAACCCACAATCAAAAGACGTAAATCCTGCTTGAACTGAATGTGGTTATTAATCTAAGAAAGAATCCTTTAGAGAAGTAAGTATCAAGAGGGGGAAATAGTACCACTAGGAGGAGATTCATAGATCTTAGGTCATAAACGCAGAGAAGTCTATGAAAGAACTCTGTGGTAGTAAGTGAGGGATGAAAATGTGAGGTTCTAACTAGCTTAAACATGAACTATTCAATAATCATAAAAATAAGCTAAATTATTAAGATAAAGCAACTAAGAAATCATAATACTCGAAGAAACTAGCAATATGAAGGAGGACAAAGATTTAAAATCAAATATTTTCACAAAACATATTTTTGAATAATTTTAATATGGAACCAAACAAAGAAAATTCAAATTTTACGACTTAGATGTATTTTTCAAGTTATTTTAGAATTGATTATTCATAACCTAATTCAGACAAAAAAATTATCAGAATTAATTTTTATTCAAAATTTTGATACAAAGATAACTTATTTACTCAAAAGATTTCCTTTTCCGGATTTAACCAAAATTATATTAAAAAAATTAAAATTTTCTCATTTTTAAGAAAAAATTTTTTTGGAAGCTTTACCGGCAACATTAGAAAAAGATATGGAAGAACATGAATTAAGGTGTCTAATTCATGAATTAAACACTTTTACCTCTAATTCTTATTACTTAGATGATTTTGAAGGACATTTTTAAGAAAATCATTCTAAGGTTCATTATAGAATTAGAAATCACCAAAAAATTGACCATAGATGTATCATAAATTTTAAAAACTTTGTAAATACACAAACAAATTCAGACAATGATATAAATTTCGATGATGATGGTTATGAAATAAATTAAAAATATTCTTCATTAAAATAAATACTTCCTTGCGAATAACCCTGACAATATGGACTTACCCAAAGAAAGAACAAATTTAAAGGAATATAGAATTTAGAAAAAGAATTAGAATCCGTTAATTTACATATTAAAAATAGTAATAGGACTATATATCATTCTTTCTTGAAATTTCAAAAAGACTTAACTCTTCAACAAATCTCTATATTTTACATCATAATTATTATCATAAAAGATGACTTATCTACTTTATCAAGAGCTTAAAAATCCTTTCAATATTATTAAAATATTTATTATTACACATATACTCCATTTATCATTATTGTTACACATTACTATATCTACTTACCATGCACATTTATTATACACTATTATACTTTGACTTATCTATTTAAATATTACACTACAAACACTACTACACTTATGATTTATCTATTTATCTCATTTATTATAGACTTTTATTACACTTATCTATTTAAATGTTATACCACTCTGATATTATAAACTCTCATTTTATATATTATACTCTCTCATATTACACACTTTCATATATATATATATATATATATATATATATATATATATATATATATATATATATAAGTTTAGAGTGTGCCATGCATTTTTTCTGTTGAGTTCTTCAACGGTAAAGTAGAGGAGAGAAAGTGTTTGATTTGCAACCCTGAAGACTTTGATCTACTGCTCTTATTGCAATTGGCAGAGCTTTACATAACTTCATAGTAACAGAAAAAATGATGCTACAAAAATTGACTAAATGAAAATAAATAAAACTCGTATTGATGTTTTGAAGTGATGTAACTTGTGTTAGTAATGCATATAAGAAACTAACTTTAATGAAATCAACTAATTCAACTTTATAACATCAATAGTATACCTTGAGTTGTGAACACATTTAAGTATTTTCTTATCTCTTGTGATATCTGTTGGAAATCCACCTAATACTATGATGAATTTCGACCACAATGATGACTAGTTATGAGAAAAACAAATAAAAGAAGACAAGACAATTATTTCTGCAGAGTTTCTCTCTGCCCACAAACTGTGGAAAACTTTCTTATTCACTTTGCAACTGCAAAATACTGTGAATGACTTGCTTGACTTGCTTTCAAAATAGGGGTTACTCCCTCTATTTATAACTGAGCTTACACCCTAAACCCAAGGCCCAAAATATCTTTTTGTTACTAAAACAAATCTAATGAAATCTATTCTAGACTTAAATCAAATCTATTTAAATCTAAAACAAATCAAATCTTCTTTGACACATATGAATTACAATTTAACACACCACCTAATTCATTGTGTCTAAACTGTCTATGTTCATCATGGCCCTTAGCTTTCTGAATACTTCGACTTGCACTCCCTTCATCATGATGTCTGCAATCTGATTCTCAGTTCTGCAGTGTTCCAAATTCATCTTCCCATCTGCTACCTGCTCTCGAAGATAATGGAACCTTATTTCGATGTGCTTACTTCCACCATGTGCTATTGGGTTCTTTGCCATATTAATAGCTGACATGATGTCTATCTTCATGGTAATTGCTTCATGATCTTTTCCTGTTATCTCTTCGACCAAGTTCACCATCCAGGTTGCTTGACATGCACAAAGAGAAGCAACTATGTATTCTGCTTCGCATGATGATAATGCCACTACTGGTTCTTTTCTCAAATTCCAAGCAATTGGTGCACCACCTAGCATAAACACATATCCTGCTGTTGACTTTCGATCTTCAGCATCACTACACTAACTCGAATAAGTGTATCCCACTAACTTGCATTCTTTTTCTTTATCAACTGCAGGAAACAAAATTCCATAATCGAAAGTTCCTTTGAGATACCTTAGTATCCTCTTCACTGCTGCTAGATGTGGTACCTTTGGCTTATGCATGAATCTACTTACCATACCTACACTGTATGCTAAGTCAGACCTTGTGTGACAAAGATATCTTAATGATCCAATAAGTCTTCTGTATTGGGTTGGATCAACATCATCTTCATCTGCATCTTTCGACAGTTACAGTCTTGGTTCTGCAGGTGTCGAAGTTGAGTTGCATTCTTGCATCTCAAACCTCTTGAGAATTTCTCCTGCATATCTTCTTTGATGCATCATCAAACCTCTACTGCTCTTGTAGAATTCGATACCAAGGAAATATGAAATCTCACCCAAATCAGACATTTCGAATTCCTTGCTGAGATCACCTTTGAAGTCTTCGATCTCACTTTTACAGCTACCTGTTATCAACAAATCATCTACATCGAGACATAGTATAAGCAATTTACTCTTGCTTCTTCTTACATATACTCCATGTTCAGTTGTGCACTTCACAAATTCCTTCTCCCTTAGAAAACTATCAATTTTCTTATTCCAAGCCCTTGGAGCTTGTTTCAATCCATACAGGGCTTTATGTAGCCTGTACACCTTTCTTTCTTCGTCATATTTCACAAACCCAACTGGTTGTTTAACATAGACTTCTTCATCTAAGGGTCCATTTAGGAATGCACACTTCACGTCCATCTGACATATGTGCCAATTGTTGATTTCTGCTAAACCAACAACCAACCTGATTGTTTCGATCCTAGCAACAGGTGCAAAAACTTCGTCGAAGTCTATTCCTTCTTTCTGTAGAAATCCTTTCGCCACAAGTCTTGCTTTGTGTCGAGTTACTTCACCTTTCGAATTCGTTTTCACTTTGTATACCCATTTGACATCAATTGCCTTCTTGCCTTGAGGCAATTCGACAAGTGACCAAGTGTTGTTGTCTTCGATAGACTTTACTTCTTCGTTCATTGCTTTCACCCACTTCGAATCCTTTAATGCTTCAGCTGCATTAACAGGTTCGACATCTGCATAGAAAGCATAATGTACCAGCTCACCTTCATTATCTATTACATCATCTGATGTAATCACACAATCTTGCAATCTTGCAGGCATGCGTCTTGTTCTTTGAGGTCTGCTTGTACTTGGTATATCTCCTGGTTCCTCTTGTCGAACTTCTCTTTCGACTTGAGTTTCTGGCTCTTCGAATAGGATTCCCACTGAATCTTTCTTGACATTTGCAGTCCAGTCCCATTCTTTAAACTCATCTATGATCAAGTCCCTGCTGATCACAATCTTCTTGTTCTCTGGATCGAATAACTTGTAGCCTCCTGTCGAATGATATCCAACTAGAATCATTTGACTTGACTTATCATCAAGTTTTCTTCTCAACTGATCTGGCACATGTTTATGTGCAATAGATCCAAATACCTTCAGATGGCTCAAGCTAGGTTTCACACCAGACCAAAATTCTTCTGGAGTAATTCCTTCTAGCTTCTTTGTAGGACATCTGTTCAAAATGTACGTTGCAGTCGAAACAGCTTCACCCCAGAACTCTTTAGGTAAACTCTTGCCTTTCAACATACTTCTCACCATATTCATGATGGTTCAATTTTTCCTTTCTGCAATTCCATTTTGCTGTGGAGTATAGGGTGGCACCACCTCATGCATAATCCCTTCCTTTTCACATAATATGTCTAAGTCTTTCGACACATATTCTCCACCACCATCAGTTCTCAAAACTTTGAGCTTTCGACCACTTTGTCTTTCGACCATAGACTTAAACCTGGTGAATACTTCGATCACTTCACTTTTCTTCTTGATCAGGTAAGTCCATAGCTTTCGACTGAAATCATCTATGAATGTAACAAAGTATTTGTTACCTCCCATCGAATCCACCTGGATTGGTCCACATACATCAAAGTATATGACTTCAAGACTAGCCTTCGATCTGCTTCCTGCATCCTTGCTGAAGCTATTCTTGTGTTGCTTCGCCTGCACACATTCTTCACATACTTCGTTTGGAATGTCAATTTCAGGCAATCCTGAAACCATATTTCTTCTCTTCAAATCTCTGATGTCTCTGAAGTTGAGATGACCTAGTCTATAATGTCATATCCATTCATCTCTGTTAGCTGCAGTCGAAAGGCACTTGTGCTCCATCACATTTAGTTCAATCTTGAAGGTTCGATTCTGAGACATATGAGCCTTCAAGATTAATCTCCCATTTGCATCAACGACTCTCATCAACTTATCTTTGATTGACACTTTATAATTCTTTTCGACCAACTGCCCTATACTGAGCAAATTGCTCTTCATGCCTGGTATGTACAACACATTGGAGATTACTGACCTCTTGTCATCTTTCCTCATAATCATAACATCACCAATACCTTCAGCTGCCAGGGTATTGTCATTTGTAAATTTTATCATATTTTTCTTTGAGGGCTTTATATTGACAAACCAGTCTTTCCTTCCAGACATATGTGATGAACATCCTGAATCCAAGTACCATTGGTCCTTGAATCTATCTTCATCTCTTGTTGTGACCATCAGCATCATCTCTTCTTCTTCATGTTTTGCAAGCTTTGCATCACTTTCTTGATTCTTTCATTTTTCTGGACAATCACTCGAATAGTGTCCATATTTCTGACAATTGTAACATTGAATGTGACTCTTATCAGGTTTTCGACCACCACCTCTTCCTCTATTTGCAACACCACCTCTTTGGTTGTCTTGGTATGGTCTTCTTTGATTCGACACGTCTCCTTCGATTTGGTTTCTTCTACCATTCGATTTGTTGTAGCCACCTCTGTAACACCCCTTCTAAAATACCCCGAATAATATTAATTATATCAATGATTAAAGACATATTCCATCAGAGTTAACACGGAACAAGGGATGTCACAATTATGAAATAAATAAAACTTCCAATAAAACAGTAGTCATGCTACATTGAGGGTCGTTATTCAAATAATTCAATCAAATTAAGACCATGTCTTACACAGCGGAAAAATACCATAACCAAAACGGAATAAACCAAAACATAATTATTCCCAATGAAATTCAAAGAAACAATTGAATAATAACTAATTCCTCAACTAAACGTTCCTCAGTGTTACAACCTATCAGAGCACGACACTGACACGCGGACTTAAAGTAACATAACTCTAGAGCCATCCTCACCAACTCCTGAGCTGCTAACTTTAATCTGAAATTGTTAAAGTAAGGGTGAGATTTCTCATAATTAACATGCATTATAAGCTTCTCAATCAACATTATATCACAAGCATATTATTTCACCCATTTTAGCATAAATTCAGATTCAACACGCAGTTCCAATCATACAAGTCATTATGCACAAATCAATAATCAACCAAATAATTGTAACACTGGAAGACATCCTAACATGTTACAATTCCATGCAAACACAAATGCAGACACAATGCATGTGGTACCAACACGTGACCAAGTCACCCAACACTGATCCATCATCAACCGGATACAGCAACCCTCGATTCGTCCATAAACACCGGACACGAATCCAGCCTAACCACCCATCATCACCCGGGTATCGGTTAACGGCAATACAAGTCAAATTCCACACGATGGGAATTAACTTCACCAAAACAATGCATATGCACGCACATCACTAGCATGCAACATCAAATCAGTCTATGAAATACATCAATTTATCATAACTGAACCAAAACCAAAAACATGATATCTCAACAATCATGCACACCATAATTAGCAACATAAACATGCCTTTCATTCAAACAATACTAATACATCCATCCATCACAGGTTCACTGCTACATACACACCCATGTGCGTTAGCCAATAATCACTTATTTCGGGATTTGACTCATTTTCAAAATAATTTCAGGTTTTAGGAAATATTTTCATTTTATAAAATAGAGCATTAAATTTAAGAAATAACGTCCAAAACGGCACTCAAAACGGACTTACGGTTTGAAAGTTATGAATTTCCAAAGTTTAATATTTTTCAAAAGTTACAGCAGAACCCGGTTTCTACATATGCAGGAACCGGTTCCTGCGAAGTTCAAAAATCACGCTTCTGGAAAAATGTATGGGAACCCAGTTCCTACCTATACAGGAACCGGTTCCTACGTGCATTTTTGCCAGTTTTTATAAATTCACACAGTGGAACCCGATTCCTCCCCACTGAGAACCGGTTCCCACGACCTGCAGAGTCAAATTCTGCACTTTTGGCAGCATTTATTCATTCTAAACCAATTCCAAACATACCCATACGAATTGCAACATGAGAAACACCAAAACACATCCATTTTGCACCATTATAACATCAAACAACATTATTTCATCATTCCTTTTTATCATCTGACACCCTAATGGTTTTCAACCTACAATTCGACGCAATAGGGACAATTCTACGGAACCCTAGAATTCCAAACCGGGATTCCCTAACATACTATGATCCATACTATGAATATCTAAACCGATAATACGAATTAACTAATCGAAATCACCCCTTACCTCGCGATGATCCTTCGAATTCACGGCGTTTGGCTTTTTCCTCTCTTCTCTTCTCTTCTCCAATTTCACGTTTAATGACTTTTCCAAATAACCTTCTTTTTCTTTTCCTTTTTATCATTCTTTTTATATTCCTTTTATTATTTTCCAAATAATAGTAATAAATTAGTTATTATTTAGTAGAGCTTTTTACTTCACACACCTCTAATTCAACCTTACACCCCCCGGTCTTCCTTTTTAATTTCATAATTAATTCATCCATTAATCCAAAATATTATTAATTAAGCCTTTAATTAATTTAATAATTAAATTCCTAATTATTTAACACTTGAATTAATTTGGGGTGTCACAACTCTCCCCAACTAAAAGAGTTTTCGTCCTCGAAAACATACCTTAGACGAACAGTTCGGGATACAAGTCCTTCATCTGGCTCTCCAGCTCCCAAGTGACATTTCCATCTGCTGGTCCTCCCCAAGCCACTCTTACCAACGTGATCTCCTTGCCTCGCAACTGTTTCAACTTCCGATCCTCAATTCTCGCAGGTACCGCTTCCACAGTCAAATTCTCTCGTACCTGTATATCGTCTACCCGAATCTCATAAGACGGATCAACAATGTACTTCCTTAGCTGAGATACATGAAAACATCATGCAAATTTGCAAGTGACGGCGGCAAAGCAATCTGATAAGCAACTTTCCCAACTCTCATGGTAATCTGAAACGGACCAATAAAACGTGGAGTCAACTTCTTTGACTTCAAAGCTCGACCAATACCAGTCATCGGAGTAACTCGCATAAAAACATGTTCTCCTTCGCTAAACTCAAGATCTTTCCTCCTCTTATCGTGATAACTTTTCTGACGACTCTGAGAAGTCCTCATATTCTCCTGAATCATCTTAATCTTTTCCGAAGTCTGTTGGACAATTTCCGGTCCAATCACAGCACTCTCTCCAGATTCATACCAACACAACGGTGTCCGACACCTCCTACCATACAATGCCTCAAACGGAGCCATACCAATGCTCGAATGAAAACTATTGTTGTAGGTAAACGCAATCAATGGTAGATAACTATCCCAAGCTCCACCTTTCTCCAACACACAAGCTCTTAACAAATCTTCCAACGACTGAATCGTTCTCTCCGTCTGACCATCTGTCTGTGGATGATAAGCGGAACTCAAACGCAACTTAGTACCCAAAGCTTCTTGCAATCCCGTCCAGAATTTAGATGTAAACCTCGGATCTCGATCCGACACAATACTAGAAGGAATACCGTGCAAACTCATAATCTTCTCAACATATAATTCTGCCAACCTTTCCATCGGATAATCCATTCTTATCGGAATAAAGTGAGCAGATTTCATCAACCGATCAACAATAACCCAGATAGAATCACAATTATTCGATGTCCTTGGCAAACCAGACACAAAATCCATAGAGATTCCATCCCATTTCCATTCCGGAACAAACAACGGTTCCATCAATCCTGACGGTTTCTGATGCTCAATCTTCGACTTCTGACAAACCAAACAAGCATACACAAACTCAGCAATTTCCTTTTTCATTCCCGGCCACCAAAATAACTTCTTCAAATCATGGTACATTTTAGTAGCACCAGGATGAATACTCAATCCACTACGATGCCCTTCTTCCAAAATACTCTTCCTAATCTCTGCAACATCCGGAACACACACCCTATTACCAAATCTCATAACACCATTCTCATCAATCCGGAACTCACCTCCTTGACCTTGGTTGATCAATGTCAATTTATCAACTAACCCAACATCGGACTTCTGTCCATTCCGAATTTCTTCCAGAATACCACTAGTCAGTTTCAACATACCCAATTTCACACTATTCGAAGTAGTTTCACATACCAAACTTAAATCTCTGAACTGCTCAACCAAATCTAACTCACGGACCATTAACATCGACATATGCAAGGACTTCCTACTCAAGGCATCCGCAACAACGTTTGCCTTACCAGGATGGTAATTTAAACCGAAATCATAATCCTTTAGAAATTCTAACCATCTCCTCTGCCTCATATTCAACTCTTTCTGATCAAAGAGATACCTCAGACTTTTGTAATCACTGAACACCTCAAACCGAGAACCATATAAATAATGCCTCCACAACTTCAAAACAAACACAACAGCTGCCAACTCCAAATCATGAGTTGGATAATTCCTTTCATGTACTTTCAATTGTCTCGAAGCATAAGCCACCACCTGCTTATCTTGCATCAACACACCACCTAATCCCATTAATGATGCGTCACAATACACAACAAAAGACTTAGTCGGATTTGGCAAAATCAAGATTGGAGCACTTGTCAACCTCCTCTTCAGCTCTTGAAATCCTTTCTCACATTCAACATCCCAAACAAACATCTGACCCTTCCTGGTCAACTTAGTCAACGGTAACGCTAATTTGGAAAATCCTTCTATAAACTTCCTGTAATAACCTGCAAGACCCAGAAAACTACGGATCTCAGAAGCATTCTTCGGTGCTTCCCACTGAGATACTGCTTCTACCTTCATAGGATCCACAACAATTCCATTCTTGGAAATTACATGGCCAAGAAAACTTACTTCACTTAACCAGAATTCACACTTGGACAACTTCGCATAAAGCTTCTTCTCTTTCAACAATTCCAACACAACTCTGAGATGTTCTGCATGCTCTTCATCGCTCTTCGAATAAATTAGAATATCATCAATGAACACCACCACAAACTTATCAAGATACAGATGAAATATCCTGTTCATATACTGCATGAAAACACCAGGTGCATTAGTAACTCCAAACGGCATAACAGAATACTCGTAGTGTCCATACCTCGTTCTAAATGCAGTTTTCTGAATATCTTCCGACTTCACACGAATATGATGATATCTAGATCTCAGATCAATCTTACTAAATACACAAGCTCCAACTAGTTGATCCATCAAATCATCGATCCTCGGCAAAGGATATCGATTCTTGATTGTAACTTTATTCAGCTGTCTGTAATCAACACATAATCTCATTGAACCTTCTTTCTTCTTAACCAACAACACCGGAGCACCCCACGGCGAAACACTCGGACGAATAAACTTCTTCTCAAGTAACTCCTCCAACTGTTTCTTTAACTCCGCTAATTCAGATGCCGACATACGGTAAGGCGCCATCGACACCGGACTAGTTCCAGGAATCAAATCTATAGTAAATTCTACCTCCCTCTCAGGTGGCAATTCACTAACGTCTTCCGGAAACACCTCTGAAAATTCATTCGTCACTGGCAATCCATCACTCTTTGCTTTTCCCTCCGCTTCTATTGCAGAATACAACATAAATACCACAACACCATCTTTCACAGCTAGGTTCATCTGTTTAACCGACATAGTCACATCTTCGACACCAACCTATTCAGGAAAAATAACCGTCTTCGCAAAACAGTTGATATGAACCTGGTTGAATTCCAACCAGTTCATTCCAAGGATGATATCAAGTTGTTCTAACGGTAGGCACACTAAATCCATACCGAAACCCCTACCAAAAATCACAATAGGACAATTCCTACAAACATACAAAGTAGTCACTGAACCCGACGCAGGAGTATCAATAACCATACTTCCATCCATATTAGAAATTTCCAAATTCAATCTTTTAGCACAATCCAAAGCAATAAAAAAATGCGTAGCTCCAATATCAATAATTGCAATCAAAGGTATGTCATTAATGAAACATATACCTTTAATCAGCCGATCATCTGGCTTAGTCTCTGACCCAGACAATGCAAACACTTTACCACCAGCTTGCTCCTTCTTGGGTTTTGTACACTGAGGACGAGTATGACCTTCTTCACCACAGTTGTAACAAGTCACCACTCTTACTCTGCAATCATTGGCCACATGGTCGAGTTTCCCACACTTGAAACACTTCTTATCATTACTTTTGCAATCCACCATACGATGTCCTGTCTCACCACACTTGTAGCACTTAATGGAAGAACTAGAATTTCCTCCACCAAACTTCTTCCAACCACCGGGTCTCTGATTACTTCTATCATAAGGCTTACCACGATCCATCTGTTGCTTACCCTTCCTATCAACATACCCTCGAGCATTTGACTTAGTGCTAGCAAGATCCCCCTCTAAAATCCTACTACAGTCAACCAGATCAGGAAATCTTCGGATACGCTGATACCGAATACCCTGCTTAATCTCATCACGAAGACCATTCTCAAACTTGATACATTTGGAAAATTCTCCATCTGCATCGTTAGTATAATGAGCATAATACTTCGCTAACTCAGTAAACTTCGAAGCATACTCACTGACAGTCTTGTTACCCTGCTTGAGTTCCAGAAACTCAATCTCCTTCTTGCCTCTGATGTCCTCAGGAAAGTACCTCCTCAGAAAAGCCCTCCTGAACACAGCCCAAGTCAATGCAATACCATCTTCTTCCATTTCAGTTCTGGTAGCAACCCACCAGTCATCAGCTTCCTCTGCTAACATGTGAGTTCCGTATCTCATCTTCAGCCCTTCAGCACAGTCAATTACTCTGAAGATCCTCTCGATCTCCTTCAACCACTTATGAGCACCTTCGGGATCATGTGCACCCTTGAACAACAGAGGATTATTCCTCTGAAAATCCCCCAATTATTGGTCAGCACCAATCACAGCTCCCTACTGGTTCCCTCCGAGTACTCCAACCAACATTCCCAATGCTTCAGCAATAGCATCGTCGTTTCTTCCGTTACCTCTTCCGGCCATTGTTTTGTAACATTACAAAACAACCTCATCAGCACACAAGTATCGACAGTGTCATCTTACACTAGTTGCATACAAAAGGGATAGCGACACAAGACAAGACCGACTATGTTCTGATACCACTATTGTAACACCCCTTCTAAAATACCCCAAATAATATTAATTATATCAATGATTAAAGACATATTCCATCAGAGTTAACACGGAACAAGGGATGTCACAATTATGAAATAAATAAAACTTCCAATAAAACAGTAGTCATGCTACACGGAGGGTCATTATTCAAATAATTCAATCAAATTAAGACCATGTCTTACACAGCGGAAAAATACCATAACCAAAACGGAATAAACCAAAACATAATTATTCCCAATGAAATTCAAAGAAACAATTGAATAATAACTAATTCCTCAACTAAACGTTCCCCAGTGTTACAACCTATCAGAGCACGACACTGACACGCGGACTTAAAGTAACATAGCTCTAGAGCCATCCTCACCAACTCCTGAGCTGCTAACTTTAATCTGAAATTGTTAAAGTAAGGGTGAGATTTCTCATAATTAACATGCATTATAAGCTTCTCAATCAACATTATATCACAAGCATATTATTTCACCCATTTTAGCATAAATTCAGATTCAACACGCAGTTCCAATCATACAAGTCATTATGCACAAATCAATAATCAACCAAAGAATTGTAACACTGAAAGACATCCTAACATGTTACAATTCCATGCAAACACAAATGCAGACACAATGCATGTGGTACCAACACGTGACCAAGTCACCCAACACTGATCCATCATCAATCGGATACAACAACCCTCGATTAGTCCATAAACACCAGACACGAATCCAGCCTAACCACCCATCATCACCTGGGTATCGGTTAACGGCAATACAAGTCAAATTCCACACAATGGGAATTAACTTCACCAAAACAATGCATATGCACGCACATCACTAGCATGCAACATCAAATCAGTCTATGAAATACATCAATTTATCATAACTGAACCAAAACCAAAAACATGATATCTCAACAATCATGCACACCATCATTAGCAACATAAACATGCCTTTCATTCACACAATACTAATACATCCATCCATCACAGGTTCACTGCTACATACACACCCATGTGCGTTAGCCAATAATCACTTATTCCGGGATTTGACTCATTTTCAAAATAATTTCAGGTTTTAGGAAATATTTTCATTTTATAAAATAGAGCATTAAATTTAAGAAATAACGTCCAAAACGGCACTCAAAACGGACTTACGGTTTGAAAGTTATGAATTTCCAAAGTTTAATATTTTTCAAAAGTTACAGCAGAACCCGGTTCCTACATATGCAGGAACCGGTTCCTGCGAAGTTCAAAAATCACGCTTCTGGAAAAATGTATGGGAACCCGGTTCCTACCTATACAGGAACCGGTTCCTACGTGCATTTTTGCCAGTTTTTATAAATTCACACAGTGGAACCCGGTTCCTCCCCACTGGGAACCGGTTCCCACGATCTGCAGAGTCAAATTCTGCACTTTTGACAGCATTTATTCATTCTAAACCAATTCCAAACATACCCATACGAATTGCAACATGAGAAACACCAAAACACATCCATTTTGCACCATTATAACATCAAACAACATTATTTCATCATTCCTTTTTATCATCTGACACCATAATGGTTTTCAACCTACAATTCGACGCAATAAGGACAATTCTACGGAACCCTAGAATTCCAAACCGGGATTCCCTAACATACTATGATCCATACTATTGAATATCTAAACCGATAATACGAATTAACTAATCGAAATCACCCCTTACCTCGCGATGATCCTTCGAATTCACGGCGTTTGGCTTTTTCCTCTCTTCTCTTCTCTTCTCCAATTTCACGAATAATGACTTTTCCAAATAACCTTCTTTTTCTTTTCCTTTTTATCCTTCTTTTTATATTCCTTTTATTATTTTCCAAATAATAGTAATAAATTAGTTATTATTTAGTAGAGCTTTTTACTTCACACACCTCTAATTCAACCTTACACCCCCCGGTCTTCCTTTTTAATTTCATAATTAATTCATCCATTTAATCCAAAATATTATTAATTAAGCCTTTAATTAATTTAATAATTAAATTCCTAATTATTTAACACTTGAATTAATTTGGGGTGTCACAACCTCTAACCTCTGTCGAAACACTTTCCTTTGCCTTTGGTCTCTTTTGCTGCATGTGCCTGCAAGGCCACATCACCCTTCGATTTTCCTGCAGCTCTTTCGTTCATTCTTTGTTCATGAGATTCAAGCGTCCCTTGAAGCTCTTCCTTTGTCAATTTCGACAAGTCTTTCCCCTCTTCTATCGCCACCACTATGTGGTCGAACTTAGGAGCTAAAGATCTCAAGATCTTCGACACAATATCTCTTGTTGTTAACGCTTCTCCACATATCTTGATTTGATTTACTAGTTTTGTAACTCTAGTGAAGAAATCAGATATGTTTTCACTGTCTTCCATCTGAAGCAGTTCATAGGTCCTTTTGTGAGTTTGTAACCTCACTTATTTCACCTTCTCAGCGCCTCCAAAAGACTTCTCAAGGATCTCCCAAGCTTGTTTTGCAGATTCTGAATCACTAACCTTTTCGAAATTGTCTGGGCTGACACATTGATGAATTATAAATAATGCTTTATAACTCAGCTTCTCAGATTCTGTGTATTTCTTCTTTTCTTCTTCTGAAGCGTTTTCGTCAAGCGCTTCGACTCCATCTTTTACAAGGTCCCAAAGACCTTGACACCTGAATAAGACTTTCATCTGTTTGCACCAATTCTCATAGTTGTCAACTTTCAGAATGGGTAGCGTTGCTGGATAGTTTGCATTCCCATAACTTGTCATCGTCAATTCTTCAATCGTTCTTGATTGACACTTCCCTTGAATCGAAACAAAAGCTCTTGATACCAGATGTTGGAAATCCACCTAATACTATGATGAATTTCGACCACAATGATGATTAGTTATGAGAAAAACAAATAAAAGAAGACAAGACAATTATTTCTGCAGAGTTTCTCTCTGCCCACAAACTGTGGAAAACTTTCTTATTCACTTTGCAACTGCAAAATACTGTGAATGACTTGCTTGACTTGCTTTCAAAATAAGGGTTACTCCCTCTATTTATAACTGAGCTTACACCCTAAGCCCAATGCCCAAAATATCTTTTTGTTACTAAATCAAATCTAATGAAATCTATTCTAGACTTAAATCAAATCTATTTAAATCTAAAACAAATCAAATCTTCTTTGACACATATGAATTACAATTTAACAATATCGAAAACAATTTTTCATGATACCAGCTCAATCTTGATGCTAATTTACAACATGTATAAGAGTGATATATCAGTAACAGATATAAGAGTTTAGAGTGTTATTTTTTTCCTTAATTTTTTTCAAAGCAACAAAATCTATATAAATGGTAGTTAGCCTATTTATATGTTTAATAGCCAGAGTGATATTTTTAAAAATGGTTTAAAGTGTCATGTCATAATATAACTTTTAAATTGCATGCATAAATATATAAATGATGAGATATGCTTAGATGTCTTCAAACTTATTTTCACAGTACCACCAAATCAATGAAAGGTGTAGTTCTAACCCTATTGAAAGGTGTAGTTCTTATGCTGAGATATCACTAGAACAAACTACTATTTTTCACAATTAACACTTATTGAAAGGTGTAGTTCTAACCTGAACAATTCCACCTAACCCGTTGCTGATAGATCATAGAACTTCTTCCTGTGACTTTGATCTACTGCTTGTACGGGAGCTTCACATAACTTCATAGTACGCAAAATGTCATCGAACTTTTTGCAACTCTTTTATTAGCCGATAGAAGAAAATTGATTACTAAAAAAGTCCCATATTGTGTGAGTTATGTTTAATTTTAATGTATATATAGCATACATAAACAATGTCAACAAAAGCTTGTGGGCTGAAAACTGAACTAAAAATGAAAATATTAAAAGTAAGTTTTTTTTTTTTAAATTAATTTAATGGTTCAGTTTTTTAATAAAAGGTTTGATTCGGGAAAAATTGTCTTCTAACAGTTCGGTACGGTTTAAAATTTTAAAACGGTGTACCAAATCAATAATTTTGATTTGGTTTGATTCTGAGTAAATTGAAACGATTCAGTTCAATTCGAGTGAATATTTACTATGATTTAATTCGATTTTCTCCATCAAATATACCATGAACATTCCTATTCTCAACTATCTGAAATGTGATTTTTTTTACAATAGCAAAATTAACTTCTTTCATCTACTTTTAATATAATTAAATAACACACTACTAAAATTACTTAATTATACTAATTATATCAGTTTCACAACCAATTTAAATACCCCTAAACGTCATTTCATCTTTCTAATTATTACTTATTGTTCTGGACTGGGCCCGACAGGCCCAAAAGCATTACTAAGGCTCAGTCCAAAGGGACTCACTAAGGACCACACTGGGCAAAGGGGATCGCGTCCATGCCCGACACCCTAATGTCCACCTCGACATCTCGATGTCCAGCCCCACGCGGTGAAGCCATGCTCGACACCCTGCCGTCCGGCTCTGTGTCCTGACGTCCAGCTCGACACTCGCTGTTCAGCTCGAGGTCTTGGCGTCGAGCTCGGCACCGTGCTGCGCAGCTCGACATGGTCTCGAGCTACCTGGCTAGGGCAGACTCAGTCCACCGTTGCCCCAACGATACTCCGGAAAGACCGCGTCTCCGTCCGCCCGCACTTCACGCAGCACATCCAGGAAGGGGACCACGTGCTGGTCCCCACTACCCACGTAGAACCTGGCAGTTCCTCCATTGGGCCAAATCCGCCCGGCCCAATGAAGGAACCTTGGCCCAGCGCTGGGGGCTATAAATACCCTCTGTTTCCAGAGGGTCAGGTATTCATCATTCTAACCTCAACTCTATTATCTGCTCGTACTCCCACTGACTTTAGCATCGGAGTGCCTTGCAGGTACCCCCCCCTCCTCGTTCATAAAGCCTTCAGCTCGGAGTAAGCCGTGACGGTCCAACCTTCTGATCAGGTCAGATCAGTGGCGCCGTCTGTGGGAAACAGCTTCCCCGTCTAACGAACAATTCCAAAGACTAAAGCTCAATCCAATTACCTGTCATGGCTGATCCAGCTCGTGAAGAACAGCACACCCGCGTCACCGACACCAACAACGGTCCCGCGGACAAGAATGGGCATCTGGACAATCCCAGTGATGCCGGCCACAATGCCATCCCCGTGACAACCGCCCCTGGACCTTCCACCCGCAGGGACAGGAACACTGCGTCGTCCTCGACACCTCCTCCAAGACTCGAAGACGACCCGGAGGCCCTCGCCTACCGCAGAGCTACCCGGTTCTATGAAGTCCAAGTTCCTGCTGGGGCAGATGCCACGACTCAGGCACTGTTCGCGGCCATCAACCAAACAAATTATCTCCTATTCGCCCAAGGAGAAAGACTAAGGGCACTTGAAAATGATCGACGCCCCCCGAGGAGACATCAAAGGCCACCATCTCCACCTCCTCGGGTTGAAGAAGTTCGACACCCTACTCCCCCGCGGAGACATTACAGGGAGAACTCTAGGAGCCCCTCTCCCCCACCAAGGCAGAGGCGGCCCCAATATGAAAGACAACCCGTCATCCCTACCGAAGAGCCCGGTCGCGACCCATCAAGGTACGACAGGAGGCACAACAGAGACGGGCGTGTGACCTTCAACCACCGAGCATCACGCTCGAGGGAATCTCAGCACGACCAGCGTGCCAGACATAACTACAGGACCCCTTCTCTTTCTCCAGAAAGGAGCGACGAGGACGACCCCCGCGGTCCCCTGTCGCAGGCCATCATGGACGCACCTATTCCCCCGGGCATGGAGAAGCCCCCACATCTGAAGGAGTATGATGGAGTAGCGGACCCAGTCGACCACATTGACGGGTTCGAAGCCATGCTCCACTACCATAATGTCGGGGGGTCCATCAAGTGCCGTCTCTTCCCCACAACTCTCAGGAAGGCGGCCATGGACTGGTATAAAGGACTCGCCCCGGGCTTCATTACCTCGTGGCGGAACCTGAAGAACCAGTTCATCAGTTCCTTCACAGCTTCCCGTCGCCACCCGAAGACTGAGGCAGCCCTCGAGGCCATCATTCAAAGGCATGATGAGACCTTGAGGGAATTCATCAACCGCTTCAACCGGGAAGCAATACAGGTCCCCTGCGCGGACCATATGAAAAGGTACTTGCTGGAGAGGGGCCTCCTCCCCGACACAGAATTCAGGAAAGCTGTGGGCATTGAGCCACCTGCAACTTTTGATGCTCTCCTCGACAAAGCCCGAGCGTACATGGATTACGAGGAGAGAGAAGCTGCCAACAGGGCACGAGACTCCAGAGCTCGCAATCATGGCAGCAGCTCGAGACAAGACCCTCCTCCCCGACGCACCGGAGAGAAGAGGAAGGAAGATCGACCCCGGGAGGTCCGGGAACAAAGGGGCCCCTCGGGCCGTTTCACCGAGTACACTCCGCTCACGGCTTCCCGCGAGCGTATTCTGGCGGAGTGTGCTAGTACAGATTTTAAAGACGGTGGCGTCAAGCGTCCCCGGCCAGCTCCTGCCAAGCCAGGAGTAGACAAAAACAAGTACTGTCAGTACCATAGGAGTCATGGTCACTTGACAGAGGACTGCGTCCACCTGAAGGACGCCATTGAAACCCTCATCAAAGGAGGGAGGCTTGCACAGTACAGGCGAAACGACGCTCCCCGTCGTGAAGCCCGCGAGGCAAAGGAGCCCGAAGAAGATGCCCGACCATCTGACGAGTCGGTGCCAATCCAGACCGCCTTCTCGGTAACTAGGCCCGAGGATTTCGAACTTCCCGAGCTCCTGCAGGAGCCCCTGACGACACACAGCAGGTGGGAATACTTCCCCTCCGCCATGGTCATCAACGGGGGCGGGTTCAACGACCTCACCATCAACTCAGCCAAGAGGAAGTTGGACGAGCTGGTCGACAAAGCTCCTCCACAAACTGTGACTTTCGAAATGGTGAGGGGCAGATCATAGCCTATCACCTTCTACTTGGAAGAGCTCCCCGGCGGAGCACCGAACGCAGTCATCCCCTTGCTGATAAGGGCAAAGATGGCCAATTTTGACGTACATCGCATCCTAGTCGACGAAGGGAGTTCCGTCGACGTGATGTACACCCAGCTGTTCCGGACCTTACAACTGGACGACTCACATCTGTCTCCGTATATAGGTTCGGACCTCCAAGGCTTCAACGGTTCGACTTCCAAACCTTGGGGATATGTCGAGCTCCTCGTGACGTTCGGGGAAGGAACTGCTACAAGACAGGTGAAGGTCCGCTTCCTCGTCATTGACTGCCCGTCCCTATACAATTGCATCTTGGGGAGGCCGACATTGGCGGAGCTGACAGCGGTCACCTCAACTGTCCATCTAAAAATGAAGTTCTATACCAAGAGGGCGAGGGTAGCCACCATCCAGGGCGACCTCGCCGCTGCCCGCCGTTGCTTCAACGCTGCTTCAAGGGGACGGGATACCGTCGACGTGGGTACCAGCACTAGACCCATCAAGAAGACAAAGCAAGAGCCCGACAGAGCATCCCCCGAGGTAGAAGTTCAGAAGGCTCCACCAAAGGTCGACTCCATTGCCCTCGACGCCCGCTTCGATCAAGACGAGCCATCCAGCGGCGAGCAAATCCCCCTCCGACCTATTCCGGACGGCGATTTTGAACTCGTTCCCCTCGGAGCAGACCCGACCAAGGGAGTGAAGATTGGCAAAGACCTCCCCGACTTGGCCAGGAAGCAAATCAAGGCCTGTCTGCGCGAGAATGCTGATCTCTTCGCCTGGAGCGCTGCAGAGATGCCCGGACTCGACCCTGAGGTCGCCTGTCACCACCTCGCCATTGATCCAGCCGCCAAGGCCGTAGTACAACGTAGGCGTAGGCAGTCTCCAGAAAAAACGGAGGCTGCTGAAAAAGCTGTAAAAGACCTCCTAGAGGCAAATTTTATTTCTGAAGCCCGGTACTCCACCTGGCTGTCAAATGTTGTACTTGTTAAAAAGAATAATGGAAAATGGAGAATGTGTGTTGATTATACCGACCTCAATCGGGCTTGCCCGAAGGATGCTTTTCCTCTACCAAACATTGATATGCTGGTCGACAACTCGGCCGGCTACAAGACTTTGTCGTTCATGGACGCCTACTCGGGATACAATCAAATCCCAATGGCTCCGGGCGACAAACGCTGCACGGCGTTCATGACCAGCTCGGGCAACTATTACTACAACGTAATGCCCTTCGGACTGAAGAACGCCGGTGCGACTTACCAACGCATGATGAACAAAGTGTTCAACAAACAAATTGGAGACATGCTCGAGGTATATATGGACGACATGATCGTCAAATCTCGAGCGGATACCGACCACGCAGCTCATCTCAAAACAGTCTTCGCCCAAGCTAGACAGTGCAAAATGAGGTTCAACCCCGAGAAGTGCACGTTTGGGGTCAAGGCAGGAAAATTCCTCGGATTCTATCTAACAGAACGAGGGATTGAAGCCAACCCCGACAAGTGTCGAGCATTCGCCGACCTCCCGACTCCAACGTCGAAGAAGTCGATCCAGATCATGAACGGCATGTTGACGTCACTATCACGCTTCGTCGCGAAGTCCGCTCAGCACGCCCTTCCCTTTTTCAAACTCCTTCGAAAGGAAGCAGCCTTCGAATGGACCGAGGAATGCGAACGCGCACTTCGCCATCTGAAGCAGAGCCTATCTCAACCGCCCGTATTGTCTCGACCAGATGACGACGAGCCACTATACTTATACTTGGCAGTTTCAAACGAAGCCATCAGTGCAGCTCTTGTCCGCGAGACTCCTGACGGGCAGAAACCTGTCTACTTCACGAGCAAAGCCTTACAAGGCCCCGAGAGCAGATATCAACAGATAGAAAAGGTTGCTCTGGCCCTCGTCAACGCTGCGAGGAGGCTCAGGCACTACTTTCTAGCGCACACCATCATCGTGCGAACCGATCAACCGGTGAGGCAACTCCTGGGTCGGCCAGATATGGCGGGCAGAATGCTGAAGTGGTCCCTGGAACTATCTGAATTCGACATTCAGTACGAGAGCAGGAAAGCCCTGAAAGCACAAGCCTTGGCCGACTTCGTCGCCGAGATGACCAGTAACGACATTCCCCCGGGAAAGGAACACAAATGGACCATCTTCGTCGACGGAGCCTCCAGCTCATCCGGAAGCGGCGCAGGGATCCTCCTGGAAAACGAAGAAGGGGTGGTAATCGAGCACTCCTTGGTTCTCTCCTTCCCGACATCGAATAACCAGGCAGAATACGAAGCCCTGCTCGCCGGACTGAGATTAGCCGAGGACCTAGGAGCCCGCGAAGTTCAAATTTACACCGACTCCCAGCTCGTCGCTTCCCAAGTACAAGGTAGCTACCAGGCCAAGAATGACAACCTCATTGAGTACTTGAACTTAGTCAAAAAACACATGGCAAAGTTCGGACGAGCAGAAATCTCTCATGTTCCCCGCGAGCAAAACACGAGGGCGGACATATTGTCCAAACTCGCGAGCACACGAAAGAAAGGCGGGAATAAATCTGTCATCCAGGAATCTCTGGCTCGTCCGAGCATCGAGCCACCCTCGACTACGGTCGAGGTCCACGCCATCGGGGATGCCACGTCTTGGATGACCCCGGTTTATAATTTCCTAACAAAGGGAGAACTCCCGTCGAACCAGGCCGATGCTGCCATAATCAAGCGACGAGCATGTTCCTATGTTGTTCTCGAGCAGAAACTGTATCGAAGAGGGTTCTCCATTCCCCTCCTGAAATGCATCGACGAGTCCGCCATCCCCGACGTACTGCGGGAGATACACGAAGGGATCAACGCCCAGCACATGGGCGGAAAATCCTTGGCAAGGAAAGCCCTTCGAGCAGGATACTACTGGCCGACGATGCAACAGGACGCCAAGGAACACGTGAAAAAATGTGACAAGTGCCAGAAGCACAGGGATATGCACCTCGCCCCCCCGCACGAGCTGAACACATTATCGTCCCCATGGCCGTTCGCCTGGTGGGGCATGGACATCCTCGGCCCCTTCGTGCAAGGGACCTACCAGAACAAGTTTCTAATCGTCGCCGTGGATTACTTCACGAAATGGATCGAGGCCGAGGCACTCGCAAAAATCACCTCACACAACATCCTCCGTTTCTACAAAAGAAACGTGCTCGCCAGGTTCGGAATTCCGCAGGCACTAGTGACCGACAACGGCACCCAGTTCACCGACCACGGATTCCGAGACTTCGTCACCAAGCTGGGGACCAAACAACACTTCACGTCGGTCGAACACCCTCAGACCAACGGGCAGGCCGAAGCCGCGAACAGGGTCATCCTCCGAGGGCTCAAACGTCGACTCGGCGAGGCCAAAAGAGGATGGGCCGAGGAGCTCCACAGCGTCCTATGGGCATACCGCACCACACCCCACTCAACGACTGGGGAAACACCATTTCGACTGACCTACGGCACCGAAGCCGTCATCCCGGTCGAGATCATGGAACCATCCCGACGAACAGAGGAACCCCTCGACGAAGAGCTAAATGACGAAGCACTAAGAGACGAACTCGACCTAGTCGAGGAAATCCGATCGGGGGCTGCCCTGCGCGAAGCCACCCTAAAACAACGAGTGGCTCTACGCCACAACGACAAGGTCATCAAGCGCGAGTTCGAAATAGGCAGCCTGGTACTACGCAGAAACCAGAAAGACTCCCGCGAAGGGAAGTTGGCCGCGAACTGGGAAGGACCTTACCGCGTCCACGCCACCACAGGTACCGGGGCGTACTACCTCGAGCAGTTAGACGGAGAGCCATTACCAAGACCCTGGAATGCTGCTAAGTTGAAGCAGTACTACAGTTAGAAACTGTCAACACCTAGGACCCTCGACCAGAAGCAACCACGCTCAGGCAACGAGGAGAAACGTCCAATTTCGTTTAAGGCTAAGGTACAGGCCCGACACACGACCAAATTGGCACGGCATCGCGCGGTAAACGTTGACGATCGAGAGTGCCCGACGTGGACAGCTGTACCGAGCCCCACCGTCGACGTACCCATAAGGCAGAACACCCAGCTCGCGATGGGCAGTTCACGCCAAGGGCGAATCGTCCCTAACGAGCTCCACGCTCGACTGAGCAACCTCGCTCCATATTGCCCGACATTCTATCAAGGATAACGGGACATCTATAAGGGTCAAAGAAAATCTCTCCCCCCGAGCGCAACACTTAGGCAACCACGGCCAATGAAAATAGGGCCGAGATTGCACACAAATGGAGACGAGCATATTTCGCTCGCCAAATCAAAGCCACCTACGGGCACTCCTCGGGCCCGGGACTTGAGCTAAATTCATACAAGCATGTGAGTTCATACAAGGGCAAAAAATCCAAAATAAATAACAAGGTATAAACGCCCGAAGGCAACAAAGCAATATTAAACCGACCAAGAAGGCCGGCGTTGTTCAAAATATACAATGAACGGGCACGCAGGCCCAAAGAATACAAATTCAAATATCAAGGGCACGCAGGCCCGCTATCCTACTCAAACTTCCACATTCTCATCATTGTCGACGCTGGGAGAGTCGGGCGGAGGAATGATCGCGCCACCTACAACCCGGTGTGTATGACCGATACCCTCGGTGACCAGGCCAGGGTTTAGCAATGAGAGCTGATCGACTGCAGAATTGAACCCGTCTTCCAGAGCACCGACGCAGTCCGCCTCGAGGAGCCGGATATGGGCGATAAGCTCAGCCCGACTCTTCAAAATCACTAGGTCCTCGGGCTCATCTTCGGCAGGTTGCTGAACAGCATTCAGTTCCTCAACCTGTTTACCCAGGCGTTCGACTTCAGCAGCCAAGCGATCCCTGTCGGTCCGGAGCAACTCCCCTTCCTCAGTCAACCTCCCCGACTTCTCCTTTTCCAAGGTCAGCATCTCCCTCTCGGCATCAAGTATCGCGGTCTGCTCTCGGAACATCCCCTCGGAGCGTTCCAGAGCGACCTTCAACTTCCGCGAGCTCGCAGTCAAGGCCGCCTTCTCCTGCTCAAGCTCTTCAACACGAGCAGCATCCCCTGCATCCTCAGATAACACCAGAGCCATTTCGGCCATTTTAACCAGCCCGTCCACACTGGCGGCCAGATAGGCCTTCCTTTCCTCCTTACTCATCTTCTTTATGGCCTCAGCTTCATGAGCGACCACTGTCGGAGGGAACCGCTCGAAAAAGCCCGCCTCTTCGAAGCAAGGGGGGAAGGCAAAAGATTGAACAGCTCCGGCATCCTCCCTGACAGTCGAACCGCCTTCCACGCGGGTCCTCTTCCTCTGCGTCAAAACGGCGCTGGGGTCAATCTCCTCGATCTCTGGATCTGACGCTGCTCCCGAGCTCGACGTCGAATCCATCCTCACCGGCTGAGGAGCGTTCAGACTTGGTGGTGGTCCCATTCTCGTCGTTTGCGGGGCCTGCACGACCCTCTTGCCTCGCCTCTGGCCGGTTGACAATTTCAGGAGCCTTTCATGTCGGCTGGCCATCGTACCTGCACGAAGTAAAGGAAAAGTCAGTATCGAGCAAACCGCGTAAATAAATGACGAATAAAGAATTTCAAACAAACAACCTAACAGGCGGGCTGCCTGCCTATATGTCGAACATTCCACCAGCGCCTTGGTGTCGATCGGGCGAGACTCGAATGTCGGGTAACCGTCTTTGTCGAGGATATCATCCCCTTCACGCGTAACCCATTAGGCGGGATGAAAACTGTCGACAAACCGGCAAAGAGCCTCGTACGACCGCTGATCTTCCGGGCACATGTCCCCGACAGCGGTATGGAAATAACCTGTCCCATGCTCGTAATGCCGGGACATCCAGTACACCGGGAACTTAGCCCGACGTCCTAACACGGGGCTCCCGTCGTCGGCCACCATCGCTTCCCCGTCATCATCGCTGACTGGCCCTTCCTCCTCGAAGAGGGAATCTACAGCAGAGTCGGTAATAGGGCGTACCACATACCACTTGTCCTTGAACCCCCTCACGGAGTCCATATACATCTTAAACAGTCTCCTCGACTGCTTCAGGGACACCCAGCTGTGCTTCCCTCCTCGGGACTGACGCTGTAGGTGAAAGACCCGAAAGAAAAGAGGGATGGTCGCCCCTATCCTCAAGTAGCGACACGTCAACTCAAACGCCCGGATGAAGGTGAGAGAGTTTGGGTGTAGCTGGGACGGGGCCAGCTCCAAATGCATAAAGACTCCGGTCTGAAAATCTGTGAACGGCAGCCGCAGCCCTAAGTCCTTAAACGCGATCTCATACATCGCGAAGCTGTAGTTCGGGTACACCGAGCAAATTCTTGCATTGGTCGACGGAAGCATGACCACGAAATTCTGCTGGAAGTCGGGCTGGTCTTGGCCCTCTTCAATGGCAGTGAAGGGATGTCGGTCATCCCGGCTATATATTAACGTTGTCCCCCGAGGCTCGACACCCACCCATTCCAGCAATGGGTCGGTCACGGTATCTATTAAGGTGGCCGACTCGTCGGCACTCTGTTCTTCGCGATCACGACGTCCGGAGGAGCTCGGCTCGTCCGCCATGGTTACCTACAGAGCACGGGAAACCAATCAGTTGAGCACGAAGTCCTATGCTCGACATAATCATGTCGTCCATACACGACTACACAAGTCCGTTTTTACAAGTGGATGTCTCCCCGACTTTCCTGAACCCAGTGTTCTTCCTCAAACCAACCGCGCGGCCACTCTCCAAGCATGTCGACCCGAGGTATGAACAGGGCGAGCCGCACTATGAAGCCCACGGCCACGACCATGAACATACCGGGCACGGTCATGAATTAGGCGCCCGGATCATGAAGACCCCAGGCAGCTCTGAAGTTTTTCACCTAAAACTATGAATGTGTCGGCCACAAGTATGCGTTTGCCGGTCCTAGACATGAATATGTCGGGCAAAACACGAATCTACCGGGCTAATCCCACGCGCACGATCCTAAAACATCTACAAATTCCAGGAATCATGCATTCTAAAACGGAAAAATGAGGAAAGTAGATCACTTACTTGGATCAAAGTTGGGATTTGGCTAAGAGATGACGAATCTGAGACGAGAAGTCACAACTGGGGAAAGTGTTGAGAGCGGCAACGGAGAACGGAAAACGTATTATGGGGCCCAAGGACCCTATTTATAGTGATGACGTGGAATACCAAACGTCACCTCGTTCAACCACGGACTCCATCTCCTCGACGCACTGCTCCCAACGTAATGATGGCCCTACCCCCCTAGGGTGGCGGCATAACTCCCGAAAGATGCCTCGTGTGCTCGACCGGCACGCCCGGTACGGGTCCTCCTCGCATCCACCGCTGAGGACGTCTCCGAGCACGACACGAGGAGATCCCTCGAGGGTCCACACCCCCATCCCGGGCACGAGACCTCAGCGACGGAACAACTTGGTTTCAAGTCATGGCTCCTCGCGAAGGAACCACGACTTGGGGGGCTCCTGTTCTGGACTGGGCCCGACAGGCCCAAAAGCATTACTAAGGCCCAGTCCAAAGGGACTCACTAAGGACCACACTGGGCAAAGGGGATCGCGTCCATGCCCGACACCCTAATGTCCACCTCGACATCTCGATGTCCAGCCCCACGCGGTGAAGCCATGCTCGACACCCTGTCGTCCGGCTCTGTGTCCTGACGTCCAGCTCGACACTCGCTGTTCAGCTCGAGGTCTTGGCGTCGAGCTCGGCACCGTGCTGCGCAGCTCGACATGGTCTCGAGCTACCTGGCTAGGGCAGACTCAGTCCACCGTTGCCCCAACGATACTCCGGAAAGACCGCGTCTCCGTCCGCCCGCACTTCACGCAGCACATCCAGGAAGGGGACCACGTGCTGGTCCCCACTACCCACGTAGAACCTGGCAGTTCCTCCATTGGGCCAAATCCGCCCGGCCCAATGAAGGAACCTTGGCCCAGCGCTGGGGGCTATAAATACCCTCTGTTTCCAGAGGGTCAGGTATTCATCATTCTAACCTCAACTCTATTATCTGCTCGTACTCCCACTGACTTTAGCATCGGAGTGCCTTGCAGGTACCCCCTCCTCGTTCGTAAAGCCTTCAGCTCGGAGTAAGCCGTGACGGTCCAACCTTCTGATCAGGTCAGATCACTTATCAAGGACTACTTAGTCAATTTGCAAGGATAATCATTATTAAGACCATGTTAATTAATACAATCAATAATATTTGATTCTTTACATGGTACCAGTGCAATTACACGGTTTATTTGGCAGATTGTGTTATCAAGCTAATTAATAGTGCCAAATAAAATCATATTTTTGAATTGTTTTCAATGCAGGTACACAATTCATTGCTATAAACGTTAGAAAGATATTGATTTTTATGTTTTCTCACATGACCTCAGAGTTTATCAAATTCAAGGTTTATCTCCATAACTTCAGACTCACCTGTATATGTACGATTTCAATTTTCAATTTTCACTTATGAATCTCTAATATAATTATTTGTTCCAGGGTTTGACTTTGCGATTATTTGTTAGTGTTAGATATGAAGTATTGGAACTACTGTTGTTTGAATAAGCACGCTGAGGTAGTGAAAAAAATTTCTCCACTTTTTCCTCTAAATTCTACATTTATTCTGATTTGCAAAACAGAGAAAAAACAGGTTCATTTCTTCTTCCTCATGTTTTCACTGTCATGGAGTTTTTTTAATTGCTACTTGAACTTGAATATAATGTTGATTGATTGTTTTGTAATTATTCATTCGAATGCAATTTTTGTCATTTTTTTGGAAAGTGTTTATTATGAGAGAGCAAAACAAATCAACAATGAAAAGATATTTAATTGATTGTTGATGTAGTTTTCATGTGATAAATTCCGAAACATTTTTCCTTGCTGGAAGCTTTTTAGTTATATAGCTCTTTGGCTTGGATACTGACATCATTATTTTGTGTTTGGTATAACATTATTTTTTGACTGTTTTTTATGTCACACTTATTGCTGTTTTATAATATATAATGCAATTTGTCTGACAGAACAAGAGTTGAACAATTGGTAGGACACATTGTTGAAGAGGTTCATAGGAATGCTGAAAAGAAGTAGATTTTTAAGTAGTTTCCTGAATTGGATTTAAAAATAATTAAATACATAATGATGTATAGGTTTAATCGATATAGATTTAAAAATGTAACATGATTATGTGAAATTGTTAATTAATCAAGCTTCATCTAAAATCTAAACCTTGAATTTAATTGAAAAAAAATGTGAACCTTAATACCTTATATTACTGCGAGCTTGAACTTGATTTCAATTTTTTATATTTTCTATAGTTTCGTTCATGTACAATATCTATTTAATTTAATTTAATTTAATTTAGTTATCATTGTTTTCGTGTCTTGTCAGAATTTTCAGTTGAATTAGAATTAGATTAAAGATTGTACAAGAAAATGACTTTTGATTATATCATTATGATTGTCATTTTGTTCAGAGTTTATATTTTTTAAAAGTTGTTCAGATTTTGTGTATATGATCTTCAATATTTTATTTAATTAACTTGAAATGTATATCGAAGAATAATGAATTATACAAAAGTATGATTTGGGGATTTAATCATTTTTCTCCCATTTGTAAAACATCTAATAACATATTAATTGTTAGATTTTTTGAATTGTTTTATTATTTTTACACACATGTTTGTTGCAATATCTTGAAAGATAGGACAACTTTTTGTTTTCCAACGTGAGCCGCATAATTAATATTGTAGTGGAAAACCTAAAGCCATAACATTGCAGGTATTTTTAAATGTACTATATAAAAATTAATAAATCCTATGTCATAGAGATATTAAACCTCATGATTTACTGATATTATTACACCGAACTCTTTTAATTTTTAATTTATACCATTTAAAATAAAGCTTAATTGTAACTTTAGTCTCTCTATTTAGTCTTTTTATTTTTATTTTGATCTCCACTTTAAAAACTATTATTTTGATTTTTTTATAAAGTTTTCTCTTCAGTTTTAATCACCTTTCAAATTTGAAGGTATTTTTTTTATGACATGGTACTATTTTTTTTCTTATGTGTCATTTTTTCTTTGTACAAATCTATTTTCACATCATTTTTGTCCATTTAATATTAAATATTTTATTAAGTTTAACAATAAAATCATTTATTTCATTTTAAATATTCAATTATTTATTTTTTAATTAATTAATTAATAATATTTTTAATTATGTTTGTATTTTAAAATTAATTAAAAGTTTTAAATGAATAATTTTGGAAGAAATAATTCTCCAACCCACAATTATACATCATAATATATTTGTTTGACATATATATTGAAAAACTAATGTGTGACTTCCATTTTCCTTTAACCCACCATGTTTCTCAAACTAAGTGAGATTCCTTCTTGTATAATTTTCTTCCACTCACTTTCATTAGGTTTTGAATAAAGTAAACACCCTAAACTTATCACTGCTAGGGGCAACCCTTTTCACTTTCTAGCATCCATTTCTTCGGCAAATTTGATGTGAAGCTTCAAGTGAAAATGGAAGGGTAATTGTCACAGTAACAGACTTCATCATAATTAACACTTCTAAGTCAATCTTTTTATTTTTTGGTTTTAATCAGCATGCTTGAAACTAATTCAATCTTTTTTTTTGGTTTTTTATGGCCATTTATTAGAAAAGGCAATAAATGAATGACAGATAGATTGTAGATCAGATGGGTCCATTTGTACTATATTAAGGGCAGGGATAGTTTCAGCTATAAACCTCCTCAAGTGTGAGAAATGTCAAGTTGTTTAGTGATGGAACAAAGGAGATTAATAGGAAGCATATCAAGTGGAGGCTTGCGTGTAATGCTAAATTGTCAAATTATTGTAATAGTCTAGATGATTACTCTTCTTGTTTTGTTGTTAGGTTTTGTGAGTCTTTTTGGTGACTGAATAGTTGGATCCACGTTTGTATGTGTTTTTTTTTTTTGAATAAATTTATTCTTTTTGCTTCAAAAAAATTTGAATGACAATATATGAAAATATTAATTGAATGAATAAAAAAATGGATGATAATAATAAATGATATCAAAATTTTAATTTATAAAAAAATTGTTAGTATTATTTTTATGATAAAATATTATCAGTTATAAAAAAAATTACGATATTTGTTTTTGATAATAAAACACGGGACAATAATGATAAGTGAATACACAAATTTGATAAAATAGTTTTGGTCCTATAAAAATTGATTCAATCAATTAAATATGATTTTTTTTTAATAAATTTATTTAAAACATTATCATAAACTTGGTAAAAAAATTATATCTAATATTATGGTATAATACAAGGAAAAAATATACTTAACTCCTTATAATAAGAATTTAAGATGAATCATTTTAATTTCAAACTAAAATATAAAAAATATTTATTTAGTTTTTAATCCAAACTAGTACTTTCACCTTATGCGATGCACAAGATAAATTATCGATAGATATTATACGTGAGAATTTTTTTTAAAGATTTTTATTGATTGAATAGTTAAAGTATATAGAAATTAGTAGTGAAGTAATGAATTGGTAGAAAAGAAAATAATGTGATTAAAAATTATTTAGATGAGATTTTACTTAAAATTTGACGCCTATATTTATTTTATTTTAATATATTATGGATTATAAAAAAATACATAACTCCTTATAATAAGAATTATAATTAATTACCTTTAATATTATTTCAATCCATTAACCTATCTAAATTTATTTACTATAACCAAAGCATATGTTGATGGTTAGGTTTTTGTATTATTTAATTTATATATTTATTATATATCTATATATCATATTTTTCTTTGGATATTTCTATTTTTTTTTAAAATTAATATTTAATTCAATTAACATAATTTTGTTGGACATCTTGACAAAACACAACTACTTTTTTTAACTAAATTAATATTTTTATGAAAATCATAATTTAGAAGTTATTTTTCTTAATTTACATCTTTAATATCATCACTACATCATGTTTATTTACTATTTATAACGATATTGTGAGACCCTTGGAAACACACGAGTAGATGATTAATTAATTATTTCATTTTTCCTATTAAAATATATATTTTTAACACTATTTAATTTTTATATCTTATATATATATATTTCTTAATCATCATTATACTATATTTATTTACTATTTTTAACGATATTGCAAATTATGCAAACATACAAGGAGATAATCAATTTTATATGTGTGTGTGAAGTGTACTAGACCATTTATTCATATATTTTTTAACATAATTTTTATGTATATTGGACAAACACTACAATTTAATGAATTAAATTCACTACAAAAAAGAAGCTTAGTTGCCACGTGAAAATCATGTGGCAAACATCAAAATCACATGGCAAGGCAAAATTAGCGACGTGGTGAGTTATGTCGCTGGGGAGTAAGTGGCAAGCAAGTAGCGACGTGATTCCCACGTCACAAAGTTGTGACGTGGTATTCACGTCGCTACATATTTGTTAATGACAGCTTTATTAGCGACGTGAGAATCATGTCACTAATTTGTGACATGATTCCCACGTCGCTACAGGGGACGTTTATATTTTTTAAAAAATTGTTAATAATTATTTTTTATATTAATTCATTAATGTAATAAAATTTAAATAATAAAATTTATATAATAAAATTTAAATAATAAAATTTATATAATAAAATTTATATATTAAAATTTATATAATAAATTTTATATAATAAAATTTATATATTAAAATTATTAGAATAATAGTATTTTATTTTATATTTCGAATAATAGAATTTTATAAAATAAATTCACATAATTAAATGTTATATAATTTATTAATTTAAAATGATAAAAATAAATATATCTTACATAAATGCGAATATAAAAACGAAATAAAAAAAATGTTTTCACGGGGCATCTTCACCCGGAAAATTATCAAGATCAAAGTCATCAAGTCCGTCATCATCCGGCTGTGTATGATCAGGAACATTTTGATTTCGACCGCCTTGCATAAACTGTCTCATCTGCTCCTCCATATCAGATTGCCGCTTCCGCATGATCTCTAACTGACGCTCCTGCTCTTGCCTCATTGTCGTCATTTGGGCCTCCATTTCGCGTCTCACTTCACTGGCCGCCAATTGTCGTACTGTTTCAAGTTGAACCTGAGTCAGATTGGGTTGACGTGACCCCCCTTCTCCATCTCTAAGTCTTTGAAACAGATTACGATCACCAACTCTCAAGCCGGCGGCCAAATTTCCTCCCGCAAAAAAGCAACCATTAGGCCCTTTTCCATTAACAACCTCATTCCAAATATAGAAATCAACATCCCCATTAAGCGGCTCCCCCTCTGCTGGCCTATATTGCGGATTGTGTTCCAGAAAACGTGCTAGCAATGTCTGATAATCATCCTACACATACATTAAATAATACAATTAAAAAAAAATTAAAACAGTTATATATTAAATTATACTAAATTCAAATATATTAAAAATTTGTCACGTGATTTTCACAAATCAACTTATGAATTGCCACGTGAGTTTCCCGTGGCAATGTATCAATTGCCATATGAAAATCAGTCACCTGGCAATTTATCAGTTGCCACATGATAATCACGCCACAACTTATAGATTGCCACGTGGAAATAACGTCACTATTTTTGTTATTAACTTAAAAAAAAAACATAAGTTTAATTACTTACAAAAGCTTTCTGGGTGCGGTCGTCGACAAAACCTCCCGATTTTTTTGTCCTAGTCCTCGTAATCAACTCAATGATCAACGGTGGTCTCCCCATCTCCTTAGTCTAAACAATAAAGTTAAAAATAATTAGTAAAAAATATTATGAATAAAAATATATATAACTTAAAAAATTAGTAATATTTACCATCCGCCGGACATGCTCTGCAGTGCTAATACTTCCAACAGTATTGACACATCCCCCCTTTTCGGATGCCCTCATCTTCTTAAAATTTTCGGATTTGGCCTTGAATTCTGGCGAACTCCAATATGTACGAAGTTCGCCAAAAACCTCTACGCCTATCCAGTTAGGACGGATACCATGCAGCTCATAATTCTCCCTAACCCGCCGCATGATATCAGAAAATCTTCTAGAAGTTCTGCTATAATATATTTTTTCCATTATTTTCTCATTCAACGGATCCCACACACATTTTTCCTGCAATGTTGTATGACATTAAAATAAAAAGTTAAGCAATTATCATTAAAATGTGACTTAAATAACAATACTAAAAAAATATAATAAATTTACAACTTAAATAAATAACAATACCTTAAATTTTTTAAACCATTCTTCTTTATTTGTAACCTCGCCAAAGTTCTTCCAAGAGGATTTATACATCTGCTGGATTATATAATTAATAACCTTGGCAGCCGTCCGACTCGGCGCGAAACTAAACAACAAGATTTTGAATAAACAATATTAATTATAAATTTATACAAAATATTAAAATGAATATGTACTTAAATAAAAGTTTATATAAGAAACTTACTTGCTTCCTTCGGGCCAAATCCAAAACCTCCCGTCAATTACATGAATCTCACTCGGATCATCTGATCTCTCACGACTATCAGCTCCATCTATATCATCAACTACGACATCTGCATCACCGCCAGCCTGTGTAGGACGTGGGGTGCTGGATCCTGCAGCCTGTGTGGGATGAGGGGTGCGTGACCCTCCGGTCCGTCTAGGACGTGGGGCGCGGGATCCTGCAGCCTGTGCCGGACGTGGACTGCTGGGTCCTCCAATGTGTGTGGAGTGTGGGGTGCTGGACCCTCCCGCCTGCTGGAAGGATGAATACATCTGTGTGGGTCCCCCTGTCTGCTGGAATGATGAAGGCACGCCAGTCTGTATAAATGGAAAACTGGGTCCTCCCCCCGTCTGCTGGAATGATGAGGGGACACCAGTCTGCTGGAAAGATGAAGGCACCTGGGTCGGTGGGAAAGGGAAACTAGATCCTCCCGCATGCTGGAAGGAAGATGGCATCTGAGTCTGTGGGAAAGGAACACTAGATCCTCCCGCCTGCTGGAAGGATGACGGCATCTGGGTCGGTGGGAAAGGGAAACTAGATCCTGCTGCATGCTGGAAGGAAGACGGCATCTGAGTCTGTGGGAAAAGGAAACCGGGGCCTCCAGGTGGCACAAAAGATGCAGGTACCCCAGACGGGAATGTATGGGAGGAGAGTAATGGGACAAAACCCTGAGTACTGGCCAGGGACATATGATCAACCTGACTCTGAGGGGGTGGGCACATGGCTGAGTGAGGAGACTCACATGTTACTACCCTCGGACGCTGAGACTTCTTACCATGAGTTTAATAAGTTACTACCCCGGTACTATGAAAATAGGCATTGTTAAATTCCCTACAAAAAACACACAATAAGTTTAATAAGTTTGGTATACACACACCATGAGTTTAAAAAGTTTTGGTAAACTCACTCAAGATATGGTTTAACTTCAACGCAGTTGATCAAGACATGGACATGTGCAGATTGCATTTCTTTTTGGGTCAACCAATGCACACCCTTCTTTCCAGAAGGTCGACCTGGTAGCGCAAAGACTGATAAGGTGAATTGACTCCTCTGATTGACATTTACAGGATTCCGTATGATTCTAGGAGTTAACATCAAGTGATTGAAATAGTGACTGCAAAAATGTGATGTTTCCCGATGCAAGTAATGTGCACATATAGATCCTTCTACTCTAGCTTTATTTTTTACCGATCTCTTTGAATCACCCATGAACCTTTCAAACGGATACATCCACCTATATTGAACAGGTCCACCAAGATAAGCTTCATATGCAAGATGCACGGGTAAATGTTCCATGGAGTCAAAGAAACCAGGCGGAAATACTTGTTCCAACTTACAAAGAATGAGTGCAATGTTTTGGTCCAACTTAATGATGTCTTCCACTTTTAAAGCTGACGCACAAATATCTCTAAAAAATTGACTAATTTCAGTTAGTGGGTCAAGAACATGTTTGGGTAGCGATCCAAATGCAATTGGTAGCAACTGTTCCATAAAAATGTGACAATCATGACTTTTCATACCATGTAATTTTCCAGTGTTAGGGTCAGCACACCTTGCTAAATTTGATGAATACCCATCGGGCATTCTCAATTCTTTTAACCATCTACAAACCGCTTTAGCTTCTTGGGAAGTCAGACTGAAACAAGCCTTGGGTTTTAATAATTTTCCATTCGGTTGAGGCTTCAACTCCAACTCTCTTCGATTACACCAAATTCCCATGTCTTGTCTGGCCTTCTCATTATCTTTTGTTTTTCCTGTCACATCCATCACTGTGTTAAATACATTATAAAAAAAATTCTTCTCAATATGCATAACATCAAGATTATGGCGCAACAAATTATCTTTCCAATACGGAAGATCCCAAAATATACTTCTTTTTGTCCAATTGTGGGTGACGCCGTATCCTTCAATTCGGCATGCTTTCCCAGTATCTGTAAATTTTGGTAGTTCACATACTTGGTTCCATATAACCCCTGGTGGCAATCGAGGCGGAGGCAAATCTTTCTCTCGTACATCTTTTTTAAAATTTGTCTTGTTTCTTCTATACGGGTGATTTGCTGGTAGGAATCTGCGGTGACAGTCAAACCATGAGCTTTTCCCACCTTTATCCAACGTAAATGCTTTGGTGTATCCCATGCAATGCGGACAACCCATTTTTCCATGCGTACCCCAACCAGACAACATGCCATATGCTGGAAAGTCATTAACGGTCCACATCAAGGCAGCTCGTAATGTGAAGTTCTGTTTACGGGATATATCATAAGTTCATTCTCCAATCCACATCTTCTTCAAATCATCAATTAAAGGTTGTAAGTACACATCAATTCCGGCTTTTGGACTGTGCGGGCCTGGAATAACACACGTCAAAAACATGTATGGTTTTGTCATGCACATCTCAGGAGGGAGGTTGTAAGGTGTTACAATAACTGGCCAACAAGAGTACGCACTTCCTGACGCTTGCACGTATGGGGCAAATCCATCAGAGCATAATCCAAGCCTGACATTTCTAGGTTCTGCAGCAAAATCTGGATGTGTCCGATCAAAGTGCTTCCATGCCTCACCATCAGATGGATGTCGCATAGTGCCAGAACTTGTTTGGTTTGTATGATGCCATGTCATTTGACTTGCACTGTGCATTGAAGCAAACATTCTTTTTAACCTTGGTATTATAGGAAGATAAAACATGGATTTTACTGCTACACGCTTTTGCTTGCTGTTAACGGCTCTACTGCGAACTTGATATCTTGGACTATTACAAAACTTACACTCCTCTAACGATCCATCTTGAGTACCAAACTCATTGTCATAAAACAACATGCAACCGTTAATGCAACAGTCAATCTTTCTTACTTTTAAACCCAACTTCGACACCCACTTTTTTGCATCATAATAACTTGTAGGCAAATTGTCTTTCGTAGCGGTGGAGTCCAACATCATTTTTGCAAAATGTTCCAAACATTGATCAGAAACATTCCAATTTGACTTGGCAGCCAATAATCTCACACACATTGATAGCTTCGAGTCTGACGACCCCTCAAACAACGGCGTATTCATCTCGTTCAATAATTGATAAAATCTTTGCGCTTCCTCATTCGGCAACTCTTCCCCGTCAAAATCTTCAGGTTCATCATATGTCACGTTCACACCAAAAGCATCCTCAACCATGTCACCGATCAAATTAAAGTTCTCCTCATACTCCATAACCGGTCGACTACTTGAAGCATGCGTGTTGCTAGTCTCTGGTACATTAACCGGTAGTTCTTCACCATTATACGTCCAAACCCAATAATTTTCAATGAATCCCCTTCTATGCAGATGACGTGTTACTTCCTCTGGGTCACTAATTATTGGTCTACATTCACACTTAAGACAGGGACATCTAACCCCTCCTTCGCTTCGACAACAATCCTGAGCAAACGCCCACTTAATAAACCCATCAACTCCTACTATAAAATTGGGTTTAAGTCCACTTCTTCCTGGATATGTTCTATCGTACATCCAACTGCGATAATACCGATAATATTCCATACTGCACATTTATACAATCATTGTCTTTTTCATTAGAAATATTCTTAAACTATTTAATACTATTCTTAGAAATATAAATTTTGCTTTTTTATATATATACTAACATATAAATAAATATTCAAATGTAAAATATATAATTTTTTATTACATAACAATAATATCAAAAAACAATAATATAACATATTTACTTTTTATTATATATACAACAATAATATTAGAAAACAAATAATGTAAGATACATACTATTTATTATTATATATATAACAATAATATTAAAATAATAATATAATATATATATTCTTTTTTTAATTATGTTTTTTATAAATTGTTATTCTAATATATAATTTTTTTTCCATATCTTTAACATATAAATAAAAAAATAAAACTATTATAATAAATACAATATACATCTATAAAAAACATGTTATTAAATATGTTATTAAATTTATGTTTTCTAAAATTTTTTAAAAAATATATTAAATATGTTATTAAAAAATATGCAAATTACATATACAAATATACTACTAAAAAATATATAAATCACATATGCAAAAAATATGCAAATTACATATACAAATTACATATGCAAAAAATATATTAAATATGTTATTAAATATGTTTTTAAAATTTTTTTTATTATCAGTAATTTTATACTACTAACAGTATATACATATATTCCTAACCACAAAATACATATACAAATCTAATCTATATAATACATATAAAATCTAAAAAAAAATGCATAAATACCTCTATATAATTTCTTCAATAAATTTGCGTCTTCTAGTTCTTGGTGTTCTTCAAATTTCTCTACAAATAATAACGAACAATCGAACAAATACCATGTTAATTAAATACTTCATTCCAGTATAAAAACTAAAGAACAAACGAAATAAACATTTAACATCATATGCATACTTTAGATTTCTTCAACAAATTGGAATGGAAGAAAATTAATTCGCGAAATTGGGTTTGAGAGGAACAATTTTGAGTTTGTGAGAGTTGCTGTAATGTTTGATAGCAAGCAAGCAAAGGAAGAAGAAGAAGCACGCTACTGTAAATCAAAACGTTAACATATGTAACTTCTAGTAGCGACGTGACTGTCACGTCGTAACGTTGCCACGTGATAATCACGTCGCTACAAACTAATCATAAATACAATTCTCTCTCCAACACTGCGCAGCGAAATTATTTTTCCCCCCAAAAATTTAGCGACGTGGCTATCACGTCGCTACAAAATTTCAAAATTCCCTCTGAAAAACGTTCATCAATTTCAATTAAATGGCATTAAAATATATTAGCGACGTGGTTATCACGTCGCTACTACCCACGTGATAAGCACGTCGCTAATATATGTCGCTGGGGACATATATTTTTGTAGTGATTAAAATTTATGTGATAATCATTATTGAAAGTTTTTTTTCCTCTTAACTTTATGCGATTCGTACAAACACACGGGTCCTTTACTAATTAATCAATAAAAATTTGATATTAGGAGAGATAACATTAATAATACTACATCTAAATCAATAATTGACCGCCTTCAATGACAAATGATCAACTATATTTTAGATCTAAACTAAGTCATAAGTTTTAATAAAAGGAATTTCTAGTTGAGACTTTTCCTTGGCCAACATATTTGTAATTGCCGGAATGTATATTATATCAAATACTTATTTTAAAAGCAATGAAACTGAAAAGAGATATATACTTATAGTAACTTTTTCTTCTTATTTATTTATTTATTTATAATAATAATAATAATAATAACAATAATAATAATAATAATAATAATAATAATTATTATTATTATATTGTAGAAAGTGAATGTTTATGAAACGAGATTACCTTACAATTAACTCATTACCAAGTTAATCCTGGTTTTTTCTCACTAAAATAAAATAAATATTAAAATAAAAAATTTAAAAGGAGAGTAAAGCATGATATTTGATACCAATTAATAATACAAAAAACCTTTTAACTCAAAATTCCATTTGAGATGCAGGCGTGACTTGTGACTGTTTGCTGACTGGGTAATTGTATGCACGCTTGGACTGGTTATACCTAAGGTCATTACTTATAACATATTTTCTATCTTGATTCACCCCCTTGAAAATCTTGGGTTCACTTTCAGACAAACTTAGTAAGTTGATAATGGGGAAGAAAGATGCAGCGAAGAAAAAGAAGCACCCGAAACAATCGAAGCATTCAAGGCAACCGAAGAAGCACGACGAAAAAGGAGCTTCTGTTGATGCTGAAAAGGTAAGTTTTTTCAACCGAAGAGCAGTTTGCAACAATTTTTCTCAACTATTTTTCCCTCCAAGTGCTTGCACGACCTAGGACAGCACATGTCCATTTCTCTCTATATATAGGATTGCTTGAGCGATGGAAATTCTTGAGGTTAGGTTAAAATCATTATTACTTTTTCCTTCACGCGTCTTTTATGTTGGTGTAAGCCCTAGAGGCCAATACTTTTGGTACTTGTATCGAATTATTTATTAATAATAAAAGGCATTTCTTTATTATGTTTGCTTTCCAAAATAATAAAGTCCCTAGAATGGTTTATTGGTTTAATGAAATGTTAAGTGTGACTTAATCATGAGATCCCATTAAACATAAGAAACTATTCTTAAAGTATCCGTAGTCAAGCTTTAATGTGAAGTGGGATAACATTAAAGCATTAAGATTATTATGAAGATAGATTGATGATCACATCTCATGGATCATAGATAAGGAGTTATCAAGTCTTGACATAGGTATGAATATTAGGAGTAATATTTATACTGGATTGACCCGCTATGAGAATACTACATAGAATGTTATGCAAAGTGTCATAAGTTATTCTCATGATGATAATGGTGTATACCACCCTTCGACCTGAAACCACTATGGACCCTAGATGTAGAGTCAAGTACTTTATTGCTGATCAAACGTCATCCATAACTGGATGATTGTAAAGACGGTTGATGGGTACTTCACAAAGCATGCTAAGGGACATGAGTGACCTAGATCGAATTTGCTCATCCTGCATAACAGGATAAATGTCTAAGGGCCCAATATTGAACTGGACAAGGGTGACACAGTGTATGCCTTGTGTTCAATATAGACATGAGGGCAAAAGGGTAATTGTACAACACAAATATTATCACGGAAACGGTTTGGTCAGATCACATGACATTTTCGTGACTTGGGTAACAATGATGTGTTGCTAGATACCGCTCACTGTTTATTATATTAAATGTGTGATTTAACATAATTTCCAACGTCGCGAAAACCTACAGGGTCACACACATAAGGACAGGTTGATGAGAGATAAAATAAATAAGGAACACCGTAAGGTACGGTGCACTTAAGTGTAATACGGAAAATGGTAAGGTACCACGTGGATAAGTGATATATGGTACATCATAAGGTATGATGTCCATAAGCTTAATTGGGCTTTTAGCTTATAGCCTTAATTGGGCTTTTAGCTTGTAGCCCACACGAGTGATTCTATAAATAGATCCCTTGTGATGAAGCAATTTCACTTGATGCATTTTCATTTTTGACTCTCTCTCTCTCACTCAAGGTTTCCGTTCGTGATCAGCTAGCACTGTGACCGGAAGCGATCTGTTCGTGTGGACTGAGTAGAGGCGTTGTTCTTCATCAACGCTCGTGATCACAACATCAAAGTTCTGAATCGCCACAAGAGGTAAATATTTCTATCACTGACCATGCTCATTCGTAAGGATCGCTAAAGGAAAATTTTAAATTCTGCTGCGCTTTTGGTCGCAATTTTCCTTCAGTGGTATCAGAGCCACTTACGAAACCATGGATCTGATAGTTGTTTATGTTCTATATTTTCTGTTTTGATTCGATTAAAACCAGAATGAATTGAATAATAAACGAGTAATTAAATTTGGCATCTATTGTGTATGATTTGGATGATTGATGTTGACTATGCTTCGGAATCCGACATTAGTATGGTGAAGCAGCGATACATCGATCGTCCATAGGTTACACAAATAAGATTGATCACTTTTATATATGATATAAATAAATCTGATGCAACGATGGTATATAGGATATACTGTTTCTGTTTCGTTCATTCAAACACTTGATGATTGTTATTCCTTTGATCGATCACTGTTCATATGCTTCGGAATCCGACATTAGTATGGTGAAGCAATGGCATGTGATTAATCATACTGAATTATCAACCGAGATGTGTTTGACAGCATGAAACTGTTGCATTAGGGTTCATGACGACACAAGGGTTGTGTTGTTGCAGAGTTATGCGATTAGGGTTGTGAATGCACAAGAGTTGTGCGAAAATGACGCCGATTTCAAATGAATTGTTCATTAAAATTTTGCATCCGGGCGCTGCCCCTCGCAACCCCGCAAAGGGGCGCTGCCCCCTTGACCCCCGTCCGCTGAACGGTCAGCGGAACCACCGTCCGCTGACCCCCGGCTAACTCTGCGTAGTGTGATCAATCGTCGAAATTTAATTTGCCTTTTTTTAATTAACAAAATTTAAACTAATAATAAAAGTGTGTTTATTATTATTGTCTTGGGGTGATCAGTTATGGCCTTAGTTTTTTCCCTTTATTTTGTTTTGGGATTGTAAAATACAGTCTGCGTGTCGTGCCTCTCTCTAAAATTCTTGATGTAACTTCTTTTCTCATCTCACTCCCTTGTATGTAAAACGAGTTTCTTTTATGTAATGTAATGTTATGAAGAAAGAGAAGAATACAATATCAAAGGAGGATAACCTTGGAGATCTTGCTTGGAGAAGTTTAGATCGTTATTAGGTTAGCTTAGGTTCTCTCATTGGCTTGGGAGAACAATTGCGCTAGGGGCCATAACTGTATCCTTTTATGTATATTGATACATGTGTTTGTATGTTGATGCATGAGAGAGACGAATTGCATGTTAAGCCGGTGAGACCAAACTAATAACAAAATCCCTCAAGTTAAATATTAAGTTCATGCTTTCCAAGTTTTAGCACTCATCAAGACTAGTATCGGACAATGTAGGTTTCGCCTACGCGAGGTGCATGTTCTATATTAGTAAGGTGCGATGGGATAATTGTAATATCCAACTGCTAAAACAATTGGTCAAACTTAACTAAACACATTATAATAAGATTATACATGTTTAGAAGCAAGAGTTGGGAATGATTCATATGATGAATTAGGATAAGGAGTTATTCACCCAACTGAAAATATTCGAGAGTTGTATGAGATACAATTGGAAGGAGTTCCTACCTAAATAACCTAGTTTTGTGTAATCAGCCTAACGCTGACTTAGAACAAAGTGAAATGTGGATCTCGACCCACTAGAAAGTCTTCCAACGGGATTTTCCGAATCAAATGATGAGGGTCATTTTGTTTGAGTAAAATAGTGGGAGCATATTTGATTAAAGGCCTAATTAAATATGTTGTTTTAATGATACTTATATTTTCATTTTTTTTGTAGATTACCATGACAACAAACAACCATATTTTGCGATCAATCCTAGATAAGGAAAAATTGTCTGGGACAAATTTCCTAGATTGGCACCGAAATCTGAGGATTGTCCTCAAGCACGATAAGAAGCTGTATGTCTTGGAGACACCTGTTCCTGAAGAGGAACCGCCTAGTTCGGCACCTAAGGCAGAAAGAGAAGCTTATAAGAAGCATTTTGATGATGCTAACGAAGCCGCTTGTCTCATGTTAGCCACTATGAACTCGGAGTTGCAAAAGCAACACGAGAACATGTCAGCGTTCGATATGATCGGACATTTGAAAATGCTCTATCAAGAGCAAGCAAGAAATGAGAGGTTTCAAGTTTCAAAGGCCCTTTTTAACAACAAGTTATCTGAGGGAAACCCTGTAGGTCCTCATGTACTCAAAATGATTGGGTATGTGGAGAACCTTGAAAGGTTAGGGTTTCCGCTTGGAAAGGAACTCGCAACTAATTTTATCTTGCAATCGTTTCCAGATAGCTTTAATCAGTTTGTCATGAATTTCAACATGAATGACATGGATAAGAGTCTTCCAGAATTGCTAAGCATGTTGAAAACTGCTGAGCAGAATATGAAGACAAAAGGGAAGTTCATTCTGATGGTCAGTAATGGAAAGAAGATGAACAAGAGGCCTACCAAGCAGGTTGGTAAAGGGAAAGGCAAGGAATTTGCCAAGCCTAAACCTACTGTTCCTGCTTTGAAGCCTAGTGGAGGCATAGCAAAGGAGGGCACTTGCTTCCATTGCGGAAAGACCAGACATTGGAAGAGAAACTGCCCAAAGTACCTGGAAGATATGAAAAATGGAGTAGGGACTTCAAATTCAGGTATTTTTGTTATTGAAATTAATTTATCTACTTCTGCATCATGGGTATTAGATACTGGATGCGGTTCTCACATTTGTACTAATGTGCAGGGGCTAAAAAGGAGTAGAGATTTGGCAAAAGGTGAAGTTGACCTACGAGTTGGAAATGGAGAAAAGGTTGCTGCTTTAGCCGTAGGAACTTATGTTTTGACTTTACCTAGTGGTTTAATAATTCAGTTAGAGAACTGTTATTATGTACCTGCAATTAGTAGGAATATTATTTCCGTTTCTTGTTTGGACAAGTTTGGTTTTTCATTTATAATAAAGAACAATTGTTGCTCTATTTATTTGAATGATATATTCTATGCTTCTGCACAAATGAACAATGGACTATATGTCCTTGATCTTGAAATGCCAATTTATAACATTAATACTAAACGGATTAAACCTAATGAGTTAAATCCAAGCTACCTTTGGCACTGTCGCTTAGGCCACATAAATGAGAAACACATTTCTAAACTCCATAAAGATGGACTCTTGGACTCTTTTGATTATGAATCATATGAGACATGCATATCTTGTTTAATTGGAAAGATGACAAAGTCCCCATTCACAGGAAAAGGTGAAAGGGCTAATGATCTTTTGGCCCTCATACATACTGATGTATGTGGACCACTGAACATACCAGCCAGAGGAGGTTTTCAATACTTTATCACATTTACTGATGATTTCAGTAGATATGGTTATGTGTATTTAATGAAACACAAATCTGAAACCTTTGAAAAATTCAAGGAATTCAAGAATGAAGTACAAAACCAACTAGGTAAGAATATTAAAGTTCTTCGATCAGATTGAGGCGGTGAATATTTAAGCCTAGAGTTTGATGACCATCTAAAGGAATGTGGGATTTTATCCCAACTTACTCCTCCCGGAACACCACAATGGAATGGTGTTTATGAGAGAAGAAATCGAACCTTGTTAGACATGGTCCGATCCATGATGAGTCACGCCGATCTTCCGAACTCCTTTTGGGGACATGCACTATTGACTGTAGCTTACACACTTAACCGGGTTCCATCCAAAAAGGTTGAGAAGACACCATATGAGATATGGAGTGGTAAGAAACCACATATGTCTTACATGAAGATTTGGGGTTGCGAAGTTTATGTGAAACGACAAATTTCAACTAAGCTTGAGCCCAAATCTGACAAATGCTTATTTGTGGGGTATCCTAAAGAAACAAGAGGGTATTACTTCTACAATCCTTCTGAGGGCAAAGTGTTTGTCGCTCGAACTGGAGTTTTTATGGAAAAGGATTTTATTTCCAAAAGAATCAGTGGGAGGAAAATAGAGCTTGAAGAAATTCAAGAACCACAAAGCATTGATACACCTATGGAGGAATTAGAGCAGGAAACACAAGTAGTTGTGGAAGAGAAACCTTCTCAAGTAGAACAAGACCAGCGTAGGTCAAGCAGGATACGTCAACAACCTGAGAGATATGGATATCTCATAAGTAACCAGGGTGATGTATTACTCATGGATCAAGATGAGCCTGTGACCTACCAAGAGGCCATAACTGGTCCTGAGTCCGAGAAGTGGCTAGAAGCCATGAAATCTGAAATGGATTCCATGTACACAAACCAGGTTTGGACCTTGGTAGAGCCTCCTATAGGAGTTAACCCTATAGGATGCAAGTGGGTCTTCAAAAAGAAGACTGACATGGATGGTAAGGTACATACCTATAAGGCAAGACTGGTTGCAAAAGGCTATAAACAAATTCATGGGGTTGACTATGATGAAACCTTTTCACCAGTTGCAATGCTTAAATCTGTTCGGATTTTACTTGATATCGCTGCATATCATGATTATGAAATATGGCAGATGGATGTCAAAACTGCTTTCCTTAATGGGAATCTTCTTGAGGATGTGTACATGACACAACCTGAAGGATTTGACATACCAGAGGAAGCCCAAAATATATGTAAGTTACAACGATCAATTTATGGATTGAAGCAAGCTTCCAGAAGCTGGAATCTTCGTTTTGATGAAACAGTAAAACAATATGGATTCGTCAAGAATGAAGATGAGCCTTGTGTCTACAAGAAGGTTAGTGGGAGCATGATCGTATTCCTGGTATTATATGTAGATGACATATTACTCATTGGAAACGATGTCCCTACCTTGCAACAAGTGAAGACTTGGTTAGGGAAATGCTTTTAAATGAAGGACCTAGGTGAAGCAGCCTATATATTAGGAATCAGGATCTATAGAGATAGGTCACAAAAACTGCTTGGCCTAAGTCAGAGTACATACATAGAAAAAGTGTTGAGACGCTTTAATATGCATGATTCCAAGAAAGGATTCATACCTATGCAACATGGCATGTGTCTGTCAAAAACACAATCCCCTTCAAGTAAGGAAGAAAGGGATCGCATGGATAAGATTCCATATGCATCTACAATAGGATCTATCATGTATGCCATGCTATGTACTCGACCAGATGTCTCGTATTCTTTAAGTGCAACGAGTAGGTACCAGTCTAATCCCGGTGATGCTCATTGGGTAGCTGTCAAGAATATCCTTAAGTACTTGAGAAGGACTAAGGATTCATTCTTGATATATAGAGGTCAGGAAGAGCTTGTTGTAATTGGATACACCGATGCTAGCTTCCAGACAGATAAGGATGACTTTAGATCGCAATCTGGTTATGTGTTTTGTTTAAATGGTGGCGCTGTGAGCTGGAAAAGTTCAAAGCAAGATACAGTTGCTGATTCTACAACCGAGGCTGAGTATATTGCTGCCTCAACTGCAGCAAAGGAAGTTGTTTGGATCAAGAAGTTCATTAGTGAACTTGGCATAGTCCATAGCATTGTGGATCCCATTGATCTCTATTGTGATAACAATGGTGCTATCGCACAAGCTAAGGAGCCTAGATCTCACCAACGATCCAAACACATACTTAGGCGTTATCATCTCATTCGAGAGATAATTGATCGGGGAGATGTGAAAATATGCAGAGTACCTACACTTGACAATGTTGCTGACCCATTAACAAAGCCTCTTGCGCAGCTGAAGCATGATGGACATACTAGATCTATGGGTATTAGGGGTATGCCTGATTGGCTCTAGTGCTAGTGGGAGATTGTTGGTGTAATCCCTAGAGGCCAATACTTTTGGTACTTGTATCGAATTATTTATTAATAATAAAAGGCATTTCTTTATTATGTTTGCTTTCCAAAATAATAAAGTCCCTAGAATGGTTTATTGGTTTAATGAAATGTTAAGTGTGACTTAATCATGAGATCCCATTAAACATAAGAAACTATTCTTAAAGTATCCGTAGTCAAGCTTTAATGTGAAGTGGGATAACATTAAAGCATTAAGATTATTATGAAGATAGATTGATGATCACATCTCATGGATCATAGATAAGGAGTTATCAAGTCTTGACATAGGTATGAATATTAGGAGTAATATTTATACTGGATTGACCCGCTATGAGAATACTACATAGAATGTTATGCAAAGTGTCATAAGTTATTCTCATGATGATAATGGTGTATACCACCCTTCGACCTGAAACCACTATGGACCCTAGATGTAGAGTCAAGTACTTTATTGCTGATCAAACGTCATCCGTAACTGGATGATTGTAAAGACGGTTGATGGGTACTTCACAAAGCATGCTAAGGGACATGAGTGACCTAGATGGAATCTGCTCATCCTGCATAACAGGATAAATGTCTAAGGGCCCAATATTGAACTGGACAAGGGTGACACAGTGTATGCCTTGTGTTCAATATAGACATGAGGGCAAAAGGGTAATTGTACAACACAAATATTATCACGGAAAAGGTTTGGTTAGATCACATGACATTTTCGTGACTTGGGTAACAATGATGTGTTGCTAGATACCGCTCACTATTTATTATATTAAATGTGTGATTTAATATAATTTCCAACGTCGCGAAAACCTACAGGGTCACACACATAAGGACAGGTTGATGAGAGATAGAATAAATAAGGAACACCGTAAGGTACGGTGCACTTAAGTGTAATACAGAAAATGGTAAGGTACCACGTGGATAAGTGATATATGGTACATCATAAGGTATGATGTCCATAAGCTTAATTGGGCTTTTAGCTTATAGCCTTAACTGGGCTTTTAGCTTGTAGCCCACACGAGTGATTCTATAAATAGATCCCTTGTGATGAAGCAATTTCACTTGATGCATTTTCGTTTTTGAATCTCTCTCTCTCACTCAAGGTTTCTATTCGTGATCAGCTAGCACTGTGACCGGAAGCGATCTGTTCGTGTGGACTGAGTAGAGGCATTGTTCTTCATCAACGCTCGTGATCACAACATCAAAGTTCTAAATCGCCACAAGAGGTAAATATTTCTATCACTGGCCATGCTCATTCGTAAGGATCGCTAAAGGAAAATTTTAAATTCCGCTGCGCTTTTGGTCGCAATTTTCCTTCATTTTAAGCCTAAGACATCACTTTAAAAACTGCTTTTTTAAAACTCACATTTTTCACCGTCACACACTTTTTCATTTCACCACTCACAATTTTCAAAATCCTAAAACCCTTTTATCCTTACTCCGTCTTCATCCATGGATGCTCAACAACAATAACTCTTTGATTAAGCTCAAGAAATGATTTGTCAAGAAGAATCCTCACAACAAATGCAACAAGGTGATCCTTCAAATCAAGTGGTCTCAGGTTCTACACCATCCAATTCAGTAACTTTAAAACAATCTATGGCTATGTTTCAACCTCCTCAAAAATCCACATTCTAAATCGACCTAGGCATGTTCATTTATCTACACATGCTAATGAATTAGAAGTTCTTCCTGAACTCGTAGATTTTGAGAATCTCAAAGAAAACGGGATGGACTTAACCAAGGAACTTTATTTCCAAGGCTGGGATGTTTACTTCAAACGCCTTCATGGTCCTATTTTCATAAATCTGGTAAGAGAATTATGGAGATTTGCTGAAGTAGATGACAAATACATTATATCTTATGTTTTGGGAGTTAAAGTCACCATCACTGAGAGATCTGTAGCTACTTTACTCGAAATGGAAAACAAAGGAGGAAAAGTAGTTTATCATGCAAACTCTAAATCCAAATATCTGGCAAATGTGGTAACACCTGTTATTTCTATAGGATTCAAGGTAGTACTTCATGAGGGAAAACCACCTATGAAGGTTATGGAACTTCACAAGAATCTTCGTGTTTGGTTTAGGAACATTTTGGGATGTATTCATCCAATACCCCCTCACAGTTCATCCGATTATGTTAATGCTGATAAAAAATTTCTATCTGTTGAAAGGAACCAAGATTCATCTTCCATCTCTTCTCTTTAATTATCTGAGAGATGCTCCTAAAGAAACAAGATGTGATGAAAACGGAAAGACAAAAAAGGCTTACATTCCTCTGAGAAGATTGATTTCAGATATATTAATTGAAAGTGGTCTTATAGACCATCTTACAAATCTGAATCTCATGAATGATGTAGTAGCAACAACTGGAAAACTCTTCATTGGAATCAACCTTAAAAGTATGAACATTGTTGAAAAGTCTTGGGATGTGATTAAACTAAAAGTTCCTGTCAATCTGCATAACATTAAGACTCAAAGAGTCCCAGTTGATGGTTATCCTATCTTCACTAAGCTTGATCCACCAGAGGTCCTAGAAAATTATCTAAATCGTCTAGCAACTAAAGAGGTTGACACATCTGTTTTTGAGTATTGTTCTCTTTTGGAAAAACCCCCCCTCTCCACTCAAAAGGAAGTCTGATACTACTCTGAAGAAAAAGAAGAAAACTCAAGAGAAGAAATTAAGAATTTTTGAATCAGGTGTTTCTGAAAATCCTGCTCATAAAGTTGTTACTACTCTGTCATCCGGTAAATCTTTTATCTCTGATGTTTCTGGATTTATTTCTAGAACAATTTCTTCATCAATTGTTATACTATCTCCACTCTCTTCGACCAAAATTACAAATTCATCCATCCCATGTTCATCATCTTTTAATTTATCTTTCACTAAAAAAAATCCAAATTTATAACCTCGCCTCAAATCATCCCTCAAACAAAACCTCAGAAACCCCTACTCCAAAAATCTCTCTTTACACCTCATACTTTTACACCCCCATTTTCTCAATCTTTATTATAATTTTCCTTCACATCTGCTGCATCAACCACACCCACTTCCACTCAAGAAATTTTCATTCCAAAAAATCTTCCAATAATCGCAACTCAACTAACATCTATCCCTATCCCATCCTCTGTACATCAACCAGTTACTAACTCTAAACCTCTCATCTCTTCAAACACTTCTCCTTCACCCGCATCTTTCACTTCCACAACCAACATCTCTTAAGAATCTCTGAAGCTTACCAACACCTCAGAAACTTCTAATCCTAATTCTCCTCATCCTTCCACTGAAATCCCAGTCACTTATGGATCATAAGACTCTGATAAAACCAAGTCTCTTGAAATTGACTCAAATAAAGAAACCGATCCTACTAATGAAACTCTTTCGGTTAATCATTCCTTTGTTGTTCATCCTCTTCGTCTCACCCTTGATGAAGCTATCTCTAACTTTAAAGACAATGCTGAAAGAAGAGTGAAGAAGCTCCATGAGGAATCTAACTCCAATAATGATTCCTTACGTGTGAATTCTAGCTGAAATAGGTTTAACATATGGATGTTTATTGAAGTTCTTAGAATCATAAATCTTTTTGTTTAAAGTAAGATTGAATATGTGCAAAAAGATGAAGAAAGATATATGACTGGAGAAGCCCAGAAGGCTGCTGAACATGAAGCTGCAGAAAGAGATGCTGATGAGAAAGCTGCAGCTGAGAAAAGAGCTGAGAAAGTTGCTAGAGTTATAGCTGGAAGTTGCTGGAGTTATAGTTGAGAAAAGTTTGGAAGAAACTTCTAAGGGTCCAGATAAGGCTGAAAACTTTTCCACTCTTATGAAAACTCTTGAGATGTTGCAAAAAGAACATAAAATGGTTAACGAAAGACTTGACAAACAGGATGGAGTTACCAATAATATTCAGAGCATGCTGATTCAACTCCTGGATCAGAAGAATCCATCCCCATCTAACCCTTAGACACTATAGGCTGTCCAATTTTAGTTATTTTTTGTTCATTTTCTACTCAAGTTTGTTTTAATATTTTAAGTTTCATTTTGGCCAAACTATTTTTACTTTTCTGTACTCTGTTTGTTCCTCTCTTTCAGTATAATTTATAATCGTGTTTATCTTATCTATGTTATATTATCATGCTAATTGTTTTTCTCAACTGACGTTTCTAACTTATTAAACTTTTTATCTTTTTAATTATGACAAAAAGGGGAGAAAGATAGTGATGATTTTGATATATCTAATTCTCTATAATCCCATTGCTTACATTCTAACAATATACATATGCAAGATTGTTTTGAGAATGTTGTTTCAGGAACAAGCTATTAAGAAAATGAATCTATTGCTTAGAAGGTTCTGATAAATAAATTCTAAAGTCTCAAAGATTTAAATAAATCAAGATCAGATGTAGAACTTCTATCATTTAGAAGGTTATAAGATGACATATCTATTGAAAGATGTTCTGATTAAGTCAAAGCTCTGACAAACGTTAAAGATGATATCGTTCTTTATTCAGGCGATAAAGAAAGATAACAATGCTCAGAAAGCCCTTTTTATTTCTAAAGATTGTTAAGTCTTTAACTCAAGGGGAGATTGTTTACTTCAGAGAGATTATTTATCTCAGTTGGATTTTCTCTAATTTTACTCTGGTACTTTGTTGATATTACCTTGTAAAATTGTTTCATTAAAATACATGGTTTTATCATAATAAAAAAGGGGGAGATTGTTAGAACAAGATTTGGTTCTGCATGTAATCTGTGAGTTTTGATGATAACAATACATATATTTTATATGTAACAATTTTGGTATCTAATAGTTCTTTTAGTGTGTAGATAAAACATTTAAATTTATTTAGGATTGTTGTCTGGAGAATCATCAAATGTGTTTAGCTCGCATCAGAAAGACTATCATTTCAAGTTCTGAAGAAAAATCAGTAGTTCTGAAGAATGCTTAATATTCGCTAGAAACAGAACCACGTGTACTTATCCAAATAAGTTTTTGCTTCAGAAGTCAAGTGTGTTCAGAAAAAGAATCAACAGTGAAGATCAAATATCAAGCTTTTGCTTCAAAGATCAGATATTAAGCTTTTGCTTCAACGATCAGATATCAATCTTCTGCTTCAACGATCAGATATCAATCTTCTGCTTCAACGATTAAATATCAAACTTATGCTTCAACAATCAGATAAAGTGCTTCTCATATAAAGATTTTGCTTCAATGCTCAGATATCAATAAACTATTTGTCAAATAAGCTGCTACTACATACCTGAAGACTAGGTTCTGGTTCTGAAGACTCTGATACCTTTGGTAACACTACAAAGAAATAACTTATGGAATATTCATCTCTTCATATCAGAATCATTCCATCAGAAGTTTGAATAACAAAGTCATGATCTCTTCTACGCTCTCTTACCACTCCAGATAGAAGAACCGATCAAAAACTTATGCAAGAAGTTAACAGTACATCTGTACAACACCTTTTTCGATATTTGTGGTGAACACAATGTACAGAAGAAACTTTTGAGTGCTCTTTGAATCCCATATTCATACACTACCATTGTAGCATGCGGCTTGGTGAAAGTGACGTTTTCCAACGGTCTTATTTTCTCAGCCTATATAAAGAGATTGCCACTTCTTTGAAAAAGAGACGATTAACAAACAATCAAATAAACTACTCAAAGAAAAGCATCAAAATAAAAAAGAAAAGAAAAGAGAGAAAATATTCAAAGGAAAAACACAAAGATTTGTTGCTCAGATTTGTGTTAACTCATATTCTCTAGAACACAAGAGCTTTTGTTCATTATTGTGTTAGTTCTATCATCATTATATATACAAGATTTGTTGCTAATTATTGTGTTAGTTCTATCATTATTGTATTCATAAGAGTTTTTGCTCATATTTGTGTGTAAATATTTGTTCATCATTGTAAGTGTTTAATTTGCTTTTTAGAAGCACTATTGTAAAACGTTGTTGATTATAAATCTTTCTAAATTTATTTCCTCAATTAGCTAAGTTGTAGTTAGAATTACTTGAGAGGGCTAAGGTGTTTTTCTAAACTCTTAGAGGTTATTGTAATCTTTCTAGATTATTGGATTAAGTCCTTTTTTAAGGAAAAATCACCTTGGCGGGTGGACAAGAGTAGCCTTTTCTAAGGTGAACTTGTATAAACCAAACATGTCACTTTTCTTTCCTGCTTAGTTATCATTGTTTGTTTGTGAGAAGCATTTGCTAAAATAAAAAAGTTATTGAAAACCCGAGTTCACTCCCTTTCCTGTGTTTTTCTCAACCTTCACCTTTTCCTTTATCCTTTTTGTTGTCTTCTTCTTTAGAGGATGTGGATTATCTTCTAAATTTCAAAATATTATTGTCAGAGTGTTTGATACCATTCTTCCGAACGTATCTGTAATGTGGTGGCAAAACCGACTGTTATACTGGTTTTGCATTTTTATTTGCAAATGTTGCGGTAAGCAAGAGTCGCCACCGACATTTCTTTTATCCAACAAAGGAAAGGGTGAAAAGAACAGAAAAAGACCTTTCGAGATTTGTTTGAGTAAGGGGGATAGATTGTGGAAAGGGAAGGTGTTAGCACCCCTTCCATCCGTAGTTATCTATGGGATCTTAGATGTTAGCTCATTTGAAAATATACCTTGTGCTTTGTATGTTTGAAAAGTATTTTGGAAGAAAGCGCCTTAGTACGATGAACTTTGTAATGTTTCTCGGATTGGTAGAGAACTGTTGGCTCCTAAATTCGACACCTTTGTTTTGATTGATGTCAGCCATTAAAAGCTGAAAGATGCTTTCGACTGGCTAAGTCTGTCGAAGTGCCCGTCGAAAGATGGCAAAATACTTAGAAGATTTCTTCCAAGGAAGAAGGCTGAGTGCCTTCGACGTCGAAGGAGTTTCTCGTCGAAGATGCCTATTGACGAACGTGTTCGATGGTCCAGAGTGGAGCAGTTTGAAATTCAAGCTTTTTGGAGGGAAAACGGTTTCCAGCAGTTACTACGTGCAAACGTGCAAGGATCTGGAGCGTCAAGCATGGAGAACGTGCCAAGTGGATTGATCTCGAAGCAGTGTAACTGCCCGACGGTTACTTGGAATGTTTTAGTATAAATAGGAGTAGACATGTAGTTTCTCGTGTGTGTTCACAATTCTATACAAAGTCACTCATTTAGATTCGAGTACCCAGCGTGTGAGAAAGAATTGTTGAGAAATGTATGTGTGAAACACCAATTTTATCAATTAAAGTCATTTACTTTCCCAGAATTTTACTTGCTTTTCTCTTTACATTTCCCGTCGAACCTTTACCTTAAAGCCTTGTTTATTTTTACCAAGTCTTTCCTTTATGCAATTTACTTGAAACCTTTTTATTTAAAGCCTTATCCAACTTAATCAAACTTCAAAATCAACCTATGTCCATAGGATCAATCTGATCGATCCTGCGAGTAACCAAATAAGTAACCATTTGGAGGATCAGCGGTTGTTTACCAAAACCCAAGGTAAACAAATTGGCACACCCAGTGGGACTGTGTGTTGATTGTTGAAAATACTCTCATCTTTTCGAGTTGTATGTTATTGAGAAGTGGTAGAATATACACTAACGATAACAATACTGCCGGAAGAAGGGAAGAGATGGCGAATCCGCCAAACAATAACGAAATCCCACAAACGAGTGTGGGAGCAACGGTTAGTATGACCGTAAGTGAAGCGACAAACGTTGGTTCGACACCAGCAGTGTCGGTCACAACCACGGGGCCAATAACTTCGTTAACAGGCCCCAGAATACCTTTGGGAACTCCCCCACCAAGGGGAAATATAGGCACAAGGCCTGTGGTTCCCCCAGGATTTATTCCATTCTATGGCATGCCAACTTCTGAACTGGCAAGCCTGACGAATGCTGCGTCCACTTTTTCAGACCCTTTCGTGAGTGCCTCTTCGCCACTCCAAGGCTCTGGAGTAGGCATGGCGAATAGAAATAGGACCCAACTCTTAGGAGGAACGTCCCAAGTAGCCCATGGCCTTACAAATGCCTCGACAGCAGTTTTGAGGCAACAGATGGACGAAAGCAACCATGATATGGTGCAAATGTTGGCACAAACTTTGAGTACAGTGCTAAATCCTCTAATACAAAATACTACTCAATCGAATCAGCAAGTTACAGCGCAAATGACGCGTTTGGCTGATTTCTTTGGAGTACCCCCACCTATTCGACAGCCCCAAAGGGCGCAAATAAGGGGAAATCAGGGGATATTTGTAGAGGAAGAAACCACCATTAACCAGGCCCAACAGCCTGTCGAACAACCTGTCGAAGAACCTAGGGTAATAGCCCCAGAGGTAAGGTTAGTTAACAGAAACCAAAATGCTGACGAAGTGGTTCAGCATATCCAATACCAAAACATGGGTTTGGAAAACAATCTGGCAACCATGATCGAAAGGATCATGACTCAGAATGGGATGAACATGGGCTTTCGAAGGCCCAACTTTACATCTACATTGTCATATTATGTGTTACAAACGGATTTACCTCCTAGATGCAAAGTCCCCAAATTCACTAAGTTCTCTGGGGACACGACAGAATCTACTGTCGAGCATGTGGCGAGATACTTGATCGAAGCAGGAGACATTTCGAATAACGAAAACCTAAGGATCAAGTACTTCCCAAGTTCTTTAACCAAGAACGCTTTTACTTGGTTTACAACTCTTCCCCCAAATTCGATCCATCATTGGACCCAGTTGGAAAGATTGTTCCATGAACAATTCTACATGGGGCAAACCAAGATAAGCCTAAAAGAGCTGGCCAGTGTGAAGAGACGTTTCACTGAACCTATAGACGAATATCTGAATAGGTTTAGGTTGCTCAAGGCGAGATGTTTTACACAAGTGCCAGAACATGAGTTGGTCGAAATAGCCGCAGGCGGTTTAGATTATTCCATTAGGAAGAAGCTAGACACCCAGTACCTAAGAGACATGGCCCAACTGGCCGATAGAGTTCGACAGGTCGAACGCCTCAAAGCTGAAAAAGCTAAGGCAACGAAAACTCACAAGAGAGAGAGAATAGCGTACGTTGAGATGGATGATGAAGATCTAGAATCCTTCGACGATACTTTAACTGTCGAGGAAGGAGAAGTCGATTTAGCAGAACTAAAACAAGGGCCACCATACTCTTGTAAACAGTTAGTCCCCTCAAATGGGAAAAATCCCATTGGTCCAGACAGGACCAACGATAGGTTCCCAAAAAAGACTTATAGTTTTGACATCACAAAATGTGATGAAATATTCGACTTGCTAGTTAAAGATGGCCAAATGATAGTACCCCCTGGGGTAAAAGTGCCTCCTCTTGATCAAAGAAAGATGAGAGGTTTTTGCAAATATCATAATTTTTTGGGCCATAAAACTTCTCAATGTTTTCTTTTCAGGAATCTTGTGCAAGACGCTATTGAGGAAGGGAGATTAAAGTTTGCTGACAAATCCCCCATGGCTATCGACTCCAATCCACTGAAGGCTGAAGCCCACTATGCAGAACCCTCTGAGGTGAACATGATAGAGGCAACCAGGATCCAGTCGAAGAAGGCAGGAATTACTATGGTCGAAGTCTCAAAGGACCACATCAACATGCCAATCTTTGGCAGTTTTTCTGGAAATTTATCCAGGAAGACAATTGAGGCTGTCCAGAAAGCGGTCGAGAACCCGAAGTCGAAGACTGCTGAAACACAAAAAACTGGATCAAAGCCCAGTTCCCACTTGGCCACTGTTCAAGGCCAGACGGAGAATCTGGAGACACAAATGAAGCAGTTAACTCTTGCTACTAAAGATACAATGAATATCAACATGGTCGAGCTTTCTGACCCTAAAGCATCAGAAGAGGCCATAAGGCAAGAGCAGGCTAATAAGACGGCTTTCCCACGGGAAAACGAAAACTTGGCAGATTTTTTACAAAGATGCCAGAAAAAGAAATCAGAGGTGATGCTGTGTCCAAGATGCAGTTCGATCTTTGACAAAAAAGCTGCTGAGCACATTCAAGGCGTGAGAGCAGCGAACAAGAGAAGGGAGAATACTGACCTTCGACATGATCCCAGAAGGGGTTCTAATCAAGACAAGAGGCCATTGACTTTTAGGCCTCCAACAAATGTACCAGTAGACACTTGGTACAAAACTTCTGGCCGAAAAAGGCCAAATGAAGAGAAATGGCATTCTTTCGATGTGCCAAGAGGTTCCTCTTTGACTCAAAAGAAAGAGCCTCAAGTTGCTGCACCTAAGGTTGCTCAAGTGTCCAGCAACTACAAGGGTAAAAATCCTATGTCTCGATCCCAATGGAGGAGATATCAAAGGAGACGAAAAGCTGAAAGGGAGGCTGCCAACGAACCTAAGGCAGAAACTAGTTCGAATGTTCCTCAAAGGAAACAAAGGAAGCCTCTAGAGAGAGAACCAGTTACCAACAGGCTAGTTTGGCCTAACCAAAGTGAAGTCGAAGACGAAGACGATGCTGAGTCCGACAATACTTTGGATATAATGGTGAATATTGTTTCAGTGCTTCCCAGGGAATTCAATCGACAGGTAGAAGTCGAAGCAAGTGACTGGGAGGTGGAACAAGAAATGGCCAAACATAGGCCAGTGTGCTATTTTGTCATGGACAATGGCACTACAGAGGAACAAAATGGCTTCTTCGAGCCACCTACAGAGGCGATCAAGAATCACCTCAAGCCTTTGTTCATAAGGGCTAAGCTCGAAGAGACTACTGTGAATAAAATATTGGTCGATTGTGGGGCAACTATCAATATTATCCCTCACTCTATGCTAAGGAAGATTGGCAAAAGAGATGAGGAAATTAAACCTCACAATATGGTCCTGTCGAACTATGAGGGCGGCATTGGGACCACCATGGGAGTGATCCAGCTAGATATCAAAGTTGGGTCGATCCTTCGACCAACGATGTTCATGGTCATATCGGCCAAACCTAACTACAACCTTTTGTTAGGCCGTGAGTGGATTCATGGTGTAGGCGCTGTGCCTTCATCGATGCACCAAAGACTGCTGCTATGGCGTCCAGATGGGATGGTCGAAAACATAGAGGCAGATCAAAGCTACTACCTTGGCGAAGTGAATCACTTGGGCGTGGCAGATTTCGACAAAAACTTGGCTCACATAGGGCCATGTCCAACACCTGACTTCGACATGGCGCCAGCGCCAAACACATTTTGTTCCCTATACCTGCATCCTGAGCATGGTTTCCAATGGGACAGAGAAGACTTGTCCCACATAGACTTCAGTGGGTTAACTGATATCCAACCAACTGGTTGGGGAAGTGAATTCAGTGATAATGACTGAGTCACTATCTTTGAAGCGAATTTCGGCTTATGTAGCCGAAACCAAGATGATAACGGCTCTCGAAGCCGAAGTAAAATACATGGCCACACAGGCCAATGATCAACAATTATCTGCTGTTGGCCCAGGAAAGGATTTCGATCCAAAACCCCCTGATATCATGCCAGAAGAAATGCAGGAACAAAGGCTCGACGCCATCTATGACGATGAGCCTTTGGGCTTCGAAAAGGATCCCTTGGCGAACAACATTAAAATGTTAGCACAGGACCCTTTAGAAGAAATCAACTTAGGCGAAGGATCGGAGAGGAGGCCAACTTACATCAGCGCCAAAATTGATCCAGAACTTAGGTTGGAAGTAATCCAATTGCTGAAAGAGTTTAAAGACTATTTTGCATGGGATTATGACGAAATTCCTGGTCTCGACAGAGGATTGGTAGAACTTCAGTTGCCAATCAAACCTGGAAAGAAGCCAATCAAGCAAAATCCAAGGCGCTTCGCTCCAGAAATATTGTCGAAGATCAAAACGGAGGTCGAAAGACTTCTGAAATGCAAATTCATCCGTGTTACAAGGTATGTCGAATGGATTGCAAATATTGTGCCAGTGATTAAGAAAAATGGCACATTAAGGGTGTGCATAGATTTCAGAGATTTGAATGCTGCCACCCCCAAAGATGAATATCCTATGCCTGTGGCGGAAATGCTAGTCGATTCTGCCGCTGGTTATGAATACCTGAGTATGCTCGATGGTTATTCAGGATATAATCAAATATTCATTGCTGAAGAGGATGTGCCGAAAACAGCTTTTCGATGCCCTGGGGCCTTAGGCACTTACGAATGGGTAGTGATGCCTTTTGGCCTAAAGAACGCTGGGGCAACGTACCAGCGAGCAATGAATACTATCTTCCATGATTTTATTAACACTTTTATGCAAGTTTATATTGATGATATTGTTATAAGATCTGTTTCCAGGAAGAATCACATTGACCACCTTCGACAATCATTCGAAAGAATGAGAGAACATGGTCTGAAGATGAACCCTTTGAAGTGTGCGTTCTGTGTGAAAGCTGGAGATTTCTTGGGCTTCGTTGTCCACAAGAAAGGAATCGAAATCAATCAGAACAAGACGAAGGCAATTCTGGAAGCGAAAGCGCCATCGAATAAGAAGGAATTGCAATCTCTCTTAGGCAAGATAAATTTCTTAAGGAGGTTTATATCTAATCTAAGTGGGAAAGCTCAGGCCTTTTCACCCTTACTTCGACTGAATAAAGAGGGGTTCGAATGGGGGCAAGAGCAACAAGATGCTTTCGACAAGATCAAAGGGTACCTCACTAAGCCACCTATTTTGGTGCCTCCTTGTAGCAATAGGAGTATGAGATTGTACATAGCTGCATCTGACAAAACTCTGGGAAGTATGTTAGCCCAAGAGGATGAGAATGGAGTCGAAAGACCCATTTACTATCTCAGTCGAGTTTTGAATGATGCAGAAACTAGATATAGCGAAGTTGAAAAATTGTGTCTATGTCTGTATTTTTCTTGTACAAAACTCAAGCAATATATAAAACCGGTTGATGTTTATGTTTCGTCTCATTTTGATGTTTTCAAATATATGTTGTCGAAACCTATCTTGCATAGTCGAATTGGCAAGTGGGCATTAGCATTAACTGAATACTCCTTGACCTTTATGCCTCTTAAGGCAGTAAAAGGACAAGTGGTTGCAGATTTCATAGTCGACCACTCAATTCAAGTCGAGGATATTAATTATGTGGAGATAGAACCTTGGAAATTCTACTTCGATGGTTCCAGCCATAAAGATGGAACAGGGGTAGGAGTCTTGATTATTTCTCCAGACAAAATTCCAACAACATTCAAGTACAAAATAGCAGGTTCTTGTTCGAACAATGAGGCTGAGTATGAAGCTCTAATTACTGGCCTTGAGATATTGTTGGAATTGGGGGCAACTCGAGTCGAAATAATGGGAGACTCAGAGTTAGTCATCAAGCAAGTCACAAAGGAATATAAATGCATAAGGGAGAATCTCATTATGTACTTTGTGATAGCAAATCGTTTATTGAAACAATTTGAAACGATCAATATTCGACACATACCCAGAGTCGAAAATCAAATAGCCAATGACTTGGCACAAATTGCATCTGGGTATAAGATTTCAAAAACGAAACTACAAAGAGCAATCGAAGTTCGAGAAAAGATAAAAGCAACTTGTCTATCACCATCAGACTTGGAATCGACGAGGCTAGGATATGCTGATCACTCAAACTTCGAGATTTCGTTCATTGATAATTTGTCAGAGCAAGATTGGAGGAAACCCATTGTGGACTATCTTCAAAATCCAGGAGCTTCGACAGAACGAAAAACAAAATACAGGGCGTTGAGTTTTGTACTCATGGGTAATGAGTTATTCAAGAAGACGCCTGAAGGGGTGTTGCTGAAATGTTTAAGTGAAACTGAAGCATACATAGCCCTTTCGACTATGCATGCTGGGGCATGTGGGGCTCACCAAGCAGGCCATAAGATGAAATGGTTGTTGTTTCGACAAGGACTATATTGGCCCACTATGCTGAAAGATTGCGTTGAGTTCGCCAAAGGTTGCCAAGAATGTCAAGTTCATACAGGCATCCAACATGTGCCAGCAAGCGAACTTCACTCGATAGTGAAGCCTTGGCCTTTTAGAGGATGGGCGTTGGACCTCATTGGAGAGATTCGACCAGCATCATCAAAGAGTCAGAAATACATATTGGTAGGCATTGATTATTTTACTAAGTGGATCGAAGCTATCCCTTTAGTCAATGTGGACCAAGAAAATGTCATTGAATTTATTCAAAAGAACATTATCTTTAGATATGGAATTCCTGAGACAATAACAACTGATCAAGGGTCAGTTTTCACTGGTCGAAAGATGCAGGAATTTTCTCAGGAAACAGGTTTCAAACTCCTAACATCCACGCCTTATTATGCACAGGCGAATGGTCAAGTCGAAGCAGCTAACAAAGTGGTGATTGGCTTGATAAAGAAACATGTTGGGAAGAAGCCAAAGAATTGGCATAAGACGTTAGACCAGATTTTATGGGCTTGTCGAACGTCCCCAAAAGAAGCCACTGGTACAACACCATATAGGCTAACTTTTGGCCATGATGCAGTGTTGCCAGCAGAAATTTGTCTTCAATCTGCAAGGGTTCAGAGGCATTATGATATTCCTTCTGAAGTTTATTGGAACATGATGTTAGATGAACTGGTGGATTTAGACGAAGAGAGATTACACGCTCTCGACCTACTCAGGCTTCAGAAGAAAAGAGTAGAAGACTCTTATAATAGAAAGGTAAAACCTAAGGTATTTCTGCCTGAAGATTTAGTTTGGAAGGTAATTCTTCCCATGGATCGAAGGGATCGAAGCATGGGGAAATGGTCACCCAAGTGGGAAGGACCCTTCAGAGTTATCCAAACTTTTTCTGGTGGAGCCTATGAAGTCGAAGAGTTAGGTGGAGATAAAAGGCTCTTGAGAGTAAATGGTAAATATTTGAAAAAATACAAACCTATACTTCAAGAGATAAAAATAAAATAATAAAAGAGCAAGTCTAAATTAACCATAAAAATGCCAAAATGGAAATTTTTATTAATTTCAGCCAAGATGGCAATTGTTGTCGAATAACGACTACAGAAGATGGTTACAAAAGAGAATCAATCAAAAGGTAAGAGAATTCTTGAGTCGAAGATACTTGGCGTACTGCAGCTCCAACCTCTTCTTGCACCAGGAGTTTTCTTGCACTAGTTTGGCAATTTGAGCGTCGAGGCTTTGGGCCTTCTCAGCGAATTCCAGGCCTTGTTTGATCTCAGTCTGGCTCTCAGTGTCTGAGATGGTCGAAAGAATTTCCTCCTTGAGTACAGTGTTGGCGTTTATCTTCGCCTCTAATTCTGCGATTTGTGCTCGGAAGGAAACATTCTCTCGATCAATGGCATCGACTCTTTCCTGTGCAGACGCTTTTTGTTTCGACAACTCAACAATTCGAGAAGTCGAATCTGAGACAGCAGTCCACGCAGAGGAGCTTCTGCCATACAACACCTCGAGCTGACTGTTAAAACCTCTTTGGCGCCTGTAATCCGCTGAGACCTGATCAATCATAGAGTGTAACTCCATGATCAAGTCTGAGATTTCTGGGGCTACAGCTTCAAAGTCGACAGCATTCAAGACCTCTTTTAAGCACGATGGAGCAGTGGGGTCCCCCTCTAGAGTCTTCATCAAGTCCCTCTTGAAGAACTGGGCCTTAACCTTCGCCAATGCATCATCAAGAGGAGAAGTTTCAGTAGACTTCCCCGACAGGGTAGGAATTTCCTGACTAGTGTCAGACGAACTCTTACTCTCGATGATTGCATTGAGGTAGCTGACAGGATCAGTCTGTTTCAAGAGTTCCAAGTCCTCTTTTGACCTGTGCCTCGAGGAGGTAACCCTTGCAATAGTGTTATCTTGGGTTTGAGGTTCTTGAATGCTAAGTGCCTCGACTGGTTGCTCTTCGACTCTGACTGAGGCAGTACCAGCATCGACTTGTGGTTCTTCGTTAGCATCACCCTGGGGTCCTTCGCCAGCGTCATTTTGTGGCTCTTCGTTAGCGTCACCCTGGTGTCCTTCGCCAGTACCACCTTGGGTCTCTTCGTCGGCATCATTTTGATTTTCTTCGACATCATTGCCTTGGTCCCTTTCTTCTTGATTCTCTTCTGACAAATCCACCACCTGAACCGTTTCTGGCTGTCGTTCCTCCACTGGCTGTTGTTCCTCCACCATAGGTTCTTATGTTGTTTTCTCCACTGTTTCAGCATTGGCCTCATTCTCAGTATGGGCTTCGTCATTGCCCAAGTCTTTTTCCTGAGGCCTGCTAAGTTCAGCAGATTCCAGCGTTTCTGAGGTCCTTGGTGGAGAACTTTCAGTAGTATCCTGAAAAGGGAAAGAAGACAAATCGTCAGATGTCGAAAGAGACACAATCGAATACGGGTATTTATGCCTAAGTTATAACAAAGGTCTAAGGGATTACCTGTGGATTAACTTCAGCCCCAGGGCTGGAATTGTCACTTTCGACAGGCTTGGTAAGAAGAGCGTTCAGTTCCTCCTCAGTTGGCTCTTCGATGATCACTGGAGGTGGCCTAGGCTTTCTCACAGCAACCTTTATTCTGACGGTTCGACCTTCAGGAGCAAGAGCAGGAACAGAAGCATCCTTCGTCAACTTTCGCCTTTTCAAGGGGGCAGGAGGGGAATCACTTTCCTCATCACTCCCAGATTCGACCACCAGAGTTGATCGTTTCTTGGGCGAAGGTGCCTAGAAAACCAATAGGAATTCGATTGAATAATTGCATCAAAAATAAAAAATCGAAAGCCAGAAGAAATTTGAAGAAAGTCTGGTTACCGATATAGGAGGCCTCTTCGAAGAGCCTTCCCCCTGTTGGTTGCCTGTGGTCTTCGCCGGCGCTACAGTCTTCGCCGGCGGTGGAGGTTTTGTTGAAGGGACTCCTCCCTGTTGACCTTCTGTAGCCTTCTTGGCTACAGGCTTTCGAACAACTGAAAGCAAATGAAAAAGTTAACAGGCTAGCAGTCGAAGAGAAAGACAAAAAGTAATGTGAGAGAATGAACTTACATTTCTTTACTTTGTCCAACACAAGGACAAAAGACTTCTGCAACTCAGCCATGAAGTCCTTCTCGTCGAAGAAGTACTCAGCATAATAGCTTCTCCACCACTCCTCGAAGGACGGTGAGCAAAGGAAATTAAGCTGGTAGTCAAACAGCGAGAGGATTGTTCGACCAGCATATCTTCCGATATGCTTGATGGCAGCTTCTTCTGTATAATCGTTGCAGAAGTATAACATTGACTTCTCTCTTTGAAAAATCGGAGAAGGCAGGGTTTGGATAATACCAAACTGGCGAGATACCAGATTTGGTTGATAGGCAAGCAGACTCAAATGAGTCTTAGAACTCTTAAATCGAAGAGGCATGATCCTTGGTGTAAGGAACGCCTCCCAAAGTATTGAATGCTCATCGACATTGGGACCACTCGACTCCTTTGGGTGTGGCCTTGTGAACCATGCTGGCCCCACCCGCCGTTGAGCAAATGGAGCCATAGTTGAAACAAATTCCTTCCTTCGAGCGAACATGAGAACGAAGTTAGTGAAGGTTTGTTGAAACTCCAGGCCATCTTCCACAGGTGTCAGCAGAGCCAACCTGATTCCTTCGATGTGTCTATTCGCTATCGCTGGAGCTTGTTCATTTATCTGAATCCTCTTGGGCAAGAAAGATTCGAAAGTGGCATTGAGCCACAGTTGAAGTAGCCAAAAAGGCCCAGCGAGTGGCAAACTGGCCCTGTCCTCGATATGTTTCAGAAGAGTGGCCCCATTGCTGATCGAGTCATAAAGACTGGCCAGAATCAGTTCTGCCAAACAGATGTTTTGGCGGTGATGCAGTTGGGTAGCAAGAGTGACCATCTTTTTGGTCACCTGCAGAGACTTCGAGCAAAACACAAAGCGAGTTAGCCATAAGGCTAGAAACGCTATGTGTTCGACATCCGACACCGCGTCTGTCGACCTGTCGTGATAATGGTTGATAAAAGTGGTGTATGTTGGCTTGGTCTCAGAGAAGCCAATTTGGTCCTCCGACATCTCCTCCGGGTCGAAGTAATCTCCGGTTGGTCGAAGGCCAGTAATAGCTGCCACATCGAAGAGTGTGGGGGTTAGCATCCCACATGGAAGATGAAAGGTAAAATGGGAATAGTCCCAGAACAACAGTGAAGCTATCAGCATCTCTGGGGAGTAGTTCAAACCCGTCTTCGACAGCATCACTAAGTCGAAGATTCCCATATCCTTCCAGATCGAGGTTTGATGTTTCTCCAACTTTGTTAGCCAAGCAACATAATCGGAGGTCAGATTAGGGCAAGACCTGAAGACCCTAACCCCTCTGTTGAAGAAGCGGAGGTCGATTTTTTCACGAGTAGGGTCTTCGTTGTCTTCTGCGTCTTTCTTGGCGCATGCTACTGGCTTGAGTTTCTCGACGATTGGGAAATAGCTCTTGATCTTCAGAGCTTCAGAGATGCTTGGATTCATGGGGCCAGACATTGCGAAGATCTGGTTGGAGTATCCAACCGGGATCATCAAGTGGCGCGAGTAAGCATCACGAACGGAGATGTCAGAAGGTTCAGGAACCCTTCGTTTGCCTGTAGAGTTTACTACTGGGGCAGTGACGAAAACCTTGGGTTTCACTTGTTCAGTTGGTGTTTTAGCACTAGGGGCAGTAGAACCAGATGCCATGGATGTAGTGTTGAGTTTGAAGCGAGGTTGAAGATGAAGTGAAAGAGGAGGAGTTTTCTGCAAAGATAGCAAACTTATGTGAAAACAAGGAAGTTTGAAGGCTAGTTGGCGTAAAAAGTCCCACAATGGGATATTCACTGCTATTTATAGTAGTGGGAAAAATCCCCAATAACGAGGACATTAAATGCCATTTAATGCTGCAAGAGTTAGTGGGACGCGTGGCAGCCCCTTGTTGTTTTGGCCGTTTCTGCAGAAGTAGAGAGACGCAGCGTGCGTCCTCGTTTTTGGGATTTGTCATAATGACAAATTCTGAAATGACGTTTGGTACTGCACGCCGTACTGAAAGTGACGTCCTAGGATCAAATCAATGATGGTTTCTTGGGATTGCCAATAGTTGGTAAAAAGCAACAAAAAGTGCACAAGTTAACTTGTGACTAAGCGTGGAAAGACAGGTGTCGAATGGCGTTTCAAAGAATGCCTTTTTCTTTCAGAGTCGAAATAAGGCATTCTTGGGGGGCAATTTGTTGGCTCCTAAATTCGACACCTTTGTTTTGATTGATGTCAGCCATTAAAAGCTGAAAGATGCTTTCGACTGGCTAAGTCTGTCGAAGTGCCCGTCGAAAGATGGCAAAATACTTAGAAGATTTCTTCCAAGGAAGAAGGCTGAGTGCCTTCGACGTCGAAGGAGTTTCTCGTCGAAGATGCCTATTGACGAACGTGTTTGATGGTCCAGAGTGGAGCAGTTTGAAATTCAAGCTTTTTGGAGGGAAAACGGTTTCCAGCAGTTACTACGTGCAAACGTGCAAGGATCTGGAGCGTCAAGCATGGAGAACGTGCCAAGTGGATTGATCTCGAAGCAGTGTAACTGCCCGACGGTTACTTGGAATGTTTTAGTATAAATAGGAGTAGACATGTAGTTTCTCGTGTGTGTTCACAATTCTATACAAAGTCACTCATTTAGATTCGAGTACCCAGCGTGTGAGAAAGAATTGTTGAGAAATGTATGTGTGAAACACCAATTTTATCAATTAAAGTCATTTACTTTCCCAGAATTTTACTTGCTTTTCTCTTTACATTTCCTGTCGAACCTTTACCTTAAAGCCTTGTTTATTTTTACCAAGTCTTTCCTTTATGCAATTTACTTGAAACCTTTTTATTTAAAGCCTTATCCAACTTAATCAAACTTCAAAATCAACCTATGTCCATAGGATCAATCTGATCGATCCTGCGAGTAACCAAATAAGTAACCATTTGGAGGATCGGCGGTTGTTTACCAAAACCCAAGGTAAACAAGAACATATACAAAGTGTTTTGAAATTTTTTTTGAAAGAGTTTTGTGTATGTGTAAAAATTGTTTGATCAAAAGTATCTAACAACTATCTACTTTACTCGAAAGGTTATTCTTTTCCTATTTTCCTTTAGACAGTGCTATCTTACTATTAGTGAGTAGGTAGCCCTAGTCGTTGGATATTTGAGAGACATTCGAAGGGACGTTTATAGAGTCACAAAGGCAACTGGGCAAGAAACTTTAGCAACTACCCTAGGGTTTTTAAGATCATACCGAGGCAACATCGAGAGGGTCATCGAGGGACTTATGATCTTTAAACCGGAGGGTAGCCACTAAAATCTCTCACGTTTTGAGAGATGTGACTGTTTTTCCGAAGGCAACCGAAGTGGGATGTTCTAGAGGTGCATATGTGAGAGTGTGTTGTATTCAGTTACTTTTGTCTTTGCATTAGGTTTGCTAGTGTTTGATTTTATGTTCTTGCCATACAATCCTATTATTCATGCATCTAGGTAGTTAATAATGTGCGGGAATTTGAAGTACGAAAGTGTAAATCCTAAACTATTACAAGGCTTCGGGGAGGGGAATTATTATAAGTCCAAAAATGGGGAAAATAAAAGCAGTAAATGTAAAGTCCTAGTTTAATTCTATTACATCTCATAAGCAAGTACATTAATAAAATAAAGTAGAAATATCAAACGTGCGCGAAATAGAAAAGACGTCTAAAACCTAAGTGAAAGGAAATCTTTTTGTTTGTTTTTGTTTTATGTAAGAAAATGGTTTAAGTAAAATTAGCTAGCCTAAATTTAGATTTAAAAAAAGTTAATTTATTAATGAGAATGGAAACTTTAAAGAAAAGAAATAATTCTAAGTTTTTTTTTGGTATTTTTAATTATGAAAAGCAAATGAATTAATCTAAGTCTATTTAATTTTAAAATTAAGCAAAATGTTAAAGTAATTATTAATTAATTTACAAAATTAATTTAATAAAAAAAACCTAAAACTATTTTTTTAATGATTTTTTCTAATTTTATGTTGTTATTAAAAAGGTTTTGAAAAAAGTTAATAAATATAAAGCAAATAAATAAATAAGCTAAAAAGAAAACAAAAAATGAAATGGGCCTGGATGTCAGTAGAAATATGAGGGGTATAAGATTTGAAATTCACTGGACCCAAGTTGCTGTCAGCCCAAAGGTGCTATTGGATTTAGTGAGGGAGGTTGTTGAGGGTACATGATGGACTGCACGTTGAGAGCACTGGATCTAGATTGGATGGTGGTGATCTGATAGTATATAGTGCACACGCTTGACTTGTGAACATTGGATTTGCAAGTAAAATTAGAGGAAACAACAAAATGCAAGAGGCAGGGGTCGAATCCCTTCCCTCACATGAAACATGTTAAAATATTCACAATGATTGTTAATAACACAAATATGGATGCAATAGGTATTTACATGGTGTGAATATGCAATTTCGATTTCAAGAAACCTTACCAATTGGTGATGCATGGATCCGGTGATCTAAGATGTTGCAAGCCTTGGGAATGGGTGGAATAAGTTCCTAGGAATCTTAGGAATACGACTGAGCAATTGGTATGGATGGATGATGATTGAAAAACTCAGTTTCGAATTTCATAACTTTTATGATTTTTTTGTAAAATCTGCGGGAGCTCTCTAGCAATGATTTTCGTGTCTTTTGCTCATGCCTTGGTCTTGTATTTATAGAGGAAGAAGAGGGCTAGCAAAGATGGTAAGAATCTACCCATAATGGCCCTCTTTCAAACCAAAATCAAACACATTAAAAAAGTTCCAAAAATGCAAATTCTTGCCCATTTTGAGGTGCAATGCACCTGGCCTCCTTTGCACAAAATTTTGGGCCCAAAAACAATTCAAACCATCAACCCATATTGCCATAACCAATATTTACTATTTTATGCAATTTTATTTAGTTTTTATTTGAGTAAAACAAAATAAATATGGATAAAATAGGTAGAAATGTCAATGCAATGTAGAAATGATTTTAGAGGTATCTCATATGGTTATGAAGATGTTTGAAGTCCAAGAAGTTAGGCCATTGACCTAAAAGTTCAAGTTTGCCCAATGCACAATTCTTGAAATTTCCTAAATTTTCCCAACTTGGGCAAACCATAACTTGCTCAATTTTTATCCAATGATGATGATCTTGGACTTTTTGGAAAGCCTAAAATGTCTAATTCAATCCCTATTTTGACCAATTTTGCATTTTAAGGTTTTATCTTGATGTAAAATGTCTTGGAAAAAAGTGTCTTTTGTTGACTTTCTGATAATGACCTGTAATGTATGAGCTTGTATCTTTCAAATGGTGAATTTATTGAACTTGAGGATAAGAGAGTAGTTATAGGGAATTGGATTCTCTTCAAAATGAGCTTTGGTTGGGGAAAATGGATGAAGTATGTGAAAGTTATGCCTGATCAAAGTTCAGTTGACTTCTCCTATAGAAACCATAATTTAGCAATTTTGATTCTTGAGGATTTGACAGCATTCCTTGAGGAATCATGATTAACCTTTGATAAAATGATGAATATCACTTCAAAATGTTGATGTTGACCAAAAATCTTGAAGTTTGACTGTATGTTGACCATAGTTGACTTTTTGACCAATATAGTTAATTTTCAAACATTTGAGCCATTGACTGAGTAAACTTGTGATGCAAGGCATGAAACTTGGCATGAGCAATCTTGAAGACATATCAGGGACCCTAGAAATCACTTAAGGTCTTTGCAACCCAAACTTCTTGGTGAAAAGTGAAACCCTAGTTGGAGGTTCATTGCTTAGGAGAAGAATCTGTCTGATCAATTCTTGGTCAACCTTGAGCAATTGAGGACCTCTATGAGCATGTATTGAATAAAATGAGAGGGAAAATTTTGGGGTACAATGGATTCTCCTATTCAATCTTCTTAAACTTGAGGATTTAGATTGGCTTGTATGCCTTTCGTAATCTGAAGGTGGAAAATGATTGAACACTAGAGTGCCCAGAAATTTGCACTCGCATGAAGCAACGCTGTTGGTTAATGATATCGAGAATGGGCTTATAGATGCCATTTAGATAAGATAACGGAGAGTCGTTGAATATGGGCTTATAGATGCCATCCAAAGTAACTGTTGATAGGAGTATCAGAATGAACCTGCATCTAGTTTTATCTGAATGAAATGCTGGAAAGAGCCCGTGTCAAGCTGCGTCCAGAAATGTATTAGAAGGCAATCATGTAAGGATGATTCAGGATAAGCCTGTGTTAGACTAAACCTGGAAATGTCTTAGTAGGAACTTGTGTAATATTTCTTCGGGATGAGCCCGTGTTAGAATACATCTGGAAATGTCATAGTAGGAACTTGTGTAAGATCGCTTTAGGATGAGCCCGTCTGAAGCTGCATCTGTGAGGTTATTAGAGGGAAACCGTGTAAGATTGCTTCAGGAAGAGCCCGTGTAAAGCTGAATTTCAGAAGGAGAAGGAATCTGTGTAAGATTGCTTCAGGATGAGCCCGTGTAAAGCTGCATCTAAAAGGTTATTAGAGGGAACTCGTGTAAGATTGCTTCAGGAAAAGCCCGTGTAAAGCTGCATTTTAGGAGGAGAAGGAATACCTGTAAGATTGCCTTAGGATGAGCCAGTGTAAAGCTGCATTTGAAAGGTTATTAGAGGGAACCCGTGTAAGATTGCTTCAGAAAGAGCCCGTGTAAAGCTGCATTTCATAAGGAGAAGGAATCCGTGTAAGATTGCTTCAGGATGAGCTCGTGTAAAGCTGCATTTGGAAATTGTGAGAAGGAATCCGTGTAAGATTGTTTTAGGATGAGCCAGTGTAAAGCTTCATCTGGAGATTATGGGAAGGAACCCGTGTAAGATTGCTTCAGGATGAGCCCGTGTAAAGCTGCATCTAGAGATCATGAGAAGGAACCCGTGTAATATTGCTTCCGGATGAGCCAGTGTGAAGCTGCATCTGAAAATTGCGAGAAGGAATCCGCGTAACATTGCTTCAGTATGAGCCAGTGTACAGCTGCATCTGGAGATCATGAGAAGGAACCCGTGTAAGATTACTTCAGGATGAGCCCGTGTGAAGTTGCATCTGAAAATTGCGAGAATGAATCCATCTAAGATTGTTTCAAGATGAACCTATGTAAAGTTGTATCTGGAGGGTTATTAGAAGGAACCCATGTAAGATTGCTTCAGGATGAGCCCGTGTGAAGTTGCATCTGGAAATATATTAGAAGGAGCCTGGGTAGGGCTGCTTCATCTGGTCGTGTAGATAGTCTCCCCATCTTGTTTCGAGAATTGATCCATAATCAGTTGTTCGTAGATAGTTGCCCTGTTTGATTTCAGGAATTAATCTGGAACTGTTTTTGTTGGTTGTTGAGATAGTTGCCCTATCTGGTTTCGGGCATTAATCTGTGGCCTGTTTTTGGCTAGTCACATAGATAGTTTCCCCGTCTAGTTTCAGGCATTAATCATTGGCCTATTGTATTTATTGGTAAACTCGTCCTGCTCCGGGAGTTCATACCACTTGGTCGTGTAGATAGTTTCCCCGTCTGGTTTCAAGCATTAATCTTTGACCTGCTATGCATAAATTAATAATATTCGTCTGTCTGCAAATTCAACCTGAAAAGGTAAAGTCAGTTTCATGCGATGTCATGATGTATGAATTGCATGATGCTCTAAAAAAATTAGAATGTTATATGCGTTTTAGTTATACATATGCTACGATGTATTGTAAATGTTGTATGATTGTAATATGTGAGTGTATCCGTTGCTCTTTGTGGTGTCTTTGTACTAAGAGAAGATAAACCCCTGACTGTTGCTAGGGATGAAGAATGTTATTCTTAAATATTTGTTGAAGTTGAATTGCTGGGAGATGAACTTCCGTAGCTAGAGAAATAAACTCTACTAGGGAAAGAAAACTTCGTAAACAACTTGGGGATTTTTATGAAGTCCTGTTGGGGAACCCAAGAAGTTTATGAACCAAGTCGAAGAAATCTCCAAGATGTTGGAGAGATGATTGAAGCTTTTGATCTATTAAAAAGGTGTCAGAATGTCTGAAATTGTTAGGTTATATACTGAAGACATGAAATTGACTTTGCGGGAGGACGTCTCTGACTCCATACCTACTGGGGAACATATCCTTACTGATGACGAACTCTACGAAGATAGTCCCCTAGGGGTGGTTACTCTGTGGGGATTTTTTGGATGGTTTGAATGTTATCCCAACTCCTGGAGTCTTGAGTAAATGTTGATCATGGTGATAAGCCTTCTACTGATAGACAAGTAATGAGATGACATGACATAATCGTACGCTTTAATCCCTAAATTTTTCCTGGACTGTACTTTCAGATTTTCAGTCCACCGGGATACCCTTTTTTGCCCAAGCCGCCTTTTCAGGTTTTCGACTTGCCGGGTGTACAGTTTTATTTATATATCCCTAATTTTTGCCCGAACTCCTTTGGTTCATCGAGATGCCCTTACTTTTGCTTAGGCCAATTAACCCAACGAGTATTTTTTCATGTATAGTATTTTCCGACTATGTCTACGTTCACAGGGTGCGGAAAATTGTCATTGTCCATAGTAGTAAGTGTTGTAGCACTGCCAAAAAATGTTTTCTTGATCACACATGGCCCTTCCTGTTCAATGCCCTAAGTGATTCAGATGGAGGTCGGCCTCTGGCTATTTGGAGCTTTTGAGGGATTCCTTAAATTTTGACTCGACTGCCTCCAGATCAGTTTAGACACCATGTCATGTCTCTTGATTATGAAAGGCCTGTTCTTGGAAATGTCTTTCCATCTGAGGTGATTTTGTTCATTGAGAGGATTTTTGTTCATTGAATATTCGTCGTGCGAATTTCTCTGTTGTTGAATAATTAGTTATATGCAAATAGTGGTATTAAAAATGCAAAGCTTATGTCTGTCTTGAAGTTTTTGAAAATTCATTTTTTAGTAAAACAAAATTTTCAAGAATGTGATATCAACTCAAGATTTATAGCAAACCTTACAGGAGTCAGGATACCTTTTTGTAACAATTTGCTTTCGAAATAACCATGCTTCAGCTAGGACTTTTAGGGGTTGTAATGTGGCATGATTCAAGGTTTAAGAAACAAAGGATAAAGGCTCGAAATTTATTTGTACTCAACCCGTGATGTTCTTCAGTCCTATACTCAGTTAATTGTGCGTTTATATCCCAATTGAGTTCTAGAGTCTTGGCCCTGATATTCCGGTGATGGTTCGGATACTTAAAGTTTATTTGAGAAGGCACTCATTTTTGTAACATTTTCTTTTTGTTGAGGATTTGTAGCGACCTCTTTTTTTAATTTTATTATCCCTACCTTTTTCCTGAACTGTTTCTTTTATGATTATAGTCAGCGGGATGCCCCGGTTTTTTTCTTAAGTCTCCTTCATAGGTTTTGACTTAGCGGGCTTTTCTTTTGATAGATGATGATTGTCTGTTTTAATGATTATGTGGAACCATCACCATCTTTTGTTTTGGAAGGATACCACCAACACTACTCGTCATGTGCAAAGGGAAAACTTGTGATTGAATGCACCATTGAATTAAATGAGAAACTACCCTGCCCTAGGTTATGATTAAAGGTTTTTAATTTGTATGAAAAAGAAAACTCCTACTTATTAGGCTCAATGTGGTTGACTAGGGATTATCCTCCTTATAACTCCACTATTTTAGGATTTGAAAGAACGCTTGTACATCGTCAGCCAGGTCTGTTCAAAAGCATACTATATAGATTGCAGTATCTTTTTCGTCATCCTCCCTCTAAAGGCTTACAACTTTCAATAGAGAGTTGAATATCACAAAATGGAAGTAAATACATAGTTTCAGTATAGTGACAACGAATGGATTAATTCAAGACAAACATATGCATGCAATGCATTAATGGAATAACAAAGTTTGACATGAAATAAGTGTTCGAACAATCAAAATAAAATTACAACTTGAAAATTCTAATGAACAAAAAAGCCTCTTTGTCTGAACTTGTCACTTCAGATGGTGTGCCTTTGAGGGATGACAAAAGAATTCAGTCTGACCATCTTGTGTAAACTCTAGCACCCCTTTGTTGATCAAGTCCTGGATCTTATTCTTCAATGCCCAACAACTATTCCTATCATATCCAGGACTATTGGAATGGTATGCACACATTGCATCAGGATGATTGCTAGGAGCAGAGGTATTTGGATTCCGAGGAGGATCCCTCAATGTAATCAACTCCATCTTCAACATGTATTGCAATACTTGAAACAAGGACATGTTGATTTTGGTGAATTGCCTTGTGGGCGTGTCCTGCTTATGCTGATTGCCTTATCGTTGTTGCTGCATCGATGCTAGATTAAAGATACGCACTACCCCCACAAATTGGTTGATATTACTCTTATTACGGCCCTTCTGGTTGTACATAGTACTTGGCTCCTTCTTTCTATGGTATGGTCTCTTCTGAGTACTTGAAGATGCAGTCCCTTGAATTTCACCGCTTCTGAGTTTATTTTCGACATGCTACCGCATGAACATGTCACCCAATTCCCTATCTGCCAAGAGAGGTTGACCATTATTAGGCCCCAAATTCTAGCAGTTTTCTCCAGACAGTCGTATTTGTCCTGATGAAGCTTACTGATGAGAATCCTCAACTCTTCTTGTCCCTGAGCTAAATTTCAGATAAGAGCCATCTGACTATTCATCTGGATTCTCATCCTTTCCATCTCGGCTTGCAGTTGTTCCAACTGGTCATCCTTGTTGTCGTCAGGATTTTTCTTGGTCAAGTTCCCAACGAGGAGTACTTTCAATTCTTCTTGCCCCTTGGATAGATTTAGGAAAATTTCCTTGAACTGGGCATCTTGAGTTTGAAGATCTTCGTCGTTCTGTTTGAGAGCCATTTTCCTTGCTGAAATAAATAGCGGTAAAATGAGAAACCTGTACTAGAAGACCTGTTATGTAATGACATGCATGCAATGTTTTCAAGGATCTTGCGGAGTAAATACAAGAAAATGTTAGCAACTGAATCTGACTGCAACTTTGATTGAAGAACTTCGTATCGTTGAATTCCCTTCTACGAGAATCAAGCTCACCATGTCGAGTGGGTCATAGCCTTTGACTCAAGTTATCACTTTGACGGTGTTGGCTAGAGGAAAATAAATCCCATTGCCCCTTTGCTAGATACCTGGTTCATCATAACCTGTATCACAAACCCTTGAGATCTTTGAAATGGTTAAGGAAATGCTATGGCATGATGTTATGATGTGTATGCTATGCACCAAACAAAAGTGTAAGGGGACAAAGACAAGTATGCCTTGCAGGAAATCCAAGTTATTGGATAATGACTACAAACAAGTCGTACAAGGAGTACAACCAAAGCCATGCAATGAAAGAAGACAAGTCACACAAGTAGCCTTAGGTTTAGGCTTGTATGTAGTTTGTTGGTAAGTACCCTCTTGAAGTTTAGTTGGTTCAACCTGTCCTAAAAGAAGTAACCGGGTTCTAAGGAATCTCAATATCATTGATCTTTCTTCATCAGACATTATTTCAGCGCAAGCCTCTTTATTGACGACCAAAATATCCCGAAAGTCTGATCTCAATGAGCGTAGTATCGAGTATCAACCAACTTCAGACTGCACCAAAGTCGGCTATCTCACTACTTCCTAATGGACAAGTTATTCAGTTAAAGGTTCTAAGGTCATTTAGTGCTTCACGACACCAGACAACGGCCCCGTATTCTCCTTGACTAAACTCAAGGGCTACCGGTACCAACAAATGTGTCACACTAACATAGATATCGTTTCAACCATGTCGATATACCCCACACAGTCCCTACGATCTATTGCTACTTACCTAATAATGATCCCCAAATCCGGGTGTAGAATCTTTTAGTAACAACCCAATCAAGCCCTCAAAATTAAAGCATACAAAACACACAATGTAAAGCAACTTAAAATGACCTAAACTCTAAGGTAACCCCACTTTATAAGTCTTTCCCAAGCAGAGTCGCTAATTTTGTAATATGGTGGCAGAACCAACTGTTATACTGGTGTGATACGGTGGCAGAACCGAATGTTTTGAAAATGCTGGTTTGCGTTTAGCATTTTTTATTCGCAAAATGTCGTGGTAAGCAAGAGTCGCCACCGACTTTTATTTTATCCAACTGGAAAGGAAAAAAGCACAGAAAAAATTCCTTTTTCGATATTTTTTGAGTACGGGGGGTAGATTATAGAAAGGGAAGGTGTTAGCACCTTTTCTATCCATGGTTTTCCATGGGCTCTTAGGTACTAGCTCATCTTTTAAAAAAAATTGCTTGTGTGTGTTTGTTTTAGAAAGTTTTGTTTTACTTCGTTTTAACCCTTGTTTCTGTCCTCAAGAGTGTTACGAAGTTGTTTTTGAAAACTTTGTTTGAAAACTATTTGGTGTGAAAAGTTTGATTTTTGAGCAAGTACCTACTAGCATCTACCTACTCGAAAAAAGATTGTTTCTGTTCTTGTTTCCTTTAGACAGTGCCATCATACTATTGAGAAATAGGAAGCGCCGCCGTTGGAGTTGTAAGGGTCAATTCATAAGGGACGTACGATCACTAAAGCAATGTTAGGACGTCTTAGTAATAACCCTAGAGTTTTAAGATCATATTCGAGGCAACATTTCCGAGGCAACATTTCCGAACGGGACTTTTGATCTTTGTTGGACAATAGGGCAACCACTAAGACACCCTATACTTAATGATCGTTTACCGAAGGCAACCGAAGTGAGAGTATACCCTAGGAGTGCGTATGTGCCAGTGATTTGATTTCAGTTATTATCTTTGCACATTAGGGTTTTCTAGCCATTTTAAATTATCATGCAATCTTGTCATACAATCCTATTAACATACATCTAACAGTTAATATTTGCGAGAATTAAAATGCGAGAAATAAAAAAAACCTACGCTATTACAAGGCTTCGGGGCGGGGATTAATTACATAGCCAAAAAACCCGTAAAAAAAGATAAATAAAGAAAATCCTAATTAAACTATTACATACCGTGAACAGTTACATTAATATTGCAAAAATTAATAAAACACGCGCGATGAATCGAAAATGAGGGATTTAGGGTTTTGACCCCAACTACCTAATTGTTATTTAAAAGAAAAATCATTTTTTGTGGTTTTGTGTTATTTGAGAAAAATAGAGTTTAATTGAATAAATAAAAAAAACAATTACTTATTAATTTAAATTAAGGAAAATAATTAAACTAACCTATTTTTGCATTTTTTATTTTGAGAAAGAAATAAAAAATTAAATCAAAAGCAAACCCTAATTTTTTCTAATTGATTTTAGTTATATACAAAAAGTTATAATTATCCTAAATTAAATTTAAACTAACATTAAATTAAATTTGATAAAATAAAAAAAAATCTAATTCTAAATTTGTGAAATTTGATTTTATGATTTTTTTGTAAAAAAAAAGAAATTGATTTTGTTAGAAAATAATTAAACTAATTAAATAAATAAATGAAATAAATAAAAGGAAGAAAGGAATGGGCCTGGTATCTTAGCAAGAAAGGGGGGGTGCTGTTTGCAAATTCAAGCCCAACAAGCTCTGGCCCTGTTTGACTTTTTTCCAATCCTATGCACATGCTTGACTGGGGCGTATTGTGGACCCTCATGTGAGAAGCCTTGGATCTGCGTGTTGGTGGAGGGGATGATTGGATGCTGATGATGCATGGTGAGTCCTTTGCCATGTGGTACATTGAATCATCCTGAAAATATTGAGAAAATAAAATGCACACGCCTGGGATCGAACCCAGGATGTGTGCATCAAAGACCAATGGCTTTACCACTTGCGCTGGCTTGTTTAGTTGTAACAATAATTTACAAAAAATATAATATGCTAAAACAAATGGCTAAACTAAAAAATGCGCGAAATTCAAAACTGGCCATTCACCGCCTGCCACGCCATCACCTTCCTCGTGGCTTCTGTCGTTTTAGATCACATACTTTTACCTATGGACACTGGGCATAGGTACAACCCTTGTCCACTCCAAAATCCTGTGCAAGCATGATAAATCATAACCAATGGTACCAATCAACTCATTGCAACCTTACGAGCATCATGGTACCATTATCCATGCCTAATTGTTCCTGTACACAAAACCCCTAAAAACGAAACTAGAACCCTAGCCATGGCAACTTGCTATATAGTCAATAAAAATACAATTGGATATAACCATTAGCTTGCAAACATCTCAAGGATTAAGAATATATCAATGAATCATGCTAAATGTGCCAGAATGATTGTATTCGATTTCAAGAAAATATGGAAACCGTGTGAAACTTACAGCGCGATTCTGAGTGTGAGGAAGCTTGCTAGTGGTTAAAACACGTTCTTAGGATGTCCAGTAAATGATTGGTATGCTTAGAATGGCTTAAGATAGCCTGAATCTTGAAAATCAGTTTACACTTTTTCTTGAATTTTTTGCAATTTGTTCTCTCTCTCTCTCTCTCTCTCTCTCTTGCACGTCTCCAGCCTCTTTGTTTTTGGTCTGCAATTGTTCCTTATGTATCCAAGAATGAATTAGGGTTGCCATCTATTTCAAATCTTCTCCAATTATGATTATTGATTCATGATTTGATCCTTATGCAAAATCTTTCCAAATAAAGCAAAATGCAATATTTTTGTATCCATATGAGCCTTGCACGATTTGATCTTGTTTCCAGCTGTGTAATGATCCTAAACATGCACAAAATCTCAAGATTTGATTAGTTTTTGATATTTTTACTATTTTATTTTGATTTTATTTGATTTAAATGAAATAAAATCAAAATAAATGACAAAAATAAAAGAATGACAAGTGGAAGATCTCATGGGTCTTGGGTCACATTAAAAACTCAGTGCAAGCATAAAAAGTTAGGCCAATTTGACAAAAAATGCAATTTTGGCCACATTTGACTTTTGGTAATTTTGCAAAAAGGGTCAACTTTGCCAATGCATAACTCCTTCAATTTTGACCCTAGAGGGGTATTTTTGGACTTTTTAGAAAGCTTAAGATGTCCTCTAAGCAACCCTTTTGGTCTCATCTAAATTGAGTCTTCCATGTTCATGTATGAAGCTTTGACCCAAAAGGTGTTTTTGTTGACATTTCAAAATGACCTATAATGTCCAAATTCACATCTTCTTGTGAGTGCATATTTTGAACTTGGGAGATGAAGATGAATTTTAGGGAAGTGAATCCTCTTCAAAATGAGCTTTGGATGGGTCATTTTTGATAAAGCATGAGAATGTTATGCTTGGTCAAAGTTGAGTTGACTTTTCCTGCAAAACCCTAATTTAGCAACTTTTGGGTTTTGATGAATTGTGAGAAATACTTGAGGAATCATGATCAACCCTTGGTAAAATGATGAATAATACTTAAAAATGAGAATGTTGACCCAAAATCTTGAAGTTTGACTGTATGTGGGCCACAATTGACATTTGCCCTAGCACAGTCGATTTTCAGGCCTTTGAGCAATTGACTGAGCAAACTTCCTTTGCAGGGCTTGAAACTTGACATGGATGATATTGAGAACATATTGGGACAATGGTGAGCATTTGGGATCCTTTGGACTTAAATATCTTGATGCAAACTGAAACCCTAATTTGGGGTAGACTGCCTTAGGAGAGAGTTTGTCTGGTCAACCCTTGGACTTCCTTGAGAAATTTGAGGACCTCACTTGAAATGTATTGAGAAATATGGGAGGGAAAATTTTGGGGTACAACAGCTGCCCCTGTTCAATCTTCTTAAACCTGAGGATGTAGATTGGCTTATCTGCCTTTCGTGATCCGAAGGTGGAAGATGATTGAACACTAGAGTGCCCAGAAATTTGCACTCGCATGAAGTGGTACTCGTCTTACGATGTCAGGAATGGGCTTATAAATGCCATTTGGAAGGCAATGACGGAACATGGGCTTAAAGATGCCATCAGAAGAAGTTTCGATCGCATAAGAGATTCCTTTGCGAGAACCCGTACACCTGTTGTTGAGGAGGACTACGCTGGGGAACACTGTTCTTTGTCTTGAGAGAGATAGAGTTTTAGGAACTTCGGTTGTCCGTTATTCTACTGGGGAATCATCTCTTAGTCGAGGAGGTGAAGATGATCTGCTATCTGGTCGTGCTCCAGGCTTTAGTGATTTGCTGAGGTAAATAAGACCGATTGCTATCTGGTCGTGCTCCAGGTTTTACAGCGACTTACTGGGGAGATGAGATTTCTATCTGGTCGTCTTCCAGGCTTTGCAATTTCTCAATTCTTATCTGGTCGTGCTCCAGGCTTCAGAAGGAATCAAGTGGTTATCCGGTCGCATTCGGGCTTCAACTTGAATTTAAGGTATACTAATATTCGGTCGATTTCTGGGCTTCATAGTAATTGGCCGAGTAAACTGCTATTTGGTCGAATTCCAAGCTTCGCAGTACCTTATACTGTTATCTGGTCGTGTCCCAGGCTTCAGTGTCTTTTACCGTTATCTGGTCGTGATCTAGTCTTCACAGCGTCTTAAACCATTATCTGGTCGATTCTAGGCTTCATGGAATCTGGTATTGCTATCTGGTCGATTTCCAGGCTTCACAATAACTTGCTGAGGATTAAGCTGTTTTCCGGTCGATTTCCGAGCTTCAAAGCTTGTATTTAAGACATACCACTATCTAGTCGATTCCAGGCTTCATAGTATTTTGGTGAAATCAAGATATTATCCGATCGATTTCCGGGCTTCATAGCTTGAACTGGAATAGAAATATTAGTATCGACTTGACTGAACCAGAGAAAACTTGTGAGAACTTGATTGTATCTTTCTCTGAAAGGTAAAGAGTTAGTTGTATGTAATGTCATGATGTATGAAATGTATTGATTAATGATGTTCTCAAAATAAATGAGATTATACTATATGATGCATATGCGCATGTCATGATGTATGGATATGCAATGTTCTTGTGATATTCTCCGGATGGGGAGAATGAATCCTGGACTGCTGCTAGAGAGCAATTCTGTGGGAGAATGACTTTATGGGGAAGAGAGATACTCTGTTGGATGATCTGCTGATTTGGAGCAACCACTCCGCTGGGGATGAATTACCGTTGCTGGTGATGATGAACTCTGTCGAGGATTAAATTTCTGCCTGTGGGAGCAATAAACTCAGCGGGTGGTAATCTTCTATTGCTGGTGATAGATAAACTCTGCTTGGGGAGAATTTTGCTGACTCATTCGCGATTGTGAACCTCAGCTGGGGAGGGTTGTGTCCTGTTCGATAAAGCTAAAATCACTTTCTTCAGATACTTCTTACTCTGCGGGGAGTGTATATACCTTTAGTCATATTCTCAAGCTGGCTCTATCCCTTTAGTCATATAAAAAATGAATCATTGGACGTTGTTGTACCCCAAAATTTTCCCTCCCATATTTCTCAATACATGTCAAGTGAGGTCCTCAAATTGCTCAAGGAAGTCCAAGGGTTGACCAGACAAACTCTCTCCTAAGGCAGTCTACCTCAAATTAGGGTTTCAGTTTGCATTAAGCTACTTGAGTCCAAAGGATCCTAAATTCTCACCATTGTCCTAATATGTTCTCAATATCATCCATGTCAAGTTTCAAGCCTTGCAGAGGAAGTTTGCTCAGTCAATTGCTCAAAAGCCTGAAAATCGACTGTGCTCGGGCAAAAGTCAACTGTGTCCCACATACAGTCAAACTTCAAGATTTTTGGTCAAAATCCTCATTTGGAAGTTTTATTCATCATTTGATCAAGGGTTGACCATGATTCCTCAAGGATTGCTCACAATTCATCAAAACCCAAAAGTTGCTAAATTAGGGTTTTGTAGAAAAAGTCAACTCAACTTTGACCAAGCATAACATTCTCATATTTTATAAAAAATGACCCATACAAATCTCATTTTGAAGAGGATGCAATGCCCTACAATTCATCTTCATCTCCCAAGTTCAAAATATGCACTCACAAGAAGATATAAATTTGGACATTATAGGTCATTTTGAAAAGTCAACAAAAACACCTTTTTTGTCAAAGCTTCATACATGCACATGGAATACTCAATTGAGGTGAGACTAAAAGGGTTGCTTATAGGATATCTTAAGCTTTCTAAAAAGTCCAAGAACACATCTCTAGGGTCAAAATTGAAGGATTTATGCATTGGTGAAGTTGACCCTTTTTGCAAAATTGCCAAAAGTCAAATGTGGCCAAAATTGCAATTTTTGTCAAATGGGCCAAACTTTTTGTGTTTGCATTGAGTTTGTAACATGATCCACGACCCATGATCCTTCCCACTTGTCTTTATTTTATTTTTGTCATTTATTTTGATTTTTATTTCAATTAAATCAAATAAAATCAAAATAAAATAATGAAAATATCAAAACTAATCAAAGCTTGAGATTTTATGCATGTTTAGGTCTCTTATACAGCTGGAGAGGAAATCAAATCGTGCAAGATTCATTAGGACACAAAAATATTGGATTTGGCTTGATTTGGAAAGATTTACATAAGAATCAAATCATGATTCAATCATCTTAATTGAGAAATATTTGAAGCAAATTTGTAACCCTAATCCATTCAAGGGTACATATAGAGCATGTGCAGACCAAAAGAAAGGGGATGGGAGGCGTGAGAAGATAAGAACAAATCTCAAAATTTCATAGAAAAGTGGCAATCTGATTTCATAGTTCTAAGCTTCCTCAAGCCATTCCAAGCATACCATTCGTTTGCTGGGTATCCAAGGACTCTATCCCAATCATTAGCAAACATTTTCGTGCCCAGATACGCGCTGTAAGTACCCCACGACTTCCATGCTTCTTTGAAATCGTATCTCATAATTCTGGCATTGTTAACATATTTTATGGATATATTCTGAATCCTTGAAACATTTGCAAGCTAATGATAATATTTAATTGCATTTTTGTTGCCCATACAGAAAGTTGCTATGATTAGGGTTTAGGTTTTGTTTTTAGGGGTTTTGCTTGCAGGAACAATTGGCCATGGAAAGTGGTACCATGATGCTCGTGAGGTTGCAACGAGTTGTTTGGTACCACTGGAATTGATTTACCATGCTTGCAGCGAATTTTGGAAGATCACAGGGCTGTACCTATGCCAAGAAAACTGTAGGTAAAAGTGTTGGACTTTTACCAACAGAGAGAGGAAGAAGAAGGGTGGCGTGGCACTCCCTGATTCGCCTGTTCAAACTTCGTGCGTTTTAATATATCATTTTACTTTTTTCCAATATAATGATTATTTGTCATTAACCATACAAATGAACACGCTAGCTCAGTTGGTCATAAGGCATTTGGAAAAGCCAAAGGGCCTGGGTTCGATCCCCAAGTCCCCATATTTGTCAATGTTATTTCTTTTACATCATCAGGTACACGCGCATGCATTGAGTCCATCATATGCCATCATCCTTCAACCACCAGATCTCCAGAATTCCAGATCTAACGCCAATCCTTGGGAGGTCCACAATGCACCCTAGTCAAACAAGCATACAAGATTTAGAAAGTCGACATGGGCCAAGGAGTTTTGGGCTCAGAAATTGCAATTCAAACCCCCCTCCATTGCTACTAAACCAGGCCCATCTCTTTTTCTTTTATATTTTCTTTTATTTATTTATTTTGATTAATTATTTTCTAACATAAAATTAATTCTTTTTTATAAAAAAAATCATAAAATCCATTTCATCAAATTAGAATTTAGGTTTTTTATTTATTTTGTCAAAATTAACTTAATATTAATTTAATTTAATTTTAGGGTAATTCTAACTTTTTGTAAATAATTTAAAATAAATTAGAAAATTAGGGTTTTGTTTGATTTAATTTTTATTTCTTTTCATAAAATAACAAAATACAAAAATAGGTCAAATTAATTATTTTTCTTAATTTAAATTAATTAGTAATTAGGTTTGTATTTATTCAATTAAAACCTTATGTTCTCAAAAATAATCAAAAACAACAAAAATATGATTTTTCTTTCAATTAGGTTTAGACGGGGTCAAAACCCTAACTTTTTCTTGTTCTCGATTCATCGCGCGCATTTATTGTTTTTTGCGATATTAATGTAACTGCTCATGGTATGTAATAGTTTAATTAGGATTTTGCTTTTATTTATTGTTTTACGGGTTTTTGGCTATGTCATTAATCCCCCTTCCCGAAGCCTTGTAATAGCGTAGTTTTATTTCTCGCATTTTAATTTTCGCAAATATTAACTGTTAGATGTATGATAATAGGATTGCATGACAAGACTGTATGTAAATTTTAAAATGGTTAGCAAACCCTAAATGTGCAAAGATAATAACTGAAATCAAATCACTCGCTCATGCGCACTCCTAGGATATACTCTCACTTCGGTTGCCTTCGGTAAACGATCATTAAGTATAGGGTGTCTTAGTGGTTGCCCTCTTGTCTAAACAAAGATCGAATGTCCCGTTCAGAAATGTTGCATCAGAAAGGTTGCCTCGGAAATGTTGCCTCAAATACGATCTTAAGACATTAGGGTTATTACTAAGACGTCCTAACATTGCTTTAGTGATTGTACGTCCCTTTCGAATTGACCCTTACAAATCCAACGGCGGTGCTACCTATTCACTAATAGTGGGATAGCGCTGTCTAAAGGAAACAAGAATAGAAACATTCTTTTTCGAGTAGGTAGATGCTAGTAGGTACTTGCTCAAAATTAAACTTTTCCACACTTACACTCTTTTCAAACAAAGTTTTCAAAAACACTTTGTAACACTCTTGAGGACTGATACAAGTGTTAAAACGAAGTAAGACAAAAACTTTTCAAAACACACAAACACGGAAGCAATTTTAAAATGATGAGCAAGTACCTTAGAGCCCGTAGAAAACTACGGATATAAAGGGTGCTAATACCTTCCCTTTCTATAATCTACCCCCGTACTCAAAATATCGAAAAAGGAATTTTTCTGTGCTTTTTTCCTTTCCAGTTGGATAAAATAAAAGTCGGTGGCGACTCTTGCTTACCGCGACATTTTGCAAACACAAACGCAAAACGCAAACCAGCATTTTCCTAAAATAGTCCGGTTCTGCCACCGTATCATAGAACTGGCGACTCTGCTGGGGAGATATAAGTGGGGTATACCTTAGGATTAGTTCATCATATTTTCTTCTCTTGTTTGTTTTGTTTGCTTTACTGTTAAAGGGTTTTGTATCGGGAGTTACTATAGATCCTAACCTGGATCTGGGGGACACCTTTTCGGTAAGTAGCAATAAACTGTGAGGGAACTGTACGGCATAGACCGATACGGTTGAAGCAGTAGCTACGTTAATGTGGCACATTGGTTGGTACCGGTATCCCTTGTGGAGAAACAAGGAGAATACGAGGCTGCTATGTGTGTCATTAAGCATCAACTGACCTTAGAACCCATAATTGACCAACCTGGCCAGTAGGAAGTAGTGAGATAGCCGGCCTCGGTGTAAAGCTGAGAACTGGTTGATACTCGATGCTATACTCATTGAGACCATACTCTCGAGATAGTTCCGACCGCAAGAAAAGATTGCGTGAGCTGAAACCATGACCGATGGAGGATGGTTAGTGATATTGAGAACCTCTAGAACCCAATTACTATTATTAGGACACGTTGAAACCAACTGAACTTCAAGAGGGTAATACCTAGACCCCATGCAAGCCTTAAACTTAAGGGCTTTTATGTGAATTGTTTGCCTTTACCATGCTTGTTATCTGCTATACCTGCTGTTTGTTTTACCATGACATCATGCATCATAACATAGCATGCATACTTCATTACACTAACCATTTCAAAGACCGAGGGGATTTATCTTTGTTCTGTTTTGCATATTATGGCTTCCATGCGCAGAAACACCATTCGAGTTAACTTTGTGCAAATACCTGCTCAACTCAAAGAGTTAGTCTCAAAGGTTTCTGATAATTCTTCATTCATTAGAAGACATGGTCAGCTTCTTAGCTTGGTTACCTCAAGGTTTGATGAGAAGATGATGAGTGTGCTTTTCCAGTTCTTCGATCCTATGCACCATTGTTTCACCTTCCCGAATTATCAGCTAGTTCCTACTTTGGAAGAGTTTTCTCACTTTATTGGGCATATCCATCCTTGAGCAGACGCCCTTCACAGGTTTGGAAGAGACTCCTAGGCCAGAAGACATTGCTTCAGCTCTGCATCTGACACGGGCTGATGTAATATCCAACTGGGAGACACGAAGTGGGGTTGAAGGTTTCTTAGCCAAGTTTCTGATAGATCAAGTTCAACTATTCTGGGATAACTTGGATTTTCAGGATTTTGAAGACATCTTGGCTCTTCTTATCTATGGTTTGGTTCTCTTTCCGAATCCATATTCCTTTATAGATGTGAATGTGGTTAAGATCTTCCTGTCTCGCAATCCTGTGCCTACTCTTATGGGTGACATATTGCATGCCCTCTACACTTGTACTGTGCGAAGAAGAGGGACCCTCATGTGTTGCATGCCTTTGCTGGCGAGGTGGTTTATTTAGCACCTCCCCAAGTCTGTGTTGAAGAATGAGGAAGGTTTAGGGTGGTGTTACAGAATAATGTCCCTTGCCCATACAGACATTCTTTGGAGTTCCAAGGCTATGGAAAGCACTGCTGTCATTGATCTTTGTGGGGGATACCCTAATGTCCCGTTGCTTGGAATCAGAGGGGGAATAACCTATAGTCCTTGTTTAGCTTTACGAGAATTCGGTCGGGCTTGGAGAGACGGTCCTCATGAGCTACTTCTTACAGATATTGCATTTGACTACAAGGAGGACGTTCACGATCATCGCCGAAGGTTTATATGAGCTTGGGGCATGGTGAACAGATCTGATCCTCAAGAGCTAGGACCAAGGACTTCTCTCCCTATGCAACCTTATCTCCAATGGGTCCAAGCCCGTGCTCAGAAGCTTGGGATGCCTTATGAAGCCGTGTTGCCAGTGATTGTGGAGTCCACCAATGAAGAGTGCATTCCTTATACAATCCTTTATCCCTACATGCCCACTGATCTTGGGGCATTAAAGAGATCCTAGATTCAACTGAAAGAGGAGAGGGATACAAACCGGGAGAAGTACCATGAGCAAGAGAGGAAGATCTTGAAGCTCACCAGGCAACTTGAGAATGAAAGAACGATCAATGACTACGACAACACGAAGGGGAAGCGTCCATGGGATTTCTGATTTTGCTTTTTCTAGTTTAGATTTGTTTTTCGTTTATTTATTTGTAAACGCCTTAAAAGGCTTTGTTGAACATCTTTACCAGTTAATCTAATAAAGTTTTATTTTATTTTTGGTTTGCAAATTTAAATTTCCCAAAGTCTTTGAAATCATTACATATGCATCCCATTATCATGCACCCCATTACAGGTACCATTACAGGTTTCTCATCTTCTTTGCTGTTTATTTCAGCAGAAATGTCTTCCGATCAAGCTATCAAAGATCTTCGGGCACAAAATGCCCAGTTCCAAGAGATGTTCTTGAGCTTGGCTAAAGGGCAAAGGACTTGAAAGTTCTCATTCTGAAAGAGAAAGAGAAGAAGAAGAAGAAGAAGAAGAAGGTCGTTCTGCTGAGTATGGGCAAAAGGTTTGGGGATAGGTTGAAACAGCAAGCTGATCTGTCCTTTTCATCCAAAGGAGGGGAGGACCAAGAAGAAGAAAAGGGCCCCAGTCCTGTAGTTTTTGATAATGATACAGATTATGATGAGGAACAATATCCTCCTGCTAAGGATAGGTACAAGCAACTTGAAGACCGTCTAAGTGCTATGGAGTGTCAGAAGATCCCTGGTTTGGATTTCGAAGATTTGGGACTAGCATCTGGGGTGGTGATCCCTCACAAGTTCAAAGCCCCGGTTTTCGCCAAGTACGATGGAGTATCCTGTCCAAAACTCCATCTCCGCTTGTACGTCAGAAAAATCCAACCTTACACTGCTGATAGAAATTTGTGGGTACATTTCTTTCAAGATAGTCTGTCAGGGACTCAGCTTGAATGGTTTTATAAATTGGAAGGAGCTAATGTCTAAATTTGGGAGGACCTTGCTGCTGCTTTCTACAGGCAATATCAGTATAACGCCGAACTTGCTCCCACTCGTACTCAGCTTCAGGGTATGTCCATGGGTGCAAGTGAAGGTTTTAAGGACTATGATCAGAAGTGGAGAGATTTGGCTGGAAGAGTCCAACCCACTTTGTCTGACAGGGATTTGGTTGACATGTTTCTAGGGACGTTATCTGGTCCATTTTTCAATCATCTGATCGGCAGCTTGTCGTCTGGGTTTACTGAGTTGATTTTGACTGGGGAGAAAGTAGAAGCTAGTATCCGAAGTGGTAAGATATAGAAGGATACATCGTCAAGTGCAGTAAAGAATCCTTTCACTGGTAAGAAATAATCTAGTGCAGTCTATGGCTCGAGGAGCCAAAGCAGACCTGAACACCGTCAAGCAGTGAATGCAGTAGTGATATCAAGACCCACAGTTGCTCCACAACACAACAATCAACAAAGGGTGGAGAGACCATAAAGACAGTTCACTCGGCTCAATATGACCTTGTCTCAAATTCTACCATAATTATTGAAGACCAACCTGGTAACTCTGAGGGAAGCCCCGAAGAATCCCAACACCACATCTCTGCTGTATAACCCGAATGCCCGCTGCGCCTATCACTCCGATGGCCCAGGTCATGATACAAACAACTGTTGGGCCTTGAAGAATAAGGTGCAAGATTTGATCAAAGCTAAAGATATTAAGTTTGACGCTCTGGAGAAACCCAACGTCATAACTGCTCCTATGCCAAGTACGGTCATGGAGTGAATGTTGTGAACGATGATTTATTTGTGACCTCCGTGGAAGAAATTTCTACTCCTTTGATGACAGTTAAGAAGAATCTATTGTTGGCCGGTTTATTTCTGGGCTGTGGCAAAGGTTTCCACTTGTGTTCAATTCTGCCTGCTAGTTGCCACTTTTTGAAATCAGGTGTCCAACGCCTGATGGATAACAAAGAGATCCTGTTTGAGAAGACTATGATTCCGTTGGTTCTAATTCAAGATGTTGCCATCATAACCATTTCCACCAATCCTTCCAAGGCTTCCTCGAGAAAGCCTGTTAGGATTACACCTGTTCCAAGAATCGCTCTGTTAATCATTACTATCCCTGGTCCTATCCCATACACTTCGGATAAGGCCGTCCCTTGGCACTATGGTGCTGATGTGTATTACCATGGAATTAAACAAGACATGATAAGTGAAGAAGCTGATGTTGACGTCAGCAATATTGTCAGGGCTAGCAAGGTCACCAGAAGCAGAAGACTCTTTTCTCCCGAGATTTCCCCTCCGACTGTTCACAAACCTGTTGTCATTCCATCTGCTAGTACATCAGCTACTGTCCCAGTTCCTATCCCAGTTATCACCCCTGTCGCTGAGTCATCTGGGACTAGGGGCAAAGAAATCACAGGTGAGCCTGCCCGGACGGAGGCACCTAAGAAGATCATTGTAGAAACCTCTAAGCAGGAGATAGAGGAAATTCTGAAGATTATCAAGAAGAGCGACTACAACGTAGTCGAGCAGCTGGGGCAGACCCCGTTAAAAATTTCCATGTTGTCCTTGTTATTGTGTTCTGAAGCCCATGCAAAGGCTTTAATTGCTTTCCTCAAAACTGCGCATGTGCCGCAGGAAACTTCTGCCGATCAATTCAAAGACTGTGTAGCTAGTTTGACTGCCAACAACGGGTTGGGTTTCTCAGACGCAGATGTGACTGCCAAAGGAAGAAATCACAATGATGTTCTGCATGTCTCGATCGAGTGCAAGGGCACTACTATAGCCCATGTACTGGTGGATACCGGGTCCTCATTGAATGTTTTACCAAAGAAAGCATTAGACCGTCTGGACTGTGAAGGCTTGATTCTGAAGCCGATTAATATCGTGGTTAGGGCTTTCGACGGGTCAAAAAGGATGGTGCACGGGGAGGTGGACGTCCCTGTTAAAGTTGGCTCTCAGACTTTTGCATCTACTTTTTACGTAATGGATATTCGACCATCATATTCTTGCTTGCTGGGACGTCCTTGGATTCACCAGGCTGGGGCATTGACCTCTACGCTCCATCATATGTTGAAATATCCAGTGAAGGGGAAGATCGTCATGGTACAAGGTGAGGAGGAGTATATGGTGAGTCATCTTAATTCCTTTTGATATATGGAGATGGATGGGGAGTTCATCGAAACCCCGTGTCAGAACTTTGAAGAGGTTCCCCAGACTCTGGTGTTGACTGAAGTTGCTGCTGATAAACCTCCGATGAAGATGGCTTCCCTCAAGGATGCCAGGGCTATAATTGAAAAAGGTGGGTGTGCAAATTTGGGTCAGCTCCCTGATTTCACACACAAGACTAACAAGTTTGGTTTGGGCTTTACTGCAGAGGCTCAAAGGGTTGTTCGGCGCACGCGGATTGGAAGGCCTCCTCTGCACATCAGTAATCAGGGAGTGAATGCAATTGAGGATGATGAAGAAGAGTCAGATATCGACAACTGGATCTACCCGATTACCAACGGTGGATTGAGCAATTGGACGGCGAAGGACTTCGTGCCCATTTCTTTTATTACACAGTAATAGACTTTTGTTTTGAGATTTGTAACAAACAGTTCGAAACTTTACGGCCCGGTGCCTTGCCCGAGGCACCCTGGCTTTGTTTGTGAGGGCTTATTATTTGTCATTTTCATATATCATCAATAAAGCATTAGACGTTTCTTGCATTACAAATTTTATGCTCCTTGTTTTTTCTTTTTCATATCTCACTTTATAAAAAAACAGCTATTGTCTCACACACACTCACGTATCACAGTGCAGATTCACATCCACCCTGGATCCCATTGATAATAACTCTGCTACTGCCAGTTATGACTTCGAAAATCCAATCAACCAAGCCGAGGATGAAGGTGAAGATGATTGTGAGGTGTCTGGGGAACTTACTAGACTGTTACTACAGGAAGATAGGGCCATACAGCCTCATGAAGAGCCAGTAGAATCAGTGAATTTGGGTACAGAGGAAGACAAGAAAGAGGTCAAGATAGGTGTGAATCTGGATCCTAGTATCAAGCAACGATTGATACAAATGCTACGCGACTATGTTGAGATCTTCGCCTGGTCCTATAAAGATATGCCTGGTTTGGACATCGATATTGTGGTTCACCGCTTTCCAACTAAAGAAGACTGCCCTCCGGTAAAGCAAAAGGTTCGTCGTATGCGCCCTGAGATGTCTGAGAAAATTAAAGCTGAGGTCATGAAACAGTTTGACGCTGGGTTTCTAGCTGTCACTTCTTACCCGCAGTGGGTTGCCAACGTTGTTCCGGTGCCTAAGAAAGACGGTAAGGTACGGATGTGTGTGGACTATAGAGATCTGAACAGGGCAAGCCCCAAGGATGATTTCCCACTTCCTCACATCGATGTTCTGGTCGACAACACTGCGCATCATAAGATCTTCTCCTTTATGGATGGTTTTTCTGGTTACAATCAGATCAAGATGGCACTCGAGGACATGGAGAAGACAACCTTCGTTACACAATGGGGTACCTTCTGTTACAAGGTAATGCCTTTCGGTTTGAAGAATGCTGGGGCAACTTATCAGCACGCCATGGTCGCTTTGTTCCACGACATGATTCACCATGAGATTGAGGTTTACGTTGATGACATGATAGCAAGGTCCAAGACTGAGGAAGAGCACCTTGACCATCTCCAAAAACTATTCGACAGGTTAAAGATGTATAAACTAAGGTCTAACCCGAACAAGTGCACCTTCGGGGTAAGGTCTGGTAAGCTGCTGGGTTTCGTTGTTAGTGATAAAGGTATTCAAGTGGATCATGCAAAGGTGAAGGCTATACAGGAGATGCCAGCTCCCCGAATGGAAAAGGAAGTTAGAGGCTTTTTGGGACGTTAAAATTACATTGCAAGATTCATTTCACATCTGACCGCTACTTGTGAGCCAATCTTCAAGTTGCTGAAGAAAGATCAAGTGGTAAAGTGGAATGATGAATGCCAGACCGCTTTCGAAAGGATCAAGGAATACCTCCAAGAGCCACCAATTCTGATGCCTCCAGTTGAAGGAAGACCTTTGATCTTATACTTGACAGTATTGGATAATTCAATGGGGTACGTGTTGGGGCAGCATGACGAGTATGGCCGAAAAGAGCATGCTATTTACTACCTTAGCAAAAAGTTTACCGACTGTGAAACCCGATACTCACTGCTCAAGAAAACTTGCTGCGCTTTGGCATGGGCTGCTCGCTGGCTGAGACAGTATATGCTGACTCACACTACCCTGTTGATATCAAAGATGGATCCAAGCAAGTATATCTTCGAAAAGCCTGCCTTGTCCGAAAGAATAGCAAGATGGCAGATGATCTTAACTGAGTATGATATCCAATACACAACCCAAAAAGTAATCAAGGGGAGTGTGTTGGCGGATCATTTGGCGCATCAAGCCGTGGATGATTACCAATCCATGAATTTCGAATTCCCGGATGAGAATATCATGTTAGTGACCGACTGCGAAGAACCTGGACCGGATGAAGGACCTGAGGAAGGATCCCGATTGTCTATGTATTTTGATGGAGCCTCAAACGCATTGGGTAATGGCATTGGCGCTGTGATCATATCTCCAAAGGGCTGTCATACTCCATTCACCGCCCAATTATGTTTTAACTGCACCAACAATATGGCGGAGTATGAGGCATGCATCCCGGGTCTTCGAGCTGCTATTGACCTGAGGATTAAGTTCTTGAGTGTATTCAGAGATTCCGCTCTAGTGATCAGTCAGATCAAAGGCGAGTGGGATACGAAGCACCCAAATCTTATTCCTTACAAAGAGTATGTATTGATGTTGCTCCCACACTTTGAGGAGATAACCTTTGAACACTTTCCAAGAGAGGAGAATCAGTTAGCGGACGCGCTAGCCACCATATATTCTAAGTTCAAATTCAGGTGGGACAATGAAACTCCCCAGATTACCATCGAGAGGTTGGACGAACCCGCACATTGCTGTGATATTAAGACTGAAGAGGTAGTAGATAAACCCTGGTTTCACGAGGTAAAGAGGTATCTTGAGGCTCAAGAGTACCCCGAGGGTGCATCTGTTAATGATAAGAAGTTTCTGAGGAGATTTGCTGCGAAGTTTTTCCTCAGTAATGGGATTCTTTATAAGCGTAACCATGATTCGACCTTACTTCGATGTGTGGACAAGAGCAAGGCAGAAAGGATCATGGCAGAGTTACATGAAGGTACTTTCGGAACTCATTCCAACGGACATACCCTGTAAAAGAAAATCCTACGGGCTGGATATTATTGGTCTAGTATGGAAGCCAATTGTTATCAGCATTCTCGGACCTGTCATAAGTGCCAAGTCTATGCTGATAAGGTGCATGTACCTCCAGTTCCTCTGAACGTCTTAACAACTCCTTGGCCTTTTGCAATGTGGGGCATCGATATGATCGGCGGGATCAGACCTACCGCATCCAACGGGCACCGTTTCATTCTGGTAGCTATTGATTATTTCACGAAGTGGGTTAAGGCAGCTTCCTTTGCTATAGTAACCAAGAACGTCGTGGCGCGGTTAATTCGACACAACTTGATCTGCCGATATGGTGTACCAGAGAGGATCATTACAGACAAGGGTACAAATCTCAACAATACAATGATCACCGAGCTCTGCAAACAGTTTAAGATACAACATCATAACTCTTCTCCGTACCGGCCGAAGATGATTGGGGCTGTTAAAGCGGCTAATAAGAATATCAAGAAGATTGTGCAGAATATGACAGTGACATACAAAGACTGGCATGAGATGTTACCATTCGCTCTTCATGGGTACCGTACCTCAGCGCGAACATCAACAGGGGCAACACCCTACTCTCTGGTGTATGGAATGGAGGCAGTCTTTCCCATTGAAGTCCAGATACCCTCTCTCTGGATTATGAAAGATGCAGGTTTGAGAGAATAGGATTGGATACAGACCCGACTTGATCAACTGAACTTAATCAACAAGAAGAGACTTACTGCTATTTTACAAGAAAGTCAGACGACAAGAATATCAGGTCGGGGATTTGGTATTCAAACGCATCATACTACCGCAAGGTGATCCCAGGGGAAAATAGACCCCCACATACGAAGGGCCATTTGTGGTTAATAACATTTTCTCGGGAGGAGCTATGATTCTAACCACCATGGATGGTGACGACCTTCCTCACCCCGTCAATGCAGACATAGTGAAAAGATACTACGCATAATCAAAGACCCGCTAGGTTGACTGTTCTAGGCAAAAATAAGGGCTTCCCGGCGAACCAAAAGGGTCCGGGCAAAAGTAAGGGATGAAAATGAAAAAAACTGTACACCCGACAAGTCAAAAACCTGAAAAGGCAGCTTGGGCAAAAAAGGGTATCCTGGTGGACTGAAAACCCGAAAGGGTGGTCCAGGAAAAAATTAGGGATCTAAGCGTAATACTGTGTCTCATTGGATCATCTTGCAACCAGACTTCGGTATCGACTATCAAGCTCGGACGGTGCCAATCAATCTGATCTACCTTCGACCAAGTAGCAAAGTGATGAGACGCTCGAAGATATAAAGGCAATAGCAGTGTTGAAACCCAGTGGGATTGTTTTATATAGCTGTTTTTCTTTATTTTTCACAAATGTATAATTCTCTCGGCGGCGTTCTCTTACTAGGATGTCAACCTCTTGTACAAAACACCTATTACAGGCTAACTTCAAAAATCAATGCAATTCATTTTCACAAATAAATTTCAACTTGTGTTTTCTTTTTCTGTTTTGTTTTGCGAGAACGTTCAATGATTCATTTTTGATATATGCATTTGACAATAACCGCTGCTCATAAATATTTGAATGCGAAACAAAAGACGATTACTCATAATTCCAGGAACAGGGGCAAACAAGAAATGTCCAAACCTTACAGTTGCTCTACCCACCAGGTACAGGGACAGAGCCGGCTTGAGAAAATGACTAAAAGTGCATACACTCCCCACAGAGTAGGAAATACCCAAAAATAATGGTGTTAGTTCTCCCCAAGCAGAGTTTATCTATCACCAGTGTGATACGATGGGAGAACTGACTTTGAGTTTTGCGTTTGTGTTTGCAAATGTTTCGGTTTAGCAAGAGTCGCCATCGACTTTTTATTTTATCCTAAGGAAAGGTCAAAAAGCACAGGAAAGACCTTTGAGATGTTTTCTTGGGTTCGAGGAGTAGATTATGAAAAGGGAAGGTGCAAGCACCCTTTTCATCCATGGTTATCCATGGGCTCTTAGTTACTTGTTTAGATCACTTGCTTTGCTTTTTTAATTGTTTGAAATGGTGATTTTCAATTGTTTGAAATGGTGATTTGTGTGTGGTTTTGAAAAGAGACCATCGTTGTGGAAACCTTTGTAATGATTCTTGTTTGAATGTATACAAATGTGTTTTTGTCTTTTGAAAAGATTTCAATGTTTGAAAGTTTGTTTTGGGAAATGTTTTTGAAATTGTGTTGTGAAGTGTGTTTGAAAATAGCAAGGATGTTTTTGCAAGCTTTTGATCAAGTAACTAAGAGCTATCTACCCTATTTTACTCAAACATCTTTCATAATGTTTTTAACCCTTTTGACAGTGTTGTTTCACCATTGCATTTAGTGAACAACCTTGTGTTAGGATGTTAAACGAGACAGGCGCGAGTCATCGTATAGACCATGATATTAATTGTGTCAAGTATTTTTGGCAATTTTATTGAGCGACTCAATCATTTTTGTTTAGGCAACCAAGATAGCATCATCGAGGGACTATGATCTTTTGTTTTGTTTTTGTTTTGCCAAAGTACCCAACATGCATACCATGACCCATTTTTGAAGGTAACAAGTGGATTGTAACCCTAGGGGTGCAAGTGTATATTGTGTTTGATTTTCATGCATTATTGTCTTTGATTAGGTCAAACTATTTGTTAATTGGATTTTGCATACAAACCCTAATTCTCTAATCATGGCATAATTGAAAGCGTAAAAGTGCGATAATTTAAATTCTAAGTTATTACAACATGATTATGGGGATGGGGGTACAACTTTTGAATAGGGGGGGGGGGGGGGGGGGTATTTGACAAGAAATATAAACTCTAGTTACTATTATATCCAAATTGAAATTACAATGCAACAATATTTAAATGTATAATATTTAAATAAACAAAATAAATATTGAATAAAATGTATTATGCAAAAAGAAGTTTTTATTTGCTTATGTATGCAAAGTATTTTTAATGTGAAAAAAAGTATAAAGAAATAAAATAAAAAGATCAATTTTATTTGTTTTAGGGTAAAACCCTAATTTCTTTAAGAAAATAAATATAATATGTTATTTATGTACAAAAATATATTAATATGTACAAAAATGAAATAAACTTAAAAATGTATTTTTTAGTATAAATAATAATAAAAATAAAAATGTAATATTTTTGTATTTTTATTCTAAGTATTTCATAAAATAAAAGTATATATATATATATATATATATATATATATATATATATATATATATATATATATATATATATATATATATATATATATATATATATATATATATATATATATATATATATATATATATATATATATATATATATATATATATATATATATATATATATATATATATATATATATATATATATATATATATATATATATATATATATATATATATATATATATATATATATATATATATATATATATATATATATATATATATATATATATATATATATATATATATATATATATATATATATATATATAATGTATTAAGTATGTATAAAATAAAATAAAATATTTACAAAAATAAATTATATTTTATAATAATATTTTCAGTATGAATGAAATAAGAAATAAAAGTAAAAATATGATATATACATTTTTTAAATTTAAACAAATAATATAAAAGTATTAAAAATGCTTTCTATGTTAAAAAAAATTTTAAAATAAATGCCAAATAAATGTAAAAAAAAAGTGAAAATATTTTTAAGCATTTTTTTATATTTGGAAATAAAATAACAAAGTCAGAAAAGAAAAAAAAAATTCAAAAATGCAAAAATATAAGAGATTGGGCTAGGGGGTATGAAACTGAAAAAAGGGGTGTTAGAAGCAAAACTGGCCAGGCCCAGCCCAAGCCAACTTCATCTTCTTCCTCCAGACAAAAAACGCGCGCTTGCCCTGTTCAAATGCTACATCCTGTATACGTGATCTTTTGCCAAAACTCACAACATCAAACTTGTAGAGAATTTCAATATGATTCTAACCATATAAAGCATTAATCTTAACTCTCAAAGACTTGAGAGAATTTCTCTGGCCCCAAAATCTGACCTAACTTTTTCAGCATGTTCATGGATGAAATTCTCCTAGCACACTTAATATAAATGAAAGCTGAGCATATGTATGGCTTCATGGCATTGAATACTATATTTTTCATTCATAAACCTAAGGCTAAATGTTCCTAAATAGAGAGATAGAAAGTGATGAAAAACCTGTTTCAGTTGGATTCGAGTAGGACAATGCAGAGCTTCTCAACAAGTTTTGAGGTGTCTGGTAGCTTGCCTGAACTTCACTTGATCTTTTCCAATAGTTAGCTTGCCTTGAATGTCCCTGAATCAGCTCCTAGAACTCAACCTGCACAAGCTTGAAATGAAAATGGTGAACACTGTAAATGGAGTTACAGTTGGCAATGGAGGTTTGGGATAGTTTGAGTAAGTTGAATGGAAGGTGTTTGAAGTGGAAAGGGGCAAAACGCACGAGCCAAATGAGCTATGGCACTCAAGTTGCAGCACCTGCCCTGTTTTGCCAAAGAAGAGTGATTTCTGGCTATGGGAGGTTATGAGGCTCAAGCCCTCGTGTTTCTTGCTCAAAGGGTTGTGTGAAATGTGTTTGCAATGTTTGTTTAAGCTAGCATGGACTGGTTTTCAAGTTGGCAAGTATTTGGACAAATTTCTTCTTTGTGAAGCAAGAATGTGTATGTTGTGAATACAGGCCTGTACAAGCCATATAACACGCTGCATACAATCCTCTTGATACTTGAAATTTGTGGATTTAATTTGGCTTCTGAGATCTTGGCCTTATGCTTCAAAGATCATGTTTTGACATAAAGCATACCTTTTCCAAAATAGAAATGTACCTTTTTCTAATTAAGGATTAGTTTTGTGTGCCATGTCCAAATGGCCGAGATAATGCATTAGATCAGTGGATTTGCATTTAATTAAGGAGTGTGAATTGGTTTAGAGGCCTGCAAACAAGTACAAAGCATGCTGGTTTCAAAATGCAACTTGTATGAACATGTATTGGCCATGGATACAAAGTGAGTTTTTGCCAACTTCAAGCATTCGATTCTCCCTAACCACAAATGTGTTTGAGGAGTTCTTGGACAATTTTTAAAGCTTGCAGCATGATCTATAATCCATATTTGAAATGCAACTTGATACTCCAAGTGGAACTATGTGAAAAATGGCCAAGAAGATGGGTCAAAATCCTGCCTAAACTAGGGCAAAATTTCTCTAAGTTAAAAGTTTTAGGGACCCTTGTTCCAAAAACCATAACTTGAGATCCAAGCTTCTTTTGAGAAAACTTTGTGAATCAAAGTTGTAGACTTTGTGGAGGACTACAACTTTCATGTTGTAAGTTTTGTTTGAATCAATTTGCATCTTGGTGAAAATGTGGGACAGATTTAGGAAAAATTAAGAAAATTTCATAACTTAGAAAAATTCTAAGTTATGAAAATTTTCAATTTCAAACCCTATTTTGCAATTTTGGGTTTCTTGATGAATAAGTTTCATAATTTGACACATCTTGATGAAAAATGACCCTTGGCACTTGATTTTGACCAAAAAGTCAAAGTTTGACTTTTCAGTGTACAGTCAAATTTTGATCAGTTGACTGAAAAATTCATCTGTCAATCCAATGCAATTGAGGTCTTTTGAACTTGTTGAATAGGTCAAGATGATGCCATTGAGTCCTTGAGTCCATGGTTGAGCCTAATTTGCCATTGTCTAGGTCAAAAAAAGTCAGAAATTGCCTTTGTACAATCAAAACCCTAAAAATGACCATTTTGCCCTTTTGGTGATTTGATCAAATTTCTTGTGGAGTTGTGGTCCAAACTTGATCAAATGGTTCATATGAGTTCATAATGTTGATGTGGGTCAATATTCATGAGGTTTGACTGTAAATTGGCCACAATTGACTTTTTCCCCGATATAGCTGATTTCTAGGCCAACTGTCCAATTGACTGGGCAAAAATTTGATTCAAGACTTGAAACTTGGTATGGGAAAACCTATGAGTACAACATGAAGTATGAAAGTCAATTTGAGCATTGAAGATCCAAAAATCCTTGTGCAAACTCAAACCCTAATTTAGGTCAACAATGCAAGGAGGTGTCTTGAGCAGAGCAAACCCTAGCTTGATCTTGAGTTCCAAGAGCCTTGTGATGAGAAATATTGATAAAATGAGAGGGAAAATTTTGGGGTACAACAGTTGCCCCTGTTCAATCTTCTTGAACCTGAAGAGTTAGATTGACAAGTTTGACTTTCGTGACTCGAAGGTAAAAGAGGATTGGACACTAGAGTGCCCGTAAATTTGCACTCGTCAAAATGTATCTGAGGGAATGGGCTTAAAGATGCCATTTGGAGATGGTAGAATCTTGCTGGAGATGGGCTTAGAGATGCCATCCAAAATTTGTTTGTTGAAAATCAGTAGAATGAACATCAGAACGGTATCCGCATTTGGAACGTATCTGAGTTGTATCTGGAGATTGGGTTTGTATGAGCAAGGGAATGGCGTCTGTGTTTAGAGCGTATCCGAGCTATAAATGTATTTGATTCTTGAATGAATATCGGAATGACTGCCGTGTCTGGAGTGTATCTGTATTCTGAATGGGTAACAGAGAAACATCTGTGTATGGAGCAACTATGTGCTGGGGATAAATTCCAAATGAGTGGCATAATGGCAACCGTATCTGGAGCGTATCTGGACTGTATCTGAAGTTGAGATCTGTATGAGTAGCAGAATGACTTCCGTGTTTGGAGTGTATCCGTACTGTAACTGGGATCCGGACAAGTGACAGAATGACTTCCGTGTCTGGAGTGTATCTGAACTTGAAGTTGATGGTTGAATCTGAATGAGAAATAGAATGGCTTTCGTGTCTTGGAGCGTATCTAGTCTGTATCTGATTGCTGGAGTCTGAATGAGTAGTGGAATGACCGCCGTGTCTGGGGTGTATCCATACTGTATCTTGACTTGAAATTCTGAATGAGTAATAGAATGACCGCTGTGTCTGGGGTGTATCCACACTGTATTTGAAATTTCTGAATAATTGTTAACGATAGCTTTTTAATCTTATCCTGAAAAGGGTAAAATGTTAGCTAAAGCACAAAGTTATGTTGCATGATATGCATGATGCAATAAAATGTGTTCCATCAATGTTCATGATTATATGAATGTAATGGATGTGTATGTAAGCTGAGTAGCTGTCTTGCTGAGGAAAATAAATCCTTGGTAACTGGAGAAAATGAAATCTTTGACTGCTGCCAGAGAAAGTAAATTCCTGACCGACGCTGAGGATTCAAAAATATTTGGTTGTTGAAGATGAGAAATCCTTACTGACTGCTTGGGGATTAAAGATCTTTGATTGTTGAGAAGGAGAAATCCTGGGACCACTACTGGGGATTGAAAATCCTTGGTGACTTGTGGGGATTAACAAGGGCTTTGACAACTTCTGCGGGGAATGAGAATCCTTCATGAATTTCCTGGGAAATAAGGAAAACTCTAAGAATCTCTACTGGGGAATTAAAACCTGGGAGGCTTCAAATGGAGAAACAGGAACTAGAATCTTCGTTCTGTTGGGAAATAACTCTGTGGGGAGAGTGTTCACTCTGCTTGGGAAATCAGGAGCTTGGGTTGTATGCCAATCTACTGGGGAATTGTCCTAGTTGGGGATAAGACAAAGAGTTAACTGTTATCCGACTGATTCTCAAACTTTTAAGATAACCTGCTGGGGAATTTGGGGAAAGCTGAATGGTTCCTGGTGGGGATTAATAGTTGGAAATTTGACTCCGTTGGGGAAGAAGGTCTAGAGTATTCTAGCTCCGCTGGGGATATGTATTTCAGGGTTTTCGGATTCCACTGGGGATCGGGAATTTGGAGACTTAACTCTGATGGGAATTTTGAAACTTAACTCCGCTGGGGGATAAAGTTTAGAATATTCTGGCTCCGCTGGGGATCTTGAAATTTAACTCTGCTGGGGATAAAGTTTAGAATATTCTGGCTCCGCTGGGGATCTTGAAATTTAACTCCGCTGGGGATATATACTCCAAGGTTTTAGCTTTGTTGAGGATCTGGGTGACATACTATAGGGGATTTCTTCTGGAATAGCGCAAAGACGTCTTCTTATACCTCCGACCTACCAGTAATTATCCTTTCTAATTTCGTTTTATTTGTAAGCAGTGATTATATTCAAATGCATATGCCTATTTAACAAAACATTGGACATTTTCAAATAAAACATAAGTGTAAAAAGAAAAGAAGGCAAGCAAATTTCTGCACTTTGAAGATATTTTGTATTAATTTTTGTAAGTATCTTTTTACAAAGGAGACAGACATCCTAGTAAGAGAATGTTGTCGAAAAATTGAGAAAAATTTATACAAAAGAAAGATGGTTATGTGTAACAATTCCATGGGGTTCCCATTCTGCTATAGCCTTCACAACTCTGAGTATCTTTTCCATTCGTTGCTTCGTTCGCTGATGATGGGATTGGTCAGAAGCTTGGAGCTTGTTAGTGAAGAGATTATCCTTAAAGTGATCCGACAAGACATAGTCATACGCTTTAATTCCCTAACTTTTGCCTGGACCGCCCTTTCGGGTTTTCAGTCCACCGGGAAACCCTTTTTTGCCCAAGTCGCCCTTTCGGGTTTTCAACTTGCCGGGTGTACAAATTATTTTTGTTTATCCCTAATTTTTGCCTGAACCGCCCTTTCGGGTTTTCGATTCACCGGGATGCCCATTTTTTCCCAAGTCGCCGTTTCGGGTTTTCAACTTGTCGGGTCATTTTATGCATAGTATCTTTTGACTATGTCTGCGTTTGCAGGATGCGGCAAGTCGTCGCTGTCCATGGTGGTCAGAATCATTGCCCCACCAGAAAAGATGTTCTTGATCATAAATGGTCCTTCGTAAGTAGGAGTCCACTTTCCCCTGGGATCACTTTGCAGCAAGATGATCCGCTTGATTACAAGATCTCCGACTTGATATACCTGACGTCTGACTTTCTTGTTGAAAGCCTTGATCATCCGTTTTTGATACGTCTGACCATGACAAACATCAGTAAGTCGCTTCTCGTCGATCAAGTTAAGTTGATCAAGCCGGGTTTGAATCCCATCGTCTTCACTCAAACCAGTATCCTTCATGATCCTCAAGGAAGGAATCTGAACTTCCATAGGTAAAACAACTTCCATGCCATATACCAAAGAAAAAGAGGTTGCCCCTATTGAAGTGCGCGCCATGGTACGATATCCATGCAGAGCAAACGGTAACATCTTATGCCAGTCCTTGTAGGTGACTGTCATCTTTTGAATGATCTTCTTAATATTTTTGTTCGCGGATTCAACAACACCGTTCATCTTTGGCCGATAGGGAGATGAATTGTGATGTTGAATCTTGAACTGCTCGTACAGAGCAGTGATCACAATATTGTTCAAATTCGTACCGTTGTCCGTGATGATCCTGTCGGGGATACCATACCGGCATATGAGGTTCTGCTTGATGAAGTGGGCAACCACATTCTTTGTAACAGAGGCGAAGGAAGCTGCTTCGACCCATTTGGTGAAGTAATCAATAGCCACCAGGATGAAGCGATGCCCATTGGATTCCGTGGGCTTGATCTCTCCAATCATGTTGATTCCCCACACCGCGAACGACCAAGGAGCTGTTAGAACGTTGAGAGGAACATGAGGAATATGTACCTTGTCAGCATAGACTTGGCATTTGTGACAAGTACGGGAATGTTGATGACAATCAACTTCCATGGTAGACCAGCAGTAGCCTGCCCTTAGAATCTTCTTAGCCATCGTATGTCCGCTTAAGTGGGTGCCAAAGGTGCCACTATGTATTTCGGTCATGATTAACTCTGCTTCAACCTTGTCCACACAACGAAGTAGAACACAATCATGGTTGCGCTTATATATGATACCATTGCTCAGGAAGAACTTGGCAGCAAATCTCCTTAAGAACTTTTTGTCATTGATTGAAGCTCCTTCAGGGTATTCTCGAGTCTGGAGATACCTTTTGATTTCATGAAACCAAGGTTGTTCCACTAATTATTCGGTATTAATCTCATGACAGTGCACAGGTTCATCCATCCGTTCGATAATGATTTGGGGAGCTTCATTATCCTAGTTAAGTTTAAACATGGAAGACATTGTAGCCAGAGCATCTGCTAGCTGATTTTCTTCTCGCGGGAAGTGCTCAAAGGTAATCTTCTCGAAATAAGGCAACAATGTCAGGACATGTTCTTTGTATGGGATAAGATTAGGATTTCTAGTGTCCCATTCTCCTTTGATTTGAATGATAACCAAAGATGAGTCCCCAAATACGACCAAAGATTTGATTCCCAAGTCTATAGCAGCCTTGAGACCAAAGATGCAAGCTTCATATTCAGCCATGTTGTTGGTACAACTGAAGCAAAGTCGGGCAGTGAAGGGTGTATGGAAACCTTCTAGAGAAATGAGTACCGTACCGATACCGTTGCCAAGTGCATTTGAAGCACCATCAAAGTACAGGGTCCATCGGGATCCTTGTTCAGGTCCTTCATACGGTCCGTTACCTTCAATGTTGTCCAATGTCATGATGTCCTCGTCAGGGAAGTCGAATCTCATAGATTGGTAATCTTCGACGGCTTGATGAGCTAGATGGTCAGCTAGTACACTCCCCTTTATAGCTTTTTGGATAGTATACTGGATATCATACTCAGTCAGGATCATTTGCCATCTAGAGATTCTTCCAGATAAAGCAGGCTTCTCGAAGATATACTTAATCGGATCCATTTTAGAAATCATCAAAGTGGTATGAGTCAACATATACTGCCTTAGCCTGCGAGCAACCCATACCAAAGCGCAACAAGTTTTCTCGAGCAGTGAGTAGCGAGTCTCACAGTCGGTAAACTTTTTGCTAAGGTAATAAATGGCATGCTCTTTTCGGCCAGACTCGTCATGTTGGCCCAGTACGCACCCCATTGAGTTATCCAAAACAATCAGATACATGATTAACGACCTTCCTTCGATGAGTGGCATCAAGATATGAGGTTCTAGCAGATACTCCTTGATCTTATCAAAAGAAAATTGACAATCATTGTTCCATTCAACCACCTGATATTTCTTCAACAGCTTGAAGATTGGCTCACAAGTAGATGTTAGGTGGGAGATGAACCTTGCAATATAGTTTAAGCGTCCCAAGAACCCTCTAACCTCCTTTTCCATACGGGGGGCAGGCATTTCTTGTATATATTTGACTTTAGCAGGATCAACCTCAATGCCTTTGTTGCTGACGATAAATCCCAAAAGTTTACCAGACCTGACTCCAAAAGTGCACTTGCTTGGGTTCAGTCTGAGCTTATACTCCTTCAATCTGACAAACAGCTTTTGCAGATGGTCAAGGTGTTCCTCTTCTGTCTGAGAACGGGCTATCATGTCGTCTACGTAGACTTCAATCTCATGATGTATCATGTCATGAAACAAAGCTACCATGATGCGTTGATAGGTTGCCCCGACATTCTTCAGCCCGAATGGCATCACTTTGTAACAGAAGGTACCCCACTGCGTAACAAAAGTAGTCTTCTCCATGTCTTCGGGGGCCATTTTGATCTGGTTGTATCCCGAGAGTCCATCCATGAAGGAAAATACCTTGTGTTGAGCTGTGTTGTCAACCAGAATGTCAATGTGTGGTAGTGAAAATCATCTTTAGGGCTAGCCCTATTTAAGTCCCGATAGTCCACACACATTCTGACTTTGCCGTCCTTCTTAGGCACGGGCACGATGTTAGCAACCCATTATGGATAGGATGTAACAGCCAGAAATCTAGCATTGAATTGCTTCATTACCTCATCTTTGATCTTTTCAGACATGTCAGGCCTCATTCGGTGGACCTTTTGTTTGATCGGTGGACAGTCTTCTCTTGTAGGGAGACGATGAACCACGATATCTGTATCTAGTCCCAACATGTCTTCATAGGACCAGGCAAAGATCTCAACATATTCGTTCAACAGCTGAACCAGACGCTCTTTGACACTTGGCTCCAGGTTGGCACCCACCTTAACCTCTTTCTTGTCTTCCTCTGTTCCCAAGTTGATGGTTTCTAACAACTCTTCATGGGGCAGAATAGCCCTCTCTTTTTGATAGGGGTTCTATTTAATTTTTGTTTTTTTATTTATCATGGCTTTTACAGCGCTTTTTATGGAAAAAGCGCTTTGATAGGGGGGTCTTTCACAGCGCTTTTTCCATAAAAAGCGCTTTGATAGGGGGTTTCTATTTAATTTTTTTTTTTATTTATCCTGCCTACGAAAGCGCTTTTTAGCCAAAAGCGCTTTCGTAGCTCATACAAATTTTTTAAAGTGAAACCTATAATTTGAGGTTCCCTGTGCGGCCTGTAATTTTTTTTTGGTCCAATAATTTAACCTGTAATTCAATCCTTATATACATATATTTTAAGAAATCGGTATTATATTAACAGAAACCGGTATACCATATAATATTCAATCCTTATCTATATATATGTAACTAAATCATATATAACTAAATTTGTAACCATATATACATTTGTAACCATAACTAAATCACATACAAAGTATCGTGTTAATTTGTAACCATATATATATATACATATGTAACTAAATCATATATAATTACATCGAAAATAATGCTCCACCGACACGGTCGTCATCCTGCAAAGTATGAATATGAACAACACGGTAAATTAAACAAACAATATTAAAGGCTCCAACACAATCAAACTAACACGTACAATAATATTTTATTCATACCCATCAGAATAATCTGTTTTCAACATAAAATTGACATATTTCCTCTTTGACTTCTTCCACTTGAACTTTCGTGTACGACATAGTATAGAGGTCATCAAAGTACTACATAAGAAATTATTACTTCAGTATATGCATGATGTTATTAAATGTAGAAATCATACAAAATTATTCTAAGTTATAAATCCATACCGTGCTTGGAATCTCTACTTGATTTTTATGAAGGATTTCTTTCATAAACCTCAAGCAAAAGTATCCGCAATCTACATCGTTATTCTGTAACGGACACTGCATAGAAAAACAGAATATATTTTATAGTTGTCGTGTAATTTTATCAAGTAACATAACTATTATTATAAGCAACTAATTTTGTACCTGCACTTTGATCCAAGTAATATTTGATGATTTACTCCGGGGTACCTGTGCGTCCCTTTGACTACGAAATATTTGTATTGATCTAAGAAAATAAAAACATATATTTAGATCAATCTCACAGAAATAATTAAATATATAAATATACACGAATAGTTAGAACGATCTCACTTACTGATCAACAGTTTCCTTCATAGCGGGATAGTTAGTCCATTCCCCGTATACCGAATTCAGAAAGTACACAACTTCTTTAATCGGATCGATAGCCAACAACAACCAGTGTTTTCTAAAAATTTAAGCAACAGTTTAGAAGAAAAGTTTCTACGCAAAATAAACAAAGATATATTAGAATAAATGAAAAACTCACCCCACTGGAACAGTGTTATACGGCAAAATAAACAAGCTATCTGGGTTGCCGACGTAGGCCGTGTATCGATTCACTAAGTACTCCCTAACTGAACCCGGTTCCCTGACAATTGTCGCTCCGCTGACAATATGGGCAGACAAGAAATGGAAGCGTCTTGCCAATACAGTCTCGCGCATTTTTTTATCGTACAACAACCTTAAATAAAAACATATAAACATTAGACTATTTTCATTGAAATGTGTAAATAAATTGTTCAACTAATTAAATGATATATTTATCGGAATACCGGATGTATGCGTGAACATTGCCGATGCCTAATTCACCATGCGTCATAATCTCAGTCATTTCGTCCATTCCTATCGTTTCTTGGCAGTCAAGACCAAAGATATCTGCATCCATAAGGATTCGACGAATACCACCTGACTTCAAATCTGAGGTTTCCAAAAGTACTCCAAGTGTATTCCGATATCGAGGTACAAAAACGCCTCTTCCCCCCTTATGCATTGACTTTTTCGGGGGTGGTCTGCTACGAACAGGCTGGGTCACTTGTTGTGACACTTTCGTAGATACCTAACAATCATATAACTTAGGTAAATTATAAAATCGTTCAGTTTTAAATTCATATCATATAATAAACAATTTAAGTGTACCTCTGGAATTGATGCCATAGACTCGCCGCCTTGCTGCAAAATCTCCTTACCCTTATTAGCGGGTTTTGTAGGAGGCTAATATTAAAAAATAATTAACTTAACGGTTCAGAATTGACATTTGAAATCTAAATGATTCATATTAACGGTTTTAAACATACCTCATCATCAATGAAAATGAGGTCCAAGGGCCATGCAACAAACGACCCTATTGCGTCTCGCACCGATCTTATATCCAAGGCCACGTCAGGTACCGGTACCAACGCATCGGGATCAATAGGATAATCTACTGATACTCTCAGGTGTCCAGCCGGGATCGGTGTATTATGAATTAAATCTCCCAAAGTGTTGTACACTTTTCCCTTGCCAACAAGGTGATAATCTGATGCCATTACGTATAGTTGGCAAGATGAAATGCCCTAAACCAATATGCATACATATTACTTTTAATTCAATAATAGAAAGAGGTGGAATAAAAATGAGAAACTTGAACAATAGAGATTTATCAATATATTTATAATTACCTCAGGAAATTTATTCTGACGGTTGATACTAGCGTTGTCACTAGTTTCTTTCGCCATTGCCGCATTGCCCTTTTCCCTCATTAATACCTCTTTATCTCTTTCCAATGCATTGACTTTTGCTTGTAATTCCATAAGTACATTCATCACTTCTGCATTGGTAGGATTTCTTTTCCGAGGATGCTGGTAGAAAGAGGTTGGAGTCACACCATGACCTTTACCCCTCACCCGACCGGAATACTCAGGAACATTCAGTGCTTTACTAAGTACGCTCCTCGTATCCTGGTCGTCACCGGTGGACTCCGTTTGTGACAATGTCTCCTGAAAATAATGGAGATAAAAAAATCAATTAAATAGTCATAAAAATTTGATTTAATTAAAGACACAATGTTATACTTACGCATTCATCATAAATTCTTAGAACACTTGGATCAACAGCTTGATTCTTGCCCACACGAGCTTCCTTCCACAGCAAATGTGCTGGAAGTGAGGTTTCATCACTTTTCGTCTCCTCTAACTATGCATAGAAACAAACGGTTAGATCGTCAAATACAACACATTTAGACAATTAATAAGAACATATCATTTCTATTTATTACTTACAATTTTTTCCTCTAAGCGTGCATATCCCAAACGCCCTTTTTTGTATGGATACGCGGGCTTTGATGCTCTCTCACTATTTTTGGCACTCTTTTGCCGGAATTCGTCATCTCTTTGTCTAATAAACTCAGTCCAATCTTCTTGTTTAATGAAAAGATTATACTTTTCTGGCCTTCCGGCCGGGAACTCTTCCAGCCACTTTCCTTTGTCATCCTTAAGATAGGTGTTCGTCAACAGATTTTTCCACCCTCTAAATCTTTTCCCGGCCAACCCAAGTACGAAGCCTTTACGCTCATCTGGAACGTTAAAAGACCGCTATGTATAAACCATATAAACATATAAGTAATTTAAAAACCATATAAACCATATAAACATATAAGTAGTTTAAAAACCATATACACCATATAAACTTATAAACTTATAAACATATAACCATATAAATCATATAACATACATACCTTAACATCTTCCCAAAACATTTCTTTTCCTTGCTTCAATGCTTCACATTGTTTCTCATTCCATCTAGATATGGAGATTGGCACATGCATACGAACAAGTGTACCAACGTAGCTTGTGAATTTTGAAGCATTAACCCCAACTACTTGATTTGAATGATTCCAATCTACATTATATATCACTCCCTTATCTCTAGCACGAATGATTTCGCGCATTATGGTGATGCCTCGTGCAACATCATTTGCTGAAGTATCATCCGCTGCATGATTTGATTCTTGTGAGTTTTCATGATCTTGTTGGTTTCCTGGTGGGTTTTCTTGTTGGTTTCCTTGCGGGTTTTCTTCATTGCTAGCCATTAGACCTGTAACAAAAGTCAAACAAGCACATTAGTACACTACATGAAAATGGATAGTCGAAAAAGATATGAATAGCACTAAAGGAACTCAAAATTGAATAAAATGCTAAAAAACCAAACTTGCAAGAAATAAACCTCACCATCAGCTCCGGAAACATTGTTCTACTAAATAAACACTAGTCACATTCGCAAAAATTCAAAACGGTTCAAAAGATATGCCAAAAATTCAAAACATTATTCACATATTACTTACAATATTAGGCTATAATTATAATAATACCTTTTTCACTAACGTCTCTTTCTTTTCTTGGTAGCAATATATTTTACGCTTCTGTTAACAACTCGGATGGTTGGATTGATCCAAATACCCTCATTATGATCATCTCTAGTACAAGGTTCATTCTCATTTTGATCGTTTCTTGTACAAGATTCAATGCCAACGCCAATATCACCTTGATCTCCAATGTTTTCATCAATTACTTTGTTAGACAAAAGCACTATAGACCATTTCGTACTTGTCGGATCATTGACATAGAACACTTGTTTAGCCTGAGAGGCTAGAATAAAAGGTTCATCTTTGTACCCCACCCTATTGAGATCCACTTGCAAAAATCCTGACTTATCCATTCGTACGCCATTATTATTTTCAACCCACTTGCAATCAAATACAGGAATCTGAAACTTCCCGTAATCAAACAACAAAATGCGCTCGATAACCCCAAAATATGACAGATTTGCAAATTTCGGGTTTAAGTCATTCGCACTTGATATGTGCATCGCTTCAGCTACCAAGGTAACACCACTATTCTGCATAGTACTTTTATCATCCTGTTCTTTGGTATAAAATGTGTATCCATTAATTGCGTATGCGCTATAAGAAAACACAATCATACTTGGACCATATGCTAAACATCTCAACCTTTCTGTTACTGAAGCAGGATCCGAACGATACTTTGAATAAATTTGTTCCTTAAACCACGGTATGAAACTTCGATTGTGCTCTCGTACTATCCAATTCTCATTTCTATTCAGATTTAAACCTCGAAGAACACCCTTGTGTATTTCAGCATACGGCTCAACCTCAATCTCATTGTGCAGAACATACAAATGCACCTGATCCCGTTCGACCATTGACACTGTCACAACTTTATTTCCAATTAGTCTTTTTCCTTCTTTTTTCTCGACAATATGAGATTTGGGGAGTCCAATTGATTGAACATTTGACAGATATTCAGTGCAAAACTCAACCGCTTCTTCAACAATGTATCGTTCCGCAATACAACCCTCCGGTCGACTTCGGTTTTTCACGTACCCTTTTAAAATTTTCATATAACGTTCAGCAGGGTACATCCATCTCATATAAGCTGGTCCGCACAACTGTGTCTCTTTGACAAGATGAACGACTAGATGAACCATTATGTCAAAAAACGAGGGAGGAAAATACATTTCAAGCTCACATAAAGTAACAACCACCTCTTTTTGCAATGTTGGTAAGATCGTAGGATCGATCACCTTGCTGCAAATTGACTTGAAGAAAAAACACAACTTAGTTATTGCGCTCCTTACTTTTTCTGGCAGAATAGAACGTATACCTATTGGTAGAAAATGTTCCATTATAACATGGCAATCATGAGTCTTTAAACTCTTTAACTTTAGGTCTTTCATTGACACAAGTCTTCTAATATCTGATGAGTAGCCTTCTGGAACTTTAACTTCACTGAGGAACTTACACAATATTTTCTTCTCCTTTCTAGATAGAGTGTAAACAGCAGGTGGTAGATATGTGCGTCTTCCTTTCGTCACGGGTGCCAATTCAGTTCTAATTCCCATGTTTAACATGTCCTTCCTTATGTTAATGCCATCCTTAGACTTTCCTTGTATATTGAGTAACGTACCAATAACACTATCAAATACATTTTTTTCAATATGCATAACATCGAGGAAATGTCTTATGTACAACGACTTCCAATATGGAAGTTCAAAAAAAATCGACCTCTTCTTCCACCCACTCGTGACAAGTCTATGTGCAAAAGGCTTGCCAAACTCAGTACTCACATCTTTCACCTTTTCAAAAATCTGATCACCTGTCAACATATGTGGAGCTCTACCGTGTTCTGCCTCTCCATTGAATGCCTTTCTCCACCCACGATAGTGATGATTAGAATTTAAGAATCTACGATGACCGAGAAAAACATTCTTCTGACAAAAGTTCAATCGCATCGTATCGGTTTCATCTTCACAAACAGGACACGCTTTTTGACCCTTAATGCTGTACCCTGATAGATTTCCGTACGCCGGAAAATCATTAATTGTTCCAAACAACATCGCCCTCAAGTTGAAACTTTCTTTCCTATACCCATCGTAAACCTCCACACCGGTCTCCCACAAAAACTTCAAATCTTCGACTAAGGGTGCCAAGTACACGTCTATGTCATTCCCTGGTTGTTTGGGCCCAGAAATTAACATAGATAGCATCATGTACTTACGCTTCATACATAGCCACAGAGGTAGGTTATATATCATAAGAATCACAGGCCAGGTGCTATGCGAGATACTTTGAATACCATGCGGGTTCATTCCATCAGTAGACAACGACAAGCGAAGATTTCTTGCTTCTTTTCCAAATTCAGGATAATCAATATCAACTTTCGTCCACTGTGGTGAGTCTGCCGGATGTCGCAACTTCCCATCAATAATTCTTTCATCTGCATGCCAAGTCAAGTGTCTTGAATCAGTCTCACTACGATACATGCGCCTAAATCTCGGAATTATAGGAAAATACCATAACACCTTTTCCGGAGACAACTTTTCCTTATATCGAGGGGCACCACATTTAGGACACTCATTTAACACTGCGTACTCGTTTCGAAATAAAACGCAATCTTTTGGACATGCATGTATCTTTTCATAGCTCATGCCAATAGAGGACAACAACTTTTTGGCCTCATACGTTCGATTGGGAAGAACATTATCCTCTGGTAGCATTTCTTTCACGAGGGCTAATAACTGTGTGAAACTTTTATCCGACCATCCGTTGTCCGCCTTTAAGTTGTACAACTTTAACACCACAGACAATCTTGTGAATTTTGTACAACCATCATACAACGGTTTCTCTGCATCGCTTACCAACCTCTCGAACATTTTGGGACAATCCTCAAGATCTTCTTCAAGCGCTTCTGCAATCTCTTCGACTCGATCATAATCGTATGCGTCTGCGAAATCCTCATTTGAAGCATACGTCGTATTATAACTCGATTCAACATTCCCGCTACTTTTCTCACCATGCAAATTCCAACATGCATAACTTCTATCAATTCCATGCATCAGTAAATGCGATTCCAACTGAACCGCGTCAACCCGTCTCCCATAACAGCATCTCAAGCAAGGACATATCATTCCATTGAGTTCTCTAGCGTGCGCAACGGCAAACTTAACGAATTCTGATACCCCATCCTCATACTCTTTCGACAATCGATTGGCAGTCATCCATTTTTTATCCATGGTTTGACTATAGCAACTAATTAGTCACGCAACTATAGCAAAATAATAATTAATTACCTGTAAAGAAATTCAACATATCAGGTAATCAAATTCATAGTTATTCTTGCCTCACCTTAAGCATGTGCTAAACAACTCATAACTAATTACTAACTAGTGAAGTCGGATACTAGTGATTCAGTCTTGGATACAGGTAATAACAATTATATTCAAACAATAGTGAAGTCGGATTTCAAACCTTACGGTAAAGATTTCATCCGAGGAGAAGCAACCAGAAGATTTAGCAACGGAAAAATCCCGTCAGATATTTTTGGTATAGTCCTATAGTCCTAAATTCTAACATCTACACGCTAACTAATGTGTTGCATGGTTCATTGTGTTTAAGATTTTCATTGATGTTTGATGAATCCCTGAAACGTGCTCGTTTCAATGCTATCAATACTGCCATACTGCCATATACAGCCCTATACTGCCATAACAGTCTAAATATAAACAAAAACACAACCGCAGCTCATGAATTCCACTCAACTATAATCATTAGAAATTCACACTGAGCTGGAAAATAAAAGTAAAAACAATCAGTTATTCAAGTCAGTTCAAGAATAGGATAGAAACCTTTGAAAATGTTGAGAGCGTCCCGCGTACACTACGATCAAGGACAGTTCGAATTTCTTCAATCGGAGAAAGTTTCACAGCTTTTTCCTACCATAATAACACTTAAAATCAATCTCCCACAAAGGAGTCACACACAAATTTAAATTACAATAACTGATGTAATTTTTATCTAAAAATCGATATTAAATCGTTGAACTATCACTCATTTGTGGTTGTCTCTAATATTAAAAATGCTATTGGTACACTTTACTAAGTTGCACATAACACAATCAATTAGTTTCAGTAGAAAAAAAAAAGTATTGCGGACGCAAGGGTATTGAATTTCTATATACATTATTCTTTTTGAGATTAAATGATATTTTTCAATTCAAAAGTACTCAGAATATCCTTCACATGTGATCAAGTGCCATGATGAAAAGAAGCACTCATTTCTTGAAAAAGAGAGGCAAAAACAAGTAATAGGGGACACAGTTGCTAAAGGCCAAAGCATAGGATCAAACAACTCCTCTTATTATAACCCCTCCATCTCATAGCAAATGCTTTGTAAAATTCTGCACCTTCTTACCAAATGAATTTATAGAACTACTAATATTTAAAAATAAAATACTAGTATTTATATAGTAGTTAATTATTTAAAGTATTAGGAAACGTGATATCCGTTTTTATGGCTATTAGAGCCAAAGTCATTACTGAACCAATGTTCTCCATTATAATCTATATACCATTTAGCTCAAACACATTAGAGAAATGTTATTTACGTATCACTAAGATCTTGAGAATACATTATTTTAATTTGACTGAATTTCAGTCATAGCAATGAATCAGTAAGATATGAGAAATGATTGATTGTTGCTTCCAGTTTAAAAGACCATTCACATCATTGTCAGATGGTGAATTCTAAACTTAAAAATGATTAGAATTTTTTTATAAAAAAAAAAGTAAGTTGTACTAATTGTAGGGTGATCTCAACGATAACCAAGTGAAAAAGATGGATTAGTTTCAACTAACCAACAAATTGAGTGCAAAGTATCTATCAGCAACAGCATTATTAGCCCATTTTTGTTGTGATTCCAAATTTGTTTTCCATGTTTCCTATAAGTTAATGAAATTGCATCATCAGTAAGGAACATAAAAGCAAAGGAATTAGTGTTAATTTTGATCATGCTCCTATTAAGGTGGGGAATACTGTGCAGGCTAATAACAGGAAAAAAACTGATGGACAATGCATCTACTGTGGTGCACAGGAAAGTTGTAGTCACCTATTTTTTGAATGTGTTGAGACTAGAAAAATATGGTTGCAGGTGCTAAAATGGATGCAGCTAGTGCATACTCCCCAAGAATGGAAAGCTGAACTGAAGTGGGTATGCTACGGCATAAAAAAGCGGAACTGTCAAATAAAATTTCATAAGTAACTTTTATATAAAATTCCAATTTTAGATATTGAAGGAGATTAGGAAGTAATACATCAGTTGGAAGCCACAGACAATATTCCTCATTTTATCGAACAGTTTGCGTGCAAGATACAAAACAAGATTCCCGGCAACACAGACAAATCGAACAGAAGCAATGTATGAATGGCAAGGATTTTGAAACATACCTTTTGATACGACTCTAGACGAAAAAAGCTTCGTGCCGGTGAGGATGAGGAATCAGAACAAAAACGAGAATAGCTTCGTGCCGACGAGGGTGAGTTGATGAACGGTGCTGATAAGGTTCGTGCCGGCGAGGGTGAGATGATGAACGGTGCTGAAAAGCTTCGTGCCGGCGAGGGTGAGATGGAGAAGACGATGAACAGGGCTTCGTTCTGATATTTCGTTTTGGGTTTCGTGGGTATTCTGAACTGTGCTGTTCAATATTTCATTTTATTTAATTTTTATATTTGAGCTACCACGACGCTTTTAGCCTAAAAAGCGCTTTAGTAGCATCAGACCCTATGCCAGCGCTTTTGAAAGCGCTTTCAAAGGCCAATCTTCCACAGCGCTTTTTAAAAAGCGCCTTCATAACCCTATTATTTCGTTTTTATTAATATTTTTATTTGACCTACCACAGCGCTTTTAATGTAAAAAGCGCTTTCGTATCCCCCACCTATGCCAGCGCTTTTAAAAAAGCGCCTTCGTAGGTTTCCCTTTTTTTTAATTTTGTTTTTTGTGAAGGCTATGGCAGCGCTTTTTCAATAAGCGCTTTAGTAGAGGCGCTGCAAAAAGCAGTTTTTGGCGTAGTGCCCTATTTAAGTCCCGATAGTCCACACACATTCTGACTTTGCCGTCCTTCTTAGGCACGGGCACGATGTTAGCAACCCATTATGGATAGGATGTAACAGCCAGAAATCTAGCATTGAATTGCTTCATTACCTCATCTTTGATCTTTTCAGACATGTCAGGCCTCATTCGGTGGACCTTTTGTTTGATCGGTGGACAGTCTTCTCTTGTAGGGAGACGATGAACCACGATATCTGTATCTAGTCCCAACATGTCTTCATAGGACCAGGAAAAGATCTCAACATATTCGTTCAACAGCTGAACCAGACGCTCTTTGACACTTGGCTCCAGGTTGGCACCCACCTTAACCTCTTTCTTGTCTTCCTCTGTTCCCAAGTTGATGGTTTCTAACAACTCTTCATGGGGCAGAATAGCCCTCTCTTCTTGTTGCAAAAGTCTGGCTAACTCTCCAGGCACTTCACTATCTTCATCACCTTCGTACTCGACATGATTTACCAAATCTTCAGAGTCACCGAATGCTAAAGCAGAATAGTCACCCATGGAATCCGGAGTGGATGGGTACCTGCATTTTGTGCATGTGGGTGTGTGTAAGGGATAGCCATCCTTAAACAAAACAAAATGTAAAAGGAGAGAAAATGAACACAACAGTTTATAGATGAAAACATCCAATGATTCATTAAACATGGCATATGATAATGAAGAAATCAAGCCCTTACAAATGGACCTATATGCCCCGGGTAAGGCATAGGGTGAAAATAGTGTACGAATTGTTTAATTATTACAGACCAAAATAAGAAATTGTTCAAAGATAAATTACTGGTTGATGAAAGTGATGGGAACGAAGTCCTTCGCTTCCCAGTTGCTTAATCCTCCTTCGACGGTCGGAAAGATCCAATCTTCATAGTTGACTTCTTCATCAACATCTTCTAAGGCATTAATTCCATGGTGAGTGATTTTTACGGGTGGTCCTCCGGCCGGGGAGCGACGCACAACTTTCTGGACAGCAGCAGTAAAACCTAATCCAAACTTGTCCGTCTTGTGAGGAAAATCAGGCAGTTGCCCCCACACTGTACTCCTTCCTTCTTTGATTACAGCCTCCGTATATTTGAGGGATGCCATCCTAGGCACAGGCTTGGAAATGATAGGCGCCTCAGTCATTGTCTTTGCAACTGCGATCTCAGAAGAAACCTCTTCAAAATGTTTGAAAGACGTTTATATGAACTCGCCATCCAACTCCACATAGCGGAAGGAGTTAAGGTGACTTATCATGTACTCTTCCTCACCGTGAACCGTTATGATCTTTCCCTGAACTGGATATTTTAGCATTTGGCGCAGAGAGGAGGTGACTGCCCCAACATTGTGGATCCACGACCTTCCCAACAAGCAAGAATATGAAGGACAGATGTCCATCACATAAAAGGTAGAGTTGAAAATTTTTGCGCCCACTTTGATTGGGATATCCACTTCTCCATGAACCATCCTTTTAGAACCGTCGAAGGCTCTAACAACGATGTTACTGGGCTTTAGGGTCAATCCTTCGCAGTCCAATCTATCCAACGCCTTCTTCGGTAGCACATTTAAAGATGAACCAGAGAACATGGGCAGTGTGGTTCCCCTACACTCTACTGAGACATGCAGCGCGTCGTTATGTTTCCCTCCCTTAGGAGTCAAATCAGCATCGGAAAAACCAAGACCATTATCAACAGTAAGGCTAGCCACGCACTCTTGAAACTGGTCAGCCGAAGTTTCTTGAGGCACGTGTGCCGTCTTTAGAAATTTGATTAAGGCCTTAGGATGAGCCTCAGAGCAGAGTAGGAGAGCCAGCATGGAGATTTTGGAAGGGGTCTGCCCTAGCTGCTCCACAACATCGTAGTCACTCTTCTTGATTATCTTTAAGATTTCTTCCATCTCTTTCTGGGTGGTCTCGGGGATTACCACAGTCTAAGCCTTCATCTTGACAGGCACTTCTAGTATCCCCTTACCTTTGTTGGTAGCAACATCAGAGGATCTAACTTCAGGTACATCAATTTCTTCAATTATCGGGCTTTGCACAGATGGCTTGACAGGTACATAAACTCTCGAGGGTCCGAAGACTGCCCGTGGGGGAGCAATCTCCGGAGAGAAGATCCTTCTACTGCGAGTTATCTTGCTTGTTCCCGCAATATTCCTTATATCAGGGGTCTCATCATCGGAATTCTCTTGGACTGATTCAATCTGTTTGATACCATGATAGAATATTTCTCCTCCGTAGTTCCATGGTATCGTTTTGTTAGATTTATACGAGACAGGCCCCGGCATGGTGGTTTTCAACGGCACAAACTTAGGATCAGGCGTAATTTTGACAGGCCTTTTGCAGGTCTTGGGAAGATTGTCGAAGATGGTTATTATAGCAATGTCATTGGTTGGAGTAACATAAGTAGCAGGAGTAACAAGAGTGATAGTATCAACATGAGTATTTTGGAATAAGATCTCTTGGGTATCCATCAGGCGTTGGATGCCTGATTTCAACAGTGGGCAGTCAGCTTGTAAGTTTGAACAAAAGTAACAGTCTTTTCCACAGTCTGGGAATATCCCGGCTCTCATCAAATTCACTTTAATCACTAGTAACAGAGTCAAAAGGTCAGCAACATTGGAAACATGAAGGTCTTCCATAACGGCATGAACATTATGACCGTGCTTGGGCATTGGGGTAGAAATCACATTCGGCTTTTTGGGCGCATCGAATTCTACCTCCTTGGCGTCTATCAGGTCTTGGATCTTGTTTTTAAGAGCCCAACAATTATTGGTATCATGCCCTACACTGTCAGAGTGGTATGCACACTTCACATTGGAGTGATAATATGGAGAAGAGGTATTAGGGTTCTTCGGCGCTTCTTTCAAAGTGGTGAGATTCAGCTTTAACAGATGAGGGAGTACTTGAGTCGGTGTCATGTTGATTCGGGTGAACTGCCGTTGTGGCCTTTCTACCCTTTGTTGATTAGATCTTGGTTGATTGTTGATCGGTTGATCGGTTGAAGAATTTTGGATCATCACATCCCCCACCGTTGGTCGGCGCTCTGTTCTTCCTTGGTTTCTCTGGTTTTGGACAGCAGAAACTTCCTTCTTAGCTGGGAAGGTCTTCTTAATAGTAGTGGGAGCGGAGGCATCCTTCTGAATTTTACCACTTTTAATGCCATCCTCGACCCTTTCACCGGTCAGAATTAATTCGGTGAATCCTGCAGAGGAACTCCCGATTAAATGATTGAAGAAAAGGCCAGACAGGGTCCCTAAAAACATGTCAACCAACTCTCTATCCGACAATGGTGGCTGCACTCTTCCAGCCAAATCCCGCCACTTTTGGGCATACTCCTTAAATCCCTCATTAGAAGCCATACCTGTGATCGGTGGGAATAAGAACTGACTGTTTTGGAATGCTGGTTCGCGTTTGTGTTTGTTTTTGCAAAATGTCGCGGTAAGCAAGAGTCTCCACCGTCTTTTATTTTATCCAACAAGGAAAGGACAAAAGCACAGAAAAATTCCTTTTTGAGATGTTTCTCGGGTTTGGGAGGTAGATTATAGAAAGGGAAGGTGTTAGCACCCTTTCTATCCGTGGTTATCCACGGGCTCTTAGGTACTTGCTCACTATGTTTTCAAAAAATTTCTTTTTTTTTGTGATTGTGGGTTTGAAAAGAGTTTTTATTTGAAAGAGAGTGCAAGTGCAAAAAGTTTTATTTTTGTTTTCAAAAGAGCAAGTACTTAAGAACATCTACCGACTCAAAAAGGAATTAAGCTGTGCAAATGTCCTTTAGACAATGCTAGCCCACTATGGATGAGTAGGTAGCACCGCCGTTGGAGTTTTCGGGTCAATTCGATTAAGGGACGTGTGGTCACTAAAGCAACATTAGGACGCCTTAGCGGTAACCCTAATGTCTTAGATCATTTTATCTGAGGCAACCATTTTGAGGCAACTATGATCTTTGGACAAGAGGGCGACCTCTAAAACATCATATACTCAATGACCACGTTCGAGGCAACCAAGTGAGGTGTAACCTAAGAGTGGCATGTGCGAGTGTGTTATTGATTCAGTTATTTATCTTTGTACATGTTAATGGTGAGCTACTGTTGATTTTAAGTTAAAGATTAATCTTTTCATGCATAACCTATTATTCAAACATCTAACAGTTAATGGTTGCAGAAATTAAATTGCGGAAAATAAATCTAAGCTATTACAAGGCGTCGGGTATTTACATCGCCAAAAACAAACCCTTGAAAATTAAATTGCGAAAAGTAAATAAAAGCGATAAATAAAAGTCCTAAGTTAAAACTATTACATCCTCGAAGCAATTACAATATATGGATCAAAAATAATATGCGCGCGAGAAAAATAAATCGGAGTGTCTTAGGGTTTTGACCCTTTTTCATTAAATAAAGCATTTTTTTTTGTTATTTTTGATATAAGAATTAAGTCTAAACTAATAATTAATTAATTAAAAGAAAATATTTTTGAGTTTTTATTTTAATTAGGGAAATAAAAATGGTTAAAAATATTAAAAAAAACCTAATTCTATATTGATTTTAATTTAATGCAAAATATATTAAAATTGAACCTAATTAAACTAAATAAATTAATTAATGGTTTATTTACAAAAATAAATAATAACATTAATGGAATTTAAATAAAATATTTTTGTTTTCTGATTTTTTTTATGAAAAAAAAAATTAATTAGTTAATTGATTAATTTAAATAATAATAATAATAAAATAGAAATAGTGAAAATAAAATAAAATAAAGATACAAACTCAAGGGGGTACTGGGCTTGAAAAGGGAGTGTGAATTGCAATATTTGGGCCCAAAACGCTTTAGCCTGTTGGACTTTTTGGATTTGCTAGGCGTGCATTGACTTGAGACTATGGTGGTCTCCCAATCTAGGCCATTGGATCTGCTTCATGAGCCACGTAGCATTGAAGATCTGCAAGCGCATGGTGGTCCATCCCTTGAGAAATGCATATGAATCCCTAAAGAAAAAATATAACAAAGTTTTGGTGGACTTGGGATTCGAACCCAGGTCCCAAGGGACAATTCAACTAGCACGCTACCAACTGAGCCATGATGTTAACCTATTAGTGGAATGAGACGCAAATAATATATTCAAAACCAACAATTATTCCCTGCAAAAAAATAAAAAACGTGCTAATTATTCAAATGGGCCAATAGACGCTAGCCACATTATCGTCCCTATCAACGCGTCCCTGGTTATTTACCTGCAGATTTTTATCCGCAGGAATTTTCGTAGGGTCTTTCAAAAATCTCTCCCAGGCCCTAAAAATGAAATCCAAGAGTACCAACGTACTCGTCTCACTCCCCTGAACTCATCCATGGCCATTATTGGCCTTAATTTAACCTGCACAAAGAACGCCCAAAAACAAGAACAAGAACCCTAGGTTCTGGATACAGGGTTATAAGCCATAAAAATAAAATCAAATATTACAGAAACGTTGGAAATTGAATGGTGAGTATGAATGCACAAGAAAATTGGCACAAAGGCGCAAGAATGATGAGTTGCATTTTCGTGTTCAGAGGTGTTTTCAAGAACACTTACAGCGCGATTTAGGCAATGAAAAGGCTTCCTTTTGATTGGTATAGCTCCACTGGATGTCAAGGAAGAGAACTACGTTTTGCTTTTGGTCTGAATTGGTCTCCAAGGTTGTTTTTGATCTCTCACTTTTCAAGCTTTTTTTACAAAATTGGTGTGGCCGTTTCTGCAAGGTTCTATGCGTGTTCTTGGTTTGTGAGGCTTGCTTGCATATAATATAATGATTCTAGGTCAAAATATGGGCCAATATCCATGTGCATTGAAGAATTTAGGATTTGATTTTGATCACCATAACCATATTTCCAAATATAGGTAAGATCTGATTTTTTATGCTTGAATGAGCCATGATGCGATTTGATTGAGTGAATAATGATAATTGTAAGTTGTACAAATCACAAAGATCCCTTTACATCAATTTTTAGATTTGATTTGATTTAATATTGATTTAAAATGAATTAAATTAATAAAAATAAAATAAAAAAATAAAATAAATGAATGGTCATGAAATTAAGTATGGGACACGTGTGTGGAAAGACAAGACTATATCAAGTGGAAAAAAGTGGGCCCTTTTGTCAAAAATTGTAGTTTTGAGGATAGTTGACTTTTGGCAATTTTGGAAAAATGCTCAACTTCAACAATGCATAACTTCTTCAATTTTGAACTTTTGGAAGTTTTATTGGACTTTTTAGAAACCTTGAGATGTCCTCTAATCAACCCTTTTTGTCTCATCTCTTTTTGATGTTCCATGCTCAAGTTATAAGCTTTGGCAAAAAAGGTATTTTTGTTGATTTTCAAAAATGACCTATAATGTCCAAATTTGTAACTTTTTTTGAGAGAATTTATTTATCTTGGGGTGTGAAGATGGATTGTAGGTAATTGAATCCTATTAAAAATGAGCTTTGGATGGGTCATTTCTCATAAAGTATGAGAAAGTTATGCTTGGTCAAAGTTGAGTTGACTTTTCCTACAAAACCCTAACTTAGCAACTTTTGAATCTTGACGAATCTTGAGCAATCCTTGATGAATCATGATCAACCCTTGATAAAATGATGAATTATCTTTCAAAATGAGAATGTTGGCAAAAAATCTTGAGGTTTGACTGTATTTGGGACACAGTTGACTTTTGCCCTAGCACAATCGATTTTTGGGTCTCTTGAGCAATTGACTGACCAAACTTCCTCTGCAAGGCTTGAAATTTGACATGGATGAACTTGAGAACATATTAAGACATTGGGAATCACTTGAGGCCATTTGGATGTGAGGTCCTTAATGCAACACAAAACCCTAATTTTGACTTGACTGCCTTAGGAGGTGATTTGACACTCCAACTCTTGAGCTAACTTGAGCCACTTGGAGATTATTCTTGACATATCTTAAGGAATATGGGAGGGAAAATTTTAGGGTACAACAATACCAATACTCTGTAGCTGAGTACGAGTAGGCGCTAAATCAACATTGTATTGGTATTGTCGGTAGAAAGCAGCAGCTAAATCTTCCCAGTTATGAACCTCAGACCTCTCAAGTTGATAGAACCAGTCCAATTGTGTGCCTGACAAACTTTCTTGAAAAAAATGGACCCAAAGATCCTTATCAGATGAGTGAGGTTGGATCTTTCTGACGTAGGATCTCAGATGCATCTTCGGACAGGACAGACCGTCATACTTAGCAAAAGTAGGTACTTTGAACTTGGGAGGAATGACGATCCCAGCGACCAACCCTAGTTCTTCGAAATCTAAACCATGTACCCTTTGCAAATCCATGGATGCCAATCGATCCTCAAGATTTTTATACTTATCGTCCGCAGAGGGATATTGTTTTTCAGAGTAATCCTCATCCTCTTCCTCTTCCCCTTCTTCAGCTTCAGATTCAGAAGGCATTGCAGCGCCTTTTCCTTTACCAACCCCTTCGTCAGACGTCGAGGGGAACTCTAGAACTCTCTTAGCCTGATGCTCAAATCTCCTTCCCATAGTGGCTACCCCAATTATTTTCTTTTTCTTCCTTTCTGGTTCCTTCTCTTTTTCTAACAGTGCTTTGAGATCCTCTTGACCCTTTGCTAAGGTCATGAGGAGTTGCTGGAATTGTGAATTTTGTGCTTGCAGATCCTTAACTGTCTGCTCCAAATCCATATTGATGAAATAAACAGCAGAAAGATAAGGAAGCCTGGTGCGAAGACCTGTTTATGCATATGATGAATGATATGTTATTAATGTAATGCATTCAAGGATTCGGAAATTCAAATTTGTTGCAAACAAAAAGACACACGTCATATTAAGAAGAAATTTGTTAGTACATAAATGCCCCATGGGAAAAATATTACAAAATTCTTAATGTAAAAAGACATTGTGCATCCTTTTTGGCGCGATGTAAGTGTTGAGAGTTTCCTCCTCATGAAGTCGGCGGGTAAGCTCCAAAACCTTCTTCTCACTGTCATAGAAGCTGGCTTCAAAAGTATTCCGTTCTTCTTTGAGCTGGATCCAACTCTTTTGTAATTCTTCCAATGATGTCGTCATGTTTGGATGTAGGACGGTGTATGGAACCTCTCCTTCCATAACAGGCTCTTTGATCACGGGGAGAATGTGAGGGTATGGCATCATAAGATTCTGGGCGCGGGTTCGTACCCACTTGAGATAAGGCTCAAGGGGGATGGAATTCTTGTTCCCCAGTGTCTTACTATCCACTTTGTTGGGCATCCTCCAAGCTCGGATAAACCTTTGTCGAAGTCCTTGCGCATTGTTGTCGAAGTTAAAAACTAGGTCAGGAATCAGCATATCACGAGGACCATCTCTCAGGGCATATCCAAAATGCCTTAGAGCTAAACAGGGGTTGTAGGTAATGCCTCCCCTAATGCCAAGTAAAGAGACATTAGGGAATTCTCCACAACGATCAATAATGATGACATTTTCTCTGGACCGAGAACACCAATGAACATTAGAGTGTGTGAGAGTTATCAACCGTTGTGACAACCTCAAACCTTGTTCATTCTTCAAAACTGTTTGGGGAAGGTGAGAAATAAACCACCTTGCTAGAAGAGGAGTACAACACATGAGAACACCTCTTTTCCTCATTGTTCCTGTGTAAAATGAGTGTAGGATGTCCCCAAGCAATATAGGCACATATTCCGAGATTTGAAAATCTTGACAGCATTCACATCTATAAGTTGATAAGGGTTTCAGAACAAGACCAACCCATAGATGAGAAGTGCTACAATCTCCTCAAAAGCTTGTAGATCTAGAGAATTCCAGCAGTCTTGTGCCTTCTCAAATAGAAACTTTACCAAGAAACCCTTGACACCACTTCTGGTTTCCCAATGACCTTTGATATCAGATGGTTGCAAGTGTAATGCTTGAGCAACATCTTTAGGCTTTGGTTCTTTTTCTGTACCGTTTTAGGGTAGTTGATGAAGAATAGGAATCCTCAGGAGTTGAGAAAATTCCTCCAAAGTAGGTACTAGTTGGTAATCAGGGAATGTGAAACAATGGTGTAGGGGGTCAAAGAACTGGAAGAGAACTTTCACCATGTCTTCTTCAATGTTGGAGTTGACCAAGTTGAGAAGTCTACCATGTCTTTCACTGAAAAGAGAATTCTCTGGAATCTTGGAAGTAAGCTCTTTGAGTTGAGGAGGGATTCTCACAAGGTTAACCTGAATTGTTTTCCTGCGAAGAGATTCCATGACCTACAAAACAAGAACAAAGATGAAGATCCAAACCCTTGAAATGGTTAGTGGATGCATATGATGTTTTATGATGTTCATGATATATGCACAAGCATATGTACAAACAAGTCACACAAGATCCTAGTTTCAGGCTTGCATGAGGTTTCATAGGTAAGTACCCTCTTGAAGTTAGTTGGCTCAACCTGTCCTACAAATAGTAACCGGGTTCTAAGGAGCTCAATATCACTGGATTATTTTATATGTTCATTGTTTTGGTTTAGCCACTTAACTGGAGACCAAAATATTCCAAGAAAAAAACCCTCAATGAGTGTAGTATCGAGTATCTACCAACTTCGGACTGCACCAAAGCCGGTCATCTCACTACTCTTAAAAAAAGGCCAAGATGGTCAAATAAGGTTCTAAGAGTTCATTAGTGCTTCATGACATCACTCAGCGGCCCCGTATTCTCTTTGATGGACTCAAAGGCTACCGGTACTCACAAATATGTCGCACTAATATAGCTATTGCTTCAACCATGTCGGTATACCCCACACAGTTTCCTCAACGTATTGCTATTTACCTATGAATGTTTCCCAAAAATCCGGGTGGAGGATTCAAAACCCAAACAAGAGAACCAAATGAAAAGCAATCAAAGCAAACAAGATAATCACAAAAGGTGATATAAACCCTAAGTTTACTCCACTTTTAAAGTTGTTCCCAGCAGATTCGCCAGTTCTGTGATACGGTTGGAGAATTGACTTTGAGTTTTGCGTTTGTGTTCGCAAATGTTTCGGTTTAGCAAGAGTCGCCACCGACTTTTTATTTTATCCTAAGGAAAGGTCAAAAAGCACAGGAAAGACCTTTGAGATGTTTTCTTGGGTTCGGGGAGTAGATTATGAATAGGGAAGGTGCAAACACCCTTTTCATCCATGGTTATCCATGGGCTCTTAGTTACTTGTTTAGATCACTTGCTTTGCATTTTTAATTGTTTGAAATGGTGCTTTTCAATTGTTTGAAATGGTGCTTTGTGTGTGGTTTTGAAAGATGTTTTGAAAAGAGGCCATCGTTGTGGAAACCTTTGTAATGATTCTTGTTTGAATGTATACGAAGGTGTTTTTGTCTTTTGAAAAGATTTCAATGTTTGAAAGTTTGTTTTGGGAAATGTTTTTGAAATTGTGTTGTAAAGTGTGTTTGAAAATAGCAAGGATGTTTTTTGCAAGCTTTTGATCAAGTAACTAAGAGCTATCTACCCTATTTTACTCAAAGATCTTTCCTAATGTTTTTAACCCTTTTGACAGTGTTGTTTCACCATTGCATTTGGTGAACAACCTTGTGTTAGGATGTTAAACGGGACAGGTGCGGGTCATCGTATAAACCATGATAGCAATTGTGTCAAGTATTTTTGGCAATTTTCTTAAGGGACTTGATCATTTTTGTTTAGGCAACCAAGATAGCGTCATCGAGGGACTATGATCTTTTGTTTTGTTTTTGTTTTGCTAAAGTACCCAACATGTATACCACGGCCCATTTTTGAAGGCAACAAGTGGATTGTAACCCTAGGGGTGCAAGTGTGTATTGTGTTGATTTTCATGCATTTTTGTCTTTGATTAGGTCAAACTATTTGTTAATTGGATTTTGCATACAAACCCTAATTCTCTAATCATGGCATAATTGAAAGCGTAAAAGTGCGAGAATTTAAATTCTAAGCTATTACAACATGATTATGGGGATGGGGGTACAACTTTTGAATAGGGGGGTGGGGTATTTGACAAGAAATATAAACTCTAGTTACTATTACATCCAAATTGAAATTACAATGCAACAATATTTAAATGTACAATATTTAAATAAACAAAATAAATATTGAATAAAATGTATTATGCAAAAAGAAGTTTAAATTTGCTTATGTATGCAAAGTATTTTTAATGTGAAAAAAAGTATAAAGAAATAAAATAAAAAGATCAATTTTATTTGTTTTAGGGTAAAACCCTAATTTCTTTTAGAAAATAAATATAATATGTTATTTATGTACAAAAATATATTAATATGTACAAAAATGAAATATACTTAAAAATGTATTTTTTAGTATAAATAATAATAAAAATAAAAATGTAATATTTTTGTATTTTTATTCTAAGTATTTAATAAAATAAAAGTATATATGTATATATATATATACATATATATATATTAAATGTATTAAGTATGTATAAAATAAAATAAAATATTTACAAAAATAAATTATATTTTATAATAATATTTTCAGTATGAATGAAATAAGAAATAAAAGTAAAAATATGATATATACATTTTTTAAATTTAAACAAATAATATAAAAGTATTAAAAATGCTTTCTATTTTAAATTTTTTTTAAAATAAATGCCAAATAAATGTAAAAAAAAAAGTGAAAATATTTTTAAGCATTTTTTATATATTTGGAAATAAAATAACAAAGTCAGAAAAGAAAACAAAAATTCAAAAATGCAAAAATATAAGAGATTAGGCTAGGGGGTATGAAACTGAAAAAAGGGGTGTTAGAAGCAAAACTGGCCAGGCCCAGCCCAAGCCAACTTCATCATCTTCCTCCAGACAAAAAACGCGCGCTTGCCCTGTTCAAATGCTACATCCTGTATACGTGATCTTTTGCCAAAACTCACAACATCAAACTTGTAGAGAATTTCAATACGATTCTAACCATATAAAGCATTAATCCTAACTCTCAAAGACTAGAGAGAATTTCTCTGGCCCCAAAATCTGACCTAACTTTTTCAGCATGTTCATGGATGAAATTCTCCTAGCACACTTAATATAAATGAAAGCTGAGCATATATGTATGGCTTCATGGCATTGAATACTATATTTTTCATTTATAAACCTAAGGCTAAATGTTCCTAAATAGAGAGATAGAAAGTGATGAAAAACCTGTTTCAGTTGGATTCGAGTAGGAAAATGCAGAGCTTCTCAATAAGTTTTGAGGTGTCTGGTAGCTTGCCTGAACTTCACTTGATCTTTTCCAATAGTTAGCTTGCCTTGAATGTCCCTGAATCAACTCCTAGAACTCAACCTGCACAAGCTTGAAATGAAAATGGTGAACACTGTAAATGGAGTTACAGTTGGCAATGGAGGTTTGTGATAGCTTGAGTAAGTTGAACGGAAGGTGTTTGAAGTGGAAAGGGGCAAAATGCACGAGCCAAATGAGCTATGGCACTCAAGTTGCAGCACCTGCCCTATTTTGCCAAAGAAGAGTGATTTCTGGCTATGGGAGGTTATGAGGCTCAAGTCCTTGTGTTTCTTCCTCAAAGGGTTGTGTGAAATGTGTTTGCAATGTTTGTTTAAGCTAGCATGGACTGGTTTTCAAGTTGGCAAGTATTTGGACAAATTTCTTCTTTGTGAAGCAAGAATGTGTATGTTGTGAATACAGGCTTGTACGAGCCATATAACATGCTGTATACAATCCTCTTGATACTTGCAATTTATGGATTTGATTTGGCTTCTGAGATCTTGGCCCTATGCTTCAAAGATCATGTTTTGACATAAAGCATACCTTTTCCAAAATAGAAATGTACCTTTTTCTAATTAAGGATTAGTTTTGTGTACAATGTCCAAATGGCCAAGATAATGCATTAGCTCAGTGGATTTGCATTTAATTAAGGAGTTTGAATTGGTTTAGAGGCCTGCAAACAAGTACAAAGCATGCCGGTTTGAAAATGCAACTTGTATGAACATGTATTGGCCATGGATACAAAGTGAGTTTTTCCAACTTCAAGCATTCGATTATCCCTAACCACAAATGTGTTTGAGGAGTTCTTGGACAATTTGGAAATCTTGAAAAATGCTCTATAATCCATATTTGAAATGAAACTTGATACTCCAAGTGGAACTATATGAAAAATGGCCAAGAAGATGGGTCAAATCCTGCCTAAACTAGGGCAAAATTTCTCTAAGTTAAAAGTTTTAGGGACCCTTGTTCCAAAAATCATAACTTGAGATCCAAGCTTCTTTTGAGAAAACTTTGTGAATCAAAGTTGTAGACTTTGTGGAGGAATACAACTTTCATGTTGTAAGTTTTGTTTGAATCCATTTGCATCTTGGTGAAAATGTGGGACAAAGTTAGGAAAAATTAAGACAATTTCATAACTTAGAAAAATTCTAAGTTATGAAAATTTTCAATTTCAAACCCTAATTTGCAATTTTGGGTTTCTTGATGAATAAGTTTCATAATTTGACACATCTTGATGAAAAATGACCCTTGGCACTTTATTTTGACCAAAAAGCCAAAGTTTGACTTTTCAGTGTACAGTCAAATTTTGATCAGTTGACTGAAAAATTCATCTGTCAATCCAATGCAATTAAGGTCTTTTGAACTTGTTGAATAGGTCAAGATGATGCCATTGAGTCCATGGTTGAGCCTAATTTTCCATTGGCTAGGTCAAAAAAGTCATAAATTGCCTTTGTACAGTCAAAACCCTAAAAATGACCATTTTGCCCTTTTGGTGATTTGATCAAATTTCTTGTGGAGTTGTGGTCCAAACTTGATCAAATGGTTCATATGAGTTCATAATGTTGATGTGGGTCAAAATTCATGAGGTTTGACTGTAAATTGGTCACAGTTGACTTTTTCCCCAATACAACTGATTTCTAGGCCAACTGTCCAATTGACTGGGCAAAAATTTGATTCAAGACTTGAAACTTGGTATGGGCAAACCTATGAGTCCAACATGAAGTATGAAAGTCAATTTGAGCATTGAAGGTCCAAAAATCCTTGTGCAAACTCAAACCCTAATTTAAGTCAATAGTGCAAGGAGGTGTCTTGAGCAGAGCAAACCCTAGCTTGACCTTGAGTTCCAAGAGCCTTGTGATGAGAAATATTGATAAAATGAGAGGGAAAATTTTGGGGTACAACAACCAGCAATAGAAGATTATCCCTAGTGGAGTTTATTTCTTCCACAAACAGAAATTCAATCCCCGGCAGGGTTCATTATCACCAGCAACAATAATTTATCCCCAGCTGAGGTTATTTCTCCAAATTAATAGATCTTCTAGCAGAGTATCTCTCTTCCCCGCAGAGTCATTTTCTCGCCATTTTATTCTCAAATCATCTTCGGTTTTACCCCCAGCGAGAATGAGGAACTCAGCTCCTTGTATTCTCCAGCAGCAGTCCGGGATTTATTTTCCCCAACTAAAGAATATGATAAGAACATTGCATATCCATACATCATGGCATACGCATATGCATCATACAACACAATCTCATTTATTCTGAGAACATCATTACTCAATAGATGTCATACATCATGACATTACATACAACTAACTCTTTACCTTTCATGGAAAGATACAATCAAATTCTCATAAGTTGTCTCTGGTTCAGTCAAATCGGTGCTAAGGTTTCTGTTCCAGTTCAAGCTATGAAGCCCGGATTCGACCGAATAATATCTTTATTTCTCCATCATATTGTGAAGCCCGGAGAACGACCGGATAAAAGTATCAAAATACTACGAAGCCTGGAATCGACCAGATAGTGGTATACCCCGAATTCAAAGCTATGACGCCCGGAGATCGACCGAGAAATAGTTGAATCCCCAGCAAGTTACTGTGAAGCCTGGAAATCGACCAGATAGTAGTACAAGACACCATGAAGCCTGGAATCGACCATATAGTGGTATATCATAAACACAATCTGTAAAGCCTGGAAATCAAACGGAAAACTGCTTAACAAGGTATTGTGAAGCCTGGAAATCGACCAGATAGCAATACAAGACACCGTGAAGCCTGGATCACGACCAGATAGCGGCAAAGGATACTGAAGCCTGGGACACGACCAGATAAAAGTATAGGATACTGTGAAGCTCGAAATTCGACCGAATAGCAGTTTACCCGGCCAATCACTATGAAGCCCGAAATCGATCAGATATTAGTATTGCCTTAAATTCAAGAATGGAAGCCCGGATGCGATCGAATAACCATTTAATTCCTTCTGAAGCCTGGAGCACGACCAGATAAGAAGTGAGAAATTGCAAAGCTTGGATAACGACCAGATAGCAAGTTTAATCTCATCCCCTGGTAAATCGTTGTGAAGCCTAGAGCACGACCATATAGCAGTCAGATTTATTTTTCTCAGCAAATCACTGTGAAGCCTGGAGCACGACTAGATAGCAGTTCATTTTCACCTTTTCGACCAAGAGATGATTCCCCAGTAGAATAACGGATGACTGAAGCTCCTAAAATTCTATTTTTACCAAGACAGAGACTAGCACTCCCCAGCGTAGTCCTCTCGACAACAGGTATACAGGCTCTCGTAAAGGAATCTCTTATGCGATCGACACTTCTTCTGATGGCATATTTAAGCCCATCCTCCATCATCAATCTCCAAATGGCATCTATAAGCCCATTCCCGACATCACAAGACAAGTACCATATCATGCGAGTGCAAATTTCTGGGGACTCTAGTGTTCAATCATCTTCCACCTTCGGATCACGAAAGGCAAGCAAGCCAATCTACATCCTCAGGTTTAAGAAGATTGAACAGGGGCAGTTGTTGTATCCCAAAATTTTCCCTCCCATATTTCTCAATACATGTCAAGTGAGGTCCTCAAATTGCTCAAGGAAGTCCAAGGGTTGACCAAACAAACTCTCTCCTAAGGCAGTCTACCTCAAACTAGGGTTTCAGTTTGCATCAAAGTACTTGAGTCCAAAGGATCCTAAATGCTCACCATTTTCCTAATATGTTCTCAAGATCATCCATGTCAAGTTTCAAGCCTTGCAGAGGAAGTTTGCTCAGTCAATTGCTCAAAAGCCTGAAAATCGACTGTGCTAGGGCAAAAGTCAACTGTGTCCCACATACAGTCAAACTTCAAGATTTTTGGTCAACATCCTAATTTGGTAGTGTTATTCATCATTTGATCAAGGTTTGATCATGATTCCTCAAGGATTGCTCGCAATTCATCAAAACCCAAAAGTTGCTAAATTAGGGTTTTGTAGGAAAAGTCAACTCAATTTTGACCAAGCATAACTTTCTCATATTTTATAAAAAATGACCCATCCAAATCTCATTTTGAAGAGGATGACATTCCCTACAATTCATCTTCATCTCCCAAGTTCAAAATATGCACTCACAAGAAGATATAAATTTGTACATTATAGGTCATTTTGAAAAGTCAACAAAAACACCTTTTTGTCAAAGCTTCATACATGATCATGGAAGACTCAATTTAGACGAGACCAAAATGGTTGCTTATAGGACATCTTAAGCTTTCTAAAAAGTCCAAGAACACATCTCTAGGGTCAAAATTGAAGGAGTTATGCATTGGTGAAGTTGACCCTTTTTGCAAAATTGCCAAAAGTCAAATGTGGCCAAAATTTCAATTTTTGTCAAATGGGCCCAACTTTTTGTGTTTGCATTGAGTTTGTAACATGATCCACGACCCATGATCCTTACCACTTGTCTTTATTTTATTTTTATCATTTATTTTTATTTTTATTTCAATTAAATCAAATAAAATCAAAATAAAATCATGAAAATATCAAAACTAATCAAAGCTTGAGATTTTGTGCATGTTTAGGTCTCTTATACAGCTGGAAAGGAAATCAAATCGTGCAAGCTTCATTAGGACACATATATTGGATTTGGCTTGATTTGGAAAGATTTACATAAGAATCAAATCATGATTCAATCATCTTAAATGAGAAAGATTTGAAGCAAATTTGTAACCCTAATCCATTCAAGGGTACATATAGAGCATGTGCAGACCAAAATCAAGGGGATGGGAGGCGTGAGAAGAGAAGAACAAATCTCAAAATTTCATAGAAAAGTGGCAATCTGATTTCATAGTTCCAAGCTTCCTCAAGCCATTCCAAGCATACCATTCGTTTTTTGGGCATCCAAGGACTCTATCCCAATCATTAGCAAGCATTTTCGTGCTCAGATACACGCTGTAAGTACCCCACGACTTCCATGCTTCTTTGAAATCGTATCTCATAATTATGGCATTGTTAACATATTTTATGGACATATTCTGAATCCTTGAAACATTTGCAAGCTAATGATAATATTTAATTGCATTTTTGTTGCCCATACAGAAAGTTGCCATGATTAGGGTTTAGGTTTCGTTTTTAGGGGTTTTGCTTGCAGGAACAATTGTCCATGGAAAGTGGTACCATGATGCTCGTGAGGTTGCAACGATTTGTTTGGCACCACTGGAATTGATTTACCATGTTTGCAGCAAATTTTGGAAGATCACAGGGCTGTACCTACGCCCAGAAAACTGTAGGTAAAAGTGTTGGACTTTTACCAATGGAGAGAGGAAGAAGAAGGGTGGCGTGGCACTCCCTGATTCGCCTGTTCAAACTTCGTGCGTTTTAATATATCATTTTTCTTTTTTCCAATATAATGATTATTTATCATTAACCATACAAATGAACACGCTAGCTCAGTTGGTCATCAAGCGTTTGGAAAAGCCAAAGGGCTTGGGTTCGATCCCCAGGTCCCCATATTTGTCAATGTTATTTTCTTTTACATCATCAGGTACACGCGCATGCATTGAGTCCATCATATGCCATCATACTTCAACCACCAGATCACCAGAATGCCAGATCTAACGCCCATCCTTGGGAGGTCCACAATGCACCCTAGTCAAACAAGCATACAGGATTTGGAAAGTCAACGTGGGCCAAGGAGTTTTGGGCTCAGAAATTTCAATTCAAACCCCCCTCCATTGCTACTAAACTAGACCCATCTCTTTTTCTTTTATATTTTTCTTTTATTTATTTATTTTTATTAATTATTTTCTAACATAAAATTAATTCTTTTTTATAAAAAAATCATAAAATTCATTTCATCAAATTAGAATTTAGGTTTTTTATTTATTTTGTCAAAATTAACTTAATATTAATTTAATTTAATTTTAGGGTAATTCTAACTTTTTGTAAATAATTTAAAATAAATTAGAAAATTAGGGTTTTGTTTGATTTAATTTTTATTTCTTTTCATAAAATAACAAAATACAAAAATAGGTCAAATTAAATATTTTTCTTAATTTAAATTAATTAGTAATTAGGTTTGTATTTATTCAATTAAAACCTTATGTTCTCAAAAATAATCAAAAACAAAAAAAAATATGATTTTTCTTTCAATTAGGTTTAGACGGGGTCAAAACCCTAACTTTTTCTCGTTCTCGATTCATCGCACGCATTTTTTTTTGCGATATTAATGTAACTGCTCATGGTATGTAATAGTTTAATTAGGATTTTTCTTTTATTTATCGTTTTACGGGTTTTTGGCTATGTAATTAATCCCCCTCCCCGAAGGCTTGTAATAGCGTAGTTTTATTTCTCGCATTTTAATTTTCGCAAATATTAACTGTTAGATGTATGATAATAAGATTTCATGACAAGACTGTATGTTAATTTTAAAATGGTTAGCAAACCATAAATGTGCAAAGATAATAACTGAAATCAAATCACTCGCACATGCGCACTCCTAGGGTATACTCTCACTTCGGTTGCCTTCGGTAAACGATCATTAAGTATAGGGTATCTTAGTGGTTACCCTCTTGTCTAAACAAAGATCGAATGTCCCATTCGGAAATGTTGCCTCGAAAAGGTTGCCTCGAATACGATCTTAAGACATTAGGGTATTTACTAAGACGTCCTAACATTGCTTTAGTGATTGTACATCACTTTCGAATTGACCCTTACAACTCCAACGATGGTGCTACCTACTCACTAATAGTGGGATAGCGCTGTCTAAAGGAAACAAGAACAAAAACATTCTTTTTCGAGTAGGTAGATGCTAGTAGGTACTTGCTCAAAATCAAACTTTTCCACACTTACACTGTTTTCAAACAAAGTTTTCAAAAACACTTCGTAACACTCTTGAGGACTGATACAAGGGTTAAAACGAAGTAAGACAAAAACTTTTCAAAACACACAAACACGGAAGCAATTTTAAAATGATGAGCAAGTACCTAAGAGCCCGTAGAAAACTACGGATAGAAAGGGTGCTAATACATTCCCTTTCTATAATCTACCCCCCGTACTCAAAATCTCGAAAAAGGAATTTTTCTGTGCTTTTTTCCTTTCCAGTTGGATAAAATAAAAGTCGGTGGCGACTATTGCTTACCGCGACATTTTGCAAACACAAACGCAAAACGCAAACCAGCATTTTCGTAAAACAGTCCGGTTCTGCCACCGTATTACAGACGTTCTGGGAAAACAAAACAGAAAAAGAAAAACAAGTTGAAATTTCTGAAATTGAATTGTATTGATTTTTGAAGTTGGCCTATAATAGGCGTTTTTGTACAAGAGGCTGACGTCCTAGTAAGAGAACGCCGCCGAGGGAACAAAAATTATATAATTTGTGTAAAAGAAAGAAAAATAGCTATGTGAACAATCCCATTGGGTTCCAACTCTGCTATTGCCCTTATATCTTCGAGAGTCTCATCACTTTGCTACTTGGTCGAAGGTGGCTCAAATTGATTGGCGCCGTCCGAGCTTGATAGCCGATACCGAAGTCTGGTTGCAAGATGATCCAATGAGACATAATGTTACATTTTGATCCCTAATTTTTTCCTGAACCGCCCTTTCGGGTTTTCGGTCCACCAGGATACCCTTTTTTGCCCAAGCCGCCCTTTCAGGTTTTTGACATGCCGGATGTACAGTTTTTTTCACTTTCATCCCTTACTTTTTCCCAAACCCTTTTGGTTCGCCGGGAAGCCCTTATTTTTGCCTAGGCCAGTCAACTAACGGGTCTTTGATTAGGCGTAGTATTTTTTCACTATGTCTGCATTGACGGGGTGAGGAAGGTCGTCACCATCCATGGTGGTTAGAATCATAGCTCCTCCCGAGAAAATGTTCTTAACCACAAATGGCCCTTCGTATGTGGGGGTCCATTTGCCCCTGGGACCACGTTGCGGCAGTATGATGCGTTTGATCACCAGATCCCCGACTTGATATTCTCAACGTCTGACTTTCTTGTTAAAAGCCTTGATTATTCGCTTTTGATACGTCTGACCATGACAAATAGCAGTAAGCCTCTTCTCGTTGATTAGGTTCAGCTGGTCAAGTTGGGTCTGGATCCAATCATCTTCGCTCAAACCTACATCCTTCATAATCCGGAGAGAGGGTATCTGGACTTCAATGGGTAGGATCGCCTGCATGCCATACACCAGAGAATAGGGTGTTGCCCCTGTCGATGTCCTTGCCGAGGTACGGTACCCATGAAGAGTAAATGGTAACATCTCATGCCAGTCTTTGTATGTCACCGTCATCTTCTGCACAATCTTCTTGATGTTCTTATTAGCCGCTTTAACAACCCCATTCATCTTCGGCCAGTAGGGAGAAGAGTTGTGATGCAATATCTTAAACTTTTTGCAGAGCTCGGTGATCATCGTGTTGTTGAGATTTGTACCATTTCCGTGATGATCCTCTCTGGTACACCATATCGACAGATCAGATTGTGTCGGATAAACCGCACCATGATGTTCTTGGTTACTGTAGCAAAGGAAGCTTCCTTAAACCACTTCGTAAAATAATCAATAGCTACCAGATTGAAATGATGCCCGTTGGATGCAGTAGGTCTGATCTTGCTGATCATGTTGATGCCCCACATTACAAAAGGCCAAGGAGTTGTCAAAACATTAAGAGGAACTGGAGGTACATGCATCTTATCAGCATAGACTTGGCACTTATGACAGGTCCGAGAGTGCTGATAACAATCGGCTTCCATAGTAGCCCAATAATATCCTGCCCGTAGGATTTTCTTCGCCATGGTATGCCCACTGGAATGAGTTCCGAAAGTACCTTCATGTAACTCTGCCATGATCCTTTCCGCCTTGCGTTTGTCCATACATCGCAGTAAGGTTGAATCATGATTTACGCTTATAAAGGACCCCATTACTAATGAAGAACTTCACAACGAATCTTCTCAGAAACTTCTTATCATTAACAGATGCACCCTCGGGGTACTCTTGAGCCTCAAGATACCTATTTACCTCGTGGAACCAGGGTTTATCCGCTATCTCTTCAGTCTCAATGTCACAGCAATGTGCGGGTTCGTCTAACCTCTCAATGGTAATCTGGGGAGCTTCATTGTCCCACCTGACTTTGAACATAGAAGACATGGTAGCTAGCGCGTCCGCTAACTAGTTCTCCTCTCTTGGGAAATGTTTAAAGGTTATCTCCTCAAAATGCGGAAGCAATGTCAGTACATACTCTTTGTAAGGAATAAGATTTTGGTGCTTCGTATCCCACTCGCCTTTGATCTGACTGATCACTAGAGCAGAATCTCCGAATACACTCAAGAACTTAATCCTTAGGTCAATAACAGCTCGAAGACCCATGATGCATGCTTCATACTCCACCATATTGTTGGTGCAGTTAAAACATAACCGGGCGGTGAACGGAGTATAACAACCCTCAGGAGATATAATTACAACACCAATGCCATTACCCAATGTGTTCGAGGCTCCATAAAAATACATAGACCATCGAGATCCTTCCTCAGGTCCTTCATCCAGTCCAGGTTCTTCACAGTCGGTCACCAACATGATGTTCCCATCCAGGAACTCGAAATTTATGGATTGGTAGTCATCCACGGCCTGATGCGCCAAATGATCCGCCAATACACTCCCCTTGATTGCTTTTTGGGTTGTGTATTGGATGTCATACTCAGTTAAGATCATCTGCCATCTTGCTATTCTTCCGGACAGGGCAGGCTTTTCGAAGATATACTTGATTGGATCCATCTTTGATATCAATAGGGTAGTGTGAGTCAGCATATACTGTCTCAGCCAGCGAGCAGCCCATGTCAAAGCACATCAAGTTTTCTCGAGCAATGAGTATCGGGTCTCACAGTCGGTAAACTTTTTGCTAAGGTAGTAAATAGCGTGCTCTTTTCGGCCAGACTCGTCATGCTGCCCCATCACACACCCCATTGAATTATCCAGTACTGTCAAGTATAAGATCAAAGGTCTTCCTTCAACTGGAGGCATCAAAATTGGTGGCTCTTGGAGGTATTCCTTGATCCTTTTGAAAGCAGTCTGACATTCATCATTCCATTTTACCACTTGATCTTTCTTCTGCAGCTTGAAGATTGGCTCACAAGTAGCAGTCATATGTGAAATGAATCTGGCGATGTAATTCAGACGTCCCAAAAAGCCTCTAACTTCCCTTTCTGTGCAGGGAGCCGGCTTCTCCTGTATAGCCTTCACCTTTGCAGGATCCACCTGAATACCTTTATCACTAACGACGAAACACAACAGCTTACCAGACCTTACCCCGAAGGTGCACTTGTTCGAGTTCAACCTTAACTTGTACGTCTTCAACCTGTCGAACAGTTTCTGGAGATGGTCAAGGTGCTCTTCCTCAGTCTAGGACCTTGCGATCATGTCATCAACATAAACCTCAATCTCATGGTGAATCATGTCGTGGAACAAAGCGACCATGGCGCGCTGATAAGTGGCCCCAGCATTCTTCAACAAGAAAGGTATTACCTTGTAACAGAAGGTGCCCCACTGTGTAACAAAGGTTGTCTTCTCCATGTCCTCAAGAGCCATCTTGATCTGGTTGTAGCCAGAAAAACCATCCATGAAGGAGAAGATCTTATGCTGCGCGGTGTTGTCGACCAGAACATCGATATGAGTAAGTGGGAAATCATTATTGGGGCTCGCCTTATTCAGATCTCTATAGTCCACACACATCCGTACCTCACCATCCTTATTAGGCACCAGAACCACGTTGGCAACCCACCGCGGATAAGAAGTAACAGCTAAAAATCCTGCGTCGAACTGTTTCATGACCTCAGCTTTAATTTTCTCAGACATCTCAGGGCGCATACGATGA